>CM076677.1:38224408-39596908 GCA_038501925.1 Xenopus petersii
TTGTCTGTTCAGATGAATCAGGCACAAGGGGAATAAATAGGAAGTCTGGAGGTACAGCAACCTTCAAGCTGGCGGTAATTGAAGAGTTCCCTCTGCAAGCTGTGTCAATAGTCAATAGGCATAGTTCCCTCTGCAAACTGTTTTGAATCAAGTAACTTTATATTTAAAATTCACCTGGGATATGGAAGTGTTTTAGTGAAACACTGTACATATTTTATGTGATTGGGGGCCAATTTATGAAACCTCAAATTTTTCGGGTTGAGTTTTTATAAGGGAAAAAACCCTAGAAACAGCTAATCTGAAAATACTCTGAAATCATATAGAGGTCAATGGCAGATGGTCCCTTTAAAACAGGAACATTTTTTTCACCCTCAGGATTCTCAATATTTTTAGACTGGTTTTTCGTTTGATAATCCAATAAATTTGAGTTTTCAGAGCGACAATTTTAAAAAGTTGCACAATTCGGATTGATGCTTGATTTTGTTGCAACTTTTTGTAGCCCAGATTTTTCCGAGAAGCTGTATTGGTAAATTAAGGGGATTTGGGTTTGGGAGTTAGTTTGAATTTCATTTGTTTTTAATAGAAAAAGTCAAGTTTTAGTAAATAACCCCCTATGTGAACAGAGTTTGATATTCACAGGGGTTATAAAAATACGGATCATGGAAATATTCAGGTTGGTAAAATCTTTTTTCTTTTTTAACCAAGTGACAGACACTAGTAAAAAACTGTATGCAGATACAATCAAACCACAGCTACCTGTACAAGAAGATTTTTATTTTTTGGAAGCTCTTTATTATAAGACATGAAACAATTGAATTGCTTGATTCAATTATTATTTGCCAACTCAGTTATCCCTTTTTTTCTCACTAGAGTGAACCCCTACACTTATATAAACTGGTGAAAAATCAGCTAAATGGATATCTATAGCTTTTCAACATCTGTCCCTACAAAGCACCATGTTAATTCCTCCGCACTTTAATAGAAATTAAGCACTGCCACCTTCTTATCAAACTACCTGTCCAGCACAACATCCTACTATAATAATACAATGTATAATTTGCATATAACCATCAGCATGGACAAACAATCAAAGTATGGGCAAACAAGCAAAGTGACTATTTGTTCCACAAATTTACTTTTACAGAGCTACTTATAATTAGTAGCACTATACAGTAATAACAATTCTAATTATAGTAACAAATTGTTTAAAGCTGTGGATCGAGTAAAGGGGTAGCTTACTTTAAAATTCATTTTGATAAGATGTATGCAGTATTTTGAGACATATTTGTTTTTAAAATATTCAGTTAAACATTGATAGAATTATATAATTTATATAATATGTACTGTAAACTTCAATTGCTGATTGCTTACCCTTGCAACCAGGGAAGAAATTCAGAAGTCAAAATGAAAAATTAATATTAGAGGGCCTGAAAAGAAAAATAAGCCACAGGGGGGCTGTCATCTTGTAACATTGTTAAATATCTTTGCAAGACCAAGACTACGCACATTCTCAGTGTGATCTGGGCTTCAGTTGGGTGGTTAAGCTCTGGGATCTTCATAAATGATCAAAACAGCACAAGTCAAATAATATCAGCCATCGAAGCTGATACAGTAAGACTGATTAATAATCAGAATATGTGGACTGCAATGGGTCTGCGGATACAAATCTCTACACGCAAATGTTCTACAGGGAAACAAACAAAGCTGCTCGAGTTCTTGGAAATGGAATGGCTTGAAAGTTGCCTTTACATCCCCATTTCTTTCCTGTTTAGAGAAAGGAAAGATTTGTTCAAAGGTAAATAGAGCGATCTGAACAAATTGTTGTCTTTATAAAGACGGGGGGGGGGTTGTAAGATCAGTGAAAGCCACATTTCAAATTAGTGGCAAAAAAATAGGAAATGTTCACTTTTTAAAAAAATTAAAACAATAGGCAGAATGTATGTGATTTCAACAGAAGTATTATTTTTGTGTCCATTGTTAGCAAATATGTTTTTAAGTGTATACTGGCTCTTATTAATGAACAATATTACAATAATTGAATCATCTCTTGAATACTGTTGTGTCACATTTACTTTTACCAATTCTTAATCATAGAAGGAAGAAGTAATTTACTATGACCCTAGGTGTGGTTCAACTGAGCAACTAGGTCCATATTGGAAATCCAGCACTTGGTGAAGAGAACAGCACTGCTGGGCACAAGCATACTGTGTGGTTACTACTGGCTATAGGGCAGGTTATAATTACAGTTCTCCATTGTGGCTTGGGCAAGTTAAGGTATTGGGGGGCACCCTGCGTTGCTGTAAGTAAATTACCCTGAATTATTCTGTTTACAAAATAAATAAATTTAGAAATGTATACATTATTCAAAATGTATATCACCAACATGCTCTTTTCCTTGATCTGAATTTATAACATACTAAAATCCTTCCCCCAGCCCATGGATTATTGTTGGTAATAACTGACATTAACAAGTTATATATGAAATCTGGTCAATTCAATTTGTTTTTAAAAAATGGTGAGCAGAAGAAAATATAAAGTGACACCCTAGAGCCTAGAATAGCCTGTGCTGTAACATGAAGGCAATGGTATATTTTTCATAATGGCCAGGATGGCGTGTTTGCCATGGAACAATCCCCAAAAAATGTAGGATTAATCTAGGCTTTTATTAGCTGGTGTCCCTGCCAATATGCAGCCCTGCTATGAGTAATTGAAAATGTCAGAGCTTCCCAATCATAAAAAAATAATGCTTGTATCAAATAGCACAAACAATGCAATGAAAAAAAGGAGTAATTTTGTTCCCACAGCACACATTCAGACTTTCATTTTCTTAAGGTAAAAAGTCATCAGCGGGGACATGAATGAATAAGAAAAGAGACATAAAGCATTAACAATTTAGTAGAGAATTTGCAGCTGAAACTTTAACCTATGATGAGTGAGTAGCTCTTTTCAGAACATTTTTAATTTTAATGAGAGTCTTTCTATATGCAGAGGTTGAAGCCATAGCTACAGTATATGTCTGTAAATAGAAGGATTAGCCCTAATCCACTCAGACTTAATACTAGAATTGTTTTGCAGCTGCCATTTTCCTCTTTATATAAAAGGCTGTGCAGAAAAGGCCTAGATCAAATGCACGTTTCTGCCAGCATTGATTCTTAGATTATTATCCATCTAAAGAATAAGATATCAAGTCTTAGTTTTTAACTAATATGTGCAATTTACCCTGTGGAAAATGTAGATTGTATTCAGGTTTGGGAGGAACATTTTCATTATAAACCCTTTCATGAGATGGCTATGACATAGTTTTCAACAAGTGTTAAAATTAAAATTCCAAAGTCCAAATTCCTAAATTCTTTATAGAATTTCTCTTTCTTATTGGGATTATTGCTATACTAGACTGTTTACATTGCAAGTAATTAATTCTACCATTAAAATTTATTCTTGAACCAATAAATGTATTTTTTTAATTGTAATATTAGTGTGTAGGCAGCCATCTAAGGTCATTGTGCCTGATCCTGTGCTTTCAGAAAGAGCAAGATCTTCACAAAGAAACTGCTTCCAGATAAGCAATTGTTTCTACTACTCCATGTAACTGCAGGAGTCATAGCTGGACTTGTTTTACTACTGAGTGATATTCTCAGCTAGGAGGGGCATTGAAACATTTTTAGCAACGCAGGTGTCAGGAAGCTGTTATATTGTTACCTTTCCATTGTTCTGTTGTTTGTTTGCGCTTTTTAAAAACAGATGCAGGAATCTGCTGGAAGAGCACAATTAAAGGGTGCATATTTTAAAAAAACAATACTAAGGATCATGTAAAGCATATTAATATAATACATATCTCCAATGAGAACGGCATGGGAGAAATATCACTTATAATTTCCAATGAAAGTGCAAAACCTAAGATCTATCTGATGTTATTATTTTGAAAGAAACTTTACAGGTTGAAGGCACATGCCAGATTTGTATTAGTCAAACAAGTTCCATTCAGAGTTTATTTTGATTTTCCAGAATATAAGTAAAATGTGCAGTTCAAGAAATACAGAAAACTTTAGCAGTGTGAAAAGTTTTCTCTTGTTCTCTAAAACTGACACTTCTTTTGTCATACAAATTGCTTTTGGATGTAAATCAGAAAACACTGAGTTTGTAGAAGATGGTGTGAGAGCAAAACAGACAAATGGGATATTGTAGGAGAATAATCTAGTTAAATCTATTTTACAGCACACACTTATTTGGCTGGATTTTCTATAATATAGTTTGTATACATGTGAAATCATTTTCCGGGTATAACAGGAGTTCATGAACACAGCTTGAAGAAATACAATGGCAAAATGCCTGCAGGTTTCTCATCACCCAGGCTATATGACTCAGGTGATGAAAATCCTGGCTGTGTGGTTTTGTCATATTAAAAGTAGGCTCGTTGTGTGAGGAACAGGTGCAATACATGGCTGGTCTTCTGGCCTTTGGGCTGTGACTCTTAAATGAAGAAAAGTAACTCACAAAGACGAATTTGTTCATGTCTGCTGAATTGCAATTGTAATTGATGAACCTACCTTGGAATTAAAACTAATTAAGAAACTGATAGTGATCTGTTGGCAGATAATTCTTCAGCTTATTGTGAGGATCTTTTTTTATACAGTAGTCTGTCTTTTTCATTCATTTTTATTTAAGAAGTAAAATATATATACAGTATACGTATATTATATAATGTGAAGAACTGATTGATGAAAGGCTGAAAAACAGAAGAATTCACCATGGAAAATACATTGTTGAATCCAAAGCACTGGTTATCTGTTTTACAAGCGATAATTACAGTATCTGTACCACTTGTAAAAAGATAAGTGCTAATAAATCAGGTCCTCAGTATTTAGTGCTAAAAAATACTTATTATCTAATTTTTTATTTGTCATACTCAATAGGGGTTATATCATATAACAATTATTGGGCTGATTTATTATAGACAGTTGTTTTACTTAGTTGTTACTATGGTTAGTTATCATTAAAAAAATAAACAGATGTTTTTAGATTAAACTACTATTAACTGTGTGGGAATGATTTCCTCTAGTGTGGGAAAGAGCAGTCCCAACGATTAATCCTCACAGTCAATTGCATTGAAGATCATATATGTTGGGGGTGTTAGATCTCTGTGCTGTCTTTGAGCTCTAACAACCTAAAGAACAGAATGGTTTGATAAATTTGTCAAAAACCTTTCTTGACAGTCAGAATTTTTTTTTTTCGGAGACGGTTCATTTATTAGCAAATGAGAAAAATTGGAACTGCTGGGATTCCCCAGTTAAAATTTCAGTAAATCTGGCCCTTTGGCTTATGATTTTAAAACAGTTCACTTTTGTCCATCTTGCAGTCTTATAGACAAATACAAGTCTTATGCAGCAGTTGATCAAATGATAATTAATGTGAAATGTTTTAATCTGTGAGTATTTACTATAGTTTTGGTGTATATGTGACTGTTTAATGATATAATATGTGAATGTTTATGGTAAGATTATTTAAAAGACTGTATGGAAAATTGGTGAACAGTAAATTGTAACCTCACATGTTAAGATGATGCTCCATGAAGAATGAAAAACAGCTGTGGGCTTTCACAAGTATCAATGCAACGGTGCTGTATTATGAGTCACTTCCCAAATGGAAGCAAGAATCTTTAGGAGTTTTACATTTCCAGCTGAGTGATAGAAGAGATGGAAACATAAGACAAATCAGTGCTCATGATATGCTCTAACTTTGAAGCAGTGCAACAAAACCAGTCCATGCTGTATTTGAATGCACTCTCCTCATCATGTTTAGCTCTGATGAGGTTGGTGATTGATTTATGGTTGTAATAAATTCATCTTTTCCTTTATTGGTTGTCTGTGCTGTAATGTATTTATATACAGGACCATGGTGAGAAACCCCGAGTGGGCCGCTTTTTCAAAGACATTTGATTTGCTGTTTCTTGTCACAAGAAGCATGTGAGATATTCGGTTTCCACTGTAATGATGAAGCACAATGTGAGGTAAGATGTTTGTTTTGTTTCCAGGACATATAAAGTATATCTTTTAAGAATAATAGTGTATGTGTGATGCTTTACTCCAATGTTTGCGTGTGTTTGCATGGGTGTACTGTCTTTTTTGAAAGACTTTCATGTTTCTTAAACACAACTCTGCATGAATTGAAATAATGCATTTATCAGTAACCTTATAAGAAAGTCTCTGTACTCTTTTGCTTTACAGATTCATGGCCACTGGGCATTTTTTACTACATTGTTAAATCTGGCATCAATCAAATACAGCAATAAGTTTAGCCTTCTGGAACAAGTTAAGGAATCTCTTTATGTCTTTTTAAAACCAAACAAATACCTCCTAAGCTTAGCACCACAACAATGGTATTATTGTATTATTATCTTTATTTATTTAGGGTCGGTCGATTATTTTTGAAACCATTATGTGACTGTTCTTCACTAACCTATATCCAGATGTTTATGTATTGTTTATGTATAGATTGTACACAATTACAATGGAAGAACTCTAAGCTGATAAAGTTCTGTTATGAAAATATATTAAATATTTCATTAAAATAGCTACTATGGCTATGGGGTTTATTTCTGTTTTCAAAAGTGTTCATGAAGTATTTGCTAATTAGGCACCGTTTGTTGCAAAGAGTATAATATTATATAAACATTGTAGTATGATAAAACTTATATACATATATAAATATATATATATATATATATATATATATATATATATATATATATATATATATATAACAGCGTCGAGGAAGGTACGCACTCACAGGTCTTATGAAGAAAAAATGGTGTTTATTATTCAAAGCAAAGACTGACGTTTCGGCTAGCACTCTAGCCTTTCTCAAAGTGCTACAACAAACAATTACAGGCCCTAATAAACCCTAAAGTGGTGGGAGGGGAGGTAGTGACATCATCAGTGGGGCATGTGTGGGGGATGTGCACACAATAGAGTGGAAAAAAACAAGGTAAAATAAACAATCAAAATACAGATAATATGTACAGGTTCACAATCCATATATATATACACAAGAGTCAATCCTGGAGGTGAAAGGTTGTTTCAATTAATATCAACAGTTTAGCCATTTAGTCCATAAATCACAAAATGTATCAAAACACGGTTAATCCTATCGAGTGGTATTATTAAAGGGAAATGCAGCAATTAATATCAACAGTGTTGCCATTTAGTCCATAAATCACAAAATATATCAAGATGCGGTTAAACTTCTCGGACAATGTTGCCAAATGAAAATACAGCAGGTCCCAACATGCTGGAAGTCCTTGGAAGTTCGTTAAAAGAAATAGTAGGCGCTGTACAGTACCTATAGTAAGCGGTTCCTGGCTGAATGAAAACTGAGACGGGAGGTGGGAAGTAACATCACCGTTCTGTAGGGGTTCCATTGGAGTACGTCCATGATCAGTCTGGTCCTCACGTCAAACCGAATTCTGAGTCGCTAGAGAGTGCGGCCTTGTGTTTGGTGCTGATTGAACAGCTCTGATTGAGTATGATAGTGGTGCACCTTCGCATAACTTCCTGTAGGTGGCATGAGTTCCCCAGGTCCCGTTGCTATGGACTGAGACCTTAGTGACCTGTTGTTGCTACTGCTGCTTATTAGGAGATAAAGAAAGATTTTGGCATCAGTTTGATATCCTGGGTATCTGAGGGTTCTGAAGTAAGAGCAATGATATACAGAGTGACAGAAAAGATAGAGTCAGATGTAGAAGAGAGGGAACAAAGGGGCACAAGAGAGGGGCAAAATCCCAGTCACTCAGTAGAACCGTCTGCTTGGTGATAAAAATATACAGTTCATAGCGGACTGCTTGAAAAATGGCGGATTTACAGTTGTGTAACCGCCCTAACGCCAGAGATAGGGAAAAGAGAAAGGCCCAGTACTATACGCACTATTGCTCCAGGCTGCAATAAGTAGCTACTTTTTGGTGCCGCAAAATCTGCGTTGGCCCAAGCAGTCGGAGGTACACACTGGAGTTGTAGGTGAGGTCTGCCACCTGGTTACCCAGGGGAGATGCGACACTCAGCCCATCCTATGTTGTGTGTTAAGATGAGGACCCTTAGAAATCAGATTCAGGTGGTTGCTGAATTACTTGGGAAAAAGACTGGTTATACATTGGTGATCATAGCCGGCCAATTTAGGCCTCCAGTGACTCAGGGAGGTACAGCAGGGGAAAGAAGAGAGTAAGAAAATCGAGAAAACTCAGCCTCAGGGTCAGCCTGGAATTGTGATCAAAATGCAGCAACAAATAACTACGACAGGTCAATCAAAAGAAAGGGTTGTAGGAGATAAGTTCATTCAATCCTCTGGGGCTCAGGGTGTCCAAACGGTGGATCCACTTCAGTTCCTTCTGTAGTAGGAGTCTCTCTTGGTCACCTCCGCGGGAAGGGATGGGGACGTGGTCAATGATCATGCATCTGAGTGATGCTAATGTATGTTTACATTTGACAAAGTGTTGGATAGCAATAGTGCGTATAGTACTGGGCCTTTCTCTTTTCCCTATCTCTGGCGTTAGGGCGGTTACACAACTGTAAATCCGCCATTTTTCAAGCAGTCCGCTATGAACTGTATATTTTTATCACCAAGCAGACGGTTCTACTGAGTGACTGGGATTTTGCCCCTCTCTTGTGCCCCTTTGTTCCCTCTCTTCTACATCTGACTCTATCTTTTCTGTCACTCTGTATATCATTGCTCTTACTTCAGAACCCTCAGATACCCAGGATATCAAACTGATGCCGAAATCTTTCTTTATCTCCTAATAAGCAGCAGTAGCAACAACAGGTCACTAAGGTCTCAGTCCATAGCAACGGGACCTGGGGAACTCATGCCACCTACAGGAAGTTATGCGAAGGTGCACCACTATCATACTCAATCAGAGCTGTTCAATCGGCACCAAACACAAGGCCGCACTCTCTAGCGACTCAGAATTCGGTTTGACGTGAGGACCAGACTGATCATGGACGTACTCCAATGGAACCCCTACAGAACGGTGATGTTACTTCCCACCTCCCGTCTCAGTTTTCATTCAGCCAGGAACCGCTTACTATAGGTACTGTACAGCGCCTACTATTTCTTTTAACGAACTTCCAAGGACTTCCAGCATGTTGGGACCTGCTGTATTTTCATTTGGCAACATTGTCCGAGAAGTTTAACCGCATCTTGATATATTTTGTGATTTATGGACTAAATGGCAACACTGTTGATATTAATTGCTGCATTTCCCTTTAATAATACCACTCGATAGGATTAACCGTGTTTTGATACATTTTGTGATTTATGGACTAAATGGCTAAACTGTTGATATTAATTGAAACAACCTTTCACCTCCAGGATTGACTCTTGTGTATATATATGGATTGTGAACCTGTACATATTATCTGTATTTTGATTGTTTATTTTACCTTGTTTTTTTCCACTCTATTGTGTGCACATCCCCCACACATGCCCCACTGATGATGTCACTACCTCCCCTCCCACCACTTTAGGGTTTATTAGGGCCTGTAATTGTTTGTTGTAGCACTTTGAGAAAGGCTAGAGTGCTAGCCGAAACGTCAGTCTTTGCTTTGAATAATAAACACCATTTTTTCTTCATAAGACCTGTGAGTGCGTACCTTCCTCGACGCTGTTGTTCTACTTTTTGGGCTTATCGCACCCAGGCAACATTTACCTACTTACGTGTTGTGCTGGCCTCCAATAGTTTCTATATATATATATATATATATATATATATATATATATATATATATATATATATATATATATATCAAGCAAAATGTTGCCATTCTATGATATATTAAATCTATAAAGCTTGAGATGCATGCTATGTTGATTTTACTATTATTGCCTATGGCAGGGGTGCCCAAAAAGTAGATCGGATTCGAATCTACCAGTAGACCTTTAGCTGGTGATCAGTAGATCTCAAGACACTGTAAACAAACAGCTTGTCTAAATCACCCTCCTGTTTCATGCTTTTCATTCTGATATTTATTTTGATAAGGTAGCGTAAGAAATGGGTGTTTGTTAAATATAAAAGTATTCTCATAAATCATCATTTAAGTAATATTTTCCATGGAACAGAAACTGCTTATATGACATTATATATATATGAGCCTTTGTGCTACTGTAGGAGAAGCTGACTGGAGAAATGAATTGATAAATTGTAAAGTAATAGGCAGGAATTAACATGGTACTTTGGACCGATATACAGCAGCTACCACCTTTTTTTTTTTTTCTTCATCAAAATGATACAGGTGTTTATTGGCAGCATCTTACACCCTCATCAAGTTAACGTTCAAGCTCAGTGGAGCTGAAATTCCAGCCTCATGCAGGGAAACTGCATTGTAAAAATGATAAATGATAGATTGAGCCCATTTAGTCTTGCCAAATTGGGACTGGCAATGACTACAGAGTCTGGCATGCGTAACAAGGAGTCTTATTTGAATAGATAAAGAACAATTCTTCACAAAACACCACTCATTGATATAAGGAGCATGATAATCATTTCTGGGGATAGGTGGAGTGTTAGGTGGCACATTTCCAGGCTAACAATAGTACTAGTGAAACACTGTCTTTTCATAAATGGTTGCTTGTGATATCTTAAATACTTTGTTTACTTATCTACTTACAAAATTTTTTAAAATACAGATGCAGAGATTCAGACCCCATGAAAACACATCAAAAATAGTTATTTATTGGGTATAGTTAAAAACATATACATCATAGCTGTGACATATACCCCACACTTGACGCGTTTCGTGGCGTCTCGCCACTTCCTCAGAAGCATAAGGTATGCCAACCCCCTACACCCATTAATAAGACACCATAGACCACACCCCATAAAAACATTAACCCCATTTCGGGAATTATACAAATATTATACTAATAAATCTCAGTTCTACAATATAACAACTTTAAGCAGCCAGACATACTGGTCTTTAGGGATTTTATTCAGTAATATTGTGCAATTTCAATTGTATATCTTAAATCACACTATAACAGAGGATGCATTAAATTATGTTATAATACATATTACATCTGTTATAGTGTGATTTAAGATATACAATTGAAATTGCACAATATTACTGAATCAAACCCAAACAAATCAAAGTGAATCAAGCGGGGTTTGGAGACATCACCTGCCTACTGCTGCTGGATGAAGAAGAGCTGAAGAAGGTGATCGGGCAGGGGAAACACTGTCAGTGAATTGCCAGGAGGAGAAATCAAGCGCTGCAGATGGATGGTCGCCCTTTCGCCATTTCTGAAGAGGACAGGAAGTGGAGTTTCTGTAAGTTATTTCTTAATAAAGGCTTTGCTATTTTAAATTTGAATTTGTGTTGGGGTTTTTTTTCGTTGTATTCTAACGAAATTTTTTGTAAACATTTTTGACGTTACTGGTCCTTTAAAAAACTCAGAATAATGTTAATTCTACTCCCTGTGATTCTCAAATACACATGTACATTGAGCACCATTGCGAATTACCAAATATACAAATCAGCAGAATGAAGTTGGGGAAATATATCTAATTGTGCTTAAAAGGTGATCTGTTTCTAGGTACCAATGAATTGCTATCCCTGGAGGTCCAGTTGTAGTTCTAGTAGTACTGCCCTTGTACTTTAAGCATGCAACATTTCTGAGAAATGTAAATAAAATAATGCAGCACTTGATAAATGTATTTCGAATTGTCCAGAACATAGACATATATAAACACATCTATTCATGTGAACTTAAACAAAGTGTCATATTTTATAAATATTTTTTACTAACAAGCTTGTTATCACATTATACACATAATTTGTAAAGATAAACTTTATATGAAAGAATACATATTATATACATTGTGGACATGTACAAAATCGCATATTTCTCTTTCTAGAGTGCAATATGTCTTTGTGTGAAAAGCCTCTAACATGTAAGACTGGTGAACGGCTGGTTGCGGATTATAAACCTGAGACATGCTGCCCAAATTATTCCTGTGGTAAATTTATATCTGTTAATTCTAGCCGATATTGTTTCCGTGTTGTTTATACTAAATATGGCTGTTTAGCTAAAATAATATTAATGATCTTGATTGTCTAAATATCTCGTGGGCATGTTGTTTTTCTTGAGATATAAAAAATGTATACCCTATACAGTGATGTGACAGGGTGCAAAATGCTAAATAAATGTGGTTGGAGCACAAGGATTTTTGCATGTTTGCACCCCCACCCTACTCCCTAACTTGAGCACATGCCAGTTAGAAATTGCAGGAAGATGCAGGGTGCTAAGGAGTCCTGTACTTACAGTCTGCCCTTTGGCAAAACATCACTGTGCTCTGCACTTCATCATGAATTTTTAATCCATTGAAAGTTGGAGAGCAGCATAGGCCCAGAAGCAAAAAATGTTGCACTCTTGAGTGAGCTAGCACTTAAATATAAAGTGCAACCACATATTCATTTCTGAGGACAATTGTCAGAACATTAGTCAACACTATCATGGGCTTTGAGAAAAAAAAAGTACTGTAGGTGCAATTTATTAGTGTGAGATTACAAATACAATTCTGTTTCTTATTTTTTTAGTAGAAATAAAGCCTTTTCTAAGATAAAGGCGTATATGCTAAATGAGCGCAAAGGACAAACAATTTGGAATTCTCCACGTTCTGATACCTGCAAGATTCTTCACAAAAAGTGCAATGTAATCATGTATGCTGCAAAATTTACATGCTCTGCAGCTTGCAACTGATGTTTCAATCTTGGTGCCAAATAAGTGTTCCTTTCATAATGGCATTTTAGATTTTGAAGTGTTCGGCATAATAGAGTTTAAATACAGCGTATTTTAAAGGTCCCTTATATATTTATACATATTGATCATATCTCCTTTTAGCACCTCTTCTCCTATGTAACCAATCCGAGCATGGCCAGCATATATATCATAACATAAATAGCACACGGTGGGGCTCATTTACAAACTTTGTGTAGCACAGACTGATTGGCACAGTGAATATATCTGCCCTGGACATGATTATATTCATAAAGTTGTGGTTTATTTAATGTGCAAACAGAATTATGAATTATTTTTTTTGCTCTGCGAATGTCCATAAAAATCACAAAAATGCGAATATTAATGCACACACTAACAGCACAACTTTGGTGTCGGAGAAAATATTTGCAAAACAGTTTTGCAAATTGCAAAATTAAAATTGCTGTCAATGCTATTTTCACACACAACAGCCTCGGACAGTGGCTGCACTCAAGCAAACACCCATTTATGAGCCATTTGCAAAAAGTTCTTTACAATGAGAATTCGCAATAACAGAAAGATGGGCACAGCAGTGCAATATTTTAGCGTTCAGGAAAAACAGTGGAAATACAACTATTTGTGAATAAATATGCGCTGTGCGGACTTTATAAATGACCTCCAGTATCTTGTTGGCCCTTGCTGCTGGTAGTGCCTACTCTGCTAGAAGACAGCATTCTTGAATGATGCTTACAGACACTATATTGTGTATATGGTTATTTACTCTTCATATGGCTGATGGTGTTATACTCTAGACATAGCCTAAAAGCACAAAACCTGGCTAACATGGAATGAAAATATTATTAAAATTGCTTGTTTAAAAATAAAACTATATGTATAAATCACTTCCAAACTTGCATATACCTCTGCTGTTTATTTCAATATCAGTTTTCTTTTCTTCCCTTAGAATGTGACCTTTCTGCTTGCCCAAAATCTTTATCACCAAACTGCAGTGAGGATCAGATCCTAGTGGAGGCAAGAGGACCCATGCTGTTTCACTTATATTTGTGGTAAGCAAAGAGCTAACATTTTCATGTTTTAATTTTCTTGATTTAAACTCAGATTAAATAACTCTATATTTGAGTATTACTTTTTAATATTATTGGTACCACGTTGAAGTCATCTGCACCTTGCTTTCAATATCTAGAGAAAAATTACTATCACACTCTTTAATATGTAATGTTTATTTTGATTTAATATGTAATATTTATTTTGATTTAATATGTGATGTTTATTTAGATTTCAAGTGTTAATTTTTTTTATATAACTGAGGATTCTCTCTAAAATGACACTATATTAAATCAAACAAAAATATGATTCTATAATTATAACTGTGTTGTTTCCATTGAAATATATGAAGCCTTTCTAACATCCTCCTCTAGATGTTGGCTCTTCCTGTTTAATGGATATAAAAGACAGCATGGAACTTGAGTTCTAGCTGTTTCACTGTAATAATGTACAAAACATTAATAATGATTTATTTTACACATATGTAGTTCGTGAAGCCTGTACAGAACCTGTTCCAGTTTGCAGAGAAGGGGAAATCCTTACCTTCTATCTGAACATGACACATCAGTGTTGCCCTCATTATATTTGCGGTAAGAATATTTTCTAGTGCAGTGTGTTATGGGCCACATTTAATGAAATTTTCCTGATTCAATATTATTTTTCGCTTTTAGTGTGTGATGTAAATCTGATGAAAATCTGTGTTCTACACCACAACTTCAGTGTGTGGCTTACACTAAAGCCTTGGAAACTGTTGTCCACTTTGGTCTTGTGGTTATGATTGCATTTTATTATGATAAACCCAATCACAGTCTAATCACACTTGTCCAAAACAAAAACAGGTCTGAGTTTGATCCCAGCTCCTTCTGACATTGAGCAGGTATCTTAACCTCTTTCTATTGCACCTTCCCAAACTATAAAAATATAGGTTTGCACAGTGGTTAATAATAAACAAGAGCATAATTAACTTTTCAGTGGCAAGTCTTAAGATGTATTGCTTAGCTTAAATAAAACAAAAGCTTCAGAAT
Source organism: Xenopus petersii (assembly GCA_038501925.1). Classification (NCBI taxonomy): domain Eukaryota; kingdom Metazoa; phylum Chordata; class Amphibia; order Anura; family Pipidae; genus Xenopus; species Xenopus petersii. The sequence continues at coordinate 38,239,240 of CM076677.1, forward strand.
ATATAGTAAGGCAAATATATATATATAAAGGCTGTGGCACACACTTACTGGAGCAAGGACCCAGGTGCTATTCAGAAAAAGTTATATATCCATGTAGAAAGCTGAAGCACACTGGGATTTGTCAAGATAAAACTTATTTTATTTTATAAGATCGGAATAAAATAAGTTTTATCTTGACAAATCCCAGTGTGCTTCAGCTTTCTACATGGATATATATATATATATATATATATATATATATATATATATTTCTTTTTAAAGGAGCTTGCATGATATGGATGATCTAGACGTGGGCACAAACGTTTACAAGAGTCTTTGCATCTTGTGCTTACTTTGAATCCACACAGTAATAATAGATACAATATATTGGTATAGGAGTTATGGTAAAGCTTTTTTAAATGAATGCTACATGAATTTCAATCATGGGTTCATGCAAAGAAAATGAAAGTAAAAGTATTAATAATATTACAATAAAATAACACAGGAAACCCTTTATACTCACAAATGTATCTATGAAATTTTATGCAATAACCTTGATATTTGCCCCCAAACCCACAAAATACTAATGAATCTATCTATTAAATATTATGCACCATTTTATCCAATACCTAATTACTTTGTATATTTTCCAGTTTTAGAATTTGACTGCAAAAAGCTCATTAGACTTAGAACATTGTTTTTGCTATAGTTTAAATATGGAACACATATTAATTTGTCTTGTAAGGTACATATATGAGTGCATGCCCTTTAGCAGACTGAACAAAGCCAGTTTCTGCTTGGTTGCTGTCAGTTACAGCATTGTGGTGATTTTGTTATATGTTGTTAAGAGTCCTTACAAGTTTATGTGGGAGAAGAAGCCAACTCCTTATTAGATTACACAATATATTTTGTTTTGTTCCTTTTATTCTTATAGAATTTGACTGCGAAAATGTGACAAATTTACAGTGCAACTTGGTAAGACCAAACAACTTTCCATAAACTTTCCATAAAATAAATTATTTTATTAATGTAAATGTATAGCAATCATTTGACAGTGTGTACAATTGGTACATTTAGGGGGTTATTTACTAAACTCAATGCAAAAATCATGAAAAAATTGTGATTTTTTTCTCATAACATCAGACTTTTAAAAAATCACAAATTTTTCAGAATTTATTAAACCCTGAGGATGGAAAAGTCAGAATCTGAAAATCCGGCATCTCAGACCTGTCAAGGTTTCACACAAGTGAATGGGAGAAGTCCTCCGCTGGGTTTCGGGCAATACCCTGAAGTTTTCAGGTGAAAATTTCGAAAAATCGTGAAAATCGGATGAAAAAATCCTAAAAAATCATGAAAATCAGAATTTTTCCTGCATAGCAAATTTTAGGGAACAAAAATTGGGAAAATGTAATAATAAATAAGCGTTAAAAACCTGAGCGGATTTAATAGGAGTTTGTAGCAGAAAACATTGAGATAAATTCGGACTTTGATAAATAACCCCCTAGATGTATATTGCAACATTATATTGAGATTAATTTTTGATGCAGGGAACAGGGTAAATATTATTATTAGACAGGGGCCCAGGGAATGTGCACTGACCCATTTGGATATGCCAGTAGCGCTTCCCTTATACTTCAATATATTTTTACTTAGCAATGCGGGTGCTCCCACAACCCCCCTTTTGTATTTGATAAATAACCCCCTAGATGTATATTGCAACATTATATTGAGATTAATTTTTGATGCAGGGAACAGGGTAAATATTATTATTAGACAGGGGCCCAGGGAATGTGCACTGACCCATTTGGATATGCCAGTAGCACTTCCCTTATACTTCAATATATTTTTACTTAGCAATGCGGGTGCTCCCACAACCCCCCTTTTGTATTTGCTCTTACAGCCTGGAGCTTTTGCTAAGCTTCTTGTGGCTTGTAGCACCCCCCATACCCACCCCTATTAATTAATAGTGGCCCTATGCTTTTAACTGCACCATATTTATACATTTTTTTAAAAAATGGGCGTTGGTTTGGGCAATCACTCTCTCTTAAAAGCTGCAATTCAGCAGCGGGGGAGGATTTAGCCCTCAGAAAGGTTCAGCAGACTTTTACTTTTTACTATACTAATGCTATTATGCAGAGAGACACAGGATCCTCAATACTATGACTGGTAGGTTAACAAGTTAGGGACCGTCATATGGGGTTTACCTTGACGTGGTATGGTGGCTTTTCAACTTTATGATCATAACTTTGTAACTAAAAACCCCTGTCTTTCTTAACACATGAATTTGCATATCTACTGAATTACTTAGACAGGGGCCCTGGGAATGTGCACTGACACATTTGGATATGCCAGTAGCAGTTCCCTTATACTTCCATATATTTTTACTTAGCAATGCGGGTGCTCCCACAACCCCCCTTTTGTATTTGATAAATAACCCCCTATATGTATATTGGAACATTATATTGAGATTCATTTTTGATGCAGGGAACAGGGTAAATATTATTCATATAGACTTCTTATTAACCACCCAGTATGCTGCCTCTGTGCTCATTTGAAAGTGCCATATTTTCTCCTCCTCTTGTCATTGATCGTTTACTGACACGTAAAAACAAATTGTCGGAATAAGTTATATATTGGTAGACAGTGACCTTAGGTGATGAGAAAAGACTAGAAAGAAGCCCAGATTCATAAAATATACTGTATATTATATTCTAGAGCATTTGGGTGGCAGACTAAGTGGTAATACTTAACTATAATTAGGTTACTGCTTAACCAAAAATCACCCACACACTTTTCTATTCTTTTACACATGGACAAGTCTAACTCCAAACCAATTACAATATAATTTACCCCTGTGAAATACAACTAAAAGTGGTAGCCTTTCAATTAAGATATGCTTTTACCCTTTGAACTTAGCTATCATGTAGGTTGCTTCTCACATTAGTAAGTTATATAGAATAGGTTACCATACATTAGATGTGTGTCTGTATGGTCCTTGCTAAAAGTAATGTCTAATTGGTAACCCACCAGCACACCCTGGCCTCTCAATCAAAATTGGTCTGATGCACGTTAAGAGGTATCGGCACCTCCAAAGTATATCAAACAAGAAGAAAGACTTGCTAAAAGTATATATATTTTCCACTGATTTAATAGTAATTTCCCAGGGCAGCCCGTCCTGTCAGTGCAGACGTATGGGGTTAAACCTGGATATCTCCGGAGACAGGACAAAAGAAAAAACTTTAAGCCTTTAGGCTCCGCCTTCTTTCTTAATTAACCAGCTCTGGCCTTGCCACTTCAGTTTTTTTCTTTTGTCCTGATTAGGAGGTAGGAGCAGGGGTTATTCCCCTTGTAAATAATTAGAGTAGTTAGCTCTTTTTATTTTTCAGGGAATGTGCGGAGCCATTTCCTAGGGGTCTGGGCTGGGCTCTCCCTCCTTGCCAGCAGGGCCTGCCAAGTGGAGAAGTCTGAAAAGGAATATTAAAATTATCAGTCGGTAATTCGCCCAGACAGGCAGGCCCAGGAGGCACAAAGTTCTATTCTATGGCCAGACAAAATTATTACAGGCAGGTGGACGCCACACAATGCCAGCTATTTGGATTTCCCACGGCAGCACTGGCTAAATGGGCCAGGGTACAGGTAAATTCCCCCTACTGAAAGGCTAGGGGAAGGATTGCCGTGTGGAGGATTCAGCCTGCACGGGGTAAGTATGTGCGGCTGGGGCAAGGGGCTTTACGAGCCAGGAGAGGTGACATCACCCGCCCCCCAGTTCTCCCGTGCCTCTGGCTATGTTTCCGAGTATCCTAAAAGAAAGGTAGGCCCAAGGTTCAATTGTGTCCACAAATCCCAGCCGGCTCCCACTTGTATCCCTCCAAGTCCGCAAATTTGTCACTGAAATAAAAAAGCCAGCGCCAAAGGCACGGGAGACAGACAAACAGGCAAATAGGGTAATATTGTTTTGCGATGTTGCCACCTCTTGTGTGAGAAACAGACCAATTGTTTCACCATATGTGTGTTACCCTCATTTGATATTAACCTCCACCAAAGAGTTAAAAACTTTCCTTAGAAACTTGTTTAGGTGGGTACTCACAAACAGGGAATATCAGCTTGCACGTAAAATCATGAAGCGCTTCTCCTTGTGTAAACTGTGAATCAACATGCAGCAGCAAATAGTGTAAAAATACCTTTTTAATATTTTTAAAAACAAAGCTTAAAATGCACTCACATGGCAAAAGTTTATAGAAAGCATATCTATGCACCGTCCTCCTGGAGGCTCCCCCTGTATGCACCCGTCCGCACGAAGAAAGTCCCAAGAAGGTCAGAATAACTTGGGAAGGTGTAGATGCGGTTCTTTGCGTTCGTTCCTCGTGTGCGATGCTGGGCGCCTTCCAGTGACGTCACCTGCCTTACGCGTTTCGTCTTGCGACTTCTTCAGAGTCTTGATTTCTCCTGCGCATGTGTGAATCTTTTATTCCGTCTCTCTATGCGTCACTTAGCGGTTCCTCCTCCTGGATCTTTTGTTGCCATGGGGACGCGATGTCCAAATACCCACAACTACGCGTCCCCATGGCAACACAAGACTCAGGAACCGTAGAGTGACGCGTCCCCATGGCAACAAAAGACCCAGGAGGAGGAACCGCTAAGTGACGCGTAGAGAGACAGAAAAAAAGATTCACACATGCGCAGCAGAAATCAAGCCTCTGAAGAAGTCGCAAGACGAAACGCGTAAGGCAGGTGACGTCACTGGAAGGCGCCCAGCATCGCACACGAGGAACGAACGCAAAGAACCGCTTCTACACCTTCCCAAGTTATTCTGACCTTCTTGGGACTTTCTTCGTGCGGACGGGTGCATACAGGGGGAGCCTCCAGGAGGACGGTGCATAGATATGCTTTCTATAAACTTTTGCCATGTGAGTGCATTTTAAGCTTTGTTTTTAAAAATATTAAAAAGGTATTTTTACACTATTTGCTGCTGCATGTTAATTCACAGTTTACACAAGGAGAAGCGCATCATGATTTTACGTGCAAGCTGATATTCCCTGTTTGTGAGTACCCACCTAAACAAGTTTCTAAGGAAAGTTTTTAACTCTTTGGTGGAGGTTAATATCAAATGAGGGTAACACACATATGGTGAAACAATTGGTCTGTTTCTCACACAAGAGGTGGCAACATCGCAAAACAATATTACCCTATTTGCCTGTTTGTCTGTCTCCCGTGCCTTTGGCGCTGGCTTTTTTATGATTCCGAGTAGCCCGCCCCACAGGAGTGGTAAGTGGTTACTTTGAGCCGCTGGAGGGCGGTTCTGTCTTTTTCTGCAGCAGGCCAGGGGGGAGCTGCTAGTCGGCGTTCAGTGAATGCGGAAGTCCCGTCGGCGTCTTGCGCAGTGACGTCAGCTCTCGCGGGATTTGGAGGCGCATTCAAGCTAGAACGGGGTTGGAGGCTTGGGCTCACTGAGAAGCGCTACACTGTGGCGAGAGGCGGCAGAGGTTATCTGCGGTGCAGGGGTGAGTGTTTTGACACCCATTATGTCGGTTCCAAGTTTGCCAGACACTGATCTCATTAAAGATATGCTGCAAGGGGACAAGGCAGAGGCAAAATTGAGGAAGTGCAAAGCTAAATCTAAGCGCACGAGGTTGTCTCTTAAGGGTAACCATTCCCCACCAGAAGTAAATGATCAGAGAGGTGCAAGTTTAAAAGGGAATTCGGATACAGAGGCTGTGCCATTCTTGCTGCCTGAGTCAACTCCCTTGTTATCACAGGAGGCTTGTCCTTTAGCACAAAATTCACCAGCAGGGCAGTCTGCTGAGGAGTATACAATTAATGCAGGGCCTTTATCTTCACAGCAGCAGCAGTTTTCGGAGCTTATTAAATGGGTCAAAACGGCTGTTCATCAGTCGCTTCAGCAGCAAACAGTGCAGAAAAGGAGGCATAGATCCCCTTCTTCTTCATCTCCTAGTTCTGACAAATCCAGAAGTTCTGACCAGTCGCAGGATTCTTCAGAATATTATTCCTCAGATTCTGATTCAGAAGGGCCAGTTTTTGTCCAGCAGGAGCAGGTTAAACGCCTTTTAAGAGATATGCTGCAGACTCTAGAGATAAAAGACACAACTTCAGCCACTTCTAAGGCAGATAGAGTGTTAGGTTTGCAACCAAAAAAGCATAAGTGTTTTCCGGTGTTTAGATCTATTACTCAAACAAATTGATTCTGAGTGGAATAATCCAGAAAGAAGAGTGAACATTAGTAAAATATTCTTTACTAAATACCCTACCCTGGCACGTACTGCTAAGTTCTGGACGCAAGAACTATTACAGCACTATGCACAAGATTCGTTTCTTACAGCTGAACTTAAGCGAGTGGCCACAGCTTTTGACTTTATGGTGAAACAGCAATGGAGATCATAAGATTAGCAGCAAGATCATCAGCTAATGCAGTGGCTGCTAGGAGAGCTTTGTGGCTTAGGCATTGGTCAGGTGACAATGCGTCAAAGGGGTGATTAATGCCATTGCCTTTTTCAGGAGAGCATCTTTTTGGACCTGAATTGAAACAAATTATTTCAGAAGTAACAGGTGGAAAAAGTTATTTTTTACCACAAGGACGGAAGAACCATACAGATCAGTATCGAAGACAGTCAAACCGATCTTGGGGATCTTCATCTAGATCCTTTCATCCATTCAGACGTAACTCATATAACCAATCTAGTTCATCAAACTACGCGGCACGCAAGAGAACAACCTGGCCCAGCCAGAACAAGCAAATTAGAAAGCCAAACGTGCTCAAGACCTCAGATGCATGAAGGTCACCAAGCACCGGGTGGAATCGAAGCAGTTGGCGGGAGACTTCTAAGTTTCTACCCAGTGTGGGAAGAGCTCATTCACGATGAGTGGGCACTAGACATAATAAGAAGTGGTTATCCCTTCCTCCTCGAAGAGTGTTTGTTCCTTCTTCTCTACCACGCAATCCGGTAAAAAGGAAAGGCTTGCTAAACTGCATCTCAAACATGCTGGAAGCAAAAGTTGTTGCAGAAGTTCCTCACCAATTCAGGTTCAGAGGTTTTTATTCAAATGTATTTTTGGTAGAAAAGAAGGGAGGGAGTTACAGGCCTGTTCTGAATCTCAAGCCTTTAAACGTTCATATAAAAAAGCAAAAATTCAGGATGGAGACACTAAGATCAGTGATCAATGCCATGGAGCCTCAGTATTATATGACAACCATCGACCTGCAGGAGGCGTACTTGCACATACCGATACATCTGGGTCATCAGAAATACCTGCGGTTTGCGGTGGGTCAAAATCACTTCCAGTTCAGAGACCTTTTGGATTGACCACGGCACCTCTGTGTTTACAAAAGTATTGGCTCCAGTAATAGCCATTCTAAGAATGGAAGGGATAAAAGCAACTCCATACCTAGACGACATCCTCATTATGTCTCCCACGGCGGAATTGGCAGAGGAACAGACGCGCCAAATGCTCAGTACACTCCGTGGCTGATCAATGCCAAGAAGAGCAACTTGTTACCAAGGCAATCAATCAAGTTTCTAGGAATGCAGTTCAATTCCAGGACAAGATTGGTGGCACTGCCAAATGACAAAGTAACAGGGTTACAAGCAGCGACCCTAAGGTTTCTGCGAATGATGCAGCCCACAGCTGAAGACTTCTTAAGGCTGTTAGGGTTGATGGTGTAGACTCTGGTGGCAATTCCTTATTCACGATTTCACCTGAGGCCGCTTCAAAGGCATTTTCTGGCTCATTGGAACAGAGATCACAAAGATTTGTCTCAGAACATTCCACTCACAAATGGTTTAAGGGAAGAACTGAGGTGGTGGACAGAGGAGAGAAATGTAGCAAGAGGCTGTCTGTGGTCACTGCCACCTTGGATAGTAATCAGCACGGACGCCAGCTTATCGGGCTTGGGGGCAGCAATGAACGACAAGACATGTCAAGGAGAGTGGCGGCAGAAGGAATCTCGGCTGCACATAAATGTGCTAGAGTTGAGAGCAGTTTACAAAGCACTGAGAGTTTGGTCACACCAGCTAAAAAATTGTCCAATACGGATACAATCCAACAATGCGACTGCGGTGGCATATATCAATCACCAAGGAGGCACAAGGAGTCAAGCAGCGATGAACGAGGTATCCAAAATATTTCAGTGGGCAGAAAACCAGGGCTCAATCTTGTCAGCAATATACATCCCAGGTGTGGAAAATTGGGAGGCCGATTATCTCAGCAGAAACAAGATCGATCAGGCCGAGTGGGCTCTCTATCCAGAGGTGTTCCAGCTCCTGATACAGAAATTCGGAAAGCCAGAGATAGATCTTATGGCATCACACAGAAACAACAAGCTTCCACGGTACTGTTCGAGAACAAACGATCCAAGGGCAGAAGTAACAGATGCCTTAGTCATCCCATGGAAGTTCAAGAAGGTTTATCTATTCCCACCATTTCCACTGTTGGCAAGAGTAATAAAGAAAGTTCGTCAAGAGCAAGTGCAAGCAATTCTAGTCGCACCGGATTGGCCTCGGCGAGCGAGGTACGCGGACTTGGTGAACATGTCAGTCTCACCACCATGGTGTCTTCCGCTGCGTCCAGATCTGCTGTTGCAAGGACCAGTCAGGCATCACAACTTGCAAATGTTACTCTTAGCGGCATGGGACTTGAGGCCCAGATCTGGAGAGACAGAGGTTTCTCAGAGGAAGTGATTAAAACCTTAGTTTAAAATCTATCACAGAACCTGGTCAATATTCCAGTCGTGGTGTAGTGAGAACAGAATTTCTTGGAAGAATTGCTCCATTCAACAATTCCAGTTGAATGGAAGAGAGCAGCACAACACCATTTTGTTGCATGTGGGGAGCTTCCCCATTTATTTTTCACCACAAAAAAATCAACGTTTCGGGGGGGTTTTCACCCACCCTTCATCAATATGGGTGAAAACCCCCCCGAAACGTTGATTTTTTTGTGGTGAAAAATAAATGGGGAAGCTCCCCACCTGCAACAAAATGGTTTGTGCTGCTCTCTTCCATTCAACTGTGATTACTATGATTGACGTGTGCCGACCGTCTAGAGAGTTTTGCACCATCCAGCAGGAATTGTCATAGGAAAGGCGAGGGAGGTGCGGAAATTTTCACATTTCCATTCAACAATTCCTCAGTTTCCTCCAAGGAGGTCTTGACAAGGGTCTTAGTGTTGGAGCACTAAGATCACAGACGTCAGCGTTGTCTGTGCTTTTTCCGTTTCAATGGGCTATTCAACCTGAAGTAAAACAATTTTTTCAAGCAGTTATGCATATCAAACCTCCATATAGAGATCCCACCCCTCCATGGGACCTAAACCTGGTGCTAAAGGTGTTACAAGGGCCTCCATTCGAGCCTCTAGCAGATTGTTCTGACAAATTTTTAGCATGGAAAGTAGTTTTCCTTCTGGCAATTTGTTCAGCTAAGAGAGTATCTGAGCTACAAGCGCTCTCAGTAAAAGTTCCTTGGATGATTTTCCACAAGGATAAAGTAGTCTTTAGGACTATACCATCCTTTTTACCAAAAGTGGTGTCAGAGTTTCACTTGAATCAGGATATAGTACTTCCATCTCTATGTCCCAATCCACAGAATGAGGCAGAAAAACGTCTACATACTCTGGATGTGGTTAGGGCTCTAAAATATTACTCTAACCGTACAGCTTTTAGAAAATCAGAAGCTCTCTTTGTTTCATATGGGCCGCCAAGGAGAGGACAAGCGGCTTCCAAGAGAACGATAGCAAGATGGTTAGTTGAAGTAATTAATTTTGCATACAAACAATCTTCAAGACGGCCACTGTTTCCTGTCAAAGCTCATTTTACGAGGGCTGTCAGTACATCATGGGCACTAAAGAATTGTGCCATAGCAGAACAGATTTGCAAAGCAGCAACATGGTCTTCAGTTCACACCTTTGCAAAGTTCTATAGGCTCAATATTTTCGCCTCAGCAGAGGCAGCCTTTGGGAGAAAGGTGCTGCAAGCAGTAGTACCTCCTTAAGTTCTCCCTCCCTTGTTTTTATGGGAAGACGGCTCTTGAACGTCCCCATACGTCTGCACTGACAGGACGGGCTGCCCTGGGAAAACAGGATTTTCTTACCGGTAAATCCTTTTCTCTCGGGCCCATACTGTCAGTGCAGTAAGTCCCTCCCGTTTTTTAGAGGAGGTGTTGGCGGTTTGCCAAGGTTCCTTTCAGTGGCATAACTATATGTTACTGGGCCCCACAGCAAATTAATTTTAGGGCCCCCAACATATCCAGAGGTTGTCCTGTTTTATCAATATTTATTGAAATTGTATATGAACTAGAGCCTCATGGGGCCCCTATACCTCCTGGGCCCCCCTGCAGCCACAGGGTCTGCTTCCTCTATAGTTATGCCCCTGGTTCCTTTCGGACCAGAATTACCTGTTATATTATTTAAAAAGAAAGAAAAATATTTTAATATATATGAATAAATATATATAAAAAAAAGGGGGCATGTGGTTAACCACCAAGCATGGCAGTCGCATAAGACCGGAGCTCCGCTAACCAGACCCGGTGTCTCGCCTGAAGTAGATTGGAATCATGGGCAAACATGGTAAAACTAAAGAATATGGTGGAGAGGAATGCAGGAGCGTCAAAGCGAAAGACTCACAGCGCTTATTGAAGCAGTTCTTCACATCGACAGAATCTGACCAGTGTCATCAGGGATCCAAGATGGCGCCGTGGCGTGCTAGAAGTCCCGCAGATGAGTCCGACAACGAATCTGTAAGTTCTGAACAGATTACAATTGCGCATTTAAAATCACTTCCTACTAAAACGGACTTAGCTGACATGATTACACAGTTTAAAAGCACGCTTAAAGAGGAAATAGCTGGCATAAAAACAGAGATAGCCTCTCTACACTCATGTGTTATAGAAATTGAAACCAGAAATGACTGTGTGGAAAACACGGTAGAGGCTCTGACTGCTGCTAATACGCACTATACAAAAGTTATTGCCACAATGCAGAGGAGACTGGATGATCTGGATAATAGAGGGAGACGCAATAATCTCCGTCTTAGGGGAATCCCAGAACAGCCTGAGAGGGAAAACCTTATGGATATTGTGTCACAACTATTTAGGCAAGTGCTGGACAAACCAACTTCATTTGATATTGATTTGGAAAGAGCACACAGAGCACTCAAACCCAGAGGTACCCCCAAGGATAAACCCAGAGATGTTATCTGTTATATTACCAGATGTGTACTGAAGGAGGAAATCCTAGCTAAAGCTAGGAAATTGAGATCCGTTTCGTTTATGAACACAGAGGTTATTATTGTGCAGGACCTCTCCTGGTATACATTGCAACAACGCAGATCTATCCAGCCGCTCCTTCTGAAACTGAAAGATAAGGGGCTTCTATATCGCTGGACATATCCCTTTGGTATACAAGTATCTAATGAAGGAAGAACGACGTCGCTCTCAACTCCTGACGACGTATCCCAATTTTGCAGAATATGTGGCATTGAGGAACCAGACCTGTCAGAATGGGAAAAACTTACACTAGCTCCTGCTATTCCAGAATTGCCCAATAAAAAAAGCTGGACTGACGTGTCTACTCCTAAAAGTAAGAAGAAAAAGAACAAAATGACACCAGAAAAGTGCCACAAACCGGACGGCTGATAAGAACAATGGACATTCTCTATTTTCATCCACCTTACCCGGGGTTATGGTATTTTTTTTTCTTGTCTTTATTTTTTTTTCTAAAAAGTTCCTTATTGTTCACGTAATTGCTATGATATGTGAGTGAATTTACTTAACATTTGGATTCTTTTACTGTTGTGTACATTGTAGAGATCTGCTTTAGTCATAATCAAGCAGTTCACATTTGGACATGCTTACATTACTTATTGATCTGTGCACCGGGTGTGGCGACAGCGAGCCCACACAGCCATGGTTATGGTGCTTATCACCCCCCCAGGGGTTTCCGACAGACTTTCTCTGTCGATTCCTAGCCACTCGTGTAGAAGGCTACTACTACCCCAATACTGTTTCGATTTGTTTAAGTTACCTAAGTTTCATAGATGTTTATTTTTCGGTTCTACTACCATTGTACCAAACAGAGCTGCAACAACAAATTTGGTATTTGACTACTTTCAGACCACACTTTTTGCTAGATTACGGAAATATTTTTCACATGCTAAGTTACATACTTACCTGATTACCAATGGCTGACGTCAATGTAATATCCTTGAATATCAATGGGTTGAACATTCCTGAAAAAAGGTGTAAACTGTTTAGAGAAATGTATAAGCAAAAAGCACACATATTAATGTTACAAGAAACCCATCTTAGAGGGCAAGATAATGTATTAGAGAAATTTAGTAATCACTCTCAATGGTTTTTCAGCAACAATCCCGATACTAAAACCAAAGGAGTGGCGATAGGTATACATAAGCATATTACTTATCATAGTACTGCTACTATCAAGGATGAGGAAGGTCGATATGTATTTTCTAAAGGCACTTTATACAATACCAAATGCACACTGGGAAGTGTATACCTTCCTAATAAACACCAAGCTGCTTATTTATTCAAATTGCTACAGACTTTGGAAGCATTTGCTGAAGGCCTAATTTTGATAGGAGGTGACCTGAACATGGTCCTTAATCCTTTGTTGGACAATTCAAAAGGCATTTCGCCGCTACCTTATGCTATTTTAAACAAGGTTAAGAGAACTTTAAGTCGTGCTAGATTAGTCGATACATGGAGATGTTTTCATGAAAATGAAAAAGATTATACATTTTTTTCTCTAATGCTAAATAAACCTATTCTAGGATAGACTATGTTCTGATGTCACAACAGCATCTAGATTGGATTTCCTTCTCAAAAATACATAGTATAATTTGGTCTGATCATGTTAAAATTAAATTAAAATTACGGATACCCCACAAACCATATACTCCTTGGAGGTGGAAACTGAATGAAGCACTACTAGATGATATAGACTGTATTACAGAACTCCAAGATACTTTATCAACTTATAGAGAAGCCCTTCAGACAGATCCAGCATCATTAAATTCCAAATGGCAAGCATTGAAATGCTTGGCAAGGGGAATTATGATTAAACATGGGTCCAGGTTGAAAAAAGCGAGACAGGAACAGACACATAAATTAATGGATCAGATTCTACATATGGAGGAGAAACACAAAATTACTCAGTCTAGTGACTTACTGCACCAACTGACAATGGCTAGATTAGAATTGCATAAATTACTTAATGACCAAATTAAACATGTTCTATCTAGAGTTAGACAAAAATACTATGAACATGGCAATAAAACTGGAAGATTATTGGCTAAAGCACTAAAAAATAAACAAATACAGGCCAACATTAGACAAATGAGAGACTCGACAGGGAATTTACATTGGACCCCCAATAAAATAGCAGAAACTTTTAAAGAGTATTATGAACGCCTGTATAAACTCAACACGCTCTCAGAAAAAGGGAAAATTACTTTAAGAGATACGATTAAAACTTATTTGAATTCGAATACACTCCCTCACATACCCGACAAATATAAACAATCCCTTGCAGATCCTATTACGGGACCTGAGATACAAGACGCCATTAAAAAACTGAAACTGAACAAAGCACCTGGTCCAGACGGCTATACTGCTAAATTTTATAAATTATGTGAAACAAATATAATACCGGTTTTGCTCCCGTTTTTTAATGCTATCTCCAAGGAGTCTCCGTTGAATTCCGACTTTTTGTTAGCCCATATATCACTTATCCCGAAACCTGATAAAGATCACACAGTTTGTGGAAACTATAGACCAATTTCACTCTTAAATTTAGATCTTAAAATTTTTACTAAAATTTTGGCACAAAGATTGAAGCCGACTCTCCCACACTGTATACACAGAGACCAAGTGGGATTCGTACAAGGGAGAGAGGCTAAAGAAAATACAATTAAGGTAATTAATGGAATGATTTGGAACAGCAACAAGAAAACGCCATCCTTATTACTATCTACAGATGCGGAGAAGGCGTTTGACCGAGTTAGTTGGGACTTTTTGGAGCTGGCATTGGAAACACTGGAATTACCTAAATTATTTATAGACACTATACACTATACCTTCAGCGCAGGTTAGAGTTAATGGAATCTTGTTGACACCCTTCAATATCCGCAATGGTACCCGCCAAGGATGCCCACTGTCCCCATTGCTCTATGTGATCTGTATGGAGTACTTATTGGTAGCAATACGTAAAAATGTAGATTTTCAGGTCCGCAAACTCCTCTTCAAAATCATAAAGCAGCGGTTTTTGCAGATGACTTACTGTTATTGGTTTCTAATCCGGTTATTTCCCTACCTAATATTTTAAAGGAGCTTCATTTATACGGGAGGTTATCCAATTACAAAATCAATATGGGGAAATCGGAAGCTTTATCAATAAATCTCACCCCAGACCTTCAAAAACAACTTCGAGACTCCTTTCCGTTCAAATGGCAAGACAAAATGATAAAATATCTGGGAGTACAAATTTCAGCAGACCCTAAAGACCTTTTTGACTTGAATTATGTACCTCTTCTTCAGGAAACTAAACTAACTCTAATGAGATGGGGAAAGAAAAATCTTACTTGGAAAGGCAGAATTAATAGTATTAAAATGAATATTCTACCCAAATTTATCTATCTGTTTTCAACTCTTCCTATAGCAGTTTCTAAAACATCTTTTAAAGACTTGAATGTTATGATATTTTCTTATATTTGGCAATCAAATAGGGGGAGACTGAACAGGGGAACCCTATACAAACCTAAATTGAAGGGAGATCTTGCCATGCTGGATTTTGAATCATACTATCAGGCAGCAATCCTTTCTCTAATATTGGAATATAACAAACCAGACTCGCTGATTCAATGGCGTACCATAGAAAACCTATGGACAAGCCATGCTTTAGCTAGCCTACCATGGATAAATAAAGAAAATATCGCTCCAGCGGCAAAGACACATGTTTTTATTGGTAACAGTTTAACAATCTGGCATAGGCTTAATAGTAAATACCTACTAGAACCCTACCCTTCCCCTCTGACACCTTTATCCAATAATGTGGAGTTCCCGCCGGGATGTTTAGATACAGGATATGTTACTGCTTTTGGCATGTCTAACCCTCTGATTCGACATCTCCTGTGCCTACTGAGTCCAGGTGAAGGAATAAAGGATAACTGGCATAAGAGAGATGAGTGGAGATGTTGCCAAGTAAAACATTTTTTGCACTTACTTCAATCTAAAGGGTCTTTAACTAGACCTTTAACTGATTTTGAACAATTATGCACAATTTCAGCCCCCCTGAAACATGTGATATTATTATTATATAGATTAATTCTTAATAGGAAATACCCTGAATACCCTGTTTTTACCAAGAAATGGGAGGAGGACCTAAATATTACACTGACTGATGATGCATGGGATAGAATTATTTTGAATGTAAATAAATGCAAGAATCCTCTTATAAACTGTTATCCAGGTGGTATAGGACGCCAGTAGTTCTTAAAAAAATGGGTTTGATAGACAATGAGTTATGTTGGAGGTGTAAGGTAGAACCTGGTACACTGGAACATTTATGGTTCAAATGTTCTCTACCACATTCATACTGGAATAATGTAATTGAGGTGTGTCCTGACATTATTGGGGAACCGGTTAACTGGGATGCACCAGCTATCCTACTTTTTCACAATTTTGAACCTGTAAACTCTTCCAAACGAGATTTACTGAGACAGTTATTAATAGCAGCCAAATCTCAAATACCCATGTTATGGAGGACTACTACTCTTCCTTGTAAGGAAAAATGGTTTCAAATAGTTAATGATATCTGTCTCATGGAGGAGTTGACAGCTTCTTTGAATAATAAATATAATACTTATATAGCCATCTGGCTTCCCTGGAGAGAGTATATTGCGCAGACAGACTAACAAGCAATGGGCTGACAGGAGGGATATGTTTTTTCATTTACTTTTCTCTGTTCTCTAAATGTTCAACTTATAGTATAATAACTTACCTTTATGGATATGGCTGGAACCCGCACCTATTTGGGGAAAAACAACAAAAGTCGATTTTGCTTATTTATATGGTTCTGATGATGATGTCAATAAAGCAGCGATAAAAGGAATGTTTGGTTAACAAACGAGTCGAATACATAGTACAAATGGTTAGTCATTTTTGTGATTTGCTGTTATTCATGATGTGTACGGGAATACTATTTGTAAACTATTTGATCATATTTCCTGATAACTGTACTCTGTATGCTTCATACGTGTTACTTTCTATATTTGTTCAACAAACAAAAAAAAAAGATGATTCATTTCATAGTCAATAGTATGACTGTTTATGTTGATACCGTTATGCCTTGCATGTTTTCCAAGTTTCTCCTATCCAGGGCTTTGGTACGCAAACTGAAGTGGCAAGGCCAGAGCCGGTTAATTAAGGGAGAAGGCGGAGCCTAAAGGCTTAAAGTTTTTTCTTTTGTCCTGCCTCCGGAGATATCCAGGTTTAACCCCATACGTCTGCACTGACAGTACGGGCCCGGGAGAAAAGCATTTACCGATAAGAAAATCCTGTTATTACAAGTATAAAGCAATTAAAAAGTAGTATTATGATCATATATGACCAATAGATTGTTGACCAAAGTGGACCAAACACAGATCAATACGTAAATAAATGAATGCCTTTACTCTGTGGTCTATAAATCCCTGTACTAGCTCAATGCAATTTTTTGCATACCTAATGGCCCAATATATGACTCTCGCCCACAATGAGCAAGTCACTGTTGGATTTGAATAATTAACTTAGTAAAATTGAGCCTGGCTCTGAAGTACTTCAGGGCCACTTAGGGCCACTCAAGAACTTATCCAAATAGTATCCCACCAGCACACCCATGCCTTTTGAAAAAAGCTGGTCCAGTGCATGGTATGAGGGATTGGCAACCTCCAAATTAACCCTAACCCTCCAAATTCAACAGGAAACAAGACTCCATGCAAGCGGGGTAAACCCTTTGTTTTTTGATTACAAGCAATTTAAAGGAATGCTTTAGTGTAAAAATAAAAACTAGGTAAATAGGCTGTGCAAAATAAAAAATGTTTATAATATAGTTAGTTAGCTAAAAATGTAACGTATAAAGGCTGGAGTGACTGGATGTCTAATATAATAGCCAGAACACTACTTCCTGCTTTTCAGCTCTCTTGGTTTACACTGATTGGTTACCCTGATTACCAGGCAGTAACCAATGAGAGACTTGAGGGGTGGCCACATGGGTCATATCTGTTGCTTTTGAATCTGAGCTGAATGCTGAGGATCAATTGCAAACTCATCTATTTACCCAGTTTTTATTTTTACATTGAAAAAAACAGTTCTGATGTTATTATCCTTTGCTAGAGCCACAGGTTCTGTGAATAAAATAGACACTTTTACTAATAGTCCATATATATAAATTTGGAAAGAAAACCTTCCTTTGTGGAGATGTAAGTATTAATTTGTGAATATATGCTATAGAACAAGGTAATAGAAACAACTCAAATTAGGCAGGCAGATTACAATGTACTCAGTATCACACCTTTCCCTTTGTAGTCTATGGAGGTAGCTCTTAAAAACAAGTGATTCTGATGTTGTGTGGTTCCTATTGCTGTGTAGCTTGTTTGCAGAGAGATATGAAACATGTTCCATCAATATGCCTGTATAAATATGTTTTATTTTATTGCTTCTTACTAGTATAGTATTACTTTATGCTGCACACCATACAAAACTTTGTTTTTACAATTTAAAATAAAAAGCCACTTAGTACAAAAACTCCAGAAAATTAAGATGGGCCAACGAGGCCTGGAATTGTGTTTAGTGATGGGTTACTGAAAAGCTATCCGCAACATGGAGTCTGTGTAAATGATATATGCATTTACTTTTGTTTTCTTTTCTCCTGTTGCATGCCATTGTTCTTCTTTCAGGGAACTTTTGCTTAATCCACTTCTACATACAATATGTCCACAATATGGGCATTATTTATTAAAACTTGAATTTTTTTGGTCTAGTGTTTGAAGGAGAAAAAAGTTTTAGAGGAAAAATAAAGTTGACTTTTTTGAAATTTATTTCATGTAGATACTCCAGCTGAAAAAATCATGTAGAAGTCAATAGCAGATGGTCCTTTTAACAATTGGAACATGTTTTTACCTTCAGGATTCTCAATAGTTTCAGGCTGTTTGCGTTGGTTTTCGTTTGATAATCTAAATTTGAGTTTTCGGGCAACAATTTAATAAAGTTGCACGATTCAAACTGATGCTCAATCTTGTCGCAACTTTTTGTTGCACTGATTTTTTAGAGAAGTTTTATTGGTAAATTAAGTAGATTCAGGTTTGGGAGTTTGGTCAACTTTTTTTGTTTAAAAAAGTGAGAAAAAGTTGAGTTTTAGTAAATAATCCACTATGTGTTATAGCACATTATTAACAAACAGGAGGGCCACCTCCTTCAGACTCCAATTTAAGCAAATAATTATTGTTGATGATTTTTCTGTAATAACGAAACAGTACCGTATACTTGATTGTAATTATATTGGTATGGTAACTAACTACCATAGTGATGGCAAAAAACTACCCTCAACTGGAATGTGGACTCTGTTAGTCCGCAACTTTGGTTGGGGTAATATATTTAGCCAAAAGGTGCCCTTTAAGGCATTGTGAACCAGTTTACAGAAAGATCCCTTATCTAGACCTCAAGCATTCTATATAATAGATCCCATGTCTATACCTATAAATGTTTTGCTAACAGAAAATTTCATTTGATACTACTTCATGTTTCTTAAGAAGAAGTATCCTGTACAATAGCTTATTGAAGAAAACCTAATCTCTTGTTTTTGACCTTCTGTACTTACAACTTATATGAAGTCATAGTTGCTGAATGATCATATTGATTAGAAATTAACCTGAGACTTTCTATTTCATAGAACCAAGTCTATACACCATCTCCAAGCCATCAGATGTGTTGTGGTACATGCAAAAATGTGTCATGCTCCTTCTACAGTGATAATGAAACACTTGTTTTTTATGAGGTAAGAATAGTTTATCATAGTTAATATATCTTTTTTTTTTGAGTGTCCTGATTTTTAGATAATGAATTATGTCTAACATGATACCCAAGATACCTTCTAAAAGATTTGTGAAGGAATACCCATTATTGAAGATAAAGAAGAATAAAAAACAAAAGCAAACAGAAGCTACAGTTTGTTGTAGAATGATGTAGAATGATATTAACATTAAAGCCCCACACATTGTAGTTACTTTAACATTTAATGGTCCAGGCTGAAAAGATGGAATCTCCGCTTCATTGTGTTTTTGGTAGTGTAAATTGCTTGTGTAAGTAATAAGTGCGAAGATTAAATACTTAGAGGCACATTTATCAAAGGTCAAATTTTCGAGTTCATGTGAGTTTTTAAAAACTCACATAAACTCACATGAACTCGAAATTCAACCAATCGAAATTTATTAAAGAAACCAAATTTACAAAACTTGGGTGAATAAGATCGACCCGAGACTTGCAGAATGTCTGCATTCTAGTAACAGACTTTCAGTACAACACGTACAGAGTTTGTGTCAATGTCAGCTTGCTCTTTATTGTGCAAAGCAGATGCTATAGGCATACAGTATTAGTGCATGATGTAAGTATAGAGGAGCACAAGTAAACAGAAATTCTTTAATTAATGGCATTTTAATTTCTGCCCTCTATTTAAGCCATGTGACTGTTAATGCACCTTTTTATGTCTTTTAAATGTATAACAGTGGTCTAAACAAAATCATTTCTTCTCTTTAAAATCCTTTCATAGTTTTATTGCACCTTCAGCATAACTAAATATTCAAAACCACAGCCATAGTAGACTACAGTGTGTCCTTGTTTTATTTGAAAAGCGAGAAGTTTCAATACATTGTCTATGCAACTAATGATGCAGAAGGAAACACTTTAATGCCCTGGCTGATATTATAATTCTTCGGTTCTGTTATAGTATGTATTTACAATGCCACATGTCTCAATGTCTCATTGGTACAGCAGGAGGGGGCACATATGTGCCTTACCCTTCTCACTCCTCTTGAACAGAGAGTTGCCAAACTCATTTAGTGACAAGTTGCAAGTATCTGTGTTTAAAAGGGGAGCACAGAAATCTGTGACAATTTTGCAATAGAAGAATTCAAATTGCAAAAAAATGGAGGGAGGTAGTATTCTCTTACTGCTATCTTCCTTTCCCAAGTATTTCCCTTCGTTGAATATACTTGGCTTTTTAGTTAAATAATGATTTTGAATGAATTTGAAACCTGTAATAACATCAGATGTTAGAACATGTGCCACCAGTACTTTACAATTCTGACTTGGTGTAACTGAAGCTGTATTTAATTTAGTAAGAATGAAAGATGTGGATCAGTAACATATATTTAACACATCTACATTCTATTAGCCATCCTTTTTGTAATTCATCTAACTAAGACCAAGGTATTCTGCACTCATAAACGATAACATAATTAGGTCTACAATATAAAATGCCATTATCAAAGATAAACATAGCTAGAGCTAATATATGATCAGCAATCACAAACAAATATTGAGAGAGAGACAACATGACTGTATATTACTGAACAATGATATAAAACAACAGGATTAGAAGTGGGATGAAAAATACTGCACTTGGAAGATGAATATTAACTAAGGCACATTGTACTGTAAAAGAGCATATTTTGATTAATCGAATTGAGATGGAATATATATTACAAACATAACACAAACATATTTGAGAAATAAGGTGCCACCCAAGATATTTAACATGACTGGAAGCAAATATGAAGTGCCACTTTAGAAAGATAACTTGGGGGTGATTTATCAAGGGATTTCTGCCACAATTCCATTTTTTTTCCACAAAAAGCTCACAAATTCAAATGATATTTTCTAAAATTTGAATGTCTGGTATTTAGTGAAAAAGAAGGTGGATTGATCAATGCACATTCCCTGGTCCCCTGTCTCAAAAATAATCCAATAACTTTGCAAGTGCATGTATTTACAAAAACAGGGGTTTTTAGTTACAAAGTTTATATATATATATATATATATATATATATATATATATATATATATATATATATATATATATATATATATATATTGGTAAGCCACCATACCATGTCAAGGTAAACCCCATATGGTGGTCAAGTAACTGTACAAAAAATGATGCGATTCGCATCGGAGCTCACCCAGTGTTGCTGTGTCCTCCTGGTCGCAGCCTGTGTGAGACGCCAGACACTTCCCACCGGTATTCAATGTAAGACACTCGGTATTCTCATCACATTTGGCGCTGATCCAGGACACGGTATGTAGGCAACAGCATCGGTGTAAAATATTAGGCTTTATTTCAACACACACATGAATGAGTGTTACAGCCTGGCTACAGCATCTACATTTATATATTTATATCTTTATTTACATCTAGCACTCACAGGTCTTGCTTTATTGGCTGACTACATGGTGAATGATTTAACCTTATCATTCTGGAGTATAACTAGAATTTTTTTTTTCAAAAGAATATTAAAAATGAGCAGAACATGTTCTGCATGTGAAATTATACACAAACATTTTTAAAATGAGAAGACCATAGATATTTTATGTATGTATAGTGTTTTTGAAAAGATAAAATGAACATTAATGTCAAAATATGACACTGAACACTGAAGAGCACATTGTAACATTCACATATACATGACTGGATGTTTTTGATATTGACTTATAGCTTAAGATATACAAATTCACAAGCCATTTTTCAGCATACTACAGGAAATAATTTTTAGTGCATCTAAACCTACCTGCTGTCTCTGCTTAATCAATTGATACGTAGGGGCCGATTCACTCAGCTCGAGTGAAGGGTTCGAATGAAAAAAACTTCGAATTTCGAAGTTTTTTTTGGGTACTTCGACCATCGAATTGGTTAAATTCGTTCGAATTCGATCGAAGTCGAACGAAATCGAACGATTCGAACTAAAAATCGTTCGACTATTCGACCATTCGATAGTCGAAGTACTTGCCCTTTAAAAAAAACTTCGACCCCCTACTTCGGCAGATAAAACCTACCGAAGTCAATGTTAGCCTATGGGGAAGGTCCCCATAGGCTTGCTAACCTTTTTTTGATCGAAGGATTTTCCTTCGATCGTTTGATTAAAATCCTTTCGAATCGTTCGATTCGAAGGATTTAATCGTTCGATCGAACGAAAAATCCTTCGATCGTTCGATCGCAGGATTAGCGCTAAATCCTTCGACTTCGAATATCGAAGTCGAAGGATTTCAATTCGAGGGTCGAATTTCGAAGTATTTTTAACTTCGAAATTCGACCCTAAGTGAATCAGCCCCTAAGTCCAGAGAACCTTAAAATATATTCTGCTGTATTTCAGAAAGAACTAGAATAACAAGAGCAAGGGAACTGGCCCTGCCTATATAATACTCAACTCATAACAACATAGTCAATTATACTTAGACATTTTTAAAGCATGGGGTTACCCATGTGAATGTTATATTAGTTTTTCACTAAATTATAGTTGCATTTTAGCATTAATGTGCCTCTAACAATATAAGACTTCTCACTGAAAATACATTGCATCTGAACTTGTTTAAATTGATTCTGTCTTGAATTAGCATTATTATAAAAAATGAGTTTCATAGACAAGGCAAAAATTATTATTATAAAACAGTATATAGATTTGTAGCAGCATTTCTATAGTATAAATGTATTATTCTCTGTTGTTTAGTTCTTTAATAACGATAAATGGTTCATCACAAATGCCAATACCTCTAAGTACAAGATTCAGATACAGTTAATTTTCAAGCTGTACTGTGGATTATACAGTAACCTTTCAAAATGCACTACATAAGCGGCATTTGCAACCACTACTGTAAAGAGTCAATATCAGTTAAAAAAATAGATATATAATCATTTAGTAGAATAATAAAAATTATGACTTTTATAATATATATATATATAATATAATTATATTTATAGTTGTCAATAATAATGACACAGAAGCAACAAAGTATTCAAGTATTTCAAGAAGAAAGTGTTGCTGTAAATTTCACAATACTCTGTGGTCGCATGAATGCCAATGTTATACTTCAGAAATCGATGTGGCTTCTGAGACTAAACAAGCATCTATAACATGTTATTTCAACTGCTGATTAAAATGGGAACTAAAAGCATGCGCTCTGTGGGAACACAAGCTATTTAAGAACGCTTGCTGCGACTGGTGAAATGGGCAAGAAAGGATGAAACACTTGAACAAATGCATGCAGAGTGCATCCCTGTATTTAATTCTTACTTTGCCATTGCCTCATTTCTACAACCACTGAACATGTATGTCAGTGAATCCTGTGAAGCTAGGAGTCAGGAATTCCTGGTGTGATATTTCTTTCCTTTTTAAAATTATTCTGTTGATTCTGCTGAGTAATGAATTATAGTTTTGTATGCTTACTTGTGAGAAATACATAGTTGGCAGTGTAAGAAGTAATGAACATGTTATTTGTGTCAAAATGTTTATTTTTACAAAATAAAATCTTATATTCTAATAATTCTACCAGGTTCTGTAATGGGTGTATTGCCCTTTACATTTACCCCCGTAGTTCCTACTGCTAAAATTAATTGTGAACCAGGTACTATAATTATTTTATGCATTTTTCGGTACTGTACTAATGCTGTAATGGATGAATTAGAAGATGTTTTAAGGTTCTGTATTTGGGAGTTGTCTTTGTAGCGATAGCTCATCCTATTTTATTTCCATTTTGCCAAAAAAAAACAGCTTTGGGCAATAAAATTTCCAGCTATCTTGACTGCTTTAATATTTAGTCATAAATATTAATAATAATATTTATAATATTTAGTCATATTCCAACACTGAGAGGCCGATTCACTATGGGTCGAATATCGAGGGTTAATTAACCCTCGATATTCGACTGTGAACTAAAATCGTACGACTTCGAATATCGAAGTCGAACGTTTTTACGCAAATCCTGCGATCGATCGATCGAAGGATTTTTCGTTCGATCGAACGATTAAATCCTTCGAATCGAACGATTCGAAGGATTTTAATCCAACGATCGAAGGAAAATCCTTCGATCAAAAAATCACAGGCAAGCCTATGGGGACCTTCCCCATAGGCTAACATTGACTTCGGTAGCTTTCAGCTGCTGAAGTAGGGGGTCGAAGTTTTTCTTAAAGGGACAGTACTTTGACTATCGAATGGTCGAATAGTCGAACGATTTTTAGTTCGAATCGTTCGATTTGAAGTCGAAGGTCGTAGTCGAAGGTCGAAGTAGCCCATTCGATGGTCGAAGTAGCCCAAAAAAACTTCGAAATTAGAAGTTTTTCTTATTCTAACCCTTCACCCGAATTTAGTGAATCGGCCCCTGAGTGTGTGCGTATAGCAGCTGGAAATACTGTGGGTGGTATAAATATTATTGGAGTGTAGCAGTCTTTTTGTCTAACCCATAAATAAATGTGTTGGTATTATTTTATAATGTATATTACTAATAAAGTCAAATGTATTTGCTCGTCCAGTTAAACATTGCATCCATATAGGAAATTAAAATTGGCAGATCTGTAAAGTTAATATATTCTAAGTTTTAGAAGTGCTGATTCAATGTAAGAATTTATTTTAATTAAAAGTAGAAAAAAGTTAAAAAAAAATTACCCTCATTTTGTTAGTTTCAATGTTGCACCAATTTATCTAACCATGGCAACCCAACAGGCTTTTTCTCTTAACACTTATGCCCTACAGGTGGCCCTAAAGTTGCATGAATAACCTCTATGCTCTGCTGTGTTACCTATAGTAGGGGAGCAAGAAATGAAAATTCACTGCTGCTTGCCACTTACTTGCATGTAGAGTTGATTCAATTCACAGACTGACTTCAAGTCCAATAGTATCTAAGCTATGTTGTGCAAGCTTTTGGGGACCAACCCCTTCCTCAGGTGCAGGTATTTGCACCTGAGAAAGGGGTTGGTCCCTGAAAGCTTGTGCCACAATGTCTGCAATAAACAAGATGAAGGCTTAAGCCCGTGTGAATTGGTGTGCTTCTTCACCTTACATATCTATAGTAGGGGAACCATAAGGATGCTAACCGCACAGGTTTTAGGGAGTGGTCTGAATTTTTTTTATTCATGCACATGATAATTTACAATGCCACCTATTATTTGAAACGCAGTTCAACCATGCTTTGTTTTATTTCTAAAACATAGAGGGGTCATTTAATGGAGTATTTACAAAGACAGAATTTATTTAAAGGCATTCACATGCTGAATTTGGGAACTAGCAAATTTTTTTCTCTTTTTTGTGTCTGGCAAGGATAAAGGGGGATGGGGATGCACTGAATGCAAAAATACATCATTTAAAAAAAGGTATAGGCTTATAGCCTTAAAGTAAAATTGAAATAAAGAGCTATGAAAAAAATTACAATACAAACCAAATACAACTGAAGCAAAAAAAGTTGACATCTGAAATTTGTAATGCTGCTTCATACATCCCAGCATAAGTGTGTTTAATAAGATTCTTTTCTTTTCCTTGCAATTTACGATTCTCTTAAAATAAATGGTGCAATTGTTGTGCTGCAGCATTGTGTTACTTAGTGCTTCATGCATATTCTCCTGACCAGGAAAACATTTCAGGTAAGTGCAGGAAGGATAAGTAGATGTGTCAGAGGTGATATTTTATGTGTGTAGGTTCACGTAAACTGTTTATTTTTTCTTACATTTCTGCAAAGCACGTGTTTTGAGTCCATCAATATCAAACACTAAATTACTTTGTAAAGCCAATAACGTAACAGGTGCAAGATTTTCTGTATTTGCTTTTGCTCTGTTCCCATTTGAGTATTGAAGACATTGATAAATTGTTGAGATGAAAGCCTTATCAAGTGGCACTATTTTTTTTCTTTTTAAATCCTTAAATATCCAATGTTTGCAGTAATATCTACCAAGTGGAGGAATGATTTCAAGCTCCCTCTCAGAATAATATAAACATGTGCTTTATATAAAGCTTCTGTTATGGAAGCAATACAGTATTTAATGGGGACCATATGGTTTGACTAATCCCAATGAAAGATTTATTGACTATTAACCTGCCCTTTTAGTAATAAATTAGACATTAAAACCATTGCTTGGATAAATATATCCAGCAAAACATACAAACATACCACAGGCATATTTACAGGCTTAAAAAATCAATATTATATTAATTTACAGTTCTAAAGATCCTGGTTATGTGATTTTCAAACAAATTGTACATTTATGGTTTTTGTTGGGGTCTGAGAAAGGAATATATTTTGTATTACAATTGCAATATAGAAAAATGGCACGAGATTGTCCGCATATTGATCATTGTCTACTTTTGTTTAGATTCCAAGGAAGAAAAAATTTGTCAGAAGGCGGTAATTAGAACCACAATAAGGAAAAGTGACTGTTTTAGCCAAAACCCGGTATGTACATAATTTCTAAGGAATTCTTGAAAGTGCTAGATTGACAGCCTGCTAATTAAGTTACTTTGTAGAAAATGATTGGTCAGCGCATCAGGGACATCCCAAACATGACATTTGATCTTTCAGTTTGCTGGGCCTTACCAAGCTTATAGTTCAGAGATTAGATTTTTCCACAAAATCAGCGTTTTGTTACCTAAACATTGAGCAATACTGACTATGCACATTTACAAAGGCATGTTGTTCCACCAAACAAAGACAATGTATCAGATTAATTTGTAAAATGATAGCCTAGATGTTATTCTAAAGTATTTCTATTAAGTATGCAAAACAACTATCTTATGAGCCATATAGTTCAAAAATAATGGCGCTATGTATCAGTCATAATATATGTTTACTGTTTGATCTTTTTACTTTTACACTGCAAATTTTTTTATTAAAAAAATTAATATACCAGATTTAAATAACCCTTTTGCATAGATAACTACATGCTTGTTATTAGATTATATAACTGGAGGGTTTCAGTATTTGTTTTAGTAGGAATTCTGTGTACTCTAAGGTAACCAATGCGGACACCAGTAATTACTTTATTTTTTTACATTAAAAAGTCAGTATCCAATGAGTTACATAAAGCATAGAAAATATAATTTGCTTTGATACTTTCTACTATTCTGCTCCCATCTGTGTACTTTTTGCCTTTCATTACATATCACCCTATTCTATAAAAGTGTGAAGAATTTTACAAAAATAGCAAGAATCATCAATGTTTTATGTTTTTTGTATATTTCTGAGTACTTCTTTTTTTTTTTATTAACTAAACAGGTAACTGTTGCATCCTGTGATGGGAAGTGTCCATCAGCTACAATTTTCAATGTCAACCTTGATAGCCATATAAAATTCTGTAAGTGTTGTTGGGAAAATGGAGTACAGAATCTGACTGTGCCACTATACTGCTCAGGAAATGGTATGGAAGTGATATATGTCATACAACAGCCCCTGGATTGTTCATGCCAATGGAACTGAATTTCATATTTCATGGATGTAGGTCAACAGATCTTCCAAGCACTGCAAAACAATTTACAAAATACATTATATTATGACTAGTTGTGTCAAAAATTTCAACAAATTACAAAATGTAAGTATATATTGACCCATTAATTGAAGGTAATTGTTTTGAAAATAAGTGAGCTGAGTTTCATACGCCAATTAAATTTTTTTTAAAAAAATTAAATGCTACACTCACAGGAAAAGTTATTCATTTTCTAAATAAATTTGCCCTAGTAAATTAACCCATAGCAGTCACTCAAAAACATTAAAAAAATCAATACTACTTGCTCATTGGATATTGCCAGTGTTCCCCAGTGAACCCAGATAATATATATATACATTTCATGCAAGATATCATGTTGTATTTATTAACACCCACCATTTCTAGAGGCAAATTCATCACTGAAAACACTGCAATAAAACTCCAAAAACATTGTACAAGCCGGAGGGAATATATTTTGGATGGCCAATATATATCCCCATTCTTTAGGTTTTAGTGACCCCTTTAAGAAACACCAGAGGGTTAGCCAGAGGTGGGCATGACAGCCAAGGGGTGTTTTAAGGCAGTGAACAGCAGCTGTGTGAAGAGGTAGGAGCTACATGTGGGAGCTTCTGAATTGACAAAGGCCAAGCCTGTTTAGTCTTTTGGGGTACTGAACGCTAGAACTACTGAAGCAGACTATTTGTTTTATTTTTGGACTTTTCGTTGCTAAGTGAAGCTATTTTTCTGTTGCCATTGATTGCTGCTGGAAGCCTTTTGATTTCAAAATAAATGGTCTGTTTTTCCTTTCACTTTGGAGTGGCCTGCATTTATGGTGTAAACCCTGCAGGGATCCCCCTAACCTTCACAACATTTAAAATATAAGACTGCATTCCCAAATGTCAAGCCAATTTTCCTGACAGGAATGTGTTTAATATACTAAAATTTTAATAAATCGGCCTCTATGTTTATTTCTGTCTATAATGGAGAAAACATTACACAGTCATATCCCAACATTGTAGAGGATATTTCACAGTGCAAAAATTATTTTCAGCCTCTCCCATTCAATATCATGCTTGAATTTAGTTGCTTTTTTTTTTAACTTTCCAACATGATCCCAGGTAACCTCCTTCTCGTAACATGCATTCAGTCATAAAAATCAATTTAAGTGTACATAATATTGTCAATAAAATGTCAAATATAAAGTGGATCCGTGAGTAACTGATTTTAATTGAAGCTGTATATGTATTGAAATAACAAAACAAAAAAAGAACATTGAAATAAACCTTAATGGTGAACTGTTTTACCAAACATTGTTGTGTATACCACTTTGCTGGCTAAAGTTATTGCTAGACAGAAAAAAAATATATAAAATGGACTAATGTTAAACGTGTCTTTCTGTAAAGCACTTTGAATTATTTTGTATTTGTTTGGTGAAAATATTTAAAAACTCATGACCATGTTATTAGATGTTAGTATTTGTCTACCAGTCAAGACAATTATCTTAGGGAATATTCTGTGTTGAGTTTTTCCATCATGATTTTTTTTTCCAAATAAAGGCAATTTTTTAAAATGTTTGTTATATGTTAAATAACTACATGTTATTTCTACTGCTATTATAATGTGACATTAAAGGATATGGCTATCATCCCAAATAATGAAATCTAATGTTCAAAGAGACATATAACTTTGATGGCAGTGTTGCTCCACCCAGCACTACACAGCACAATATCCACCATTTTAAGGTTTGATGCAGTATACTCATTGTCCAAATGCCAAAAACTAGAAAAATTTTAGATTTTTCCGACCTGCCGAGTTCATGTAGAAGTCAATGAGAGAAGTCCTGAAGATATCCTTATCTTTGCCGGGTTTCATGCAATAATTCTAAAATTTTGATTACCCACAGGTTTTTTGTATATATCCAAGCCTCTTGTCCATATTAGCAGAGCAAAGTTGAAAGGGAATGTGCTTTGGTTAAATTCTGTTAACCTGAAAAACTAAAAAAAAACAAACAAAATAAAGCAAATATACAGAAGGAATCACCAGGAATGTTTCATAGGGGAACCAAATGGGTCTAATTGTAAAAGGTACCCTGTTATTATTATGGAACACAATGGGCAAGCCTAGTGATTATGCTGTTGTCACATTATGTCACCCTGCAGTATACCGAAAACTATTGCAAATAGGAACACAGTGTCTGTTGTCTGGAATGGGTGAAATGATTTAGTAGAAATTATCACGGCAAAATGAATGTTATGAAATAAGCTACAGTATGTGCACATTTCAGTAGTCACCATGCATTTACTCAGCAGGGTTTTGGTACATGTATCCAATCATACAAATATTATCACATTCCAGGTATCTTCTATGTTTATTTTCAACTCCATTTGTAAAAATGAACTTTTGGTTCAACTCTACCAAGCATATTTCTTTATGTGCTATCACACAACTACACTTTCCCCATTGTCACTGGAGGCACACTTATTTTTTTTCTTATTCTGGTGTTTGGTGATGTCACTCTAATTAGCTTTTAATTATGTGTAATTCTGATTTGTTTTGGTTAGCTCCCCATTCATCACAAGTGTATTAGGACTCCCACTCCCTCCCTGTCCTGGCAGTGTGTGAGAAGAGGGGACTGTCTGCTAGTCACCATGGAAACCTCTCCTCAAGAATGACCTTAATAGGTTGGTGGATAAACAAGCACTAACGGGGAGGGGGGTGAAATTATTAAGCAGTGCTTAGCTAGTTGGATGAGTTAAATCAAGACAAACACAAGGGAGGCACTAATAATCCACAGGCGGGCAGGGGAAGTCCAGGCACCCAGTGTCAGGCTGCTAGTGTGAGGACAAGACGTGAAAGGGGTGACACAACGCTGTGAGTTTTCAGGTAGGCTCACATTTTCTGTTTACTACATTTGGCACAACTTGAAACCTTCTGATTGGAGGCAAATGGGTGAGCAAAAGTGAGAGCCTCCGATTGGCTGTGCACACAAGCTCAGGTTTCCAGCTTGCAACATTGTGCTTTCCTTGCAACAGCCTATGGACTCACATGGTCTACAAAGTAGTTACTACCTCACTGCTTTAAAACTAGATTTTCTTTACAGGGGGAGGGAAACATGCTCTCTTTGCCTGAATAATGCTACTCTCATTTCTCTATATCATCTATTTGTTAAAGGGCTGTAAAGTGACAGAAGTTAGCTTAAATCTGTTTATATTTATTTCCCTCTAGACAGTGGCATAACTAGAAGTTACTTGGGTTGTGTGTCCTTTGTACCCACAGAGGACCCTACACTAGTGCACACCTTACGACAAATGTAAAAATCCTTGTTTGTTTTTCTGTATGTAGGTGGCTACTATTTGTTATTTTTTTGACCCAGTTTTTAGGTTTAATGGTTTCTACAGTAAGTGGCATTTGTAAATACGTAAAAATGTGTACATAAATTACAATTCCATACTAATAATAATTAATGCTCTTTCTCTGCCATGCCGCTCAGACCAATTTATGTACTGGCTGCCACTACCATTCAGGGAAACAAATAAAATTACTGACCTTGTTGTTCAAAGAAGTTCACAACTCAACCTATTTCTCTTAACTCATCTCATAAAACCCACTCATTATGCTCTTCTTATGATCCACATCCCAACAGTTCAATCATTATCTCTTCATATACACACATTCTAAACTTAATTGAATCTAGCTGGAAGCAGGGTCAGACTGGACCAGTGGGCCCCTCCCCCAGGCCGCTGATCTCCCTCCCTCGATGCGCTGAAGATAAGTTTAAATTATGCATGCTCGGGGAAGGCGGGTGGCAGAGGGCCCTGTAGGGGTTGTGTGGGGGCACAGAGGGGTGACCCCTGGGGTGGCAGCCCAGATGGGCCCTGCACCCACCAGTCTGACCCTGGTTGGGAGTCCATCTTGAATCAAGAACAGGTGTTGGGGGAGGGAGGCAAGGCGTTTAAAAAGCCTTTATTTAAAGCTACATTAAAAATGTTAACATCTCTTTTAACCTTATACATTTTGTGCCTAGGGGCAATTAGTCATGGGCCCATATAGATTAATGGAGATGGAGGTTAATGGAGATGTAAATGTAACCTACTTTGAATCAAGGCTTTTTTTTAAGCTTTTTATCAGTGATATAGGTTGACTAGAAACTTAACTTCCAATGGGAAGTTGTTGTGTTTGTGGGGTGAGTACTGTTGTTGTTTAATGTTTAGAGCTGTGTATATATTAGCAATATATGACTAAAATTTAAATTTAAATAAGAACATACAGTGCCATAGTGCAATTAACTAGTACAGTGACAGGTGATAGTTATAAGGGGCACATTGTTAATATCCCTAAAGCATCCACAGGAGTACATTAGTATTATGGGCACTGTATTAACATACTGTATCTGTTTTACTACTATGTGCTTATGATACAATACAAAATGAGTGTGTGTTAGGAACCACTTGTGACCAACATTTGTTGATGATGATTCAGTTGTGCCACATAAATCCAGCTCCACTTCCTGTATATGCAATGACCCAACTTGTGTGTAATAGACTGCAATGTGGCTAATGTTGCTATATAATAGTAGAAAACAGATAGGCGGCACTCTGGATAAAAATTAATATAGAAAATTTATTCCAACAGGAGATGGATACACATGGCCGTACACGTTTAGGGAAAGAAATCCCTTAATCATAGGCTTGCTATGTTGTATTAACTATGCCAAGAGATAATTTATGATAAAATGGTACCAGTATCATTATAATACATTACCTCTGACAAAACAGAAAGTAGACATTGGAATATATTTAAAGAAAGATTGCAATGGGGCTAAAAACTGGAGGGCAAATCACTTGTATGTATAAAAATATGGTTAGTGATGGGCGAATTTGCGGCGAATTCCCGCGATTCGCCGCTGGCGAATACATTTGCGAAACTGCTGTGAAAATTGACACTGTCAAAAATGAGACGCTGGCGCGGTTTTGCAAAATTTTCGCGAATTTAGCAGGAAACGCCACAAATTCGCCCATCATTAGTTAATGTGTCAATTTCTCTAATTTAATCCACCTTGCTTATATTTATCTTTAAATGTTAGAAAACTGTATTATCAGTATTTCTGCTATATTTCAAAAAAAATATCTAGGATGGCAAACAGGCATTCACCTTATATTGTATCATTACTGGCCTCCAGTGTGGGTTTCTAGGAAGGCAGTTATAATTTTCACAAATATCAGCGTTATTAGCTTTTATGCTTGGTTCCACCCCTACCCCAGGATGGTACTACACTACAGACTAAAGTGTTTTCACGTTTTCTGTTGTGTAACTTCTGTGGTGCCTTGCAGGTTTGCAGTTTACCTTTTTGTCAGTGTCAGTGAAATTCCCACTTGGTTTACACTCACACAGGAGGAGGCCTATCCTGCAGTAACTGTAGGTGTTGCATATTACCAAAGGCAAGTAACTATATGTAATGCTCCTCATGTCTCATACCTGACCAACAGATATTGCCTGTTATGCTGCCTGTATTTTAAAAGGAATTTAAATTTCTTTAAAACTAATTTATACCTTATAATGTAGTATATAGTTTATTGCAGTTTTGTCTGCCACTGTATTTACACCTAAGAAGGGTAGGCATATGTTTTTTTAGATGTCCAGTGCTACTATAAATTTGAGAAACAAATGTAATTTCTTTGTTGGAGCTTAGGCTAATGGCACATGAGCGTATCAAAACCAGTAGTGAAAAGTTTACCTGCTGCCTTCTGTTCCTTCAAAGTGCATGCAGTGACACACAAAGTGGATTTTGGTGAAAAAATGCATACTTTAGCATTTCCGTGCCAACATCCACCTTGTGTGTTAGCTCACAGGTCAATTCAATGGTTTTTCTCCTTGGGCATTTCTATGCCGGCTACTAAAAAGGCCTGTTGGCCCTTAGCCTGATTATTTTTCACAACCTTTAACAATTTAAATGCTTTTACGAGACCTTAAATTTCATTCTGCTGGTAACATTGACTATATTTAGATAATGTAAGTTAAGCACTGCATAATAAATTCTGTTATATGTGAATGCTTATTTTGTTTCTTGTAAAGTGATTACATCTGCTTTAGTGTCTTTGTTGCTTTAAAGCTTTAGGAATTAGAATTTGAGAGGACAATTCTTGGCATCCATGGACAAATACTTTCTTTTGCTTTTGTTCCAGACTATTGTTCAGGTAAGAACATTGCTTTACAAGAATTTCAGCAAATCTGACTTACCTCATCATTACTTTTGTTTTAATGGATATATTGCTACAGATTTCTCTCTTGACCTCAATATAGGATATATTCATAAACATTGATTGACCACTTATTTGGTTGCTTTTTGTATTAGTATGGTGCTTTATGCTACATACGAGCCACAAAATTGTTTCAAAATGAAATTATCCAAAGGCCATGAAATACCTATTGCTTATCTTTGCAATAGACGCTGTATTGCTCAGAACATATGGGAACAGTTATGTTCTTCTGTCTTTTCAACTCCCTATTAATGACGAGTGAATCTGTCCCATTTCGCTTCACTGAAAAATTAGAATTCGACCCTTAAGTTAAAAAAACCCTACCCTCCATAGAACCCCCTCCCGGGAACCATCTTCAGCCACTTCAGTAATCTTCGAAATGAGACCGGCGTTATTGTGCAAGAGAAAACTGCTCCAACTGCACATGCGCCTCCACGCCGTTCTCATTCTGAAGATTTCCGAAGAGAAGAAGATGGTGCCTGTGAACTCAAATGCCTGAATCTGCACCGAGGGGTGAGTAAAATGTTAGGGGCTTTGCCCGGTGTAACACTTAGGGTGGGGGGAGGAGGGAGGGGGGGTCTTTGTAGGGTAGGGATTTTTTAACTTAAGGGTTCAATTCTCCTTTTAAGGCAGTTGGTAACTGGCAAGAGACGTGGAGTGGTATATGCAGTTTCCCTGCTGACTGAAAAATGCTTTGTAAGACATGAGACTAAAGTAGTCGGGATAACAGAATCTGTAATTTAGCTCCAAAAGTCTATATAACAGCTGTACATAAAATAAACAATAGACTCCACCCACACCAGGTGTAATTACTTGGGCTCCACAGAGTGTGGTAAACGGATGCTGCTAAATTTCAGGAACAGATGCAGATATTCCTTTTGGACCTTTTGATTAAGTTTTTGGAGCGTTGTTTGTGAAGCATATAGCTACCATTTGCTAACAAAAAAAACTCCAATTAATATGTCACAGAAAATTATAGTATGCATTTATATTAGTACAAGGGGAGCGTTTGTACTATTTTTGTGTATTTGTGTAGGTTTGTTTTATTAAATTTTTAAACTCAATAAAATAGTAATAGTTTAATGATTTCATTGGCAAATAATATGTTTGTCTAGTTATAAAACTGAATATGAGTTATTCTGGGCAGCTAAATTCATGAATGAAATATATATTATTTTCCTTTTGAAAGTAGTTAAAGACTATATTTCTGATTTGTCAATAAGCACAATTGTCTTTGTTGCAGGGTGGTCATACTTTAGAGTGTGATGAAACAATTGCAGGCACCAGAGCAGTTGTTATTGAATGGAATGCATTTCCTGAAGATCAAACTCCTGATTTTTATTCTGTGATCTATAAGACGAAGAATGCTACTTTTAAACAAGTAAGTAGCCAAATGGTAGCCATTTGTTGCAATAATTTGTATGAGGTAAATCAAATGTGTAACATTATGGGGTTCATCTATCAAAATGTGCACAGATCATTGAATTAAGTAATACGGATCCTTATTTCTTAGAAATAGGGGATTCCTGAAAAGAGATGTAAACCTTCTCAAAAACTGACTAGTTTGCACCTTTAACCCTCCAGTCAGTCTTGGCAAATCACACCAAGGAGAGAGTCATATACAAATAGACCAAACAGGATACTTACTGGAGGGGTTTATTGCATCAGTTGGGCTGCTTACCCTCAAGAAATTCGGAAAAGTTTGTTATGCGGTTTTGCTTTAATGTTGGCTTCTGGACTACAGATGATATCATACTTAACTCTTGATGATGTTCTGAAACTGCTAGGAGTTGTAGTCTAGCAAAATATGTATGAAGAACTCTGCTGTGGAAGGTTTATGTGCCCTTTATGTGATAAAGGCCTGCAGGCTGTCTTGCTACTTCATGTGCACCTGTATTACAGAACTGAAGCATAATGAGTCATAGCCAATATGATTGCTATCACAGGAAGTATAATTAACAATACTCTTCTTATATGGATATATTGATGCAAAATAATAGATGGCAGCAATTTTGTTATATATAGGGAATACCTCTTCAAGCTTGCAAGTTAAAATTGGCCCTGAAAGACTTTAAATCAAAGGGGAGATCTTCCACAGAGAATAATTTACAGTATGTATGATTAAAATGAATTCTCTTCAGCAAACAGAACATAATATGGGTCATTCCTGAACAACCCCACAGGTGCAAGTGGACTCAATGCAGAATACTGACACAATTCATTAGGGTACTTGAGTCCAAACATGCTTCTGCACTTCTACTTGCCTTTTCTGATTAATAGTTTGAAACTACCACATCTTATAACAAATATTATCTTTCAGTATATAGATATCATGGAAATTGAATAAATATTTGCATTTGTCATAATAAGCTTAATGCTTAAAAAATCAACTTGACTCTGACCCACACCTATAGGCGAGACCTTTGCCTATTACAGGCAGCACTTTACTCAAAGGACTAACCACAGGTCTACAGTGGCCTGCATCAATTTGTAAAGAGCAGATTGTAGTGTGCATTATTTTATTGGCGAGTGTTTATTTATTATTACTTTAATTTAGAGGAAATAATTACACATAAAACTAACAAAGTATATTTTGTTTGCAGTGGCTAAAATATCAGTTATAAAAAGTTGTTTTAAATTTTTGAATCTTAGGATATCTTAATGCAACTTTGGTAAGTATATGCATGCTGTGAATCGAACTGTTAAAGAGACCCTTTTTATATTTCTTTTAATATTTGTACCTTAAGCTGGCCATAGACATGCAGATTTTATTCTTCGTGCATTTGTTTCAGTCTAACGATCTACCTGTCATGAATCGGCACCCAGAATCCAGAACCAATGCTAAGCTCCCTGGTTTCAGCTCTTGCTTCCGCCTTTAACAGCCGCCTTTCACCTCGGGAGGAGCCCTCGGCTAATAGGATGCTGCCAGGTCTTATTAAGAGAGGAGCCAAGCGAAGGTTCTGGACGAGCAGAGGGGCACGGTCGTTGAGCAAAGTCTTCGGGCAGAAGGTCACAGTACAAGAATTTAGACAGAATTCAAGTGGAGTCAGACAGGCAAGGGTCAAAGCCGGGAGATCAATCAAGAGTTTATCCAAACAGGCACGGGTCAGGTTACATAGTGTAGAATATTCGTTTTACCAGGCAGGGGTCAGGATCACAGAATTCAGAATAGTCAATCAGGCAAGGGTCAAAACAGAAATCAGTTATCAGGATAATACAGGAAAAAGCACCAGGAACTCACAAGGATGAACCAATAAAGGGCAATGATCTCAGTGCCAAAGTCCCTTTAAATAGTGTTTGAATTTCACGCCATTGCACGCTAACGTCAATGCGCCTATAAGAAAAGGAGATGCGCGTCACATGTGCCCTAAGGAACCGGCACTGACACAGAAGACGAGCAGCGTGGCGGGCGTCCCCACCGACCCATTAGACCACAAGGGTGAGTGACTGTTACACTACCATTAACCATTCAGAATAAAATAAGTAAGGAAAAAAAAAAAAAAATAAGTAAGGAAAAATAGCAAATCAGACAATGTTCTGGCCATTAATTGACATACAGCAATTGTACAACAAATAGTAGTGACTCGCCCATTGATATAGGCAAGATGGGCAATACATGCAGAAATCTTTTCGGTAACCGATATAAATCTTTTAACATGTCTGATCGCCTGAACAACCAATTGCCATGGTAAGAAAAATGTCGGGACACTCCACACATGAGCCACAAATCTTAAAAATATTTGTTTTGCACGACTGTATCTATGCGCCTATGGCCAACTTAAGGATTCTTTAAAAGGTTTTCAGAATTCTAATTTTAGCAAAGCTTTGCAATGTTGTAGTTCTGAATCTTTCAGAATTTACATATGAAAGTTTACAAATATGTAGTTTTCCAATTCACAGGAAATGTGGGAGAGAGCACAAAAAAAAAATTAAAAAAACAAAGCTGGCATGTATGTATCACAAGTGCAACTGTGAAACTTGACTGCCACATAATGGGTTAACAGAGATTATTATATGCTATGCTGAAGTAAGAGCAACTGAATATCTTCTTTGTAAGCGATTTCTTCAGCTTCTTATTTATTATTTATTCACAGTCTGTATAAAGTAACATATTTCTTTAAATGGCTGTAAATTAAAATGTGTTATCAGTTGCTGAGTGATAAAAGTAGAATTGTTTTCAGCAAACCTGCAAATTTATGTTTTTATCCTATAGTTTGTACATACATGTATATATTATATGTATATAATTCCTTTGCTTTTATAATCTGTACTTGATAATACTCATTCATTGGACTGAAGGCTTTAAAGAGGGTGTCTAACCAAAATATTTTGTTTAATGAAAGAAATTGTAATTGCAAATTTGTTGTTATTGTAAAGTTATTTTTAAATGCAATTTATATAAAAGTGATATCTTGAATTAAATATGCAATACTAAGATTAGTAGTAGCAGGTATTAATATTTAAAACAATGCAGCCAGGGACACGTACCCACTACTGTCAGTAGTAATTTGACTAAACCTTGCTGTTGAAGACAGACAAAGCCAGTTACCTAGAAAATGGGACTGAGTCATTGACTTCTTTGGGCCCAACTGGGAATTCAGAGCAAACACTAAATAGACATACAGTAGTTCCTTGTCCTTTGCAGAATGTGTTGCTCTCATAGTTTCCCAGCTGATAATATAAAGTGCATCAAAATCTTTTTTAATCAGGTGAGTATGAAGTTTCATGAAAAAAATTTAACCAAAAATGATTTCTTCTTTACTTCTATTGTAATAGAAATATTTTCTGAAAACAACATTTTTTTTTAATAGAACATGCCTAAAGCATCAGGGAATCAACAAATTTACAATTCACACAGATCATTGTTGCACCTAGAGGAGAATCTTTCTTACAAGATCACCATTGAGTCTATAAAGAATGGCAGTATTTTAACTGCTAGATCATGTTTAATAAGTAAGTGTTTACAGTACCTGCTTAAACTATGTAAAACAAGACATCTGAACCCCTTATGGACTTTTGGGATTTTCCTGTATGTAAATGAGGTAACTGTCTGCTTACTGGCATTGGTTAAGGAACCTGCCTCAAAGCAAGGGAATGCTGAAATGTAAGACATTTCTATAGCAGTGTAATACAGCTATGGGACCTGGGGTTTTCCAGATAACAGATTTTTCAGTAATTTGATAACGTCATACCTTAAGTCTACTAGAAAATCAGGTAAACATTAAATAAATCCAACAGATTGGTTTTGCTTCCAAAAAGGATTAATTATATCTTAGTTGGGATCAAGTACAAGGTACTGTTTTATTATTACAGGGAAAAATTTGGATTATTTAGATAAAATGGATTCTATGGAAGATGGCCTCTCCATAATTCTGAGTTTTCTGGATAACAGGTTTCCAGATAACGGATCCCATACCTGTACCACCCAAGTGTTGCTAAAAGTTCTCCATACTCCAGCATGCTAGCAAAAGTTTTAGGATGCTGGATCCTAGAACAAACAACATTGAGGTTGCATTCTTAATGCAACACCTCTTATTAAAAATCTTAACTCTTCAGGGCAGTGGCTAGATCCTGGTATGAAAAATGTCTACTCCATGTTCATGATGTTCCGTGTTCTTTTCCTCATTAGACACAATTTCGAACTCCAAATATATTAACAACACCATGTCTACTCAATTGCCGTTTTATCCTTACTTTAAAACCAGTCATTAATGGTGTGTGACAGTCTTGGGGTATTGGTTGTAGGTGAGATCATTAGAATGCCAGATGCATGTGATTAAGATATTTCTTTTGTAATCAAATATCAGTATGCTTTAAGGGATGGTTCTTTTAGAATACTATAACTACACATTTATTTTTCTGTACAGATTTAATCAGTGTTTCCGATATCAAGTTAAAGATGACAAGCACATCAGTGGTGTTCAACTGGAGTAATCTTAATAGTGACATTTCAGTTAGTATTATATTAAACAGCACCACTCGTGAAATGTCAGTAGAAGACAAATCTTATGAATGGGAAAATCTGAAACCCGGGACCGTATATACATTTATTTTGATTTTTAAGAAACCATGTTTGGGATCTATAAATGTTTTGCAAAACATTAATATTTCTGCTGAAACAGGTATGATATATTTTTTTCAAAAATAGCAAAAAATGTATTCAAAATATGGCGCAAATGTGAGAAGTGAGGTTTAACGTGTCCTAAATATGCCCATTCTCCTGTATTGTCATTAATGTGCTGGCAGAACTAGCCTTATGATATTTAGTAAGTATTCTTCACAAACGATTTAGCTGAAAACTGAACAACTTCTGAACTTTTACTTGCATATTTAACTGTGAGAAATATAAAACATTGCATTATATGTGAATGCAAAAATGTTGTATTCAGTAAAGTCCACAGCTTTAAAGCAACAGGACTTTAAGGGGGTTATTTACAAAAACCCATATTTTTCTGGTCAGGGTTTTAAATGGGGAAAACACAAATATTTCAAGATTTATTATACCTTGGGGCTTCTAAAAGTCCAAATCCGAAAATACTCAAATCTGCTGAGGTCATGTAGAAGTCAATGGCAGATGTCCTGTTTACAATTGAAAGATATCATGATCTGTGCAGGGTTTTGTCCAATAATCTAAATAGTTTGTGGTTTTCTGAAAAATCTGAGTTTTCGGGCATCAAATCCAAAAAATTTGTACAATTTTAATTTTTTTCAAGATTTTATCATATCTTTTCCCGGACCAAATTTTTCGAGTTATTTTATTGATAAATAAGACAAAATTGTGTACATGAGTTTGGTCAAATTTGTTTTAATAAAATAATGAGAACATTTTGAGTTTTAGTAAATAACCCCCTAAGAGTTAAACTTATCAGCAAACTTCAAATCCAGAAAAAGTTAATGGGATTTGGCTGCTTCCCAATGGACAATTGGATGCTCAATGACAATTTGCAAAGCAGTGTACTAAGTACTATACTTTTATCTTCTACTTGCTTGAAAGCTGGCTAAACTATATTTTCTTGAGATTTATCTTAGCATTGATATTAAAATGTATTTTTGCTTCAAGCATTTATTTAATCAGATAATTGCAAGTCTGGCAACCTCTCCTTTATGGCACCCTATGCAGCCGCACAGGTCCCAAAGGCTGGCCATAAGGTCAGGTGTATTTAAGGATTTCAACTCTTTTCCATCTGTGGGAGAAGCCAGTACTTCTGTCTCCCCATGACAGATTGAGCTTAAAATACTTTTATATCTATAAAATAAATTAGGAAAGTTTTCTAAAGAGCACTTTCAGCAGATTTATTTGGAAATATACAGCAGATCTGAGAAGCAAGTGCATCCTATTTATTAGACAGAAAACCTGAGGTAATGCATATTTATGTGCATAGAACATTACTTATCTATCTGCATGTTTGCAATGAAAGATATTAGTAGAATCCACCTTTCTGCTTTACACCATCCTTAAAATCTCCATAGGATTACATCCGTTTAGAGTACTCTAAGCCCTATAGTTAATAAAAGGCACTACATTTTCCCGGTAGCAGTAACCAACAACAACCAATAAAATGTTTGCTTTGAAACAGGTGACCAATAAATTCTACTTGCTGATTGGTTGCTATGAGTTACTGCTCCTGTGCAAACATAGTGCCTTGTTACAAAACCCCCAATAGGAAAATAAACTGACTATCTTGGAATCTATTATGCAGAATGCTTAAAACATAATATTATTAAAAAAAACATTGCTTGCCCTTGGCATGGGTTCATGCTGATTTAGCATGGCATTGTTTTATATTTACAAGGGAATAATAATAATAATAATAATAATGACAATAATAATGACTAAAGCAATAATTGTCTGTTTGCACCATAAGTGATTGCAATAGTCTGATTTGAGAGCATTCTGAATTACAGGTGACTAGATAAGGGATCATATATCTATATGCCAGTATGGCAACTGCTACTCATGTATAAATGCAATTATGAATTATGCAATTATGAAAAGAAGACATGTTAAGTACACCCAAATAGCATTTCTTTATGTTGTTCTGTGTACAGGTATTTTAATAAAAATACCCTACTTATATTGCATCAAATGTATTCTGTATTTTGTCCTCTGTATTCCGACCGTCAGGACAAACAAAACAATTATGTAATAGTCTTAAGATTTGTATTTTCAACAGGGTTCTGTTCAGATGGTTGGACTGCATTCAAGCTCAGTTGCTATAAAATTATTTTGGAGAGCCAGCCCTGGGAAAATGCTGAGCAGCACTGCCAATCTCTGCACACTGGAGCACATCTGGTAAAAGTACAAAATATGGAGGAACATTTATTTTTATCATCTTACCTTTATCACATAAATGAGGTAATCTTACTTTGGAGTGGACTCTCTGATAGAAAGGTATGTAGGAATTACATTTAAGTGAATCAATATTTTTTTGATTAAAATTTTTTTTAATACAGGTATGAAATCTATTATCCAGATTGCTTGAGACGTTTGTAATGCGGA
Organism: Xenopus petersii; assembly: GCA_038501925.1. NCBI lineage: Eukaryota > Metazoa > Chordata > Amphibia > Anura > Pipidae > Xenopus > Xenopus petersii. The sequence continues at coordinate 38,281,489 of CM076677.1, forward strand.
CAACCATGACTTAAACCTAATGCTGCATATATAGTAAAAGACACAATGTTTGTAGTAATCCATTGCAACTAATAAGATGTTTGATTTCAAACAGGTACAGTTAGGGGGTTATTTATCAAGGTCTGAATTTATCAAAATATCGGCTGCTACAAACTCCAATCTAAGCCACTCGGGTTTTTAATGCTTATTTATTATTACATTTTCCCAAAAATTACCATTGCGGGAAAAGCTACGATTTTCACAATTTTTTTGTGAGTTTTCACCCGAAAGCTCTGAAAACATTGTGAAATTGCCCAAAACACAACCAAAAATCAATGGGACAGTTCCCATTGACTTTTATGCAACCTCAACAGGTTTGAGATGCCGTGTTTTTATATTCGGGCTTTTTAGCCCTCGGGGTTTAATAAATTCTGAAAAATTCTTTTTTTTTAAAAGCCTATTATAACACACAAAATCACGAATTTTTCTGATTTCAGGGATTTTTGGGTATTTGGAGTTTAGTAAATAACCCCCTAAGTATTAAATGCAAAGATTGTGATAAATTGCAGTTGCCAGTAGCAACCCATGACTAATTAGGTTTGAACAGTCTGCAGCAAGTTAAAAAAATCAAATCAAAGATATGATTGTTTGCTTTGGGCAATACATGGGTAATAGGTTAAATTTAGTACTTATATTTTGTATCTGTCAATATTTGTGAATGGGAGTTTTAATTCAACCTGCAGTGCCTGGCACTCCAGGAACAGAGAGCCCAACATTTTTAATGTTTAATAGGGCTTAGCAAGCAAGGAAGCATAGATTTTATCAGAGGAAGGAATGGTGAAATTCCAGAAAGAAGAAATTAAAATGTCTGCTACTTCATTTACAACCACTCAGAGAGAAATAAAAAAATATTCAGGGAGCTAGATAAAGAAAATTAAATATGCAAAACTGAAAAATGTATCTGTAGATTTGCAGTTAGATTTGTCTCTTATAATAAAAATATTATTATTTACTAGACATGTAACAAAATGTAATATTTCTGTGAATATGTGGAAAGTATAATCTTGGCAAGGAATCAGTTGTTAAATTTGCTAATAATTTCTTAGCAAGCTGCATATGCTATATTGTTAGCAAATTGTTGAACACGGTTACAATTTGTGGACTTCAGCCATGCTGATTTTATAATATAAATCATCCAGGCATTGTAGAATCAAAGATTTAGACACTTATTTGAATCAAAGAGCAAAATACATAAATACACCCATTTTTCAGTCTTTACGATATTTGAAATTATTAACATTAACATGGTTGTGAAATATATTTTAATATGATTATATTTTAATATAATCAAAAAGATTAATTTCTCAGTTAGGATAGGTTACATTACAGTTATAAACCTATATTGAAGATATTAACCATTTTACTCCATAATATTAACACATTAAGGTAGTGCCTATCACTTAAACTATTCATAGATTCATAACATATTTTAATGTTGTGTGATCATTAGCTAATATGTTAGCAATGGATTTGTTTTGTAGTATATCATTAGATGACTGGGCTAAAGGAGTATTTCCCTTGGAGGAATGTACATTTTAAAAAATAATATCTTTTATGCAGAAGCAGAACTGATGATAATTTCAAAAGTAGGGATGCAACAAATCCAGGATTCAGCCTTTTTCAGCAGGAGTCAGATTCGGCCAAATCCTTGTGCCTGGCAGAACCAAACCTGGATTCTAATTTTCATATGCAAATTAGAGACAGGAAGGGAAATCACATGACTTTATTTCACAAAAGAAGGAAGTTACACTTTTTTCTTTCCATCCCCTAATTTGCATATGTAAATTAGGAATCAGATTGGGTTCAGTATTCAGCCGAATCTTTCACAAAGAATCCAAAATATTTAGCACAAAGTACCAAAGAGAAGTTTGAAGAGAAGCTGTTACAGAAGATATTGTTGGCAAAATAGACCTCAGACTCTAGTCTTTTAAAGTAATTAAAATTTAGGTTATTTATGAAAATCAGAAAACATCTCATTATTTTCTGAAATCAACTCCAACCAAATCTGCACAGGTTATTTCCCCTTATTTATAAATACATTTTCCCAAAACTCCTGTGCGGAAAAAAAACTCAAAAAAAATTGCGAACAATTAGAATCGTACCATTTTGTTTTGATTTTCTTGCTGAAAACTCAGATTTTTTTTGATTTTTGCCTGAAATCTTCAGATTATTGCACGAAACCCACAAAATTTTTGGATTATTGCACAAAACCCAGTGCAGATCAATATATCTTCGGGACTTCTCCCATTTACTTGCTGAGTTTTTCTGGTGACTTTTGTGACTTGCAGTTTTTCAGAAAATAAATCCCGACTATTCAAGGATTTTGAACATACACACACATATTTTTTCATCTGCATTTTTTTCGTCAGGTTTTTCTTGAATTAAGAAAAAAAAAAAACAACTACATTTTTGATAAACTAGCCCCTAAATTTTAATTACTTTAAAACATATACGTTTCTTTGGTGGTACTTTTCATTTAAAGGCATAGGAAGGACAGACAAGGCAGGAACTGGCAATAAAGGTAATACAGGCAGGCTGGCCCTGGATAGAAGAGGAAAGATAAGACAGTGGAAGTGGAAATCGAGCCGAACTGGAAGGAAAATAAATAGTATGAAGGTATACTGTACCAAACAGTGTTTGGAGGTGGGAGCAGGCTGGAAGTTACAGCCAGATGAGGAGGTATTGGAGAGGCTGAGATGCTTTGGCATCTTCCAGAGTGGAGAAAAGGGTGTGGCATTGCCTGGCTGTCTCGACTTTCCTCCATGTGAGTTGTTGGTCGGCAGCTCTGGTGCCCCGCAGGACATGGGAAATGAGTGGAGGGGAGAGTTTTGCATAAAAAGATGCTATGTCTGATGTCTGTATATACTGTATGTATGGCTGCTGACCATGAGAAATGCCTGATGATGTAGTCAAGTTGTTTAACTTTGACTTAGAGGATTGCTGGCTCTATTTTTTCCCTTAAAAAGGTAATTTCGTTTTTGTTATAGGTTGAAGGGGAACTGTTGTGGACAGATGACTCTCCTTATAACCTAGATGGTGTTTCATTGATGTCAACTTTACCTGAAAATGAGACAGACTGCTATACATTACAGCAAAATGCAACCGGACCAAATTATTTTTACACTTCCTTTTTCTGTCAGCTGGACTTGCCATATCTTTGTGAATATGAATGTAATTATTATTTTATATATAGATGACAAATTGAGTATTTAATTGCACATATACAAAAAACAGACAAAGCAGAGAGATGCTGCTCTCTGCACCAATATTTTCTATCTGCTATATAGTGCAGAGACCATCAATCCCAGGTGTGCAAGTGCTCTGTATGTGAGCACTAAGGGGTATGAACTTCATCTTGTATTGCCTGGGGTATGTAACTGACCCCTCAAATCTCTTTAAAGGAGAAGGAATACCATTTTCTACTTGTGGTGCCAAAAGTTAGGTACCCCCAAGTGACTACTTTTACTTTCCTGACACCCTGGGGTGGTGCTCCTATCAGCAGAGATTCTTCTAGCAAGCACCATGGAGAGATCCTCTTACTGCTTCTTCAGGTCTTCTCACGGCTGTGCATGTGCAGTAGAGCAAAAAGCAGAACTTTAATGGAATGGCCTGCTACTTTGCTCTACTGTGCATGCGTCTGTCCCGGGAGATTTAAAAACTGAAGAAGCAGGAAGAGGACGGCTCTGTGGTGCTCGCTAGAAGAACCTCTGGCCGGTGGATTTTTCTGCTGATAGGAGCACCAACCCGGGGTGTCAGGTAAATAAAAGTAGTCACCTGGGGGTGCCTAACTTTTTACCCCAAATGTAAAATGGTATGCCTTATCCTTTAAGGAGTCAGCTATTTATCTTGCAATTACTGGCACTACATTGTTATTGGGTTATTCTATAATTGCATTAATCACCAAAACAATGCTGGCATATCATATTTATATGCCAGACAGCAGTGCTTCTGTGATCACTTTAGACAGCATCTGTGCATTAATGTGGTATATTTATAAATGCTAAGAGTATGAGCATTTTTGTAAGCATTTACATTTAACCCTATGAATTGTAAAGTAATTAGGGCAGAATGGTGATCACATTTTTTCAACAAGCCATGGCTGAGGTTGAATCAGCTAATTGCTTTAAAGAAAAAAAAGAAAAGAAAGAAATGTAATGTCTCATTTAGCAAAGAATTTTATATATAAACATACTCCTGTGGTTACATAAAAGAAGCAAATGTTTTTTTAGCTAGAAAAAACAGATTTAATTAGCCTTGTATGACTTAAATAATTTCATAGAAAATACATATTATTGATTAACAATGTTAAGCTGTGCCATTATGTTACTGAACAACTTACAATGCAGTACATCAGTTCATTAATATATATACTTGGCAATACATATACAACACATCACAGAACACCTCTCTCTTTAGAAAACTTAATATAAATTAATTTGAAATGATGCTTTTACTGACACTCAATATGATTTCGATTTTTGCAGATCCACCAGTTCCAGATAATTTTTCGTTTTCTGTAGAAATTGCAATGGAAGATGAAGTTATATTTCAGTGGAGTAATTTTTCAGGCTGGTCTCAACAAGGATTTGATATTTTCATTAAATATTATTCAGATAATATCAATGTACACTACAAGCACTTGCCTTCAGATTCTACATATATATCAGTTCAGAAACTATATCCAGGATACATGTATAATTTTATTTTTTATATGAAGAATAAAATCGGATTACAGTATTTAAGTCCAATTATTTCAGCAGAGACAAGTGAGTTATGCTATATTATGTCATATTTTTTTTACATTGGCATAAATATAATAAAGTATGTGTTTTATGCAGTTATTAATGAAGTTAACAAAATTTTATTGTTGGATAACAGTACTTACTACTGTTCTCTAGTCCTAGTTGAAGGGACACCAGTGGGGAGGGGTGCTATTAATACAATGAAGTAGTAACCCATAACAAAATCACGAAATACAGTAAGACAAACTAATGCTAATTCTAATTTGCTGTGAGTTGCTTTAACAGAATATGACACAATGCGACACATTTTTTTACACATGACAATTTTTTCTGCACGCAACTTTTCAAACACATTAAAGTCAATGGACATTTTTTTCCTATGGTGACTTTTTTCTCATGGCACATTTATTTTGTCTTAAATACATTTCTTGCCGTGAATCCATGCCTACCAAAACAATTTGCTGATCTCTAATAGTTACTCTTCCCCCATCTCAGCCAATAAATATGGTAGCAACTCCATATGGATGTATACAGATACACTGGTCATGCATTAATGGGCAGGCTGCTAGGATTTTATATATTTGCTGGCAAAGAAACAAATAAAGTGTATTTGTATGTACAGTACATACAAATTTCGGCCTTGGGCCCCCCAAGGCTGCAGGGTCCTATCACCTGCACAAGCTCCCCCCATATGGAAAAATACAAGCCTAAAAATATCTGTCTTCTTGTGTCTTGAAGAAGTTAGGTTTCTTTGTCTCTAATAATGATACATTTAGGGGGGAATGTAATAAAAGTCACAAAGAGAAGAACGATTCTCACCAACTCCTTAAACTGTTATTGCATTGGGAATTTTAATTGCACACTTTTAACAAGTGCTTGAACGTGTCGTAATCTTTTGGAGCAAACATAACAACTTTTTCAGTAAGATGTTTTATTACATTCATTGCACATTGGTGCAAAATATAACATTTGCAAACTTTCCTCCACTGTCAGAAGTGGTCGCTTAACAGTTTGTGGGTTCTCAAAAAAGATATATTAAATTCACACAAAGCAAAATTTGTTTGCGTAAAGGCATAACTTTTTCGCATTGTGAATAGTTTTTCCGTTACTGACTTTTATTACATTCCCCCGTTAGTTTTCAAAATTTTAATTTTTCCTTGAATGTAATTGTTATAACCGCTTGTCTTGCATACTTTGTATTTATCACCAGAACCATTATATCCAACAAATTTGCAAGCAACTCATATTTCATCAACAAGCATCAACTTAGAATGGGATCTGCCATCGCATCATTTATCTACCTTGATTTGTGGATACTTATTGACAATATGGGATGTTGAATCAAACGACTCTGCAAGTTTGATTAAATCAAAAGACATAAACTCAACAGTAATCACTAACCTGAAACCATATCAACAATACAACATTAATATACAAACATTAACAAAAAGTGGCAAATTAAGTTTATCTGAAAGTTTTCTGACGTTAGTCACAGGTATAGTATCATTTGCATATGTCATCATACAGTATATTTTGCATATCACAGACACCCACTCCATTAGCTATTAGTTATTGAAAGTGTTTTTAAAAATGTGCTTAAGCTATGATATTAATTCCTGCATTATTTTATGTTCACTTCTCTCTGCTGGGCAAAGCTATAAATCAGTAAAATGCTGCCATGGGGTTTTTAAAGTTGGGCTGCTTGTAAATAATTAACATGACTTTTAATTCTAACATAAAGGAATGCATGAATGGGAAAACATATAAAGAACTGTCAATAGTCTAATAATTTTTAAAAGCTATTGGAAGCAAACCTTACTTTAGTTCTATTTTTTTCTCATTTGACCAATAAAAGGAAAACTATGCCTTCAGAACTAATCCTTAACCAACAGATAATTTCTATTATAGTAAGTTACCTATTACAGAATTTAACCACATTTTTATATGCATATTAGTAAAGATTAGCCTTTGACATCTTTTACCTTGAGCCACCATATTGTAATGGTCTCTTTGTTCCCTCATGATCACTTGACAGAAAATAATGCAGCTCTACTTGTAGCAGGTATTAAAGTGGGAGTAAAAAATAGAGCTCTAACCATTCTTTGGCTTATATACCTATCATGTGTGCCATTGGTTTGTAGGTAAGCATAGTGCCTCATATGGAGGCTAGTTGGTACATCCTACTAGTAAAGTATATTTTTAATAAAAAAGACATTGAACATATGGACTTGTTTATGTGATATGTTTTCATTGAGATCTGCAATTGTTAGGGGTATATATCCCTTATTTAATCATAATAAAAAAAATATACCCCAACATTTTTTTTTTCTTTTTTGCTACTTTAAATATTTGTAATAACACATAATACTGATTTGTTGTATTGAGTGTAGTTATGTAACTGCTTTATCATCTTTTCATAGCCGTTAGTCCACCACAACATGTTTGGACTGAACCTGCAGAAGTAGGAGAGGAACATGTCATTCTCCACTGGGAACCACCTCAAGAAATCAGCCAGTTCTACATTTCAGTTAAACCTTTGAAGCCTTTTTCTACAGAAACTATATATTGGGTTAACAAAACAAATTGGATGGAAATTGGTTCATTAGTGCCAGGCAGAAGTTATAAACTTGGAATATCTGCCGTGAAAAATGGAAATATGAGTGAAATGATCTTCATCTATCAGACATTAAGTATGTGTTCATTTTATATAGTATTTATTTTTTAGACATGTATATTTGTTTATTTAAAAAGACAGTAACAGCCTAAAATGAAAATATTTTATTTTCATTCAAAAGTCTTATTAATTCTTTTGCCCTGTGGATAGAATAATCTCTTGCCTTGGCAGCAACTTTTCTGTTTTTATTTAAAGTAAAGTAGGCAGCTAATAATACCATCTGACTTTATTTCCATGCAAACATTTTAAACTGCTTATCTGTTACCTGTTTACACATGTACTCTACATTCAATTGTATCATCCATTGCAGCACAGTATTGTTTTAAAAATAAAACTTATGAGACCCATAGTGGCTTGCATGAGTTGAAGTCACGCAATAGAAAATTGCACAATTGCACCTGTTACACGTAAAATTGCATGTGTGTGTGAATTTAAATACAATTACATCAGGCTCCTCTCCTCCTTGTAGATGTCATGACACTGTGATTGTGAGTAAAACATGGTGATCTTTTCCAAAATGTCACTTTGCACACTGCATACAGGAACATAATTATGTAGTATTTTTGCCAGGTTTTATCAATTTCTACAAAAACTGTAAATTTATTTGTTAGTGTTTGTATTCCCTATATCTTTCAAATGGTATATTGAATGCTCTACCTTTATATTGTGTGTTGATTTTCCAATTTCAGACAGGTGACTACTAAAACTTGGCTTAAAAAAGTTATACAGAAGTACAAGTAAATTAACTGTAAACTGATTATGAATGTTCCTAATTTAATTACATTTCTAAGACCCAAAAAATATATATGTTATGGATGATGCTAAAAACATTATAATATTGAATAATGTATGGTTCATGTTATGTTTTACAGAGCCAAAACCTGCCATATTTGTGGTGCCACTTGAACAGCACACTGACACTGTGACTTTATATGCTCACATGCCTAATGTGGGAATATTTGATGAAGTATTTATTATAATCAAGAATGGAGTCAACCGAAATATTTCATTTCCATTAAACCCTGCTGGCCAATATGAAATTAATGACCTTTTTCCAGGGACTGAGTATGAATTCAGCATTTATACTAAAAGTGATGGCATGCAGAGCACACCATATGAAACTAGAGTAAAAACATGTGAGTAATTTAAGCAGAATTAGTTTATGTTATGTGTAGTCAGCTATATTTAATTTTAATTTTGCACACAGCTTAATTGTCACAAACAAGAAAAGGTTAATATGTCAGCATTTATTTTTGCAAGGCATTAAGGATAACATGCATGTAAAGAAATACAATTATTTATTTTAGTCTTTTCTTGGGAATGGGGGTATTATCTAGGGGCCCAATTACTAACAATCTAATTGCAGTTCTTTTTCCATGAATCCTGAAAAATTCCTGGTTTTCCTATTTTTCTTAAAAGCTCTAAAAATGTGAAATTTATTAAAAGACCACAAAAAACCTCTGCCAAGTAAAAGTTGTTGAGGTCTTATAGAAGTCAATGTGAGCAGCATTGATCTTATTAGATGGCTTTTAATCAATCTGGACTAGAGGTTTTCAGATTTTTTTTCTCTAGGAATTGTACGAATTTTTTTTAGAGGTTTTCAATGTATTCCTATTTTGTAGCACACACACACATATTGAGCTTTTTCTGTTCATATTTTTTATATAGGGATCTTTTAATATATCACATTCATGGTTTTAGTTGTGGTTTCAAAAACCTCTAAAACCACTAAAATTCGACCTTTGATAAAGAAGCCTCCAGGTGCCTAGGTTATCCTGGTGTCTGATGTTTTCAATATACTGTTAAAATACTGTACATGCAGAATTAATTTAATAACACTGTAAGGTCTTCGGGACAGGGGCTTCATTCCAACAGTGTATTGAAACCCTTAGCACTCATGGTCTCTTTTATAATAACTGTACCATTGTTTGTGGTTATGCTTTGTAAAGCATTGTGTGTATTTTGGAGCTATACAAATAAAAGAAAACATGCAAAAATACTTTTACTGATATATTTATATGGTAAATTCATATTTTAGGCCTTACAAGTCCATTTAATCTACGTGAAGGCATGGTCAATGAAACTTCTATTCAAGTTGTTTGGGACAAAGCAGAGGGGGATTTCCAGCAATATGAAATTATATGTAAGAGCAGTTCAAATAATTCTATGGTAAGTGTAGTCACATGTGGTAATTGAATAAGGTATTAAAAGTGCAAGCAGGTATGAGAAAAAAAAACATTGTGGCATGCATTAGGAAAGTGTTGGGTGAAGGAAACATGTATCATAGAAAAGATTTTGTAATGCATTTTGTAATTCATTAGAATAATTCTCAAGTCTTCTGTTGTTGGGTTTATCATTGGTTCATGGATAGCTCAGATATATTCATGCTGCTATCTTGCTTGTTATTTCAGGTGCAAAAGGTAATTGAGGAGAAAGCCTTCTTTTATAATTTAATCCCTGGCACAGTTTATATATTTGTATTACGCACAGAAAAGGAGCAGTTCAGGGACAGCATACCTCTTACAATGGAAATTCAGACAGGTAAGCACTTTGATGTGACAGAAATAGCTATTGATAATGACATTTAATAGTTCAACATTCATTTATGTTTTCTACTTGATATACAGTACAAGGAATACATGTAACCTGTATTTCAGAACATTTTGCTGCTTTTCTTCTGGCTTCTAGGGCCTCTCTTCATTGACTTCCTACAGTCATTATAATTAAATCTGGATTCAACTTTAATTAATAATTGAATTCAAATCCCTTTACCTCTTTATCTTCACTGCTAACATGCACTCTACGGAAGACTTCCTGTTCACCTCCTTTTAAAAAAAAGCGCCAACAATGGCGAACCCAAAATGGCGAACGTCGCGCGACGTTCGCGAACTTCTGGCGAGCGCGAACACCCGATGTTTGCGCGAACAAGTTCGCCGGCGAACAGTTCGCACCATCTCTATTAATATGTTTAAAAAAAGGACAGGGCAGAAGAGTGGGAACTAATCAAAAGCTTTCTGTTGGAGAACTATAATTATAAATACATATAAAGTCATTAATATATATAATAATTTCACACATGTACGAAATGTGTATAAGGGTTTCCTAAAATTCAATAACAAATACAAGCAAGAGACAATCATCACCCATAGCAACTGATTAGATCTTTACATTTGTTTTCTAACTTCTAGGGGACTGTTCAAATCTAATTGCTGATCTGTTGCTATGGGTCACCATCACCAGTGATATTTGTCTCCAATGTTAATAAATATGCCCCTAAAACTTGTCCTCAAATTATATTATATATATAGGATATCCTGTGTTGATGTGTCAATGATATAGTCGAGAAATAGTATTACTATGTTGCTACTCTATATACATTATTAGACACAGTGACAAATAGATGAGACTGAAGATTGAAATTTGTCTCCTATATGAGGGTAGATATGAGCCCCGCTGGTGTGAAGTGTTTTATGGAGTTATGGATAATGTTTTATTCTGTTTGTAGATTGATAATACTCTGGTTGATAGGGGTTAATGTGAATGTGAATAGATGATGAGGTAATCACTAGTGCACAGCACTGATTGGGTTAATGTGGTTTAAATAGGTGTGTCTCACTTGTATACACTATCCTGATGATGATCCTTTGTGGATCGAAACACGTAAATGTGAGTGTGGAATAATAAACCTTTTTTGCAACCTTTGGAAAATATATTTATATAATCCATCCAAAAGTCTGCACTCTCGAAAAATAGAAATAACTTGCCTGGGTGCAGTATCAAAAACCAAATATATATATATATATATATAATAAAAAATATAAATATGTTTTTGTAACAGAATACATTTTAAATGAAGCATCTCTTAATAGTATTTATAAAACCCCTATAAAGTCATAATAAGGTAGAACCGTATTGCAACTATAATATGAAAAAGCATATTTGAAGTACTCTCCACTAGTCTGGTTAATTGGTATCGCTCTTTATAAAAAGTAACACACTAGCATTTTATCTCACAGCAGGCAAAAAAATAGGTAAATAGGTATAAACTTCATAAATAGGTATACATAGGTTTATATGTATAAACTTCACAAAAAGACCACCAACACCAGTATTTTTTTTCACTATTCTTAGTAAAAAAAAAAACAGTGAATGTATAGCCAACATGACATCCTGGTCCCTGTTGAGAATGGTCCCAATGGGGAGCAAAATGTCATGTTGGCTGTGTGCATACTGTATGTGTTTGTGTGTAGTTTGAATATAGAGTATTTGCTTGCTTGCAAAACCTGCAAACCTTTTTTTACAGCTCATAATATTATATTTTATTTAAAGGAAAACTATACCCCCCAAACAATGTAGGTCTCTATTAAAAGATACTGAGTAAAACAGCTCATGTGTAAAACCCTGCTTCATGTAAATGAACCATTATCATAATAATATACTTTTTTAGTAGTATGTGCCATTGGGTAATCATAAATAGAAAATTGCCATTTTAAAAAATAAGGGCCGCCCCCTGAGATCGTAAGATTCACTGTGCACACATACAAACCACATGTAAGGTCACATGAGCCAATTAACAGACAGAGTTCTGCCTTTTGCTTCCTCACTTCTTCCTGTTACAGTTAGTGTTGTAGTATTTCTGGTCAGGTGATCTCTGAGGCAGCACAGATAGAGTCACGAAATGGTGGTTCAAGGCAAGAGATGTAAAAGGGCAATATTTATGTAAATATATATTCCAGTTTGGTAAGATTCTTTAATATGTCATTCAATTTGATATAAACTATCTGTTGCTTAAGTATTCATTTTGGGGGTATAGTTTTCCTTTAAGTTCACAGTCAGGACAGTGAGGTTGTGGAATGCACTGCCGGGTGATGTTGTGATGTCTGATTCTGTTAATGCCTTTAAGAATGGCTTAGATGATTTTTTGGATAGACAGAATATCAAAGGCTATTGTGAAACTAAACTCTATAGTTAGTATAGGTATGGGTATATAGAATTTATGCAAATGTAGGGAGGGGTGTGTGTATGGATGCTGGGTTTTCATTTGGAGGGGTTGAACTTGATGTACTTTGTCTTTTTTCAACCTGATTTAACTATGTAACTATGTTAGTTAATGTGCTTATTGCTTAAACTTGAGTTTTTCCAGAGCTAATCTCACGTAGCAAAAAAAAAATAATTTTGATAACTGATTCTTGTATTGCTACTAAACATAATTTTAAAAATGCATTTATTTTCTATGACAACAGTGCCAGCTCCCCCAGAATACCTTAATTATACCAAAGATTCAGAGTCATTATGCTTCAACTGGCTAAGGGCATTAGGCCAGCTTGATGGCTATTTAATTTCCATGACTTCTGAAGACTTCAACATAACTGAAGTATTGCCTCCTACTCAAAGGTATTCATTATCTATTATGGTTGTCAATTGTCTGTTTTTTTTATTCTGCATTTATTTTATATACTGTATGATAGTCAGACATGGCCTGTTTTTAGGATGGAAACATACTTTTGCCAGGTTGTAGCTGAAAAGCAAAATTTATATTATTATATATGTTTACACACAGAATACAAAGTGTGTTTTTTGCAGGGCATCAAATAATAGATTATAGGTATATATGTATATGGCTTTTTAAGTTGCTTAAAATGTAATTTTATTTCATGATGCAAAATTGTATATTTTGGTTTTTATCCTATTAAAATATATTAATACTTTTTCCATGTGCTTGGGTTTCATTCCTAGCCATTATACTGTTAATGGACTTTTACCTGGAACTGAATATCTAATAAGTATAGTCACCACTTGTGGGTTCAAGAAGAGCTCCCCTACAAATATACATTTTACCACAGGTATGTATATACTGTATTTGCAGACTTTTTAAATAAAACTTTCAATATTTAAATGTTCACATTAGGAATATATATTACTTTCCAGTACATTTCTCATGTACAGGAAATACAGGCAAGCATTGGAAGGTGACATACAAATAAACATCAAAGATTAAAAATCAAATATGTAAGCTTGTAGATAAAATATTGCACATGTGCATAATCTTTCCTTAAGTACGTGTGGAATGTTTGAATTTGATTTTGTGTCTGTTTCTATGATTTAATTTATGGTTAACATGTAGAGAGACTAAAATTCTTAGTAAGTTGCTGTGCCTGTATACACCCTTATCTTTCAAATACCCATCTCAATAAAAATGATTTATAATTTAGTTTTCAGTCTGGGGACACATGCTGGTTTGGCTGGCAAATGTAGCTTTTCTTGACAAACTGGCTAATGATTAAATAGTAAATATGACTCTACATGTCAAGATCTACTGCCATACCATCTGGGAATGCATGACACCCTGGCCTGACATTTACAGGATGAAAACACTGCACAATATCCAGCTCTTTGGCCTGTGGGACAGTCAATCAGATGGCTGAACAATTTTAGTTTGTGGGCTCAAATTTTGCAGAACCATTTAATATCTGCAAACAGAATTATGGTTGGGTGAACAGATAATCTAATTGTACTGCATAAAGGGTCACTGGCTAACAAAATATATAGGTCTGTGATCTGATGGTTTTGCCTGAATATCAAAGATCAGATCTGTGTGCCTGTTATAAGCCCATTTTACATTGTTAAGCTTTTAATAAAAGTCAGGGAGTGAGGTAACATTTGTACTTATATAATGTGAGATGTAATGTACAAAAAACGCTCCCTTGTAGAAGGATGTATTCTAGCTATAGAACAATACAGTAGTATCTGCATCAAGCTATATAATATTTGTTCTACTTTTAGAAATATTTCGATATTTAATGATTCAAGTGTATTAATGAAAATAATCCAAGTGTATCGATAATGTTATTTAGATCCTGACCCACCATCAACTTTGCAAGTATTGAGCCAAGAAGAAAATTCTGTTTGCTTTTCATGGAAACTTCCAAAGGGGAGATATCAACACTTTGAGGTAAGACTTTTTATAATTACTGCTGTGTGGTTATTGGAAAAATGTACTAAAAATAGAAATAGTTTGATCAAAAAAATACATATAAAGACGCAACATTTCTAAAGTATTATTATTCATTATAAGAAAGGTAAAAAAGGTATATAAAAAGAGCTTTAGTTTTAACTTGGTTCATGGTTTCAACATTAGTGTTACAAAGTCTAATTTTAAGCATTTCCAGAGAGCATCAGCACTTGACTTAATTTCTAGAAAAATATCATAGGGGTCATTTGCAAAAAGCAAAACAGCATTCAACGTGTAAGAAATGGGTGCAATCAGCTATTTTTTTGCACTGCACATTGCCTTCCCTTGGTCTAGAATTGCTGCAGGCTGCATTCCATTTTGTCAGTGCAATGTTCATGAGGGGCAAAAGGCATGTAGGCAATTCCCTCTCCCATTCCCTAATTTGTGCATCATTCAAATGTGTAAGTTAGGAAACAGCAGATGGCACAGGAGACAACTGGGCTGTCCTTACCACCTATCTTGTGCCCCCCTAATGTTGTGGTCTGTATCTGCATCACATTTTTATCAGGTGCAAGGTACAGAGTTTATCAACAGTAGCTCATTTACTTTATGCAATGCACATTTAAAGGCATAGATCATCAGGGTTATATGGTTGCTGAATCTCTGGGTTGGTAGAGTAAGTTTAGTATTAAAATGCTGAATTTTTAGACATATTTTCTCATAGATTTTTAAGATAAACTGCCTTGTATAAAAAAGGTTTCATAAAGGTAAACATTTTAAGACACCTATTTTTTTTTCTTTAAATGCAGCCTGCCTGTACTGTTATTGCCGCTGTGCTCCCATATGCATGTTTACTAAGGGAACATGAGATACTGAAAGTAGTTTGCAAGGAGGGTAGTCTATGTGCTTCACATTTACATGCATTGATTTTGTGTGATGAGCTTTTAGAATTTATTTTGTAGCTATGATGGTACAAGAATAGGATCCGGAAACCCATTATCCCGAAAGCTCTGAATTATGCAAAAACTGTCTTCCATAGACCCCATTTTATTCCAATAATTCAACTGATCTATTTTTTTCTCTGTAATATTAAAAAGGTACCTTGTACTTGATCCAAACAAAAACATAATTAATCCTTATTGTAAGTAAAACCAGCCAATTGGGTTTGTTTAATGTTTAAATGATTTTCTAGTAGACTTAAGGTATGAAGATCGGAATTTTTCAGAATTTATTAAACCCTGAGGATGAATAAGTCAGAATCAGAAAATTGGGCATTTCAGACCTGTCGATATTGGAGTTTTTTTGGCAAAAAAGCAGAAGTGTACAATCCGAAAAAATTATGAAAATCTGATTTTTGGGAAAATGTAATAATAAATAAGCATAAAAACACGACCAGATTTGATCTGAGATTGTAGCTGAAAATGTTGAGACTTTGATAAATAACCCCCCTAGTATGCAAGCTTTCGCTAAATTGAATGCCAAACTGGAATTTGTGTGGATTGCATCCAGATTTTGGAAAAGGGACTGCACAACTGTGATCTGAATGCAGCCATAGCAATGTAGGAAGCATGATGGTTCAGTGGTTAACCTTGTTTCCTAGCAGAGTTCAGAATGGAGTTCCGCAACATCAATTTATTGTTTACAAACAATGACTTTTATTAATCCACATTCATGCAGAGTTTGTCACCTGACGCGTTTCAGGCATTTCCACCCTTAGTTATAGGCTTAAAAGAACAATGTCTAGAATGTCCATATATATATATATATATATATATATATATATATATATATATATATATATATATAGGTATATATAGGTATATATCACAACGACCTCTGTTGGTGAATAACTAACATTATCTGAAAATGCCTGATAAAGGACATTCACAACACTTAATCCAAAAGAGTGATTTCTAAATACATAGATACGTATATTAACACCCTCTGTTGGTGAATAAATAATATTATCACAAAATACATACTGATGGGCAGTCATATTAAAAAATCCATGTTCCAAAAATTGTATATAGAAAAACAGAACAAAACAACACAAAACAAAATAAAATCAAAATTATATATATAGAAATCCATATACAATAAACCAAAACTAATGTAAAGAAAAACAAAAAATCATAATTATAGTAAAGAAAAAGATTTCTCTCACATAAAATAAAAAACAAATTCATGTAAAATTAGAAATATCAAATCTGGTATTAAGGCCCTGGGGAAAACGTGTACTAATGGTGAAAATCCAGTATGCCTCACGTACCTCTCAAAGGAATATATACTCATATAAGTGCCTCTACTGCTACATGAGTTAAAATGTTTCCCTATAGGGGATTTTATATCACCTTTATCTATAGCAGTTAAATGCTCGTGTATTCCCTCTTTGAGAGGGTGAACCATATGTCCCACATATTGTTTGTAACAAAATTTGCACTCTAAAAGATAAAAGACTCGGTTACAGTACATGGAATTTTTAAATGTTTTAACAGTGATGTTGGATTTCAAATCAGTGCATACTGTAATCACTCTACAAGTTTTGCAATGATATCTCCCACATTTATATGTGCCGTTAGTATGTAACCAGTCTCTCAAAAGAGAAGGTGCAGGGGCCGACACTGGGGGGCCCATTCACTAAGCTCGAGTGAAGGAATAGAGGAAAATAGAGGAAAAATAGTTTGAATTTCGAATGTTTTTTTTGGCTACTTCGACCATCGAATTGGCTACTTTGACCTTCAACTACGACCTTCGACTTCGAATCGAACGATTCAAACTAAAAATCGTTCGAATATTCGACCATTCGATAATCAAGTACTGTCTTTTTAAAAAAAACTTTGACCCCCTAGTTCGCCACCTAAAACCTTCAGAGGCCAATGTTAGCCTATGGGGAAGGTCCCCATAGGCTTTACAAGGTTTCTCTGATCGAAGGATAATCCTTCGATCGATGGATTAAAATCGAACAAATGATTATTCCTTTGATCGTTCGATCGAACGAATTGCGCTAAATCCTTTGACTTCGATAGTCGAAGTCGAAGGATTTCAATTCGGCAGTCGAATATCGAGGGTTAATTAACCCTCGATATTCGACCCTAAACGTGTTGATAATTTTCTTCCTAAAGTGGGCGACTTTCTAAAGACCATTTTTAACGGAGTATTTGATAACATCTCTTTCAATATGGAATCATTACATAGAATGAGAAGGTGCTTGTTTACTAACTTGCATATATTGCCAAATTCCGCACTGTATTCAGTGCTAAAATAAATTGGAGAATCATTTGATATCTTATTATTTGCACCTTGTGTAATTTTTCTCTTTTCTTTAGCTCCCAAAAGGTGATGGTTTCTGTCCTTAGAGCATGCTTTCAAGTATGCTGACTCAATAATATCAACAGAATACCCTCTATTAATTAATTTTTATTTTAGGATCATGGACTGTCATCATAAATTTCAGTTGTGGGACAGTTTCTTCTATATCTCAAAAACGGACTAAAATGAATACTCATTTTCATATGTCGGGGATGACAACTGTCGGCTCTTAAGACGTTGTTACCTGAACTTGGTTTAGAATAAACTTTAGTTTCAATTTTATTAGTGGACATTACACCTATGAGTTTGAGATCCAAAAAATTACATTTCTTGCTTATTTTGATTGACAGTGAACATCAAATTCAATGGATTGTCATTTACAAATTTTAAAAATGTTTCAAGACTATCACTGGGATCAGACCATTTTAATAAAAGATTAATTATGTAGCAGATTACTATCCCCAAAGAAGTTGGTGAGCTTCCACCAACCTATGAATAGGTTTACATAAGATGGAGAAAAAGCCAAGCCCATAGAATCTCCAGGTCTCTGGAGATAGTATGATTTATTAAAGTAGAAATAATTGTATGTAACGAGAAATCAAAAAAGTAATGCAATCTCTTGAATATAATTCAAATTTATAAAGCATGTGATTTACTGCTTCCAGGCTCTTGAAATGTGGTGTTGACGAATATAAGGACTGTACGTCCATGGTCACAGAGCTATACTCTCTTGTCCATGGTATATCTGATAAAATTGATAATAAATGACTTGTGTCTTTCATGTATGAATTCAAGTTAACAACAATCAGTTGAAAACTTGGCAGCCCTGAAGTCCTAGATTTAATTCAAGCCAGGACACTACTCTGCAAGCAGTTTGGATTACCTCCCAATACTCCATTTTTCTACCAAAGTACGATAACATACAGGCATGCTAAATGGCTCCTGATAAAATAAATCATAGCTTGTTTGTATATCTTAGGGACATTATTCTATAAGGCCCAGTTGAGCAGGGACTGATGTGAACGATATATAGCCTCTTTAACCTCTATACTTGCACTCTATAAATAAAGAATAATAATAATTGTTATGGGATAGTCACCTACATTGATTCCAGACATTTCTAGGAAATGACTATAATAGTCATTTATATCTACAAGTATAGTGTAATTTCATTTGAAAATATTTTTTTCTCCATAAAACAGTGTAATTTCAGCAGTGTGGAGAGTTGCATCAGTTGTTTCAAAATGGCCATACTTGTGCATGTGTGTGGTAGCAAAATCAGATGCAAGTTGAGATTATGTCACTTGTGACACACACCATTTAAAGTAGAACTAAAGCCTAACTACAGAATTAGGCTAGAAATGTTGTACATTATGTTTTGGCTTCTGTACCAGCCCAAGGCAACCACAGCCATTTAGCAGTAAAGATCGGTGCATCCAAAGATGCCCCAGTAGCTCCCCATCTTCTTTTCTGCTGATTCACTGCACAGGCTCTGTGCTGCTGTCACTTACCGAGTTTAGGGACCAATTTTAAACATACAGTACACCTAGAATATAAATATCACAATATAAGGCTCATTAGTAATTAATACTGATAAATTACTAAATGGCAGCGCTGAAACCAGTGCAGTTAGCATCAGAATTTAATAACCAGCCCTGTAACATCAGCTTCTATGACAGGCCAACCTTATTTTCTGCTTCATAATTTAAGCTTAGCTTCTCAACAGCTCCTCAGAGCCCACTGAGTATTTGAGTGTCACAGGCACTTTCCAAGATGGTGACCCCTTGTGACAAGTTTGAAGTCCTGGATCATTGCTGCTATTGAGAAGCTGAAACTTTAGGCTGGTGTAATAAGTTTAGTATAAAAAAATATGGAATTTTTAGCTATATACATTTTTAGGGTTTAGTTCTCCTTTAAAGGACATTAGCAGGTGATTATTTTGGAGCATTTCTTTTGCATCTGTTGGTGAAACTTGCCATGGGAACCACTGAATTACCTCCAATTTCATGGTGGCAGTAGTTCCACGGTTCCACAGTATCTTGCTCACAATGCAAAGACTACTGCACAACTATACGTGCAAGGAATGTGTTTGTACACAAGTAAATGAAGTCAATATGCACAACATTTGTGCCTGTTTTAGTGTAACCCTAAATTCCATATCTACATTTATTCTTATTCTGTATAGCTCTTACTGAAACAGGATATCATATGGTAATGTCACTGTGCTTGTGTGTTTTAGGCACAATTATTGCGTTATGACTTTTATGTGTTTTTCTATAAATAATCTCCTTTTAAGAATATGAGCAATGTTTCCTATTATTTTCTATAAAAATGTTTTGCTTCATGTTTTGTTTTAAAAGCAAACATCAGTTAAGTGGTGAATTATTCATTATAATGTGGACATTTTTCTGTATGTAACATAGTGTTTGTGCTGGTGTCACTACCACATTTAACTGGTAATTAGTAAAATGCAGAATGTCAGTGTCTGGACTTTGTTTTTTTCTGGCTTCAATGATGGAAATGCCCAGCCATCTTGAAATGTGTTCTTTAAAAAAAAAAAAAAAAAAAAGAGCTCATTAAACTTTCATGTCAGGAAACAGTAGACCAGTTGCTTAGCAAATTTTACTAACTCAGCCAAGATCGTTTTACTAATCATGCAAAATTTATCCATCTAGTTAACCATATTAGTTCTGTTGAAGAAAAAAAGAACACAATTCAAATAGATACAAGTTGTATCTATTTCTCTTTATTTAAGGTTTTCACATTAGGGCTGAAGGTGGAAAAACTGGAGAGGGGATTAAGAACATAAAAAAGAAAAAGAAAAAAGAAGCAATCTTACAGAAATAACAGCAGTGTTGTGGCTGTAGAATTTTGTAGCTTTCATATGAAGTTTCTCATTTTTTGCATTGTGCATAAAATCCACCTAACCATTGTTCATTTTAATCTATATAAAGTGAAATAATGGTGGTGGTATATGTATTTTAGTTCTCAAATAGAGATTTTATACCATGGCATACAGGAAGTCAACCGAGCAGATAAAGTTATGTGGGATATTCCACATAATCCCCACCTTTGAATTCATACAATTTTATAATAGTAGTTCAATTCTGATAATAATTGATCTTAATAATTTTAAATATAGCCAGCCAGTGCAAAAATCGAATTATGTACTAATATGTGCTAAAATAATTAAAACACAAGTCAAGTCACCTTATTCAAAAGCATGCATTCAGGGTTATAATAGCAACTGATATAATAAAACAAAATATCATGGTGGATATATGGGATGTCATGGAAATGCTTAAAATGCAAATAATTGTTAGCCAGCCAAAAAGGAGAAATTAGCTGCAATTCATACAATATCTGCAATACATTTCTTGTGCTTTGCTGCTTTTGTCCACATTTTGCAACCATTTTACATTTGTAAATATTTTGCAGCCATTTCCTACATTTACTTTGCTAATGTTTTTTTATAATTCCCACATATTATATATTCAAGTTTGTCTGACATATGGAGAATGTAATAAAAGTCGCAAAGAGCAAAACAATTAGCTCAAATAAGAACAGAACGTCTCATTTTGCAATGTAATACTCTTCCTTAAACTGTTATTACATTGCAAATTTAAATTGTGCATTGCCCACTTTTAAGAAGTCCTTGAAGGTGTCGTAATCTTTTGGAGCAAACGTAACAACTTTTTCATTAAGAAGTTTTATTACATTTACTGTGCACTGGCGCTAACTATAAAATTCACAAACCTTCTTCCACTGTCGGAAGTGGTCGCTAAACAGTTTGCGGGTTCGCAAAAGCTATATTAAATTCGCACAAAGGCAAATTTGTTTGCACAGAGGCATAACTTTTCACATTGCGAATATTTTTTCCCTTACCGACTTTTATATTACATTCCCCCAATAGAGTCTTAGCTTAAATGTCATGTTTAGTCATCCGTAGCTGTAAAGTAACATCATTTAAGGGGGGTTATTTATCAAAATGCGAACATATCCCATTTATTTCTGAAATATAATCCAACCAAATCTGCACGGGTTATTTCCACTTTTTTTCAATACATTTCCCCGAAATTTCCTATGCGGGAAAAAACTTGAAGCAACTGTGAAAATTTCTGCCCAAAAACCATGAAATCTTCGGATTATTGGGCGAAACCCATCTTAGATCAAGATATCATTGGAACTTCTCCCATTGACTTATATACACCCTTGGCAGGTCTGAGATGCCGGATTTTTGTATTCTGACTTTTTCCATCCTCAGGGTATAATAAATCCCAAAAAATTCGAGTTTTCACAAAAAAATCAGATCTTATAGTAAAAAAAACTCAAATTTTTTGAGTTTTTGGCATTCAGATTTTAATAAATAACCCCATTAGGGTCCAGATTAGGGTCATAAAATGTAGGATTTAGCCATATCCAAATTTTTAAAAACTGCTAAAATTGGTGAATCTCTCATGTGTATGTTTATTTTCCTGGTCCTTATTTAATGCACCAGCTTTTAAATTACCTCACTACTCATTAGGTACAACCTACCTTAAATTTATATTATACTGATTAAAAACCTGCTGCACCTTTAGAAAATCTTTTCAATTTAACTGAAATTACAGTGCTATCATTAATTTATATTTTCTACTTCTTAATGGAGAATTATGATAGAAAAAAAGAATATAACCTTTATCT
Source organism: Xenopus petersii (assembly GCA_038501925.1). Classification (NCBI taxonomy): domain Eukaryota; kingdom Metazoa; phylum Chordata; class Amphibia; order Anura; family Pipidae; genus Xenopus; species Xenopus petersii. The sequence goes on from CM076677.1 coordinate 38,303,888, forward strand.
CATAGAAATAAGACACTTTCTAAATATAATAAATTAAAATTGTGTAACATTACTGAAACAATCAAATTACACTCCGATCAGCCATTTTCAGCCATGTATCTTTCTCTATACAGGAGTTGTAGTCAGATTTCGATGAACAGTAGGTGTATTAGAAAATGTATTAGTATCTTTCAAAATAACAAAGGTCCAAGTAGAAAGACAGATTTCTGAGATGGGGATACTGAAGATTAACTCAATTATTTTAGAAATGAATGATTATTTAAAAAGTTCTTATTTCTACAAGATAATGTATACAGTATATTTGTTTATAAACATAGTATAATTTTATGTATTATTTTAAATTATTATATATTTTATATATTTTTATACATTTTTTAAAGGAATGCATGGGCTCTCTTTTAATCACTGAGGTGTTCCCTGCACACTTTGATGGGGGACCTGAGATTTGGAAGACAGAACACATTAATAATAGTTTACAAAATGTGTGGCCAGTAAATTGTATTTAATACTGTATTATTTTGTTCCTTTTTATTTCAGGATCTGTTTTTCCTTTATCACTTTTTACTGTTTATTAAATAGTCTAAATAGTATGTTAGAACATGATTTTCTTTTGCCATATTTCATTCAAATAACATAAGTTTAATAGTATTGGATAAAATTCTTCCAAATGACATTTGAAATTTATGCTTTTTAAAAAACAGGTTTACTAGGAGACCATATTAAAACACATTTGATTGATGATTGTTCATATAATTGCATTTCTGGTATCCACTTGCTTTAATTCCTTTCTTACATTTTTCAGTTTCTAAGAACCATGAAAGCTCCCATCAATAACAGTAATACCTTATACTTTCAAATGCACCACTCAAATTTTAATCGTTTTGATATGAAAATATTTTCTTCCTTGGTGCACATTCTTTTCTGTGTTCAAAGAAGACATAAATTATAGCTACCAATCATCTGGCACATAGACCAATATCAGTGTGTGTTCTAGTAGAGCATTGAGGAAAGTAGATAGATGGCTAGATAGGTATATAGTTAAATAGGTACAGTAGGTAGCGATACACATATACTGTAGTTGTATATATATTTTTTTACCTAGAAATCTGGAGTTTTTTTTCTTTTTTTACTTGCTTTCCCAATGCTGAAATGATGAATGCTTCATCATGGATATTTTCATTGGGTTCAATGTTTGAGATTGTTGGCAGGGTGGCTGCCAAACACATTCGTCTGCCTTAAAATGTGCATTTTAGGTGCATTATATGGACTGAAAAGGACGTTCTAAAGGAAAAAGGGTTGGCTCTCTTCTCTACCAGGTAATTAAGTGGCAGCTAAGGTTAGAGCTGTTGTTGCCTGTAAAAGGGATGTGTTCCCACACCTATGGACTCCCTTATGTGTCTAGAGGAGAGACATGGGCCTGGTTGAGTGAGATGCTACTGGAGCCTGAGAGAGGCACGTGAAAGAAACAACTTGTGGAGAAGCAGGTGATGTGAAGTTTGTATACTGACTAGTTAAAAAAAACTCTCTGGAGACCTGCAGCTGAGTGTAGTGAACAGAAATCCGTATTTGTACACCTTATATGTATTTGGGTGGAAAAAACCCATAACGACACCAAGGAGTGAGGATTATTCAGCTTTGTGCAGACACTTTGGAAAAAAATGACTATATGTTATTACACTTTTTGAATGAATGCTGTTTATATTAAAGTGCAGTGAGAAAAATGCTTTAAACTGAAGTTTGGTCTCTGTATTTAGTCTGCCACCATCCCCACAATGGATATATGTTCAGATTCTAATTAACACATATGCATATTTTAAACAAGTGTCCTTGGCTCTGGGAGAATCATTTAAAATGTTGGCATGTGTGTGCCCCAGCATGACACTTGACATTAATAGCAGGAAATTAGTGCTGGCCGCCACAGTACTCGGCTGTGGGGCATCTTTTACAATTTAAGATCTATTAGCCCACATCTGTACTGCATGAAACTAATTTTTAGGTGCCCTGTAGTGTAATACAAATTCATTTTCTGGGGCTTAATGATTCAGTAGGAGAGAAGGTCATTTGATTGCTCAAAGCAATAAGTCAAATACATTCTGCCAAACTGATAAAAGCAGAACATCACAGAACAGATCAGTGTATCAATTAATTGCACATTTTACATAATGGGGAAATGTTGCATTCCACAGTTTAATATTTAATAACTTTGCTCTTTATGGTTCATCTAGCAGCCCAAAACAATAATCTTGTTTTATCAGTTTGCCTCTCTAACTCCTGAGAACTTGGGGTGATGCTGAGAGTTGTAATTCCTATTAGAATGACCATCCCTGTCCTGAATGATGTTTCTTTGTTGAAATAACAAAAACGCTTAAGGAAATTGGGCGAAATGTTGACTTCTGGTTGTCTTGAATCTCAGTACCTAAAAATGCACTTTTAAACTACCCAAAAAATTACCTTTTATCATCTGTCTTTGTGAACAGTGGGAATCTTGGGAATACATCAATTGTTGTTTAATTATATATTTTCAAATTATGATTTTGTTGGAATTTGTAATATTTGTTGCATGATAAGTTTTTTTAACATCATTTACTCAATATATTTTGACAGCTTACTGTTCACCCAGCAAATAGCAGCACCCTCTCCAAGATAACTACTGATGCAAATGAATTAAAAGTGAAAAACCTTTCACCCGGTGTAGAATACAGATTTCAACTCAGAACAATTAATGGGAAAATGGCCAGTGTGCCTTTAGAAAAAGTAGTTAGTACAAGTAAGTATGAAGTTATTAGTGATTGGTTTTAATAATATATCAGTTATAAAGAACTTGCAGTTTTGTTGAAGGCAGTATAAATTCTATAATTGTAGTTATGTGATTTCAAAAATGCTAATGAAGGAAAAAAATCTTAAATAAAATTGAGTTACACATTTTGATATTATTTAGACTACCTATTAGAGAAGAAACAGATCTATCAGGGCAAGAATGTTCAGCTTTGAGTACAGTTTTGTCTAATGTTCCAGGTTTTTCAAGACATAGGATGATATGACTTTTGAAGTTGCCATACAGTTTATTGATTACATTAAGATCAGGGCTTTGGCTGTGCCACTTCAGAACCTTTTATTAGGTGTACCTCATTTAACTGGAACTTACTACTCCTTACTTATCTCACTAACGCCTCTGAGTAAGGGTAAGTGAACATGATTTTACTGCTCAGCTGCACATTAGTAAATACTATTTTTAATGCACCATAAGATGTAGAATACCAATAGGCAGTGTAGAACCTATACTGGAGGACCTTGATGTACGACTGGGGCTTGAATAGTTTTTCCAAAGTTTTACTAATATTTTTTGTAATACAGGTATTTATTCATATAGCTTTACCTGGGGCTAAATGTGCGTTGACAATCCTTCTTTCTCTTTTTCTATTTGTAAATAATGGTTGAATGTTGTGTCTAGCAGCTGGTTAATTACAGAATGTAGGTTAGAACAATTGCTGGCATATAGGTGCTTTACTGATCAAAAAGACAACTCATTGTCTAGATGTAGGAAATGTTTGAGGAGTGAATTAATGTCTTTAACTTACCCACCTGGAACTGTTAGAGATCATCAGGCCCTATTATATGGGAAGGCCACAAAGGCTGAGGCCTAGGGCAGCACGATTTCAGCAGGATTTTCAGACGCATATTCTGGCTAATTTCCACTCACACAGAGGATTGGGCCCACAGAAACTTTTTCACAGTTACTTACATCTTCAGTGCACAGTGCCGATGGGGTCAGGGAAAGTGTGAGCACCTGGGGGGAGTGGGAGCGGACACACAGTGTCCAGCTTAGGGGTGCCGGAAATACAAAGAGATCATAAACATTATAAAGAGATCATTAAAGGACCAGTAACATAAACCTTTTTTTAAAAATGTTTGTTTGTACATAACGAAAAAAAACAGCAAGACACATTTAACTTTAAATTCAAAAACAAATAACTTACCGATACTCTGCTTGCGCTCCTCTTCAGAAAAGGCGACAGGGCGACGATCCATCGCGCGGCACTCAATTTCTCCTCCCTGCCTTCTATAGGAGATAGCCAGGGAGGAGAAATCAAGCAGCGCATGATGGATCATCGCCATGTCGCCTTTTCTGAAGAGAAGCACAAGCAGAGTATTGGTAATTTATTTCTTAATAAAGACTTTGTGAATTTAAAGTTAAATATGTCTTGGTTTTTTTTTCATGTCCTAAGGAAAAGTGAGCAAATTGCTTTATAGAAATGCCACATAGAGGGGAGTTTTACCCCCATAAAATGATACCAGATATCACTTTCATCATTGTCACTGTTAAGGATAGACGTGTATGTAAAATCATTAGTACAGATATGGGATCCATTATCCGGAAAGCTCCGAATTACGGAAAGACCGTCTCCCATAGACTCCAAATAATCCAAATGCTTAAAAATTATTTCCTTTTTCTCTGTAATAATCAAACAGTACCTTGTACTTGATCCAACCTAAGAGATAGTTAAACCAGCCTATTGTATTTATTTAAAGTTTTCATGATTTTCTAGTAGATTTATGGTATGAAGTTCCAAATAATGAAAAGGTCCATTATCTGGAGTTCCGAGCATTCTGGATAACAGGTGCCATACCTGCATTTGCTATAACTATGAATGTACAAACTTAATTATCTTGCTCCGGTTTACCTTCATCAAGTATTTATTTAAAATGTGAATTGATCTGTAATTTTTAAACATTGTCTATTTTCTTTTATTGCAGGACCAACTGGAATTTGTGGCCTTACTATAAAATCTGCAAATACTTCTTCAGCAACCTTAACTTGGGATCACAGTGAAAGCAAATTTACACACTACAGAATAATACTATCGAACCAAACATTTTCAAGAGAATATAATGTATCCAATCAAATCACAGATTATACTTTCTCAAATTTAACCCCAGGTGCCATTTATCATGTTACAGTTCAGAGAATGCAAGTAACTGTTGAAGGTGTTCTCACAAATATTAAACTGGTCACAGGTAGGTGTTGTTGACATTATTTTTCATTACTAGCAAATATTATACCTTTTTACATTATTGGTTTGTGCTCAAATCTTTTTAAAGTGGGCTTTGCAAAAGGGACAATTTGAATTAGCCCCACCTCAGCACTTGCTCCTAGATCACACTTTAAGCAAGACTAAAATTGTAACCTTAGTCAATCATACCTCCATAGCTTCTCTTACTATTTACATTAAACAAATCCAACAAAAGATAAAAAAATAAGGACCCTCTATAAAAATAAAACATTTTCATTCTCTATATAAATCTCTATAAACATAAAAAGTCTATTCTCTAAACACTGCAAACAGCAGTAACCAATAGCAATTAGTACAGGCTGTTTAAAATACACCAAAAAAGTTTATGTTAAAATAGATGATACCACAGCGCACAGTGCAACATTTTGCAATATTCAGATCCCTTCTTCAAGCCATCAGTTAAAGAGTATCCATTTAGTACACACAGGTGCAAACTTATAAATGGTAGAACAGGAAGTAACATATGGGATATGATGTCATCATACATGGTTATCAAAGTGATTTAACCCCTTATTGTTCAATCTGTGTACAGGCATCAACTCTCCAGTTGTCACTCCACATCTACTGAGACCCCCTCCCACACAGCTAAATGAAATATTAGAAACAGAAAAACGTATAACTATTGTTCATAATAAACACACAAGTCATAATCCGTATCTATACAGGGAGGAAGTGGTTATTTGTGAGGTTTAAGGATGCATACTACTTACAGCTGTGCAATTTCTCTCTCTCTCAGCAGCAATTTGTCAGAGACATTAGGCAGTGCATCCATTTTTGTTCAAATATACTTCCAGCTGCAGTCAAGCTCTGATATACTACACACAGCACTCACTGTTGTTGAAGTGAAAAAAGTTGCTTTTATTTTTCAAACAGATTTACATTTCAATCCGACTGACATGGGGACGAAACATCAGATTGAGATGTAAACCTGTTTGAAAAATAAAAGCAACTTTTTTCACGTCAACAACAGTGAGTGCTGATCCTCTCTATACTATATAAGCCATTTTGATCGTGCACCACTGGAATCACTAGGTTTTGAGTGCGGGTACTGTGGGACAATATATATATATATATATATATATATATATATATATATATATATATATATATATATATATATATATATATATATATATATATATATATATACAAGTCCAAGGGTTGCCAGCACTCTAAATAAAGTTGCTTGAATTTGCCTGGGTGCAGTGCCAACAAATTATCTCAAAGTAATAAATATTATGATTTTTATAAGTCCTGAGAGTGCGGACCTTCTTGTTGTAGTTATATATGTGTATATACACATATATAATATACACGTCGCGCTTCTACATGTAACTGTACTGCTATTATGCTATGTGACTGGCCGTATATTGGGTTTTCTTTTCCAAAAGCGCACACAAGGATTGAGTCTATTGCGCTTCAGGTTATGAGACTTTTTATTGTAAACGGACACTTTTTGCCTACAACAGTAACAGATTGTTTACATTTATATATTGCCTGTAATTGACACTATTGTATCTTTATTATGTATTGCTTTTCATTCACTTGTATTACTAACTACACAGTGGAATTTCCCCACACTTGATGCTCTGCCTGCACAATGGAATTTCCCCACACTTGATGCTCTGCCTGCACAGTGGAATTTCCCCACACTTGATGCTCTGTCTGCACAGTGGAATTTCCCCACAAACGTCAGCTGACGTCACTACCCCTAATTTCCCGCCATTTTGGGTTTAAAAGGTTGATGAATGTTTGTATTTGCACTTTGAGAAAGGCTTGAGTACAAGCCGAAACGTTAGTTACTTATATTGAAATAAACACCATTTTTGATTTTGATAAGTCCTGTGAGTGCGAGCTTCTTCACTTCTCTACTTAATTTTTGGGCGTATTGCACCCAGGCAGCGATGACTTTTTGACGTGCTGTGCCGGCTTCCTGATTATCTTATATATATATATATATATATATATATATATATATATATATATATATATATATATATATATATATATATAATTTTTTTTTCATATACTGTACATATTCATATCTGAATACAATACAGTATAGATACTGATATTCGTGTTGAATGGTATCCAGCTTACGTCTGACTTGCTAGAGTGGTCCATTGGCATGTGTATGATTCCTGTTAGAGTGGGCAAGCATCATGTAGTGGAGTCAAATCATTCATCTCTTCTAGATAAGACTCCCACCAACCTACAGCTGTAAAAATAACAGATTCATTGCAATGCATTTATTACCAAGTGCTTTGCCTTAGAGAATATGAACATTACGCTGGGAATTTAGAGATCACATTCTCTTTCAACTGATAATCTCAGCCATGTCTTAGAAGCTTTACATTGGAAACTTTAATGAGGTTAAACCTTTTTTGACACAACTCCTTATTTTTCAATACATTACGTATATATTTTTTTTTAACAATTACATTTAGCACGCCAACTTTCAAAAGTAAAAATTAGCTTTTTGCAACATTCAATTCATATTGTATGTTAGATGATAAAGATTTCCTCTCTAATGCTTAAGTGATTAAATGGGTGCAAGGGATCAGGGATGTCAGCTTATAAGGATGAGTATTGCAGTCTTAACTAGAAGTTTGAAAGGGGAGTTACCTTTTGATTTTCAGTAGCAATTAATTGTTATGAATCTTTTTCCACTCATTCTTTGTTCCTTATTACTTGAATTTGTTTTTGTTTAGCTGCTCTGTTGTCAGAGTTTCTAGGTTTGCCTTTGTAAAATTACAGTATTTTTCTAAACTTGTGATATGTTTTAACATTGTGCAATGTATTTATACTGACATTGCGTCAGTTGAGAATATTTGTTAAACAGTATCTATCACATTTTTAAGAAAAATAAATGCTGCGGCACACACTCTTCCAGGAGAATAAAACAAAAGGGCTGCCATTTCTGGCTGATGCTTCTTTCAAACATGCACTGAACTGAGAAAATAGAGTACAGGCAGGGCCCTGGCTCTCATTGGCCCTTTCAGGCCAGGCCTGTTCTCTGCACTGACGCTCTCCTGATTTCCCCCCCTGGCCCCGTTCCTGCCCAGACCTCCCTCCCTGGCCCATGTCACTGCCCACATGAAGGAAAAGGTACATGTGGGGGGGGGGGCAGAGGTGTGTTGTGGCTGGGGGGCTGGGGCTTGGTGTGGGAGCCCCTGAGGGAGCAGGTCCGGTCCCAGTTCAAGTCCAGAATAACCCCAAGGATATTTATGGCATGATAAAGACCAATTCTTTGCTACATGAAAAAAAACCTGTGTTTCCAACTCAAATTCAGATAAAAAAAAATTCAGCAACTAAAACCTGACAATCTGTAATAGATTTAAATTGTAGGTATATTTTCAACATTCAAGGTGTTTTATTTTTCTAGTTTTTTAAACAGTCAAAAATGAATGCAAAAATGGTATCTTCATTGTGATCAAGTTTAACTTGTGACGTAATAGGATTATGTTTTCCAATGTAAGTTTTAGTATGCTAACAACTGCAGGAACAAAAAATGGTGATCAAGTTTAATCTTGTTTTTTAAATAAAAATAACAATGTAAACAAATGTAAAATAATAAATAAGCCTCCCTGCAATTTGGTAAATATATCCTTAAGCACTTAACACGGACTCTTTTTGAGACCATAAGTCTCCAAAGTAGGTATTTAAACCTTAATTAAAGATGCAAGAGACTTCTTCAATCTTCTATCCCTCCAGTAGTGCTACATCACTCATTTTGTTACCTGCAAGATTGGATGGGGTAATGTTCTAGTGCTCCAAAAGGTAGAAAAGTGAAAAGTTATGGGGGATATGTGGGTAGCTAATTAGTAGTATCACATCTCATATCTCATAAGTGGCTTACTGTATTTAATTCAACAGTGTGTCCCTGATGACTATATGGATATATGCAGTAAATATAGATATATAAAGACTACACAAAACCACTTAGAAAGTAAAGGCAATAATAAAATGTGCAATAATAAAAATGTGTTATTGTCATGATTATCCACAAAAATAGAAACAAAAGGCACACTCACTTCAATGCTTCTGCATAAATTCAAACTGTTTTCATTTTTATTTCGGTGAGATCCCAGCATTTTTGTCATGATTGTATACATTAGAGATTAGAGTGATTCAGTACTTCAAGACAGAATCAGAATAATTTACACAACCTTAATTAAATTATGTTAAAGCTCTTTAACACAACTCAGTACCACCTGTTTCAACATATTTTTGGCACAATAAAGTACTTTGAATATCTTTGAATGGGTGGAAGTCTGAGCACCTGTTTCATATACAGTATATTTTTTTAACTATATCAAACAAGTGTACTTGTAAGTGTAGTCATCAGACTTGGGAAAACAATCACAGTCTAGTTTTCTTTGTTCATTGGTATCGCTTGTAAGGTTACACCAAATGACAAATGTCACAGGAGAGAGCTCTGTTTCTTTTAACATATGATATGTGGGAACAGTTAAGTCACTTCTCAAGTGATACAACTTCACTGTAACATTATCTAATGAAAAAAAGCTCTACAAAATATTTGAATTGTGTTGGAAATAGGGATGCACCGAATCCAGGATTCAGTTCGGAATTCGGGCCAGGATTCTGCCTTTTTCAGTATGATTTGGATTCGGCCGAATCCTTCTGCCCGGCCCAACCGAATCCGAATCCTAATTTGCCTATGCAAATTAGGGGCAGGGAGGGAAATCACATGACTTTTTGTCATAAAACAAGGAAGTAAAAAATGTTTTCCCCTTCCCATCGGTAATTTTCATAAGCAAATAAGAATTCGGATTCATTTGGTATATGGCTGATTCTTTCATGAAGGATTCAGGGGGTTGCCGAATCCAAAATTGTGTATTCGGTGCATCCCTAGTTGGAAATTATTAGTAAGCTATAAGGCAAGAACATACACATGTTATCCATCCTCATATATTTGCTTCATTACTTTAGAAAACATTGCTCTAGACCTACTCACAACTTCATACTGCGTCTGGTTTGTAATAAGTAGGACAAACAGTAGATATTGCACTTATTAAATATTAAAGACAATCTAACTGCAAAAATTAAAAAACAACCACATAAAAACTAATGACAACAGTGTATATTATCCAAACCATACATAGTATTTTTATGACAGTTAAAATTGATCAAATATGAAATAAACCTGAGTCTCCTAGAATTTTAGCCTCAGCCACCTTTAGCTTTACGTGCCAATACCATCCCCTTTTTGTGGACTATTTATCCGGCCAACTAAATAAAACACTGGGAACAAGCATAAGCTAAAATCTGAAAATAAGTATTTACAGAAATACATAGAAAGAGTTGGAAGCTGTCACATAACTTAGTGTCAAAATTTACTTACTTGCATTCAACCAACCAATTAATTAATTAACACCAAGCTGAAATCCCTTGAGTTGCCCTGCCCTTTGATTTGATTATCACCCACAGCCGACCTCTTTGAGGCTACTAGTGGAGCTTATTTTCTCACATTTAATGTATTGCTATTTACAGAGAGAATAAGACCACCTATTTCCCTTTATATATTGCCTGTTGGAAATATTTTTTTTTTATTTCATTCTATAATGAAGATGCTACCATTTCTGTTTGTATGTTTTACATTCCCCCAGAGAAAAAAAGTCCAATCTCAGTCCACAATGTTGTCATTCTTGACCTACCCATACATATTGCAATATGTTCACATAATACTGCACCCTACTGGGAAAGAGAGAAACAACAGACTTCCTCATAGTTTGGAACTTTGGGCTAGTTCTGTTCTCTTTGCATGTTCTCCTCATAAATAAAAGGGTTACACGTGGGCACTCTGATATCACCCTAAAATTTACAGACAGGTTAATTAATACCTGATAACACTGACCATCACCATAACCAGTGCCCCAGGCATAAGAACATGAGCCCAACTTTGCCCCTTAAGTCTTATTAATTTACCTGCTGCACCAGAAGCAACAACTTTTGCAGTCTGTCCTTTGTACCTTGCACTGGATTTAAATTCAGCTTCAAGATGTGGTGATCAAAATAGTTGTGTGCAAGGTAGGCAATGCAGGTATGGGGTTTTCTTTTTCCAGAATGCCAGGACCTGTCATTTGGATCACCATACCTTAAGTCTACTAAAAACATGTAAACATTACATAAACCCAATATGATATACTGTATTTTTAAACATTTGATTTATTTAGATAAAATAAAATCTGTGGCATGGCCTTCCTGTAATTCTCAGCTTTCTGGATAAAGGGTTTCCGGATAAAGAATCCAATATCTGTATTACTGTTTAAGCATAAACCAATTGTTTTTATGGGATGAGTAGGGTATTTTTAGTATAGCAGTTCATTGGAAACTTAACCCATGTTGACCCACCAACCTGAAGAATATTTTTGTAATAGTTCAATGTAAAATGTACTATTAGTTTGCTAATACTATAGCAGTCGTGTAAGGATATAGGATGTAGCATTTTTATAGTCAGATATCAAGCAATTAAAAAAAGCTTAATACTTAAGCATGCCTTGTAATAGTCTTTTGTGTAATAAATCATCAAGTCATATAATGCACAAAGATTATGTTATTAGAATCATGTTTACAATTTCTAAAATTAGAAGCTGAGTGTGAGGAAGCTCTGCCAGGCGCTTGCAAAACAAAAAAACTGCATTTTTTAATCCAAACCAAGACAGAATGATTCAGTAAATAGTCATTTCATTTTGTTTGAAAAAAAATGCACAATAAAATGTTCTTGAATTTTTTTTTTAACACAGAGCCTGAGCAGCCACAAGAACTGAGAACCTTCAATATTTCATCACAGTCCTTTTCACTATCCTGGAAGAAACCATCAGGGTGGGTGGAAACATATCAAGTGGATCTTTTTCCTCCAAATGGCTTTGCTACTGTCAGAGATCTCGGAGGAGGGGAGTATCAGGTATTTTTTCATTATAGTTCGTGGATGGGCAACTTTTGTTTACACTCTGAGTTCATTGGAACATTCTTTGCAGAGCTGACCAACCATGAAGCTAGCTTCCCATGCTTTTGATGCAGAATGCATACAAAGTTATCTATGCTAAATTTGTAATAGAAATTTCAACGTGAGGAGCTTGCTACCTTAACAACAATTTTTTTTCTTTATTTTTTTTGATGTCTATCATGATCCTCCAGCCAGTCACCCCGGAGTTCATGAATAGTTTAACAAAGGAATGGGTGTGCTATTGAGTAATACAGGCTCATTAATTGTGCACTGTGCAGGCAGTCTTAGCTTTAAATCATTAATGCAGAAAACATTTCCCTGTAAAGCCATCAAAAAGACATAGGAACAATTCTTCCACTTTCTGAAAAGTAAAATAATGATTACCTTTCCTGTTGTTTTTCTTCTGCTTCTGTGGAGAGCTGCAGACATACAGGTATGCTGTTTAAACTAACCAATACAGATCCCACGTTGTCTTTCATTGTTTTTAAATGAGAACATAGAGCTGTGCAGGAAAGAGTATTTGTGTGAATGCCAGGCAATGTTTATCTGCTTTTTCTTGGATACATTTGAACATGGAAATATTCTCTGCTGATTTTGTTTTTTTATTGCCTAAATCTATCCATCATAGTGGAAGTGCTGTACAGGAGCAGATTGTTTTTCTAGGAATCTGTGATACTGTGCAAAATACCAAAGTGGAAAGGTTTCCAGTAAGGAGTGGTGCTTGACTGTGAGTTTCACCTAATACTTCATTTAATGTGTATCTTTCTGACATTTCAGGCAGATGTATCCAGCCTTGCTCCTGGTACAGCCTTCACTGTCACAGTTTCTTCTGTGTCCTCTTCAGCCTTTAGTTCACCTGTCAGCAGATCGGTGGTTACCAATGAGACCAGTAAGTTTATTTTTGCTTTCATTAAATATATGATATTTGTGCAAAGTTGGCTTATTCTTAAACTAAATGCACACAGACACACATACACACTAACCCACACACACATATATACAGTATATATATATATAAAATGCATTCTATGAAGGCCTAATGTAATGCAAATTTGTTAAGGTACTGTAGTTCAGCATTTTATTAAGAAATAGGGCTTATGTCTAGGTGCACACACAGTATTAAGTCAGATATATTGATTGCTTAGAGACGTGTTCACAACTGTCTAGCCTAGCAGAGCATACAGTACAGTTAATAATTGTATTCCACAAAGTGCATTGAAATTTTAGATATGTAAAACTAACTTGCTATAATTAAAACTTGTGTTAAAATTGCCTCCCCAGGATAACTTTTAAATATGAACAGAAAAGTGCTTAAAAGTGCAGCTGTATAATTCATAAGTGTTTGGGTATTTTTATAGAGACAGAATATAACCTACAGTACCTCCAATGCTTTTTGGAGCCACAGTGACAAATTCTGTGATATTTTGTTTTAATGTATTACTTCATCTCTAAATTAAGATGCTCTCTCCTAATGATTAGTCACGTGAACAAGTTCCAGTTTGAGGAGTGTCAGTATAAGGCTTTGGGGAGGAGATTTTGTAACTCAGATTGTAATAAAATACTGCATTTGTTAAACGCAACTTCCCCAAATCAGATGTATTTAAAAGAAAAACATACTGAGCTAATGTTTCTGGCCAATATTTATGAGACAAATAGAAAATTAATTTCACGTTTATATTCTCATCCATTGCAACATTAACGGGTATCTCTTAATGTTTGAACTGACAAACTTATTTAACATGTATTTTGATGCAAAACATCATAATTGCTAGAAACAAACAGACACTGAAGCACTTGTACATTGTTTAGAATATTAAATTTTTTGCATTCCTCTTAAAGAATGTTTCTCGTGTTTCTTAAAGTGTTTAAGCATTTCTTGTAATTCTGCAGTTGGAAGACAAGGCTCATGTTAAACACACTAGCTTCTGATTATGTATTTTTTTAAAAAGCTCATGCAAAAAATAAATTTTTATGAAGAATGTACAGTAAAAAGTTTCATTCAGTTCTTCTACTCTATTATAGTAAGTGCATGGGCCTTTTTATTATTTTAGTTCCCGGACCTCCAATATCTTTAGCTGGAGAAAGAGTTGGCTCTGCAGGAATTCTCCTTTCCTGGAATGTACCACGAAACCCAAATGGGAAGATCCTAGCGTACTATGTCATTTTCAGAGAAGTTTGTCCATGGATACAGTCCACTTATATCGAAGCAGCAACAAAACCTGACAGTCTGGAAGTTCTTTTGACAAGCTTGACCCCTGGAACAACATATGAAATAAAGGTATTATTTATTTGATTGTATTTCAGATACTCATTGATGACCAAAGTGAAATATTTATGTTTACTGTATGCATTAAATCTAGCATTCTACTGATAATATATATTCTGTCTGCAAATGGACAAAATGTAATATTAATATACACCCTGCAGTATGCTTTGGAGTTTACCCCAAAGACGCTTAAACATACAATTCTCATGGACAGGACTTTGCTTGTAGATGCAGCAGACATACCCATTATATTACCTTTGGTTTTCTGGCTTAACCTAAATCAAAGGATATCAAATTAAATGAATTCATTAGTATTTTAAAAGTGCGTTCAGCTTCAAAATGTGCATCATGAATTACTAGATAACCTTATATATACTTTTTTCTTATGCAGTTAAAAGCTTCAGAGCTTTGGAAGTGTCAGACAATTTCTCTGCAGATTCCAACACTGTGTTTTGTTAATAATTTGGGAGATGTCACTTCCCACAACAATAAAGATCGTATTGGTGTAGCTTAGACAGTTTAGGTAATTGGAATTTTGGTATAATCTGATTTTGACTGACTTCTAGAAAATGCATTAAAATAAAGCACCTAGCACAGACAAACACTTTGAGGGCCAGCCTCAACAAATCATTGTGTTGAGACTGACTAAATACAGGCCAAGGAAAGCCTAATTAACTAGAGTGGTGTTAAATGTTAGGCATCACCCAGTGAATTCACGTTTTTCTGCAGGGCCAGTGGTTCTGTTCAACAAAAACTGTACCAGCTCTAAGGAAGCAACACTTTCCTGTCTCTTCTAATCATTCCTCTGTGCGTTAGACTTGAACATGCACAATGGAGTAAAATATTCTAGTTTCACACTACTGTACATGCACAAGTCTATTCTTCATAAAGGACACCTGTGAGAGAGAGGTAAGATGGTGGCACCTCTTTAGAAAGCTCCGCAGGCCAGTTAATTTTTTTTCTGAAAGGGAGCACTGGCCCAAGAAAACAATGGGAGGGGTGCCAAATATTTTGGCACTCCTCAAGGGATTAGGCTTTCCAGGTGCTTTAATGGTTGAGTTAGTGTGCCAGCTAATGCAATATTTCTGCCAACAAAGGCTGTTATTAATGCAAAGTATATAAAAAGCTCTTTTGGCTGTAAGCAAGAAAGCATTGTGCTGTTTTGCACATGTTCTACATTCAGGAGAAACACTTTAGAATGTTTTATTCAGCCTGCATGGCACTCGGCTCCATAATGACAGAGTGGTTACTCACTACAGATGCGTGTCACTGCAATATTTCTCAGTATTTAATTAAACAATAGAAACAATAGAATGTCTGTTTTGGTTCAGAAACATCTGCTTTGAATGCTAAATATGAAGCTGGTACAGTTTTGGTCTTGGCCCTGTTCCAGGTTTGGAACCAAAATAAATTTTAGCCGTTTTTCAAAAAGCATGCTATCCCCTGGATTATGGCATTAAATATACAGCATATGAAGTGTACAATTGCTATTCTGCAAGTAGATAATTTATGAGATAAAGATGCTGCACAGGGCCAGGCCAAGCTCTCCGGGCACCTTAACATAATCAATATCTGAATGAAAACAATGAAACAGGAGGGTGATTTAGATAAGCTGTTTGCTGACAGTGTCTTGGGATCTACTGATCACCAGCTAAAGGTTTACTGGTAGATCCCAATCTACGTTTTGGACACCCCTGGTCTAAGTGGACAAGGAAAGAGCACCTGAATGAACTTTCATACCATTATTTGTGCAAATATGTGTGTACATTTTTTAATTATTTGATTTGTATCCATAATCAAACTTTAGAAGGGCAGAAATAGACAGACAGTCTAGTATAAACAGAGTACTTCTTAAAAGTGTTAATCTACAGTTTTACAGACTTTCTCTGCAATACCTGGACTACAGTTCAGATAACCTTATATAACATACTGGAATTGGGAGTTTTAGTTGGGCAGTAGTGACATGTGGGTTGACAAAATGTTGACCAGCACCCAACTCCAACTCAGCCTCTCCAATCGCTGACCGAGCCTGACTTGACAAGCCATGATTATTTATATATCCACGCCCAACCTGTGATGTCACCAGAAGGAAAGTGGGAAGGGGCAGGTAGAATAATCTAAATAAGCAACCAGCAGTCAGCCCGAGGAGGAGTATTTTGCACACCAAGTAGCGATGGGAGAATTTGCGCTGTTTCGATTTGCAGGAAAATTTGCGAAACAGCTCTGGTGAAAAATTCACTAAACGGCTCCGGCGTCTCGTTTTTGACGCCGGCAAATTTTGTTTTGACGCTGGCAAATTTTCGCCAGCGAAGTGTCACGCACTTTCGTGAATTTATTTGCTGGTGGCGAATCGCGCAAATTCGCCCATCACTAACACCAAGTAGTATTTTGCTGGCAGAAACCATGGATAAACCCACAAGTTTCAGGCTGGAATACACATTACTATTTGGATGGAGAAATACCACTATGTGAAGGCTTATGTCCCTTTAGCCCAAAATTATTATAATTTATAATGCATATAAATGAATATGAAACACATACAGATCTCAAATTATACTTCATGCTACCATTAATTGTCACTCTGTAGAAAACCAAATAAATTGGTCTTACCTCTTTAAAGCTGTAACTGTACTGCCATGATGTGAAAGTCTCACTGAACTACAGTAGAACTCCACCTGATTTTACTTTTTTCCTGGAATTGATATTGTTTTGTTCAAGCATGCTGCATTTTTTCTTTCCTGGATTAAACTTTTCAGGGAATATACAGCTTTTTAAACAATCCCCTGGGAAGCCTAAGATTGGAATACTACTCTATGTTAAATCCACAAAGCTATTGCTATGGCAGAGCCATCCAGGGCCGGATTTACGTAGTTGGCACCCCAAGGCCCACTGCCATTCGTCGCCCCTGTTCCCTCCCCTTTATTCGTGCAAATTTTTCATCATCTGGACCGGAGCAGCCAGTCAGTGAATGGCCACCTTAATTGTAAAATATTTAAATACATAGCTGAGCTATGGTACATTCAACAAGCCTTTAATGTGTTATATAGGAATATATTTATTATTTTAGTAAGAAATTTGGCTTTAGGGCTGAGCACCACCCCAATCAGGCTACTACCACTTATTAAAGGAAAGCAACAACTTGATTGGCAAATGCACTAGGTCAATTTAGCACCTATTCTTGTAAATCAGCCCCAGTTTGTAGAACACCAGAAAAGAGGACTTGCTGCCTGCTAAATTTGGTCAAACAAGAACTTCTATCCAGTGCTAGTGGCCAGTCTGTCAAGTGACAAATATTGGTTAATTTGCCTGCAACTCTATCTCTTGTCTGTATGATAGAGCCAATAGTTCCATGTTATTAAAAGAAAGCAAAAGC
The DNA here is from genome assembly GCA_038501925.1 of Xenopus petersii. Classification (NCBI taxonomy): domain Eukaryota; kingdom Metazoa; phylum Chordata; class Amphibia; order Anura; family Pipidae; genus Xenopus; species Xenopus petersii. The sequence goes on from CM076677.1 coordinate 38,321,569, forward strand.
TGGTGCTGGAAATTCACTTCATACCAATGCCGTAGCGATATGTCCAGTGTAACTTTTATCCATCTATGGTTTTCTTTGACATCTAATATCTTCTTTTGTATTTTCCTGCAGTTACTCTGTGCATTTAATATACAGGTATGGGACCTGTTATCCAAAAAGCTCGGGACCTGGGGTTTTCCGGATAATAATTTGGGTCTTCATGCCTTAAGTCTACTAGAAATTCATTTAAACATGAAATAAACCCAATAGGCTGGTTTTGCTTCCAATAAGGATTAATTGTATCTTAGTTGGGATCAAGTAAAAGCTACTGTTTTATTATTACAGAGAAAAAGGAAATCATTTTTAAAAATTTGGATTATTTGGATAAAATGGAGTCTATGGGAGACAGCCATTACGTAATTCTGAGCTTTCAAGATATCGGGTTTCCGGATAAGGGATCCTATACCTATACTAGCATCAATTATAAAAGTGGCAGATTTTCTCAACTGCTAACTGTCCCATGGACTTGAAACCGTGCATAAAGCTACTAAAACATGAAATATACTTCATGTACCTAGAGAAATAAACTTAAAAATCTCTCTGGATTATATACACTTTTGTCTGCCAATTTTCTGTTGTTGGATTCCTAGGCCTTTCTGATTAAGATAAGCAGACAAGCAGACAATTCTAAGAAACATTCCATTTCTTAGCCTGTGATGTGTTTAGTGTTTATATGTTAAAAAATGTGTTTAGTGTTTTTATGTTTTATACTTACTAATACAAGTATTATCTGGAAACGCATTATCCAGAAAGCTTCAAATTACAGGAAAGCCTTCTCCCATGAACTCCTTTTTATACAAATCAAACAAATCTAAAACAAACTCCTTTTTGTTTATAATAATGAAACAGCACCTTGCACTGTAACTTATTAATACTTATTGGAGGCAAAACAGCCCTATTTGAATTCTAGTTCATGTTTAAAGGATTTATTTTGTAAACTTAAGGTATGAAGATCCATATTATTGAAAGATTCTTTATCCAGAACACCTCAGGTTCTAATTCTGAAGAACAGAATTTGCATTCTGTGCATCTTCACATATCAAATTGTATGACTATGTTTGGTATTAAGGAGTAATATTTTGACAACTGTATTCAGGTGTTTAATAAAACAGCAGTATGCTTGAGGTTACTTGACCATAGTGTCTCATGTATTAGTATACACTGTATATGTGTGTTTGTCAATTTTTTTAATGCCTTGGCAATATATAACATTAGGCTAGACATAAGTATTAGAACCAGAATAAATGTGATGGAAAGCAAGGAAAATTGCATCACCTTTATTGAAGATAGAGGTGGGTTATTTACAAATGGAGCATACCCCAAGTGCTAGAGTGCTAAAGGGTATGGTTTTCTAAAAACTTGCTGCGCTCTGCATCTTCCACCATAGAGCACTTAGCTAGCAGGTGTAAGAGGGCTCTGTCTCTGTAACAGGTTTCAGGAGTACTATGCAGCTGCTGGCAATTCCTAATATGTGCATCTAATTAAAAGTAAAAGTGGGAACCAAGGGATGCCTGTGTTCCTTCCCCGGCATGGGTACAATACTGCCAAATACAGGTAATGCTGTATTCATCAGGAAAGCACCAGTCCTTGTGCTCCATATTGGAGCTTGAGGGTGCTTACAGCTGGGCAGATGGCTTGATGCTATCTGAAATAACCCTTTGTATTTCAACATTACACTGGATTATATAAATATAGTTTAAAACAATCATTCACTGAGGGACTAAAGGGTGCTTAAATCTTTCTTAAGTTAGTTTGCTGCAGGTATGGGAGCAGACATTCGCTGACGGACTAAATGTATTGGATAGGACTAAACAGTTTTTCCAGTCATATTTTTAATTTTTAGTGCTAATGTTTAGATGTGGTGTGAGCATCAAAATGCTGAAAGGTGTTGTAAAGTTGTTATACATTAAGCTGTGCTGTAGGATGGAAATTAATGTATCGCTAGTTGTTTTGGGTTTCAGAGGAGACAGGATAAGAAGGGGATTAATATTTGATTTGATAAGTTGGGTAAATATGGGTGGGCCATTTTGAGCTATCTACCTACCACTATTAACATCAGGCAGAAACATAATATCTGGGTTTTAGCCCAGCAGTAAAAGAACAATGGCAATGTGTAAAATACAGTATTAAGAATAAAATGTAGCTTAAGCTTTGGTTTTAGTACCTTACATCTATGTAAGGCACTAGGGAAGGGTGAATTTTTTCACCTTGTTACGCCTAGGAAAGTACGCCCATAGACTTCTATGGCGCTGTGTATCAAAAAAAAAAATGACACATGTCAAAAAGAAATGATGCGCGTCAAAAAAATTTTGACGCCCATAGACTTTAATGGGCGTCAGCGTAATTTTTTGGCGAAATTAAGCGGGTCAAATTCGCTATAAGGCACTAAAATAGTTTTAACAATTGTCTTTTTTTTTCCTAAAGGTGGCTGCAGAAAACAGTGCTGGCAATGGATCATACAGTGAATCTTTTCTATTTCAGACTGCAGAAAGTGGTAAGTACATTGGTTTTTATGTTATGTTTTGGGGGTTTGTTATAGAAATAATTCCAAATCCTATTTTATGATGTTAGTCAAGCAAAATACATTTCCCTTACACTATAAAAATTATTGAAATCTTGTGTTTATTAGTCTTGGTATTCACAATCACAGTAGACAGGCAGGTGCCATTTTGAAGACACTGTTATTAAGGCAAACTTTGCATAATTCCAAAATCTTATGTGCCAGAATGGGGCACCTGATACCCATGTCTATGCACTGGCTACACAATTAGATGGTTGGAGGGCGCGGGGGAATGTGGGGAGTGCAGTGAAATCTAGTAAGTGCAGAATGGAAAGTGAAAGTCGTTGCCTGCCCCCCCCCCCCCCCGTCCCTATGCCTAATGCATACAGGAGGGGCAGGTAATATATGATTGAAAGCTGAGACTTTTAGAAGAGTTGGAATGGATGTTTAAATAACAAAAAGAATTTGGGTTTAATGTTTAATCTGAAAAGAACTTACACAGCTTTTTATGTCTGGTTGACTGGTCGACTATAAGTCATCTAAGCTTTAGAGAACAGATAATTAGCACTTTTTTTTTATTCCTTAAAAATAATTATATTTTCATTTCTTTTACTATTCCATCTCAACACCCTGGGGCAGATTTCCCAAAAATGTAATTATCAAGTTATTTTTTAATATGAAAAAAACCCTTAAAAATGCTTATTTATATAAAAAAAAAAATCAAAACTCAATAGCAGTAAAACGTGAAAAAATTCAGTGACATCAGATTTATCATTTTCAATAAGTCTGTCTGTATGAACCTGTCAGCTTTTAAATATTTTTAATGAGTTTTTTGTGCTTAATTAATATCAAATATTTGAGTTTTGGAAACAAATTTTTGCCACAGAAAAACTTGAATTGTGGTAGAACCGCAAATTTGAATGTTGATAACTTTGCCCCCAGAGTTGAGATTGTTATTCATTTAGTAGCAATGGTTGCAAATTCACCCAGGGATGGACTTGTGGTAAGGACACATTGGACAAACATACCTTTGTATTGGCATAAAGATGAATTTCTGTTTATCCACGCCAAAAGAAAAAAAAAGAGGCATCTTCTTGTGATTACTGTTTTACCACTGGTGTTTCACATTCTTTCCAATACAAACTATTTTTCAGACATACTGACGCTCATGCAAGTTAGTGTGGATGACATAACGTCCCATGTGTTTTCTTAAATTCAAGGGTGCGTCTAAGATTAAGAAAATTTTCTCTATCCAGTTTTTTTTCAGTGTTACCTTGAGATACTGTTGTTAGAATACAATGTATAGTAATAGTAGTCTAAGGGGCAAATTCACTTAACTCTGAAAATTCGCCAGCGATGTCTTCGCTCACAGCGCAACACTTCGCCATGCGTAGATTCGCCAGGACAATGCTAATTTACTAAAATCCGAAGTTGCATCCAGGGCGCCGAACGCTGGCGAAGTTGCTGTAGCGTTACTGCGCCAAGCAAAGCGACGTTTTGCAAGCATTGACATACGGCGGGAAGTTAAAGTTCAATGGACGTATATGTGGCAGCAAATACATTACACTACACAAGCCTGCCCTACACATGAACCCATTGTATAGTTTATGTGCCATATGTTAGGAAATGTAGGGGGGAAGCCAGTTACCCACAAAAAAATGTACATTCTTTTGCAGCCTATCACCCTGAAAAAAGGAAAAGATGCTAGCGTTTTTTTGGGACTTGGAAAAATTTTCAAAATTTGCGTAATGTCCATTCGCCAGAGCGAAAATTCGTCTGGTGTTATGGAGCGAAGTGACCGTTAGTAAATTGGCGAAGTTCCAAAATTACGCCACACTGGTGAATTTTCGCCAGCGTTAGTCACTTCGCCCTTTAGTAAATTTGCCCCTATGTGTGACTCAATTCCTAGTTCTCCCCGTATTTCACCACTTTGTGTTAATCATATATACCGCTTATATTTAAATTTATGCATTTAGCATTTCCTCGTGGTGTGATCTCTGTTCTAGCACAATGTATGGATGTGCAGTACTCCAGACACAATGAATATTGTATATTTTCTGGTGGGCATGGGGATGTCAGATACAGTGGCTTGATAAAGTGGCAAAAGCTGTAATTTTGACAGCATTTCCTACCAGATAGGATGAGATGTGAGGAATAAAACACAGACGCATTCTCTGTATACCAGTTTAAGCCTTGTATTCTGGTCTTGTATCTTTATTTATCTCTTAAATTTGATTTGAACCAGCTGCACATCTTCATTTCTTCACTATAAGAATTTATTATATTTGGCTACTTTATAATATTTGCTTTGACAGAAAGAAACATTTCTGTTGTGATAAGGCATATGATATGTTACTTGCAAAACAGCCTTAACTGAGAGCAGGAGAACCAAAGAACCAGAATCTAGCATAATAATACCTGCTGTGCAAAGAATGCAGTGAAATAAAACAGCTTCTAGAACAACAACTTATTTTGAAAATATGTCATGATTTTAACTCAGGGGTCTATCAAAATTGCTGCATTGATTTCCAACCCATATCATAATGTACATACATTCCCCACAGTCATTGTATGGCCTTTAAGGACATTTTCTCAGCAGCTAGGCCAAGGGTGGCATCTTTGCTCCTTCATTATTTAATATTACTATTGAGTGTCTATTGCACATCTAGCTAATGCAAAGATAAGGGCTGAAGCCTGTTAGCAAATATTTTAGATATTTACCTTAACAATATAGGCAATATACAGAGTCTTTTTTATGATCTAAAATATAGTCAATAAATGCTCCAGTTATGTTATTCACTGTTAATGTATATTTTATTGGAGAAATATAGCCCTGGATATTTATTGTGTGCCACTGACTTGATTATTGTGCCATTATATTTATTCATACTTGCTTGAAGTACTCTCTAAGATGGTTATTTATCAAAGTCTGATTTTTTTTCTGGTTGGAGTTTTAAATGGGAAAACCATCATTTTTATTCGTAGAAAAAAAAAATTCTGTGATTTATTAAACCCCAATGGTGTTAAAAGTTTGAATCAAAAAAGTACTCCATCTCAGACCTGCCAAGTTCATGTAGAAGTCAACGGCAGATGTCCCGAAGATATCCTCATTTGCGATGGGTTTCTGAAAAAGTTGTGGTATTCGGGCATCAAATCCGAAAAGGTCACAGTATTTTTGAATCAAATCGGAAAAAGTTGCAGATTTACATTTTTTATGATCTTATTGAGACTTTTCCTGAACAAGTATTTTTCGGGAAAATTTAATAAGTATGGAGGAAAGTCAGTGTGGAGAGGCTATCCAAAAATATTTAGATACATTTGGATTTTGATAAATAACCCCCAAGTGTATGATGAATTGATTCTGTGTTCATATGATAGGTACTCTTTTGAACATGCATTTTGGATTTAGGACCATTTACTTTCTGTGTAATGTATAAAAATAAGTGTCTGAGTTAGACCTTTTATTGGGTCTAATCAAACAAATATTTTTATGGGTTGTGGCTGTTCTGAAATCATTATTTCTTCTATTATGGCATTGAGTACATATTTACATATGTGCCCCATGTTAGTATTACCCATATATAATAAAAGATACAGAAACTCATAGCTTTTATTAGTCAGTTGTTTAAAAGCAAACATCTTATAAGATGCTATCACCTTTTGGATGCTCTTGGTAGGATTATAGACAAATGGCAGGGGACCTTTTTACCCATAAAGTGGATCACCGTACCAGAGGCCACCCCCTTAGACTAGAAGAAAAGAACTTTCATTTGAAGCAATGTAGGGGGTTCTTCACAGTCAGGACAGTGAGGTTGTGGAATGCACTGCCGGGTGATGTTGTGATGGCTGATTCAGTTATTGCCTTTAAGAATGGCTTGGATGCTTTTTTGGACAGACATAATATCAAAGGCTATTGTGATACTAAACTCTATAGTTAGTAAAGGTATGGGTATATAGAATTTATGTGAAAGTAGGGAGGGGTGTGTGTATGGATGCTTGGTTTTCATTTGGAGGGGTTGAATTTGATGGACTTTGTCTTTTTTCAACCCAATTTAACTATGTAACTATGTAACTATATTTTGCCTTTCTTTCCTATCCATTAAATTGGCATGAAGAATTTTATTTACTGGCCAGACTGGTTAAATACTAGGCAGCTGGCATCTCTAGATAAAGGTGATTAAACCAGTAACAAACTTTGCACCTTTTATTAGATAATTGTTGTGTGTCTTAATTATCATGAATGCAATGAAATCAAATCCTTGGACCAATAATGTTTTAAGGTTTTTCTACATATTCTCATTCTGTCTTCTCTCATGGAATGGTGATTTAGGGAGCCCTTTTTATATATTGGTCAAAAATTAAGAAAATATCCAAGGAGTCCCCTGGCACAATGCTGGCTTCAGGCTTCATCTGGATTTGTGGTATTTAGCCATTCATATAAAGTTGTATTAAAAACCACACTAGTATAAAAATGTACTAGTTAAGCAGGTGTAGGCAGCAAGCAATGTACATCAATACACAATTTTACTTCCTTACTTACACTTCGCTTACTTACACTTAAATTATATTGACAACTTCATGAAAGATATTACTTGGTATAAATTGTGATGTATACAGACAGATTCACTTTCTTTTTCTTTTTTTTAAAGAAATGGTGCCATTAAGAAAATCTAATTATTCTAATATTCAGGAATTACTACTTTCAAACAAACAAAATAGAAATATATTTGATAACTGACATTTCATCCTTGTTTACAGCTGCAGGAAAGGTTGTGAACTTGACAGTTGAAGCATTAAATTCTTCAGCAGTAAATCTTACTTGGTTTTTACCAAGGCAACCACATGGAAAAATAACCAGCTTCAAGATAAGTGTAAAACATGCAAGAAGTGGAATAATAGTAAAAGATACCACTGTGAAGGTGGAAGACATTTTGAATGGAGTATTGCCAGAATGCAATGTAAGTAGTAAACATTCTTCTATAGATTCTGAGTTAAAGAAAACCTTGCAAAGAAATATCAGAGCAAATGGTATTTTCTGCTGCTGAGCCATTCAGGTGTAATTTATTTCACTATGTTAGGGTTATGGTGCAGGGATTTACTCTTTGGCAAAAAAATTTGAATTGTACAAGAGGGGGATATGTCTATGAATTTTCATTCATCCAAATCATGATTTATAGTATCTTTCTGAATAATGTTGAAGATATTGAACACTTTTAGGATGATAGCAGATGGGGAGATTAGTCGCCCAGTGACAAATCTCCTCTTCTGCGGGCAACTAATCTCCCCATGCCGCCTTCTCGTCGGCTAGAATACGAATCGCCGGTGGGATCGCTTCACCCTAAGTTGCCTCACGTGGCAATCTATATATATATATATAGCTTTATTTTTTGTTAGTTGTTTATATGTTTATCAGGAATTACTGATATATCAAAGATTAGGTCATTTGAACTACATTTCAAATAAAATCCAAAATAAACCAAAAAAATAGGCTTCTGTACATTTTGAAAAACTGTTTTTGCATGTTGTTTTATGCTAAAAGGTACACTTAATGAAAAGTTGTTGCAGTCATATAAAATTAAAAGTAAGGCACACAACTTGTAAGCTCAGTTTTGTGAACATTAAACTACCATAAAAAAAACTATTGAAAGTAACTCTATAAAGATGTTCCTTCATATTTGATTTGTTAATTTAAAAAGAAGTCTAAAAATGGCACCAAAGTGTTGTTTTCACTTTTGCCTGTATTTGTTGGCTCCTCTTATGGTAATAACAAGTTAATATTAAAGTGTCCTAACTCTGATATTAATAATCTATTAGGACAACAGAGAATCTTTTCTGTGGAGCACAATAAGCCCTTCATCAACTCGTGGTCAGTCCACAACCACTTCTCCATTTGTATCAAGAACTGCCACCTCTCCATCATTCAGTTCTATCTGGAATGAACCTATCACCATCATTGTGGGCCAGCTGAGACCATACACAACCTACTTGTTTGAAGTCTCAGCAGTCACAAGTGAACCTGGATACATTGATAGCACCATTGTTAGGACTCCAGAATCAGGTGAGTAAAAATCATGTCTTAATTAATGTGTAATTTTTTTTTTGTATTTTGTTGTATTCATTTTGATGATACCAGGAATGATGTTTTGAATGGTTCAGCTGCAAAACAATAGCTAAATAGAAGATTATTTAAAAAGTTTTGCAAAGCTAAAATGTTTGCATTTTTAGTAAAAATAAAGTTCACTCTGGAGAACCAAATTTGATTCAGTGTATTTTATTTAATTTAAACACAACATGTTTCGGACAGACATGTCCTTCATCAGGTGCTCCGAATTTGGTTCTCCAGAGTGAACTTTACTTTTACCTTGGACATTTTGTGGCTTGGAAGGTGCCACTGACTCTGTTGAATAGAACCCTGATACTTTTGGAGTGAGGGACCACCTGACAATCAATAGAATTGCATTTTTAGTAGACTGTGTTGTATTTGAATTAAAAAAAAAAAGAATTACTTTATATTTGATGATTGTATTTTAATTCAGACCGGTGGCACACTGATTGAAAGTAAGTTTGGCCTGTCTTTTGCCAATCTGTATATGGCCAAATGGAAAAATTTTTTGATGCCGGCATCAATTTGGCATCGGAATTGTCACGTTTCGTGAATTTAGCCCGTTTTGCAAATTTCGCGTGATTCGCCCATCACTGACGTTTACCTGTTAGTTTGTCCCTGCGAACTGAAATATGTGGGGTATACAAAACATGTGTTAGGAAAACAAATAGGGAAGCAAGTGAGAAATGTTAAGAACCACATGTTAAAGGGGTTGTTCACCTTTTAAATTAACTTTTATTATGATGTGGCGAGTGTCTGACACAATTTGTTATAATTTTACCAGCTAGGCCAGTGAAATACTGGCAGGGTGGCAACACTATTTAGGACTGACTTGAAATTTATTGTTTGGTTCACGGCTCTATTTGGTTAGTGGGTTGCAACTCAGTAATTTCCTACATGTATGTTTTTGTTTGTTGCAAAAAACTGTTCATAGAATGCTCAAATTAAAATGCCATGACTTACTGAACATTTCAATAGAGTAACTGTTTATTCTGACTATATAAGCAATTAACTTTGTGTAAATATTTGTCACCAGTGCTTAATACATGTGGGACACCTGATCCTCTTCTTCAGGCGACTGATCTTCCCAAACTGCCTCCCTGCTGGCTAGAATCTAATGGCTAAGGGCAGAGACAGACAAAAAAGATATGGGGAGATTAGTCACCCGACGACAAATCTGCTCTTCTTCGGCAACTAATCTCCCCGAACTGCCTCCTTGCCAGCTAGAATCTAAATCACCGGCAGGCTGGCACTCAGAGCGATTCGTTTTCTGAAGTCGCCTGCAGTCGCCTCACGAAGAAACTTCGGGCGGCTTCGGAAAATGAAGTGAATCTAGTGCCAGCCTGACGGTGATTTAGATTCTAGCTGGCAGGGAGGCAGTTTGGGGAGATTAGTTGCCGAAGAAGATCAGATTTGTGCGACTAATCTCCCCAAATCTTTTTTGTCTGTCTCTGCCCTTAGTAGTCTATACTTTGTTCTCCCTTCTACTGTTTCTGGATCTGCTTTTCATAAATAACCCTTCAAGGTGCTGATTCTAAATACGTGTCTTTTGTGTTTATAAACAGAACAGGGAGTTTTTATGTATGTTAAATATGAGAATTTATTTTAGCAAAAGCTACGGACAGCAACATTGCATTCCATTAACTTTAGTCCTCTGAATTAAATACTATCAGAACTGATAACACTACACTTTACAAGATAACAGAAGATTATGAAGTGTTTGTTTAAGGTAGAAGAGATTTGCAATAACAACAGAAGCTGCTTTATCTCTTTGGCATCCTTTTAATTCTTTTTTTAGGGTAAGGCCAGACGAGGAGATTCCCTGAACTGCCTCAGCGTTTTTTCCCCATAGGCTACAGCGCAAAATCGCCTGCGCTAATGCACACGCGGCGATGCGTTTTCAATAGTCGCCCAAAGTTGCCTCAGTGAGATAGTCGCGCAAAAGACGTGGGGATAAGTCGCCAGGTGACAAAATCTCCCTGAATCTCCTCGTCTGGCCTTACCCTTAGGGTTTTTTTTAGGCACACATGACATTTTGTCAACCCTGATAAATCTTTTCTACTGTTGTGCTCACAGTGGAAGTTGTGTCGGACTCACTGTTTATGGTCTATTACAGCTCCAACATGGCTAACATTGAGAGTAAAAGAGAAAATAAAGTTAGAAAAACACAACCAATAGCAGAAAGAATATGTATCAATAATTATTTTAACAAGCAGCTCCGTCTAGCACTCCTCCCCCCTAGCTCACGTAATTGTCCATACACCTTGGAGACATCCTGTTGCACTCTGGCCATTCATAACCAGAAGTCTGACCACAAGGGGCAGTCTGGGAAGATTTATCACAGTTCTCTATAGGAGCAGAATCAATCCCTGGTGATATATTGTTCCATTAGTTCCTTGGCTGCATGGGGCAGTCAAGGAGTAACTGGGAACCATAGTGGGGCAATCCATGCTGTCCATTAAGGTACTGTCATTTGGCTGAACACGCCTCTGAAACTGATCCACATGATGGTACCATTCTTGCCCGTCCTTGCGATGTACCTTGGATGACTTGGGTCCAGTAACTTCAGTTATTACTACAGGGACCCACTTTTGACCAGTCCCGTAATTCCTGGCATGTACTGTATGATCAGGAGCAAATCTATGTAAAGTCTTAGAGTACAGGAATCCAGGCTCTGTTGCTGTTTTCTCTCTACATTCTCAGTTAGGTCTGGATTAAGATGGTCAGGTCAAGTCAAGTTTTAAGGTGCTAAGCAGGGATAACACATGTGGTTGTACATGGGGTAACATGTAGAGATAAAATAAATTGTCCAAGTCTTTTGGTTTGCACCATACTTTCAGCTCATCCATTTCCTTGAGGTTGAAGTGGTCCAATGGTTACTGCCCTAATTAAACTTAAACAATAACATCTGGTATACTGTGTGTTGCAAACAGCTAATGAAGGGTTGGAATTATTACTGCTGATGTCTGAGATGACATTGGGATGACCTTTAACCATTTTGAGAAAGAGTCTACCACTACAAGACACAGGCAGGGGAGGGATTCCAACATTAGCACATATAGGGAAGTATAGGGAATTGAGCAGTCTGACATTTGCAAAGTCAAGCAACTCAGATCATCATTTTAACATTGATTTCCCAAGTTTGTAAGAAAGGGTGTAATCATAAGCTTTTAGCCTGCCACCAACCCTCTAATGCAGTGATTCCCAACCAGTGGCTCGTATGCAACAGCTCTCCGACCCCTTGGATATTGCTCCCAGTGGCATTAAATCAGGTGCTTGTTTTTGAAATCCTGGCTTGTAGGCAAGTTTTAGTTACATAAAATCCATGTGTACTTCCAACCTGAGTCTACTGTAGGCTGCAAGTTCACATAGGAGCTGCCAATAGTCAATCACAGCCCTTATTTGGCACCCCCAGGACCTTTTTGCATACGTGTGTTGCTCTCCAACATTCCTTACATTTGAATGTGGTTCACAGGTAGAAAGGGTTGGGTACCCCTTCTCTAATATGTACTAATGAATTAGAATATGGCATTAGGAGATAGATAAAGGGAAGTTGAGATATAGAGAAGTAAAACGTAGTCAGGAATCCCTTAGCAAGTCATAACACAGTGACACATAACAGTTGTGTTTTTCTGTGGCTTATTTATGCTTTTCTACTTGCTACTTTTGGTGATATATGCATTCTTATTTGAAGTAATGTGGCATTATGGAGAAATCTATTTAACCGCTCTCAAACACACCTTAAATCCACAATGTCCTTTTGAGGATAACAAAAACAATAAATAAGTCATTAAAGGTGTAGTGGTCATTTATTTAAAATCACATTTTCCTAAACGTATTCTAGGTTGTATAAAGTGATTCCACCAGTCTTAAAACAACGAATGTGCAAGGAAAAATTGGTGTGAGTTACTGTTCTCCAATTTTCTCAAGTGAGAAGTCATTTTCCCAAATTGGTTGCCAAAATGTATTATGTAGAGAGATTTGCAGAGTAAGTCACAAAGGGGTTAAATGGGGCAACCCCCACACCTCCTCTCTTTCCAGCCACACGTGCCCCCCAACAATGGACTGATCTCACCAGATCCTGTCTCTACTCAAGGACACAGTTAGGCACACTTACATTGTGACAGGTCACTTAGCACTGGATCAAATAGCCGCTTTGTGATATCTCCACTTTAAGATGGCGCATGATGTATCCCAGTGCATGCGTTCCACTGCGGAGCGCAACACACTAAACTTGCTCACACCACTTTTGCCTTGTACATTCCTATTATTATGATTTTAAATAAGTGACCACTCACCTGAATCACCTTGAGAATAAAATTTTATGTATTTATATTGTTACATGTTTGGTTCCTGCAATTTTTTAAATGTAAAGGAAAAATAAAACTTGTAGACTTTCATATTAGCTTTAACTACACCTTTAATTACTCATTCTAATAACTGTCCATCTCAACCCAGGCCCAATCTGACACAAAATCTTAAAAGGTTTTTTTAAATCTGCCCCAACCCACCCCTTCTGAACATCCTACCCTGCAAAGGTTTCAGTGTGTAGAAGAACTTTTTACTTTTAGATTACATTTGTATATTACCTAATTCTGCTTTCTTCTCCTGAAACCATTTTATGCTTTCAGTCCCAGAAGATCCACCACAGAATCTAGTCTTGGGAAACATCACAACACGCTCTTTCTCTGTAATTTGGGATGCACCAACCATTGTGACAGGAAAATTTAGCTACCGAGTTGATCTGTATGGTCCAGCAGGTATGCATGAGAGTCTTTTAAATGTCCTATCAGCTCTTACCATATGATTCTGAGTTGTTGTTAAAAGAGCTATAATTTTTCATCTCCATATATATATATATTTTCTTTTTAATAAAAGAAAAAATAAACAAGTGGGGATCTCACAGATTATTAATTTATCCATCAACAATGAAAATGTACCTTTTCTGTCTGCAAATTAATGTGTATTTTTTCAGGTCACATCCTGGAGAACAGCACAAAAGATCTCTGGTTTCCATTTACCAACCTTACACCATTCACCACGTATAATGCATATATCAGCGGGGAAACTAGCGCAGGTGTTGGGCCAAGAGCCAACATATCGGTTTTCACCCCAGCAGAAGGTAAAAGTCTCATTTACTTACAGGGGCTTAACACATGTTGTTAGGATTCAAGGCTTAGCACATGTTATTAGGATTCAAACTGTGAAATGCTGTTGCTTCAGTGGTCTGTATTTTTCCTGTTACTTGTTTCAGCAAAGATAACCCATCCTTTCCCCTGCTCGCCACAGTGTCTTTGCAAAGGAAACTGAAAGATCAGCACATAACATTAGGGTGATGCTGGGGATCACATACACAGGTTTAACTTGATAGACATTAGCCATTTTTTGAAGTAAAATTAACTATGTAACTGTGTAACATTAGCCAGTCCGTATTGTGTAGTTTTATTCTTGTACCATATACAGGCATAGCATTATATCAAAATACCATCTAGGCAGCCCTGTTACTCATAGAAAGCATACCAGTATATACTCATTTATTTTCAAATAGTAATTTTCTATTTTCTTACAAGGAAATCCAAACGAAAACGCTGACAACAAATCTGTTGTTTTTTAAGGGCTAGTCCACACGAGGAGATTCGGGGAGATTTTGTCACCTGGTGACTAATCGCCTCGTCTTTTGAGCGACTATCTCCCCAAACTGCCTCAGCGTTTTTCCCCATAGGCTAGAATTAAAAGTCGCCTGCGCCAATGCACACGCAGCAATGTGTTTTCAATACACATCAATGCCTCAGTGAGGCAACTTCGGGCGACTATAGAAAACTCATCGCCTGCGTGTGCATTAGCGCAGGCAACTTTTCATTCTAGCCTATGGGGAAAAACGCTGAGGCAGTTTGGGGAGATAGTCGCTCAAAAGACGAGGCGATTAGTCGCCAGGCGACAAAATTGTGTGGCCTTACCCTAAACAGAAATAAATGATTATATTTTGCTTGCAATTTTACATAGTTCTATACTTTGTATAGTGTTGCACCATAGTACTTAATAGCGGCTAAAGGGCAACAGAGAAGATTCTGTACAGCCACCTTATATTATATATGTTATATTTTGCTACTATATTTATGTGCTATAACTCCAATGCTTAAATCGTTCTTAAATCGTTTGTACACAGTTAAAATCGTTTAGGTTGTATACATATTACTGTCTAATTACTGTCTAATATATTTTAATTTGTATAGCAAGCACTGCAGTCACACCCTTGTTTAATTTTTCCTTTGTTTAATTTGATAAAACAGGTATAGTCACTGTTCTATATAACCAGAGTACCATGTATTCTACAAAGCCTTCTGTGGAAAAGTCTTTATATTCAGTACTTGGATTTGTTTTTGTAATCTTGTTTTCAGTGCCCTTTTTATCTTTTCTCCACTTGGTGGCAGCATAAAGCAGTATAACATGCTTCCCGATACTTATTGAATACCTTATGTTCCCTTTTGTTTATGTATGGACAAATTACCAGTGCTAAACTTTCACATGTCCTTTTATAACTAATTCATGCATGTCAGTAAATACAAACAGTCAGCAACTTTTTCGTTTATATAGTTAGTTACATAGTTATCCAGTGAAATCCAAAATACACTCATTTATCTACAATATATATCCTCCTCCAGGATTTGCCTGGAACAAAGAGGGTTAAATCCTGTTTCCTCTTAAGGGATGACCCTGTGTCATGTTTGCCACCTTGGGATGAAAGGGTCGCACCTTTTGTTGCTTTGAAAAGTTGCTGTTGACCTTGTATGTAGAGTGTCTGTAAATAGGATTTACACAAGGAGGGTTATTTATAAAAGTCCGTATCTATCTCAGTATTTTCTGCTACAAACTCCGATCAAATCTGCTCTGATTTTTTTACGCTTATTTATTATTAGATTTTCCCAAAAATTTGCTTTGCGGAAAAAAATCAGATTTTCACGATTTTTTCGGATTTTTACTCTGATTTTCACAATTTTCTTTTTGGATTTATCACCTGAAATGCGGATTGCCTGAAAACTTCGAGGTATTACACGAAACCCAGCGCACATCAAAAAATTATTGGGACTTCTCCCATTGACTTATATGCATATCTCGCCAGGTCTGAGATGCCGGATTTTTAAAATTCTGACTTTTCCATCCTTGGGGTTTAATAAATTCCGTAAAAATTCGTGATTTTTTAAAAGTGAGATTTTATAAAAAAAAAAATCTGTGGTGTGGGAGGGATCTGGGGTGGGCCTAAGGGGCCCCAAACATTTTGTTGTATGGGGCCCTGTGATTTCTAATGGCGGCTCTGGTGGTGGTAGAGACCTTTCTTGATGTGTGTAGTTATAATCTGTATACCATTAATTAGTGTGTGTGTGTGTGTGTGACAGATACGTTAGTGGCATAGGAAAGGTGGTCAAGTTGTTATCCAGGTACTGGGTTATATGAAGAGGTGAGATATCAGCAAACGTTTGCAGGGTAAAATATTCCTAGCATAGTGCTGCTTCACTCCCAAGTGTAACCTAGATCTAGGCAAAGCAAATTGACTATATTAGCACTTGGCAAAGTCGGTGGTTTACAACCTTTTGACGGACCACCCAGCCAGTGAAGGTGCCTGCTGTGTTTGTGCAAGTGACCAAAAGGCCATTCGGGACAAGCTGGGACATGTTATATGCTGAAACCCTAGTGCTGTAGCAACACTTCATATACACTTCAGTATGTACTTTGCAAAAATCTGTGTAAAGAGTTATTTGAACATAATCTCCATTTTTCCAGAACAAAAACTAAAATAAAACAGCATCCACATATTTCTCAAAATTCTCACCTTACCTCATGGCAGAACGGTCACCCCTAACCAGGCAGTAGCTCCAGGGTTCCCTCAGCACCCTGCGTCTATCCCAGTTGCACCTAAAGAATTAGGCACAGATGTCAGGTAGATGTGGTGTGGTTGCTCCCAGCAAATCACCCTGTATGTCCACAATGTCACTAGAATTCTGGAAAAAATACTGCATTGTGGGGAAAAAAGCATGGCAATAGTGCAAGTTTACAAAACAGAGGATGTTGCAAGTTATACATGTTTTCTAATGCATGAAGAAAAATAGAGAACACAGCATGGAACATGGGTCCACATGATAAGATTGCAAACAAAATTCTTTTTTGTTGTGATGAGATGATTTATTAGTAATATAAAGTAAATTATATTCATATGTGCTCATTTCTTGAATTTATTTATATATTTTCATTTAAAGTACAGGTATGGGATCCCTTATCCGGAAACCCAATATCCAGAAAGCTCCGAATTACGGAATGGCTGTATCCCGTAGACTCCGTTTTATCCAAATAATCCACATTTTAAAAAATGATTTCCTTTTTCTCTGTAATAATAAAACAGTAGCTTGTACTTGATCCCAACTAAGATATAATTAATCCTTATTGGAAGCAAAACCAGCCTATTGGGTTTATCTAATGTTAAAATGAATTTCTAGTAGACTTAAGGCATGAAGACCCAAATTATGGAAAGATCCAATATCCAGAAAACCCCAGGTCCCGAACATTCTGGGTAACAGGTCCCATACCTGTATATACATTTTCAGCTAGTCAGGTTGTTCTCTCTGCTTTCCTTACCTGCTAAAACGTTGTATTTTGCTTTTCGTACTGAGGTATACATTTTCCACATGGTGGCAGCATAATAACAGTATAGATTTTGCTCTTCCTAAGGTAACTGTTTAGCTTGAGTTTGTATTATTGTCAAACTGCAAAGCCCATTTTTTCTGTATATTTCCTATGCCCAAAACAGGTATCATGAAGAGACCTAGGCGTTCTGCTACCTCAGCCTCTGATGGTAATTACATTGACATTTCTAGTGATACAGTGTAGCAAAGTCAGATACTATGAAATCTGAATTCTGAAAACACCCAAGGGAATCTGAAACACAAATTTTTCAATATAAAACTCCTTGCGTTTGCAGAGGATTAACCCCATTGGTGCCAGCAACTGGTGCAGAGTAGGGATGTAGCGAACTGTTCGCCGGCGAACTAGTTCGCGCGAACTTCGACTGTTCGCGTCCGCCGCAAGTTCGCGAACGTCGCGCGACGTTCGCCAATAGGCGTTCGCGTCAAAAATCGTTCGATCATTCGACCATTCGATTCCTTCGACCGCTAAAATCGAAGGATTTTCGTTCGAATCGAACGATCGAAGCCATTGGATTGAATGAAATCATTCGATCGAATGGCTTCGATCGTTCGATTCGAACGAAAATCCTTCGATCGAACGATTAAAATCCTTCGATCGTTCGAATTGAACGATTTTCGGATGTTCGAAGTTCGCGAACTGTTCGCGAACTGTTCGCATTTTTTGCCGGTGTTCGCGAACGGCGTTCGCGAACACATAGTCGGCGGTTCGCTACATCCCTAGTGCAGAGGGGTAAAATCCTGTTTCCTCTTAAGGGATGACTTTGTGTCATTTTTGTCACCTTGGGATGAAAGTCTCCATCTTTGCTGCTGGTTTGTAATTTTGCTTTTTAACTTGAATGTAGAGTGCCTGTAAACAGGAGTTATAATGTTTCTCATATTGTTTTTTCCTTTTGTGTTTGTTCTCATAGTCAAAAAGTTTTAATTGTGCCAACAAGGTCTTACTTGTTATATCATCTTTGCAATTTATTCATGATACTGGACATACCATGCACTCAAACACCAACATGATTGCACAGATGTATCTTCATTCTACAGCTCACATAAGACTTCGGATTGTTCTGCCATCAAGAGCTTAGATCTTGAACTACATAAACCAACAGTATTTCAGAACAAATTGTTCTGTATAGTTAGGACAATGACATACAGTATCAACTGCGCAGTAAATAATCTGCAGTTAGTTTTGACCAGTCTACTGCTACCATTTTATAAATAAAAACATTGTATGCTATGGGAATCTGTACTGGTGCAAATTATCATCTATTGTAGTAAATCAAACCCACAGTTTTTTATCCACTGGATGTAAAAATACAGCTGCTGTCTGCCATTGCCCCATGAACACAATTTAGCCTCTACAGACCATGGTGGTATTGCCTTGTGTGCCATCAGCCTATTACTATGGGGCATATTTATCAAAGAGTGAAGTTAGAGATCACCACAGTCCACTAGAGTGAAATTCCGCCACTCTTTATTAATTTCTATGGGATTTTAAAAAGAGTATTTATCAATCGGTGAAAGTGAAAGTTCACCCTATGGGGCAAATTCACTAACCTCCACTAGTATACATACTATAATAGTTGCTACGGTAACCTCAAATATATTTATAACAAATTTGAGATGGAGGGATTAAAGGGCGGGTTAAGATTTATCTAAAACTCAAGACAAGTAGGAGATTACAATGTGTACACTTTTATTTACTTTACAATGTGCAGTGCAGCTTTCAGGTGGTATTACTTCCAGGTTTGTTCCAAGTGACTTTGTATTTTATACTACTTTATAGGGACCTGTTGTTACCATTTACCATTTGCACCTTTCACTTTGCACTTGTTTTGTACATGAGATAAGAAACTTTTGTTATCTTTTCCCCTGCATTTCACTCATTACACCCAAGTTCTTCTGATTACATTTTAGCTGCAAACATAAACTCATAATTATGATTACTTAAAACATCTTTAAAAATGACTTTTTCAAAACATTAAGAAATGATTTATTTATATACATTTAAGACTAAACTTGGCACAATGATTCTTAAAGGGAATGTATCCTACTTGTGAAACACTTCAAAACTTTGTGATTTGTACATTTCTGCTACTGTCTAAACATGGATTGGCTGAAAGTAGTCATAGACAATAGACAGTACTTCAGTTATATCTTTGGGTTATAAAATATATTCAAGTTTTATGTCATTCCCTTTAACAACAATTTGAATTTTTCCATATAAAATGCATGCATGCTATTAATATTGAACTTTTTTCAGCACCGATGTTAATGGTAGGTGTTATTTATACATTGTATATCTATACATTCCAACTACTCTGTCTAATTAACTGTGCTGTGCTCTATAAAATTACTTTGTAAAAGTTTTCAAGATATAAATAATAATTCCTTTGCAACATTCTTATATCAATGCACCTTATATGGGAGACACAGATCGACTCCTCCTCTGCACATTGTTCTGTCCTACTAAAAATGTGCAGACTAACAATGTTCAGAGCATTTACTAAGGTTCGAATATCGAGGGTTAATTAACCCTCGATATTCGACCCTTGATGTAAAATCCTTCGACTTCAAATATCGAAGTCGAAGGATTTACTGCAATTCGTTTGATCGAAGGAAAAATCGTTCGATCAGACAATTAAATCTTTCGAATCGTACGATTCGAAGGATTTAAATCCATCGATAAAACTATTTTCCTTCGATCAGAAATTGATAGGAAAGCCTACGGGGTCCTTCCCCATAGGCTAACATTGGTGCTCAGTAGGTTTTAGTTGGCAAAGTAGGAGGTCAAAGTTTTTTTTAAAGAGACAGTACTTCGACTATCGAATGGTTGAATAGTCTAACGATTTTTAGTTTGAATCGTTAGATTCGAAAGTCGTAGTCGAAGTAGTAGTAATTCGATGGTCGAAGTTGCCAAAAAAATACTTAGAAATTCGTAGTATTTTTCATTCTAATCCTTCACTCGTGCTAAGTAAATGTGCCCCCAACAGTGAAAACTGGCTGTGAAGTTCATTCCATGAATACTAATTGTTAATTTCATAGACAGAGAACTATTCAAGTTTCAAGAGGCTTAATGTCCCCCAAAAATAACAACTTGTATATATTCATATGTAATTATAAGTTCTTCAGTGAAAAGCCTTCTATCCGTAACCTCCCCAAACAAAATGCACAAAGTTTTGTGTTTTGGCAAACATTTCTACTATAGTTAGTGCTCAAAATTGCATAAGCTTTTCTCCACATCACTGGCTCACCAAATTGTACAAAAGTAAATTACTGCCGAACTAAAATCATGACCCAGCAACTGAGAAAAAAAAATGTTGCAAATTACCCTCTGAATTTGTGTGGTTCGTTAATTAAGTGAATTTTATATTTCATCAGCAAAATTATGTTTATAGATAATACACATTTAATGGGACAGTAACACAGAATGCCTTTACTAAATGTGATAGTGTTATGATGGGAGATTTTTTACTGAAGCCCTGAAAGACAGGAAGTAGGTTTCAGGACATGACATGCTTTGCCTGCCAGTTAAAAAAATGCATTTAATTAAAGTGCAGCTGGCCCTTTAAAGGAACAGTAACGTCAAAAAATAAAAGTGTTTTTAAGTAATGAAAATATAATACAGTGTTGCCCTGCACTGGTAAAACTGATGTGTTTGCTTCAGAAACACTACTATTGTTTATATAATTAAAGTGCAGCTGGCCCTTTAAAGGAACAGTAACGTCAAAAAATAAAAGTGTTTTAAAGTAATGAAAATATAATACAGTGTTGCCCTGCACTGGTAAAACTGATGTGTTTGCTTCAGAAACACTACTATTGTTTATATAAATAAGCTGCTGTGTAGCAATGGGGGCAGCCATTCAGAGGAGAAAAGGCTCAAGTTACACAGCAGATAGCAGATAAGCTCTGTCTGTCTAATGGTGTTATCTGTTATCCATTCGTTAACCTGTGCCATATAGCCGTTTTTCAATTTCCACCATTGCTACACAGCAGCTTGTTTATATGAACTATAGTAGTGTTTCTGAAGCAAACAGATCAGTTTTACCAGTGCAGGGCAACAGTACATGATATTTTCATTACTTTAAAACACTTTCATTTTTTGGTGTTACTGTTCCTTTAAATGCACTTGCCTTAATAAAATGAGTACTATCATCATTTATTAACCTTTTTAATCCTTATTAATATTTTATGGTCTTTGGTTACCAAGCACAAACATTTTCTGTTTTTAAGTTGTTTTATAAAAAAGTTGGACAGAACTAATATTTGCCTGTATTGTATAGTGTGTTTTCTTGGCCAGTGGAGAAAACACAAAGTTTAATATTAGCATAGGTTTTAGATACAAATGTAGACTAATACATAATGATAGTAACCCTTTTAGAAGAAAAGGCTCTATATTAAACTGCCATATCCCAGTATGTAGGAAAACTGCAATAGTAATGCTAAATGACAGTTTAAGCTCATATGTGTCTATTTTCCTTTTTATATTTTTAGTACCTAGTACAGTTTCTGATTTAAACGCAACAGAGATTGAAAACAATTCTATGAAAGTATGGTGGAAAAAACCTCAGCAACCAAATGGCAACATCACCCAATACAGAGTTAAGACTTCAATAAACAATTCAGGAGTGGTCATTGAAAATGTTATCCTGAAAGGAAAAGACCAGGTACTATTTTTAGCTTTGAAAATTGTGTTTGCTGAGTACAGAGAATAATTGATCATCACAAATAAAATACATTAATATAACAGAGGTTACATATCAAGGACCGTGGCTTATATATTTGTTTCTACCTTATGAACACATTTGCGTTGTAGGTGTTTATACTCGATTTGCAGTGGTAGTCACTTGTCGCATTACCACTTTTTGAGTCAGAGCTGCACGGTATCATACATTTGGCATGAGAGTAACAATTTACAAACAAAGAAGGAAGAGAGTGGGGGGGGAAGAAAGGAAAAAGGGGGAAGGATGTGGTCCTTTTCCATGTCTCTCGTAGTCTTCTCAGGGTGGATCACATTGCATGGGGTTTGAGCATTGGAACCCCCTGAACGAGGCTTCTGCCCACTATTTAGTGTATCGGAAGGGTGCTAGTAGCTTATGATGTTTTTGTCCCTTCAGTGTGTCTAGATATTTGTGCCAAAGAAGCGGGAACCTTTGGATTCCTTGTCTTGTAGTGCTAGTACCCATTGGAGTTCCATGGTGTATAGTAATTTATGCTCCCACAGCTGTGTTGGGGGGCGTTTGTGAGTGTTTTAACTAACCTAAGTGGATGCTGGTTTGCAGAGAGTTTCCTTTAATCCTTTTTATTCCCACAGTATGCACCTCTATGCCTACAAACACTTTTTGCCATACTCTCCAATTAAAGGGTATCTGCTAAGTTTTTGTCTTTTTGGGTAACAAACATAAAGAGTGGTCATTAAATAAGCAATGGCTTATTAGTGTCTATTGTAGGGCTACTAATTGTTTTACTATTTAGTCTGAGAAAGGAATCACATATTGTACAAAGATTTAAAACGTTATATATGGTTTAAACATGATCATCAAATTATTAGCAAACCATCTGCTATGTTTCTCTTAAAGCTCTGTTTTTTTTTTAATTCATTTTCACAATAAAACTTCCAAAATATGTTGGTTAAATTGGCAGTAGGGGCTTTATTTGTGCATTAGATGAACACAAGCTTTGTACGAAGCATTCCTGGTACTAATGCAAACTTCAGGTTGGCACAGGTATGGGATGGATTATTGTTACTTTAACTGCTTATTTGCTTTTTCTCTTTAATTATAAACCACTACATTGTACTTTATGTTGTACTGCATTAGCGTAAATCCATACTAATATATATACTAATACAACCTGAATTTTTAAGTAGCCCTTAAAGCACAGGGTTCCAAATTACTGAGAATCCCTTATTTTGGTTAAAATGTCCCAAGCATTTTGGTTAATACATTCCATTCCTGTATTTAGTACAGAGCTTTTTGAACAGGCATGCCAAGTTATAGTTAATACTGAAAATGGAGGGGGTTTGCATGTATCTCTAATTGTGGAAAACAGCATATACTGTGTATGTTGTACCAGTTGGCATGTAGACAATATATTATATATATTAAGACCCCTTTTGACAAAACACATTTTTGTTTTTGGTGATTTGCTAAAGCGATGTGGTGAAAAACAGGATTTTGTTTCTCAAGCTTGACAATTGTTAAATTAGCATTATCACTGCCACTGGTTGTGAAGAAAATCTATCCATTTATCTACAAAACACCAAAAAGCATTAGACACTGTCATTATGCTCTACATGGGAAGGCACATTTATCAAAGGTTGAATTTAGAATTCATGTGAGTTTTTAAAAAAATTCCCCTAAAATCCCATAAATTCGACCAATCAAATTTTATTTAATAAACTCGGATAAATTTGATTGACCCAAAAATCGGAAAAAAAAAATGGCAGGAAGGCTTCAAACTATTTAAAATGGATCCCTGGACCTCTCCCATTGACTTAAACAGCAATTCGGCAGGTTTTAGGTGGCGAATAGTTGAATTTGAGTTCTTAAAGGGCCAGAATATGAAAAGAAAATCTAATTTTAATTTTTTAAATAACTGTAAACAAATTTGAATAACTCCATAGTCAACTTTGACAGTTTTGATCATAAAAAAAATAGAAAATTTGAATTTAGAATATGAATTTCTAATTTCGACCCTTGATAAATCTGCCCCTAAAACTAACATTTATAATCAAATTGTACACGTTTTCTTCCCTGTCATATAGTATGCCTGTTTGGTTTCTCATGTTGTTTTGCCATTGTAGAACCAAGTGCATGTTTAGTCATAATTAAAGGTGTTAGCCTTTTTTCTTAATGTTGTAATTATTGTTAGAATAATTAAAATATTTTGGAACAAGTCATTCTAACTAGCTGTGATGCTGTTGGCTTAATATATCCTAACTGGGTATGTGTCTTGTTGCAGTACTCAGATAATTTGACCAATCCCACATCAAGTTATATCTCTCAAACTCCTCTTTCTGTCAAAGAAGCTTTAAATGGAGTTTATGAAGGTTCAGCAGAGTTTTCTACCACAACACAGTCTATGTCTTCAGTGATATTTCATACAAATACAAATGATAACTCAGGTAATGCAATTTTGTAAAGTTTTTGAAAGTGCTGAAAACTCCCATTGTTCTTTTTACTTTAAGCATACATACTGTATGCAGTATCTTATTTTTCTCCTCTTTCCATTTGCTAGGAAGCTTTATAGAACAGATGGTAATGCCACACAAGAAGGACCTCACTCTTGACCTCTCCTTCTCTTAAAACCTAGCACCCCATTCGTTTCCTAGCACACTGCATGGACAATCAGTTATTACAGTTGCCAGAGCAGGTGTGATTAGGAAGGATTAACATATCACCTACTTTAACCTAAAGGACTCTGCAACACTAAAACCTCATGCTAACAACTACTGAAATGTCATTATTGGAGTCAAATAGGTCATTGTATTACAAGGCCAGCGTGTGTGGTGGGCGACAGGTGTAGGTGACCCTTTTGACATGTAGATGCCATAATTACAATGGCATACCCTCACAAGTCAATAAAAACAAATGCTTCTTCCAGTGAGATCCTACTTTATGAGTACCCACACAGGGCTTATTTGACAGATATATGTTTAAAATAATATTGCAACAGTACACATTTTCTGAAAAAAGACACTTGGTATATCCCTGTCTGCACATCTTTAAAGTTTCTCAATAAACCTTTCTGTTTTTCTAAACATGTATCTTGCTTAACATGATACCTTTGTTGTCAAGTTTAAAAACAGATGCTTTAAACTCATCACACAATTGAGTGTTGCATTTAGCATGTATAATCATGACCTACACAAGGCAGGAGAATTTCTCTTTTTTTTTTGTAGTCTTCAAATCACTTCTTCATCATTCTTAAAAAAAATAAGAAGAACACTTGGATGAGGCAGTAATCTGAATGCTGAATCTGTATACTGTATTGATATATGAAATCTAAATATTTAATGTGATAGAAAATCCACAATGCTATTTAAGCTTGTGTAAATTATTAAATGGAAATATAACAAAAAGAAGATCATTTTGTGATGGCAATATTACTTTAATAAAACAGTAGAAACCCAATTTTATATCCCCTGATTGTAAGGGGCTGATTCACTAAATTCGAGTGAAGGATTTGAAGTAAAAAAACTTCGAATTTCGAAGGTTTTTTTGGGCTACTTCGACGATCGAATGGGCTACTTCGACCTTCGACTACGACTTCGAATCGAAGGATTCTAACTAAAAATCGTTCGACTATTCGACCATTCGATAGTCGAAGTACTGTCTCTTTAAAAAAAACTTCGACCCCCTAGTTGGGCAGATAAAAGCTACCGAAGTCAATGATAGCCTATGAGGAAGGTCCCCATAGGCTTGCCTAAGTTTTTTTGATCGAAGGATATTCCTTCGATCGTTGGATTAAAATCTTTCGAATCGTTCGATTTGAAGGATTTAATCGTTTGATCGAAGGAATAATCCTTTGATCGTTCGATCGAATTTTCTGCGCTAAATCCTTTGACTTTGATATTCGAAGTCGAAGGATTTCAATTCCTAGTCGAATATCGAGGGTTAATTAACCCTCGATATTCGACCCATAGTGAATCAGCCCCTAAGTTTTCCCTCATTTTACATTGTTGTTTTGTGGTCCCACCTATATATTATGCATAATACATTTCCCTCATTTTACATTTTCCTGGATTTTACATAATTTTTTTCTGGTCCGCTGAAAAACATAACATGGGGTTTCTACAGTATTATAATAATTGCTGCTGCCTTAAAAGCACTCAAACTGGGGTATTTTGTTTTTATATGATCACAGTTATTCGGGGGAATGTATTAAAGTCACAAAGAGCAAAACAATTCGCACCAATAAGAATAAAAATCCACATCTCGCAATGTAATATTGTTCCTTCAACTGTTATTGCATTGCGAATTGTAATTGCGCATTGCGAATTGTATTTGTGCACTCTTAAGAAGTGCTTCAAGGTGTCATAATCTTTTGAAAATGACTTTTTCAGTAAAAAGCTTAATTACATTGACTGCGCATTGGCGCAAACTATAAAATTTGCAAACGGTCTTCCACTGTCGGATGTGGTCGCTAAACAGTTTCTGTGTTTGCAAAAGCTATATTAAATTCTTGCAAAGCAAACTTTGTTTGCGCAAAGGCATGACTTTTTGCATTGCGAATAGTTTTTCCGTTACCGACTTTTATTACATTCCCCCGATTGTGTCTTAATCTCATCTTTAAAATGGAACTCTTATCAACTACTCGGGTCACCTCTCTGTGATTAGATTTAACTAATTTGCTCCTAGGCAGTAACCCACCATCAGCATCATTTATTACCGGTAATATAGAATCAGCAACATGTGCAGCCCTGTACATTCATTTTGAGCAATAATCACCAATTGGTTGCCTACAAACACATTGGACCAGGAGATCTATCCAAAACAGGATGACGACTGAGAGATCAAGAATTGTAAAATACTCTTTTCTCTATGCATGATATATGAGCCCTGTTATCGTTATTTAATTAAAACTTAAAATCCCACTGGCTCAATGAAAATATATTTACAAAATGCTTTCTATTATTTGTTGCAGTTATTGAGACTAAACTTTATGGCATTGACATTGATGATGACCCATTATTTCACATTGTTGAGGAGCTTATTCCCTACACTGAATATTTAATTAGTGTTACTGCTTTTACCACTGTTGGTGAGGGCCCCCCGGCTCATAAGGTGGTGAGGATGGGTGAACAAGGTAATTGTATAATAAAAGGATATTTGTTATATCCTGATTGTAACTATGCTAATAATGTATTTTACACTGACCTCTCGATTTCCTATAAGTTCCCAGCTCAGTGCAGAACATTATGTATGAGACTATTAATTCAACAACTGTAAAGCTCTCTTGGGATCCTCCATTGAAACCAAACGGAAGGATTACCAATTATACTGTTTATGTAATGGAAGTGAATTCAACCAAAGCTTTGGCGAAAACAACTACAGATAAGGGAATCCTTATTACAGGTACTACAACAACATTCTTCATTCATTTTATTTCTAACTTAATTGCAATGACTATTTTGTTGCTCAAACACTATATAGGAGAGAGTGTATTCAGACATTGCTGACTGGCTTGTTATTCATAGGCTAAAGAAGATGAGTGCACTCATTTGTTGCCAGAAGCAATCAATCTACATTTATCATATTTGAGTTGAACATTTATTTATTATTGTTTTCTGACACTTGTGCTCATTTATCAATGGTGCTTAGAGAGGTGCATCAATGTTGTGCCACAGGGTGCTGAATTAATACATTAATTAGTGTCATCAGTGGTGTAACTAGATGTTACTAGGCCCCACATCAAATTCAGTTAAGGGCCCCAAAACAAAGTTGACAATTCCACCAAAACAAATTGAATTGCTTATTAATTAGGGTCTGCTACACTTCTGGCCCCCCTTCATCCCCTGGCTCTGCTTAATCTGTGGTTATGCCCGAGTGTCACAGTCCCATGTTCACATAAAAGATGGGGTGTATTTATCATTGTTCAAAAATAGTTTTACTGTGTAAGTGTTCTTTTGCATGTTTGTTTCTTTTATAATATCTGTCAGAGTCTATTTTCCTAGCACTCATCATTAACTAGTAGTTTCCGTATTTTTCTTCCTACTAATTTATTAATTTTTATCCCCATTTGTTATAGGACCTTTTGCAGTAATGTGTAAACTATGCAGGAGCCTGCATAAATTATCCTGTTTCATGAAAGATTGTAGTTCAAGAAGTGTTTTTTAGAATTTCTGAAAAACGTTGTAATCTTTAAAATAAATAAATATAAAACTATATAAATGTAATATTGGATTAAGAATAAAACTGCAAATACTGAGACTGCTTTTTCACATCCAATTTAATAACAAAGACATCCAGACTGTCCCAAAGAGCCATTGATAATTCAGTGATAAAAACCTATGAGAGTTATTTCTGCTCCAATTTAATCTCGCCCATGAAAGTGAGATTCAAAGAGCTATAGGTAATTCAGGGTGAAAAACTTTTACTGTTTAGCACATGAAAATTCTATTGAAACCTTTAAGGGTCCGATTCACTATGGGTCGAATATCGAGGGTTAATTAACCCTCGATATTCGACTAGGAACTAAAATCGTTCGACTTCGAATATCGAAGTCGAATGATTTTACGCAAATCCTGCGATCGATCGAAGGATTTTTCATTCGATCGAACGATTAAATTCTTCGGATTGAAGGATTTTAATCCAACGATCGAAGGAAAATCCTTCGATCAAAAAATCCCAGGCAAGCCTATGGGGACCTTCCCCATAGGCTAACATTGACTTCGGTAGCTTTTATCTGCCGAAGTAGGGGGTCGAAGTTTTTCTTAAAGAGACAGTACTTCGACTATCAAATGGTCGAATAATCGAACGATTTTTAGTTCGAATCGTTCGATTTTCGTAGTCGAAGGTCGAAGTAGCCCATTCGATGGTCGAAGTAGCCCAAAAAAACTTTGAAATTCGATTTTTTTTTAATTCGAACCCTTCACTCGAATTTAGTGAATCGGCCCCTAAGTGTTATTTCTCCTCCAATTGAATCTCACTCATAAGTTTTCAATCGATAAGCCTTAATATAAAATGTTCTCATTTATTTAACTGTGGCCCACAATTTAGTGAGTACCACCATGGTTATAAGGCTTGCCATTCTGGTTTTTTGCCTTGTATTAAATGTCCAAAAGTTACTTTTAGGGCCTATCTTTAGTGTTTTATGCGTGTAACAGTAAAACTACCAAACTATGTCTAAATAGATACAGCACTTAGTAGAATGTCACATATTTGAGAAGCTGCAACAATTCAGCTAAATTGGAACAGATTTATGAAAAGGTGAGATTAGAAAAAAAACTCACCTACTTTCTCTTCATTCCTATGGGATTTTTAGGAGTATATTCATGGGTGAAAGTTAGAGTTCACCATTTGATAAATACACTTCTAAAAAGCCCCTAGGAGTGAATAGAAAGAGTTTTTTGCAGTGAGCTTTAATCTAACATATTGATAAATCTGCCCCTTACAGTTATATGCCATGTTCTCTCTTATAAATGAGAAATACAATGGTGGAACAAGTAGTAGCATTTATTCACTGGATTCACGAATTTCCTGCGTCAGAATTTTTTGGACGCACATCTGAAAAGACACTTGCGTCGAAATCGGCACGTCAACACTATTCGGATGCCCATTGACTTTAATGCCAGCGTCAGCTTGAACGCGGGCAACAGTTTCCAATTTTTCATAACAATGTCCGGTTTTCACTATTTTTTTCGTGAAAATGTCAGACTTTCACGATTTTTCGTGAAAATGTTTCGAATTTCCGATTTCACAATTTTTACGTGAATTTTTCGCCATTTCGCAAATTTTGTGGGTAATTCGCAAATTGTTCGGCGAAGTGAAATGGGAGAAATTCGCCCATCACTATACACAACCATGGCTTTTTCCAAAATATATCAAAAACCTGTAATAATGCTGATCTATACATTTGCAAAACAGTAAATAGTAAAAAGTATGTCTTTATTCCATCATTTTTAAAGCAAATAAGCAGTTCAATTTAGGACAACACAGGAGGTACACCATTTATACAACACATTTAATTGCTACTCTTGGCACTTCAGGCAACCACAATACTACCAGTGGATTGCAGCTTTATGCATAGAGTTGTGATTGCAGCTGATTGACTCATATATCGCTTACACAATTCTTTCAGGTTTATTATCTGATAATCCTTAAAAATGCTCCAAAACTTTTAAAATGAATCAGATAAAAATCATTTTGAAGTTAGGGAATATCACTCCAAGATCACCCCATTGAAATGTTTTTCACATATTGTGTTTTCTCTCAAAATAGTTTTCTTGCATTCTTTTTATTTCCATTATTGAAGCAGATAAACCTATAACCTTGGTATGTTAATCTTTGTTAACAAATCAAGATTGCCTCTCTAGTCCTATTTAAAAAAAAAAAAAAAGCATATCTTATTTTATACAAATATTGCTCATGTCCTTAGAGAAATTCACAGACAGTCACGCAGATCAGTATCTCTGTATATTTTATTCTGTGGTTTAACTCTGTATATATAAGCACTCTAAGGTATACAAAGGTCCACTTCTATTTCAAAGTAATTATACTAGGCTACTTCCTGTAATCACCCATTTTTGTGTATGTTGATACAGTGTATTATTATTTGCTCCCAGCAGGGTTACTTTAGGAGCACATATAAGATTTAGTAAGATTACAGGGAATCTTCTGAAACAAGTAACTGTGAAACAAGGACAGATGTTTTAATAGCAGTATAATTGCTCTTATGTCTGATGTTACTGCCACTAGACCTCTGCTGGTTGAAGATAAGATAATGTTTGCATTTAAAAAAAAATGCCAGGGATCAAGTGCAGAAAAAAACATCAAGGGATTAAGAAAGGCTCCAAAAAAGTTCAGAATGCATTTTCTATTCCTAGACACATTTATCAAATTCCCATGCAGATTTGTATTGAAATGTTATTTGAATTGAAGATAGCTGAAGCCGACATTAGAGGTTTTTTACATACTGAGTTTATTTACACATAGCAAGAACTATGAGTGCTAATGGGCACACACTCATCTCATCACAATTGTATGTCTAAAGAGCACATCATAATACATTTAGCTATTTAGCTGTGGTTTGTTTGACATCAGTGCTCTTTGTTGTAGCATGGCATTGGTCTATAAAGCTAGGGCCAGCTGCTTGACTAGTGCACTAACAAGAAGCTGCTTCGTAGCACCTTTCAGGCAGTATGTTTGTTGTTGCAGATAAGTTCTCAAAATCACACAGTTGTCCCAGTTAGAGAAGCAAAGGCAGATCCTAAACTGTCAAAGGGCAGCCTATTGTCCTGTTGAGCCAATTCTAAATTATAATATGTGGCTAATCTATGGACTACATTGCAGATTAGGCAATGCTTACTTTTAATAGTTTTTAGGGACAAACAAAGTCACTGCAGAATAAACATTGTGTATCTAGTACAATACTTGCTCATTTTTGTGGTATCAAACTAGTGCTAGAAAATTGACCATGTAGTTTGGTTGCCTCATTTTTAAAGGATTGCAGTGGAAATTGCTATTTCTTTTAATGGAATGTTGTAGCTTTTCCCTTGTTGTTGGATAAAGGATACAGTATACTGACTAATAGTACATGGGGCTGTTCACTGTTCACTATAGATGTTACTTTTAGTGGATGATGGAAAACACTGCCAATTGTTTTCAATGGTAATGACATGTGATACTGTCTCCAATCAACCATAAACCCTTCTAATCCCTTTCACTTTGGTAGCATATAACAGAAATTTCATCCACCCCCCATCTGACAAGTCTGATTTTTCTCAGTCTTTTTACTATTTATTTAAATACCCACTAAAATTAAAGTCAAAAAGGTTATGATCACCCCATTCTAATAAACACTATTTATGGAAATGAAAGGTATAAAGTAGCAGAATGCTGATACTTTTTCACATAACAGTGCTTACATCACCTACTGTACTTTATAAGGGGAAATTTCTACCAAGATGACATTCTCTCAGCATTTGTAAGCACTGTGTGTACTTACAGTGGGGCAGGGTGAAAAGTGTAAGACTGTGAGAGTACATTTTAACAAACAAATTTATATATAAATAAATACCCTTTTGTGCACTCAAAAAGGCTACTTTGATATATTGCCTGCATCCAACTTTATTGAAAACACATTAATTAATAAATAAATTATATTTAAATTATAAAATAAACATATACATTATACCTTATTAAAATATATAAATGACAAATTATAAGTAAACATTTTTTTTCCAGATTTGAAAATATTCACAGAATACAAAATGCGTATAACTGCTTCTACGTCAGCAGGGGAAAGTATTTCGTCAGAACAAATGGATCTTTTTATCAAAACTCTTGAAGATGGTAGGTGGATTATTACTGGATTAAGTACAATAATTAAGTTTAGGGTGTTGACCCTGAAGGGTATATAAATTACTAGGCATGATGTATGTCCAAAATCTGCATATATATAATATATTCTTTCTTATGTTTTCACAGTGCCAGGATCTCCACCCCAAAACTTACGTTTATTAGGTGTCAATTCAACTGCAATTACTTTGGCATGGTCTCCACCTTTAGAACCTAATGGAATTATTACTCACTATGAAGTAATTTACACAAATTCTACAGACTTCTTTACCCAAAATACAACATCGACAAGTTTATCTTTGACTAATTTATATCCATATACATTATATGATATTTCAGTTCAATCTTATACCAGATTTGGACATGGAAATAAAACAACCGATGTGCTGCCTGTAAGGACTTCAGAAACTGGTAAGCTTATTTTTACCAAAGGTTAAAAGATTCCCATCAGACATCATGTCCTTTAATTTTTTTTTATAGGTATTGTGCTCTGACAAACTCCTTTAGGAAAAGCTTTTTGAAAGTGTGTTAACAAGGTGTCATTGTTAAGTGCAAATTATGTATCATACTTATTTGGAAACAATCCATGCATGTGGATATAGACAACATTTTGTTTGTACACTATCCTCCATATGTAATAAGGGGTATAAAGTTTGCACAGGTGCAGTAAACCATATAAACCAAAAAGACTAATGCTTTGAACAGGTGACATATGCTCATAGATGATTGGTTGTGATAGGTGATAAAACTGTAGGAAACTTTGCATTTTATGCATGCACACAATTGCTTATCCAACACATCATTCCCAAACATTCCCATGTGTCAGTCCTCCACATGCTGCTCCAACAGCCTGTACTCTTCTGGGAAGGTTTTCCACTAGATTTGTGAACATCGCTCATATAATTTGCTTCCAGTCAACCACAGCAGCATTACGGAGGTTGGGCTCTAATGTTGGGAAACTGGCCTAGCTCACCTTTAGCATCCCAGTTCAATGTACAGGGGTAATGCCGGGTCAGGTTTTTGTGCAGGGCAGTTGCGTTCTTTTCACAAAACCAATACTGTTCACATCTCGCTTTGTGCATTGGGGCATTAGTATGCTGGAACAGGAAGGAGGCTTTCCCAAACTGTTGCCACAAAGTAGGTAGCATAATATTTTTAAGAATGTTGTGCACTGTAACCTTAAGACGAGCCTTCAATTGAACCAAGAGTCCGAGCTCAAGAATTGGACAACAGCCCCACACTAATAATTCCACTTCAACTAAAATTTACAGTTGGCTTTTTGATTTCTGGCAGGTAGTGTTCTTTTGCCATTTGGCAAATCTGGCAAACCATAAGACTAATGAATTATGAAATTCCATTTAACACACCAATATGCATTTTTTTCACACCAATTGCATTGCACATGATACTGTTAGGTTTGCTTTTTTCTGATCGCCCTCGAATTGTTCTTGTGCTGCACTGCTTCCAGAGAGTTTGGAAAAAAAGAGTGGGTGCTTTACCTGTGGGCATGGATACGTTTTGCTAAACATCTACATCATCTACTTGACTACACAAGTCATAGATTTTATAGTCAGTGTTATGTAAGTTGTAATACGATTAGTCTCTTATTATGTTTTGTTGCCTTTAATATGGAGTATACCAATTAGAATTAGCTTAAAAGGAAAATGCAGTGGGTGGTTAGGAGGACTGTTTAACAACAGATCTTGTTCACAACTAGTAGAAGCAATTGAGTATCAGTAACCTTTGTGATTTTGTTCGGCACTAGTTAACAATTTAGAATACTGAACTACATGCTTGAACTGTAGCTGCAGTGCTTTCCTAAACTTATTAGTAACACAAGCAATGGTTAGAATAAACACACAGGTGACACTTTATTCTTCTTAAAGTTTAGAATTACACTTTATTCCTTTAAGACATCTCTATAATAAACTGGTACATCCTCCATTTAACAGGGGACACTGAAAGAACGCAAACGTTTCAATGATTAAAATTCTTATTTCCCCACAAAAGATATGCTACAATGTTCACCTTGAAATGTATATCTGGCCAGTTTATTTTATAGGCGTTCAGACATGAGGTAAAACAGTAACGTTGAACTACACCGGTACAATTGGTTACTCCAGCATGGAGGATCAGGTTTTGTAGCATTCAGTCAGTAGCCTTTGCGATTTTGTTCGGTACCAGTCAACAATTTAGAATACTGAACTGCATGCTTGAACTGTAGCTGCAGTGCTTTCCTAAACTCATTAGTAACACAAGCAATGGACACACACACTCAGAATATTAAACAGGTGACACTTTATTCTTCTTCAAGTTTAGAATTACACTTTATTCCTTTAAGACATCTCTGTAATAAACTGGTATATCCTCCATTTAACAGGGGACACTGAAGGGGGGACTATAACTGATTAGCAGGTGCATCAATATTTTCATATATCTGTAAACTTTGGCATGTTTTCAGGGACTTTAAAGGGGGGCTTGAACTGAAACAGTTCTAAAACCTATCCAGTAAGGGAATTCCCTCACATTGTTATTGCTGAGGGTGGAATTGATTATTAATACGGTATTCACTAGTGACCCATAGTCCTAACCCAATTTGTGGTCCACAATTTATTATTTCTTGATTTCAACTGAGCTATCAATCTTAGGTCTGTTTATTATTGCTACTGTGCATCCTCATTACTATTGTATTGTCAAGTAAAGGGTAAATATTAAATAATTGTGGTGCCTGACAATGACACATGCCTACCCCAGGCTAATAGAGACTAATTCTTCCTGGATACAGGCTGCAAGTGATAAATCATCCTTAACACAGGAGGTTTCATTTAGAATGTTTCCCTCCACAAATTAACACTAGTAGGCCCCTAGCAACAGCACTAGGCTTCTGGGCTGCCAAGCTATTAGTTCAGAAAAAATACTTACAAAAAGAGGACAATTTCTCAACATTCAAATTTGAATTTTTGCTGTGAATTATACTTTCAAAAACTTGTATGTACAAAATGTATTAAGTGCAAAAAAATGGTAAAACTTTAATGCAAAACATCAGCATCTAAAAGCTTATTATTTCATGTCGAAGTCAATGGGAGCCTTCTATGGCAAATTTAAAGTGGTTCTTAAAATTCAAGTTTTCAAATCAACCCAGATTTTTTTTCACTATATTATTCAAACCAATTTCTTATATTCAGATTTGTGAATAAATAAGCAAACATTCAAATTTGATAAGTATTACACACATTTAAAATACAATTTTGATAAATAGGCCTTCCTGTGTAAAAATAAATGTGCGAAATAGAACAGATATGCATGTAGATATTTTGTACAGTGTACTTGTCTGACATATCTAAATTCACTTTATTCATTTTTAAAGCTCCAAGCAGCCCGCCATATAATTTGGTCTACACAAGTATTTCTTCTACAGAAGTGTTAATTGAATGGAAACCACCAATGTTTGCCAATGGAATTATACGATTTTACAACATTACCTACTGGAATACATCACATTTTATAACAAACATGAGCAACGAGTCACAGGTTGTTATATCTGACCTTAAGAAATACTCACAGTATCAAGTTGTTGTATCGGCTTATACAGTACATGGCAATGGAAATCAAACAAGTGATATTTTAAACATGACAACTTTAGAAGATGGTAAGATCATAATATGTACATATATATATATATATATATATATATATATATATATATATATATATATATATATATATATATATATATACATAGATATATGCATATACACATGCAGTTTGATTTTATAAGCATGTTTTTTATGTGTTTAACGCAAAGGGGCAGATTTATTATTATTTTTTGTACCTGGTGTCCTGGCAGAGTTAAAGGGGAGATTGAAATGTGATCCTGATTTTTGTGATTGTTTTGTTTATTCTCTGTATCTACTCATAAATTATATATAATTGATATGATACAGGGGCATAAATACATGGTGCTTGCCCCCCCAACTCATTAGTCCCCCGCACACTCACTCTAAAGTAGGAGAGTGGCTGGGGGTGGTGGATTTCTCTACAATTATAGAGAAAGTGGACTCTGCAGTCTGGGCCACCCTTTTGCCTGGGTTGCTTGCTCTATAGCAGTGATCCCCAACCAGTAGCTCGTGAGCAACGTGTTGCTCTCCAACACCTTGAATGTTGCTCCCAGTGGCCTCAAAGTAGGTTGCTTATTTTTGAATTTTAGGCTTGGAGGCAACTTTTGTTTGCATAAAAACCAGGTGTATTGCCAAACAGAGCCACATAGGAGCTACCAAATGGCCAATCACAGCCCTTATTTGGCACCCCAAGAACATTTTTCATGCTTGCGTTGCTCCCCAACTCCTTTTACTTCTGAATGTTGCTCATGGGTTTGAAATTTTGGGGATCCCTGCTCTATAGTTACATCCTGATATGATATCTGTCTTGTATTAAATCTCTGAACTTTGGCAATGCCATATCCCTTAGGTTTATATTTTACTTCTGATATGTAATTACATTTCCAAGTAACATTATTATTGTAAAGTAGTGATGGATGAATTTGTCATATTTTGCTTCACCACGAAAATTCACGAATTTCCCCGCAAAATTTGTGAAACGGGCAAAAAATTCACGAAACACGATTTTTGATGTTGGCGCCAATTCGCAGCGTCAAAATAGGCGACAATGAATTTAGACGCATCAGTACTGTGCCGTCGTTGAAACTATTGCTGGCGAATTTTCAGTGAATTCGGCCTGGCGAATAAATTCGCCCATCACTATTGTAAAGCTCTGGGTGCGAACCCCTTTAAGGCAAATACAACCATAAACATGGGGCTCCAGAGCACCCAGATTTACCCCTGGACTTTTATACTTTAAAGACTAGAGTGAAACCTAACAGGCACAGTTTTATTTAAGGGCATAGGAAAACCTGATGTCTAAAAGCTCTGAATTATAGATGGACAGCTACCATAGAGCCTATTAAAAGCAAATGCTCCTACTTTTTAAAAATGTTTTAATTTTTATTGGTAATAATAAAACAGTGCCTTGTATTGATCCTTACAAAGCTGCATGATTCCATATTGGAAGCAAAACAATGGTATTGGGTTTAATGTTTAAATTAAACCTGTATTGTGAAAACTGCATTGTGCTTATGTAGATAAGATTATAATTTGAAATGGAAAAACCTTTAAGCAAAGCTTGGCTGAGAAATGGCAAGTCTGATCATGGCATTAGTTGTGATTTCATAAAAGTATTATATCGCTACTTTTAAAATGCATCATGCACGGGAAAATTACCAATGCAATGCAAGATGAGTGAACATTCATCACATATGAAAAAGCTGTCTGATATTTTTGCTTTCTTTCAGTTCCTGACAGTGCACCAGAGCATATCAAATACACAAATATATCCTCTACAGAAATAGAAGTTTCATTTTCCCCTCCCTTAATACCAAATGGAAACATAATGTACTATACAATATACATAACATGGAAAAATGAGACAATGGAGAGGGCCGTCAATACAACAAACATTACAGAAAAAATTTCAGGTAACAGGCTTTTGTAATTACTATGCATGCTACTATGTGTTGCAGACAAAATAAATGTTCATTCCACTATGAATATAGTTTCATGGACAAGGTTCCTTTTTATAGCATTATATTTGGACTTATATTTGCAAGGATAATTGGGATTCATTGACTTATAAAAATTAAATATGACACCTGCTGTTTAAAATGATCTGATTCTGACAACAAAACCCAGTGTTGTTTTGCAACATTTGTCGAGTAGCACATTTGAATATATTTTTTATGTTTAGATTGCCTTTTAATTGCCCCCACATTCAATTGAGTCTTCCTTCTAGCCCCAGCCTGAAATTCTTTTTGTCAGAGAAACATCATTGAACATGCTCTTCCACTGCCCCAGCATTTTTTGCACTTTTTATGTGCACTATAAATTTTGCCAAGGAATCTCTATGCCATACACGTTCACCAAAGATGGTGATGCTGGATTAAATCCAAAATTCTTTTAAGGAACATTTTTCACTAGAATATCATAACCTTTAAATTGCTTTCTCACTTTTTCCTCCTTTGATAATTGCACTACACAACTAAAACTGAGACAAGGAAATGGTTTTTCATGTACCACTTTTAACCTGAAATTGATTAAAAAATAAGCCGATTGTGGACCATGGCACACCAGGAGATTAATCCACGCTAGATCTCCTTTAAATGTTTTCCCACCAGTGATAAAGTGGGTCCCAAGAGGTAAAACGTACGCTTTGTTTTTCCGAAGTTTCCTCTTGAGGCGACTTCAGAAAAATTAAGCTCTGCGTATGTTTTACCACTGGCTATTCACAGGAGATTGACACAGAAGGGGTGCCATCACTACTAGGTCTAAGATAATCAGCATGCAAAGATCGCTCTGGTTATGGTTTCTGGGATGTCATAGATAAAACCAATTTACTTGGCTGCACATTACTGGAGTGCAGCTGGTCTCCTGGGCCCTGTAACAAAATCAACCTGGTCTTTGCAGGATGAGATGAAAGCTGGACATTGAAATTTGTTCATGCATTAAATGGATGGCAGAGGCTGTACAACTATTGAGAAACTGTTGACAGAAACAAACCTACTTTTCTCATGAATCTGGTAATGTTTGGCAGTTTTTGAACTTTAATCATGAAATGGAGCTGCAAAGAAGACTCAAGCCTTTACATATGAGTGCAAATAGAACACTTAATAACAATAATCTATTACAACATTACAAATACACAGCAGCATAGAACAGACAACTAGATGTGAACTGATAAGGATGTCAGAATGTGGTCAATGTGTCCCTGGAGTTTATCTTTGTATATAGCTCTTATCAAAGTTACAATGTATACATTTTTGGGCTCTGTACCTTATACAATTTTACAATTTACCCATTAAGTTCTTTTTAATAAAATATCTTTATTGAGATGATTGGGATGTTTTTTTTTTTGCTTCTGTGTACCTTTTCAAGTTTATGAAATACAAACTCAAGTTCCTTTTATGCCCAACAATCACAATAAAGGGTAGAGAATGGTGTATGAATCAGTTGCTATGGCTATAAAAATTTAATTATTTGAAAATCAAGAGAAAAAAAACCCTGACCACTACAGAGAGAGGATATTCTCTTGCATGAATACCATGGTATACAGTTAATGAATATGTTTACAATGTGTTTGCAATGTGTTCATTTTTCAAACAGGCCTAAAGAAATACACATCTTATTTTCTGTCTGTGTCTGCAAGTACTATTAAAGGGGAAGGCATTCGCAGTGCACCTCAAATCATTACTACAGATGAAGATGGTAAGTGAAAAACCACCAGTTTCTCTATGTGTAATACACTTTTAATGAATGAAACTACTTTTAAGGTAACTTCATTTACTTTTTTTATCAAAAACAAAAGTTCTTTTGTTGTACTTTCTCATACACTAGTATTTGTTAATCCTGTTAACTTTTTGCTTTTGTGGTATGATTCTCATTTGGAACCAAGAGATTATATAATTGGGATTATATATCAGTTTTCAATCTTTTATTGCATTCATGTACAGCAGAGTGGCACCTGTATTACAACTAATTTCTAATACTAATGCTGGCAATATTCCTGTGGCTAGGCTACAAAACCAAAATCATGTTTTGCTCAGTTATTACACTAACTGCAGGAAGCAGCAATTGTTTAGAATCTTGAGATATTGTAATTGATTTAGTACCATTGATACTATATTATATAAGTACATTTACCCCTGGCAACAAATCAGACATTTGTTTTCATTTTTCACTTGTAGTAGTCTGATTAAACATAATTATTACTATTACCATGAGTGACTGCTCTAATGCAGGTTAACACTAATACTAATAATTATGTTGGAATGTATTATTTTTCCTACATATTTATCTCTGATTCCTTATTCAGACTTGCGTTTGGATTTAAAACAAACTCATTAAATCTCCCTTTTTGAGTTTCCCAATGTCCCCTTTCAGCTTAATATATTTAATACTCTGAAAGCTCACATTTCTGTTATCTACATCCAATATATTCTGCAACAGCTGACGTTTTATGCCATCTTCTTGTATAAGCAATATATTCCAAAACTCTAACTTTCAATCTCTTCAATGTTTTTCACACATATTTTCCCACAAAATCGTGTAGAATAGATGATTTTCTTAGTACACTTTATGACAATTTATATATGTCTTACATTCAAACTTCTTTCCTGCACCATAATTACAACACTCTTGGATACAAAAAACCCCCCATACCTTACAAAATCATGTAGCTAAATAGATGATTTTCCTTGTTTGACAATTTATACATTATAGGGCAGATTTATCAAAGGTTGAGTTTTTTTTTTACCTTGGATGAACTAGAATGACCTCAAAATTTGAACAGTATCTTATTTAAGAAAAAACTTGAATATCTAAAACTTGAACTAATATTACCGACCCAAAAAATCTAAATATTAATATTTTAATATTACCGACCCTCAAATCAAATTGAACTAAACTAAAATCTATTTTTTTCTCTGAAAAAAACTAGAATGTCAGGAAGGGTATTAACATGGATTACTGGAACACTGCCACTGATGGCTACATAAACTGGGCAGGTTTTAGGTGGAGTACTATCGAATTTGAGTTGATCCCAGGGTCAAGGTATGATAAATCTCGAATTTGATTTCAAGCTTGGATTATTCCCAATTTGAATTTGTGAGTTTTGAGCAAAAAGCCAACTCGAAATTTACAATTAAAACCGAAATTAATCTGCACCTATATGTCTTACATTCAAACTTCTTACCTGTCACCATATTTACAACACTCTTGGATACATTACAAAACCCCCATATTCTTTACATATACACTTGCTCCACATCTTTGGATTAGGTACATCTAGGAATTATTTTGTCCAAGCTATTCTAGAACTCTCTGGAGCAGTTTTCTGAGTACTTGGGGCTTGATGGTGGGGCAAAGTTCTGATAGACCAAAGCACTGGTTACATTTGTCCTCCAGACAAATCAGAACGTTTCTCCAGCCTCAAGGGTACTGTCACTCACAAAGTTGCTCTCCTTCAAGCCATGTCTAAGATTCAGAAAGATTAGTGGTGGGGGTGGGTGACAGAAATGCACCTCCATTAGGAAAGATTACCAACACGGGGGACATTTTTCAAGTTTTTTGCATTCAGACTTTAATAAATAACCCTCTAGGATTTATATAAGCATAGTGGCATATTCCTGTTAAAAAGTAAAATGTTTCACTCTCACCTTAATGATATTTTCCTTACATTTATATAAAAAATATAGCATTAGTCAACCAAATCTATAAAATTGTTGCATATGAGGACATAAGCCACACCATTGTAATGCACACCTTTGGACATAATAACCAAAATTCAACTTGAGAAGAAAAGGGTTTATCATGTGAAACCTCATGGATGAGATTCAAATTGTGATGCAATTCAATTCAGTAAAACTTATTTCATGGTTTATCACTTGTAAACTCTACTGAAGTCTATGGGAAAAAACTGGAACTGAATTAGGAGAAAAGTTTTTTTCTCCCAAAATTGAATCTCATGTGATAAACCGTGAGATAACTTTTCCTCATTGAATCTGGTCTAGTATTGGTTATGAAAAAGGAAGTAATCATTGTTATGCACTCTAATTTCATTCTGTTCACCAAAGTATGGTCTGTTTTCTCTCAACCAATATTTCAGATCTTATATGCCTACATCATGTTGAATTGATAAATAGAATGCTGTCACCTGCATTATTACCCAGTAAATTTTCCACACCACTTATGGTAGCTTTGCAAACGTATTTTTTGCTGTTCTTTATATAAGAAATTAAATTCTGTATCAACGGCTGCAAAAATGTTTCATTTTTACTTTGATCCTCTTCAAATGGGCTTACAAGGATTTTATCCTTGAGAATAATTACCTGTAACACATATGGGGCATATTTATCAAAGCTTGAAACTAGAGTTCAGTTTTACCAAAAATCAATGCTGGTTTTAGCTGGAATCT
Source organism: Xenopus petersii (assembly GCA_038501925.1). Classification (NCBI taxonomy): domain Eukaryota; kingdom Metazoa; phylum Chordata; class Amphibia; order Anura; family Pipidae; genus Xenopus; species Xenopus petersii. Next base: position 38,363,941 of record CM076677.1, read on the forward strand.
AACACCTGCCCTAACTAAACTTTAAAAGCAAAAGAGGTAGGTACAAATAAAGTTCTGTCTTGCATAAAAAAAAGCATAAACTCAGGGGGTGAAAACATAATTATGCCTCTTTATAGGTCCCCGCTAAGGCCTCATCTGGAGTATGCAGTGCAGTTTTGGACTCCAGTCCTTAAGAGGCATATAAATGAGCTGGAGTGCAGAGACGTGCAACCAAACTGGTTAGAGGGATGGAAATTATGAGGGTAGACTGTCAAGGCTGTGGTTGTTTTCTCTGATAAAAAGATGCTTGCAAGGTGACAGGATTACACCTTCTATTAGAGGACATTATAGAAAAATAGCACAGGAACTTTTTATCCATAAACAGGATCACCACACCAGAAGCCACCCCTTCAGACCAGAAGAAAAGGATTTTCATTTGAAGCAGCATAGAAGGTTCTTCACAGTGAGGGCAGTGAGGTTGTTGAATGCCCTGCCAGATGATAATGTGATGGCTGATTGTGTTAATGTTTTTAAGAGTGGCTTGGATAATTTCATAAGCAAGCATAATATTCAATGCTATTGTTATACTAACATTTACAGTTAGTACAGATATGGGTATTTATCGTTTATGTGAGTATATGGAGGGGTTGGTGTGAGTGTGTGTATGGATGCTGGGTTTCATTTGGAGGGGTTGAACTTGATGGTCTTTGGTCTTTTTTCAGCCTGATTTAATTATGTAACTATGTGCATAATGCAGGGATTTTTACAGTGATATTACTGACTTATCTATGATTAATTTATTGAACAGTGTCCATTTCCTACAGTTTTATTAGCTGCTTATCATCAGTAAAAGCAATGCAACAGTGGCACTACTGCTATTTATAGGCCTATTACATACTGTACCTGTATAAGTTTGCTTTAAGATATATATATATATATATATATATATATATATATATATATATATATATATACACGAAATCCTCAAAATCACAAAACCACAACTGAAATTATTATCAATAATTAAAACAAAATACTTGACATGTTATATAAAGAGAAAAAGGACCAAATATATCTTACACCTACATACCTATATAGCATGTTTTGCCATTTTCTCCTTATATAGTGTAAAGACATTTGTGGATTTATATTTTCTGATGTGTTTAACATATGTATTTTTACTGTTTTAATAATTGTGGCGTCAGTGTGTATTATATGCTGGGTAGCGTGGAATGATTTAAGCTCTGCATGGAATCCCCATATTTTTATGATCTTTCAGTGTTATGCTCAGCAGGAATTTTCCCACCTATTGAAGCCCGTAGTAATTATTTCCAGCTCTTTTTCCCCAGTGGACTTGTGTTGCAAATTACTTTATTTTTACATGCATTCACACCTATAAAAAAAGATTTTGCTTTTATTGGAACAAAAACCCCATTACAACAGAATTTGGACAATATATTAAGTAAATCGCTGTGGTATGCCTACTGTTCTGCTTTCTCATGAAATTGTTCTTTCCATTCAATTGCAGAAACAGATGTGTTAATACCACCATGAAAACTGGTACTTCAGTTCTTGGCTAAGGACCTAACACCATCTTATTGGAGTTGATAGAGTTGAGATACCTGTTGTGAGATATTTTGTCCTAGAATAGGCACTATAAAGCAAAGATTTTTGTGTTATTCATGTTTTGTATCATTTCACTTTTTAATAATTATGTCTTTGATTTTACCCTTTACAGCTCCATCATCTCCTCCTCGATCCCTTGCTTTTGAACAGCTATCCGGTATAACTATGAAATTATTATGGGAACCACCTCTCGAGCCAAATGGAATCATACTAAACTATACAGTTTATATTTGGTAATATTTTACCTTCCTTTAAAATAAAAAACTCACAAAGCTCCTCTAGACATCCTAAAGGGTGGTTCATCTTTAAATTAATTTAATGAATAGTACCAAAGTAGTTACTAAAAATATGTTCTCTGAAAGAAAGAATTTTATATGATAAAACAGCCCAAAAGGGTGGTTCATCTTTAAATTAATTTAATATGATGTAGGTATTGATATTCTGAGACAACCTGAAATTAGCCATTGGAGTAGTATAGTAAAACAATGTGTTATTCCATACTTATCCTTATTTCTTAGCATAATGGATGTTTGCCCTGCATATGCAATCATAATATCCAAAATAATTAAATTTTTTAGGAAATGTAATAACTTGCTTTGTACTCCTCAAACACCAATATTTAAAAATTTTTACGAGAATGTGCTGCAGCCCTACTTTTAGTAAACAGGTGTACATATCACCTGAGCAACGTTGGATACAGGAGGCTCTCTTGCATAGCAGCAAGACTTTTGCAAGCAATACTGTACAATGTGTCTGGCCAAACGCTTGCAAAAAGGTTGAAAGGAAAGGTAGCAAACTGCTTTCTTGATGGGGAGGAGTTTTGGATCTGGAATCAGAGCTGGGTTTCAGGCACCAAAATATAAGCTGGGCCAACAATTTGAAGCCTCCTATAGCCTTATAGCTTTATAGCCCCACTATATCAAATCTGAAATGGTAGCAGAAAAGATGAATCTGAAGGGCATTCCAGCAGTAATTTATGCATGCCTTTTCACAGCTTTCTTTCGCTAAAGCTAGTGTGTTGAAAACAGAGGCACATAATCCAGGAACTGCAAAAAAGAATGCACACATTTTTATATTAGAATGGATGGGATTTGGGAAAGGTGCTTAGCCCTGAAATGCTGTGCTCTCTCTGTATGTTTATACTGTACCATTCACTAAAACATAGTAGCAAAGATTGCATTTTTCAAACTGTGTTCACCTTTGTTAAACAGTTGAATTCAATGGAGATTCTTCTCTTTATTTCTTTTAATATCAAAAAACTATAATAAATTATCGCCCAGTGCATGAGCAACAGGGGTCATAGATGATCAAAAGTCCTTATTTAATACCTGCTTGGGGAATGCAGTAGTCTCTGCACCAGCACTGGGTATAATTGCTATTTGACTTGCTTGGTAATTGGCACAGTTTTGCATTGACAAACTGTGAGTCTGGTTAATTTATATTTGTCCCTAAGACCCTAGAGCCCTACAAAATAAAGATATTTTAAGGATAAGAGAAGCTTTATAATACATGGCTATTTAAGATATGAAAATCCAAATTATGGAAAAATCCATTATCCGAAAACCCCCAGGTCCCGAGCATTCTGGATAACAGGTCCCATACCTTTTTATATATAAATCTGTATAGAAATATTCACTGGGATATTCAAAGTCGAGGGATTTTACTTAGACGGTCGAATATCGAGAGTTAATTAAGAAAAAAACTTCGAATTTCAAAGTTTTTTATTGGCTTCTTCGACCATCGAATTGGCTACTTCGACCTTCGACTACGAGTTCGACTTCGAATTGAATGATTTGAACTAAAAATCGTTCGACTATTAGACCATTCGATAGTCGAAGTACTGTCTCTTTAAAAAAAACTTCGACAACCTTCTTCGGCACCTAAAACCTACCGAGCACCAATGTTAGCCTATGGGAAAGGTCCCCATAAGCTTTCTAAGTATTTTTTTATGGAACGAAAATCGTTCGATCGATGGATCAAAATCCTTAGAATCGTTCGATCGAACGATTTTTCCTACGATTGTTCGAATGAACGAATTGCAGTAAATCCTTCGACTTCGATATTCGAAGTCGAAGGATTTTACTTTGATGGTCGAATATCAAGGGTTAATTAACCCTCGATATTCCACCAATAGTAAATGTGCCCCTTACTAATTAAATATTATTTTTTATTTTTATTACTTTTATTTACACAAACCTATCTTTAACTTTACAGTTACAGAGGGGTTCACCTTTTCCACTGTTTAATTTGTTGCTCACCAGTAACAGATTATTTTTTCTTTGTTTCCTAGGAAACCTGCTTGACTGGCAGATGTCCTAGGAAACAAAGGTAAAAGACATATAGGAGTATTTATGGGCTTCATGTGCTTGAGTTCACTTTATACTGCCTTAGTTAATACCTTTGCTCATTGTTTACATATGAGGTTGTGTACCTGCAAATATGTACATGATGTAAAGTAACGACAAAGAATATCGATTTCAATATTAAGAGTATTTTGTAAGTACTTCAGATATAAAACAGAGCAATTTGCTTTATTCCAAAATCTTATCCCAAATGGCATTCATGCTTCATATTGGACAGCTCCATAGTTAACATATTAAAAGTTAATAAAAGTTAATATATTAATGGCCACATAACTCTTTGCTAACTTATTATTGTTAGACTCTGTAAAAGGGGAAATGATTCATTAAAAATTACAAGTGTTAGGGGCAATTCATCAAGGGTCGAATATCGAGGGTTAAATCCTTCGACTTTGAATATCGAAGTCGAAGGATTTTGTGCAAATACTGCGATCATGCGATTGAAGGAATAATCGTTCGATCGAACGATTAAATCCTCTGAATCCTACAATCGAAGGATTATCCTTTGACCAAAACAACTTAGCCAAGCCTATGGGGACCTTCCCCATAGGCTAACATTGGGTTCGGTAGCTTTTAGGTGGCGAACTAGGGGGTCGAAGTTTTTTCTTAAAGAGACAGTACTTCGACTATCGAATGGTCGAAAGATTTTTAGTTCGAATCATTCGATTCGAAGTCGAAGTAGCCCATTCGATGGTCGAAGTTTTTTTTACTTCGAATCCTTCACTCGAAGTTAATGGATTGGCCCCTTAGTGTCTTATTTATCAAAATTCTGATCTGTGTAGTTTTAGAGGCTTTTTCAACCTTGACTAAAACATTTTAAAAAGCACGAATGGCTCCTTTTTATTAAAAAACAGAATATAAAAAGCGTGAAAAAATAAAGACACAGTACAAATATCATTATAAAAACCTCAAAATCCTCATTTCCATAAGAACTTTTGCGTGATTATAACCGTAAAAATACCCACAATCTTGAAGTAAATAATGCTTTACCAATCTGATAAATACAACTCCCACTGACTTCTACATGACCTCACCAGCTTTTAGATGGCTAAATTTTGTTATCGTGTTGGTTGTGGTTCTTACATGAAATTAATAATGCATTTTTGGTAGTTTAGAGTAATTTTTAAATACAAAAAAAAGTTTGATTTGGGGAAATTAAAAAAATAATAAATAAGATCCTTTATGAGGTACTGTATATTGCATAAATTATTTTTAATTATGTAAGTTATTTCTTTCATTTTTGTTTTAATTTTACCTATTGTTACTTTATACATTTGTATACATTTATACATTTAGGAACATTTTTTTTTGCCGAAAGATACAGTAGATGATAGTTTGATCTTTATTCATGTATAAAAGTTATATATCCAGAGAGTCCAGATAATTGGTGATATACTGATCTGTAGAATTTGTCTGTGCCCTATAAATAAATGTAATAAGCTGTGTATATTTTTAACTGGTTTATGCCTTAAAAAATCAAATCTCTAAATAAATCATTAATCATAGATTACTGAATTTAAAATTTATACAACTTTCAATTATTTTTAGGAATGAATTCTCAAACAAAGCAGTAACTGTGGAGAAGACTTTTGTAGAGCTGGAACACTTGGAAACCAATAATGAATATAATGCATTTGTAACAACAAATACCCGATTTGGGGATGGAAACATAAAAAGTGTTATTATTCAATTTAGGACATCAGAGGGAGGTAAGATTATTATTATTATTATTATTATTATTATTAATAATAACATGTAAGAGAGTTAACATATTCTGCAGGAAAAAAAAATTCCACTCTAAAATAAATGTATTTATACAAAGAACATACAGAATTACTTAAACAATTGTTTTTTTTTTCTTTTTTAAGCTCCAAGTGACCCTCCAAGAAATATTGCATACAAGAATATTACTTCTGATTCAATAATGGTTTACTGGACACCACCTTCCAAGCCTAATGGAATTATCCAATACTATATAGTGTACTACAGAAATATCACCGGCAACTACTTTAAAGTAAGCAAGTCATATGTGAATGTTGATATCCAAAAAGAAGATTTGTTGTAGAATAGTATAATGGTGATATCAGACAGAACATTTTATTGCCCATGTGAAATTTCTTCCCTGAATATATAATGCCTGATATTTATAACTGAGCAGTAACTATCATTGCCACTTGTTGAAAATATAGAGGCCTATCAAACCTGCTTCTTTTATTAAATAGCTCAGATCTAGACATTGTGGGGTAAATTCATCAAAGAGTGAAGTTCCGCCACTAGAGTGAAATTCCACAGCTCTCAATTCATTTCTATGGGATTTTGAAAGGCATATTTATCAATGAGTGAAGGTGAAAGTTCACCCTTTGATAAATACGCCTATAAAAATCCCATAGAAATGAATGGAGAGTGGCGGATTTTCACCCTAGTCGCGGAACTTCACTATTAACTTCACTCTTCGATAAATATACCCCTATGCTTCTCTATAACACTGTCAGAACTCTTGTTCTGACTGAAGCCAGTTTCTTCGAGATGCATGTCAGTCCAGATCACAAGTAAACAGCAAAAGCTCGGAGGAAGAAACATGCAAATACAATTTAGTTGCTAATCTCCACACAGTGCCATGATGAAGAAGGTTCATTTAATAAGACAGAAGACAGAATTCAACTTTCTCATCAGAAGCCGGTTTATTATTATATAAAAAAAATGTCATCTTTAAAAACATTTTTATACACCCTTTGCTTAGCAGTCTAAAGGGTCTGATGATTAATAAAGTGTTGACTTGTTACTGCTTTGTGTCATTGCTGTTATTTATTGAAATATGTTTTTCTTTAGAACATTACTTCGGAGGAAATTAATGCCTCTGCTGATCTGCAGTGGACGATTGTTGGTGGTTTGGCTAAATTTAGCAGCTACAACCTTTGGATTACTGCTAGCACGTCATTTGGTGATGGCAATCAAACAAGTGAAAAGATTGATGTTAATACCGATGAGGATGGTAAATAAACAGTAATAATTTAGCAATTGCTCTTAGGTCAATATTTTGCAATTTTAATGAAAACTATTTCTGCTCTAAACACTGCTATCTAGCTAAGCAAACTGCAAATAAGCCATAATCTATTTTTTCCCACAACGTGGTGTTATGTTTTCCTAAATTACTTCTTTCTTTGCGCTATCTTAAAATTTTGGAGGAATTTCGCACCAAAATTTCAAACAAATAAGATAGGAAGTAATGCAATAGTTTCCGCACACATGTTTGAGATGCAGATAGGATACTTGCCTATATATTAGACTTCCCTCAATTGTGTGCAACGTTACAGGCACCAAAATGTAGCCCTTGGGAGTACAAGGGTCATAGGGCACCATGTAAGTTATGCTGACAGGGTTAAACAACAGGTCTCCCTTACTCCCCTGCACACTGTGTTTGCACCTCATTCATATTGACAAGTTCAATAAAACATATTCACACATTTTTGTGCTTAGTAATGGTACCTAATATAAAAGTCAGGGTCCATCTAAGTGCTTTTCTTTTTGATTGACAGATTTCTGATAATGCTGTCAAGCAACAAATATATTTCATTTCATACTTTATATTGTTAACATATTCATTTATATAATTGCAAATGGATTATTGCGATATTACCGTTTGCTGCGTTTTTTGCAAAAACCATGTTTACTTTTCCTATTTGGGTTTTTGATTTTTGCATGTATAAAGTATAAACCATTTCTTAAATGTAATCTTAAAAGTTATCTATTGGTTAGTCTCATTAGGCATACCTTGTAAATGTTGAAGGTGGTGTAATATTACTGTATACCTATTTTTCCTATACTTTTTTTTAATGTTTAGACTTTTTTTTTCAATAGGAAGTTTTATTACATACACTCCACAAAGGCACAAACTATAAAACATATTTTTTCCTACTGGTAGATAAGGTATTAGGTGTTAACAAAACCTATATTTAATACTAGCAATGGAAAATCTGCTTGCATTGAGAAACATATGTTTCATAGTGTTTAACATTAACAACTTTTATATCATGCCCAGCCAATCGTACATCTACCATTATCTCAAGGTACAACCCTAACCATTGTATCCTGTACCACGACACTTGCAGCAACAAACAATCAACAAACATATAGAATATAAGTACTTTCTAAATCTTTCTTACAAGGAATGAAATCTAAGCAGTGCTCAGCAGTCTACTTCTGCTTTCTGCTGAGCATTACTAGAATAACTAATATTGTCAAATATTCATCTCTATAAATAAACCTGTGCATCTTCAGTGTGACGCTTTTACACTGTGTGGCCACTGTTCACTGAATATAGTGGCATCAGTAATTTTGTAAAAAGAAATTCACAATTTGAAAAATCCGTTTATCAAATATTTTTCTGTTTCCTCAGTTATGATGTAACTCAAACACAAGGGGCCCATTTACTTAGCTCGAGTGAAGGAATAAAATAAAAAAAACTTTGAATTATTTTTTTGGCTACTTCGACCATCAAATGGGCTACTTTGACCTTCGACTACGACTTCGAATCGAACGATTCGACCTAAAAATCGACTATTCGACCATTCGATAGTCGAAGTTCTGTCTCTTTAAAAAAAAACTTCAACCCCCTAGTTCGCCACCTAAAACCTACCATAGGTCTCCATAGGCTTTTGAACAATTTTTAGATCAAAGAAAAATCGTTCAATCGATGGATTAAAATCCTTCGAATCGAACGATTCGAAGGATTTAATCGTTCGATCGAACGAATTGAGGTAAATCCTTCGACTTCGATGTTTGAAGTCGAAGGATTTCAATTCGGCAGTCGAATATCGCGGGTTAATTAATCCTCGATATTCGACCATAAGTAAATCTGCCCCAGAGTGTGGTGATAAAATTTCACAATTACCCAGTATGCCAATATTTGCAACACTAATAAAAGTTTGCCTTCACATTAAATACACTTATTTTGTGCAGTCGTATATATCTAAACAAGCACAGGGCAAATATTTTCAACTCCATTTATGAAAAGTTGTGCGCAATGCAAAATCTCAAAAAATTGAAAAACAGGCACAGCAGTGCAATATGGGCAAAAACATTGGCAATACAATCATTTTCAAATAAATATGCACTGCAAAATTTATGAATGATCCCAACAATCTCCAGCACCAGCCAATAGCAAGACCGAGGACAATATTTTTGTGGTAAGGTGCAAGAAGAGTGTGCATCATCTTTATAAAAGCTAATAAAAATTTAAATAATTAAGATTCATTGTTTGAAGTTATTTATTTAGGGATTAAAGGGATTGTTCACCTTAGACTTAACCTTTAGTATGACGTAGGTAATGATATTCTGAGACAATTTACAGTTGGTTTTAAGTTTTTATTATTTACAGTTTTTGAGTTATTGAGCTTTTTATTCAGTAGCTCTCGAGTTTGCCATATCAGCAATTTGCTAGGGTCCAAATGACACTAGCGACCATACATTGATTTGAATAAAACACTGGAATATGAATAAAATAGTGACTGAATAGAAAGATGAGTAATAATAAATACATTTGTAGTCTTACAGAGCAGTTATTTTTAGATGGGCTCAGTGACCCCCATTTGAAAGCTGAAAAGAAGTCAGTAGAAGAAATAATTTGAAAACTATAAAAAATAAAGACCTACTTAAAATTTGCTTAGAATTAGTCATTCTATAAAATACTAAAAGTTAACTTAAAGGTGAACCAACCCTTTAACCTGTTAAATACTGTATTTGCATACTCTGTACAGTTTTGGTAGCGCAAGCAACTTTATTAATAGGTAATGTTAGATGACTTGTTTTAGTTTAAGAATTAGTTTTTTCATTTTTTATCTTGAGCCATTAACACTTATCAATGTAATATCATTAATTGTTCAGTGTGCTACATTTCTTTGAAAGTTGTTGATTATATTTTCTTGTTTTATTCATAGTTCCAGAATATGGGCCAGTTATAGGGGGCTGCATTAACCAAACAGCTGCATCATGCTTGTTAACATGGGATCCTCCATTGAAGCCAAATGGCATAATAACTAATTATTCTTTGGAACTTTATGGACCACAGGGAAACCATACATTGTCTACATATGATACTTTCATCATTTTGGCAGATTTAACACCTTATACTCAATTTATTGTGTCCATTGCTGCAGCGACTATAAAGGGAATTGGCCCTTCTAATCAGTTTACCTTTCAGACTGATGAAGCAGGTAATTTGGAAAATATTTTTAAAGAACTGCATACCAATGCTCTTCTAGTATTACAAAGAATAATATTGTTAGTTGATATCTGTAAATCAAATCAAACGTATCATAGTAGCAGAAAACTATAGTTTGTATAAAATCACCACTGATATACAGGTATGAGACCTGTTATCCAGAATGCTCGGGACCTGGGGGTTACCAGATAATGGATCTTTCTATAATTTGGAACTTCATACCTTAAGTCTATTAGAAAATCATGTAAACATTAAATAAACCCAATAGGCTGCTTTTGTTTCAATAAGGGTTACTTATATCTTTGTTTGGATCAAGTACAAGGTAATGTTTTATTACAGACAAAAAGGAAATCATTTTTTAAATTTTTAATTATTTAGATAAAATGAAGTGTATGGGAGACAGGCTTTCTGTAATTCTGAGCTTTCTGGATAAAGGGTTTCCAGATAACGAATCCCATACCTGCACCAGAATTGCAATGTCAAAGTTATTCAGTTCTGCACAGATACTCACTGAATTCTGTTACTGCTACTAAATACTGTATATCTAAAATTCAACAATTTTTGTTCAACTTGTAGTAGTCCTGGTCATAATTATGATTCGAAATTTGCACTGGTTAAATAAAGAGCTAATCAAAGGAACACAATGTTGAGCTATGGTATTTTTAATTAACACAGATAGTGCCCTAGCTAGAACAAAATACCCTAAGGGGCCCATTTACTAACAATCGAATTTCTTTTTCTCAAAAAAATTGTGGTTTTTCAGTATTTCTTAAAAGCACTAAAAATTTGAGATTTTTTGAGGGGCCTTTTTATTAAACCTCTGGTTGAGTTTTTAAAGAGAATTTTTTTTTATTTTTTCAAGATTTATTATGCTCTGAGGCTGCTAAAAATTTGAATCTAAATACTTTGGATAAAACCTGTCAAAATCATGTAGAAGTCAATGGCAGGTGGTCCCTTTTTTGCTTTTTTTCATTTGATAATATGATGAATTCCAGTTTTTTGGGCGTCAACGTGAAAAAGTTGTACGATTTGATTGTCGCACGATTTTGTGGCAACTTTTCCTTGCACAGATTTTTCCAAGAATCATCATTGGTAAATTAAGGAGATTCGGGTTCGGGGATTTGGTCAAAATTTTTTTTAATAGAGTGAGAAATAGTTGAGTTTTTGTAAATATGTCTATAAGTGTAAAAACCGCGAAAACTGCAAAAGCAAAAATTCACCAAGGAAAAGTTGTCGAGGTCCTATAGAAGTCAATAGGAACTATGCTGTTCTTATTAAATCGATTTTAGTCACTTTTAGAGATTTTTGGATTTTTTTATGCTACAAATTGTCGGAAAAACTAGAACTTTTCGAGATTTTAGAGGTTTTCGTATATTTTAGTAATTGTTTATGGCAAAATTACAAAAAAATCAAATACAGAGTGTTTTCTCTCCAAGTAAACTATCTGCAGTAAATAAAAAATTCTAATATATCCTTGACAAACCAAGTCAATTTTACTGTAGAATTTGTTAATGTATTCCGGACTCAGAATATGGCAAAACACATGGAATATCATAAGTATTTTTAACAAATCAGTTCATGTTGAAAGTGTATGGCTGCATCACATAAAGCCATAGACCTTTGGATGTAATAAGATGTAGTAGTTATACTTTTGTTAGTTAATACTAGTGTGTAGTGGTGGACGAATTTGCGCCGAAAACGGCGACAGCGTCTCGTTTTTGACAACAGCGCCTGCTTTTGACACCGGCACCCGTTTTTGGACGCTGGCGGCCGTTTTTGACGCCGGTGTCCATTTTTTTCCGACACGGTGAAAATTATATCGCGCAAATTCGCCGCAAATTTGCAACTGGCGAATAAATTCACCCATCACTAATAGTGCGAATTTCTCAAAATTAGTATGGTTTTGGATCATTTTAACAACTCTCCTGTACAGTAGTACGGGTACTCGTACTAAGTAGGCTTAGTGCAAAAATGAAGTGCAAAGATCTATGGCAAATCTGAAAAAGAAGGCAGTTTTCACAGTAAAAAAATAAAGTGCCACAAGCTGTTTCTTAGTATTGGCTACCTATGGTGGAAACGACTGGTTTGTTAATTAAATATAAAAATATACATTCCATTTTTCATTTGTTATAGAACCTTCAATGCCTCCACAGAACTTGACTTTTATCAATGCCAGTCATAGTACTGCCTGGTTACATTGGAGCCCAAGCCCAAAACCTAATGGCATTGTGCTTGCATACAGTTTCCGAATTGTGGAAAATGGCAGTGAATTCGAGTTTTTTCAGGTAATGCTTTACTTAAAAACCTTCTTTGTGCTAAATGTAAAAAAAAAAAATTGAATGTGGGTCTAGGAATTTGAAGTGGATTAATGTTTGCATTTGATTAGATTAATATATTTTTCTTGTTTATTACATTAAATACTGTACTAGTGTAATAAAGGTGGTCAAACACTGGCTGATGTATGATTGTATGTAAGTGATCGGCCAGCTGGTCAGATGGGTGAATATCATAAAAGTGGTTGTACATGTGCATGGGCACATTCCATTGTTCTGTTCATTTGGGAAGACATTGGCCAATGCATCATGCACATGGTGACATGATGCATCAGCAAATTTTCAAACATGTGATCTAACAGGAATGCAGGATTGTCTATTTAAACTAGATCCTAACCACCATAACATGGGATACATGCCCAGACATTGGGGCAGTATGGGTACAATGGAACAAAGTATCCCATCCAATCTGTATTGGTACTCTGATTACTTTACTTGTGTAATATTTTGCCATCCTAGGGACTTTGCTTTTAAAGAGCATAGCACACATCTAAGGGGGGAATTTACATATACCTGGACAAGAACTGCAAGATCACTAAGGGGCACAAGAGCATGCTCATGCAAAGAGCACTTCATCCATGGTTCTGGCCGTGCTTTGGACCTCACGGTGGAAACAAATGTGGTGTGAGGTATAGAGTACAGCATCAGCAAAGGCAGGCCAGCCCCTGTTTTTACTGCCTGCAACAGGTAGTGAGTCCAACACAAATATGCCAAAATGCAGGAATGACCCATATTGTTTTGTATTTATTTATGTAAGAAGACGAGACACAAAAACAAACTGGGGAGGGAAACAAGTGCATATAAATTCCAGCACATGCAGGCTACCAATTCAATAATACTCTAGCAGAGCTCACCACCCAATGGAAGCTGTGGTGGCAGTAGGGCTAATTTATTATGCAATGGACAAAATTCACAGTGCAAAAAAATCACAAAAACCGAAAGTTCTTTGCATTCCAAGATTGGGCAAATAGTGCGTGACATAAGGGGATCCTGTGGAATGGACCTACGTTTGTTTCCTATCAAGATGTGCAGGGGTCCACTAGGCACTTTAGGCTGGCTCATGGGAGGAATCAAGCACTAGGTTTCAATGAGCCTTTGGGAAAAAAGGGAGTTGTGCTCACCACACATTTTAAAACCGTTATGTGGGGGTGCGATAAAGTTGTGACCACAAAATTCAGACAAACAAATACAGACAAGAATTTGTCTCTTTCAATGAGCCAGTCACCACTGGGGTCAGTGGAATATTTACACCACCTTCTACTCCAGTGGTTTTTGCCTTAACCTGCCCATTGTGGCTTTGCCGAGTGCAGAACATATAGAGCAGGGAAAATAAAAAAGTGTTACAAAAAGAGAGGAAAGCAATGTTTATTGGAGTTTGGTAGTCCTACCCATAGTCAGCTGCAACTTTTCTTGTTCAGCAGTTTTATATAAAAGGTTATGTAATCTAAGTGCCACACTGCTACCCCACTTTAGTTTTTTTAGATGTATCGTACACAATGGCAAAAATAAGTCTCATTGATTGCTTTGGTATGCATAAATGTAAGTAAATGTTCTCTTTTAATTCTCTGTATTCTAGCAATATGGTTTTATGTATACAAATATCAGTTAATTGTGTAATTTTGGTACACAGTGAACTGTAAACGATTTACATGCATTTTTCTTTTAATAGAACATAACAGAAAAGCAAACTCAAGGACAACTCACTGCTCTGGAACCTTATAAGACATATTTTGTCAGTGTTTCAGCTTTCACAAAAGTTGGTAATGGGAATCAGTTTAGCAACAAAGTCAGTTTCACAACAAAGGAATCTGGTAAGCTTCCCTTGATGTGCTTGGTAGTATTGATTAAAACTATATTTATATATATATAATGTATACAATAGGAATATACTGTAGAATATAAACATTATGTGCACATTGGTATATGGGGCAATGATATATGAGAGCCAGTGTACAACTCTGAAATCATAGTATGGCTAACCGCGTGCAATGCTGCAGAGCTGCCAATAATTATTGAAAATTAAATATTGCTGTTGGAATGATGAAAACAGCTAGAATTTATACAATAGATTGTAATCCATGACAGTTACTTGACTGGTCTGTGTTTATATTACAAGTTTAAGTGGCCTAAGCAGTTCAGCTGGGTTGCTAGCCAAGAAACTTTTCTGCATGTCTGGAAGTTCAATTAAATTATAAGTTGCTCGCCCCACTATTAAAAAATGGGATTTCACAGCAAACGGCTTGTATCTCAGTTGACACTCATATCCCAGGTTCAGAGGTTAAATAACCATCAGATTTTAGCCTTCTAATTCTAATGCTTTTCATGGTGGCTTACTCTAGTCTGCATTGTTTTATGCCAGTTATCAGTTTATAAACAAATACATTGTTGCAGCATTTTTTAAGTGGAATACCAATATCTGCAAAATCTGCAATTGCCACTGGGGCCCAGGAACAAAAATTTAAGTTTTTCAGAATTAATAAGCCTTTTAAAGTGCCAAAAAGGGTATACCGTATAAAAAGATGATAGTACTATTTTAAGCATTTTCCTTTATACTCCCTAAGCTGTGCCATACAAATGATACTAACATTGTTTCATTTAAGTTCCAGGAATTGTCCAGAACATCAAATGCATTGCTACTAGTTATCAGTCAGTTTTGATTCATTGGGAACCCCCTTTACAGACAAATGGAATGATCAGTCATTATTACATAGCATCTAATGACAACACCACAATAGTTCCATCTAAAGACCAGGTGCACACTTTCAGAGAATTGCTCTCCAATACAACATACTCTTTTAAAATCTATGCTGTTAATGCTGCTGGTAAAGGACAAGAACGGGAATGCAATGCTACTACAAAATCTGAAGAAGGTAATGTTATTTTCTTATACAGTATCTATTCTATCATTTTTTTACTGTTAAAGTTTGGTCTTGTGCTTTCTAAAATTGTGGTGCAGAAATCTGCAAATTTAGCCAAATGTAAAAAAATAATGTAACGGGCCATGCTGTTCTACATATTTAATTTTTAATTACAAATGACTGTATCCACTGTATCAAATGGTTTGTGGTATAGGATGAGCTGATTGCAGTAGGTGATTGTTTTTATGTTGAGATCTAAGTCTCAACATAAATAACTCCAGCTAAAGGCAGCATTCAATGCTTTGCATACTTCTGTGATTATCCTCCTTCTCCTATCCTCCTAATCACACAACATGTAAAGCACTGTGGGTACTGTATCTTTGGCTGGAGGAGACCTGACTATTGCTTCTTTACAATTTATATTTGACAGTTGCTTAGAATTATTTGTTTCTTTCAAAATTGAACTGTTATATTTGGGATTTCAAAATGAAATTATTATTACATTCACGTGTTTATAAACCCCAACATATTCCATGACGCTGTATATCAAAGGGGTTTATGCACTGATCATACAGACTAAGGGGCAGATTTATCAAAGGGCGATGTGGCTAATGCTAGCATCAATTAGTTAGTGTTACCACCCGCTGGGACATTGCAAAATTAGTAATGGACACAGGCGTTAATTTGCTAGCAAAAGAGACAGGCTCTAACGGTCATTCACACTCTATTGCCAGGCGACAAATCGCTCTGGCGAATGGACGTTACTCTGCAAATTCACTAAAGTGTGGATTTTTTCTGAACGTTACCTCTTTCGCCAGAGTTGCCTTCGCCACCTCAGACCAGGTGAAGTGCATTAAAGTAGCTACATATTCCTCAATCTTCTGTCACTTACATTATATTCTGTGACCCCAAAAATGCATCAAAGTCCAAAAAACGCTGGCATCTTTTCCTTTTTTCAGCCTGATTGCCTGCAAAAGACCTAACTTAAACTTTTTTTTGGGTAACCAGTTTCCCCCTATACATTTGTAAACATATGGAACATTAATTTTACAGTGGGCACATGTGTAGGGCATTAGAATAACTCTATTGTCTTTATTAAGGTTCCCTGGACTTGTGTTTTAAAAAGTGTCATTTGTAAGTATATGCACCAACATTTAACATAAAGACGTCCATACAACTTTAAATTTCTGGCCCTAAGCAAATTGACCTGAGCACAAGATCTCTAACGAAGTTTTGCTAGGCAAAAATGAACGCTAGTGCATCTTCAGTATGGTGACATTGGCGAAGTAACACTAGCGAAAAATCACCATCATTCGGCGCCCATGACTTCGCCTGGCGAAGTTTCGCCGATTAGTAAATCTGCCCCTAAATTTTCATACCAATACAAGGGTCTAGATTAACCCAGTTTATGTATTTGCTATATACTGTCCTCATGCAGCAGTGCAATAATAGGCTATATACTAAAACAATTTTGATGAATATTCTTTACCTTTATATCCACCCATTGTTTCTATATTTCATGTACAGTATTATTTGTACATGCATTTTATTAGAAATAGAGTAAGAATTTCCTTCTCAAGTTGTTCTTCTTGCATGTTAGCAAAGATTACACATTCATACTTTGGCATATAAACAGTTTTATATCTGTTGTCAGCTTCTTATTAATTGTGGTCTTACATTATTCATGGGTGCTGTGCCAGCTCTGAGTCACTGACAATGCATTCAGTTTTGACAAAAGGTGAAATTAGATTAGCTTCACTGTATTACTATACAGTGTTTAGCCTTACATTTCCACAATTTCCACAAAGTATAAACCCATTCTTTCATTCAAAATTGGTAACTCTGTAGCTGATCTCTGTTCTGAAATATGAATACTTGTTTTGCTTTGCATACATGGCAGTAAACATGATACTATGTACAGTAATTATATTAAAGTAATTATATTAAACTGTGGTGATTTACTGCTGTATTACCTACTATAATTAGTCATCCAACATTTGGAACCATGAGCTACAATAAACAGTTCTGGGGAACCACACAATTATAAAAAGTCTGTGGAAGCTCCCAGTTAAGGACTGTGATTGGCTGTTTGTCAGGACCATGTGGACTACCAGCCTGCAGCAGGTCATGTTTGGCAGCACACTGGTGCCTTCATACCTCTAAGACATGCCTCAAGCCTAGGAATTTAAAGGAGCACTTAGTTTGAGACCATAGGGAATAAAATCTAGGGAGGGTTATGTGCAACCCCTTTAGGGGATGTTGATGAATCTTTACCTTGTTCATATTAAAGCTTTCTGGCTTACCTGGCCTTACCATAACATTCAGAAAAATGTCTGTCACACTGGACTGATCGTATATTTAATCCTTGATATTATTGGTCACACCAAGCTTCCACCACAAAAATGTACTAAAATGCCTATATTAGATATTATAAGTTACAGAGGAGTCACATGACGATTTAAAAGCATGAGGCTGTAGGCCATATAACTCTGAGTGCTATAGGTTATTCATAGTGATGGGCGAATTTATTCGCCAGGCGCGAATTCGCGGCGAATTTGCGCGATTCGCCGTCGGCGAATAAATTCGCGAAACGGGCGCGAAAATTCGCGTCAAAAATTCGCCGGCGTCAAAAAAAATTTTTTCGAAAAAACGGACGCCGGCGCCAAAAACGGGCGCCGGCGCCAAAAACGGGCGCCGGCGTCGAAAAAAACGGGCGCCGGCGTCAAAAACGAGACGCCGGCGCCGTTTCGCGAATTTTTCGCCGTTTCGCGAATTTCGCGCGAAATTCGCGAATTTTTCGGCGAAGCGAAACTGCACAAATTCGCCCATCACTGGTTATTCAAGATTTTTTTATATATATATAATTTTTTTTTAAAACAAGAAAGGCCAGAGCTATATATCAGTGATCAGTAGATAAAATAAAGATCTTCACATCTAGCATTGTTTCACATTTATGTAGTGAGCTTTAGTTCTTTGCAGAGAATTGCACACACATGTTTCCCATTTAAGGCATCCACAAAGAAAGATGTTATATCTATGATGGTCTAAACATTGGATTTAGGATAGTGGATATAAATATAAAGCATCTATAAAATATTTTTAAGATATGGGTAGACAGTGATCACTTTATCTTATTGCGCTCAACTTCAGTTATTAAGAACAGGCTGCAAAACAAGCATAGGATACGTGGAGTGATGTGTCTAAATTAATACCAGCTGTGCTTGGAAGGTCTGATGAAGGCTTTTTTTAGTCATTCTCAAAGAATGGAAATGTGATTCTTCATGCTGATGTAATAGTAATCCTGTTTATATCTGTAACCCAATAGTACATTTGTCTTAGAATTGGCTGGTTCAGCATACATTTAATCAAATGAGAAGACGGTATCTTTGAAGGTCACCATTGGTCTGTTAAAACCAGCATTTGACAGACCACTAATATGCTTTGAAGTATTCTCTCCTTCTATCTACTCATCAGTTCCTTTTTCTGATAAAAGTCCTGAATTTTTTTTTTATCTGACTGACCTTCAGTAGAGCTATGAAAATCCCTATTATATGAGGCAGTCTAGAACAGTGTTTGTAGAGTTTTTCAGTGTGCGCAAATTATTTTTGGAAAGCACAAAAGTGTGTGCAGAAGTCTGAGCAAGTACTGATCTTAATACAAATAAAGTGATCGTACAAACAGGATTACAAGCATTAAAGAAACAAAAATATGCACAGTGATGCACAGCAACAAACATACAGTAAGGGTCACATGTTCAGAGACACGTGGGGAAGGCGTTACCTGTCCTAAAGAGCTTAGAATCTAAGTGGGCTTATCCTCACACTGAACTCAAACTCATGTTCCATTCCATAAAACGTGAGAACCAGTAAAAGGAAAAACAGTAAGAGCTAATGTTTCTACCATGATGTTAAAGTACAATTAAACTGCATTAATTGCACTCCTTAATTTGGTTTAAGGCCTATGTATCAACGATTCTGCCGAATTTTGAATTGATTTTGAAAACTTGAACTGAAAAATCTAATTTAATTTTAAAAATACAACTTACATTGATGTCCCCGCAGACACGCTAGCTTTAAGATATGTCATTTTTTCTCTGGAGTTTTCTGCTCTTAGTAAATCTCGAAAATGAGGATGTTTCTTATACTAGAATTCACAATTTTTACTTTCTAAAAATCACCGTAAAAGGTCGAAGAATTTAATTATAAATTATATCTGCTCCATAGAGATATTTATTCAAATTGAAATTTTTAGAAATAGAACACTTCCTGTTATCACATTTTCTGTATAGGTATAGGAATTCTCAAATAGATTAATACTACAATTGTTGGGATTTTTTTTGCATGATTGGGAATAAAATAAAGTTATTTTTGAATGCTGGAAAAACACTTTCTATTGACTTCTATAGCAACATTTTGTCCAACTCAATCTTATTTTGTTGCCATGATTTTCTCGAATTGGGCAGAGAGATTTAAATTCAGTTTTAATGAATCAGCCCAGCCCTGTCTTTTACTCAGCAAACACACTACAATGCTACTTAAGACTCTGGCTTGAAATAAAAATTGGTATGCTATTGCATTTTAGTTTTGTGGTGTCTATTAGTCACCTAGTTATTTTACTAAACAAGCTTAATATTAGTAGATTCAATTCAAAAATGAATGCTAAGAAATGTAAAATGATTTGTTATTGTCAAGAAGTTTCTTAGTACAGCTGTTCAATTAAGTCAGAAATGTCTCGTTTCAGTGCCTAGTGCTCCAAGAAGTGTTACTTTTCTCAATGTTGAGTCTGGAAGTGTTGCTTTAAGATGGAATAGACCAACAAATGTTAATGGCTATTTAATGAACTACAAAATTACAGTCCAGCTTCTTGCTTGTGAATGCAATAACTGGGATGCCAATAAATGCATTGAGATGGTTCTGGATTTCTATTCATTTGAAGATGAGCTTGTTCTTGAAAAGACAATATATGGATTGAAAACATACAGATGGTATAGACTTGAAATAAGTGCTAGCACGAATGCTGGATATGGTGTGCCTTCTCCATGGATTCATACTCAGACATTACCTGGTCGTAAGTGAAAGAAATGTGCAATCTACATATTGTTTTAGCTAATTGTGTATCTATTGTTAACTAACAAACATAACAATTAACATGGCTGGCAGTTTTTAATCCAGTTCTCCACATAATACACACATTTAACTATACCTATATGAACAGGAATAAGCTTATTAGGCCAGGCAAAAAATCCTGTATATACAGGTATGGGATCTGTTATCCATAATTTCCGCAATTTGGAGCTTTCTGGATAATGGGTTTCTGGAAAACAGATCCCATACCATACAGTAAATAAAGTGAAAAGCCCCTGAATTAAAAAATAAAATAAACAGAAATAATACATTAATTCTGCAGCAGGAATTAAAGATACCGAATGTGTCTTTTGATTACCATGTCATTCATGCTTTATTTGTTAAACATTATTTATAATAATTTATATATTATATACAAAATCTAAAATAATAACCTGGTATTCTTTAGCCCCCACAGAGTTCCCTTTTATTATACAGATTACTCCAGAATATAACTCAGTACTTCAATTTATTATGTGACTGCTTTATATAGTATATTAAAACAAAATGTGGTATTGCTAGGCTCAATGCATATCATATCATTTTATATCACAGTGTTGTCTATCTTTGGGTCACAGGTACCCTAACTGGCAATTCATTTAAACATGTTAATTTCTTAACTACAAGAGAGATCATTGGTGATTCAGACATTTGGATTGACTCATCACTCCTTTACTAAGGAAAAGCCTAACACCTGGCAAGTTAAAGCTCTAGAGGCTTTAAGTTGGACAGCCCTGGTATACAGCATAGAAGTTGAATATTTCCATCCAAAAATCATTATTCTGTGTGCCATGCCCTCCTGCTTTATACATCTCTTTTTACTTTTATACATATCTCTGTCTATATTTATTTTGCCTTACTTCGATATTCATATTTTTTTATATTGTAGGTCATTAAAATAAACTCCAGTGTGAACATTTGATCTTTAAACAAAATTAACTCTCTCTGAGGGGGTTATCTATCAAAGGTCGAATTTCTAAGTTATGTGATTTTTTTTTTTAACTCGAGTAAATTCGAATGTACTTACAACTCGAATGGGAGGTTATTTTAAAAAAAAAACTCAAAACGTCTAACATTCGATCAAATAGGAAGGACCTGAAAATCCGAATTAGATTCAAATTTTGAAAACAAAACTTGAATGTCAGGAAGGCTATTAACATCTTCTAGTGGTTCAATGGACCTCTTCTTCCATTGACTTCTACATGAACTCGGCAGGTTTTAGGTGCGAAGTATCGAATTAGAACTGTTTCCAGGGTCGAGGTGTAATAAATCTCACAATCAAATTAAAATTCAAGTTGGTTGTTTTAAATTCAAAATTGTTAGTTTTGACAAAAACAATTTGAATTTATCATTCGAACCTTAGTAAATCTGCCCCTAGTAATTAATAATTTCTATAGAAAGTCTCTTGGAAAAAAAAGTCTCAAAGTCACTGAATTCAGTTTCCTGTGTAGAGTAATCACCAAGTTGCTTCCCTGTGTTGAGATTTAGCATATAACCTTCATGATGAGTTATCCAGATCCTATACTCAGCCAGCACACTTTACAGCTACCTTAACATTAGGACACAGATGGATTGTAAAGATGACCCTGACCTCCATAAGACCCACATTCCCGTGCAAGGATTGAAGCATGTTAATCAGGAAATTATGGTTGTTAGTTACAGAAAATGCATTACTGTTAAAAGCAAAACAAAGTACTTATAAGAGGAAATGATTAGATTATAAGAGAAGAGAGATGGCTTATCCATAGTCAGTAAATTGTTATGATTTATAAGATTCACACAGATAACTTTTTAAACGTTTTAACACAGAGGCATAAATCAGCCTGTAAGATTTATGTAGAAATAAAAATAATGCTGGGAAAAAGTTTGTTGTTATATACACAAAATAATAGCAAATCTGTTTAGTAACAATAAAAACATCAGAATAGCTATGTGTCTGAATATGGCTTGATAGCATTTATTAGTAGAGTAACCAAATACAATATTGAATGTATGCAATGTATGGTCATCTACTGTCCCTAAATCATGAGCGCCAGATAAAATGAATGTACAACTGGCAAGACCATGCACTAAGCAGTCCATTTATTCCTTTTTACATATTTCCAATTCAGGTGAAACACATATGGGAAAATAAACAGATTTTCTATTTTACAGTTGTTTCTTGTTAGAATGCAAACTGTGCAGAGTGGCAGGAAACTATATTCATTCCTTGTATCAAAATTACCCCTAATATGTTAAATTGATAGGACTAGAACTATTAATAAATAGCTGATAATTTAAGTTAAAGTTAAGTTAAAATAAACAGATTTTCTTTTTTACAATTGTTTCTAGTTAGAATGCAAACTGTGCAGAGTGGCAGGAAACTATATTCATTCCTTGTATCAAAAGTACCCCTAATATGTTAAATTGATAGGAATAGAACTATTAATAAATAGCTGATAATTTAAGTTAAAGTGTATTTGTTTACTTTTACTGTATAGTTATTAGCTAGGTCTAGCTAGGCTTAAAAGCAATAAAACAGTTTTATATTTCAGAGTTTGCCATTGTTTTTCAATATGCTTGTGGTCTAAGGTTGCAGTTATTTCATTACAACAACATTATTCTTAGAGCACCTAACATTTATCTTGGTTAGAAATTGTATGTGACAGGTTGCAATACAATGCTAAAAGTGCACATATCATTTGACAGTTTAGAATTCCTTTTATCTCATGATGCATTTCTCTAATTTAAGCTACAGTTCATCTACTGTTTTTTGGAAGTGTTTTGTGCTTTTAATTATTTATTGTTGGTTAAAAGAGTAGAGAAGGTTCACTGTATGCAGTGTGTGATGTTTATATGAAAATTACATCATTAAGTTGGTTTTAGTAGGATATTTTGTTAAAGGCTTATAAACACTGAATTATTTGCATGTAGTTGATATTGTAGATAAACATTGTAGCAAAGCATAATAAAAGATGTAGTAAGCTGATTTCATAAAATAACTTTATATCAAAACTGAATAATTAGGATTGTTGGAACATGTATAGTTTTAGCATTATTGATTTAGCTGCCACATTCAGATGTATAGTAAACACAAAGGGGACATACTGTATTGTGGCAGAAATCCCCTCTGAATACTGAAGCTACAGGCATTGCAATCCTTAGTAGTGTGGCAACTATTTATAAAAACCCATGTCATCTTCATTATAAAAATAGCAATGGGTGTGAAGCCTTATCCATTTCATAAAGATAATTTTTGCCTCCCCCCTTCCCTAGTACGACAAATATTATTTTTTAAACCTAATATTTTAAGTGATGTATTTGTTTATACAAATATGCCATCCAAGGGCTCATTTAATAAAGAAATATAACACTTCAATATAAGTTGCCACGTGTTTTTACCCCCATTTTTATTTTTTTCCCCAGAATTCCAGGGTACCAGTAGTAGCAAATCTTCCACAATTGATGCATGCAAGGTCATGGGCATGAACTTACATGCCCTTCTGTTGCTGGCTATATTAATGGTGCAAGGTATAGCACAATATAGCGCAGTTTGCAGAGGAAACCCTGTACTTACTGGAATAGTCAGACACAGGTTGTCTTTCACCTGAGAATTCTGAACTTTGTGTCTCATGCACAATACTTTATGAAACTGCATAGGCATGAAGTTAATTGTGTTTTCAAACACTCAAGAAATGGTATACCTGACACAATGTCTTAACTAGCATAATAAATATGTAAGTACAACATTATAGACAGCATTTGGAGGTAATAGCCCAATACCAGTGCATTAAATTATACTTACTTTCATGTTTAACTATTGGGGTTTATGCCACCATTTCTAGGTTTGGTGAAATTGTTTCCTCCCATTACATCAAACTACAGTTTTGCTTCTGCATTGTATGTGTCAGTCTTACAAACAACACAGAGCTTGGCAGGCTACTGGATTTAATTTAATAAAAATAATAATTTGCAAAGTAATATTCTTCAATATTAATTCACATAATTACCCATTTTAGATCAACTTGAAGGTGACCTTTTTGTGTTCAAATAATACATTTTCTGAAATTACATACACTGTACACTTGTGCTAACTACAAAACCCAAATCATGTATTTGTTTTCTGGAGTATAAGGTTTTACATGTTCACAGAATGTAAAATTAAATATTTAACACTTGTTTAATCAGAAGAAAAATGTTCTGAAACCTAATACCTAAGTGTCTACTAATCAGCTGCCTAACTTATACATTATTTGCCATTTAAAGGGAAAATATAACAACATTCAGTATAGAAATCTCATTGATGAAATTGAAACAGTGTGTTAAACAGATATTGATTGGGTATTACGTATGCCTTATCTTATATAGTGTTTATTTTATTCATACAATTAAATACTTTAAGTACTTTTGAAAGTACTTACTGTATTTGACTATAAGCCTATTGAAACTGGTTCAGGAAAGTGATACCATTAACAATACAAAGATGTTGTTAACATTTCCCCTTTCGTATCAGTAATAATCTATTTTTACCTTTCATTCCTGCTTAAATACATTTTATTTGATATATATATAAAAAATAAAAAGTGTTTTAAATTTTATTTAAAAAATTCAGTTGCTTGAATGTCAATGTAACATCTTTTATAGCTGTAGATGGACCACCACAAAACATAACAGTAACAGCAACATCACAGAGCCTGAAAATTAGCTGGAAAGAACCTTTAATCATCACTGGGCCTACTTCATTCATGATCAATGTATCCTCGGTAAGCAACAGCAATAACAAAAAAGTAATTTGAAATTTGACTCTCAAATAAAAGCTGTAAAGGTTGTTTATGACTGCAAATACACTTGCAATTGGGCGTATGCATTCATTGTCTCGTGTCCGGACGTGTTGCTTCCATAGTTGTGCTGAGCACCATTGTGTCTGTCCTTCCTTATCTGATGAACTGTAGGCAAATTGACACTAGGGAAACCTGAAACTACCACTATACTGAATATTGTTGGAATTCTGTT
This sequence comes from Xenopus petersii, assembly GCA_038501925.1. NCBI lineage: Eukaryota > Metazoa > Chordata > Amphibia > Anura > Pipidae > Xenopus > Xenopus petersii. The sequence goes on from CM076677.1 coordinate 38,389,432, forward strand.
ATTAAACACTGCATTGTGGGAAATTTACATATTGCACCTGGTAAACAAATGCACCTCTTTATCTTTGAATGTTTCTTGATTTGATGTTTCTTTTTTAAACACTTGCTTTGGTGAATGCAGCTAGATGCCGCTCCTAAAACAATGTCTGCCATGGGTTGTGAAGATGGATTGGTTATTTTCCTATTCCATCAATTTGTATGTATTAAACTCGTCTATAATAAATACATTTTTTACAGACAAAACCTGGAAACATAGTCCAAAATAGTTGTAGTACTTAAAGGAAAACTATACCCCCCAAACAATGTAGGTCTCTATAAAAAGATATTGCATAAAACAGCTCATATGTAAAATCCTGCTTCATGTAAATAAACCATTTTCATAATAATATACTTTTCTAGTAGTATGTGCCATTGGGTAATAATCATAAATAGAAAATTGCCATTTTAAAAAATAAGGGCCGCCCCCTGGGATCGTAGAATTCACTGTACTCACAAACATACCAACAAACCATACACGTTAGGTCACATGAGCCAATTAACAGAGTTGTGTCTTTTGCTTCCACACTTCTTCCTGTTACAGTTAGAGTTGAAGTATTTCTGGTCAGGTGATCTCTGAGGCAGCACACAGACCATCACGAAATGGTGGCTCAAGGCAAGACATGTAAAAGGGCAATATTTACTTAAATATATATTCCAGTTTGGTAAGATTCTTTAATATGCCACTTAATATGATATGAACTATCTGTTGCTTAAGTGTTCATTTTGGGGGTATAGTTTTCCTTTAAAGGAAAGAAACAAGCAACTTATTTATAAATTAATACTGAAGTAAATCCAATTAAAAAATCCATATTGCTCTTATTTAAAGAACAAAATATAAGGTAAAAATGTATTTTTTGGAAAATAAGCAGGTGCTTTTTTTTTTAATTCCAGTCTTGGAGGCAAGTTTTAATTGCATTAAAATACTGTAAGTACAGTATACTGCTAAGTAGAGCCTCCTGTAGGCTACCAGTTCACATATGGGCTATCACGGTTATTAAAGGTTGGGGACCCCTGTTCCAGGGTCTTATTTAAATCAGTACATGGTTGCTAAGGTACTTTGGATCTAGCAACCAGATTGTCAAAATTGCAAACGGGAGAGCTGCTGAAAATAAAGCTAAATTTAAAAAAAAATGAAATAAAAAATGAAGACCAATTGCAAGTTGTCTCTCTACAGTATACTAAAAGGTAATTTAAAGATTAACAACTCCTTTAATACATGTATTATAGTGATTTTAAGTGTAAATTAAAAATGCAGATATTAATCATTTAAATAGCTAGTTATTCACATTTTTATGTAGATTTGAAGGTGGCAATAGGTAACAAAAATATTTTTTATCTAGATCAAGATGAGATAACACTTTCATTTAAAAAGCAGTAGAAAACTGAGTCAGAGAATGCAAATGAAATGTGAGAAAAAAAGACACACGAAACTTAAAAAAATAAGAAAAATAAGAAAAAAGTAGGAGCCCCATTAATTAGCGAGATAAGAAATTAAAACAAATATTAGGAATAGTTAGAAAGTATGATTAGATTGCATTAATTATTACAGTATATCCTATTTCTGTGCCATGTCTCATCATGTGCCAAATATAGGGGGTTATTTACTTAGGGGCAGATTTATCCAAATGTTAGATTAGAACTCACCACAGAAAAAACCATGTTTTAATCATTCCTCAATGGAGTTCACCAATTGATAAATATACTTTTAAAATTCCATAGGAATGAATGGGAAGTGGGTGAGTTTTTTTCTGTGGTGAATTCTAAACCCACACTTTAATAAATCTGCCCCTAAAACTCATTTTATTTCTCATATTTTACCAGAAACAAAAACAACCTAACTCCAATACACAATTTTGGCTTATTTACTAATAATTCAGGTCGAAAAATTTGGATAAATAAAGTGAAATATTTTTTATTACTATTCGAATCGTACAACTTTATAGAATTGACACTCTGATTTATCACCCCTCAACATCTTCAAAATGGGCAGCTGCCATTTACTTTTACATGAATATGACAGGTTTTACATGGAGTATTTTCGGATTAAGAATTTTAACAGCTTTGGGGCATAATAAATATCGATAAATTCGATTTTTTTTCTCTAAACAAATTTGAGTTTTTCATGGAAAAAGCTCAGCTAGAAAAAAAATGGGTTTTAATAAATAACCCCCTATGACTTAAGGGGTTTTGAAAGAAAGTAACTTGGATCAGAATGTTACTTTTGACATGGTAAAAAGGACAATTTCTTAATGATCTAAATTATTATTCTTAAAGGTTTAATTTTTTTTAAAGTTGTATTAAAAGAACTCTTTAAAATAGATGGACTGATACAGACTTAATAATTATTAGGTTACATTAACTTTTGCTGCAGGAGTAACAAAAAATATGTTTTTCTATTACATTTTGAACAATGATCCCAAAGAAATATTTTAGAGAAAAGTTCATAACATGATTTGGTGGCATTTTTTTTCAGCCACATTTTAAAAAAATTGGTAAATTGTATTGTTTTTGTATAAAACAAAAAAAGAAAAAATAAGACCGAACTGCTTTCGTGGTAACAATATTCTTAAGAATTCCAGATTCAAGGGGCACTCACCATTACATTTCTTATTAGCACTTAAACTCTTATGTCAGGAGGTTTAGCGACTTGTTTATAGTTTTTACAGGAAACTATAAATCAGGATTAATGCTTTGTCTTAACACAAACTGTTTTCATTTAATATGTGGATAAATGCCAGTTCATTTTGTATCTTTTACATGATGAATTTAATAGAGAGGAATGCATGACAGCTTTGACGACAAGAAAGTCAAAACCGAAATTATTGGAAATATTATCTGAACTATTTTAGTTAGTAGAACATGAGTAAACTTAACACTTGCATGTCCACAAGACCAGGGCTCGTCTGTTTAGTACATCAGAAACTTTAGTGGATGGTGACCCTCAGTGGGGAGAAAGCAACACATCTGTCAAGAAAAGAAAAAACATGCACAAACCTAATACCTTAGCAGCTGCATTTAATACACACTTCCCCCAAGGACTACTGTACAGCTACCTAATCTACTTATAAAAGTACACATTAAACAATATTGTACAACTGATCTCCAATGGGGCACTCAAAGATGTGTTTTAGATCAACTGTGCCTGGACATACCTCCCTCTAAAACTGCTTTCCACCCCAGGATTTTTAAGTTATTTTATTTAGTGTTAGTGAAATGGTTAAACAAAAGATCATGCTGATCAACACAGAATTCGATGGCTTTTTAGGTACAGGCTAACTAATGATTTTTGAGCAGGTTCTAGAACAGTGGTTGTCAAACTTTTTAAGTTAAACACCTTTTCAAATGTCCCATGTTTGGCCAGGGCCATGGATATAGAAAAATATTGGTATTTTAGTCATTTAAGTCATAGTTTCAAGAATATATATTCAACCCACATTTCACCTTATATGACCTTTAAGCTAAGCTTTCTGGTTTATGTAGAAGAGTCGGTCCCACATTTTGGGGATCGCTGTTCTAGAAATTACAAAAATGATTAACAAGTAGAGTGTGTTGTTGACACCGGACCAATGAAGTCATAAACCCAGTCATAGGTCCTTAGTTCTCATTTTTGTGTGAAATGATTTATACATTCAGGTTCTTATAATGGAAATTACGCATTTAAGACTAATTTACCTACCTATAATATAGGTCCTGTATTAATATTGCATTGATTACTGTTTCACTGGTCGCTGTCTACAACAGTATCCATTTTATTTTAACAGATACCTGCAATTACAGCTCCACTGTTTTTTTTCATTTTCTAGGATAACAGCGAAGAGTACAGTAAAGTTTTCATAAAACTGAGTAATGAAAGTAAAAACTTGGAAGTGACTGGTCTGAAGCCATTTACCAATTATTCTGTAGTAGTTACAGCCTTCACTGGACCCTCTTATTTAGCATACACTGAAGGGAAATCAAGTAGTGTGGTGATTGTCACAACTCTTGAAGCAGGTATTTATTTTCACATACATAAATTCAATTTGTTATTCAATAACATTTTCTTTTCCAGTGCAAGCAGCCTCCCATGGAAATCCTACCTGACGTTTTTTGCTGTGTTTTCACATGAACATTGCTGGTGGAGTTAAACATATTTTTATTGCACTATATGCTTTACCTGTATATTGTCCCATGTCAACACTTCTTTGTAAGTTAGATAACAAAATTACTGATGAAATGCTGGTAGGAGAATCCACTTGTATCTTTATTTGAAGGAGAAACAAACCCTTAATAAAAAAAAAACCCTACCCCCTACCCTACATAGACCCCGCTCCCTCCTCACCCCAGCTGAGCTGCTACTCCGGGCAAATACCCCTAACTCTTTACTTACCCCTCCGTGGAGATTCTGTCCAGCGGAGTTCACGTCAGCCATCTTCTTCTCTTAATCTTCTGAATGAGACTTGGGAACAGAGCATGCGCAGTTAGAGAAATTTCCTGTCTTGTGACAACTCAAGAAAATTGCCGAAGCACCGGTCTCATTCCGAAGATTAGCAAAGCGGCTGAAGATGGTGCCTGTGAACTCCGCTGGACACAATCTGCATGGAACAGTAAATAAAGAGTTAGGGGCATTTGCCTGGGGGCAGCTAGGCTGGGGGGGGGAGAAGGAGGGAAGGGGACTATGTAGGGTAGGGGAGGTAGGGCTTTTTTTTATTAAGGGTTTGTTTCGCCTTTAAGATGCAGGTGCAAAAGTTGTCTGCCCTTGGTAGTTCCTAAAACTGTATGTATGTATATTGCTGTATTCTGCCTGGATTCTCTATAATCTGATATTGCTAGTGTTGTGAGCAAGCACCGTATTTTATTTGCCCATAAAGACTTTCCACCTTATTTAAAGGTGCAGACTTGTATGTGGCCACACCACTCAGCAGTGTAAAAACTAAAACCAGTTTAAAAAATATAATATTGTATTTTTTACATTCCAGTGCCAACTGACCCCCCTACAAACATAGAAATCCAGAAGATTTCCAATGATGTTACAAAGGTTCAGATGACATTCATTCCACCATCTGAACCCAATGGGAAGATTCAGTACCAAGCAGTAGTTTACAAGGAAGATAATCCTAAAGACAGTCAGATTCGGAATCTAACTATTTTAAAAAACAATAATAATTCTATAACAGCAGTAATAGACGGCCTTAAAGGAGGATACACCTACAGTATCTGTGTAAGAGCTTTTTATTCTACTGAATGGCACAAATGATTTGTTGCTATTTATTACTGGCTTAAGAACCTTAACCTTATATTTATTGGTGGTTTGGTGTATCTATTATTATTATTGTTAACATGTATTTATCCAACATATACTGCATATTCTGCAGCACTGTACTATAAAAGGGTATAAACATGAAACATTCAAATTACATACACATACAGTATGGGGGAATGTTATAAAAATAGATGATGGAAAAAATTTTCGCAATGCAAAAAGTTATGCCTTTGTGCGAACAAATTTTCCTTTGGCCAAATTTAATATATCTTTTTAAACCCTCGCTGTTTAGCAACTTCTTTTGATAGTAGAAGAAAGTTTGCAAATTTTATAGTTTGTGCCAGTGCATAGTCAATGTAATACAATTTCTTATTGAAAAAGTTATGTTTACTCCAAAAGATTATGACACCTCCAAGCACTTCTTAACTTACCAATTAAAATTTGCAATGCAATTACAGTTTAAGGAAGAATATTACAATGCAAAATTGCAATCTTAATTGTGCAAATTGTTTATCTCTTTGCAACTTTAATTGTATTCCCCCAATACTGTTTGAAACACAAGGTATAGAGAGTCCTGCTCAATATATTTTACAGTCTACAAGAATGTGGAGGGAGCTACAAGACACCAATAGGGGAATGTAATAAAAGTCAGAGAAAAACAAATTGCACAAATAAGAATAAAAATTTGCATTTCAAAATGTAATATTCTTCCTCAAACTGTTAGCAAACATAACAACTTTTTAAGTAAGAAGCTTTATTGCATTCACTTCACACTGGGGCAAACTATAATATTAGCAAACCCACTTCCACTGTCAGAAAAGGTTGCTAAACAGTTTCAGTTTGCAAAAACTATATTAAATTTGTGCAAAGAATTGCAAATATTTTTTCTGCTACTGACTTATTAAATTCTTCCAAATTTGTGCGAATGGGCAATATTAGGAGATATGTGACACTGAACAGTGTAATTAGAGGGTGGCATTAGCATATAGTGTATGCTGATGGAATGTTAAGCTATCAGTTTCAATATATTTGGAAAATCTTCAATTTCGGAAATATTTCTTTGACACATTTCTAAAAAAATTATTTTACACTTTTACACTTTATACATTACCTTTAACATCTGTAATCTTTTAAAGGAACGTGTGATATTTGTGTAACACTCAGTAAGTGCAACGGTTCCCTTAATTGTAGAGTAATCATAAATTTATTCTGGTATATTAAACACTGTGTATGGTAACATGCAGAAAGCAGGCACAAACAAGCCACCATTGCCTGTAGGTTTTTGTGCTTGATGATGTTGCCAGCATTGTATTCCTAAGGACCAGACTGAAGTTGGCCAGCCCATTTCCCCACTCCTGCCCCTACCCATCATTTAGACGGACATCATTTGTGCTCCATCAAGCACAAAAGTAAATATTTGTTTTGGTGAAACGGTGTCTATAAATATCTTTAATTTGCATTCACTTGTAATGTCATTAATGAGCCATCATGGCATCGATGGCATCGAGACATATATCTACCTAAACATATTACAGATGAAACAGATAAAACAGGCCTCATTAAAGCTTATAGAACATAACCACATCCCTTTTTCCTTTGGGATTTAACAGCATTTTTGAAACAGAATGAACTTAAATTTTCTGTCACTACAAGAAATAACATAAATCCTAGACATTTGTTGATCAAGACAATAGCAAAAAAAAGTATGTTCAGCTAAAGTCATAATAATAACTGAACTCAGTTTGAACAAATAGATATAATGTGAGAAAAAATTATACAACTCCCCTTTTAGGGGCCTATTTATCAAAGGTCGAAGTTAAAAAAACTTTGAACTTCCAATTCAAAAGACAAATCGAATGGTGGTCGAATTTTTTTGGGGTCGAAGTGGTCCGAATTCAGCCTACTTCGAAACGTACGATTGTACTTCGATCGTACTCCCATCTACCTCAATTCGAAGTTTTTTTAACTCCGACCTTCAATCTCCCAAACTCCCCCAATTGCCTCCATACAGGTTCTAGGAGGTCCCCCATAGGCTAAAACAGCACTTTGGCAGCTTTTACGTGACGAATGGTTGAAATCGAAGTTTTAAAGAGACAGTACTTCAAATAAATTCGACCTTCGAATTTGAAGTTTTTTTCAAATTCAAATCGAATTTGGACTATTCCCTAGTGGAAGTACACAAAAAATACCTTGGAATTCAAAGTTTTTCAATTCTAAACTTCATCTTGACCTTTGATAAATCTGCCCCTAAGTGTCTTAAAATAATACTATATATTCCATTTCATTTGGTTTTGGCTATTGTATATTTAAAGAGGTGATGTCAATAATTTTTCTGCTCCCTATGTTCTATGTGGATGTTGCTGACTTTTAGTTAATGGTCTTGCCTACGCTGTATCAGGTTAGCTGGCCAGAACCTTGCCGAACACAATATATATATATATATAGATATAGATATAGATATATATTGTGTTCGGCAAGGTTCTGGCCAGCTAACCTATATATATATCATTATGGGATGGGCCATAGCAGCCGAGGGATCAGTGCATGCCATTATTAGGTGCATGGTAAATGGAAATTACTGGAGCACTCCGTGGTTAAAGTGCTCCAGTGACCTACCTTTTATTATGTCTGAAATGAAAGTGGGAAAGTGATTAATTGTGTCAAGGAGCAGGCGACCACTGATCTAGGGACCTTTACTCATTTGCTATTATAAATTATTAGCAGCATTAGCATTAATTTATGACATATTCATAACAACAAAAGGAGCAACCACATAGGTTTCCTTTCAGCCTAAACACAGGGAACAAACAATAATGCTCGCAAGTTAAACATATACTAAGTGCAGTTTTGATTCGTTTTTACTTTGGTTTTCAAGTTATGTATGTCAATCGTCGGCAGATTTCAATTTTGGAAACTCAAGTTTTATATAGTTTGCAGGCATCAAATCCAGTAACTACTGTGTAACAGCCTGCCTGGAATTCAACCAGTGACCTGGTGTTTTACTGAGATAGTTCCTGGGTGCATGGACGTAACTATAGAGGTAGCAGACCCTGCGCCTGCAGGGGGACCAGGGAGGTAAAGGGGCCCCATGAGGCCCTAATCCATATATAATTTCAATAAATATTGGTAAAACAGTTCAACCTCTAGACATTTTGGGGTCCTGAAAAATAATTTGCTGCGGGGCCCAGTAATATCTAGGTACGCCACTGCCTGGGTGAGCTCTTGATCTCATTTATTATTCCTGACTATTCTTCCGGATCCTAATTCTATACTGTGCTGTCTAAACGGATATTGACCTGGCCTGTTCCATGACTACCTTACTCTTTCCCCCTCCTTCCCATGTTTCTGGTCCCTTGCCATCCAAGTAGCAAAGGGCTCCTCAGAATGTGAAAGGCGGCTGTTATAGGCAGAAGCTTGAGCCGTGATCATGATCTTGGCATCTGTTCTGAGTTTTGGGATATCTAATGTGACATTCTGTTTATAAGGTGTAAAACAATTACAGGAATTAACAGGTATATGTAATCACAAGCCTAAGAATCATGTAACACATTTTAAGAGCAAAGGCTATTTCAAAAATGTTATGTTGTTATGTGATTACTAACCTTATATATGAGTGTTCTTTTTACCTGTTTAGATATATGCAGTAAATGGGGCTGGAGCAGGACCTAATGCTACACAGATGAGAATCACTACCGATATTACAAGTAAGCAGATAAATCAACCTGGTTAGGATGAGACAGGTTAAAAGAAGCCAAAAAAACCCTACCCAATGCAAGACTTGCAATGTAATGCCTTCTAAAAACAGAAGGTGTTTACATGCCTCATGCTGAACACATAGGCACAGTTTTCATACCAAAAATGAAATTTTAACACACAAAGGTTTATGGGCAGAGACATGCAAATCATTCCTACTACAGGTAGGCATACGTATCTGTATAATATACTGTATTATTTATCACCTGCCAAACCTTATATTACACTTTGTTTTCTTTTAAATCAATGATTTTGCCATATGTTTGATGGCCCATTTCATCTGTTGAAATTATTTAGACTTGCCCCAGACTGGCAGCCTTTTCTGTTTGCAGCAGGTACTAGAGATGGCGCGAACTGTTCGCCGGCGAACTTGTTCGCGCGAACATCGGGTGTTCGCGCTCGCCGGAAGTTCGCGAACGTCGCGCGACGTTCGCCATTTTGGGTTCGCTTTTTTTTGCCCTCTCACCCCAGACCAGCAGGTACATGGCAGCCAATCAGGAAGCTCTCCCCTGGACCACTCCCCTTCCCTATAAAAACCGAAGCCCTGCAGCGTTTTTTCACTCTGCCTGTGTGTGCTGAAGAGATAGTGTAGGGAGAGAGCTGCTGCCTGTTAGTGATTTCAGGGACAGTTGAAAGTTTGCTGGCTAGTAATCGTTTTGATACTGCTCTGTTATTGGAGGGACAGAAGTCTGCAGGGGTTTGAGGGACATTTAAGCTTAGGTAGCTTTGCTGGCTAGTAATCTACCTTCTACTGCAGTGCTCTGTATGTAGCTGCAGTGGGCAGCTGTCCTGCTTCTGATCTCATCTGCTGACTGCTGCAATAACAGTAGTCCTTGTAAGGACTGCTTTTATTTATTTTTTTGTTGTTTTACTACTACTACTACTACTACTATAAGAGCCCAGTGCTATTAGTCTAGCAGTGTTGGGGAGTGGGACTGGTGTGCTAATCTGCTGCTCCTAGTAGTTCAGCAGCACCAACTTTAATTTTTTTTTTTTAATATTCATTTTTTTTTTATTTTACTTTTTTTTATTTTACTACCGCTGTAGTAGTGTATAAGTTGACCTTTTAGGCATTATTTGCCCTGTAGGCATTTTTTGCCCAGTGTGTTATTCAACCAACTGCCATCTAGCTGTGTGACCTTGTTCACATTCTGTCTAAATATCCATAATATTACCGTCTCCAGAAAAAACACCGGAGTGACTTTTTTCAAGCAGCCATAATATATTTTACGTAATCCGTATCCATCGCTGTAGTAGTGTATAAGTTGACCTTTTAGGCATTATTTGCCCTGTAGGCATTTTTTGCCCAGTGTGTTATTCAACCAACTGCCATCTAGCTGTGTGACCTTGTTCACATTCTGTCTAAATATCCATAATATTACCGTCTCCAGAAAAAACACCGGAGTGACTTTTTTCAAGCAGCCATAATATATTTTACGTAATCCGTATCCATCGCTGTAGTAGTGTATAAGTTGACCTTTTAGGCATTATTTGCCCTGTAGGCATTTTTTGCCCAGTGTGTTATTCAACCAACTGCCATCTAGCTGTGTGACCTTGTTCACATTCTGTCTAAATATCCATAATATTACCGTCTCCAGAAAAAACACCGGAGTGACTTTTTTCAAGCAGCCATAATAAATTTTACGAGATACGTATCCACCGCTGTAGTAGTGTATACGTTGATCTTGTGGGCAGTATTTGCACAGTGTTTTCTTCAAACCGCCATCTAGCTGTGTGAGCTTGTTCACATTTTGTCTAAATATTGATAATATTATCGTCTCTAGAAAAACCACTTGAGTTACTTTTTTTCAAGCAGCATTCATATATTTTACGTAATCCGTATCCACCGCTGTAGTAGTGTATACGTTGATCTTGTAGGCATTATTTGCACACTGTTTTCTTCAAACTGCCATCTAGCTGTGTGTATTATCGTTTCCAGAAAAACCAACTGAGTTTTTGTTGTTGTTGTTTTTTTAAAAATAATGCCAAGCAAAGGCAGGCCGCCACGCAGAGGCCGTGCTAGGGGCCGTGCTGCTATGCAATCCTGTGGCCCTAGCAAATTGCCCAGTTTTAAAAAGCCAATGACCCTGAACTCCCAAAATGCTGAAGAGGTAGTTGACTGGCTTACACAGCACACCCCATCCTCTACCGTTTCTAACTTTACCACAACATCCTCCTCATCCTCCACTGCTATGGCCACCCCACGTAACACTTCCTCCACCACCGGTGCCCCTTCTTCACTGGAGTCAGAGGAGTTATTTTCCCATGAGTTTCTTGAACTGAGTAATGCGCAACCATTATTGCCAGAAGAAGATGAAGGAGATGAGGACGTTACACCAGATTTAATTCTGGCAGAGAACACGACAGAGATGGACATAATGAGTGATGAGGAGGAGGTCCCCGCTGCTGCTTCCTTCTGTGATGTGTCAGAAGAAATTGATGCATCTGAGGAGAATGATGATGAGGAGATTGATGTTTTGTGGGTGCCTAGTAGAAGAGAGCAAGAGGAGGGTAGTTCAGATGGAGAGACGGAGAGTCAGAGAGGCAGTAGGAGAATAAGACTTAGAAGAAGCAGGGAGGACAGCCCGCAGGGATCAGTAGGGCAACAACATGTATCGGCACCTGTGTTCAGCCGGCCAACGCACCCGCCATTGCCGCCAATGCCGCCAACTTCTACTGTTACCGCCAGATCGCACACTTCCAAAAAGTCAGCAGTGTGGGATTTTTTTAATGTGTGTGCCTCTGACAAAAGCATTGTAATTTGCAATGAGTGCAGTCAGAAACTGAGCCTTGGTAAGCCCAACAGCCACATAGGTACAACTTCTATGCGAAGGCACATGAGCGGCAAGCACAAAGCACTTTGGGAGCAACACCTCAAAGGCAACAGGCAAACTAAAAGCCACACTCCTTCTGGTCCAGCATCTTACTGCTCTACCTCTGCTCTCCTTGACCCATCTGAACCACCCTCCACTCCGCCTTCCACCTTGACCACCTGTTCCCATTCCCAGTCATCTGCCACCAGCCAAGTTTCTGTGAAGGCCATGTTTGAGCGTAAGAAGCCAATGTCTGACTGTCACCCCCTTGCCCGGCGTCTGACAGCTGGCTTGTCTGCACTCTTAGCCCGCCAGCTTTTACCATACCAGCTGGTGGACTCTGAGGCCTTCCGCAAATTTGTAGCAATTGGGACACCGCAGTGGAAGGTACCCAGCCGCAATTTTTTTTCTAAAAAGGGAATACCACACCTGTACCAACATGTGCAGAGCCAAGTTACCGCATCTCTGTCACTTAGTGTTGGGCCAAAGGTCCATATGACTACTGACGCATGGTCCTCCAAGCATGGTCAGGGCAGGTATGTCACCTACACTGCCCACTGGGTGAACTTGGTAATGGCTGGGAAGCAGGGAATGGGTAGCTCAACAACAACAGTGGAGTTGGTGTCACCGCCACGGATTGCACGCGGTTCTGCCACCACCTCTACTCCTCCATCGCTCTCTACCTCGTCTTCTTCCTCTTCTTCTTCTTACTCTGCTGCTGGGTCCTCCTTCTCCTCCTCCACACCTGTGCACCCCCAGCTCCCCCTAGGCTATTCGACGTGCCAGGTACGCCATTGTCACGCTGTCTTGGGGATGACGTGCCTGGAAAGCAAAAACCATACCGGATCTGTACTCCTGTCATCTCTGCAGTCACAGGCCGATCGGTGGCTGACCCCACACCAACTGCAGATCGGAAAAGTGGTGTGTGACAATGGAAGCAATCTGTTGGCAGCGTTGAGACTGGGCAATTTAACACATGTGCCCTGCATGGCACATGTGTTAAATTTAATAGTCCAACGTTTTGTCTCCAAGTACCCAGGATTCCAGGACGTTCTCACCCAGTCCAGAAAGGTGTCGGCCCATTTCAGACGTTCCTACACAGCCATGGCATGCCTTGCTGACATTCAGCAGCGCTATAACATGCCAGTCAGGCGTTTGATTTCTGACAGCCAGACTCGCTGGAATTCAACGCTCCTTATGTTGGAACGTCTGCTGCAACAACAAAGGGCCGTCAACGAGTACCTTTTTGAACTGGGTGGTAGGACTGGATCTGCAGAGCTGGGGATTTTTTTCCCCCATTACTGGGTGCTTATGCGCGATGCCTGCAGGCTCATGCGACCTTTTGAAGAGGTGACAAATATGGTCAGTCGCACCGAAGGCACCATCAGCGACCTAATACCCTTCGCTTTCTTCCTGGAGCGTGCCGTGCGACGAGTGACAGATGAGGCTGTAGACCAGCGTGACGAGGAGCTGGAAGCGCACGATTTCTGGTCGGAATCACCAGAACGAACCCAGGCACCTGCTGCAACGCAGGGAGAGGTGCCAGAAGTGGAGTCAGAGGAGGAAGGTGGCTTTGTGGAGGAGGAGGACCAACAGGAGCAGGCTTCCCAGGGGGCTAGTGGTGACCTTTTGGGGACCCCTGGTCTTGTACATGGCTGGGGGGAGGAGACCGTGGATGATGCAGTCCTTGATAATGAGGAAGCGGAGATGGATAGCTCTGCATCCAACCTTGTGAGAATGGGGTCTTTCATGCTGTCATGCCTGTTGAAGGACCCCCGTATCAAGAGGCTTAAGGAGAAGGACCTGTACTGGGTCGCAACGCTACTAGACCCTCGGTACAAGCATAAAGTGTCAGAAATGTTACCAACATACCACAAGTCCGAAAAGATGCGGCATTTACAAACCAGCCTGCAAAACATGTTGTACAATGCTTTTAAGGGTGATGTCACTTCAGGAACTCATCAACATTCCAGGGGCAGAGGTGCCAGTAATCCTGCCACGAGCACACCTGCAAGGACAAAGCCCTTTGGCCAGTCTGTAACGTCAGACATGCAAATGTTTTTCTGTCCAAGGCAGCGCCACAACCCTTCTGGATCCACCCTCAAAGAACGCCTCGACCGGCAGGTAGCGGACTACCTGGCATTAACTGCAGATATCGACACTCTGAGGAGCGATGAACCCCTGGACTACTGGGTGCGCAGGCTTGATCTGTGGCCAGAGCTGTCACAATTTGCCATGAACCTCTTGTCTTGCCCAGCCTCAAGTGTGCTCTCAGAAAGGACCTTCAGTGCAGCAGGAGGGATTGTTACTGAGAAGAGAACTCGCCTAGGTCACAAAAGTGTCGATTACCTGACCTTTATTAAAATGAATGAGGGGTGGATCTCGGAGGGTTACTGCACGCCGGAAGACTTGTTCTGACTTCTATGCAGCTGTCCTTCTCTTCAAGCCTCATGACTCCACACACAGCTGTCCTTTAGCGTCCTCCTCCCTCCGCCACCGTTACAAACTAGGGTGCAAACCCTACTGGTTTAATTTTTTCTGGCCTCTGTGCTTCAGTGGCTGCAACCAAAAAAACTGGGCAAACAATGTCTACAAGGTCAACGTATGGCAAAAAATGACTATTTTCAGCATTTATATGGCATATTTTTTCTGGCAACTGTGCTTCAGTGGCTGCGTCCAAAAAAATGCATATTTTCTGCATTTATATGGCATAATTTTTCTGGCCTCTGTGCTTCAGTGGCTGCGTCCAAAAAAATGCATATTTTCTGCATTTATATGGCATAATTTTTCTGGCCTCTGTGCTTCAGTGGCTGCAACCAAAAAAATTTATATTTTCAGCATTTATATGGCATATTTTTTCTGGCAACTGTGCTTCAGTGGCTGCAACCAAAAAAACTGGGCAAACAATGTCTACAAGGTCAACGTATGGCGAAAAATGACTATTTTCAGCATTTATATGGCATATTTTTTCTGGCAACTGTGCTTCAGTGGCTGCGTCCAAAAAAATGCATATTTTCTGCATTTATATGGCATAATTTTTCTGGCCTCTGTGCTTCAGTGGCTGCAACCAAAAAAATGCATATTTTCTGCATTTATATGGCATAATTTTTCTGGCCTCTGTGCTTCAGTGGCTGCAACCAAAAAAATGCATATTTTCTGCATTTATATGGCATAATTTTTCTGGCCTCTGTGCTTCAGTGGCTGCAACCAAAAAAATTTATATTTTCAGCATTTATATGGCATAATTTTTCTGGCCTCTGTGCTTCAGTGGCTGCAACCAAAAAAATTTATATTTTCAGCATTTATATGGCATATTTTTTCTGGCAACTGTGCTTCAGTGGCTGCAACCAAAAAAACTGGGCAAACAATGTCTACAAGGTCAACGTATGGCGAAAAATTACTATTTTCAGCATTTATATGGCATATTTTTTCTGGCAACTGTGCTTCAGTGGCTGCGTCCAAAAAAACTGGGCAAACAATGCCTACAAGGTCAACGTATGGCAGTTGTTTAAAGAGAACAGTAGATTACTAGCCAGCAAAGCTACCTAAGCTAAAATGTCCCTCAAATCCCTGCAGACTTCTGTCCCTCCAATACAGAGCAGTATCAAGCAGATTACTAGCCAGCAAACTTACTATCATCTGTCCCTGAAATCACTAACAGCTCTCCCCCTACACTATCTCTTCCAAGCACACACAGGCAGATTTTTCAGATACATTTTTGCCCTTGATCCCCCTCTGGCATGCCACTGTCCAGGTCGTTGCACCCTTTAAACAACTTTAAAATCATTTTTCTGGCCAGAAATATCTTTTTTAGATGTTAAAGTTCGCCTTCCCATTGAAGTCTATGGGGTTCTCGAACCGTTCACGAACCGCTCGCATTTTTGCGCAAGTTCGCGAATATGTTCGCAAACTTTTTTTCCGACGTTCGCTACATCCCTAGCAGGTACTGAACCATTTCATACACATGAGAGAGTTTGTAATATATTGAACTTGGTTGTTACCTTACAATCTGTGAAAAGTTCAACTTGTATGACTTCAGCGCTATCATTGCTTTTTCCCTTATCCTGGACTTCAGCTTATTCTTAACAAAACGTTCCTGTCTTTTATATTTAACCCATCCATCTGTAACAAGGCATAACCTTATAGATTTACTGTTCAGCCCTTTCGGATCTTTCAACCATGTTTCAGCAATACCAATGACTTTCTATTATGAATCCAGTGCGATTAACTCATCCTTTCTCATTTAACAAACAAACTTTTTGACTATGCATTTAATACTGTTACCAGTTAGTTCACTGTTTATCACAAAGAGGAGCTAGTACATTATTACTGTATTATATTTAACCAACCCGTCAGTTGTCAAATCTGTATTACTATTCCAGCAGTTAAAAAGTATAAAGGCATTAAACATATCATATCATTTCTTAACTGGATTCTTATTAAGTGAAGAGTGGGAAAATCTGTTAAAATTCACCATTTTTTTTAACATCAATTCAATAGAACTTCAGCATAATTGCATCCTATACAAAAAGGTGCAAAATATTTTGCAATATGCAAATGTAGTTACTGTACATAATTCCAGGACATGTATTAAGTATAGAGCTCCCAATCACCTGAAGATGTGTCTCATGCACAAAGCTAGGGGCAATCTGGTAAGAAAATATTATTCAGAAGTGTTTTTCTTTATTTTTTAATTCTTTTTTTGGCAGAACCATCCCAGCCTGAAATGAAGCCAGCGCCTATGCTTAACCCCAGTGGAAGTATTATTGCAACCGCAACTACTTTTACCATTAAGATGCCCATATGTTTCTTTAGTGATGATAATGGGCCAATAAAATTCATCCAGATTGTTGTTTCAGAGGTAGGAGGTAAGTATTTAAATAGTCTTTTATGGCAAGATCTAATAATATTATATAGTTAAACAAATACAGGTATGGGCCCTGTTATCCAAAATGCTTGGGACCTAGGGTTTTTCTGGATGATGGATCTTTCTGTAATTTGGATCTTGGTACCTTAAATATACTAGAAATCATGTAAACATAAAATAAACCCAATAAGGATTACTTATAACTTAGTTGGGATCAAGTGCAAGACACTGTTTTATTATTACAGAGTAAAAGGAAAACATTTAAAAAAAAATATGATTATTAAGATAAAAATGAGTCTATAGGAGATGGCCTCTCCTTAATTCAGAGCTTTCAGTATAACGGGTTTCCCGATATTGGATCCCATTCCAGTATTGCCATTTGAAACAGTATGCATAGGAAACATAAAATGATTACATTATAAAACCTATGTTTTATAGACCAGAATTGCTTATCTGCAAAGGAATACCTCATTATGTTATTATTTCTTAGCAATCTGAATCAATATCCTGCTGGACCTTTTTCCTAATACTGGTGAAACTTTATACCACTGATTTTACCCATAGTTCATTAGAATTATTAACTAACAACTGTATTAGAAACTGTAATACTACGTAAACCATAATGAACCCAACCATTTGAAATTTGTCATCTTTGGTGCCTAATATCCAGAAAGATAAAGTGGCCTGCTTTAGGTCTTGAATAATTAAACCTGCTTAATAACATTCTATTATTTGTGTGATTGGCCTCATTACTGTTGCTCTATTATTCCATGACAAGGCATGGTTGGGGTATGATATGGGCATGGCGAAAAAACTCCTACATTTTATTCTAGAATGCTTAATGCCTCAGAAGGTCTAGGAAAACATGAAGGCATGGAGAGGCTGGGAAAATAAAGTGGCAAATATTTAGCAGATTTCCTTTGCACCTTGCCCACCATGTCAGCTACACGTAGGGGCACATTTATTTAGCTCGAGTTAAGGAATAGAATAAAAAATACTTCGAATTTCGAAATATTTTTTTGGCTACTTCGACCATCAAATTGGCTACTAATTGGAAGGTCCCCATAGGCTTTCTAGCCAATTTGGGATCGAAGGAAAATCGTTCAATCGATGGATTAAAATAGTTTATTCCTTCGATCGTTCGATCGAACGAATATCGCTAAATCCTTCGACTTTGATATTCGAAGTAGAAGGATTTAACTGCGACGGTCGAATATCGAGGGTTAATTAACCCTCGGTATTCAACCCTAAGTAAATGTGCCCCTTAGAAGTTCCTGAAACTATTTACTGATTAGGAGGATGGCACCAAACATAAAAATAAAAGCAGCATTATTTTAATGAAGGAAGAAAAATAGGATGACATGACAAAGTGAGCACTGCAAGCCAAAAAACATTATAGTAAGAGAGAAACATGTGGGAGAAGAGCAACATTGCAAGACTTTCTATTTCTCATTAACTTAATTTTCTGCAGACCATGTCCATTCAACTGAAATGAACAGCAGGTGGTATTTATTTTAAATGTATTATATTAGCAGCGTAAAAAAAACTGCTAATACCTTGAATACTGTGAAAAAAAATAATTAATGTAAGTTGAGAAAGTGCTCAGAAGTGTAAAATTATTAACATTAATTTGATTTGAGGGAATACATTTCAATACATTTTTTAATAAGTAGGGAATCCGGTACCAAACTATTCTGCAAGAAAGGACAAATTGCCCAGCTTGCAATGAAGGACCATTTTTCTCCCAAACTATTTTTGCTGGCATGATGGCCAGAAGATACAGTTTTTAAGACAACATCCCACAGAGAAATAGACATCTCTTCAAATGGATCAACTGTTAAGCCCACCTAGGGCATAGATGCCCTTTTGAAAGGGGAAATCTTTAATACCACCAGAACAAATATTGTAAACAGAGCATATAGGGCCCACCTGACCACTAATAAAAATCCAAGATTTAAATTTTTTAATTTTTCAGGTTCATAACAAAAGTGTCTGCATAAAGGCCTGATATTAGGTACTGATATCTCAACTGAATCTCTAAGATCTGATGAAAAAAGTTTTATAGTTTATATAAAATCTCCTTGCATACAAAGGTGTATCCATTATCTGGTGAAACCATAGTTAGATTCACCTGCTCATCCTCTATGCAGTTAAACTTTATAGATAACTCTTATTATCAAGAAATTTGAGGACATATTATACAAGGCAGCATTTTCTACTGGTTCAGAAAAAAAGCTAAAGAATCATCATGTGCTATTGTGCTAATGGTTCTGATACAGGCTAGTCAGAAATAGAGTGTCCATGCTCCTAACCTCATACAAGATGGCAGGTCACCAGTATCCCTGCCATCCCCACTCCCTGCAGATAGACAACAAAAATCCCTATACTGCACTATGGGGAGTGGGAGATGACTTGCCAAGTGCAATATTACAGGCTGGTAAGACCTGCTGGAGGCACTCTGGGCCATTTCATTACTGCAGGTGAAAATGCACACATAAAATCAGAAGACAGACAAATGGAGCTCTTGTCACAGTAAGAAAAACAACAAACCTTGTGAAACTTCTTAAAAATCTTTTAAGGGTGGACTGATGCTGCTACTAGTGCAAAAAGCAGATATATCTCGGGACACAGAGAGAAGAGAACAAGCAACAAAGCTAGGTCAGGGCGGCTCTTTTTTTAGTTTAAGGTGGGTCTTTTTCTCAGAGTTAGTTATTGAAGGCATAGTTGTTGCCAAGATGAAGAAAGGTACAAAACACATATGCCAGCTTGAGTCATGAAGATAATAAAGGGCATGACTTCCAGTTTATAACACATTTGCACTTTATCATTTACAGCACAAGATGATGTGAATATCAGCAGGTGGCATGAAGCCTATCACAAGAAACCAAAGCCATATTTTACAAGTGATGGTTTTTCAAACCCATCGTGCCCCAACATTCGAACATCTGATGAGTATGTCATTGGAGTTGATCATTCCTGTAAAACCATGGACATTAAAGATAGATTCTGCAATGGACCGTTAAAGCCAAGAAAACAATACTTGTATGTTCATTCTTTGTATATAACCACTGAAATTCCACTAGATTGTCATTCAGAGAATGGAAACTGGGGAGTAGCGGGGGTGCAAGGTTCTAGGAAGCCCTGCATTTTCTGCCTGCTTAGTGCAGTCATTAAATAACATTGGCAAATAAACTGCACCTATAATAGAATGGGCATAGCAGTTGCTTGATACAGGCATGCAGTTATTTACCCTGTTTTATTTCAGAACAAACTAATTTGACTGCAGGGAGCGCTGTATTCTACACCTGGTCAAAGGCAAGTGGAATGTACAGAGCTCCCTTTTATCTCTGCACACTTACATTAACAGGAGCAATAGTTGCATGGGTACTAAGTGCAAGTACTAAATAAATGTAAATGCCCATGATACCTATATATAGACACTGATAAGATTGCTCAGCAATGGAAATAAGAATAGGTTACCACTTGAGCAGTAGGGATGTAGCGAACTGTTCGCCGGCGAACTAGTTCGCGCGAACTTCGACTGTTCGCGTCCGCCGAATGTTCGCGAACGTCGCGCGACGTTCGCCAATTGGTGTTCGCGTTCGATTCGAAGTAAAATTTCGTTCGACCATTCGACCATTCGACCGTTCGATCGCTAAAATCGAACGATTTCCATTCGTTCGAACGATTATAAGCATTCGATTGAATTAAAATCATTCGATCGAATAGCTTCGATCGTTCGATTCGAACGAAAATCGTTCGATCGTACGAATAAAATCCTTCGATCGTTCGATCGAACGATTTTATCGAGCGTTCGAAGTTCGCGAACTGTTCGCGAACTGTTCGCTTTTTTGCCGGTGTTCGCGAACGGCGTTCGCGAACATCAAATCGGCAGTTCGCTACATCACTATTGAGCAGATGCCTGGTAATGATCATCTACATGTACAACCTAATTATACCTGTGTTAAGGCTAAGAACAATATTACACGAGAGATGACATAGTAATATGCAGTTTTGTGACATCTCTGTGCAGAAACCGCACCATTTTCATACTGCAGAATTCACATAGTCTATTGCATATAAAGTGACTTATTAAATTGGATTTTTGTATGTAAGGTTGGAAATAGCAAATTAACTAGAGTTGCACATCTTTCTTTGGTGTGTTTGTGCAGTTATTATTAACATACAACCTAATGTGTTGAATGGAAAAAATGTATAAGACCTGCAGGCATGGTTACAACATGACCAAACATAAATAAAACTAGTGATCATATAAAGAATTTTTTTTTCTCTTTGATCTCTCTGGATGACAGAAGTATTCACATCAGTTTGTGTCTAACTTTATAAAGGTATATTGACTTTAGAGTTTAGAAGGAAACAATGATGAAAACAAACACACATACAAATGGCTAATTGAGTTTATATGTAAATTAGTCTATAAAGTTAAACTTACTTAAATTCATCTCTAAAGTTGACGATAAAATGGTTCATAACAATGCACTGACAACAACTTGTTCTTTGTAGGTTTAAATTTCGAGCAACCAATATAAAAGGCCAGTATACAGATTCTAAGTATTCAGATGTGGTCAAAACATTAGGTAAGAAACAATCTTAATATTGCTAGCTTTGTTACTTATTACAAAATATATCTTGAACTTGTGCAATAAGCAAGATGCAATGTGATTTTTTCAGAAAACAATTTCTCCAGCTATTTAGTAAAGCCCCGGTCCTTTAAAAACTTACTGTCAAAAAGCAGGCATATACTGTAATGCTGTACTCAGAGCAGCCATCAGGGGGGGACAGGGGGTAGAGTTGTAGGGGGCCCCGAGGGTAAGGGGGGCCCGGTCACGCCGCACTTTCTTGATTAGCCGGGCCCCCTGCTTTCTCAGAGCTGCTGACTTCCCCTTATTGGTCACTGAGTTTAAGTCCCGGGTGAGCTGCTCAGGGATTGGATAGCTGAGGTTTGAACTTCTCCTCCAGCTCATCTAATCACCATGCAGCTTTACCAGGACTTGAAATTCTGTGACCAATAAGGGAAGAAAATGCAGCCACCTGTGCTCCCCTCCTCCCTGAAGTTGGCAGCTCACTGACAGCAGGTGGGCCACACTAATGAAGTAAGGTAGGTGTAACATGGTAGGGCCCCCCTAAAGTTAACTCTCTTTGTGGTCCCTGTTGTGTGGTAGGACCCTGGGCACCAATTTTTTTTAAACTTCTGGGGGGGGCAAGTTTTTTTACATGGACATTTAAGGGGGGCCCTGTCCACCTGTGGGGTGGGGAGGGCAGACCTGTAGGTGGGGCTTGTGGTGGGCGCAGCCCAGGTGGCCCAGGAAATTTTTTCGTATGGGGCCCTGCGATTTCTGATGGTGGCCCTGGCTGTACTACTGAGGTTGTGCCTGAACTTTCAGTCACTCAGGTTGTTTAAGCAAAATAATGTTAAGCTTACCTCACTTGGTCAGTGTTTTATATACAGTAGATCTGTCTCAGTATTTGTACATGGAGGACCCCAAAATGAATTATCTGATGAGCTAATTCTACTGTAAACACCACAGCCTTTATCAGCTAAGAGGTAAAATGAAAAATAAAATTGTAGTTAGTAAAAGGGCGACAAAGACTAAAAAGAGTGCTAAAAGCAGTCACAAAGCTTAACATTTTGCATACATCCAGAGGGTTGTTTATCAAAATCCGAAAATTATAATTTTCTGAAAAAATACTCCTACCAAAAACGCACAGATTTTTCACCTTATTTATCAATACATGTTCCCGAAAATGTCCTGCGATGGAAAAAACTCGATAAAATCATGAAAAAAATTGAATCATACAAATTTATCCGATATGACGACCGAAAGCTCTATTTTTTTCTGATTATTGCCTGAAAACCACAAAATCTTCTGATTATTGAACAAAACCCAGCTCAGATCAGGATATCTTCGGGACTTCTCTCATTGACTTCATGAACTCAGCAGGTCTGAGTTGGAGGACTTTTTTGATCGAACTTTTAACACCCTGGGGTTTAATAAATTCTGAAAAATTAGTGTTTTTTTTCACTAAAAATTTTGATTTTATAGTAAGAAAAACTCAAATGTTTCAAGTTTTTGGCATTTGGACTTTAATAAATAACCCCCCAGTGTTTTAAGCTTCTGGCAATAAATTGAAGGCTAACAGTTGCAATTTGCCCCAAGCATGTAAATGGTGTGTAAATGGCTGACCGATGGGCATCCAAACGAACACCCCATAGAAGAGCCACAGTTAAGGAGTCAGCTCACATATCCGCAAATCAAAAGGGTATATACTGTATGCAATATGGTTATTTTAGTAATTTGCAAACCAGGCATTTGTGACATTGTATAAAACTAATCAGAGCATGCAAAACACTATTAAAAACACTCTAAAAGCTATACAAAATTATAATAATTCTAAAGCTAACATTAAACCAAATGTTGACCACACTCACAGGAAACATTCCCAACATTTTTATTTTTAGTAGAAATCATTCTCACACTTGGGTTTCATGTGCACTTGTTTATAAACACAGCAGTCATGAAGCAATGGAGTTTATTTATTCATGTTTTGCTTTGCTTGATTGAAAACTTTTCATTTACATAAGACTGGTTAAAGAAACCAAAGCATGGCATACTATATTTTCTGACATTTTATTCAGTACTAAAAAATAGTGTGAAAAGTATTGCTTTACAAATTGCAGCAATTATCTTATCCACCCAAAACAGAGTGACTTTCAAAAGCTAAACATTTGCTTTTCATTTCCTGTGCTTATAATGGTTCTGAATAAAAATGTCAAGTCAACACTGGCTTGGCTTCAGACCAGACAGCAATTTGTTGTTAAAGCACATTTTAACTGTTTGACATTTTACTGTTTTCCATTCTAGATGATGGACTATCACAAACACAGGTTGAAATAATCTTGTCTGTTACTCTATGTGTGCTTTCTGTTATTCTGCTTGTGGGAGCCATATATGCCTTTGCAAGGTAAGACATTTTCTACTTTTTTTTCTACATTATTTTTTTATTAACAACGTTATGAATGTGGGTTCAGTAAAGTCTATTTTAGTGCTGCATTAAGCAATATTAATTTTAACAGGTCCATAATCCCAAAGCAAGAGAGACAAGGGCAGAGGACAATTCTTTAGGTGCTATGCCTGGTTGTTTTTTTTGGCTACATGTCCGCAAACAATTTTACATTTACAACAATTTTTATTTACATTCCATTACAGCAGGAGAATGTATGCCTAAAAAATAAATCTTCAAATTGGGGAAACAAGTGAATCTCCTCTTTGATACCCAGGCTCTAGTCAAGCACCTCTTTAGCTCATAACAAGGTTAGAGATACATGAAAACATCTGTATTAGCTGTGCAGCCATAGTTTAAAGAATATCTAGGGCAAATATATGTTCACCTTAAATTTTGCTGTAATTAACCTTCAAGCTGAGAGAGTGAATAGGTATTCTCCCAAAAATGTCCTTTACTGTCCTACTGACTGTGCAGGTGGGCACCCTAACCAATACTACTTCAGGAAGGGGGGTTCGCACAGAACCTATACTCTAGAGTTAAATCATTTACTACAGAAATCAAGGGAGAAAAGAACCACAGTAAAAAAAAATTATTTTGTTTTTGTAAATTCCATTTTGTTCTACATTACTGTTGTTTCATATAACATATGATATCGTTAGTAAAATTATATCGAATTTTTTTTTTTTTAGGATTAGACAGAAGCAGAAGGAAGGTGGTACCTACTCTCCAAGGGATGCAGAAATAATTGATACTAAATTCAAGCTTGAACAGTTGATCACAGTGGCAGACTTGGAACTAAAGGATGAGAGATTAACACGGTAAGCATGCTCATGTGGCAAAACAGTAGTCCAAAGGGTCACCAGCCGCGACCCTGCCATAACCTTTACTAGTTTAGAAGTGTTTGTAGCTCTTATTTATACAGGTCACTAATATCCTCTTTCAAAGGCTGACCTATGTCTTTCAAACACTTCCACTAAAATTTTGAGCTATTTTTTTTTCAAAGTGCTCTGATCTGAGTAAATAATGATACATTTGCACTCATAGGTTGGATTACTAACATATTTTAACAGGTTTCCTTTAAAAATATCATTATAATACATTACAAAATGGCAGATAACTTAATTTGCCTGTTAAATCTAAATTGTTTATGCCATATATCATGCATTTTGCAATATAACCTCTACTAAACCACTAAGCTGCTTGTTCTAGGTATTTTTTTACACACTGTTCAAGGACTATAAGTTTAATAACAACATGATGAATGTTAGGTAAAATCTTGGGGCAGTACAAGTCACCAAAGATAATAAGAGAATATGATATCTGACATGCAAAGTGTGTTGCTTGTCACAGACATCTCACATGTCAGCAGCTGAAAAGAATATAATCACTTGAATCATGCAATCGAAAATGAGACCCACATGCTTACTAATTGACCACCTGCTTTTATTCAGAAGTCATGATTTGTTTCAATAAGTCAAAAATTTGTCAAGTTGTATAGTCTTTTTCAGACATTGACTATAAACTATGAAAACAAGTTGGCTATATGAACGTTGTGCCACAAGGAAGTATATTTCATGTGTATGTTTTGTTTGTGTTGTACTTCTTATTCATTTCACAGTTGTCTCTGTTCATCTTTTCTCTGTGAATAAGCTAATGCTTTGATAGGCTCCATTGTTATTTCTTCATGATTTTCTGCTGAGACTCAGATTAAACCATGGAGCCAGCATTGCAACAAAGAATTGTCTTGGATTAATTTCCTTTTAATTACTTAGATTATATTTTTGGAAAAAGTTATACTGTATTTAATTGAATTAGGGAATTATGTTGACCCATGCTGAGCCAGTTAGAAACACTTGAACTACAAGGTGATTCTGAACTACAAGGTGATTCTAAATTTGATTGAACACTAATGTGTTTCTTGCTTGGCTCACTGTAAAACTCAAACAATTGATATATGCAGTTCACATTACCCAGACTGTTGGTGGACATAATAGGCGTTAAGTAACATGGTAAGCACTTCAAGGAGGGCAATTAAGACAGTATTTGTCCTACAGAAGGTCATCCTTATTGCCCCCTTATTGTCACTCATATACTACCATAAGATCTACTTAAGGAATGGTTAATAAAAAAAACAATATTGATATATTTGCTCACCATAACATGATTTTAATCATGATACAATAACAATAGTGACTTAGATGGCCAGACGTTAGCTAGAAAACCTGGTTTATTGCGTTATTATGTAAAGAATATTCTTGCCAATTATTATGCAACAGAATAACATAAAATGCATGTTAAAAAGGACAAAAATGCAATAACACATTCCTGTATTTTGCTTACATCTAAACATTGATACTTTAAACTGAGCAGGATATACAGTGGGACCCCCATTTTAGGTTTTACAAAGGAACAGAAAAAAATGGTGTAAAATCCAGGAAAATGCAAAATCAGAGAAATTTATTAGGCATAATATATAGGTGGGACCACAAAACAACAATGTAAAATGAGGGAAAACTTAAAATCAGGGGATGTAAAATTGAGGTTTCACTGTACATGAAAGTAAGATAATCTTACTAACCACTTTTGTGAATACCTATTAGACAAATTGCAAGCTATTTGCTCTGAAATGCTAAAGGTTCTGGACCCTAGTCAGTATAGCTCCCACAGCAAGGCTGGAAAGCACCTCAGGTATATGAGTTTACAGACACCATTTGGAACAAACCCTTCTATCTCGCTGCTCCTTACCTCTGGAATTCCATCCCTGAATCCCTTCAAGAAAAAACTAAGAGCCTACCTTTTGGATCACTAGAACATTAGACTAGTCCTGTCCCCACTGACTGTGCCTTACCTTGTGCACTTTTTCATCTCCAATTTGTACCTGTATGTTAGCCTCCCATCCACTTAGACTGTAAGCTCTATGGGGCAGGGACCTCCTTCCCACTATGTCTCTTTCAACATAGCACTTAAGCTCTTTGTCCTATGATTCTGTATATATTTATTATGTGATTTGTCTCCCCATGTATACTTTTATATATATTGTACTTTTATGCATTGTACATCGCGGTGGCTCCTTAACAGCACTTTACAAATAAAGTTATACATACATACAAAGGAGCATAATCAGATCAAGTAGTTGAGGTACAAATTGGTCTTTTACAAACTTTTGCACGTCTCAAATAAAGTGCTGAAGTACTTGATGTTACCTTTCTAGGGTAAGCTGTAATGAAATCAATCTGAAATTGTTTATAATATATTATTGGAATTACAATACTGCAATTGCTTTAAAAACCTTTATTATTTGAGTATGTTAATGGTAAGAACTTATAAACGAGTAAACCAATCAGTATAAAGAATTTGCTATCTGCTTTTGTTAAGCTAATGTGATTTAATTACAAAAAATTGCTATACTTTGGGGTTGGTAAACTTTTTACTTATTATTATCATGTTTTGTTTGATTTTAAACCATCACCACTAATATTCCTTCCATTTTGTCATTAGTGTGTTTGACTTTTATATTAAGCTGATGTCTTTTTGTTTCTACAAGTGTTTTTCAAAATAAAAATCCACTTGTGATTGAGAAAAAAATTAATATTTCTTTGTAAATAATCTCTTGTATTAAGACACATATATGTAAAGATGTGTTGGGTGCAGTATATTTCTTTTAATATTTTTATGTTGATTTATTTGATTTAAATAACTGTATATATTTAATTCTAAATGGATTTTTATTTCCAGATGTTCTTCATTTTTCTTTAAACACAAGGACATATATGTTATTCAGTAAGTGCCTACCTGTGTGGTGGTTGTGTGTTTATATAAACACCATGGAAGTCATGTGTAATCAGCGGTTATTATTTAATGTGAATGGCCCATTTGCCATGACTTCTCCTTAAATAGTATCAGAGCAGGGCTGCAAACAAACCATGCATTTTATTTTTGTGTCTTTGCTCAAAGTGTGTGTTGCATATGAGTTTACAGTAGCAGATCTTGTTAGTTCTTTTATGGGGGAATGTAATGAAAATTTGCAAATAGCAAAATTATTAGCACAAATAAGAATAAAAAGTCTAATTTTGCAATATAATACTCTTCCTTAAACTATTATTAGATTGTGAATTTTAATTGTGCATTGCCCACTTTTAAGAAGTGCTTGAAAGTGTCGTAATCTTTTGGAGCAAACATAATGACTTTTTCAGTAAGAAGTTCTATTTCGTACACTGCGCACTGGCGCTAACTATAAAATTCAAAAACTTTCTTCCACTGCCGGTAATGGTCGCTAATCAGTTTCCGGGCTCGCAAAAGCTATATTAAATTTGCACAAAGGCTAATTTGTTCGCAAAGAGGCATAACTTTTCGCATTGCAAATATTTTTTCCATTACCAACTTTTATTACATTCCCCCTTAGTCTTTTTTTATGTGGAATTTTATGGAGGAATGAAAGTAAAGTCATTAGTTAAACAAAGAAAGACAATTCAGATATATATTTGCATGCTGATATTGTTTGCATGTGAAAAATAATTATGCATAGCACAACCTGCTCCAATATAGAACATGTTACATGCAATTCTTTATTTCACAAAGTTGCAGTGTGGAACTTCCAGTTAAGTTAGTACTTAAAGTGATAATGACATGTCATGCTCAGTGCCCCTGTTCCTTTGCGTCCTAGGCATGTGCCTCTTCTGCCTACCCCTAGTTCCAGTCGTGGATATGTGCCTGCAAAGAAGCCCCTGTAGCTCCCCATCTTTTTATATGGTGATTCACTGCACATGCTCTGTGCTACTGTCAGTTACTGAGCTTAGAAGCCAATGCACAATATACTAAATATATATAATATAAATGTCACAATATAAGGTTGATTAGTACATTCATCAGATTTCTGGTACATGGCAGCTCAACCATCAAAATGTAATTATTTTCTAACGTAAAATGTACATCCGCCTATTACTAATACTAATTAATATGTTTGATTACTCATCTTTTTATTTAGGCCTTCTCCTAGTTATGTTCCAGTCTCTTATTCAAATCACTCCCAAATGTAGATGTGCTACACCTTTAAGAAACAGGGCTGCTCTACTACTTTTAGCTAAAAAAAAAATCTGGCTAGTTATGCGTGAATCTGACCCGTTTTGCTTCACCGAAAATGTAGGAAACTGAGACAAATACACAAAATGCATTGATGTCTATGGGCGACATTTTTTTTTTGACAAGCGACAATTTTTTTCACCCATTGGAGTGCTTTTTTCGTGGCAAAACCTGGCGAAATATTTCGTTCATCACTACTTCTGAACAGATTTTAGGCCAGTATTGTAGGGAGGTGCAAGACATTCATTAAACCTAGGGTTGTTTTTGTGAAGGAAGTTAACATCTTTAGTCATTTTCATTTTCTGTAACATCTCTTTATTTATAGACAGTTTTCATTTTATAAGTTTTAAAAATAATTTTAATTTTTCTGAATAATGAAAGTGATATTGATAGTTAGCAGTTTTATGTAGTAATGTGTCTGTATCACAATTTACTACATTTCTCCTTACTCTTAGCCTTTGCTTCTCATATATATTATGGGTGCCAAACTGGTCATGCACCCATGGTACCAGGCTAAGAGGTGGTATCAAGATTCTATAACTTGAAGATTAGTGCTCTAGTCTGTGGGATGTTTATTCTGTGCTCCTATCTGTGTGTGACATGGCTGCTAGGTGGAAAAACTAAAAACAATGTTATGCTATACAAAACAGGTGGCCTGTATCATTCAATGGGAATGAAAAAACTTGTTGGGCATTCCAAAGTAAAACAAAGTGGTTGTGTCAATGAGCGTTAGACAAAAATTAACACTTTTTAAAGCACTCCCTTTTATGAAAAGACCAGTTTTTGTAAACTCTTTTAGGGGATTCATATTTGAAGAATGTAAACAATGAAGCTTAATGGATATTTACATAAAACAGAATAGACTCCCCCCACCCCTCCCCTTTGAACTCAAGGAATTTTGTAATTTTGCATAATATTCTGGCAAATGGGTCTGAAGACAAAATTATCCTCTAATTGGGAAAATAAATGCAACACTTAGGGACAGATTTATCAAGGGCTGCAGTGAAAATTTTAATTTTCAAATTAGAATTCCGAACTTCGAATTCAAATGTTTGAGTTTTTTTAAGTGCAATTTGACTAGGGAATAGTTAAAATTTGATTTGAGTTTTTAAAAAAAATAGAATTACATTTTCGAAATTTTTCATTTACTGGCCTTTTAAGAATTCGAATTTGACTATTCTCCACCTTAAACCTGCCGAATTGCTGTTTTAGCCTATGGAGGACATCCTGTGATCAATTTGGAGTTGTTTGCAGCCTTCCTGAAAATCTAGTTTTTTTCAGAGAAAAACGCAAATCAAATTGATTTGAATTTGAGTTTGCGAGTCAATCCCATTCACATGAGTTTGAAAAATTCAAATTTTTTTGATGAATTTCGATTGTTCGTTTTTGTTTAGAATTTTGAGTTCATGGGACTTTATGGGACTTTTTACAAACTCTCATGAACTCTAAATTCGACTCCTGATAAATCTGCCCCTTAATTACATGAGGGATTTTATGAGTAGGAGCAAATGTTGTCCATAAATGATTCAATCCTGCTCTGATTCTTATGACAAGATACAAAAAAAAGCTGGGAAGGTCAAGTTGCCCAGTATGTTGGCTATTTTTTTTCAGAGAAAAAACTCAAATCAAATTGATTCTAATTTGAGTTTGCGGATCAATTCCATTCACCTGAGTTTGAAAAATTCAAATTTTTTGATAAATTTCGATTGGTCATTTTTGTTTCGAATTTTGAGTTCATGCAACTTTATGGGAGTTTTTACAAACTCCCATGAACTCTAAATTCGACTCTTGATAAAATCTGCCCCTTAATTACATGAGGGATTTTATGAGTAGGAGCAAATGTTGTCCATAAATGATTCAATCCTGCTCTGATTCTTATGACAAGATACAAAAAAAAAGCTTGGAAGGTCAAGTTGCCCAGTATGTTGGCTACCATAACTAAAGGGAAATCCCTTCCCGATTGTCACTAAATATTTTATAATACTTGCACAAACAGACTTAGTTTGGCATGTTATCTGTATGCGTTAGTGCCAACGTTATTACTTTTGTGCTTTCTTAAAAAGGATTAAATATCTATATAGGGCACCAAGAAACATGAGTTCTGTTGAAAAACTTACCTGAAATTTCCCTGTAACCTGTGGCACTAGAACAAACAAGCATACAGTATTCACAAGTTTCATTCATGCTTATTTGCCAAAATATAATGAATGTAAACTGTCAAATATACCTTTTTAGGAAAACTTTGACCTAATATGCCAACTAATGCAATTACAAGTACATCCTTTCAAATCTGTATGGCATGGAGGTGTTTCTTGTACGCTGCAGTTTTCTCTTCTAAACATAGAAACAGAGGGCTCAGTTTTCTATGCGTCAATGTGACATAGTCACTTATGCCACTGAAAACCCATTGCTTTGCCTTGGATGTGTGAATTGTAATACGAGTGGAATGAGATATTTTCTAGACAAATACCCAGACATGAAACTGTACACCGTAGAAAAGGCTATGCAGAGTAACTGTAATTTCAAAGCATCTTGAAGAAAGGAAAAGTTATATTTTAGCAAAATGTGGGATTTGACCATATGAACTGTATACATAAATTTGATTTGCTGGATAAAATGGAAACAGAAGAAATATCCAACATTTGCTAGTCTGCATTTACTGAGATAAAAATTATTGTAGTTATGGTGTTGAATGTCACGGTCATATGAAATAGAGAGCTGCACGTAATGCGCAGTTTAAGTGCTACATAATGCTGGATTAATATAACTTGTTATAATGTTGTTCGCCTATTTTTTCTACCCATTTTAGGCCTACAATGAACCTACTCATTAGACAGAAATGTATCAATGTTTCCCTATCTGCAAAATACACATTCACGTATTGTACTGTTTAAGACTAATGGTACTCATGACTAATAGTTACATCGTTAAGTTGGGTTGAAAAAAGACCACAGTTCATCAAGTTCAACCCTTCCAAATGCTCACCTTCTTATTAAAAGAAATTAAATTAGTCTGGCAAGATCTATTATGCATAAATCCATGCTGGCACAAGCTCATAGTATTATTATTTTGCAAAGAAGTATCTTATACCTTACTGCTCCTTTGAAAGGTTGTCCTACTGATGTCAGACTAACAGGCCTATACTTTTGAGGCTGAGAACGAGATCTCTATCTTTTTTAATGTCTGTGCAGAAAGAAAAGATGATGCACTCCCATCCACTCCTAACGTGGTGTACATACAGACACATTGTCAGTCTAGTCTGTAAGTGCACACGTGGAGCTTAAAAATGCGGAAGTATGAGTATGCAAAATCCTCTCCGTGTGCGCTTACAGACAGACACAGTGCTTGTATGTACACCAAGAAATGGTTGTGCATCAACCTGTGAAGACAATTAAAAAGTTCATCATCAGCACTGAACTAAAAAAGAATTTGCTTTTAATCCCTCGACTAAAGTTACTAACTGGTTTACAGGGTCTGGTAAAAGTACCAAAAAGGCATGGAGATAATGTTTCAGTTAATTGGCACCGTATCTAAAAGTAGCATGTCTTTGTTAGTACTTTGCCAGGTAAATCGGAATGTACTGTGCTTCTGTGACTTATTGTGCATACAGAAATCATAGTCCATTTAGACAGTTTGTGGCAGATTTACAACAATGCACAAAGTAGATTAAAACATCTCACTAGTGTCACAATGCAGCAGCATGACCACCACACAGCAATGAGCAGTGCTCATTAAATTGATACTATACCAATGAAAACCATAAGACACAGAAAAAGCCCATAATAATGTAAGTGTTTAGAAAAAAAATGGATGTCATTGATTTTCTTAGCTGCAGCATGTACAGCTCCTTCAATTGCTTACAGCCTACACAGTCTAAAATTAAGTAATCAATACATATATTATTATACCAGGTGCAGGAGGAAATTGTAGTGCTTCCAATGGAACCAAAAGCAGTGTATATCATTATTATATAACTTTGTATTAGTCTGCAAACGTATTTAAAGAAAAGGACATGTTTCTGCTCTATGTTGGTCTACAATAATTTCTCTAGTGTGGGATGAGACATCTCGGTATCCCCTATATGCTCTAATATGATTTTTTGATGCAATTCATTTTGCATGCTGTTGTGTGCAGTGCGTTTTGGGGTGCATAGATTTCAACATAAGAGGCATGATTAAAGTCTTTGTGATTTCATAAGAGTACAACCGAGAAGTTACGTTTTATTGTATTGCACATGTGCTTGAACTACTCTTTTAAAACAATCTCTGTTGCAGGTTACTTAGTTATAGGAAATCACTCAAGTAAGTTGACCGCAGCTTTTTTTTTCCTCCTTGTGTGCCTATGGATTTAATAGTGTGATGAGTGTTGATGTGTGGTGCCTTTTTTCATTCATTTACAAGGGCAGCCTTCAACCTGAGAATAAATCATAAAAGCATGACTAATTGCACGGTAACTGGAGAAATGCTTTGTCTCTCTCTAGGGTGAAACTTGCATGTCTGTATTTTAGCTTGAGAAGTGTTTCTGAAGCATTTAAACTTCTTGTGGCTCAAATACCATGTAATCACGAAAATGAGATCACCGTGATACTTTTACGTTTTATTGTGCAAGGAAAATATATACATTTCATCTGATCAACTTTGTAATACATGTTCATAAAATGAAACTTTAAATATCAGAAAATGCTCAAGTACTTAGAATGTTTAGATATAATCAGAGCAAGTGCTGTTTGTAACATTATCTTTTACATTTTGCCTCTAGGCCTGTAAGTAAGAAAGGTTTCTTACAACATGTCGAAGAGCTCTGCACAA
Source organism: Xenopus petersii (assembly GCA_038501925.1). Lineage (NCBI taxonomy): Eukaryota > Metazoa > Chordata > Amphibia > Anura > Pipidae > Xenopus > Xenopus petersii. The sequence continues at coordinate 38,423,055 of CM076677.1, forward strand.
ATAACAACCTAAAGTTTCATGAAGAATTTTCGGTATGTTACTAACAGTTGTCACAACATCCCAAGAGCTCCAGTCATTTTCATGAGTCACATTTCATGTCCATTTTAAGCATGCCAGACCAAAAAGAACTGGGGTCTTGATAACCAATAGCCAATTACCAGATTAGTTGTTTAGATAGTAACACTAAACCAATTTGGGGTTTACAAGCACATTGCTACATGAAATAATTCAACAAGTGTGTCTGGCAAATGTGATGTTTCATTACAATCTTTTTCTTTGGGGGGTTGGGGTGGTATTGGACTAAGCCCAAATGGCGCACAAACTTCACATGTATTGATGAATGTCATTTAAAACTGAATTAAACTGTTTTTATGACTGTATTGTAAGATTTATGCATATTTCAATTTCATTTAAATGCAGTAGACTAGATGAGGTTTTTTAATCTGTACACAAAAGTATTTCAACTGCACTAAAATAGCTATTCTGCTACATGTATGGGATCCCTTACCCGGAAACCCGTTATCCAGAAAGCTCCGAATTACAGAAAGATTGTTTCCCATAGACTCCATTATAAAGAAATAATCCAAATTTTAAAAGATGATTTCCTTTTTCTCTGTAATAATAAAACAGTAGCTTGTACTTGATCCAAATGAAAATATAATTAATCCTTATTGGAGGCAAATCAAGCCTATTGGGTTTATTTAATGTTTAAATGATTATTTAGTAGACTTTAGACGTGAAGATCCAAATTACGGAAAGACCCCTTATCCGGAAAGCCCCAGGTTCCAAGCATTCTGGATAACAGATCCTATACCTGTACTTCTGATTAATTATTTTGATATTTACATTGCTTATGGCCAATTGTAATGAACACTATTACCTATTAATAATTAACTTTTATTATTTAACCATCACAAAAGCAAATATGAGTCTAGAATAGAAACAACAGGTATTCATTAATACAAAGAGATCTGTCTAAAAACCTTGAAAACATGCTATGAAAACAAGTGTGAGGAATTGCTGCATAATATTACAGTAAAATATACCTTTTATAGTGTGTCTCGAACATTTCTCCATTTAGTAATTTAACAAGAGAAGGCAGAATTATCATCCAAGTAGGAGGATTTGGCCTATAGGTTAGATTCTGTGCTTCTATTTTTACACTATGGGGCACATTTACTAAGGGTCGAATATGAGGGTTAATAAACCCTCGAATTCGACCCGCAAAGTAAAATCCTACGAATTTGAATATTGAATTCGAAGGATTTACCGCAAATCCTACGATCGAACGATTCAAAGGATTTTAATCGATCGAAGGATTTTCCTTTGATCAAAAAAACCTTAGAAAAGTGATGGGGAAGGTCCCCATAGGCTAACATTGTACCTCGGTATGTTTAAACTGCCGAAGTATGTAGTCAAAGTATTTTTTAAAGAGACAGTACTTCGACTATCGAATGGTCAAATAGTCGAATGATTTTTAGTTCGAGTCGTAGTCGAAGGTCATAGTAGCCTATTCGATGGTCGAAGTACAAAATAAAATACTTCGAAATTCAAAGTTTTTTTTACTTGAAATCCTTCACTCGAGCTTAGTATATGTGCCCCCCCGTGTTTGCCTAATAGAAATTATCTTCCATAATATTCCACGTTTTATCTTTCAAGATTTGATGAAAGTGTTACTAACTCATCCAACAGTGTTAGCTGTTTATGAACTTTAGGCAACTTCTGATATTGTATGCACTAAGTAGGAGTGTCAGTGGATGCATGAACTCGAGGGCATGCTCTGGCAGGTGAAGAAAGATCACCCGCTGCGGATAGGGATGCAGGTGCTTTCTGTATGGTTTCTGGTTGGTACAATTTTGTACCCCTCATAGGTCAGCCATTTGGGCCGTTGGCTATAGACAATAAAGATTACTTTATAAATTGTATGCATCCAAGTAGTCTATAGCAAGGTTTTCCCTTGAAAAAAAAAAACCTACAAATATTGCTGAAAGTAGTGATTTTACATTATGAAAATCTACTCACAATTTGCATTTTGCAGCATTGTATCTCCCACACAGTGCTGGGTCAAGCAAAAGTTGCATCCAAGATTGCTACTGAATGCTCCCTGCCTCCCCCCTCATAGGCGTCTGCACACACACTTTAGCACACAAGAGAATTTGTGAGGGGTGGGGAGTGGCTGGTGTGATTTAGGAAATGGGTCCAGTCATCCTCCAGGCTAACCATTGAATTTAGTTTTTTTTCTATAAAAATGTGTGGTTTTCCTATACTTCTAAAAAGTTCTAAAAAATTTAGATTTATTAAGTGAAAACTTTGCCAAGTAAAAGTTGTCAATGTCCTATAGAAATTAAAGGGAGCTGCACGGATCTTATTGGACTGATTTAAATAAATTTGAACTTTTAGAGGTTTTTGGATTTTTTTTCAAAAAAACTCGAATCTCAAGATGCTTAGCAAGGGTTAAATGTGAAGTTCTACCACCGTTTCTTCATATTTAGCAACATTTAGCTTGCATGGCCATGCTCCCTCCTGGCTTTATATTACCAGACTAAAAGAAAATGATACAAGGACAGTTGCAAGAATATAAAGAAAAATAGAGATTATATGTAAGGCAGAAGATGTAAGCGGAGTTTCTCTATGCTGCAAAGAAAAAAACCCATTGATTCACCTAATAATATTTCCATTAAATAATCACTTTAATTGCCAGAGTGATACCGAACCCTGTATTCCTAAATTGAGTTATTGACAATATTTAATTGTTTTTTTCAAGCTGAGTAGACCAGATTCTTTTCATTCTGGTCTATAATGAATTTTTGTTGAAAATATTCCTTAAATCCAGTGACATTTTTGCTTTGCTGGGACATAAATAATGTTTTCTCATTTTTCATGCTGCCCGTTTGGATTACATAGCCAAAGTTAAATCATTGTGCAATACCTACTGTAGTTTTACACCTGGGAAAATAAGACATCACATTCTAAAGGTTATTGCTAAACTTCTCATGAAGCCTCTAAAATAGATATTCTTAACTTTTTTTTTTTTTTTTGCTACGGTGATCAGTTTTTTGACATACACAGAAGATATATAGTGTTCTTAAAGTGCAAGTCTATAGATATGGCAAGACAATGGTAGATACATTTTTCTATAATCTTCTCTTGGAAGCTTTGATGTAACAGCTGTAAAGCATTAAAGAACTGAAGGACAGTCTCCAAAATACTACAGGTATCTTATAGACGACCACATATATCAAAGTATAGTCTTTCAATGCTGCAGCTGACAGACAGGGGTAATGTATAGTTAAAAAGTTATGTTTTCTTTTACAACACTGGGCTGGTTTCTGAAATTGGTGATAAATGTGGCCAAGCATTTGACAGTACAGATTTTATATCTGCGATGGATTGGTGCTCTGTGACATTTGGAAATTGATACCATGACTTTTGTTGTTTTACTGGTATCTACAGTACCCAGCATTTTACCTTTTAGAGTCGATCTTAGTTTTGTGAAACTGTATCACTGTTTTTAGCTTATTGTATTCCTTATTAGTTTTAGTTTTTACTTGTTTTAGCTTATTGTATTCTTTATTTGGAAGTAGATAATAAACTTAGCTTGTTGAGAGGTACATTATGTTGGGACCTTTAACAACAGAGAGAGAAGGAAGGATGAGCTCCGTATCACAAATAGTTATATACTGTACTATTACACCAAACAATTTCCCCAGCGTCACTTTTTGGAATCTTAGAAATAATTCACACTGCGGGTCCTATGGTAAATCAACAAATACGGGAAGGCATTATAAATTCAACTATTTCATGTTTCCATTCAAATGCCGGTTCCAGCTCACCCTTAAGGATAATTGGTCCGGGTGCACCATGCCCCGGACCCCTCGCTAGTTCGCTGGATACAGTTTCCCAAGAAGATAAAAGTGTGAGATCTTACCCGGACTCCGTTGTGACCCAGGTGCAGCCGCCCTGAGTCCGTCGCTAAGGGAGAACGCAAAGTTGCACACACAAAAGTTCTGGCCAACGCACTCTTCGGATCACCCAAGGAATCGCTCAGTCTTCAAATTACTGGTAAAAAACTTTAGTTTTATTGAAGATTTAACATTTTAACAAACTGTGTAATCCTGCGCCATGAGGTCTGACGCGTTTCGTGTCACTGCACTTCATCAGAGTTTTTTACCAGTAATTTGAAGACTGAGCGATTCCTTGGGTGATCCGAAGAGTGTGTTGCCCAGAACTTTTGTGTAGTTATATACTGTATATTTGTTCCAAATACATATAAAATCAATCATAGGAAAAATCTATGTAATTTATCTTGTCTTCTCCCACTTTCACCTCACCAACTTGGCTGCCAGTAATGCCACCATTCTATGCAGTTCCAACGCAATGTTCTTTTGATCTTGTATTTTATGAAAAATGCTGTCACTTCCAAAATAGTTCTAAAGTTCATATCTTTTGCATTCAAGAAACCACTAAGATCCTAATCTATTCGGTTATTATGCAATGGCTTGATTATTTCTATAGCCAGCTGACTGTGCTCACATTAAAATGGTTCTGTTCTCTTAACCCATGATGTGTATTTATGATCTACACCGGTCCCTGCTCTACATTAAAGAGTATCTTCATTGGCTACCCATATGTGCTAGAATCAAATCTTTTAGCATTCCTTCAAGTCATTCACGTGTAATAACTTCAACACAGCTTTCTTTTGCACACTTTGAGCAGGTGCTGCACCCTAAGTTGAAGAGAGAAGCTTAGTTTAGGTAGAATTCTTTAGGCCCCTAAGATCTCTAGTATAATATCAAAATTACGTAGCATATTTCTTTAAAATAGTTTGCACATTGCCGCCTTTAAGTCTAATTCCCCTTGAAAGCTGCTGTATGTGCCTAACTCAGAAAGAACCAGAAACCCACAACTCTTCTCAGTAGTTGAAACTTTTGTTTGTTGACAAAATATTTACTGACCAAATGCTCATTATAAGTTGCATTCATACAGCTAATGCTCCAACCATATGTGGTTATGATGATTTTACATTACAGGTATTGGACCTGTTATCCAGAATGCTCTGGACTTGGGGGTTACTGGATAACAGGTTTCTGGATGATGGATCGCATACCTATATTACTCATTAAAACTGTCAATTCTGTGCCTCATTACCGTTTTCCTTATAGAGCCTTCCTGGAAGTGACATACATGATGAAAAAACCCCACCATGTTTTGCTTGCCCATAGCCTTCGCCAGTGGCATAACTAGAGTGTGCCAGGCCACCTGCAAAAATATATTCAGATGGGCACAACACACTCCTATCCTCATCCTTCCAACCCCCCGCCCACTTCACAATAATATTACTCTCTTTGGATGGGTGTTTTTTCTCTAAGGGGCAAATTCATTAAGAAGCGAAGTTGCGCCAGGTGCAACTTCGCCTCACTTCGCCAGGCGTAGTTTCGCCAGTGCTCCGCAGTTGAGCTCAGGGGTAGCGTAAGGTTGCGAAGTTGCGCTAGCGTTGATTCGCTATGTAAAGCGAAGTTACGCTAGCGAAGGCTAATTTGCATACGGCGCGAAATTCAAATTTCAATGGAGGAATACGTATCAGCACTACAAATGCCAAGAAAACCTTCAAATCTGCAAATAAAAATTTTATTTTGCCCTACACATGTGCCCACTGTGTAGGTAAGTTGCCATGAGTCAGGAAATGTAGGGGGGAAGGAGGGGAGCCCCAAAAATTTTTTCGATCTTTTTCAGCCTATCACCCATCATGTAGAAAACACGCCAGCGTTTTTTGGGACTTAGAAAAAAATGTTACTTTTTTGGAAACAATCCCTATCTACTCTATTGCGTTTTGCCAGGTCTGAGGTGGCGAAGGAAGTCTAGCGTAAAAGGTAGCGTTCAGTACACTGCGCAAGTTAGTGAATTTGCGAAGTTTCGTCTCTAGCGAAAATTCGCCTGGCGTAAGGGTGCGAAGTAACACTAGCGAAACTACGTCAGCGTTTGTTAGTGAATTTGCGCAGTAGTGAAAATGCCAAACGCTAGCGAATTAACGCTAACGTTCGGCGCTTCGCGGCTTAGTGAATTTGCGCCTAAATTTTTTATTGAAACAAATACATTGGAGTCATTGTCCATTTTTCCAACTTTTTTTGGGCAATAATATCCATGGTAAAATTCTAATAACTTTCAAATGTTATGCGTCAAAACGTCTTGTAAGATCTACAGGAAAGGGACTTTCCACTTGTCTTCTTAACATTTACCACTTAATCTTATCTTATTTTCACAAAACCTATGTAACAGAAACAAATATCCCTCAAACTGTGTAACTTGGAGCTGTGGTGAGACAGTAGGATCAATTGTTCATGAAGCCATTTTGGTTTTAATATCTTCAGATACATATAGGTTATAGAGGTTGACAAAAGAACTTACTGCTGATGCTTCTCGTCCCACCAGAAGTGCTAACTAAATTCTGTATGCAAGAAGCTAAAACTGTAATTAGCCACCTCTGGTTGACAGCAGTGCTGCTTCATACGACAGAAAGGAACCAACAGATTTGTATGATGACGAATCAAATCAAATGGAAAAAAGAAATATGCATAAACACAGACATCATGATCATGATACTTGCCAAATAATCTAAAACAAATCAGTTACCTTAACTCATCATGTTTAAAAATTCTACTTAAATGAATGTTCTAAATAATAAAATAAATATTTATTTTAAAATGACAGGAACTACCAAAATTCCTTCAAGACCTTGCTGTATCGGATGCTGATCTACCCTGGAACAGGTCAAAGAATCGATTCACAAATATAAAGCCATGTATGTGTGTTATGCTGTATTTATTTACGTTTGAATTTTATTCATTTTATATTAATACTCTTTCAAACCCATATGCAAAAGCTCATCATCTCAAAATTGTGTAAAGGGTTTTTAGACAGAACTGTGTGTGGTTCAGTGTGTGTGCCACAACACCAGGAGGGAACAGTTGCTCTGCAAGCAAAAAAACATAGTGCTTTGCACTTTGGCCCACTGTAGTTAATGAGCTCTCTATCCTACATTAAACTTGGGTATTCCAGTGAATGCTTTGGTTTGGGTTTACAGTGAATGTATAAAACAAACTATAACATTCATATACTAATTATGCCCTACACTAATGAATCTTCTTTAATATTTTGTCTATCACAGCACAGTTACACATTAGTATTACCATAGATAAATAAATGTTTATCGTTGCAACTGTTCCATGATCTTCAAATGACCCTTAAAATGTTCCAAGGAAGAGTGGCTGGATTACAGTGTAACCACAGGCTTTTATATGCAGGTGCAAGAAATTGTAGATGTAATAATGTTGTGGCTTTGTAAAGTGATCCAGGCAAGCAACCTCTTTAACATTCTTTTCCTGACAGCCATCCATAACCAGTGCTACCCCTTCACATGCAGAAAACCATGGGGGGTACTTTTTAATTTACGTATCTGTTCATTTACTTGGCATTAGAAGTGGAGACGCTATGCTAATGCCTACAATCTTATTTTGGCCGTTCGCCTTTTTTGTTTAAACTTTGATTATACACCACTTTTAGCTGTACACTGTTTGCCAAAATATGATACTAATTGCAGTGCGCAAGCATAGTATAGTAAGTGCATTTCTATTCAGATTTACATACCTGCTAATACTTATTTTGAATCTTTAAATGGCAAGTAGCCAGTATATACATCATAAGTTATCTGTAGACATCAAAAAATCTAAATATGTGAACTGGATAGAAATAACCAATTGGACTCATTGCCAACACTGGGTAAATATACACCAGGGATGCAACCTATAGCAACCAATTAGCAATTTACTTTTTTCAGCCAGCTGCAAGTAAATCAATGATTAAATAAGTCTGGCTGAATGCTATGGGTTGCTGTGCTATTGTAAATTTGCCCACTGTTAGTACATGCTGTGGGACTTTGGAAGTTTGGAATGCTTGATGGCCAAGATTGGTCAAACATGTCTATAAAATCAACTGTCCTGCAAAAAGTAGTCACATGTTATGTAACATTATGGGGCAAATTCAATAAGATTTGTAGTTGCGCCAGCGTCCGCTTCGCCGTACTTCGCCAGGCGTATTTTCGCCAGCGTTTCGCAAATTCACTAAAATCCAAAATTGCGCTCAGGGGAAGCGTAAGGTTGCGAAGTTGCACTAGCGTTAATTCGCCAAGCAAAGCGAAGTTACGCTAGCGATGCTTAATTTGCATACGGCGCCAAATTGAAGTTACAATGGAGGTATATGTAACCTCACTACACAAGCCTGGGAAACCTTCAAAACAGCAAATAAAATTTTTATTTTGACCTACACATGTGCCCACTGTATAGTTAAGTTGCCATGAGTTAGGAAATGTAGGGGGGAAGGAGGGTAGCCCCAAAAAAAATTTCGATCTTTTTCAGCCTATCACCCATAAAAAGAAAAAACACCAGCGTTTTTTGGGACTTAGAAAAATGTTTAACTTTTTTTTGAAGCAATCACTATCTACTCTATTGTACTTCACCTGGTCTGAGGTGGCAAAGGAAGTCTGGCGTAAAAGTTAGCGTTCAGAAAAATGCGCGTGTCAGTGAATTTGCGTAGTTACGTCCATTGCGAAAATAACACTAGCAAATTATGCCAGTGTCCATTTGCGAATCGGCGAATTAACGAAAATTTGCTACGCTAGCTAATTAACGCTAGCGTTAGGCGCTTCGTCCTTTAGTGAATTTGCCCCAAGTATTACCTTGCTGCACTTAATGCTCTTATTAACTATTGCCTTCAATCATTGTATGTGTTATAGCCATTTTATTATGTCGTTTCATACATAAGTATCATTCACCTATAGAATATTATGCAAAAATAACATAGCAATGAGGTGCACATATAATAAATATACTGAAATTGAATTAGAATTGACTATTTATTGAATGGAGTATGTTCTGTACAAGATATATATATTTGTATAATATTTTCTTTGTAGATAACAAAAACCGGGTAAAGCTTATAGCGGATGCTGGTGTACCTGGATCAGATTACATCAATGCTAGCTATGTGTCTGTGAGTACAAAAATAGTGAAAGTATCTGTGTCCAAAAACACATTTCATGCATTCCTTTGTGGCATAGGCATATTTAGGTAATTTTAAAATTTATAAAGGTGAAGTCTCTAATTTTCGAAGGAAATATAACATTGACCATGAAACATTGAATAACTGGGTTGCTATGTAATTGTTTATGCGAATAATCATACTTCACAAAACCTGTTTGCTATAGGGGTTGGGCCTCCTCATTTGCTATTTTCAGTGCGTTGTATTTGGAAGACAATAATGACATACTTTTTCTAACAGTAGTTTTTTTATTTTAGGGATACATTTTTCCAAATGAGTTTATTGCAACACAGGGACCTTTGGCTGGCACCATGGGAGATTTCTGGAGAATGGTTTGGGAGACTAGAGCAAAAACCATTGTTATGCTTACTCAGTGTTATGAGAAGGGAAAGGTATGTTTTTAAAATTCTTAAAAAAGATTAAGCAGCTAAAAATATTCTTTCAGAAAATACACACACATATTACTCATAGGGGCAAATTCACTAACCGACGGAGTTGCGCCAGCGATGGCTTTGCCGCACTTCGTCTGGCGAATTTTCGCCATCGCTCTGCAAATTCATTAAAATGCTTGCGCTCAGCAAAGAGAAAGGTAAAAGCGAAGTTCCACTAGCGAAGGGGAACTTAACTCCATCAAGGTGTGCCATAAATCTGGTTAGTCATATTGAACAATAGCACTCATTTACAATTAGAATGGACAATTCTTAACACAAAATGGAAGCAAATTTGCGAATTTGCTATAGTGATTTTTTTTTTTTCAATTTTGCAGCAGAAAATTCAGGTTGTTAAACACAAATTTTTTTGCCTTCAAAAATGTGGCCACTGTTGCTGACGGTCACAGGTTGTTTTAGTTTTCCCCCCCTAATATTTGGCTTTCCTTTTATTCAACTACACTTATAATAAAACAGCTGATATGATGATGATGATGGTACAGGTATATATTCACAAGTTATTTTTTCATATAGATTAGATCTCACCAGTACTGGCCGGAAGATAACAAACCAGTTACTGTTTTTGGTGACATTGTTATCACAAAAACAACTGAAGATGTTCAGATTGACTGGACCACTCGTGATTTGAAAGTTGAAAGGGTAAGGACAACTTATATTTATATTTTTATTATTCTACCCATTATTCAGTAAAAAAGTCACATTCAAACATTTGTGAACAAAAAAAAATATTTTAAATTCAAACTCATTCCATCAATTCCCAGTTCAGTGTATAGAAATATACGTAAGCATTGAGAATCTACAGACATGTCTACAGATCTTAAAATGTATTTAACTAAAATATACATAATAACATTGTATTCAAAAACATTACAAGATCATTACTTCTTGATTTAAACATTTTTGGCTCATAAGGGTCTTCACCTCAAGTAATCTGACTCAGAAATAAGCTATAGATATAGATATAGATCTATAAGTTTATTATTTATATGCTTATTGTACTGTATTGTACTGTAAATTATATTTTAAAAATGTGATTTCACTGAAAGTTTAATAGCATCCTTGAAGGGCAATATAAATCAATGTAGCCTGATCATGGTATCCTTCTATTTAAGATCCGGTGAACCTTTGTTGCTGACACTGCCAGACCATACAGTGATATTTACACTCATCTGAGAGTTTCTTTCCTCTTTAGCTTTGAATGTTGTACGCATGCAAGGACCGTGGTCCGTAGTTGCACCTAATTTATTTCCTTTAGATATACATGCCATCGGCATCTTGTCCTCTGTTCTTTAAAAATGGGAGAAAAAATCCCCAAATTACTTGGTGTGTGTTTGGCCAGTGGCTTCTTAAAAAGGCAAAACGTTTCATCCCTAAAGTTCAGCATTCATAGTGCGTGCTATTATGGGTATTGGTATTGACTTGCTCCTGTTACGCCAGATGGTTATCATTGGAACGTTAACCAACAGTATCATTTGAACTCTGCCACCATTCTTCAACCCTATGAATTGGGGTGGATATTTCACCTTCACCAAAATGTAAACCTGAATCCTCAATCCTACATTTTATTTTATCAGACATTACAGGTTGGGGCTATTGCTTCTATTACAATTATTTACTAAGGTAATTCATTATACTTTGTATGTAACCTTTAATTGAATATGTTTTAGCCTTGCATGCTCATTTGTACCAGGGAAATACATCTGATAGTAAGTTTCAGTGTCGGTCACAATAAACTCCAACTTTCCTGTATCTGCTCTTTATGCCAGCATGGAGACTGTATGATGGTGCGGCAGTGTAACTATACTTCTTGGCCAGAGCATGGTGTGCCAGAATCCACTGCTTCATTACTGCATTTTATTAAAATGATTCGAGCCAAGAGGCCGCATGAAAATACACCAACAATTGTACATTGCAGGTCAGTATTGAATTCTCTAAAAAAACTATTGTATTTTGAATATTTTATTTTAACTTTGACAATTAACACATCTGCAAATTTGAAGAAGAAGAAAAAGAAGGGTGTTATACCAGCTTTTTTAGTCATGGATTTGAAAAGGAAAAGAGTTACAATTTAATTTTTTAGGTTTCAAATAATGTATGAAGTAATTTTTTTTTATATTTAAGAGACCCTGGCCAAACCTACAAAATATGATGAAGTCATTCCTAAAATAACCTTGGACTGAGATTTCTCCAAGCACCCTATTAATCAAAAAGGAATGTAGAAACAACAATAAGATACATTTGTATTTCAAGTTTACTGCCTCTTGGACAGTGTTTTGATACAGAATTCTCCAAATTCAATGGGGCACGATTTTGGATCCAAAACATAGTGTTTACCCACAATACAACATTTCTCCCTACAATTGCAGTGCTATTGCACTCAACACATCAAGACGAGTGCCCTTGTGTGGCTCGCATGTGGTAGCTAGTGATTGGCAAACAAATTCAGCAAATTTCCACGTTTCGCCACCAGTGAATAAATTTGCAAAACTCCTGCGAAAATGTTGGATTCTCGTCCGAAAAGTCGCTCGCGTCAAATTCGCCCATCACTAGCGGTAGCACATTAGATGCAGCATTTTCAGAGTTAGGATTGCATAATTTCTTGTGCTCGGTGTAAATATGATATTAGTATGCAATTCTGTGGACTCAAGTCCAAGACTCAAGTGCCTATTAACGTATGCCTGCTGTGGGACCCCTGTAATTACTGCCATATTCAGGGTGGCACTAGCTCCAAGGTTCTCCTGCATCAATACAATAGGTGCACTCATGCATAATTCAGCGAGACAGAATGGATGTGCAGTTATACCTGTGCAACCCCCACTCATTTTTGTCAATAAATGGTTCTCTATACTTTCTTCTTTGATGTACAAAGTGTGCAAATTATAGCATGTACAGAGACAAGGAAGACCTGGAAATGACTCGACCCTTGTTTCTAAGGCTTTCTGTTTGTGTTGTACCTGCATACAAATCACTTGCACCTAGTGAATCTCGTGTTGTCTTTTATGCTGCTGTTTCTCCCTTACAAAGATTGCCACCTGTGGGTGATAAATCTCCTTGCAGCTTGCATGAAGAAAAGTGTTATATATCATTTTGCTCCCAGGAAAAAAAAGCTAATAATGCCGGATTTAACTTCAGAGGTTAATGTTTTTCTAGTAAAGTGAAGTAAATTGTCTAGTGCATGTGATAAAAATGGAATCTGGTGTGATAATTGTTCCTGTGCTCTAATGAGAAGGTACAGTATGTCTAAATTAATCCCATTTAATAATTTCCCTAATGACTGGGATGAGTGAATCGTGCAGCTGCAGCATTTGCAGATGATGAGAATGACTGCAAGCAATTAAGAGGCTAAGCCTAAAAATGAAACAATTTTTCTAAAGTGAAAGGATAATCTCAGGATGAGCCATTGAAAAGGTTTTGAGAAGAAATTTGTGTCAAGGTGAAAACAGGGCAAATGTATAAAGGATTATGTAGGGTGCCAGCTTTACTTGTTTAGTGCATTAGCCTTTCGTGCATTTCTGTTTCTTTATAAGACTTACTGTATAACCTCTTCTAGACGCATCCAGTTGAGAACATTTGGCCATTGCTTTAGAGAATTTTTGTAGAGTTAGACTATTCCTGTTGTGCTTTTTAGAGTCAAGTTACTCAAGCAGGGCTTTTCCTGCAATAAATAAACACACTCCATCATTTGGCGCATCTTTATGGGTGGCAAATTGAAAATGAAAAACCTCTCTGCCTCTCATTAAAAATATTGAAACATGCAAGACCCAATGCTGAATTAGGGAGCTAATTAGGGAGCTGCTTCTTTTAGCAGGGGATTGAGGAGAAAAGCTGATTAGTGAAAGGAGAAGCTAGTCATCTATTTATCCTTTAAATGCAAAAGATGATAAATTCTGCACGCCTTGATTATTGCAGTTTGAACAGCCACATAAAAGACTGGTCTGTGCCAGACCTTTTAATTTATTGTGAATTTGGCTGGTTCTGTCGCAACTGGAAAATTTAAATCCACTAGACAGTACTGGTTTTAATACTGCAGTGGCAAAACTTTTTTATCTGAATTGTGGCACCACAAGTCTGCCAGGATAATTATCCACTGCTTCACCTGCCAGTCTTTTAACACTGTCCAATTTTAAAAATATACAAAGGACAATGCATTGGGTGACTTATTACAGTGGTTAAACTTTAAGGGCAGTGACAGACGTTGCACTTTACCGCATGTCGGAGACTTACTCTCCTGCCTGGGGGATGAAAATACAATTTTGTTAAAAAAAATGGCAGTTGCAGAATGTAAACCACTTTTTACATGAGGTTTACATATGTCTTTACATATGTCTGCCACATAGCAAATAAGCCAGGTTCCTGTTCTTGATTAAAAGGTAGATTTGGACACTTTGTCTGCCACAGTTGATGCAATCTAGAAAGGGCGTCAAATCTCTACATGTGAAAGTAATGTGAGAATAAGGAGCAGCGGTGTGAATAAGTGTCCTCGATATCACCACAAGTCTACTCTGCAAAAAGCTAGTCTTTAAGCTTTCAGGAAACTTATGGAGCAGATACCTATGATTCTGCTGGGACAGCCCTCCCAAAAACCTCATATAGTGCCCACTAGAAATAAAGCATATGATTATTACAAAAGCACAACACTCATACCATCTATATGCCCAAATTCTCAAGTTTAGAGCAAATGCTACAAATGTTTCACAGGCTTTATCCCCCTTCCTAAGTGAACCCTGCGAAATGGTGATGTAAGACCATTATGTATTCTTTTTATTTTTAACTTTAGGCCACTCTTATTACAGTTTATTTTATACATTTGTAACATACATTTCCATATAATAGACTTGTATTGCATATGACGACAAGTGAATTAAAAATGTAGAGTTTCACATTATATTATGCCTTTAGATCACATTCTTGTGAGGGCTAAATTAAACATAATTTGCATTCAAGCACTTACATTTAATTATAGTCAAACACACTCAGAGAGAAAAAAACATATAGGGAATCAAGTTCTAGTATATACCTGCCAGCTTTTTAAAGGGATACTGTCATGGTAAAAGATGTTTTTTTTCAAAATGCATCAGTTAATAGTGCTGCTCCAGCAAACTGAAATCCACTTTTCAAAAGAGCAAACTTTTTTATATTTAATTTTGAAATATGACACGGGGCTAGACATATTTTCAGTTTCCCAGGTGCCTCCAGTCATGTGACTTGTGCTCTGATAAACTTCAGTCACTCTTTACTACTGCAGTGCAAGTTGGAGAGATATCACCCTTCTCCCTTCTCCCCCCCCCCAGCATCCCATCAACAGAACATAGGAAGGTAACCAGATAACAGCTCTCTGGTAGATATAAGAACAGAACTCAATAGTAAACACCCATGTTCCACTGCGACTCCTTCAGTTACATAAGAGAAACAATAGCCTGTCAGAAAGCAGTTCCATAGTGCAACATTGGCTCTTTCTGAAAGCACATGACCAGGCAAAATGGCCTGAGATGGCTGCCTAAACACCAATATTACAACTAAAAAAAAATACACTTGTTGGGTTAGGAATGACATTTTACATGGTAGAGGGGTTTATTTGCAGTACAAACAGTGTAATTTAGAAATACAACTACACCATAATATCATCACAGAATTCCTTTAAGGTACATGACCTCAACTGCACAGGTTGGAATATTTGATTGTTATATCTGATTGCTATATTGGTCTTGTTTCAGTGCTGGAGTTGGAAGAACTGGTGTTTTTGTTGCACTGGATCATTTAGTTCAACACCTCAACCATCATGATTTTGTTGATATTTATGGTCTTGTAGCAGAATTAAGAAGTGAAAGAATGTGTATGGTACAAAACCTGGTAAGTAGCTCCAATATCTCAAAAATAAATATAATATAGTCATTGACTTTTTATGGCCGTAGATGGTTGATTTAGCAAGATTTTCTTTTTTTTTGGGAAAAAATCAGCTTTTAATAAATCATCCCCTTAGTATTAATTACCATCAAGTCAAAAAAGTTATTATTATTATTTCTGCTAGATTTTTTTATAACAGAAAATTACTTTTTGCAGATTTTATTTAAGTTGTTTCTGTATTTATATTCTACAGTACGGGGCACATTTACTTAGGGTCGAATATCGAGGGTTAATTAACCCTCGATATTCGACCATTGAAGTTAAATCCTTCGACTTTGAATACCGAAGTCGAAGGATTTAGCGCTATTCGATCACTCGAACGATCAAAGGAATAATCGTTCAATCGAACGATTAAGGATTTTAATCCATTGATCGAACGATTTTTCTTCGATCAGAAATTGGCTAGAAATGTTAGCCTATGGGGACTTTCCCCATAGGCTAACATTGATGCTCAGTCGGTTTTAGGTGGCGAAGTAGGTGGTCTAAGTTTTTTTTTTAAAGAAACAGTACTTCGACTATCGAATGGTCGAATAGTCCAACAATTTTTAGTTCGAATCGTTCGATTCAAAGTTGTAGTCGAAGGTCGAAGTAGCCAATTCGATGGTCAAAGTAGCCAAAAAAACTTTCGAAATTCAAAGTATTTTTTATTCTAATCCTTCACTCAAGCTAAGTAAATGTGCCCCTAAGTATTCATTTGTTACATACAATGTATAGTTACACACTATATTTTTACTAACAGGCACAGTACATATTTTTGCACCAGTGCGTTGTGGACTTATTAGCAAGCAAAGGTAGCAGCCAGCCTATCACTTTTCTTAACTATTCTGCACTTCAGAAAATGGACTCTTTGGATGCCATGGAAGGTAAGCCGAGACAGTCTGTTCCAATATGTCTGATATAACTGCTCAGAGGGACTTGAGTACTGACCAGTTTACCACATTACAATAAAGGATTGTCATCACATTATTTTTAAATAGTAACATAAATGTTACTAAGAAGAATTTGCGCTTGATGCCTTTTTATGGATATTAAGTTATTTTATCAATAGCGATGAGCGAATCTGTTCCGTTTTGCTTCTCTAAAAAAATTGCGAAACTGCAAAAAAATTAGCAAAACTGCAAAAAATTAGCAAAAATGCATTGAAGTCAATAGGCGTAATTTTTTTTTTCTTTTTCTCGCTCCAAGTACATTAAAGTCAATGGGCATTTTTTCTTATGGTGACAATTTTATCTTGTCAATTTTTGTTGCAGCAAATTTTTTCATGGACAATATTTGCTGCAGTTTTGTGAAAACAATTGCAGATGGCAAAATGTGGAATTTTGCATTGAATCCATGCCTGGTGAAAAAATTCCCTCATCACTATTTATCACTTATTAATCTTGAATCAAAATGTTACTACTCACCATTGCAGTAACAGATTATGATAAGGGCTTTTAGAATTTTCCCCTGAGACCTAGTCCCCCTGTGGGGGACCAGAAACATGTGATGATTCCAAAGCTATATGATTGTTTGTCTAGATACAAAACTGATTTATAGTTTCATATTGGTCCTCTAGCCTAGGCCCAGCATTAGCATTGACTATTGGCCACTGTCCAGTCCCTACCTCCTAAACTAACAGGGCCATTTTAGCTATAAGGTGAGGTAAAAACCTTTCCTGAGGCAGCACTTTACTGGGGTAAGAAAAGGTATTTTATTCAGTTATGGTTTACATGCCATGATGCTTGACATGCAGGGAGCTAAAAATCCCCAGAAAATGTATAGTGTGTGCTGTAAGCTCTGGTCTTTTATATCCCCTGCTTGCTATCATAGTTGCTGATGAAGTGTCTTTTGTACAAAAGCAACACCAGCCATTGAAATCTGTAGACAATGTATGGTAGCTCTAAGGTTCTCATCAGTATTTAGGAATCAGGTTATGCTGATTAAATAAGTTTAATAAATATGTTTTGCACTTTCTCTTAAACATTTGATGTGTGTACTCTTTAGGTGATGTTGAGCTTGAATGGGAAGAAACAACTATGTAATGTTTAAATAAGAATTGGCACAAGGGCCAACAAATATCTCTTCCACGGACCCGAGCTGAAATATCGATTAAGGACGACAAATTTTTAACTTATGCCTGTGCCTTAAACAATGGATGGCAGTAATTTCATGTGCTTTTGGAAAAACCAAGTACATAAAGGTCATTTTGCACTGCTGTAATATAAGAAGGGTAATGTGTTATTTGATGACATTTTTTAAAAAAATATTATCTTTCAAAAGATAAACACAAAGCCAAATTTGATGGGAAAACATTACTGTCCTCTGTGTGGATGCTTCCTTTTTGTTTGCATATGTCGTATACAAAAAAATTTAAGAAAATATCTTTTATTGGTAAATATATATATATATGTGTATATATATATATATATATATATATATATATATATTTTTTTTTTTTTTTTTTTTATTTATATAAGATATAACCTTCTGTTTTATGAGTGTTGGGTTATCATCATCTGATCCTGAACAGCTGGGCACTCATTTTGTGACATTGTTGAGATAAATGTGGATTTTACACAGTAGCTCTTCCTGAACACCAAATGCTATTTAGGATAAAATTGTGGCAGACTTTTTATTGTTTTTATTCCATAACATTGTGTGTATATATATATATATATATATATATATATATATATATATATATATATATATATATATATATATAGCACTCCTGGGATTTTTTAAAAAGTTCAATTTTTATTCCATGCTTATAAAATTAATAAACATCCGATTCTACGTTCTTGTGCAGTTTTTCCTTGGAGCAGCAACCCGGGTTGCATTTTTATACTGACGGTGTGCATAGTTACATAGTTACACAGTTAAATTGGGTTGAAAAAAGACAAAGTCCATCAAGTTCAACCCCTCCAAATGAAAACCCAGCATCCATACATACACCCCTCTCTACTTTTAATTAAATTCTATATTTAAAAAAAAAAAAAAAATATATATATATATATATATATATACACACACATACCTACATACACATATATATATGTGTGTATATATATATATATATGTATATATATATATATATATATATATATATATATATATATATGGAATTGTAGAAAGGACCAGCACTCCGTTTTCCAAAGAATTCAATAATTTATTTCAATCTCACAGTGTCTCCAACGTTTTGGCCCACTTTGGGGCCTTTATCAAGGATAAAGGCCCCAAAGTGGGCCCAAACATTGGAGTTTGGAAAACGGAGTGCTGGTCCTTTCTACAATTCTATACACCTATTTTTGACCAAGCACCCGGCAAAACGAGATGTGAAGGAGTGCGGGTATCATCTGCAATTTCAAATATATATATATATATATATATATAGCGAGAGAGATATGCACATATACATGATTGTGTGTGTGTGTATATATATATATATATATATATATATATATATATATATATATATATATATATATATATATATATATATATATATATATTTTAGAATAAAGGTTTGATTTATGAAACACCCTGATTAATGGCTTTTGCTAATTTTGTATTTGACTCTGAAAGTCACGGAGTTGCCTTTAATCACCTGACTTGAACATGACAAGGGCGTGAAGACATGCAACCTGTTATTAATTTGTGTAACTCGCAGTAAATTGAAGAGGAGCTATACAATTTAATTGATTACACAGCCAAAGTAACAAAATTTACGACTTTAAACGTTGGAACTCATTGCAACTTGGGTCAGGGTCACCGTTTAAAGAATACGATTCTCTAAAAATATGTACTGCATTTTCAGAACAGAATGCTATTATGTGGATTCATTTACATATGATCCTGTAACATTACATATTTAAATACATTTTGTTACATTCCTTTTACACCAAACACAAGTCTTAAATAAAGTATGTTTACTTATTTTCTCTGTTTGGATATTTTATATTATATTATATTTAAAGCTGTACATAGTACCAGAATTAATCAGAGTTGTATTGTTCTGCTACTTAAAATGAAAAAATCCTGCTACTCACTGTGGGTCCCTTCTGATATCTGATACCTTTTAGTATCAGTATGAAATCTCAGAGGGTGCCTGCCTGTGCACATTTTTGCACAAATATTGCTCAAAAATGGCAACTCTCAATTCTTTCTATTGGGGTCAGCGGGAATCGACCTGCAGCATTAGAAAGCACCATATATTAAGCAACCCAGCAATGCAGTTTTTGTCCAATAGGAACCTGCACAATGGATACCTGTTTTAATCCAGATATTGAACTATCAGGCCATCAGGAAGGCCCCATATAGAAAACATAAACTCGGGAGGGACAGGGTCAGCAGAGTATCTTCCCTTGTATGGCCATTTTTAGGATATTTGTTTTTTTGTCATGTTAAATAATGCATAAACAAAGCAATGGATGAATGCCACTATTATTTGTGTAGGTGCAGGGTCCAGAGTAATCCACTTGTGCACTATACAACAATTAACAATTTGCAAAGGAAAGTACTTGGTTAATGTGATATCACTGATTGATTTTGAATTTCTTTTCCTGCACGTTTAAATCAGATGATCACTAAACATAAATGTCTGTTCTGTGTATAGAATGTATATTCTGTTTGAAAATATTCAACATTCAGGGGCATTTTTATCAAGGGTCGAATTTCGAATTGAAAAAACGTTGAAATTCGAATTCAAAAAGACCAACCAAAATTAAGTCAATAGGTCAAATTTCAATCAAATAGGTCTGTATGTGGCCAAATTTGAATTGTATGAATCGATGGAATAGCGCATTGATTGAATTCGATTCAAAGTTTTTCCCCAAAAATACCTTTGATTTTTCAAAGTCCACTAATTGACTCCAAATAGGTTCTAGGAGGTCCCCCATAGGCTAAAAAAGCAATTCAGCAGGTTTTAGATTGCGAATGGTCAACGTTGAATTTTTAAAGAGACAGTACATGATAAATTTCGATATTCTAATTTTTTAATTTTTTTCAAATTCTAATTGAATGTTGACTATCCCCTAGTCAAAGTACACAAAAATAGCTCGAGAATTCAAATTTTTTTAATTTGAAAATTCACTTCGACCTTTGATAAATCTGCCCCTCAATGATGTGTGGCTGGAAAAGTCACGCCTATTCAGCAACTTGTCTGACCTCATATTGTGTTGTTTAAAAATGTTGCTAATTTGGCAGGAAATTGTAGCAAAACTTGTATTGTTCACAACATTTCCAAGCTACTTTTGTTGTCAGTGGGCATGTATATTTTATTTGTTACTAGAGTTTTTAAATAAAAATCATGTTACAAAGTCTGAATCTAGAACTCAACTTGTGGTTGGGCTTTTTTCAGTTGAACTGCAAAGAATGTAGGTATTCCAAAGCATTTGAGTTATAAATTGCATAGGATTTGCCTTACAATTATTAACCTATATGAAGCCAAGGTTGTCCATCCCCTTTATTATAGAAATATTTAATTTAACCTAGAACAGTAGTACATTGAGGGGCCAATTTATCAAAGATTGGATTTTAGTGGTTTTAGAGATTTTTGAAGCCACAACTGAACCCACAAACTCTAAAACTACAAATGTTGTGAGCTGTATTAACACATTTGAATAAAAAAGTATGAACGAAAAAAGCTGAACAATGTGCTAAAAAATATAAATATCTTGAAAAAATTGAGTTTTCAGACAATTCCTAGTGAAATAAATACAAAAATCTCTAAAAGTCTGAACTGATTTAGAGCAGTCCAATAGGATCAGCCCAGCGCAGTTCTATAGGGACTTAACAACTTTTACCTGCCACGGTTTTGAACTAGAGGTTTTTGTGGTTTTTACAATTAATAAATCTCACATTTTTAGAGTTTTTTTAAAAAAAATTAATTAAAAAATCAAATTGTTAGAGATTTGTGGAAAAAAAATCAAAATGATGTTTGCATAGCACAGTAGTATTTTGGGGTCCTACCCCACATAACTTGCATAGGGGATGTGATGTCACTGGCTTTGGTGCAATTTGTAGTCCCTCATGACATGTTTATTACAGCTCAACCATTATTATGCAGTGTGACTTCTTTGATTGTGTTTTTTCTAATATGCACACCACACTTAGAACCATGAAGTCCAAGAAGTGCTAGCCATGTATAAGATACTAACTGGACATTTAAATGTCATGGTTGTTGAGTTTTTGTGTGGTGGCTACAGCTGAATTACATCTAGATGTTACATGACCTTCTGTGCACAATCCTAATGTAGCTTCTAAAACAGCTGTATAAATTGCAGGGATACAATGGATGTTAAAGTAGAAAATAAGTGTAATGATTCCATTTTAATAATGTAAGGTTCTTTCCAGGAAATAAACCCATTTCCCTCATAATGTTTGGTAATTTCTTTTGTAGGAGTTGTGTTAAACTAAACTATTTTGAAAGGCTTTCTGGTATACTCAGGTAAACTACCCTCCTGGATAAGGACTAGTGATGGGCGAATTAATTCGCCAGGTGCGAATTCGCGAAACGCCCGCGAAAATTCGCCAGCGTCAAAAAAACAGGCGTCGGCATCAAAAACAGGCGCTGGTGTCAAAAAGGAGACGCCGGCGCCGTTTCGCAATTTTTTTGCCATTTCGCGTGAATTTTTCGGCGAAACGGCGCAAATTCGCCCATCACTAATAAGGACAAAGCATTATTTTATTTGACAATGTATTATGGAAAGAAACACAACACCTCCTTAGATCATGTTTGATTGCAGCATGAATTAGGCATTATTTCATGGATATCGTGTATCCACCTTAGTTATACAGGGTCTTAACAACTGGGAATAAGACTAAAACAATCGATTTCTCTGGAACTTAAAATAAATCACAGAAAGGCCAGATGGTTCACTGTATGTACTCAGGCTATATAAGTACTCATGGTGTACTGGAAAATATAAAGGTAAATGATAGAAAATACATGGAAAACAAAATGTATTTTATGTCTTTGATTTAACCCATCTATTTGGATACCCTTCTGGGTTGCACCTTCCATAAATAGTAAAACTGCTAAATTAGCTAGCTATAGCTACAGGTATAGGATCTGTTATCCAGAATGCTTGGGATCTGGGGCATTCTGGATAATGGATCTTTCTTTAATTTAGATCTCTATTCCTTAAGTCTACTAGAAAATCATTTAAACATTAAATAAACCCAATAGGCTGGTTCTGCTTCCAATAAAGATTAATTACACTATATCTTAGTTTGGATCAAATACAAGCAACTGTTTTATTATTACAAAGAAAATAAAATAATTTTTACAAATTTGGATTAGTTGGATAAAATGGAGTCTCTGGGACAGCCTTTCTGTAATTCAGAGCTTTCTGGATAACGGGTTTCTGGATAACGGACCCCATACCTGTACTATGAGCTATTGGGCAAAACCCCAAATTGATCCAAGTCATTTTCAGAAAGGCCATTGAAAACAGCTTTAACATTGGTGGTATGTTGGTAAGTACCATTAAGTGTTTATCTATATAAATGGATGATTAGGCTTTATATACTGAATTATAAGTCCAATGATTACAGTTTTGTATAGTTATCCAGTCAAATAGTTACAGGGTAACACCTTTGAAATGACACACGACATGCTATACATACATGCATCTTGGATATATACAGTGTATATACATGTATTTAAGTGCCTGAAGAGTTTACATAAATGACACATAACATGCTATATATACATGCATCTGGGATATATACAGTATATACATGTATTTAAGTGCCTGATAAAGAGTAACACATGCATTTGTTGCAATTCCCACATAAGAATACTAGCAGCATAACATTTATGCTTCTACAATACTTAAGCCAACATGGCAATGGCTCTTGCAGCTAAAAGGAGACGGAGAGTAGGCAGGACCCAGTCACTATTGGTATGCATGCTCTTGGCTGTGCAATCTGTAATGATCACTATATACTGAATAAAGCAACTATAATGGTTTGTGCACTTTGCCACTAAGAGATTTGCATCCAGCACCCAATTACACCCCACCAGCAGTGCATACTACATGGATGGCACATGGGCTGTGTGTGGACATCCCATGACACTCCCCTTGTGCATCATTCAGAAGGTGCAAGGTTTGAGCACCAGGGTCACATTGATCACTAAATGTTGAGTACAGGGCTCCCTTGCACCTGTATAAAGAGGTTTTTAATTAAGAGCAATGCTCCAGCACTTCTGTACCCATGGCAACTTTATATTTATATATATTTTTATTTTTCTAATATTCTGTGTCAAGATTTATTTGTGGTGCGCCCCAGGACATCTTTGGCTGGAAGCTATGTTCATGCAGGAAGAGGCAATACAGAACCATGACCTGCAGGAGGTTAACGTTTTGCTGCTGTAATCGCAGCTTCTTCCAGGTCTCACGTGTAATAAAAATGCAGATAACTTTAGGGGGCCGATTCACTAAATTCGAGTGAAGGATTCGAAGTAAAAAAACTTCGAATTTCGAAGTGTTTTTTGGGCTACTTCGACCATCGAATGGGCTACTTCGACCTTTGACTACGACTACGACTTCGAATCGAAGGATTCGAACTAAAAATCGTTCGACTATTCGACCATTCGATAGTCGAAGTACTGTCTCTTTAAAAAAACCTTCGACCCCCTAGTTCGGCAGATAAAAGCTACCGAAGTCAATGTTAGCCTATGGGGAAGGTCCCCATAGGCTTGCCTAAGTTTTTTTGATCGAAGGATATTCCTTCGATCGTTGGATTAAAATCCTTCGAATCGTTCGATTCAAAGGATTTAATCGTTCGATCGAAGGAATAATCCTTCGATCGTTCGATCGAATTTTCTGCGCTAAATCCTTCGACTTCGATATTCGAAGTCGAAGGATTTCAATCCCTAGTCGAATATCGAGGGTTAATTAACCCTCGATATTCGACCCTTGATACATCTGCCCCTAGATGTTTCATTAAGCACCTTACATTGTAATTACTTTCACAAGAGGGACACACTATGATAATATCATACACGTTTTAACATTTTAATTTTTTCTAATGTATTTTCTAATTCACTCCCTCATCAATCAGATATTTTATTGGAAGATGAACTATGCATCTTCAGGTGTAAATACATAGGCAGAATGTACTTCTGATCTTTTGATGAGGAATAACTCTGCGCATCTGGAAAAAGTAGGCCTTCTGTGATCTCAAACATCTGGGAAAAGTGTTCTGCTAAGTGAAGCGTTAACTCTCAGCCCTGACAAGGCAAGTATGGCTAGCTGATAAACATTATTTAAAAAAAACAATTTATGTATGTAATTGCTAACACCAAAAGAATAAAACAAATTCATGTAAATTGGTACAAGTGAAGAACAAACTGAAGGGGCATTATAATAACAATTATGAATTCTGGCCTCTGTGGGTGTTTCATAGAGTATATGGATGATTTAAAAAGTAAAGTAAGAGGAACAGCAGCTCCCAGTGACATCAACAAATACTGATATAACCAATAATTATATTTTATATATATATATATATAATATTTTGGGTTTCACTGAACAACATTTCAAGGAAAGTGGTATAAATATAATTTCTCCATTTAAAATACTTTGGTATACTTTTTGATTTTGACATGAGTATTTTTAAACCTATCTCCCTTTTATTTGCCTTAGATGCCTCTGCTAAAATACATTTTCTCATGGAGAAAATCAATGTTTAAAATACTGTTTATCACACACAATTTTTAAGCCATTTATCTGTTAGCTACATGACATTTAAAATTTGAATTGCCTTCAAAGGCAGAGATCTGATTTGATTTAAAAATGACCTACCGCTTTTCATGTTGTAAGAGCATACGACATGAAATCAATCTGCTCCTCGCAATTAGACACATTTATGGTGCCGTATCATCTGCATGAAATCCAGCTGAAAATGACCCAAAGCCCCAGTGCTTTTATTGGTAATGATTAATGTTTTTTACTTGAGCTAAAAAAAATTAGATATAATATCAATAGAATAAAAAGAAGGTTGCAATTCTAATACATATTCTACATATTCTACACGTGAGTGCCTTGCATGTGAATAGATAGATGTATATGTAACAACATAAAGAAGGAGAAACATTGCCAGTGCACTGTTTTCCTTTAAAAAGAATTATTACTAGTGATGGGTGAATATGACTGCTTTCGCTTCACAAAATTTTTTCGAAATGATGAAAATTCACCAAAATGCATTGAAGACTACGTGCGTCGATTTTTTTTTGTGGCACGATGCGGTCCGTCAAATTTGTTGCCACGTACGAATTTTTTTCACCCATTGAAATCTATGGGCGTAATTTTTGCAGCATTTTTTCACTTATCATTGATTATTACAAAAAGTGAGGTGTTAGTACTAGACTTTGGCAAAAATATGTAAGCTCACGTGCCATTTCAAAGCCCCTCATTGAACATGAGTTCTACACTAACTATTCATATTCTAAAGGGTTTATTGATCAAGGTCCAAATTTATCTCAATATCGACTGCTACAAACTCCGATTTAATGCTTATTTATTATTAAATTTTCGTGAAAATTTGCGTTTCGGGAAAAGCTCAGATTCTCACGTTTTTTTGTGAATTTTCTCCGAAAGCTCAGAATTTTTCGGAGTTTTCCCCTGAAAGCTCCGAAAACATAGTGAAATTGCCCAAAACCCCAGACACAACCAAAAATAAATGGGACTGTTCCCATTGACTTTTATGCAAACTCGACAGGTTTGAGATGCCGTGTTTTTATATTCAGGCTTTTTAGCCCTCAGGGCTTAATAAATTCCGCTAAATAAAAAAAAAATCACAAATTTTTTGGATTTTGGGGAATTTTGGATATTCGGAGCTTAGTAAATAACCTCCTTAGTATGTAGTGCATTTAAAATCAAGTCCCCCAGCAAACAGTGTGAGAGTAGTAAGGCCATGTTGCACTTACCCTTAAGGCTCTTCTTGAGATCCTACATGCTGAGAGGAAGCGCATTCGAGGAGACGGATGAGGCGAATGTAAGGTAAGTAATAGCAATGTCGGACCTTGTTGCTGCGTGCATCTGACACAATGTGACTGTCGGATGTGAACGATGCAAGTGCATCTTCATCCTACAGTCGTGTCGTATGCACGCATCAACAAGACCTGACATTTCTATTACTTACCTTATATTCACTGCATCTGTCTCTTCCAATGCGCTTCCTCTCAGCGCGTCGGACTTCAAAAAGACGCATCATTTAGTTTCAGCCTAACTCAGAGGCTCTAGTGAGAAAGCAGGAAGCTTTTAAGCCCAAGACCATTAACGTACACCTGTAGATCATTCCCTGTTGTAAAGGCTGAATGGCAGCTATAAGCATATTTGGCTACAATTTGTACACGAAACACAGAAAGAGATCGCCAGAGCCTGGTCTAACCCACTCTGTGGAGTTGAAAAGCTGCTAGAAGCACCCTTGTGCCAGCGCTCGGTCTAACCCACATTCTGGAGTTGACCAGCTGCTATAAATAATAAAAAGCTAATATTCATACACAAAAATGTACCAACATCTTATTTTTGTAATAATTATTTTTAAAGGCACATCGTTCGCTAACAATAGAAACCCAAATATAATTGGATATGTCACTAAGGAGTTCCATAACTAAATAAAAGCTCCAAGTTGTCAGCTGAAAACGTCTATATCAGTCATTAAACTCCAAGGTGACTACTTATATTCAAGATTTTGATGACTCACAATCCATTTGCAGTTTCAGTGCAAACAGTTATCATCCAAGGGCACCTTTGGACAATCGGCATTCCCAGCCACAACGCATTTGCATAAAAGTCAAGAAGCAGCTCTGGACATGATAAAACTATGCTTTTTTTTATTAGTATCACATTAAAAACAATTGTACTCTCAGGGCAGAAAAGCAGGACCTGGCACATTTCAGGTGCATCTGCCCTTAATCATAGCTGCGTTGTTTTGAATGTGATAGTAATAAAGTTTCTGGTTTATTGATTCCAGAGACCTGCTACTTCACTTTTTCTGTATGTGATGACTTCTATCCCCATAGGGAGGTCTGTTATTCTTTTTTTTATAATGCAAAAGCTTCAGAAATTCATGTGACACCATTAATCACTGATTGTGACTATTTATAAAGGTTAGTAGGAATCATACCTATTGGGTTATATCACCCTATTAGCTCTGTGTTGGAAGGAAGGACTATTTGCTAGTGAATTTCAACTGCCTGGGATTCCTATTAAACCTATACCTGACCCTGAGTTTAATTGAGAAGTTGTTGAATTTGAGTGGAATCTAAAGATGACCTGTTGTGTATCTGGGTGGCCTAATAGTGTCCTATCATGTAGAGCACACTGTTGTGCACCATTAAACTCAGGTTACACACCATATGACATAAAACACCATTTGAAAAGCAAACAGTTGGAAGCCACTTGGTTCCTCTCAGAGTTTTCTCTGAAGAAGTTCTCCTACTGTTTTATAGGTGCTTTTTATCTGAGGTGAATCACTTTGTCTAATGATATGAGCTTTACAAGAAAAATGTTTTATACAGTCTTAACTATTTGCTTAAATCCAAACATGCTGAATAAACATTTAATGACGTCAAGTTAAAATGACTGGGCTGTTTGTCATGTCTCTGTTTTTTTTTTATCAGAAACAGGCAAGCTTATATAAAGTCAAGTACTAAATACATTCACTATTAAGAAAGTCAAGTATCTGATCTATCTATTTGTAATATCCGTTTACCCTGGTGGTCTAGTGGCCGACGTGGACGCCCGCCATGTGGCCGTTGCTCCTCTGGTGCCGGTTCTCCCTATGGCGCGCACTTCCGGGTTTTGCATGCCGACATGATGACGTCATTGAGCATTGTCGCAAAATTCAAAGGTATTTAAAGGGTCTTTGAATTGGAATTCACTGCCTGTTGTTAGGTCTAATTTACTTAGTTCATGGGTGCTTATTCCTTGTGAAACTTGTTGCATATTCCGGTATTGACCTTCCCTGCCTGCTTGACTACTCTAACCTCTCCAATCTGACCATTGCCTGTCTGATTATTCTGAACTCTCAAATCTGACCCTTGCCTGCCTGCCTGCTGACTATTCTGCACTCTTCAATCCTGATCTTAGCCTGTCTGACCATTCCTTGTACTCTGCTTGTGCTGGCCCAGTCTACCTGACATGCTTTACCATCTGGATTGTCTTCTGAGCTGTGTTGCCTTCCATCCTATCTCCTTGGTAAAACCATTATGCCCCTTTGCTAGTCCAGAACCCTTGCTAGGCTCCTCTCCTATTAAGACCTGGTGGCATCCAATTAGCAGCATTTGGGTGGAGGAAGTTGTGGCAAAAATAGTAAAATATTCTGATTAAGAGACATTCGGGGGAATGTAATAAAAGATGGTAACGAAAAAAACTATTCACAAGTCATGCCTTTGCACGAACAAATTTTGCTTCGCAGGAATTTAATATAGCTTTTGTGAACTGGGAACCTGTTTAACAACCACTTCCGACAGTGGAAGTGAATTTTATGGTTTGCACCAATGCGCAGCAAATGTAATAAAACTTCTTACTGAAAGTCATTATGTTTGCGCCAAAAGATTACGACACCTTCAAGCACTTCTTAAGACTGCACAATTACAATTCACAATGCAATAACAGTTTAAGAAACAATATTACATTGTAAGATGTGGATTTTTATTCTTATTGGTGTGAATTGTTTTGCT
This sequence comes from Xenopus petersii, assembly GCA_038501925.1. Lineage (NCBI taxonomy): Eukaryota > Metazoa > Chordata > Amphibia > Anura > Pipidae > Xenopus > Xenopus petersii. The sequence goes on from CM076677.1 coordinate 38,452,176, forward strand.
CTTTGCGACTTTTATTACATTCCCCCAATTTTGTATTGTCTATGGAAACAATATTTAAGACACAAGAGCATCTTGTGTGATCATCACAATAATCTGTGTATGTTTATGCTTTGTGGACATAGTTGTCAATACAAATTGTTCTGCAGCCTTCACATAGTTGTGTCTACTTCTTTGTTACATCTCCAGCATTTATTAGTTGAACTTGGGAAATCTGTGTGTATCTTTTATGGAGTTCAATACCATTTGTACATTAATTTGATGGCCAACTCAAAGTAGTTTACAAACATTAAGGGGGCTATGCATTAAAGTTTGAATGCCAAAAACTCTTTTTTACTATAAAATCTGAATTATTAGTGAAAAAAATAGAATTTTTTATTACAACCCGAGGATAAAAAAAAAGTTTGAATCTGAAAATCCAGCAGTTCGGACCTGCCGAGGTTGTATATAAGCCAATGGGAGAAGTTCCGAAGATATCTTAAACTGCACTGGGTTTTGTGCAAAAATCTGAAGATTTTGTGGTTTTTGGGCAATAATCCAAAAAAATTTAAGTTTTTGGGCGAAAAATCAGAAAAATTTGTACAATTAAAATTTTGGTATGATTTTTTGAAGATTTTTTCACGCACAGGAAATTTTCTGGAAAGTGTTTTGATAAATAAGGGCATATAACACATACGGATTTGGTAGGAGTATATTTCAGTAAATAAATAATCAGATAAATTTGGATTTTTATAAATAAACCCCTAAGTATCTGAGTGTTTGTTGGTAAAGATAGTCCTATTTGCTGCCCTTCTGGTAGGGTTTCATAGACATTTTAATTCAAGGGTGATGTGCCAATGTAAATTATTTTGTTCATGGGCAGTGTCTGATGGGTAAATATTTATTAAATTGATTATTTGGTAAACCATACTTTGGTAAGCTACACTATACTTGGCCTGAAGACTTGAGTAGGGTAGAAGTCTATTAGAGTTGTATAGGTCTTATATAGTTTGGAGATTGGCTTGTTGCCAGAAAGTGGTGACAGGTCTTGTATTTGGAATTACAGACTTTGAAGTGGAGCAATTACAACTGGAGTTTTGTAAAATCTGAGTGTGATCTGACTGAGTTCCATATTGTCAATGTTGATTTAGTGATGGGGAGTTGTTCCAGGCTAGATAGGTGACACTTCTTTTGTGACAACAAACAGTAAGATAGGAGGAGCCTATGTGTCTTCTAAAAATGAATGGGATATTTATTATAAGGACAGATGTGAAGATTCGGGGAGATTTAGTCACCCGACGACTAATCGACTATCTTTCGGGCGACTAATCTCCCCAAAAACCTTCCCGCTGGCTAGATTCTAAATTGCCAGTGGGATGGCGTCTGTCTCTGCCCTAACAGTTGTTACCCAAGAAATCTGACAAATATTGAAAACTAAAATTTACTGTTTTAATGAAATTTGTGTTTTATTTACTCTCTCGTTAGTCTTGGGGTTGTTTCTCTAATATTAGCCAAAGTTATATTAAAGATTAGATTAGTATAACAATTTGATGCAATTTCATGAATTTTGGAGAATTACATTGAATAATCCAATAGAACTGAAGTCTGTTGATCAATAATTGCATTCTCCATGTGTTAATAAATAATAAAACATTTTGGAAGGAGTATGCAGGACTTTTAGTATTTAGTGATGGGTGAATCTGTCTTAAATAATTTGCAAAACAGCAAATAAATCTGCGAAACAGCTAAAATTTACAAAACGCATTGAAGTCAATGGGCATCAAATTTTGACATGAGCAACAATTTTTATACACACTACTATTTTGTCCAAATGCATAAAAGTCAATGGACATCCGAATAATTTTTTAGAGCTTGAATTTTTGTTTGTGCTACAATTATGATATCAAATTTTTTTTGTCTTGGTGGATTTTTTGCTGGCGAATTTTCGACTCAGTTCCACGAAAACATTTGAGGGCGATGAAATGTGGAAATTAGCTGTGAATCCATACCTGCTGAATTTATTTGCCCACCACTCTTAGTATCAAAATCAGAAAAAATGGCAAAGCTTTTGAATCACTTCTTTTCTTTTGTTTACACCAGTGAAGAAGGAATAGACATAATTCAGTCAGTTTAAGTATACGTTGCTGGGTTTGATTCCAGCCAGGGAACCTCCAAGTACTCAGGTTTTTTCCCACACTTTGAAAACATAGAGGCAGAGTAACCGGCTCTAAGTAAAACTGACCATAGTGTGTTTCAAAATGATAGGAGCCTTAGATTGTAAGCTTCTCTGGGGCAGGGACTGTTGTGAAGGATGTATAATCTCCTTAAAGCACTGTGAAATATGTTGGCAATGTATAAATAAAGAATGATAAAAAGTACAAAGAAGTAGAAATTAGAAAGTAGACACAAAAGTCCAGAGCCTGATGATATTCAGCCCAGGGAAATTACTAATCTTATTCATGGTTATCAGGCCACTTTGGTGATTATTTGATGTCTGGAATGGTACCAAATTGCTAATGTGATACATTAAAGGAGAACTAAAGCTTAACTAAAGAAGTAGGGTAGAAATGTTGTACATTATGTTTTGGGCTTCTGTGGTAGCCCAAGGCAACCACAGCATTTTTACCAGGGAAGATCTGTGGCTCTAAAGATATCGCTGTGGCTCCCAATCTTCTTTTCTGCTGATTCTCTGCACATGCTCTGTGCTGCTGTCATTTACTGAGCTTAGGGACCCACTCACGATATACAGTGCATATAGAATAGAAATGTCACAATATAAGGCTGATTAATAATAATACAGATAATTACTACATGGCAGCACAGAAACCAGTGCAACTAGCATCAGAATTAAATAATCAGCCCTGTTGCATCAGCTTATATTACAGACCAACCTTGTTTTCTACTTGTAAACAACCCCTAAGCTTAGCTTCTCAACAGCTGCTCAGAGCCCACTGAGCCTGTGAGTGTTGCAGACACTTTCCAAGATGGTGAACCCCTGTGACAAGTTTGAAGTCCTGGATCATTGCTGCCTCAAACTTTAGACTGATAGACAATAAATTCATTATGTAAAATATGAAATTTTTTGGATTTAGTTCTCCCTAAACCCTCCCTCCCCTTGAGAAAGCTACATCTTCCTCAATCTCAGTTACATCATATCCTGCATGCCGAAAAGTCATAATAAAATACTGACTTTTTTTATATTTTAAAGTGGTATTATGTTTAAAAGTTGTAACTGTTAAATATATACATATATTTATTTTTTTAACCAATTTTTAACCATTTGAAGGTTATGCCACATTTGTTTTAGGGTGAGCTCATGTCTAGGACAATGACCTTTGATTTGCTTAACTTAGTTTATACTCTATATTGTATGATAATTTGAATAATAATGTGATTTATATAGCTAATCTCCTTTTAGACAGCAGTAATATGTAATTTCCAATTATTACAAAGTAAGGCCAGGATAGAAAGTACATTTAAAATAATTCCCTGCATCTAAAAAAAAAAAAAGAATTTATGTTTGTAAAGCTAAATCAATTATTTCAAGGCTGGTGAGAAATGTGCGCAAGTGTGTTCTGGTTTCAAAAGGAAGTGTGACACACATTGCCAACAGCATGGTCTTGTGGCTGAATCGACAAAACTAATTGATTAGAGTTTTCTGGCTTTTAAACAAGGTCAAATCATAGTTTGCCTTTGTCTGTGCACAGCAGAACAAGTGGCAAACTGCTACGATGAATCTGTGAAATAGTTTAGACACTCGTATGCCATGGTTCTCTAAGTCCTATAAGCGTGTTCAACAAAGGGCCTTACAAGGAAAAAGCATAAAACATGAAATTGCTGCAACAGCTGAAAGAAAGAGAATCAGACCATTGAAAAGAATATAATGAACAAGTGTCAAAATGGACAGTTGGTATCAATTCCAGAAGGATTCGGAAGTTAGCAATGGAGAAGGGCACAAAGAAGCCATGTTAAACAAAGCTATTATCCATAGGGGGAAAAAAACTTTATGCCATTCTTAGCAGGATCCTTCCAACTATCACGCAAATCCCCGGCAGCATTAAGGCTTATACGAAAAAAGATTTGCTTGTAAAACTACAAGGTCTTTACTTTACAAGATTCCAAAGGAAAGATAAACTTTTCCTTCTCCCGGTAGAGCTCATAAAACTCGTTTCTAGCTGCTCGTGGCTTTGGGAGGAAAGGCAAAGATTTAACAAAGTGTTATGCTTGTCCTTATATATATATATATATATGTATATTTTATTTGAAATAGTGCTATATGTGTGTATAAAGCTGCAAATACATTAACTGTATCAATTGGGATCAATAATACCAAACAACACATAAATACATATGAACAGTTACATAAAAAATGAGGTACCCAACCATATAGCCTTTCATCATATAGATGTGACAATCTTCAGAATCATCATCCTAGAAAATTATCCTGTTTCTGTGCACAATCATATTCTGTATTTTTACCAGGCTTCTTACTTTCATTTTTTTGTAGGTTTTGTGGGTAGAACGCATAATTCTCCCAAAATACACCAACAAGATTGTATCACTGCAATTTTCAATTTCATTCCTTAAAGGGCATGTAAAGTCTAAAATAGAATAAGGCTAGAAATGCTGTATTTTGTATACTAAATATAAACATGAACTTACTGCCCCACAAGCCTAATCAAACAAATAATTTATGCTTTCAAAGTTGGCTACAGGGGGTCACCATCTTGTAACTTTGTTAAACATCTTTGCAAGACCAAGACTGTGCACATGCTCAGTGTGGTCAGGGATCGTCATAAACAAAGCTGCTTGAGTTCTGCATGGCTGGGAAGTAAGGTGGGGGCTCCCCTTGCTGTTTATAAGTATGATTGTTTCCCTGCTCAGCAGTTAGGGACCGTCTGACAATTGCTAACCACAGCAGTAAATGAAGGGAGAATTTCACTGCTTGCATTCAGGTTTCTTATAAAAATGGTACAAATTTTTTTAATTAAGTATATTATAGATAGGTTTCTTTTTCATTAAAGAAAGTAAAAATATGATTTTATTATGATATTTATTATCTTCAAAATGTTTGCCATCTAGCCCCATCCAACTGCATGCAACATATTATCTCAGATCAGTTTCACGTGGATTTCTTGCCTGCATATTATTGGGACACTGAAATAAGTTGAGACATTCTAAATAACTATGGTAACAAGAAGCAGTTTATTTTTTTATATATTTATTTTTTTATTCCCAGTCCTCAAGATGAGTGTACAAACTGACATTATGTTGCTGACTAGAGTAAGTGCTACGTGAACACAGTGGGGCAAATTTACTTACCTTCGAAGTTGCTCCAGCATTGGCTTCGTTGCACTTCGCCAGGCATAGATTCGCCAGGGCTGTGCTAATTCACGAAGATCCGAAGTTGCTCACAAGTTAATGATCGTTTGCGAAGTTGTGCTATCGATGTTCCGATCAGCGGTTCGAAGTTACGCTAGTGAAGGCAAATTTGCATACGGCGTGCAGTTAAAGTACAATGGCCGTATATGCAGCAGCAAACACATTACACTACACAAGGCCAGGGAACCTTAATAAATGTGTTCTAATGCTCTACACATGTGCCCACAGTATAGTTTAAGTGCCATATGTTATCAAATGTAGGGGGGAAGGAAGGTACCCTAAAAAAAATTTTTGATCTTTTTCAGCCTACAGTATCTTCCTATAAAAAGTAAAAGAAGCCAGCTTTTTTTTTTTTTTTTTTTTCGTTCATGAAAATCCGCAACTTAGTGAATTAGCGTAGTTGCGTCCCTTCGCCAGAGAGCAACTTTGCCTGTCATAAGGGTGCGAAGTATCGCTAGACTATCGCTAGCAAGTTTGCCCATAGGAGTCAATAGGAAGGCAAAATTGCATTGGGGTTAAGTTGTTTTTAGCTCTTAAATAGCATAAACATTGCCTACCTTTAGTGATGGGCAAAAAATTTTTGTTTTAGTTAAATTTGCTGTGAATTTTTCAGTTTCGCCACAGGTGCAATTGTTTGCGAAACCACAGCAAAAATTCAGTGCATGGCTCATTTCGCCGTGTAGCAAATTATTTTGCAACGTGACGGATTTGAAGCCAAGGTGCACATGTAAAAAAAGAAAATGCGCAACAAACGGGAACATCATTTTGGCCTTCCCTTTTCCTTCCACAGCAGCCAATTAGATGTGAGCCCTCCCACTGTCTATATAAGGAAATGCAGATATATGGTTCATTCACATAAATATATGGATTATTCATTTTAATGTGGGATAAAAAGCACCCAGATATTAGGTGTTCAGATATATTATGAGTTGTGCCTGTGTTAGTAAGCAATTAGTAATATCTAACTATAAAGTGTAGATGGTACTTTTTGGTTAAACAGCAATATAGACTGAGTGAGTAGTAGTAGATGCCATTACCAGTCGACCAGAGCTAATGTAAAAAAACACAGATGTTTTAAGAAACTGGCAAAATGTGAGCACTAAGATAGGAGACCTCTAACAATGTAGGCAGGGCATGTGTGTAGCAGTATACTGAATGAAACATGCGTGTGAATTGGTCTTCCCATTGACTCTAATGCAATTCAGGACATTTTGACACAAAGCAAAACATGCCATATTCATTGATCACAGTCTACAAAGCTTGAAAGTAAGAGAAAATGTTTCATTGGCAGCCCCAAAGCTGAAAAAAGGTAACACAAACAAAACACCCATAGAAGATGGGTTTCATCAAATTGTATTGAGCGTTGAATAAATATTGTCGCGCGTCATAACACAGATGTGCTCTGTCTTTTGTGAATTTTTTGCCATTTCGCGAATTTTTTCAGTAAATTCCCAAATTTTTCATCGGAGCGAAACGCCACTGCTTCGTCCTTTCCACTATATTAACATAGAAAAAAATGACTCCCGTGTTATCAATTTCTTCCAGACATGGACAGGGGAAAGGCTCCAATCCCACTGGTTAATATGGAAGTCAAGGGGCTCGAAGTAATGATGTCTGCCTTTTCTAGACAGAAAATCTAGCCAGATATTATTGTGACTTTACTGTATTCAGTAAGAATAGTGCTTTATATATAAGTGAACAGTGTGGGGTAAGCTTTTCCATTCTGCTGCCACTAAAGGACTTCCAAGGTTATTACCAAGTATCTATCAAGCAAAATGGGAAGCAGCAGTTTGCCTTCTTAAAATATATCTCGGAAAGTCTAAGGAGACACGGCTAATTTAAGCTGTAACCTTTTCAAATTTGGAGTGAGGATCCAGCAAACAAATGAACTGGTGTACAGTATGGGAAGGTGATTTATGTAACAGCAGCTAGAAATAATATCTCGATACTACAGATATTTTGTTTCTCGTAATATTTTGCTTTCTACAGAAGGTACATGCTGCACATACTATAGTGTAGGAGTTGCTGTTTTTGTGGCACCTTTTTTATTAACTGAAAAATGTATTATAAATATTACTCATCACTTTTAGTAAATCATACAGCAATTTAAATGTTGTGTATGTTACATATGTAGATTAAGTGACTCCCCCAAATGACAGAAAGGGAGCCACGTTCTCCTTGATTTAATGAGAACTCCAGAGCGATTACTGCCCTGTGTACCAGTTCAAGCAATCAGTTTGCCAGTGGAAATCTGATCAGATCATGTGCTAATGTGCAAATCAGTGAAAAGGGAATAAAATGTTGCCTGATGATAACTACTAGGCATGTATAGGAGGTTGTATAATAATTCTTGAGGTGGGGTCTTCAAATAGTAAAAGGTAACTCACCACATCAGAGAAGAGACCCAGGTGCACCGCCCTGAGCCCTCAGCACAGGGAACGGACAAACTGAAAAATCTTTGGAGCAGGCACTCAATAAAGACAATCTTCCACCAGAAGGAGGATGGTCATCAGCTAAACCTCTTTTGTACCCCTTTTGCCTGCCCTTCCCTACTTTCAGCAAAATCTGTATTTCCAGAATCAGGTGTGCCTGTGCAGGGAGAGGTAAGGAATAGGAGCAGGGGGCCACTTTGTGCCAAGGAGACGATCGCCAGGAGGTGGGGCAGATGTTTGGATGATTGGGACAAGAGCTTGCCCCAGGCACCTTTTAACCTGAGGTCCAGCACTACTCCAACATATATGTTTGAGAGTTGTAATCTATAGCGATAGCTTCTTAAAGAAGTGTTTCTCTATATTTTGATATTCTCAAGGGCCAGCTAAGGTTGTCTAGCTGGTAAAACACCTGCCAAGGCCGAGGCTGGTATTATAAATTTACCGGGAATGTATTTGCCTGTAAATTTGTAATACCCTTAACATAAGCCCTTGGCCTGCCCCCAAACCAGTCAAAACTTAACTTTTCTCACCTCCTCAACCCGCCTTCTGGCCATCACGTGACATGTCTCCACCCCCTTTTACATCATGACCACCTCTTTACATCATGACCCGCCCCTTTTACATCACAGTCCTCCCCTTTTGTTCCCACCCCCACCACTGGCCTGTAGAAATGTTATCAAAAGGTGGCAAACCTAGGCCAGCAGTCCCATAAATTCAAAAGGACCTTCCAATAAGATTCCTGCTTACTCTATGTACAACTAGCTCCCTGTTTTTTTCTTTTATGCCAGACAAATGAAACTAGATGAATCTAGCAACAAACAACAGCACAATGACCACCCTTTTGACGTTTGACTACAGCGGAATAGTATCAGCAAGCTAAAATTGCATATTAATCTTTTTGTTAGATGACTGACATAGTATCCTAGGGATGATTCTTTTTTGAGGAATCCTTTTACTGTCGTGGCATAATCTGTAATTAAGCCACAAATATTAAGGGTATTTCTAACCTCATGAGCAAACTGGGGCTCATAGCCACTGGCCTTCTGCGTGTGTTCATATATGAGACTGTAAGTTCTTTTATATGCAACATGTGTTAAACAGACGAAAAGACTCCAGCCATAGTGTGAAATCACATTTTTAATGAAATTACAATGGAAAACATTGGAAATTTTTCTATTAATGTCCTACTTTAGCTTAAAGGAAAAGGAAATGCTTAAAGGAAAAGTAACATCAAAAGTGTTTTAAAGTAATAAAAATATAATGCAGTGTGACCTGCACTAGTAAAACTACTGTGTTTGCTTCAGAAACACTACTATAGTTCATATAAATAAGCTGCTGTATAGAAATGGGGGCAGCCATTCAAAGGAGAAAAAGCTCAGGTTACACAGCAGATAAGCTCTGTAGAACATAATGTTATCTGTTATCTAATATTTAACCTGTGCCATAAAGCCTTTTTTCAATTTCCACCATGGCTACACAGCAGCTTGTTTATATAAACTATAGTAGTGTTTGTGAAGCAAACATAAGTTTTACCAGTACAGGGCAACACTACATGATATTTTCATTACTTTAGAACATTTTAATTTTTTGGTGTTACTGTTCCATTAATCAGTGGGAGGTGAAAATGTATTAGACGTTCCCCGGGGATTATAATCACTTACCTTGGACCCCAGGCCACTGCTCCTCTTTAGTGAAAATGGCACTGGCCCGGAGTACTATAGTAGGGAGTGCTGCCATATTGCTTCCAGGCCCTCAAACCTTGCTGCTTCCATGACTACTGTAAATGTGCAGTAGAGCACTTAGAGAATGAAAGCCAAACCATTTGCTGTTTGCACATGTGCAAATCTAAAGCAGCAGCAAGGAACACAGAGACCTGGAAGCAAGGAGATGGCTGAGTCTTTCTTTATGCTTTAAAGCAAAACATAAGATCAAGTTTTTCATGAATGTAATAGAAAACTATTTTTATATAGAAAAAACGCGGTAAGCTCTGTGCTGTCAGCTCCCAGGAACAGGGTGCAGCAAGTTCTGATAATTTCATGCACCTGACTTGGATACAGATCACAATTATTAGGACATTTGAAAAAAGTCAGCAATGAAGGGCTGCGCAAGGAAATGAGAAGATCAGAAGGCCGTGCTCACAAGAGTTTGCGATATAAAGCATCCCACCTGTTTTCTTATGTGGATAACCAGATGCTGTGTTGATAGATCTTAATGAAGGGAGGTATGAAAATCTATGCTTTAAAACTAATTTGGGGATTGCTGTGCAATTATAAGAACGTCTTGCCAACTGGAAATGACTTTGAGGTCTGTCTCTGAAGTATGTTATGGTCTGAGAGGAAAGAAATACCATAATAATGGAACGCTAAAGGAAACCATGCAAGATACATATATATATATAGTACTAGTACAAATATTTCATTGTGCGCAGAGTGTTCCTGCTTAACACTTGATATTTCCCAATGATTTACCAGTAATGACTTCCTAACATGATAATACTTTAGCAGTATATCAGATTAGGAAGTATGGGGCAGATCACTAAAGGGTGAAGTGGCTTACGCTAGCAACTTTTCGCCAACATTGCCACCCACAGGAACATCACCAATTCACTAACAGGCGCAGGCGCCAATTCCCTAGCGAATGAGACCGTACTAGCGTTGATTCGCCAGGAGACTTTTCGCTCTGATAACGATCGTTACTCTGCAAATTCACGAAAGTGCGGATTTTACTGAACTTTAACTCTTTCGCCAGAGTTGACTTCGCCACCTCAGACCAGGCGAAATGCTAAAAAGCAGCTAGATCTTCCTAAATATTCTGTCACTTACATCATATGCTGTGTGCCGAAAATTCATCAAAGTTCAAAAAACGCTGCCGACTAACTTTGACTTTTTTGAGTTTTCTCCACACATTTTCTAACATATGGAACATTAATTTTACAATGGGCTCATGTATAGGGAATTATATTAAATCTCTTGTCTTTATTAAGGTTCCCTGGACATATGTTATAAAAAAAAGACCTCCATACAACTTTAAATTACCTGCCGTATGCAAATTAACTTAAGCACAAGATCACTAGTGAATGTTTGCTATGCACAAATAAAACGCTAGTGCGTCTTTGCTAGGAAATGCTTGCACTGGCGAAGTAACACTAGCGAAAAGTAGCCATCGTTTGGCGCCCAGGGCACAACTTTGCATATTAGTGAATTAGCGTAGTGGTAGCGAATTTGCACCTGCGAAGTGGTGCGATGTCTGTGAAGCGGTCGATGGCGACAATTCGCCCTTTAGTGAATCTGCCCCCAATTCTAGAAAGAAGCATTTGTTTGGTTCAGAGATGTGCAGCCAATATTTTCCTTGCGGCATTTAATCTTGTGCTAGCTACATAATATCTGAACTAATACAGATTTATAATCATTCATGACTCTTTTATACTCATTCTTACATAAAGGGTTACCAGGCTTGAGAAAGGGCCCGGTGGAAGGGGAGATTGAATTGCTGACCTTATTTTGTAAGTTTATCGGCTGAATAAATCACCATTGCACCATGTTTGCATTCAATTGTAACACAACGAGTACCTACGGGCAAGGGCACACCAGAACCATTTACATACTGTATATACTCGTGTATAAGCCGACCCGCGTATAAGCTGAGGTACCTAATTTACCTAAGAAAACTGGAAAAATTTATTTACTCGTGTATAAGCCTAGGGGTGAGAAATTATTTTAGGACATGGGCAATTGTTGCTGCTTACTCACTGATCTGAAGCATGCACTGACTCCTCCATGCTGCTGTCAAGGTGAAAAAGGTGGACATGTCATGCAATAAGGCCATTACTGGAACTGTTAACCTTTCAATTATACCTAGTGTTATATATTCACATTATTTTTCTAACACACATGGTCTACTGCACACACAAGTATACATAATTCTGCTCCAGCCCCTCCCCTCTCAGCTCTTGTCAATCAGTCCTCCCTCTCAAATGACAATGGTAGCTCACAAACTTACACGGAGAAGTAAACTGCCACCCCCCTATTACGAGGCTGCAGCGTCCCAGGGCACATCACAAAGGGAGAAGACGCGCGCCTCCGCTCCCTGTACAGGTGCGTGCTCGTATCACAGAGTGAGTGCGCACCTCTTCTAAACTCTTGTGCGCTCCTACGCGCAATACGGTAATGCGCACACAGTACTGAGTACTGAGTGACGAGAGCTGAGAGGGGAGGGGCTGAGTGCTAAGGAAGCCACAAGTGGGGAGAAGTATGGGCAGCACGGAGGAGTCACTGCAGACTTCAATCAGTGAGTAAGCAGCAACCTTTTTTAGCTGACCAGCGTATAAGCCGAGGTAGAGTTTTTCAGCACATTTTGGGTGCTGAAAAACTCGGCTTATACGCGAGTATATACAGTAGTTACATAGTTAAATTGGGTTGAAAAAAGACAAAGTCCATCAAGTTCAACCCCTCCAAATGAAAACCCAGCATCCATACATACACCCCTCTCTACTTTTAATTAAATTCTATATACCCATACTAACTATAGAGCTTAGTATCACAATAGCCTTTGATATTATGTCTGTCCAAAAAATCATCCAAGCCATTCTTAAAGGCATTAACTGAATCAGCCATCACAACATCACCCGGCAGTGCATTCCACAACCTCACTGTCCTGACTGTGAAGAACCCCCTACGTTGCTTCAAATGAAAGTTCTTTTCTTCTGGTCTAAAGGGGTGGCCTCTGGTACGGTGATCCACTTTATGGGTAAAAAGGTCCCCTGCCATTTGTCTATAATGTCCTCTAATTTCCTTTTACTAACATGGTAACCGTATGATTGTAGATTGAATGTGAGTTTTATGTGCATGTATTCGTTGTATTTGTTTATCTGCATTTTATCCCAAGTTCAGTATTTTCCTATTCTGAACAATGATTTTATTTACATGGGGCCTATCATCAGATGTTGGGGCCTAAATGTGTTCCAGTCACTTCCTCCGATTTACAGTTAAATGCAGCCCCCAATTTATATATTGATCAGTATTCTTTTTGTGATATAATTAACAGTTAAAGTGTAATGTGCAGAGATTTCGACATTTAAATCCAGTCTAATAGGAATACAGTCCATAACACTGTACATGCTTCAGTGCTTCCGATTAAATTAATAAGCCTTTCTCTGATCCTAAATTGCCTCTGTTATTCAAGTTGACTCTAGGAACACTAAATAACGGACATAAAGAAAAAGACTGTGTAGTTGTCTTATGATTCATAACCTACAGTACCTATCCCACATCATGATTTCTTCTGCTACTCACCCACCATAATCCATTGTATTCCTTGTACAAAATATGTAATAAATGGAATCTGTGTTAAATGATTTGCTTAACCTCCTTGAGATAAAAAGGGAAAGTGATACAGGAACATTCACAATCCCAACAAGAAAAATTTGCATATAGACACACACGCACGCACACACATACAGAGAAAAGCACCTTAATGATTCACTTTCTGTAGTGTTAAAGCCCATTGTTATGTTTTTGAACATTATTCACAATAATAATTGCCAATTTTTTCAGTAGGAGTTCTTAAGCTCAATACTTGCAAAGATGAGAGAAGGTACCGAATACGATCTGTCAGTAGCCTAATCTATGGCCCTTTATATTTCTTTCTCTTATGATATAACATGCAGCTAGAGAGTGTAGTCCCTAATCAAAGACACAGATTGGTCCCCTAATGAGCATGATAGGAGGTTTCTGGTTTCAAGCTAGGGGAGAACAAATTTCCTAATACAACTAACTGACGGCATGGCTCGCAGCCTTGGCACCATATATCATACTTGTGAACTGTTCCAGATTTGCAAAACAGTCCATGTAACTGCCCATTGCTGAGCATATCAATATATCCCTGGATTATTTTTTAAAATGGTGGCAACTATGCATGTGTGTGCTGTGAGTGGTTTGGATTGAATTATACAACAACAGTATACTACACCCTTATAATATATATATATATATATATATATATATATATATATATATATATATATATATATATATATATATATATACATATACAAGTTAAACAAAAAAATATATAGAGTCATTAATTGAGAAAGGTAACAGTGTATGAGGCAGCATGAATATGAGTTGCAGGTCTGTGACATTCAAAACAGTAGTCTGAAAGCAGCCTAAATACCTTTTCATGTACTCTATTCAAATTCATGTTTTTTTTTTATCTCAGAACCGATTGGCACCTTGTTGTCCGTTTCTGTTGGGATGTTAATTCCCAAATTGGCTGGTCCTATTCAAATCCTGGAGAGTGTGAGATCACCCTTCTGATCATTAGCACATTAAACCCCTATTCATTTGTCTCCATTTCTTCTTTACACTTTCCTTGACAAATGTTACACTTACATCTGGCCTCAAAGCAAGTCATGTTCATTATGCAAAATAATGCCATGTCCTACTGTCAGACATGGATACACAACTCTGTCTGGATAAGGATGAGTGTAATGATTCATTTCTGTAAAGAAGCCTATGTAACAAGCCTTGGTCCTTTTAAGAAAGGGCACTGGAGTTATTACCCCTAAGACTGGCCACCAGTGGTGTGTCATATTGGGTCTTCACATAATCATTAGAAAATCTACAGATATCTATTTAATAAACATGAAGGTAGAGTGTGATATTAAAGGAATGCAGCCATTATATAATGGCCCCATTTTATTATAAAGCAGTTCATATTACATTCTGTATATTTCAATGCATTTATTTACTATGCCACCACTAAGTCTCCTTATCTTTTTCCTCTCTCTAAATAAGCCATAGGGGCAAATTTACTAAAGGGTGAAGTGGCTAACGCTAGCGAAAATTCGCCAGCGTGGCGTCATTTTGCCACTTTGTCGATTTACTAACGGGTGCTGGCGTAAATTCGCTAGTGAAGTGGACCTACTTTAGCGCTACTTCGCACCCTTACACCAGGCGAAGTTGCGCTCTGACAAAGGGACCTAACTACGCTAATTCAGTTGTGGATTTTCGTGAACGTTACCTCTTGCGCCAGACTTGACTTCGCCACCTCAGACCAGTTGAAGTGTAATAGAGTAGATAAGACTTGCTTAAAAAAAAAAGGTTTTTAAGGGTGATAGGCTGAAAAAGATTGTACATTTTTTTGGGGGTACCTTTCTTCCCCCTACATTTCCTAATATATGGCACCTAAACTATACAGTGGCCACATGTATAGGGCAAAATTACACCTCTATTTTATTTTATGAAGGTTTCCCAGGCTTGTGTAGTATAATGTATTTGCTGCTGCATATACGGCCATTGTACTTTAACTGCACGCCGTATGCTAATTTGCGATCGCTATTGTAACTTCGAACCGCTGATTGTAACATTGCTAGTGCAACTTCGCAAATGATCGGCAACTTCGGATCTTCGTGAATTTGCGCAGCCCTGGAGAATCTACACCTGGTGAAGTGTGGTGAAGCCAACACTGGCGCAACTTTGAAGGTAAGTAAATTTGCCCAATAGTCTTTTCAAGCAGAGGTGCAGCATTAATGAGCTACTTCAGTGGGGTAACTACAGTTTTGGGGGCGCCTGCACTTCTATTAATCATCAACAATAATGTCCAGACACATCAGGTTTTAACCCAGTCTAGATGGCGGCCACGGTGGATGTATGAGACTTGGGGCAGATTTACTAAAGGGCGAAGTGGCCGTCGCTAGTGAAAATTCATCAGAAATCCCATCCACAGGGATATTGACAATTTGCAGGATTTCTTTTGTGTTTATTTTGCTTTATTTAACATTTCCAATGATTAGTGGCAACTTCAAGCATTTGCACCAACATCTCTAATAAAGAAATATATACAACCTATTCAAATTGACCTAAGTGTACTAACAACAAAGTTTAACTAGGCAGAAATGAAAGTTAGCAAAAAGTCTCTATAAAATGCTTAAACTGACGAATTTACGCTTGGGAAACTTTACCAGTGTTCGGCTGCCAAGACGCAACTTCACATTTTAGTGAATTAGCCCTTTAGTTAATTTGCCCTATAGTGAATTTGCCCCTTGGACTGATTGGACCTGAGTGAGCCCTTTGTTAAAGGGTGCAGCATTCATCAGCTACTAAAATGTTGGGGGCCCCTACAGAGTAAAAATGTCCCCACCAGTTCTATTAATCGTCAACAATAAAGTCCACACAATAATGGAGTGCTCTGACCTTGCGTGATGAGTCCCTTAGGACCAGGTGCTTGAACAGTGTTGAATCCCTGTGAATTTATTGGCTTATAATTTTGACCAGACAACAAAATGGCAACGTTTCGGGCCTCGCAGGACCCTTTATCATTATCTCAACAATAAAGTCCAAACATGTTAGGTTTTTAACCCAGTGTGGATGGTGGCCACGGACCATGATGGATGTATCAGACTAAGACTGTTCGGACCTGAGTGGGCCCTTTGTTTAAGGGTATTTGATCCAGCTTTGTATTGTTGGATCATTACCCTAAGTCTACCCTAAGATTATACATTATTCCCCAAACTGTGCTGCCATACACACTAGTACTCTTTGTTTTTAGTATTAACAGTATTAGCAGTATTCTTATCATACATATTCTATCACTCAGATTCACTGAGAGTGCCAATATGTTAGGTTGAATGGCAAGTACTGGTTAGTTTGAGTTACCTTCTCTTTTAGCAAAATATTGTATGTTGATCTTCTGTAATGTGTGAACTAGCTCTTTTAGCATCCTGTGTCAGTCTTTGGCTGTCATGGCATGATGGGAGTTGTAGTTCTGAAACAGCTAGTGCCTGATTCCTGTTTTGCAACATATCCAACCAAGAGTTAAATATTCCCAAATCAAGGGAAAGCATTGAAGAATTGGCTCTTTGTACATTTTGGTTTCACCAGATGGCCACAGTTCTCCCTCTGTAAACATTTATTACATATTACTGGCACCTGTGTCTTTATTTTAACAATAGCCCTGAAAACTGAACACATCATTGGCTCACTCAATCATCTAGCGGGATTCACAGGGGACTGTTTTCTGAGACAGGAAAATGTTGCCAGTAGCAAAACTCTGACAAATCGCCGTACATTCGCTTTTATTTGACAAATGCAATTTTCTAAAGGGATTCCAGTCATTTTTCACATGCATGCTCAGTTTCCTTCTGTTCCAGGGATGAGTTTTGTTTTTAAGCCGCAGATACAAATAGGAAAAAATTGTGAAGAAAAGCTCAGATTCTGCTTAAAGACACATTTAACTGTTTCTTCTTAAAAATTCAACAACAACAGAATCCTGGTTAAGTCCCTTCTGAGTTATATAAAATATAAAAATGTGACTAGGGTTTTATAATTACTTGTTTTTGTATTTCACATATGTTAGTAGTTTACATCATGTATGGAGAAAACACTGCTCTTTTGTTCTCAGATTTAAATACAATAAGGATTGTCCATTACAGAAAAACTACTAACTATGAATCTGGTGTCTATGTATATTGACTGGTGGATATTTGTGGGTGTCGATATCTCTGGGTACAATACCCTGTACTACACGACTGAGAGGTCAGAATGTGCAAGTGAGTCGGCATTGTAGCCTCCAACCACCGTCCATCTCTGCCCACATGTGATTTCTCCTCCTACTGACCAGTCTCATGGGATGAAAGGGCACGCAAGGGCACGTAACATCAAAAGAGTATAATCCACCTCCTGAAAATGACACATATAAAAGGTGACAGCTAGCATCATACTTGATGACAGAAAATCCTGACCTTTCTAACTAGTCCCTAATTGGGTAATGTAGTTCAAATAAACATTGACCCAAGCAATAAATGTTCACATTAATAATAAACAGCAACAATGAATGAGAGTCTGTATTTCTGTAAAATGTGTATCATTCTGCACCCATTATTGCACACCGCGATACAGATACCTATAATAAATAGACCTTATACATTTGCTGTTTCTCAATACAAAGTTGCATATGGAATCATAATGAGCAGGGTTGAACTGGACCAGTGGGAAACTGGGAAAAAAACCTGGGCCCTCTGACCCAGACCCACTCCCTGCCTGAGAATTCTTTTTGTTGCCTCCCGAGATTTCTCCATATCCCTGATCGTGGCCACAGGAAGAGTACAAGCTACTGTATGTGTGGTGTAGGGGTGTTGCAGCTGGGGTAGCAGTTGGGGGGTGTCTGGTCCCCTGAAGGAGGCCAGGTGGGCCCCGGAACCCCAGTCTGATGCTGATAATAATCCCATGCTTTTAGAGACATTTACTTACTAGACACAAAATGCAATTTGCCATGTTTTTCCCCACAATGCATAATTTTCACCCAGAATTCCAGTGTAATTGCAATTGTACTAGTAACTGTACATTTTAGCACCCAATGGCACCTTCTCTGCATCCTGGAGACACTTGTCTCATTCAGCAGAACCCTCACAGGAGCGTGTCTCTACCTTTTACCTCTTATATACAGCACAGTGACCCAATAAGTCAGATCTCCTCAATAGTCCTGTAACTTATGGGCAATTATTTTAAAAAAAAAATATATATATATTTTGTTATGAGTTTCTACACTGGGGAGATTTGACCAGAAGTTCATAAGCCACTATGTCTGTGCCCAAAATATAATTTTAACACATAACATCACATTTAACATACTGATATTTATATGGGCTCTTAAAAACATTGAAGCAAGATTTTCAAAATAACTAATGATTTTGCTGAACAGAGAATATTCACGCTACTGCATGCAAAACATAATTTTCTGTAGTTGGCAGATAAAGAAACAGGATACATGGAGACTTGGCCAAAGGATTTTCATATCATTTCCTTTAACACTGCTTTGCGTATGAACAAATTAAAAGACCACAGCATAACTTGGAAAATATCAGGAACAGCAGTTTGTTCACACAGGGTGAGAAAGTTCTTCCAAGAGGAAAGCAATCCTTAAAGATGAGTAATAACATCATCAACATGGGTAAGTTAAAGGCCATGGCATGCTGCCTTAGCTCTGCAGGAAGAAGTAACTGGGCATCATTATTCTGCAAAGTGTGGACTTTAGTTGTGTTTGTGTTGACTTAGAGGCAACCTGCAAAAGTGTAAGTGCCATACTGTTCAAGGTGAGCCAGAATGAGTGACAAAATGTATTGAAGGCAGCTGCAGAATAATCTCTCTGAACTGGGATCCATTGGCATGCTTCACTGGCTGAGCTCAGAGCAGTGACAGACTGGCATGTGTGAGCAGGAGAAACTAGCAGGCCAGGGGGTTATGTAGTTCATTCAGGACAGCAACTTGAATGTTCCTTGTAGCAATATAAGAAGTTGGAAGCTTGGAGCACTAAAAGTAAAGCTTGGATAATCTTTGTCCCTCTCATATTTAACCACAACAACATGGGTTCATTATGCTGGCCATAAGTGCCCCCTTTGAATGACATACATCAAAGATCTATACAAATTGCATGCTGAACACAAACAAGGAAGTTACTATTGTTATTTATTAATCAAATGCAAAGACCTGCAAAACTAAATAAAAACAGTATAATAGTAAAATACATCCCTTGTAGTACAGGTAGATTGCAAAAATTATCCTTTGTGTGAACTTTTAAAAGCTTTTTGGGCACAGATATGAGCCTGAATAAATGCTAAATTATATGTTTTTACACAACAGCTTTGTGCACTATACAATCTGGCTTCAAAACATGGTTGTACTGCCTAAAGACATGATTAGTTGAACCTATACAGGTATGGAACCTATTAACCAAAATGCTCGGGACCTGGGGTTTTTCAACAAGGGATCCTTCTGTAATTTGGATGTTCAAACATTAAGTCTACTATAGAATCATGTGTCTGATTTTTATATCAAAAGTCGCCTGGTGATAGAGTGTGAACGCCTGTTAATGGATTGGCAATGTCCCTGCGGATGGAATTTCTGGCGAATTAACACTAGAGTGTGCCACTTCGCCCTTTAGCGGCTTCCATCTTCCCTCCCTGGTCCCCAGTGCGCTGGAACTTAAAAAAGGGTAGGCGCAGGCCACAGGGGTGGGTTGTGGCTCAGGGAGGGGGGCCAGAGGCTGCTTTGCGCAGGTGGAGGGGGGTCCTGAGGCAACAGCCCCGGTAGGCCCCGGACCCCCCAGTCCGACACTGAATAAACCCAATAGGCTGGTTTCGCTTCCAATAAAGATTAATTATATCTTAGTTTTGATCAAGTACACGGTACTGTTCTATTTTTACAGAGAAAAGGGAAATAATTTAAAAAAAAATGGATTATTTGAATGAAATTGAGTCTTCCATTATTGCCTTAAAAATGTATCTTTGTTGCACAAATAGGGCTTCTTAGTATTTATATAAATGTCTATTAGTAGGTAGATATTTTATTATGTTTTGATTGCTGATTCTTGTCCAAAGGGATCTGGTTCCATACAGGAGATGATGAGGGCTGTACCCAGGAGACTGGCTGAAATCAGATTTGGAGGGTGATGTACTGCAACAGATAAAAGTTGGATAGGGTTTCAACAGCTATATAAAGAAAGGGACTTATGTCACTGTACTACTTAAATTCCTTCAGGGCTGTGCTGTTTTGAGCACGCCACTTAGCTAGGCTGCCAGAGCAATCAAGGGCAAAGCATAATGATGGACCTATTTGAAACAAATTCCTATTTTTTTTACCTGGATGGAGATAATGGAGCCTTTCAACAACTGGGAGTAGTAGATGGATCCCCTGTCTACCCAGGTAGTGAGGGGACATTGTCCCCATGTCGTGATCAGCTGCCAGCAGATGCTGGAAGTGACAGTAGTGAAGAGGAACATGTCTTAGCTCCACCAGGACTACAACCCCATTGCCCTGGACAATGTCTAATCTGGGCCTGCAAGACCTGCAAAAGAAAGTCTGCCCCAACTGACAGAAGAAAAGCAGCCACCCTAAGGGAAAGGAGAAGGCTAAAGAAGATCAATGAAGCTTTTGAGGCTCTCAAAAGAAGGACTGTGGCAAACCCAAACCAAAGACTTCCCAAAGTTGAAATACTACGCAGTGCCATTAATTATATCGAAAGGCTCCAGGATCTGTTGCACAGTTTGGATCAGCAGGACAAGCCACAGAAAGCAGATGAGGAACCCTTCTCCTATAACCCCAAAGAGGCTTCTGTAAGCAGAGTGTGTTCTGTGTCAGCAATGTGTGATGCTTACATGTGCTTTGCATGTCATATGATTGTAATGAGTGTCATAAAATTACAAATCTCATTGTACAAAAATGAATAATTCTTGAAGAAGTTCTCTCCCGAGGGCAATGTCTGCAATGCCCCCACTCTGTCTCTCTTGCTGTCGCTGTACTACAGCTCCCTTAAACTACAGTCAGCTGTTGCTTGATAGCTAGCAGTGGGTTTTATAGACAAGCAGCTGCAGGAAGGTCAATGTTTGTCAATTCTTGCCTTAGGAAAGTGCGGAACTACTTCCCTCGATGGCCTATAAAGATATTTTTCAGCTTGGCTAGATATTTTGTTAAAAGCCATAGTTGCCAATTATGTAGTCATGTCCACCTCTCTTCCCTTTTTTTCAGTATATGTCCCAAGTAAATTTTGTCCTTGGAAATGTCCCAGGTTTTTTAAACTGGCCAGCTGCTGAGCATTTTACAGTTTTAGACAACTAGAAAGTTATACCCTGTGTCTACTTTCACTCTATACACTATCATTTTTGAAAGGCCATACTTAAAACATAAAACTATTATAATAATCTTCCCTCTAGATATGTCTTGTATGCTGAGTACTGTGTTCTGTGTTCTCTTAGAGTGAGTCACTTACAGGCTCCTCAGTGCCCCTAGATTTTACCTTGTCAAGATATCAAGTCAGAGTGCCTAGAACAAGCATGCCATATTGGCATGAGTTACTTTTTCAATAGTTTTTAGGCTTACTGTAAGAAACCACTGATCTACGAGATCTACGCTACTATAATCTAGATCTAAAATTTAACACAGTACCCTTGAAGGGCTGGGAGTGGGGCCCAGGAGGATGTATGCAGAATACATGCTGTTAAAATGTAGCTGCTGCCTAAGTGAGGATTAAAGACTTTTTATTAGGCACACTTTTTTTTTGATAAATATAGTACTTAGTTACATGAAAGGACTTCCCAGGGGTACTCAAACACAGGGTGAGGGTTTGACTCTTTATGTGTGCACACATGCAGGGAAGCCTCCTACTGATTGGCTGTTTCACACGCAATTTTACACTCATCAAGTATTCACATCAAGTATTCACAATGGGAAGTGCTCTACTGTAGCTTCCAGTGTAACTTTATCACAACAGCAATCCCACTTTATGTAGATATTTAAAAGGAAACAGATAATAATGGGTTATTCTTTATTAATATAGCATTGGCTATGTACAGGAAACTTTAAATTGCTGGTGTTATTGGGAGCTGTGTAGTTGGATTACGGGAGGAAACTGGAGCCACTGTACTTAAACTGAATGCGGATGGTGTCCTGGCTGGAATCAAATCATGGATCCAGCACTGCAAGACAATATTGCTGACCACTGTGCTATAGGATCTGCATTTCACTCACTGTTGAATCCATCTCCCAGTACATTGTATTCCATGAAATCAACAATTGTCAACCATAACAACTGCTTGTAAAAAAGTCAATGGGTAACAGAAAACCTTTTACTTTGTTCATGTAAGCAAATGACCTAAGTGAATAATATCAATATAGCAAACCTTTTTTCTTTACAACATGGTACTGAGTAGCTGCTCACACGTCCATTCAGCTTTTGCATCGATCATTTTAATAAAATTGGTTGTACCAAAGAAACACACCTCTTGTATTATGGTGGTGAATGAATTGCAGTGTGCAAAGTTGCAGCTATTGTGAAAAGTGAAGCAAACAGCTTGTTGCATATTAGTTAGCCTTACATGTGCAGATAGAAATTGACATTAGTGGTGTAAATAGGATTTCACAGCAGAGACCAAGACAAAGGTACAGAGGAAAAAACTTCACAGCACCCCTACAGTTTTCTAACTAATCTTCAGCCCCACTATGTTAATGTACTAAACCTTCTGGCAGCCAAAGGCTCTTGGAGAATCGTCTTACCACCAATAAGGACTAGAAGTCATGTAGAGGCTGTAAAAGATCAGTCAATCTATTGATTTAACAACATTTTAGAAATTCTTTTGAATGAAATATGCTTGGTTTGCCATGTTTATTGACATAAATTGTAATATCTCCAGATTCAGAGTGAGGATTTCTTAAGTACCTGTCATCCTGAGTGGCACCAAATTCCCGACCATTCCAGAATGCCCGATCTCAATATTAAAGAAGGTAAGTTCCTTTCTAACCCATTAGTGGCGTTCTGTCATATTGTCATTGTTGAACACAGAGACACAAAGTCCTGACAGTGCATCATGTCTATAGTTCTGTAGCTTGCTGTGCATTAATGGCCATATTCATATCAGTGATATTGTTAGCAAACAATTTGTTTTAGATGTACAAATTTCAGTATTCAAACTAATCTCTATATATAGTATTCACTATAGCAAATCTAAAAAGCCTAAAAGCTGCTGCTACACAGACCATCAACAGTCTGAGCAAAAACCATAATCCTCACTTAGCCAACTAACAGCTGTAGTTCACTAGCAAATGGGGGCTATTTCTGGTCTAGCATGACATATGCTTGGATCTTGCCCCAGTCAGTAGATTCCAACATTTATAAGTTTTTTTGCATATTATGTATGTTGTATTCATGTTCAAATTCAGTTAAACCTATTGTATTCATACTTGTCTGGCTTTTACAGAAAGATCCCTACAGGAAAATTCCTCCTCCAGCAGCCTGCAGTGCCTCTCCTCTATAGTGGACAGCATATCTTCTGATGAACCCAAGCACCCTTGCACTATACAGGAGCTGGTAGAGAATTAATATGACCGCTCACTAATGCTTCATGGCTCTACCAGCTCAGCTTTCCAAATTTCCTAATTGCACAGGCAGGTACAGGATCAACTGCTCTACTATTCCCCATTTATATAACATGCCATCATTAAATTCATTCTTGTTGCACTGACGTGACATTATACAGTATATATATATATATATATATATATATATATATATATATATATATATATATATTTCACAGACCACATTTGCTTTTTCCTCACCATAATATTTCCTCTGTCTTTATGTAAAATGCCAATATATCCTCTACATTCAAATAAATTCATTCCTGATTGTGCAAGGTGCAGAGATTCTAATTTATATTTGTAATAATGGACAGTGTTCGAAATGCCCATGTTCCTTGTAAATAGTCATAAACTGCTGTTCAACAAGAACTCATATTATTTAAACTATGGTTTGAATGGTGTATTTAT
Source organism: Xenopus petersii (assembly GCA_038501925.1). Classification (NCBI taxonomy): domain Eukaryota; kingdom Metazoa; phylum Chordata; class Amphibia; order Anura; family Pipidae; genus Xenopus; species Xenopus petersii. Next base: position 38,476,282 of record CM076677.1, read on the forward strand.
AATTATTATAATATATAGCTTATTAAATAAACTTCTTGGTTGCTAAGAAAGCTGTATTTTCCATTGTTTTTGTATTTGATTGTATTTATTGTAGAATCTCTATATATCAGGGATCCCCAACCTGTTGAACCCATGAGCAACATTCAGAAGTAAAAGGAGTTTGGGAGCAACACAAGCATGAACAATGTTCTTGGGGTGCCAAATAAGTGCTGTGATTGGCCATTTGGTAGCCCCTATGTGGATTGTCAACCTACATTAAGGCTCTGTTTGGCAGTGCACCTGGTTTTTATACAACCAAAACTTGCCTCCAAGCCTGGAGTTTAAAAATAAACATCTGCTTTGAGGCCAATGGGAGAAAATGTTGCTCACGAGCTACTGGTTGGGGATCACTGCTCTATATAAATACTGTAGATATCATTCCTGCCTCTATTTCTATCCTTTATTTATTCAGACATGTAATTAAGTGACATATACAGCAGGGCTTGCTTACTCATTGTGTGTTTATAAAGTCGATTGCCTACAAACACTGTGACATACATTTATTTTAAATCAATGTAACCTATGAGAGGTCTAACGTTCAGAATGTGCCTTAATAACTGGTTTCCATGTCGCATCTCTGATTTCTAACCTTTAACCCAAGGGTTTTACTCATGACCATCCTGTCAGTGAAATATTTCAAATGCAGATATTTTGATCTAAAAATATCCCAGTGTTCTTTAATCTAAACTTAGCAGTGGTTATGCCATTAATAATGCCTCTCACCTCCTAAAATGATCAGCTATACAAGTTACAACAACACCCTGTAAACTGTACTGACTGTTTAACACAAATACATTTGTGGGAGAAACTTGGATTTGGTTTAATAGTTATCCAAATGCCATTACTTGACATACCTTCTAAGACACTGTACCGCCTGGTGGACAATCTATAAACTGAAGTCTCAAATGTCCCCAATTGCTAAAGGCCTTTTCTAATGTGTGCAAGTGATATTCCTCTCACCTTCTCACGTCTTTAATAGCATTTAAATATCCGCCTGCTAAGTGCAAACATCCACTTCTCTCTTCTCAGTATTCATGTTACAAGTTCCCCCATTTGTTGCCCAGATCTGGGATCCTTTGCTTCCTGATCTTTAGAAGAATTGTCTTTGAGAAAAAAGTGTGCGAAGATAAATTGCAATTCAGGACACCTCACCAATATCAGGCTTTTATTCAGAAATGTCCTACAACTGTAGGCTTTGGAAGCCTAGGTCTTCTTCACAATGGAGTTTAGTCGGTCGCAGAGTATATAGCAAATGCCTTCAGTAAAAAGTATTTGTATGTGGTTATCCAAGTTTCTATCTGTAATTGTAAAATCCCATGATCTAGTTAAAATATGTTTATCTCAATAAATAGACACTGTCAACCAATAGCTTTTATGTATAAATGTATCAAATGGTACAGTCAAGTGGGTGAAGGCAAACAAAAGGAGGCTGTGAGAAGTAGCTCATTAGGTATCACATTGTGTAAGGAATGAAATAATCTGGGGCCCTCTGGATGATGTTGAACTACCTCACAGCATCTGGTTGGCCATAACTGCCCTGTGCAGCAGGATGTAAATTGCATAGATAACTGGATATAAGTTCAGTGGTGATATTTTTCCATGAGAATATTTAGATGTAACTGCATAAGAATCAGGAAGAGGACCAATTTCCCTTATAACTTGTTAAATTGTTATCGACCCTTCCCCAAGTTATTCTAGTTGCTTACTTCCTACCCTGGGTCAGTGCTTCTCTACTGGAGTACTTTTCCTCCAAGTTAAATAGGTTAGAATGAAGAGTTGAAATCTAAAGGAAAGTGGTTACATAGGATGAGTGGTCATTCTTTGTACTGCTGCTGCCCAGCTATTATATTGGGAATGTTCATTAAAGTATCAGTTTCTGACAAATGCAAAGGGGATTAAGCTTCCTTTCCCCACATCTCCATCATCAGCCAGTTCTAATGCATCCTTACATCCACTCTACTTCTGGAACTTTTTAATATATTTGAATAACTTAATTTTTTTTAATGTTGCAAATGATTAATGACAAATTCCTATAGTATATAGTCTTATTTTTGTTTTTAATTTTTATCATACCTCTTCTCAAAGCCCATCTACAGCTGGTAAATATCATTTGCTATTGGGATAGGGCAGTTGGAAGGCTCTGACAGGCTCAATTATATGTCCAGTTTATCAGAGCCTCACCCTCCATAATCCACAGTGAAGGAAGAACATAAAGCTTAGAAGGAAGAACATACCGCTTAGATGAAAGAACATACAGCTTAGATGAAAGAACATACAGCTTAGATGTAAGAACATACAGCTTAGATTTAGAAGGAAGAACATACAGTTTAGACATGGGATCAAGAAAGGATTGACACATTTTCATGGAATAAAATACAAGCCTTACTTAGCACATTGGTAGTATGATTCTTGATTCTTTTTTACCAGCCGGATGATAAATTACTCACTCATTGGTAACTCTTCATTAAAATAACATCAAATATATGTCAATTTCACTTTATTAGGGCAAATGGTTATTTTTTTACTTTGTAAATCTGTATATACATTGACATGCCCTGTACAATCCTCACATACCATATGTAAAAAAATTCAGTTTGTAAAAGGACAGCACTTTAGTCTCACATTATCTCCAATATACAGGGAGTTTTTCTTTAAAAAAACACATTAAAAGATTATATTTATAATCAGGATGAAGTAAATATAGTCTATATATATATATATATATATATATATATATATATATATATATATATATATATATATATATATATATATATATATATATATATATATATATATATATATTATACAAATAAGGTCCGCACTCTCAAGATTTAGGAGAAATTAAAAAACTTTTATTCACATAGGAGACTACCTACCTCTCCTAAGTCCTGAGAGTGCGGACCTTATTTGTATAATATTTAATCTGATTTTGGACACTGCACCCAGGCATTCGTGAACTTTGTGACGTGAGTGCCGACTCCTCTATTGACTGTGTATATATATATATATATATATATATATATATATATATATACAGTGCATATATATATAATGTAAACATAACAATAGTATATATAAATATAATAATGCAGTTAAGAAGTAATGGAGAAATAGAAACTGGTTGTATGTATAAATCTATATTAATATAATAATAAAGCCTATTTGTGTTGGCCTGAGCTGAAATGAATAGGAACAGGAGCTCACGCTCCAACCTAATTCTCTGCAGGTGGCCCTGATATGCATGTTATATGTGAGAGATGTGGGTGGGGAAGCCATAAGCCTCCTGAACGTGTATGTGTCTCTGGGTAGCAGGAACTAGCAACTCTGCCTGTTCTAAGCTGCTAAAGGTATTAATCACTTTGATCTCTCCTGGGAGTCCAGGCAGAAACCAATGGCTTCTTCAGCTGTGTTTTAGCCCTATGCATCCTGTAGCAGGTACTCATATGTTTGTCCTCAATGTGTGGGGTTTCCAGACTCTCACACAAATACTTCACACAATGCTCTGAAAACTGCCCATTGAACAGCTCAGATTTCAGATAGCTAAATATTAATAACCACACACATGTATTGCTTGTGTATCTATTCATTTCTCTTTTAGATTGTAAGCTCTAATGAGCAGGGCCCTCTTTACCTCCTATAACAGTCAGTAATTGTATGTAAGTTATATGTTTGATGTATATACACGTCTATTGCACAGAGCTTTGGAATATGTTCCCACTTATAATATAATAAATATATATAATTTTATTTAATATAATATTTAAATAAATGACTTACTGTGGTGTTCACCCCAAATGTAACCAAAAAAAATGTTTTTTTATATTTTCATTGAAGTAAATACTATTCACACCAAATGAACAACATCAGGAAGCTGATACTGATAAACTGCTGGATTCCCTGCAGAACCACAAATCAAACTAATGGGAGAAGTAGATAGAAGTATGGGGAAAATGAGAATATGGGAATGCAAACAAATACATTTTCCTTTGTGTGAATTTATTACTCTAAGGACAGAGACACTTAATGGCCCATTTACTTAGTTCGAGTGAAGGAATAGAATAAAAAAAACTTCGACCATCGAATGGGCTACTTCGACTACAACCTCGACTTCGATAGTGGAAGTACTGTCTCTTTAAAAAAACTTCGACCCCCTAGTTTGCCACCTAAAACCTACCTAAATGTTAGCCTATGGGGAAGGTCCCCATAGGCTTTGTAATCTTTTTTGGGTCGAAGAAAAATCGTTTGATCGAACAAATTGCGGTAAATCCTTCGACTTTGATATTCGAAGTCCAAGGATTTAACTTAGACAGTCGAATATCGAGGGTTAATTAACCCTCGATATTCAACCATAAATTGCCCCTTACTGATTCGAGAATTTCTTTTTTCGCCCATCGACAAATCGCCTCTTCTCTGGGCGACTAATCTACACGAAAAGCCTTCACTTTGCAAACCTGCAAAGGCTTTTAGCAATCAATGGAACAAAAGATTTGATAGGTTGCACCAGTGTGCAGTGTATGTAGTAAAAAGTCATATTGCAAAAGTCCTTATTTTTGTACCAAATAAACACACCCCTTTATTATCTGGAATGCTCAGGACCAGGGATTTTCTGCAATTTGGTCACCATATCTTAAGTCTGCTAAAAAAAAAAACATTAAACCCAAAAGCATTGTTTTGGAACTGTTTTATTATTACACCGAAAAGGGAAATATTTTTATAAAATTAGGATTATTTCAAATGGACTTTACGGGAGATACTTTTACTGTCATTTGGAGCTTTCTGGTATCATGTTTCTGTATAGAAGATCCCAAACTTTTAATAATAGTCTGATATAAAATATTAGATTGCAAAATGCTACTTTTTGTTCTTAATAATACACATTTTTCCATTAATAACTTTAATCACATTTTACCACAAAATAAGAAAATAACAAAGGAATAAACAAGTTACTTGGGAATAAACAAGTTACTTGAGAATAATAAAATCGATATTTTTATTGTAGGTCTGAGGTTAGCTCTCAGACTGTACAGAAAGGGAATTGTGCAGACTGCAGAGCAAGCACTTGGTTAAGAGTGAGAAAGGCCAATAGGACTGTAAAAAGTTTCCATAGGTGATTCTGACCCTGCTGCTTCCTTCCCAAGCTCAGTGTATGGGTACAGGGCAGGGCATGTTTGGGTGCACTGGCATCTCATTTTCAGCACTTCAATCCCCAGGTCCCACAGGCACAGATTCCTTACAACCCCATTAACTGACCTTGTAGTTGGTGTTTTCTTTTTGCCCAATTTCGTTCCACTTGCCTCTTGCTTTAGTTTTGCTTAATTTGTTTGGAGATCAATTTACAAAAGAAAAGGGCAATCCCTCGGGGATCATCACCGCACATAAACCAGTGACAGTAACTAGAGAGTAAGGGGGAATTTGCTGCCTGACTTGGATGTTCTAACAAAACAACCGCTCCTGAGCTGCCCTCTAAACTACTGGCGATGATGGGAGAGAAAAATCACTGCAAACACACAGCCCCTCTGAACTAATATCCCCTAAATCCATTGGCTGCCCTAATATTAATCATATTAATTTTCCAAAGTCGTTGCCATACACGGAAACATGTGTAACAGTAAATCTGTGCCCCTCCAGCTGTGCATTCTACAACAGCTGGAGGATGTCATGGGTTTATGTGCATTGTAGTTCAACAACAAACGGAGGGATGTTGATTTGAGGGCTCTGTATTTAATCTGACTTAACCACATTATACCTAATATCAGTATTCACAGATCTTTAATGAAAATGTTGAGGTGCCTTATTGCCAGTATGTTAAAACAGAAGTTTTCATCATTACTGGACCCAAATGATTCAGTTGCTCAGAGACATTGCATAGGAACAAATGGGATTTCTGCTTTCCCTAGGAGTTTTATGCAACTTAAATTATTAATTATACTGCTGCTTGGCTTGCATGTCTATTGTAGTCTTGAACATAGCTACACTGCACAATAATATATTGCATTACACAATGTATACAATATAATGTACTACTTTAAGGGGGTTATTTAGTAAAGTCCGGAAGCCAAAAACCCCAAAAATATTTTTTCCTGAAGATATCTTGATTTGCGCTGGGGTTCGTGCAATAATCTGAAGATTTTCATGATTTTCAGGCAAAAATACGAAAAAGTCTTGAGTTTTCATGCTGAAAATACTCAAAATTCTTATGATTTTTCATAAATATATCAGGAAAATGTATTGATGAATAAGGGTAAAAAACCTTTACGAATTTGGTCCAAGTAGTTTTCAGAAAATAATGAGATAAATTAGGACTTTGATAAATGGGCCTCCCCATACTGTAGCTGCAAACTCAGTTTCCTTGGGAGATTATCCTTGTCTGCCTTGCTTTTGTATATTACAATTTGATTAGTTTGATCTTTCCAAACTCATTTCTTTCATTGGCATCCCAAAATGCACATTCAGAGCACAAAAATATATTTTTAATTGTTGACATTATTTCTAAAGCCCCAGGATTTTCAACAGGACCTGTTTCTTTGTCTGCAGTGAGCAGAGTGTCTAATGAACATGTGTGAAAAAGTCACACAAACATCGCAGTCACTAAGTTGCTCACATCCTATACTTAATGGGTTGCGTTTTCCTCCTTCCTGAACCAAATATAAGTACCAACTGAATCTGACCAAAGAGTTCCTGCACCTTGGCAGAGGGCTGCTAATGGCTTCATTACCACTTTAATTACCCTTAACAGTTTCAGTGTTGTGCTGATGATTTGGGAAGAACATGTCACCGAGCTGTGTGAACTGGCTAATACACAGAGGGGAAGATTTCTTCACTTCTACCAGAGACCCCAGGAGCAGCTGGGACCCATCTGGGACGGTTCCTAAGAGAGGCATCACGGCATGATGATATTATGTCTTTAAACTTTCATTATTGTGAATCATACCATAACGAATCACACCCCCCTTGTTATCTGACCATACTAATGCTAAAAAAATTACAAACATCATTAGTATCGAAAATACAATTTGTTTTATATATAAATTTGTAACCTGTATATATATATATATGAATATATTTATGTGCTTATAAATTAAAATATGCACACACATTTATATTCACAATACACACATACATTAATAAATAAAGTAATATGTTGTCTGTCATCAAACTTATCTAGCTTATTTATATATATATATATATATATATATATATATATATATATATATATATATATATATTTATTTATTTAATCGCTCAATCTTATCGGTCTGCCAATGAACCTAATATTTCTGGAACAGAAAGAAATCCTTAAATGTCTTATTGAATCCCCCAGACTGTCCTAGGTGCAATTAAACATTTCCCTAAACAACAGTTGGTATTGTAATTACAATGACTTTGCCCTTGAAACTGGTCTTGATTACACACCACTACTGTGTTAGTTTTACAGGGAAAAACAATGCATACATTTAATTTTTTTTTTTAGAAAAAAGTTAAATACATTTTCTATTCCAGGTGCAATTATAAAATAATATCGGTCTGCAAATTTGCTTCTGAGTTGTGCCTTACACAACAATAATCTAAAAATCTTTTTTTTTAGTGAGTTTAAAACCATACTATGCTTAGGGTGGCCTTGTGATGTGTTCTTAGGTACATATACAAGAGTCTAATGCAAACAGAAAAGTGTCAAAAGGCCATTAACCTGAAACCATGCACTGGGGAAAGGAGGGGCTTTCTTGTCTAACCCCGTTGAGACTGTGTTGGGATAAAGTATGCTAATTTTATTAGCCTCTGTGGACCAGCCTCCTTTGGTTGAAATATATATAAGGCTGGTGCATCAGTACAAAAGCAGTTAGCCTTGGGCTTTATACTTTACTATAGAGAAAGAGAACCAAAGGAGCTAAATTTCCTAAGACCTGATTGCTTGAACTCCATTGAGCATCTTTATAAACAGCACTAGTCAGAATGGAGATGGTAGATAGCTGCCATTTTTCCCCCTCTGAATTCTTCTATGACAGCTCTTGCATTCCTTCTCCTGAGGAGGGATATACAGAAGACTATGAGCATGGCATGTCTCTCTATGGACAGCACAAAAGGGACCTTCAAGAATCAGATGAAGATGAGCATGTCAGAGCACCTATTGGTCACCACCAGGCAGGTAACTGTTTGATGTGGGCTTGTAAAGCCTGCAAAAGAAAATCCTCCACCATGGACAGAAGGAAGGCTGCCACCATGAGAGAAAGGAGAAGGCTTAAGAAAGTAAACCATGCTTTTGAAACTCTCAAAAGATGCACCTCTACAAACCCCAATCAGAGACTGCCGAAGGTAGAGATCCTGAGAAACGCAATTAAATATATTGAGAGTCTCCAAGACCTACTGAGAGAACAGGTAGAAAACTACTACAGTCTCCCAGGACAGAGCTGCACTGTACCAGGGAGCCCGACATCCAGCTGCTCTGATGGCATGGTAAGAACCAACTGATTTCTAATTATATAGTCATGTCCTTTTTTATTAATACAAAAGTTTGGACTATCACCAAGGTCTCTAAATATTGTTTCTGGGCTATTACGTGATTTTACGCACTGATTGTTCTTAACTGAAGTGTGTGTAATACACTTTATACATAAATGTTTCGTCCTGCATGAAGCTGCGTATGTATTACATACAGCTAAACTTCAGCCAGGTTTCCATTTAAAAAACCCCTGAGAAAGTGTTCTCTGTCTGTCCTCTATATTAGTGTGGCCTCCCCCAGCCACAACCAATTCTCCATGCTTAATGTGTTACACATTTTTGCTGAATTTTGTTCTGCTGATCATTTTTCAAAAAGCCCCCTGAATTAACACCAGTTTTTGAGAGCCTGTAAGATTCCTCCATCCAGCATGTTGAATAAATCTGTTGATAGGGCAACCAGACAAATACATAATACAATAAGCACTTATGGCGCCATAATGAATGACACAGCTTAATTATGAACTTGTTATTGTTCTTTTAGACTGACTGCAGCAGCCCTCAATGGTCTGGAAGAAACAGCAGCTTTGATAATGTTTATTGCTCCGATTTACAGACAAGTAAGTTTTTCCTACGTACCATATTTGGAAAACATGTGTTTAAATGTATAACTTACACCTCAAAGGGACCAGCTTAATGATTATATAGAAACCTCAAAAACGGGCAATTTTTTCAATGTACTTTGCGTGTAAATATATGTTCACGCAGGATTACTTTTAATGAATAATGTGTAATAAGGGTACCAGTAAGACAATTACATGTTGTATGTTGTAGAACTATACAATAAAACCCTGCAGTGAATTTTTCGATCCATGGAAATGTAATATATGGGTTCCATGAATCTATACCGCATTGCATTGTTGTTAGATTTCAATTGTCTTACACAAAACAAAAAAATGCTGTTAGTGATACTTAAGTAATTATACTTTCCACCACAGCATTTTTTAGTCAATAGTCTTGAATATTAAAAAGATCATCAAATGTAGAAACTAGATACTTGGAGAGAGTACTTATATACTAAATGCAATATTTGCTGAACACAGAGGAACATAAATTGCCCTATTTAGAATCTTTAGTCTAAATTTACTGACCAAATCGTTTTCTAGCTGAATACTAGTCCTGGCACTGCCGGGCGTTCCACATTCAAATCAATGATAAGTGGTAATCCCCCATGTGCCATACAGACCAGAAATTTTATTTTTTTGTATTTTATTGCAGTTCTGCATTTTATTAACATGTACCGTAACTAAAGACAATGCAAAAAATACACCAATAATTAATAACTGTAGAATTTGGGGTACAATAGATAGATAGATGATAGATAGATAGAAAATAAGTTTATTTTGTGCAGTTTTTCAGATTAGAGAAATAATGTACGGTGGTTATATAGATTCAGCATACAGTCATATAGATGACAAATTCTGATGCCCAATATTTCTCCATATGTTACACATGTTAAGCTCCCCAACAACTTAGCTAGATGGATGGGAGATGCAGTTTGCTACACATGGAGCTATACAGATTGTCTAAACCTCCTTTAAACAATGGGCCAGTACCTTAATAATGCCCATAATATCATGAAAACAAGTTACCACAATGAACAAACGCAAATCCATCAGTAGATCTTTTACCATCAATCCCGAAGCAGGACATAATGTCATTTAGTCTTAATTCCCTGAAATGTCATTTCTCAATATTGCCCTTTGCACCTTCTTTGTAAAATAATTACCCAGATTGTTGTTGCTGAGGTCTAAGTGCAATGTCAATGTACCCCTCTGGTCATTACTTCACTAGCAGGTATTAGTTTGGCAGCAACTGAGCACAATGGTTTTTAGGCCTTGTCTGTCAAGTTTCCGTATAAGCCAGTGTGCAAGGTAGTTCCTTAGTGATTTCTTTTGTGCTAAGAGAATACAAATAATGGCAGTTATATGAAAAAATATAACAAGTATGCTTATATAACTGAATATGCTAAGTGTGTCTTTCTTTTTCTGTTATAGGTTTCTCTTCAACCAAACTGACATTGTCCAGCCTTGACTGCTTATCTAGTATTGTGGATCGGATCTCCTCTCCTGAGCAATGCTCCCTCCCTATTCCAGACTCTATCACCCTGTCTCCTACCAGTAGCACCGACTCCCTTCCGAGGTCACCTGACACTCCTGACTGCCGACCGATCTACCATGTGCTATAAACCTTTCTTAATTCAATTAACATTTACTTACAAGATATTATGACTTAATCCAAGACATTTCCTTACACCCAGCATGGACTGGGTGGATAAGGACTGATTTTATTATTTGTAAATATATGTATATAAAGAAATTGTTTTGTTATTTTTTAAACGCCTAAATTATATTTCTACTTGGCTGCATTTTGTATTTAACGTAAATAACCGAACCTACAGTGAGAAATATCAGTTGTGCTATTGTGTTAATAAACATGCTGTTTTTCTTTCTACGGTACAACTCCCTTTATTGTGATAAACCTTGGCGACAGGAACATCACTTTCTCCAATGTTTTATGTTTTCATAAAAAAAAATCGAATTCTAAACAATTGTATAACATTCAGGTAGCGTAATATCAGTTGCATCTTTAGAAAGCAATGAGCACATAAAGTAAATGGATGGATGAAACTGAAATAGGCTAATTAGTTTGAGACTTCACTTTTAATTACAGAATGCTGAATGTGAAATGTGGCGGTTTATAAGATATTAATTTTTATTCTCTGAAAACAGATTATTCTGTTCAACAAAACTGCATCTACTAACAGAAAATTCTTACAGTTTAACACACTCAGTTGTCCTTAAATGATGACCTTGAGGCCTGCTCATGGTACAGTCACATGCAGTAATGTATACTTGACTTTAGCAGCCAATTCATTCACCCGTCCATTCCCTAAGCTTTGGCAATTGGAATTTGCATTTTCACTCTTGCATCATTTTTCTATTTTGATACAGTGCTAATGCAGCTGCCCTGTTAAACTCAGCGTGTGCATCGCTTGTCACATTACTGACCTTTACAAAGAGTTGAACTTAAACTTTTCTATTGTAAACATGTTACAGTTACATGAACCCCCATGAACATAGACCCATCACAGACAATGGAATATTCAATTGCATCAAGAGGTGCAGCATATGCACAGTATGCTGGGGGTTTGGAACTGACTCTTTGACAAAAGCAGAATTTAACAAACCCCCCTTTCTGTATATTTGTTGAGAAATGTTATGCTTTATCTGATGGAGCTGAGATTTCTCTACTCAACGGTGAATGTCCAGTGGAGCTGTGACTGGACTATATATCCCCCCCACACAAATCACTGCCAGTTGGATCACCCCAATGATCCAAGTACCTAAAATTGCTGGCAGTGGCAACTCAGTCTTAAAAGGGTGGTTCATCTTTAATTTTTAGGGGCCCATTTACTTAGCTCGAGTGAAGGAATAGAATTAAAAAAAACATCGAATTTGAATGATTTTTGTTGGCTACTTCGACCATCAAATTGGCCTAAAAATCGTTCGACTATTCGACCATTCGATAGTCGAAGTACTGTCTCTTTAAAAAAAAATTCAACCCCCTACTTCTCCACCTAAAACCTACAGAGGTGCCACGTTAGCCTATGGGGAAGGTCCCCACAGGCTTTATATCAATTTTTAGGTCGAAGAAAAATCGTTCGATTGATGGATTAAAATCCTTCGAATCAAACGATTGAACGATTTTTCGTTCGATCAAACTATTTGCGGTAAATCCTTCGACTTCGATATTCGAAGTCGAAGGATTTACATTCGGCAGTCGAATATCGAGGGTTAATTAACCCTCGATATTCGACTCTATGTAAATCTGCCCCTTAGTATGTTATAGAATGGATAATTCTAAACTACTTTACAATTTTTAGGGGCCCATTTACTTAGCTCGAGTGAAGGAATAGAATTAAAAAAAAAATCGAAGTTGAATGATTTTTGTTGGCTACTTTGACCATCAAATTGGCCTAAAAATCGTTCGACTATTCGACCATTCGATAGTCGAAGTACTGTCTCTTTAAAAAAAATTCAACCGCCTACTTCGCCACCTAAAACCTACAGAGGTGCCATGTTAGCCTATGGGGAAGGTCCCCACAGGCTTTATATCAATTTTTAGGTCGAAGAAAAATCGTTCGATTGATGGATTAAAATCCTTCGAATCAAACGATTGAACGATTTTTCGTTTGATCAAACTATTTGCGGTAAATCCTTCGACTTCGATATTCGAAGTCGAAGGATTTACATTCGGCAGTCGAATATCGAGGGTTAATTAACCCTCGATATTCGACTCTATGTAAATCTGCCCCTTAGTATGTTATAGAATGGATAATTCTAAACTACTTTACAATTTTTAGGGGCCCATTTACTTAGCTCGAGTGAAGGAATAGAATTAAAAAAAAAATCGAAGTTGAATGATTTTTGTTGGCTACTTTGACCATCAAATTGGCCTAAAAATCGTTGGACTATTCGACCATTCGATAGTCGAAGTACTGTCTCTTTAAAAAAAATTCAACCGCCTACTTCGCCACCTAAAACCTACAGAGGTGCCATGTTAGCCTATGGGGAAGGTCCCCACAGGCTTTATATAAATTTTTAGGTCGAAGAAAAATCGTTCGATTGATGGATTAAAATCCTTCGAATCAAATGATTGAACGATTTTTCGTTTGATCAAACTATTTGCGGTAAATCCTTCGACTTCGATATTCGAAGTCGAAGGATTTACATTCGGCAGTCGAATATCGAGGGTTAATTAACCCTCGATATTCGACTCTATGTACATCTGCCCCTTAGTATGTTATAGAATGGATAATTCTAAACTACTTTACAACTGGCCTTCATTTTTTCTTTTTTATAGTTTTTGAATGGTTTGCCTTCTTCTCTTTCCTGCTTTAAAATGGGAGTCACTGACCCCATCTGAAAACAAATGCTCTGTAAGGTAACAAATGGATTGTTATTCCTACTTTTTATTGCTCATCTCTCTATTCAGGCCCTCTGCTATTCATATTCCAGTCTCTTATTCAAATCAATGCATGGTTGCTAGGGCAATTTAGACCCTAGCAACCAGATTGCTGAAATTGCAAACTCACGAGCTGCTGAATAAAAAGCTAAATAACTCAAAAACCACAAATAATAAGCCAATTGCAAATAAGATATATGCAAAGGCAGCAGCTTGACCAAAAGGGCACCCATGTTTGGGTGGCAGTGGCTCATGGGTATCTATAGTTACTCCCCTGAGCACAGGCATCTGCTTTGTTCTTGGCAATAAAATTGTGTTAATGAAACCATTTAGGCAGTTAAATAGGAATATGTGCATAATGGCTCAGCTTTTGCATGACTGCTCTTATGATGCAAAGCCTATCACTATTTATTTTCCAGGATATGCTATATGCAGTGGGCAAATAGGTATTTATTCATTCATGAAATCTATTTAATTTAGATTTTATTCATTTTATGTCAGTGCCTGTTATTTGAACCTATTTCATCTTTACTCCTTTCTTTATTCCTTTGTGGGTTAGTTTAGAACATCAGTTTAGAAGTGTCAGTACATAGCTAACCCTTTCTGTAGGATCTGGGCAGTACAGAGGGTGGTCATGTTGGGTGAAATTTCTTAAATCTGTAGATCAGGCCCCTGCACTATGCTGATCTGTCTTGCAGGAGTTGCATATTTTTGCACTTGCACTTTTTGTCTGTTGTACATCTATGTTGTGTGTAGCACCATGGTCCTAGAAGAACGTTGTTTAGTTTCACTGTGTACTGTAGAAACGTATAAGGATGAAATGACAATAAACTCATGACTCTCGACTCTAGACAGGCCTGTCCAACTAGAAGATCATGGGTCATGTGTGGCCCAATAAAGGGTATATTTAGCCCCAAATCTGTTCAAGGTCTCCATAGGCTCCTGTGTATGAAATCATTATTTTAGTATAATGCAGCCATTGAACACATGGAATGACAAATATTCAGCTCACTACATGTATAAAGGTAAATAGTAATGCTGTACTCCATACATCTCTCAATAATAAACAATGGGACAATTCTAAACTTCTCTTGTTGTAGGGGATTATTATGCTATCCAAGCTTATCTCTGCCTTCTTGTGCCTCTAGCTTTCAACCAGAGATACACCCTGTGACTGTATATTTTAAAATACAACATGAGAACATTTCAAAGCTGCTACTATTTTAGGGCATTGTGCAGCATTGTGCAATTGAGCCAAACAAAGGTGTGTTATTTGGCTATTCATAGAGTCCCTTTACAGAACATACATGATTATTATTGCCCAAGTGCCCTATTAATGCATCGCTGAATATTTTGGAAAGAAGAGTCTTTCAGGCTCTCATGACATAAACTACAGTTAATTCAGCGGCTTCTTGAAAAATGATCAGCAGAACAAAATGCAAATCTTGAAAAAATGTGCAACATATTAAGCATGAAGAATGGGTTGTGGTTGGAGGAGGCTACACTAATATACAGAGAAAAACCTTTCCCACAAGTTTTTCACATGGAAATCTGGCTGTAATGTACCCACATGTAATAAAGACACAGCTTCACTGCAGGGAGCCCTACTTCATCTAAACTGCAGCATAGAAAATACTATATATATATATATATATATATTCCCCAAAATCACAGCACTCACGACAATGCGGATATTCTTGCCTGGTTGCATGCCACCAGTACACATATGATCCTCCAATGAAGAAGCCGCAAAGCTTTGACAAAGGCTGAGATGCAGCCGAAATGTTAGTTTCTTAAATAAACAGTTTATACATTTGGACAAGACCTGTGAGTGCGACTTCTTCATTGGAGGATCTGACGACGGTTGAGAGAGAACCGAAACGCGTTGATGTGGGGTAGTCTGTAAAACTACAATAAAACCTCACGATACCAGTGAGTGCTCCTAATTATATCTATATATATATCTATATATATATATCTATATATATATCTATATATCTATATATATATATGGGAACTGATATATAGAATGCTCGATACCTGGAGTTTTCCGTATCTCAGATCTTCAAGTCTACTAGAAAATCATGTAAACATTAAATAAACCCAAGAGGCTGGTTTTGCTTCCAATAAGGATTAATTATATTCTTATTTTATATAGTTTGGATCAGGTACAAACTACTGTTTTATAATTACAGAGAAAAAGCTGTATATATCTGTATATTTAAAAAATATATATATATATATATATATATATATATATATATATATATATATATATATATATATATATATATATATACATTCTATGTAACAATATAAGCTTTTTCACTATAAGACCCTTGGTGCTGTTTTTTTTTATCATTTTGTACATATATATATATACAGATGCAGCCACTTTGGTTTGTCTGTTTGACACTGAATAACTAAACACAGATATCCCATTTATCTCAATTAACACAGAAAACTGTGTCACAACATCCCATCTAATTAAAGCATTCACCATTGTGAACAATGGAGCTTTGGTATGCTAATGAAAAGGTTAAATGCATTAAATGAGTTAAGATGACTTTAGATAACACAGTTTCTTCAATTACCCCTGAGTCATGATGCATTTAACTCACAAATCCAAGTGGCTTCATCTGTATATATATATATATATATATATATATATATATATATATATATATATATATACCAATAGTTTCCAAACCAGCACTTCCTTTTAGTGAAAAAATGTAATTTTTATTATAACATGGTGTCTTATTCCAACGTTTCGATCCCTCTTGGGATCTTTTTCTACCTGAAAAAGATCCCAACAGGGATCGAAACGTTGGAATAAGATACCATGTTATAATAAAAATAAAAAATTTTCACTAAAAGGGAGTGCTGGTTTGGAAAATATTGGTGTATGCTAAAATTACCGTGCACCCCTCCTTATCCTTATTGCCTTGGAGTGCGGATACTCATTGGATAATTATATATATACCTTGATAAAGGTCCCCATGGGGACCAAAACGTCGGTTTTGCATACTATGTAACAATACAATATTTTCATCACAGGAAGACCCTTGGTGCTGGTTTTTGTTC
Source organism: Xenopus petersii (assembly GCA_038501925.1). Taxonomy (NCBI): domain Eukaryota; kingdom Metazoa; phylum Chordata; class Amphibia; order Anura; family Pipidae; genus Xenopus; species Xenopus petersii. Next base: position 38,492,872 of record CM076677.1, read on the forward strand.
ATATATATATATATATATATATATATATATATATATATATATATATATATATATATATATATATATATATATATATATATATATATATTTATATAAATGAACCTGCATGATGGCTTTTCTGTAATGCCAAAAGGCCCACCTATTAAACAGTCAAAACACATGCCTGTGCACACTGATCATTATAATATTGTTATAATTACTATAATGGACAAAAATGAACAGACTGTGCTGAAAGTCTGATTACTTGTTCTTACTGTACAGTCTGAGCAGCTGTAAAAAGGGGCTCCCTTTCCATTGCAGCTGTATCCCCAGAGACTGTAATGTAGATGGAGAAAGTGGCAACATTCTACACTCTCCATTGTCTGTGCTTTTTAGATAAGGAAAATACTTGAGATTTGCTTGGGAATTTCCTTCAATAGTTGGTAAAACCAAAAAATGGATATTTGCACTGAAACAACACCTCTTTATCATGATGCGTCACAGAGGCTAGAAATAATGCCTCTTCTTTCCCTAGAGTGACCATTGTTTCGGAATAATGGCCTTGGACACTTTGCACTGCTTAAAAGTTGTTTTTTTTTAATAATGATATCAAAAATGCTAGAACCTGTATCTTTGCCAAAGTATGCTGGGTATTTGCATTGTCTATAATTATATTCACAAAGCCTAAGTGCTTTTTTGTATCAATAAATTGGTGTCCTGAAGGGAAATGATTGTTTCTTTCATTTGGCTGTGTGTTTGCAGTGATTATTCTCTCCCATCATCGCCAGTAGTTTAGAGGGCAGCTCAGGAGCGGTTGTTTTGTTAGAACATCCAAGCCAGGCAGCAAATTCCCCCTTACTCTCTAGTTACTGTCACTGGTTTATGTGCGGTGATGATCCCTGAGGGATTGCCCTTTTCTTTTGTAAATTGATCTCCAAACAAATTAAGCAAAACTAAAGCAAGAGGCAAGTGGAACAAAATTGGGCAAAAAGAAAACACCAACTACAAGGTCAGTTAATGGGGTTGTAAGGAATCTGTGCCTGTGGGACCTGGGGATTGAAGTGCTGAAAATGAGATGCCAGTGCACCCAAACATGCCCTGCCCTGTACCCATACACTGAGCTTGGGAAGGAAGCAGCAGGGTCAGTGTAGCCATTTCAGATTGTTCTTATAGAATTCTGTCAGTCTTTCTTGTTTTCATCCCAACGCATATTTTAATAAGCTAGTAATGTCCTAAAATGGGCACTCCATAGAGGTAATTTATGATCTACTCTATTTGAATTGTTGCAGATCTCTTTGCTTTGGATGTGGATTGGATGAATATTAAATATTTTCACTTGGCTTTATAATGATTATTAGAAGCACAGAGACCTGCATCCACCCCCATAAATACAGGGCTGCCTGCATTTGGCAGTGCTGTATTCAAGAGCATCAGGAAGGGGAGGCACATAGGTGTCCCTCTCTTGCTCCTATCTGTCCCCTAATTTGCAGACATGTAAGTTCAGATGTGCAAGTTAGTGAGCCATGCTGCCCCCATTGACCCTACACTCTTTACCTCGGCCCCAATTTATTTTTCTAGCACCAGGTGCAGAAGGCAGACAGATCCTGAGCAGGCGCTCTTTGAGCTTAGCACTCTTGCTTTTCTACCCATAGCCATAGTAAATGGATTAAGTATAGTACTTTTCTCATTATATTCTACTCATAATGATCTCGGGCAATATGAGCTGATATATCAGGGGCCGAAGTGCATGAACAGGGTTTAAAAAATAAAGAAGTACAACATAGACATTTCCGGAAAGTCCTGCTTCATAGCAATTCAAGAGAATTGCCTGGAAAAGTTCATTACCTGCAAAAATTCAACAAGTAAAATCGTTTAAACATTAAATAATCCCAATAAAATTGTTTTGCCGCCAAAATGAATTCATTGAATACCATTGAGAACAAGGCACTATTTTATTATTACAGATAGAAATTATATATAATTATGTATACAGTAATTACTGTTCATTGTATCCTTTATCTCCCCCCCCTCACCCAGGCTCACCTTTTTGGTGCTGGAGGGGGTCCAGGGGGCCAGTCACTAGAGCAGTTGTGCTTCCTGAGCTAGAAGAGATGATTTTTTGATTTTGAAAACCGGAAATTTGTCTCTTAAGGGTCAGGCCACACAAGCAGATTCGGGGAGACTAGTCACCCGAGAAACAAATCTCCTCTTCTTCGGGGCGACAATCTCCCCGAACTGTCTTCCCCCTGCCCTCCGCCGGCTAAAATGAAAATCGCCTGGGGGAAGGCACACGCGGCGCTTCATTTGATGAAAGTTGAATGGTCGAAGTATCCAAAAATTACTTCAAATTTCTAATTTTTTTACTTCAAAAATTCCCTCGAATTCACTTCGACCCTTGATAAATCTGCCCCCCAATGTAGTAATTTAGGTCATAAATCAAGAAATACAAGAGATTATGCAGTCTGTTCATTAACTTGAACTTTATGCCCAAGTTTGTTCTCTATTTCTGAAGTTAAATAATTGTGCCCGGCAAAAGTGTGGAGGGCACACTCACACAAGTACACCACACACTAACACACACTCATCCACCAGTTTTATATGTGTATATAGTACCAAATTAATGTCAGAAATTGTATTCATATAGCACCAACAGTTTTTGCAGCTCTGTACAATACAGTGTTTCAATTCTGCAAATATCTTCCTCGACATCCAGACACAGTGCAGATTAACTTCAATAAAAAAAAACTCTGACATGGATGCAGAAAATACAGGTATTGGACCGATTATTCAGAATGCTCAGGACCTGAGGCTTTCCTGGATAATGAATGCAGAGGAAACTTTCAGGGGTCATTTGTTGCATCTGTGGTCTTGCTAAGTGTGGCACAGTCTCCAGGGAGATAGTAGAGACAGTGCCAGGGTTCCCACTGTGGCCTCAATCAATCAAGAATAGGTGTATGCGTCATTTTCAAGGTGAGGACCAGAAATGATAGAACATATTGCATCTGATTCATGCCAAATATGCACCTACACAATACATATTCACCTATGCAATTTTGAAATACATCTCTACATTGTGAGAAAATGCATGACAATATTGCACTTTGCACAATGTGGATCAATGAGTAAACAACCTCTTTAATGTAATACATATATTGGGACAACACAAGGGTATAATAGATATGGGCTTTATCATTTGCAATCTCCTCATGCAGAATGTTCCAAAATTCAGCAATGTAATTTCCATAGTTTCCTAACAAAAAGTTCATTTTTTAATTATTTCCTTTTTCTCTGTAAAAATCAGACATTGACACAGAGAGGTCCCCATTTTTTTTATTGCTTTCACCTCATTTGTTTTATCTGTAAATGATAGGGAAGGAAAAAGTAGGAACCTCAGGCTTCCAAAGGATGGAACAAGGACCCCTGGAACCTCAAGTTGTAGTCTTCCTTCCAGGTCCCAGGCATAATTCAAAGTAAAGCCCCCCTACTTTTGCAGTTCCTGCTGAAGCCTAAGAGGTCATTCTAGAGAAATTGTTTACTCAGGTAGTGGTTTACAGAAGCTTCAGCACAACACAGTAGGAGGCTGGGGGTCAAGTGCCTAATGTCAGGGTGTCATGGCACAGGGGTTTATGTTAGAGTTGCAGCTGAGGTTGTGAGCACTTCTGCAATATTAGTAGCCAATAGCATGCTCAGCAAGGCTATTATCTTTGCACAGCAGCTGGACATAAACTAGTACAAAGAGGTCTCACAATTGGTTTTAACCCTGTGGGACCCCTGGTAGGTTAGTGATATAAAATGTGCTTCCTTCCTATAGGACCTCATACTGCACTCCCTTATGCAATTCCTGAGAGAAAAAGTCATATAAAAATGAAAGACCATTAAACTCCAGAGACACGGGACAAAGTCATAGCTTCTCCTTTACTAGGCAGGTATGTTATTTTGTAAACTCACACTTATTAGAACTTCAGACTTTTACTCAGAGAGCCTGTAGTTCACAACAGTTGAGCCTCATGGCTGAATATCAGTTCCTGAACAAACAAGATTCTTGACAGTAAGAACCACAGAAACACTTATTATCAACTGAAGCCCTCTAGTGTCTGGATGTAAACACACCACAGGCAGGTACAGCTTCTAAGTAGGTGAATTCTATTGTAAAGCAAATAGTTAAGCATGGTTTATACTTTACGGTGTAGTTGGCCGCAACCCCTAAGGTGGTGGGAGGACTAAAGGCTTAAAGGAACAGTAACACCAAAAAATATATAAATATAATGTACTGTTGCTCGGCATTGTTAAAACTGCCATGTTTGCTTCAGAAAGACTACTATACTTTATATAAACAAGCTACTACATGGCCATGGGGGAAGACATTCAAGCTGGATAAAAGGAGAACATGCACAGGATACCCAGCAGATAACACACCACTGCATTGGAGAGGGTTTATGTGCTATATAACCTGTGCCGTTTTTTTCCTTTTTTCCTTGAATGGCTGCCCCCAGAGCTCCACAGTAGCTTATTTATATAAACTATAGTAGTCTTTCTGAAGCAAACACACAGCTTTTACTAGTGCATGTTAAGAGAATAATATATGGTAGCACTTAATTTTTTTTGTGTTACTGTTCCTTTAAAGCCTATACAAGGGGAATGGCACAATGTTAGAGGTTTTGAAGTTAGAGGTTTTGAAATGGAAGAAGAAACTGTTTATAGAAGAGCTAGGTGGAACTAGAAATCCAGCTAGATGATTGCACTGATAGCCTTTAATCTAAATAAATCAATTTTCAATCATTGGTGTCCATGTATTTTGTATGATTTCCTATTGTCTAGATTTGTCCCCACTCTAAAAAACACACAGAAAGTTTTACTGCCTTCTACCAAAATGTACCATAATGTGTATATTCTGGGTAGGGCCTTAGATTGAAAGCTTCACTGGGCAAGGTCAAATATGAATGATGGGTGCAATATTTTGGTACTATGTTATAGTACTCTATGTTATTATACTGTATGGATAGATGGAAGATGGTGAAACGACACTATAGTGTATGACAGGTTCCAGGCTCTCCTGGCAACATAGACAACCACAGAACTGTACCAGAAAGAGTGTTACTAAAAGAAGTGATGGAAAGAGAGAGGTATAGATATAATGAATGGCATGTTTTCCTCTTTTAAGGATTATTTACACAGTATAATTATGTTTATGCCTGGCATACAGCTACTAAGTGCTCCTAAATGCTTACAATCCAAATCAGAGAGAGAACAGGGGGACACTGGCTAGACTTGTGTCACAGACTGGGGATTCTGAATTAGGTTCTATTTTGACTATATGCTACTCACTGTTCATCATCATTAAATACATCTTCATTAAATAAGCATCTTCATTTATCTTCATTAACTTCTTCATTTAACCAGAAATGTAAATGGTACATTTTCACGTCATTTCTTTTAGTAATAATAAACTGGTTTGTAAATAAGTAGAAAGATATCACCAGAAAGATTTCCGTCGAGATTAGAGCTGTTACCATCCTTGCCCTGTCTGAGCTATTCTGCTGCCACCTTGTGGTAATGAAACAACATTTGCTGGCTTAGCGAAAGGATTGAAATGAATTTTTTTTAACTGAAAGTTGAATCCAAATAACCAAGCACTGACATCTTCTTCAGAACAATGTGATTCTCAAAGCACGGAGGCAAGAAATTTTACATGATATTTATTAGCTTCTGCAAAGTAGTCACAGGAATATATTCTATGCAGCCAATAGGTGTCTTCTCTGCATATATAAAAAGCCAGACAGCTATATGATATTCCTGTGCATAACCCACAGGTAGAAGACTGCAAACAAAAACTGCTTGAGAATGGGGCACCATACTTACCTTCTATGCAATACACAAACTGCATGGCAGAGATCTTTTAACTCAGCATTCCGGTCAGCATAAATGACTTGATCCTTAAAAAATAAGAAGTAGGACTTCTGGGGATGTTGCAACACTCCCAACAGTCAGCAGCCTCTTCCCTGTTAACTACAGACCACCATTCATGAAGAACTGTCCTTCCATGTTTCATCAGTCTGACCCTGTCGTGTCTTTTTTCTTCTAGGGTGGCACAGGGTAGCAGTGTACAGGTATCCTACACCCAACAGCTTTGCACTGAACCCAAATCTTTTAAAAGTAGGGTGCATCCCAAACTTGGAAGGAAAGTTCAGCCTCATGTGAGGCAGTTAAAACCAGGCAATGGGAAATTGCAAAGTAGTCCTTGTACCTAATTCTTTAAAGGGACCTGTCACCCTAAGAAATAATTCCAAATTCTTTTCTATCATGTTAGTTGAGCAAAAAAAAGTTTACTCACACTATATTTATTTCATTTTTGTTTCCTTCAGTCTTGGAATTCGCAATCATAGTTAGCAGGCATATGCCATTTTGTGACAAGGCAAGTTGTTGATCACCCCAAAATCTTGTGTATGTACCAGAATTGGGGACCTAATGCCCATGCATGGTACCCTACACAATTATAGAGTGTGAGGAGGAAGGGGAAATGTAAGGAGTGTGGTGACATCTAGGAAGTGACTGCCCCGCCTCTATGCCTGAGGCATAGAGGAGGGGCATTCAATATATGATCAACAGCTGAAACTATTAAATGAGATTATAAAAGGTATGGATGTTTTAAAGAAAAAAAGAATTTTGGTTTCATATTTAATTTGCAAATTACTTTCATTATACAGCTTTTTATGTGTGGGTGACAGGTCCACTTTAAATCAAAGCTCTGCTCTGCCCCACTAACACATATAGTGACTGATATGAAGGGTGTATCATAAGTCCCCAAAGTAGCAATAAGGGGAAGCATGGATGGTCCTACTCAGCCCTTTGTTCAGCTATCCTAACAAAAACTATTAGCTGCAAAGGCAGGGAACCCAATGCCATTACATATAGGCCCAGATTTGTGGAAAGGCCACCTAGGCCATGGCCTAGGGTGGCAGGATTTTAGGGGGCGGCATGCTGCCCAACCACACCCACATTCGTTTAAAAACACAGGGGATCTCGAGATACAATATTTTTTCAATTTCCTGTGCGCCAATCCCCATTGCTCCAGTCCAGATTATCAAAATTTGCACGAATAAAGGGGAGGGGACAGGGGCGACGAACGGCAGTGGGCCTAGGGGCACCCACCATGTAAATCTGGCCCTGATTACATAGCCTTACTGCAGTGATGTTATTGTGCTGTGTTGGCTTATTTTAGGAAAAACGGGATGTCAGCAGGTATCTGTAAAAGGGATTCTGTGGAGGCCCCAGGTAAATTTTGCCATTATTGAAATAAACAGTAAAAGAGATATAAGGCATAACACATAAAAGCACAACATGATTCATTTACTAACGCAAGTCCAGTAAGCAAATGCAAAAAGAATGCAAACTGATATGTATTTTACAATACAGCATATTTTCCAAATCCCAGCCCAGTTGAAGATACCGGCTCAGTCGCACATGAACCCAACTTCTAATTTCATATAAAAATATGCAAAAGGTAATTTCCAGTATCAAGTTTACCAAATCAGATTAAATGCGCAGATCTTTGGGGGAGGAAGGATCCCTATTGCTGTTAATAATCAATTACACATTGTGCTTATATACCTTGGCTTAAACATTGCTACTAAGGGGCACATTTACTTAGCTCAAGTGAAGGATTAGAATAAAAAATACTTCGAATTTCGATCGACGGAATTGCGGAAGGAATTTAACTTCGAGGGTCGAATATCGAGGGTTAATTAACTCTCGATATTCGACCAATAGTAAATGTGTCCCTTAGGGGCCGATTCACTAAATTCGAGTGAAGGGTTAGAATTAAAAAAACGTTGAATTTCGAAGTTTTTTTGGGCTACTTCGACCATCGAATGGGCTACTTCGACCTTCGACTACGAAAATCGAACGATTCGAACTAAAAATCGTTCGACTATTCGACCATTCGATAGTCGAAGTACTGTCCCTTTAAGAAAAACTTCGACCCCCTACTTCGGCAGCTAAAAGCTACCGAAGTCAATGTTAGCCTATGGGGAAGATCCCCATAGGCTTGCCTGGGATTTTTTGATCGAAGGATTTTCCTTCGATCGTTGGATTAAAATCCTTCGAATCGTTCGATTCGAAGGATTTAATCGTTCGATCGAATGAAAAATCCTTCGATCGATCGCAGGATTTGCGCAAAATCGTTCGACTTCGATATTCGAAGTCGAGCGATTTTAGTTCCTAGTCGAATATCGAGGGTTAATTAACCCTCGATATTCGACCCTTCGTGAATCGGCCCCTAAGTGTTGGGTGTTACTAAACCAATTTATTGATGGGGGCATCCATGCAAAAGGTTATTGCAGCAGCTTGGGGGTGAGGCAGGTAAAATGGCATGAAAGTTAATCCAACAATCACTCGAACAGTCTTTCACCCTGACATACGTCCTTGTGACATCAGCGCACTTCAAAGCAAAATATGTTTACAGAAACACTCGTATTTACTCCGTACTTCTCTTGATTAATGTTTCTCTAGTAATAGTTTTGAAAAGCTTTTTTTTTCCTTCTGCTTTTTATTCCATAATCATCTTGAATTTAATTCCAGCCTTGCCTTCTCAGCCTGCCTGGCATTAATGGAGTATTTATACAGCAAACATTGTGACTAATTCTGTGCAGCTGATAATTTATGTTAAGCACTTTGTTATTTCTATGGTAACTTCTCCAGCAGTGTATAAAGGAAAGAAGCAGACCTCATTCCCAGTGAAGTGCACGCTGATGAAAGAAACATTGTGAATGGCCCATCCACTTGTTGCTGAATCTATTGGCAGCTGCCATGCCAGCATTCCTAATAAGCACCTGCAGCAGAGCATGCAAATGGCTGGCACATAGGGACAGCTACAAATCACCATCCAAACATATTTAAATAGTTTTCTTGGATTTATAGAAACTGGCAGATATGCTTATGGGAAAATCAGCAGTTTGGCCTCTTAATTTTTATTTTACTGAAAATTATAGATGGAAGATAAACCAAGACCCTTGTTATTCCTAAAATTGTATATAAAAATGCCATGGACTGTGCAGAAACTGTATAACCAAAAACACAAAGCATGTTTAATTTTAGGCGCTGACACACCACTAACACAGTAGTGTTTGAAAAATAAATAGTAATCTAGCAGTAAGTCCTGAACTAAGAACCAATTGCAGCTCAAAATCATTGGCCATAAATAGGACTGGTACAGTATTATAAAGGGGCAGATTTATCAAAATGTCTGTTCAGATTTTAATAAATAAAAACTCACCCACGTTCTATTCATTCCTATGGGATTTTTGGAACCATGTTAATCAAATGGTGAGTTCTAATTTTCCCCCATTGATAAATATCCTTCTAAAAATCCCATAGGAACGAATAGAACGTGGGTGAGTTTTTATTTATTAAAATCTGAACTCACATTTTGATAAATCTGCCCATTATGTGTATATTTCATAGGTATAAATGGATTTTCTAGGGCATTATAGACTAACTACACTGCCACAATGAGTAAAATGACATAAGGTAAGTAACTGGAATGTGTTGAGTGGTGTGTGCAATAGTATTAAAGTGATTACACCGCACACCCGGAAATTTACTCACTTTTGCTGCTCTAGTGGTGCTGGTTATCCGCCGACCCGACGAGGCCCTCCAACAACAGCAATTCAACAATTATGGATCCAACAATTATGGATATGATATCCTGACGAAGGGAGGTTGTACCCCCCGAAACGTTGATATTGGTGGTGAATATAAATAAAAGAAATGGGGTTTCCCCCCTGCAGAAAAAGAGTGGTGTGTGCAGTCACAATACCATGTATGATGTTGGATAGAAACACTGTAGGCCCAGCATATGTCATTGAAAGTGGTCTATCACTGCAAACTCCCCAAAACTGCTTTTTAAAACTTTCCACACCACAACACCCATATCATTATTTAATTTATCCCATCCCATAAATAATGTTATATTGTTTAAGTGCATTGTATTATCTAAGTATATTATACATTAAATGGGACCTGTAATCCAGAATGCTCGGGACCTGGGGTTTTCTGAATAACAGATCTTTCTGTGATTTGGATCTTCTTAACTTAAGTCTACAAGAAAATCATGGAAACCTTAAATACATCGTATAGGCTGGGTTTGCCTCCAATAAGGATTAATTATATGTTAGTTGGGATTAAGTACAATTTACTGTTTTATTATTACAGAGAAAAATGAAATACATTTGAAACATATGGATTATTTGAATTAAGTTGTGTCTATGGGGGATGACCGTCCTGTAATTTGGGGTTTTCTGGATAATGGGTTACCAGATAATGGATCATATAGCTCTATATTATATTGCATAAATTAAGTTCCTGAAAAATACAGCTTTCCATGGCCCCCACAGGCTTGCCTCACCTTGTGCCCAGCACAACCTGACAAAGACGCTTGTATGAGTCCATCCCCTTTGAGTGACTTTTAAGTATCTATAAAAAGTGCAAAAAAACTGTAGCCAGAAAAAGGCATGATACAGTGCATAAGGTTATAACTGCTTTACAAGTCATTTAGCAACTTCCTCCAGAACATTATTAGATAACTGGAACTGTAGCTGGACAAGGTATAATGGCACTGTAACATACGTTCACATTCTTTATACAGTGAGTGACAGCTCAGCATTAACATACAGATGACTGTTTCCCTGTCCATAGAACTGCCATATAAAATACCCAGTCAGATGAGAGATACATGTTCATACAATTATCAGCTCTCTTATGACATGCTACTCCACCATATGTGCATGTGTTCAAACATAAGAAAAAGCTCCATACTATACATACAATCATTGCCCACACAGGAGCAGGTGCTGATAACCAAACGAGCAGTTTTCAGAACTATTACAGAGGATTAAACAAAAGGTGATCAACGGACAGAGCCACCTGGTCAGGTCAGTAACACAGCACAAAATTCACAATTTTCATGGGGGCCGACAAATACATAAATAAAAAGTCACAGTTCACAAGAAAAAGAAGTGCTGCTCCTGTCTTGCCAAGACAAGATGAAATGATCCCAATAAAGGGTTACATTTACTGTAAATATACTGTATGTTTACCCTCTACTTATAAAAAAAAAACTTTGCATTTAGGAACACTAATCAGCTTTATTGCAGTTACGCAGTTATGTAGGATTCATTTAAAATGTGGGTTATAAAAACATTATTCAAAAGCAGAGGTCAGATGTCATCCTTGGCTTTGCACACAGAATAATAGCCTTTCTTATACCGAGCAAGACTTTCTTGTATTAGCACTTGCTGGAAAGAGAGAAATGATTTGTAAATGGATAGCAGTTCTCCATGTTATTGCCCATTAAAGTGAGTCTGCACAACAAACTGCATAGAGCTATTTTCAACACTGGTGTGGTTGAAGGAAGAATTTGAAATGGGGTACTTCTAATCTATCTTGAATAAAAATATTCCTTATAAATGCTGTTAACAGTGTAACTTCATGAAGATATCACATAATCAGGTCTCATATGAAGACAATATCCCCTTACCAGCTGCTTCCTTGGCTTCCTCTGTTCGTAAGTAAGCAGCAGTAAATCCCATCTCCTTGCAAAAAGTACTTCATTGGGAAATACTTATTCCTTTAGTAAGAAGACCATTAAATAGTCTGTGATAGTTTAGCATCTATATATGGTATATATACTGTATATAACACTATAAAACATTTAAAAACACAATGAAATGCAGCTCATCCCTTTTTATTGGGTGCATGTGGTCAGGCTTGATTTACAAATTACAAAATTGAACCCCAGCGCTCCAACATATACTTGTCCAATAAAGCTGCATGATGTCAAGTTGCTAGTATGGGCGGTGAGGATTGTTGCTGTGGCTGGGAAAAGTGATGTTACATTAGGTTTCTCTGTTTAGTGTTGGACATCAGGAGTAGCTCCCATCCTCTGCCATTATTCGCCAGCCTTTTAGTGAACTGAATACACCTTGTCACAATGGGACACTCATGGTCTAATAGTAAGATGGCTGCAAGCCAGTGGCAGTATTTTATGGGAACTCTTTTTGGAGATCCATCCTGAAGACAGGTGCATCTAGATTGCATGCTCTCAAATCCATTGAATGGGATTGTTGAGGATGGTTAATTGCTATGTTCTTAAGTTAGTTTTAAAGGTATACATCACTCATTGACTCCATCTTGTACAACTCGCAAAAGCGTGAATATTAATACTTTGAAGAATGGTTGAATACTTGCATATTAACTATTATGGGTACTTTTACATGGCAAAACAAGCAATGTAATAACAGTGCAGTGTTTCTTTCCGCTGTGTTAAGCCAACAAAGAGGGACTAAGTACTGATCTACTGTTTAAAAGCAGGCATCATAATATATTATAAGAGTAACTTATCCATGGCCACATGGAGCAAATTTAAACAGTACAGTAAAATCCTGATATGAAAAAAACAACAGCGTTTACCTGCATTTAAACACAGTTAGTAAAATCAGGGTTATACTGTATATTTAGCTAAACACAAAGATAGTAACTCTGCAACAGAAACGTAGTTTTAAGATACCATGAATTGTAAGGCAAAGGAGAAACACTTGTACAATATGTGAGGTACCTTAAGCCAAAATCTTGATGAAATGAATGCATTCAAATTAAATGTGGCATGTAAAATATAATCTGTTGCATAGATGCTGATGATCTTAGATACGCTTGCAGATATAAACATTGTCCTTCAGAATATGAGATGCATTAGTAATTATCTAATCATGGATGTGTGGTCACGTCATTTACAGGAAATGAGTATACGCTGTTCTGCGTATATTCTTAGTGACGCTAAAGACAATACCTCCTAATTTATACGTATAACTATGTTTCAGCACTTTTTGCATCGTGATCTCTATACTTTCCATCGTTGATAGCTGCCTCTCCTATTGCTTATTGCCCTGTCCACTTGATCCTTGTGTTATCCCTTTGATAATGACTCTCCATCTCCATGCTACCTTTGTGGCATGCCCTCAATGGACGTCTGTATCCACAGTAGCAACCTTTGATCAACCTTATTTCTTTAAAGGATTTTAAATTATGTTTCTAATCTTTATCTACTATATATTTTACACGAGTAGCAAAAATATTAAATCCTAAAGAGTCAAGATGCTGTGTTAATCTCACAAGCAATGACTGTTAAAATGATAACCACTCAACTGACTGAAATAAAGCATTTCTAAAGCAATTCCCTGGACATGTCCTCTCAGCAACTGCTTTTCTGATATCATTCAAAATGATATATTGCCATTGGGCAATGATGATAATCAAAGATTGCATTATACAACTGTTTTTTGAAACTTTGCTCTTCTTCACTTGTATGCAAAGGGGGTTATACATTATTTCGAACTATTCTCCCAGAACTTACTGAAATATGCTACATATAATAATTACTAAAAAAAAAAGGGTAGACATTTTTCAAGAGATGTCTCCAAGTTCTAGAGGCCCTTAGGCAGTTGTCTCCTTTGTCTTATACAAAATGCACCCAGGAATGTAATAATATCATATTCAGTCACTTCTTGTAAAATACACAATTTCAGTTTTATATCCTATGGCACTAATCTCTAAGTACTAAACCTATCCATGTAACTCATCAGAAAAACAAGATGACAAAATGCTAACAAATTAGATTTCCCCAGGCAACCAAAATTGAGAACTGCTGTTCTATCTGAAATGCAAGCATTAGCGTCTCAAACAGTTTCAGATATAGTAACCAAATTTAATGAACCAAGACCTTGGAGAACCTTTTTAGCTTATACAATAAAAGGAAATCAATGAGTCAAATATAATTAAAAAAATATTTAATACTGACAATAAATACGTTTTGTAAACACAGGGCAGACAAATATATATATATATATATAAATATATATATATATATATATGTATATTTTTTTTTTTGTAGGTATTAAACGTTAAAAACAAAATAAAATCTATTAAAACATGAAAGAACCAATAATGATATGTATTCTGTGTATATATATATATATATATATATATATATATATATATATATATATATATATATAAAATAAGAATTGCTACATACTACTTATATGTAAAGAAAGAAATCTCTTCCCTTACTATGCAGCAGCTACAGTACCTTGAATTTAACATATAAAACACAGATGATGCTGTTGTTTCTAAAAACTATATAAATGTAATAATAGTATTGTAAGGAAAAATACAGAATTTTATTACAAACAAAATGTCAGTTATACAATATACAGTATATAGTTCTTTTATCACAGGGAGGTCAAACGAATGGCCTTCCGACAGTTATGAATGGCAAGTCCTAGCTGAGATTGTAGGGAGTTGTCTTTCTCAAGAGTTGGATGGCAAAGTGTCCTTCAGTTGCACTTTTGCAGCATATGGAAATATTTTTCAGTAATTGCACTAAACTGATGCAGTTTGGCATGAATGCTTCTAGACAATTGCAGGCGACCTGGTCCAACTACATACAGGGGCCGATTCACTCAGCTCGAGTGAAGGGTTCGAATGAAAAAAACTTCGAATTTCGAAGTTTTTTTTGGGTACTTCGACCATCGAATTGGTTAAATTCGTTCGAATTCGATCGAAGTCGAACGAAATCGAACGATTCGAAGTAAAAATCGTTCGACTATTCGACCATTCGATAGTCGAAGTACTTGCCCTTTAAAAAAAACTTCGACCCCCTACTTCGGCAGATAAAACCTACCGAAGTCAATGTTAGCCTATGGGGAAGGTCCCCATAGGCTTGCTAACCTTTTTTTGATCGAAGGATTTTCCTTCGATCGTTTGATTAAAATCCTTCGAATCGTTCGATTCGAAGGATTTAATCGTTCGATCGAACGAAAAATCCTTCGATCGTTCGATCGCAGGATTAGCGCTAAATCCTTCGACTTCGATATTCGAAGTCGAAGGATTTCAATTCGAGGGTCGAATTTCGAAGTATTTTTAACTTCGAAATTCGACCCTAAGTGAATCTGCCCCATAATGAACTTATCAGTAACATACTTCTTTATCTCCTTTATACAATATTGAATAAAATGATCACATCAAATATTTGAAGTCCAAAACAAAAAGATCTTGCTATCTACTAAATGGCCACCAATGTAGGGAAAACTTAGTAACACCTCTGCCAAATAATTCCTCTTCGTTGGGTTTCCTGCACCATGTACTGTCTGAACTGGTGAAGCTCAGCTGAATAACTTCTTTGTTGTTCGTTAGGTCAGTGCTTTTTTCTTGAGAAAAAACTGAAAATATAAAGAAGAACCAAATATCTGAGAGCAAATGAATGCATTGTAATTGTTACTTAGTAAGAGGTATATCTCAAATGCTTAGCCCCCTACTTTATAGTTTATATACTTTTTACTGATGGAGAGAATTATTCCAAAAACTCTTTGGAAATACTGTGCCACCTTTGTTTCATTGTTCCTTTGTGTATACAGTATGACGGAAGACACAATGCTGCCACAGTATATACAAATACATGCACACAAACATGCTCTTTTACAGAACACACAATGAAATACAGTATCTCATTATACTCTCTAGTTCATCTCTTGACCTTATCAAAGAGTCTGTTGCTCAAACTATCCAGGTTATGTTTTGCCATTACATATAATCCTACGCACACTTGCAATGCCTTTATTCTCAATTTCAGATGTCAGACTGAAGACTCCTTGATACTATTTGATAGTAACTTACATAGTTACATAGTTAAATCGTGTTGAAAAAAGACAAAGTCCATCAAGTTCAACCCCTCCAAATGAAAACCCAGCATCCATACACACACCCTTCCATAGCTTCACATAAATTCTATATACTCATATCTATACTAACTATAGAGTTTAGTATCACAATAGCCTTTGATATTATGTCTGTCCAAGAAATCATCCAAGCCACTCTTAAAGGCATTAACTGAATTTGCCATCACAACATCACCTGGCAGTGCATTCCACAACCTCACTGTCCTGACTGTGAAGAACCCCCTATGTTGCTTCAAATGAAAGTTCTTTTCTTCTAGTCTGAAGGGGGGGCCTCTGGTACGGTGATCCACTTTATGGGTAAAAAGGTCCCCTGCTATTTGTCTATAATGTCCTCTAATGTACTTGTAAAGTGTAATCATGTCCCCTCGCAAGCACCTTTTTTTCCCAGAGAAAACAACCCCAACCTTCACGGTTTACCCTCATAATTTAAGTATTCCATCCCTATAACCAATTTAGTTGCACGTCTCTGCACTCTCTCCAGCTCGTTTATATCCCTTTTAAAGGAGAAGGAAACCCTTTGGGTGCAAAAATCTCCCCTCCCTCCTCCCTCCGGCCTACCTGTCGGCCTGGGCAAATGCCCCTAACTTGTTACTCACCCCTCTGCGCAGGTCTTGTCCACGGAGTTCACAGGCGCCATCTTCTCCTGAGCGGTCTTCTTCCTGCTTTGACTGGTGTTTTTGGCATATGCGCAGTAGAAGCATTTACCAGTACAGATCTACTGCGCATGCGCCGAAAGTCACAAAGTTTTACGATTTCACTTTGCGCATGCGCAGTAGATCCGTACCGGTAAATGCTCCTACTGCGCATGCACCAGAAGATGCCGATTAATCCAGGAAGAAGACCGCTCGGGAGAAGATGGTGCCTGTGAACTTTGTGGACAGGACCTGCACAGAGGGTCGAGTAACAAGTTAGGGGCATTTGCCCGGGGGGACATGTAGGCCAGGGGGGAGGAGGGAGGGGGGTAACACAGGGGAGGGGGGCAACACAGGGGAGGGGGAGGGATTTTTGCACCCAGGGGGTTTCCTTCTCCTTTGAGGACGGGAGTCCACAACTGCACTGCATACTCCAGATGAGGCCTTACCTGGACTTATAAAGAGACATAATTATGTTTTCATCCCTTAAGTTAATGCCCTTTTTTATGCAAGACAGAACTTTATTTGCTTTAGTAGCCACAGAATGACACTGCCCAGAATTAGACAACTTGTTATCTATGAAAAACACTAGATCCTTCTCATTTAAGGAAACTCCCAACACACTGCCATTTAGTGTATAACTTGCATTTATATTATTCTTGCCAAAGTGTATTAATTGCATTTATCAACATTGAATCTCATTTTCCAGTTTGCTGCCCAGTTTCCCAACTTAGACAAATCACTCTGCAAAGTGGCAGCATCCTGCATGGAACCTATAGTTCTGCACAATTTAGTATCATCTGCAAAAATAGAAACAGTACTTTCAATGTCCACCTCCATTAATCAACAAGTTGAAAAGCAAGGGACCTAGTCCGAATTTATCTCAATATTTTCTGCTATGAACTCCGATCAAATCCGCTCTGGTTTTTTTATGCTTATTTATTATTACATTTTCCCTGAAAATTTGCTTCGTGGGAAAAATCTTATTTTCACTAATTTTTCTGACTTTTTCATTAGATTTTCAAGATTTTTTCGTAATTTTTACCCGAAAACTCAGAAAACGTTGGGTTTATTGCCTGAAACCCAGCGCACATCAAACAATCATTGGGACTTCTCCATTGACTTATATGCAACCTCGACAGGTCTGAAATTTCAGATTTTCAGATTCTGACTTTTCCATCCTCGGGTTTAATAAATTCCGAAAAATTTGTGATTTTTTAAAAGTCAAATTTTATAAAAAAAAAAAAAAAAAAACAAATATTTCGTGATTTTTGCATTCGGAGTTTAGTAAATAAGCCCATAGTATTATGATTTGCTATGAAGTCCAGTATCTTATTTCCTACTACAGATGACTAACTGGCCTGTAGTTTTGAGGCTGAGAACGGATCTTTTTTTGAATAGGGGCACCACATTAGCAATTAGCCAGTCTCTCGGCACTACGCCAGACCTCAATGAATCCTGAAAAATCAAGTAAAGAGGTTACTTGTCTCTACCTCCATCTTCCTCAGAATACCAATAACTGTTCTGGACATAGAAACCTATTTCCTCCTATCCTCTCATCATTCTCTTTTCCATTTGTTTTATCTCAATATTCTGTTCATGTAGACCCCATATCATTACTGTTTAGAACTGCAGTTTGCTTTGGTAGATCCTTGTACCAGCACATTGTAACCATCTTTGCTATCAGATACTGGCTCTCCTCCTCTTCTATTCTAATGTGTCAGGTTCTTGCTGGACACCTAATGGAAACTTTCTAATGGTTCTCATGGTTTCATAAAGCAAGGCTGCTGAATTCCCAAACTACAACACAATGGCCACTATTCACTAGAGTAGTGCTTTGCATTGTTTCCCTATGTTTCCTGCTTTTTGCCATATCCTACATCATTGCCTGTGATCTCATGTCCATACATTGTCCCAAGCATCTTCTTTAAGAATGGGCATATTATGTAAACTCTTAAAAAAAACACTTCTAATCCATTACTTCTTACAATTTACGAATAATTTACCCACATGCATCATCTGTAGATTAGATTCATACGCCTCCTATTTTTCAGTCAACCCTTTAACAAATATAGAAGTGTAGCCCACTTACCTGTTAAGATCTCATGGATTAGGCTACAAGTCATTTTCTAAACAGATCTTCACTACACTTGCATTCTGATTATACATTCCAACTTACTATAATTTTGTTTCTATCTTTCTAAAATAATTGATTGTATATATATATGTATCCTCTGAGAAGTAGAGAGTTAGATAGCACTGACTTTTTCTTATTTCCACATTCTCTTAAGAAGTGAAAGCAATGAAAACTCTCACCTACGACATATGGTTTTGCTGTGTTTGCTGCTGTTGCTGCTGTTGCTGCTGCTGTATTAATAGCTGCTGCTGTTGTCTCCGTCTAGCAGTCCTTAGCTTTTCAAAGCGAGCTTCCATTTCATCCAACACCTTTGGTGTGTATCGCACTACCAGTTTCACACTGTCTTTAGCAGCTTTGAGCAATTCCACTGCTTTTTCATGATGTTCCCCTTCTACGCTCTGTATATTAAATACAATTGGATTAAAACCTTTCAAGACAACTAAAGGTACCAAAAAAGTAGAGAAATTTGATGTAAACTGCAAATTTTGGAGAGTATTTCCATGAAAAAGACAATTTCTCCAGTTATTACAAAGGATGTACCCTACATTATGCAGGTTTATTAGTTTAAAATCTGAGCATACATAAGTATACTCATTCCAAGATCTCCACATTAACATATTGAAAAGTATTTTATTTCCTGAACAAATTTAGTTTAAAATTCCTTGTTCTGTACAATGACCAAACTATCCAGCTTTGACTGGAATAATTGAATTCTTCTGCATAGAATTGACTTATGGAAGCTTTGTAAAAAACCACGTTACAGTCACAGAAGTTTTATAAAAGTAAACAGGTTTCTGTACGTTTAATGGAGCATGAAATAAAATGCAAACTCATAATAAAACTAGCACCAAAGATCACCACTTTTTCACTTATTAATTCAAGTTGCATATAATGAAACACATTAAAATCTATAATTATAATATAATATATAATCTCTATATTTGAAAAAAAAAAATGATTTGCAATCTATGTAAGAAGGTACACCCCACAAAATACCATGTTTACACATACAGTAGACAGTGTTGCTTACATTGTTGATACAAAGGAGATCACTTTATTTTAAAAGTGACAGTGAGTATATGTTTATTGAGCATTCATATAATTTATATTCTTATAATACACAAAAGCCATGAATATCTTGTAAATTATATCCTTATAAACGGTGAGTTCTGATGTCATCAGTTATAAACGGTGAGTTCTGATGTCATTTCTGTCACATGACTCCCTAAAACGTGTGTATTATAATAAATAAAGTACCCCCAGTTGCAAAATATGAGGATATTAGAAGTTACCTTGGAGTTCCATGACCTGTATAAAAACACTCGGCCTTCGGCCTCGTGTTTTTATATGGTCATGAAACTCCTCGGTAACTTCTAATATCCTTATATTTTACAAGAGGGGGTACTTTATTCACTATATATTGTAAATGGCATTGCAGGTATAAAACCAGTGCAAACTCTCATTCTGGGACAGACAGCAGATGTTTTGTGTTAAACATTTATTGGCAGTATCGCCAAATAGCTGCAGCCAGTCTCCTGTCATAGGAATGAAGGTCAATGGGGACACTAACTGATACATGCCGCAGGCTGTCTTGCAGCAATTAAACTGTTTTGGTTGGTGAATACTAAGAGTTCAAGACTTACCTATTGTCTGTGGTTTATGGGCACTCCTTATACTACTGTTTATAGATTACTATAGAAAAGGTATCAGAATAGTTGGATTAGAACACTGGTGGCACCTATGATACATTATCCAAAGGTGATTTGGAGATAGACCTCTTCCACAAACTTTAGCTTGATAACGTTGCTGCCTCTATATCCGCACCACTGCCAAGGTAGCCATTGTGTCTCTTGCTTCACTATGCACCTCTGAAATCATGGATGAAGGCCACTGGAATGTTAGGTTTCACTTTTTCTTTAGTGATAATGATGAGTTGTTTAATCACTTATGTATACATGAGACTGACCCCATGGAAATACACTGCCAGCCTATTTGGTTTATTTAATGTCTATGTTACTTCCTAGTAGAGTTAAGGTATGAAGATCCAAATTACAGAAAAATCTCTTATCCAGAAAAGCCCAGGTCCTAAGCATTCTGGATAACAGGTCCCATATCTGTATTACAAAAAACCCCACAGAAACTTGTCATTTGGGTTACCAGCAAACCAAGCAGCCAATCCTTCAGGACACAATTAATATTGTTATTGGCAGCAGGACAGTCGTCACAGTAAATACTTTATAGAATAATAGAGATGCATTAAAAAGAAACAAGTACAACACTTAGAAGGGTTTAATAATTAACCAGTTAAGGACGTGCACTTATGCTGTTGATCTGGGAACTTGTATACATACACAATGGGGTTAATGTTCACTGTAGATATTTAGATAAAATCTCAAATCCTAGCAAAGAAAAGGTTATATGAAACTGGGTTATGGAAGTAGCGTGAAATCAAGTCTGCAAATGAGTCTCCTTCTCTTTTATATCATCAGGCTCTACTTTGATATGTCCTTCTTGTGATATTATCAAGAACATTTTAGTTATGCAGCTTCTCCTTAAAAGTCTACTTAGACCTCTCATTGAAACTTAAATCAGCAGCAGGGCATTTGTCTGATGTGTACAACCAGCTTTAAAAGTCTAATCTCTTTTTATACTTCAAACGAGAACAGGACAGTTTCTGATGATCTGCTCTTCTGCTGCATTTCTTTGTGAACATGAAAAACAGGATTTAGTATTCTCTCTCTTTCTAACATACTTTCTAGATATATATATATATATATATATATATATATATATATATATATATTTATTTGTGTGTGTGTATATATATATATATATATATACACACACACAAATATATAAAATGAATGTTGTTTTATTTGTATGTATTTATGTAATCTACAAGAGGAAGGATAGCAATATTAAATCATAAAAAATTAAATAAATATACACTGAAAATAGAACCCCCTCAAAAAAAGAATTTAATAAAAGTCCCATTTTAACAGACTGAGAGAGTAATGAGAGAAATGCTAATAGGGTAATGTTGGAAGACATTATTTATAATTGATGCATATTGGAAAGTTGCTAGAATTTTCTTCATTATGTAAAATTGTATTTATCATTCTTTGGTTGATTTAACTTTTAAAGGAGAAGGAATACTATAAAAAGCCAGCTATTTCGCTCTACTGTGCATGCATCTGCCCCAGGAAATTTGAAAACCAAAGTAGCAGGACCATGGATTGCTCTATCGAATGGTCGAATAGTCCAGCGATTTTTAGTTTGAATCGTTCAGTTTGAAGTCGAAGTCAAAGGTCGAAGTAGCCAATTCAATGGTCGAAGTAGCCAAAAAAAACCTTTGAAATTCAAAGTATTTTTCATTCTAATCCTTCACTCGAGCTAAGTAAATGTGCCCCTATGTGTTGTTTGTCTCATGAGATTAAATTTATTTCATTTCATTACTTGATTGTTTGTTGACTGATATATAAAGCCACAGATTCAAAGAAGATATATTATTTTTTTTCTTACATCATTGTGGGTTATATTGACTATTGCTTTTGTGTCATAGGACTGCTTTGCTACTTACCATGGCCAGCATTGCTTTGTAAAGACAAAGCATAGGGTTCCTGGCTATGGTTCTGTGAAAAAAGAGGAATGAAAAGAATATCCCCATATGTAATAAAAGGGACTCATTTTGCTCAGGAGCTGTAAGAAGAATTTCACCGGCACACAGGAATTGTAGTAGCAGGGCAAGCCCTTGCAATTTTATTATGCAGTAGTGCAACGTTTCGGGGTCACGCCCCTTTGTCAAGATGCTTGACAAAGGGGCGTGACCCCGAAATGTTGCACTACTGCATAATAAAATTGCAAGGGCTTGCCCTGCTACTACAATTCCTGTGTGCCGGTGAAATTCTTCTTACCCTTGTTGTGAGGCGGCCGATTCAGGAGCTGTAACCCATAGCAACCTATAAGAAGTTTGCGTTTAAACAGGTGACCTGAAAATGCTACCTGCTGATTCATTGCTATGGGTTACTGCTCCTGGGCAAACTTAGTGCTAGCGCTTTTTATTACATAACCCCATATGCCTCTTATGGCCCTTGAATCAGTGGTGTCCCACCAGCCTTCGGATCAGTAACTAAATCAAGGGGCCCACAGTGAGGTTTTCACTTCAGTAAAGTAGCTTTTTACATGTGGTGGGGTGAATGTATGTCAATGTACACATTTAAAAACTGGGTTATAGTAAAATGATGTCATACAAATAAATTTATGAACCATGGACGTCTAATTGAGCAACTCTGCACTAGCTATTGGGCCTGAAACTGTGCCATCGGAGAAGGAAAGCATCATTGTGTAGATACTTTGTCTCTGAGTTAAGAATATACTACATCCATACTTTTTGGTATCTTTCTCCAAAATTTAACTGGCATGAAAACCACCAGGACTGAATGAAGTTTCATTGAGCAAAAGTTTATCAAAAAATTAGGGGGCAGATTTACTAAATTCGAGTGAAGGGTTCGAATTAAAAAAACGTCAAATTTCAAAGTGTTTTTTGGGCTACTTCGACCATCGAATGGGCTACTTCGACCTTCGACTACGACTATCGAACGATTCGAACTAAAAATCGTTCGACTATTCGACCATTCGATAGTTGAAGTACTGTCTCTTTAAAAAAAACTTCGACCCCATAGTTCGGCAGATAAAAGCTACCGAACACAATGTTAGCCTATGGGGAAGGTCCCCATAGGCTTGCCCAAGTTTTTTTGATCGAAGGATATTCATTCGATCGTTGGATTAAAATCCTTCGAATCGTTCGATTCGAAGGATTTAATCGTTCGATCGAATGAATAATCCTTCGATCGATCGATTGAATTTCCTGCGCTAAATCCTTCGACTTCGATATTTGAAGTCGAAGGATTTAAATTCCTAGTCGAATATCGAGGGTTAATTAACCCTCGATATTCGACCCATAGTAAATCTGCCCCTAAATATTGATATTCATTTGTCAATGAACAAATGGGATCAGAAACATCAAAAAGGGATCTATATCAGAATTAAATCAATATGGAAGTTGCTCAAGAAATAAACTCTGGTCAGAAAGTTCAGTAACTATTAGATAAATATAACTGAAGATTATATAGTGAATAAAGTACCCCCTCTTGTAAAATATAAGGATATTATAAGTTACCGAGGAGTTTCATGACCATATAAAAACACGAGGCCGAAGGCCGAGTGTTTTTATACAGGTCATGGAACTCCGAGGTAACTTCTAATATCCTCATTTTTTACAAATGGGGGTACTTTATTTATTATAATACACAAATTTCAGTGAGTCATGTGACAGAAATGACATCAGAACTCACCGTTTATAACTGATGACATCAGAACTCACCGTTTATAAGGATATAATTTACAGGATATTCATAGCTTTTGTGTATTATATATAAATATACTGTGCAGTGTCAGATAAGAATGAAAACTGCACATTCATATTAACCTAAACTTAAAGGTAAAAATAAATAAAATGGCAAACTGAGAAGGAATATTTTTCATAACGTACCACTCCATTGACAGAAAGCAGCTGGTCACCCCGTTTGATTCCACCATGTCTCTCTGCCACTCCTCCTGGAATGATGCGGGAAATATAAATGGGGGAATTCTGTTCTTTGCCTCCCATAACATTAAAGCCAAGTCCTTCATCAGTCTTTGGAAGCTCCACTACCCGGGGATGAGAATGACCTTCACTGGCAGCGAAAGCAGCGACGGTTGCCTGCAATAGAGCAGTTGAATAATGGTTATAACCAAACGTGTACAATGTCAAATTACCTTTTGAAAACATAATGGTTCTGTGTGGGAGAACATTGCAACTACTTGTGTCTGCGCAATCTCATGAATATCTAATGAGCAGATGACCAACTGACTATAAGGGGCAGATTTACTAAATTCGAGTGAAGGGTTCGAATTAAAAAAACTTCGAATTTCGAAGTGTTTTTTGGGCTACTTCGACCATCGAATGGGCTACTTCGACCTTCGACTACGACTATAGAACGATTCGAACAAAAAATCGTTCGACTATTCGACCATTCGATAGTCGAAGTACTGTCTCTTTAAAAAAAACTTCGACCCCCTAGTTTGGCAGATAAAAGCTACCGAACACAATGTTAGCCTATGGGGAAGGTCCCCATAGGCTTGCCCAAGTTTTTTTGATCGAAGGATATTCATTCGATCGTTGGATTAAAATCCTTCGAATCGATTCGAAGGATTTAATCGTTCGA
Organism: Xenopus petersii; assembly: GCA_038501925.1. Classification (NCBI taxonomy): domain Eukaryota; kingdom Metazoa; phylum Chordata; class Amphibia; order Anura; family Pipidae; genus Xenopus; species Xenopus petersii. The sequence continues at coordinate 38,517,674 of CM076677.1, forward strand.
TCGAATGAATAATCCTTCGATCGATCGAATTTTCTGCGCTAAATCCTTCGACTTCGATATTCGAATCGAAGGATTTAAATTCCTAGTCGAATATCGAGGGTTAATTTACCCTCGATATTCGACCCATAGTAAATCTGCCCCTAAGTATGATGTATATAAACTGTACCTTAACATATGTATACAGGTATGGGACATATTATCTGGCAGTCCATTATCCAAACAGCTCAAAAAGCTCTAAAATAAGGGAATGTCATTATCTATAGATTACAATTCATGCAAATCATGAAGTATTTGCAAAATCCATGATGGTCACATTGTTGTTTTATTTTTTAAATAACCAAATTGTATTGAAAGCAGATTAAGTCCTTTTTCATGCAAATTATGTTGACAAACTGTTTAATTTCAGCATATTTGATTAATTATATTTTAGACAATATGTGCTACAGCTTTTCAGTAAATTTCTGTTTGGCTCATTTTTGTGCATTCAGTATGCATCTCAAAATTATTTCTCCATATGGTAAAGGCTTTAACAACACATTTTTCACAATTAAGTCCTTTAAAATTCCTTCACTGATCCAGCTTCTATAAACACTCCCAAACAAGCCATCCAGCTTCTATAAACACTCCCAAACAAGCCATTGCAATGCAAGCCAAACTTAACGTTTACTGTGTTCTTCGTTTCATCAAAAGTTGTTTTTCTTTCTCTCAGTCCTGAGTCCACTTTACATTTGTCTTAAATTGGCTCAGAAAATGAGTAAAGTGAAGTGACTGCACATTAACAAGCACTCTTTTGCAGTGTCATGTCTCTCCGTCATCATCCGTATGTTTCATTTTGGGAAAAAGGACATCAATAGAGAGACAGCAAAATTCATGGTAAACAGTGATAACATTGTTATTTCATGAGTTCAGTATGAAAAAACAGCAGGGCTCATTTAGTTCCTTTACCACAATTTTCCCCACTGTCAATTGCACTAAAAATTCCTTTCAGTAAAGGTGCTTCAATGGGATTTTTATAGGCGTATTTATCAAAGGGTGAACTTTCACTTTCACCCATTGATAAATACGCCTTTCAAAATCCCATAGAAATGAATTGAGAGCTGCGGTATTTCACTCTAATGGCGGAACTTCACTCTTTGATAAATTTACCCCAAAGAGTGAAGTTAATAGTGAAGTTCCGCCACTAGAGTGAAATTCCGCCACTTTCCATTCATGTCTATGGAATTTTTAAAGGCGTATTTATCAAAGGGTGAACTTTCACTTTCACCCATTGATAAATATGCCTTTCAAAATCCCATAGAAATGAATTGTGAGCTGAGGCATTTCACGCTAGTGGCGGAACTTCGCTCTTTGATAAATTTACCCATATGTCTCCTTTATACTGCTACCTCACAGTACCTAAGTTTACTGTTTTCTTTTGCATGCAAAACACTGCATCATTTCCAACATTAAAGTCAAATCACAAGTTGATTCATTGTGTACATATGACAGTCATACAACGAGCTGCAATTTTTAATTTGCTGTTTATTATATGACCCCTGGCCCACTATTGCTGAAATGCACAAGGGTGACAGTGTATACGAATGTGTAAGTGAGGCTTTGAGGGGAAAATAACCTTTGCAAGCAACTTGTGTAAAATATAAAAATATCTATAAAGGTAATAAAAAAGTTAAAGCTCAGATGTAAATGGTTTATTTAAAGTTATCTATGAAACATTTCAAAGCTAATTATGGTGTAACCTACTGTAACTACCTTGTGCAATTTCATAAAAAGGTCTCAACTCACTAGCAATAAGTCTGCAAGGAAAAGACAGAGATGATAAAGCTCATGTTCTGGCTAAACTTTGAGAATATGTTTTATGAGCAAATCAAGATTGTGTTAAGATGTAAGTGCAATGGTTGCTTACACCAAAGCAGATTGCATCTGATGGGCTAAGTGAAGAACAACCTGCATAAAAGTGTCACATGCTTCTTTAAAGGAAAACAAGTAGGCCCTAACACTATGGGCCTATTTGAGATTTCTGTATTGGAACTAATAAAAACTTCAACACCTAGAAGCTGAAGTGTTTCTTAGTTCCAAAAGCCCGTTTGGGTAAAATTATGGAAAATGTTGGGGGTTTTTGGCACAAAACCCAGTGTGAGTTAGGAAACTTAAACTGGGTTTCCTTAAAGATTGGTTGAGCAGAAAAGCTTAAGCAATCTTAAATAGACCCCTGTGTGTATAGAATTTTAATGGGTGCAGTTTTGTATACATTACTACTTTTTGAATTGGTGACTACCTATAATATATGATCCCCATTTTGGCCATGTTTGAGTTGCACGATGACAGTACAGGATGCATGATGATTTTTTGAATGGTTTGACCATTCCTGAAGTAATGCATTCTGCCTATTGGCAAAGAAAACCTATAGGTCTAATTTGTTCTAACTGTCTGGGAAGCTACATATACCATTATTAATATTATAATTATTTATATAGTGCCAAAGGATACATTTATTTTTCCTTTGGATTAAAGATTCTGTTGAAGGGTGTGGAGTTTCCTGAATTGTAAATTGTTTATTAAGCCATCACTGTTTCATAATACGTGAGTGCCATTGTGCAATTCTCTATAGTCTTGGATACCCTTATGGCAGATATCAGCACACTGCTGGAAATGCTTGTGGATTACCCATTATGAACTTTTATAAATCTGCCCCTAAATTTGTTTTCCCTTCAATGAGTTACATTTGCTTGTGTGTGGCTCTATGAAGGCATCGCTTGGAAGTCTATTGCTTCTACTAAATTCCTAAACCATAAATTATGTTTATTACATACTTAAAGGGACCTTGACAGGTTTATTCTAATGTCACACATGGTAAATTAGTAGCAACAAAATGCATGCCACAGACTGTTTTCATTGAAAAAAATATTGGGAGTGGATAAGATCTGCATGGCTATCATGTAAAAGGCAGTGTTATGGATTTGTTGCACTGGTACCATTCCAAAATAGGTGGGGACAACTATTTTCATTTTATAGGACATGTTCTATGAAGCATTTTGAAGTGTGACATTTCTGTTCTTTTAATTTAACTCTGAATTTCTTAACCTGTCAATGTAATCACATTCATACATATCTTATATGTAAAAAACAGTGACTATTTTTTATTATATGTTCAATATTTTATTCTATAAGGCCGCTCGAACGTATTTATTTCCAATAAAAATTGTATAGTGGTCTTCTGTAGGAAAGTTCCATCCTCAAAATTTGTTCCTGCTATTCCTTCTGCTCAATGAAACATGTAAATATTTCTAAGGGAATGAGGTAGAATTCCAAGGGATATTCAATAGTTAATTTGTACAGTACATGTTTTCAGACTGTAGAGCTATAACATAGAGACGTATAATTTATTATACTAACAGGCAGGATGATTTTTTCCCACACATATTTTCTGCAACAGTAAAATATTTTTTTACTTATTTATTTATTTATTTTTACCTGGACAAGTTGTACTGGTGGTAGACTCAGGACTGAAACTGATGTCTACATCTTACTGTACACACGAGAATACCTGCAACACACATGTACAATCAATTACATAATCATTGCCTAGATCTGCTCAAAATGCAACAGATTCCTTACCTTGGCTGTAGCACGAGCACGGAATTCTGGGCATCCATTTACGGGAATGGTCTCATGCATGTACTGATATACCTGCAATTAACATGAAAATAACATTAGGAATGGATTTAAGTACCACTAATTGTTTAATTAATGTATTTGTTTGTACACTGTGTTGATGCACTGACATCAGTGTTGGTACCTGCTCATTTGAAACTCATTCATTTCAAAAACATTAACTAGCTGGTGTATATTTAAAGGTTACACACTTTACATGAGCCAAGCTAAATGGAAGATGCCAGAGTGTTTTCTACATGTGACCACAGTTCATACCCGTTTACTGACTCCTAGCATAACTCTCTTGTCTGCATTGGCAATACAGTTTTATTGGAGCAGAGTAAACAAAAAATTAAAACTATTTTTATAAGTAAAAAAAGCTGTTTATTAAACTGCTACTTGTTGGATTTTTATTTATATGATGACTTAATAAAACAATGTAATGCTGCCTGTCTGCTTGATTATATGGCTACATCACTACTCATTCTTACTTCTATAAACAAGATAAGCCGGATTATACAGTTTAACTATGTTTTATATGATTGCTTTCTTTTTCTCTCTCCTCTATACTTCTGCATATATCATCTGCACTCCAACACCCATTAAACTATCCTGAAATTGTAATCTCCTCTTCACTGCTACCATCACCCTCTCTCTATCAAGGAAAACACTTGATAAAGGAGGTTGCACCTCCGAAACGTTGTGTTGAGATCCAAATAAATCACTTATGTTTTAGCACAATTGCCACAGTGTGTGCCATCTGACTTCTTATACTACATGGAATACGGGATAGAACACCACGATACTGTAGCCACAGTCTTTTGAACTATTGGATGTTACAAACCCCAACCCTGGCACACTAATGTAACTCGGTACCTCAGAAGATGTAGTAGATCAGCTGCGATGGTGGAGAAAGTCACAAACTGATCCTAACTTCATCCACTTCAAATTCATGCTCTCCTGCTACAATTGAGCACTATCATTAGCTAAAGAACAATACTTCTCTTCTTTAATCTCCACTCTGTCCTCTAAACCGCAGTGACTGTTTGCCACATTTAACTCACTCCTATGCCCCCTCCACCTCCTCCACTCATTAATGTAACTGTCCAAGATCTTGCTCATTTCTTTCATGAAAACATCGATCCCATTAGGCTGAGCATACCGTCTAACAACAAACTAAAACTCACCACCAGTCCACTCACATCCACTTTACACTTCTTCATCCCTGCAACACTAGATGAAGTTAGCAAACTTTTAGCCTGCTCTAAACCCACAGCCTGTTCCCTCGACCCCATACCCTCTTGTCTCCTTTATCCAATCTCTGATACACTCTCTCCTTCACTTACCCACCTATTTAACCTTTCACTCTCTACTGGTACTTTTCCATCCTTACAAACAAGCACTAATCACTCCTATCCTCAAAAAATCTTCCCTTGAAGATTATCCGGTTTCCCTTCTTCCATTCGCATCCAAATTATTAGAAAGGCTTGTTTACAAACGCCTGATCCAGCATCTGACTCACAACTCTTTTCTAGACCCCCTGCAATCTGGCTTCCGCCCATCACACTCAACTGAAACTGCACTCACCAAAGTAACCAATGATCTTCTACTGGCAAAGTCTAAAGGTCACTATTCCATACTAATACTAGATCTCTCTGCAGCCTTTGACACAGTTGACCACACACTCCTCCTTGACATTCTACACTCAGCTGGCATTCGTGACACTGCTCTTTCATGGTTTACATCTTATCTGTCTGACCGTTCCTTTAAAGTTGCCTTCTCTAACTCTACTTCTACTATGTTCCCTCTCCTCAAGGCTCTGTTCTAGGCCCTCTGCTGTTCTCACTCTATACAACTCTGCTAGGAACACTTATTCAGTCGTTTGGACTTCAGTACCACCTTTATGCTGATGACAACCAACTCTGCTTGTCTACTCCTGATCTTTCTAATTTTGTCCTTTCTCAAGTTACAGACTCTCTCTCTGCTGTCTCCTCCTGGATGTCACAGCGCCACCTGAAACTGAACCTTTCAAAAACAGAACTCATTATATTTCCTTCAAGATGTTCCCCTGTCCCTCAGATATCACTCACAGTAAACAACACCACCTTTCATTCCACCATTACTTTGTAAACTCTAATTTGTAGGCCCCTTTAATCCTATTGTACTCTCTAACCCTTGTTTGTTATCCTCCATTTATTCCCTGTTTGTTACAACTAAGGTAAAGCCTTGCTTATCTTGTCGGCGCTATATAAATAAATGATGATGATGGCTTTAAGTTTATTCATGTGTTATTAAGGCATGGACTCCTACTGAGTAGTTAGCAAGAGTGATGTGCATGTGAGGCAATGCATTGTTTTAACAAATAATATATTAATGATTTCTGTTTTTCTTCAGGACGCAGCTCTCCTCCAACCTTTGTGTCAGTGTCAGGACCCATCCCAGCAATCTTATGTACATTTTTAAATTCCACATCATATTAAAATGCCATCTCAACCAACTAGACCAGCTGTGTCTCAGTGCTGTTCAGATGTGTACAATATATATACAGTATATATATATATATATATATATATATATATATATATATATATATATATATATATATATATATATACATATATATATGATCTATAACTATATAGGTCAACTGGGAAATCAACCAGTCTGGTATCTATAGTCAGAAAACTATTTTAAAGGAAATGAAATAGTTGTATACAGGCTGACTGAACATCGAGTCATTACAGCAATTGCTGTATGATTCTATAAAGGTTAAGTCTTGCCAAGCCATCAGTTTCTAAGAAGGAGTCCAAAGACTATTGGAAAAAAGAAAGAAATATGAACTAGGTTTTCAAATCTGTATATATTTTGATAAGCTTGGAAAGCAAAAGAAGAATAAAATAGCGTAATGTTCAAACCCTTCTACTTATTTTGTATAAATTAGCTTGATGTCTGGACAGTGAAATGTTATTCTTTTTAGTAATACTATGTCATTGAATGCAATATATACACCTGAAAATATATTTTGCTTACTAAGAAAAGTTGAAAAAATGTCATGCAAATGTTTACTGATATTCTATGTACATAATTACAAAAGTCATGCATTCTCTGAGAAGAAAGCTATTTAGAAATTAAATAGCTTTAGTTTATTAAAATATGTCACAATAAAGGATGTTGGAATTATATTAGATTATAAAATGAATAATAATAGAACACCATAAACCATAACAAGGATTTAACAGATGCAACTGTAATTTTGAATGACTGGCAATCCCTGATAATAGTGCTGTCCTTATTGGTATTGGTTGCCCTCATTCTTGATTGGACCTTGAGGCAAAACATCTTGTGTGGTCCTATTATTTACAGTATACAGTCCAGTAGTGTCCAGCCTTCAACCTTTTAATTGTTACTGATCCAGAACAATCCAGAACAGTGCAGCAGAATATGTAAAAGTTTGAAAAAGTTGAGCTATGAGGAATGGACTTTTCCATACAGTAATTTTTCTTGACCCCAGTACATGGACCTATAAACAGCGCCGTTTCTGGGGAAGGAGCCGCCTGAGGCGGCTCCTTCAATGCCGCCCCCCCCCCGCACCGACTTACCTGTCGGCGAGGGGAGGCAGGAACACGATTGCGGAGAGCAGTCGAATTTCCGGTTTAAAAACCGGAAATTCGGCTCTTAATGGTGCAGGAGCGGCTTTTTGCCGCCCCTGGAATCCTGTCTGGCGCTGCCGCCTGAGGCGAGCGGCTCAGCTCGCCTCATTGGCGGAGCGCCCCTGCCTATAAACTGCCAAAAATTGGCAGCTTGTTTTGGTTTATGTATGGCCACTTCAAGATTGAAAAGATAAGGGTTCTGGAAGATTGTATTTTCTCTTTTGTGGTATTAGAATCTACTCCAATTAGGTTTCTCTTTGCTTTCCCCTCAAAGTACTATGTAGGTACTGTATAACTTTGATGGACCTGTGACCTTTATTTACTCTAGTTTACAAAGTAATCATTTCAGATTTATAGTGTATGCAACATAAATTCATTTATTTATAGAGGACATTTCCTTGATAAAAATCCAGACATAACTGTACAATGTAATACTGCATGATATAAACAGCAAGTTCTAAAATGCACAGACACCACTTAAATCTTTTAATATTGTAATAAAAGCAATTAATTATCATCTAATATTCCATAGTACAGGTATCGGATCCCTTATCCGGAAACCCGATATCCAGAAAGCTCAGAATTACGGAATGGCTGTCTCCCATAGACTCCATTTTATCCAAATAATCCAAATTTTTAAAAAATATTTCCTTTTTCTCTGTAATAATAAAACAGTAGCTTGTACTTGATCCAAACTAAGATATTATTAATCCTTATTGGAAGCTGAACCAGCTAATTGGGTTTATTTAATGTTTAAATAAATTTCTAGTAGACTTAAGGCATGAAGACCCAAATTACAGAAAGATCCATTATCCGGAAAAGCCCAGGTCCCGAGCATTCTGGATAACAGGTCCCATACCTGTACTGTGGAAAAATAAAAAATACCTATAAGATATAAACAGCAAGTTCTAAAATGCACAGACACCACTTAAATCTTTTAATATTGTTATAAAAGCAATTAATTATCATCTACTATTCCATAGTACTGTGGAAAAATATAAAAAAACCTATTAGATATGAAATACTGTTTAAAATAATTAGTTGGTTTGATGAATAGAAACATAAGGGCCCATGCTCAAAATAACATGCTGAGTGTTGGAGGGGAGCTGGAGCAAAGACAGACTACAGGTGCTCAAAATAACATGCTGAGTGTTGGAGGGGAGCTGGAGCAAAGACAGACTACAGGCAGGAATCCAGCTGGACTTGATGGGCCTCGCTACGTTAAGGACAATCATAGGGACTGTACAGTATTTGCTACTAAGGCTTTCTATTATTCTATTCTATATCTACTCTTAGATTTAATATCTTATATTTAATCACCCAGAAACCATCAAATAAAGAATCTGTACTGAAATACAGTATATAGTAAAAAATATACATCATACTGATTGGCAAGCTAAGGAATGCAGGCTAATGTGGGTGGAAAAGCATGGCAATTACATTTTTGAGGTGGATTGTGGTGTATTATGAACGTGGCCCCAGTGACCTTTACAATTCCTTTCCTAGATTGTACACTGCAGCAGGGATGCCTCCTATAACTGGATAACATCATGATTTCCATCATAACCATGGAAATCAGTAACTGAGTGTTAAGAAATCTAAAACAAATTCAAGTTAAAATATCAAAGATTATTGTTCACATACTGTATACAGAGCTGTCTTAAAAACTGATAATTTCATAGCCTTATGGCCTGATCCTTTCATTGTGTTTTATACTTTATCCCCCATATGTAATAAAAGGCACAACATTTGCCCCAGGAGCACAACCAATAAGATGCTTCATTTTAAACAGGTGACCAGTAATTTCTGATTGGTTGCTACGGGTGATAAGAAGTGAAGCCAACTTTGCTCTTGATATTACATAACCCCCCCCCCCCAGTGTCTTTTCATTTCTACAGAAGAACAACCTGTACTCAAGCGTTCCTGTCTTTTTTTGGATGGCGGAGGTAAGATAATGTAACCAGTTATTACTCTTCTCTGCATTTAAAAATGTGTTGCCGTTTTGCAGTCTACTTTACTGCTAACAGCCATTTTGTGATATCTGGGACGTGGAGAACATTGCTGCCAAGGGAATGCTTCCTCAAAACAAAACAGGAATGAACTAAAAAGAATCAGAAGCATAGTTTTGGTTTTTTATGTACTATTGTACAGAGAATTTAGCAATTTGTTGCTTTTCTGTTTTAATAACTATTGACCTACATAATAAAAGCTCAGCTATTCCTGGAATAATCTATGGGAAGCTTTATTTTTCCATTGCTTTTTGTCTCAATATACTTGTGTTCACCTGATACTTTTTTCTTCTGGCATGAGGTGCAGAGGGCAGTCATTCCCCCGAGGCATTGTAAATGCCATCGTTAGTGTGCTCCTATAAATACTTGGCACCAAACTATTTAGAAGACCCTACACATGTATATCTATGCTATTATTTCTTTATTTTGGATTCTGTACTTGTTAGGAAAGCATATTGGACATTTTCAGAAGACCCCTTGAGTTTTAAAGTAATTCTCAGAAATGATAAAAAGTAGTTTAGAGATGATCTGAGACATACAGTATTTACCTATTTTGAATTAGTCAGCACATTTCAAAAATAATACATGGTTTTCTGGGGGTAGCTTCCTGCTCTGCTTATTTCTAGTGTGGTGCTTTAATATATCTGTATTTCACTGCTGTGGGTTTTAGATTTATATATGTCAGAAACCTTCCTACACTAATATTTGCCATTGACATGTTTAGAGGAGGTACAGAGCTTTCCAATAATTTACCCTCTAGTTTATAGTCATTGAAGGGAAAATGTAATGAAACCACAAAGAGAAAATCAATTTACACAAAAAAGAATAAGAATGGCCATCTCACTGTTATTGCACTGTGAATTGTGTCAATCGTTTGGAGCAAACATAACAAGAAGTTTTATTACATACACTGCACACTAGCCCAAACTATAATATTCACATCTCCCTTCCACTGTCGGAAGTGGTAGATTAACAGTTTCCGGGTTCGCAAAAGCTATATTACATTTTTTAAGTGCATACATTTTCATTTTGGGACTAGTTTTTTCATAATTAACGTCAAATCAGTTGACATTAGAGCCATGTTAGTATCAGTATCCTACCTCTCTGATGGCCGTGCAAAATTCACTCTGTAGTACTTTTTTCAGTGATTGCAGCTTTTGCACTGGGAGTTCTTCTGATATCTCCAGCTTCTCTAACAGCTGTATAGCACGAGCAACATCTGTTGAATTAATAAAAAACACACACATAAGTACAAGGAAGTGGATCTATAAGCACATTTATTTAGCGGAAGACGTCATAGGTTATACTTGGTGATTATGATATCATTTTTATAACTGACATATGTATTTTTTTTTTTAAAAAAAAACCTCAATTAAAATGTGAGGATTTCGAAATCACTTAGGTGTTCCATCTAATCACCCATGAAATCACCCCATCAGTAGTGATGGGCGAATCTGACCCGTTTCAATGAAAATTCACCAAATCCATTGTGCTAAAGATTTTAAGACACACACAATTTTTTTTGTACCCATTGGAGTTTATGGGCATCTTTTTCACTGCAATACCTTGTAAAAAATTAGCTCATCACTACACCATCAATATACAATAATGAGTTATTGATCTGATATGTTGCTATAGGTAACAAGACTTTGATATTGATAGTTATAGGTTATACACATGGGTCTAATTACACGTGTACTACAGATGTCAAATGTAAGGTTATACTTATTTATATTATATTTGCAGATGGAATGTAGATGCAAATTCTGCAGAAACGTAGCAATAGCACTATATTCATAGAGCAAAGGCAAGTTTTGTACTTGAAAGGAAAATCCAATGTTTGTTCAATGTTTATTTGCAAAAGAATGGAACAATGGATCTAATTTGGAAAGCTGTGTGGTTTATTAGTAAATTATTTTTAGTCACATCAAATTAATATTTTGCAACACTGAAACACTGGTTTCAATTAATCATGAATATGATCTGATATTGCCTTTTTAAAGATATTGCATTTTGTATAGCCCATGTTATAGCTTTCCAACAGCTTCCCAAATGATTCAACGTACCAAACGTTTTATGAAAGCTTTAATATTTTCTTTGTCATAGCGAAAATATTTTTTTCAAGATATTTTTACTAACAAACATCATGGATTTAATAAGCGTCAAGAAAACAGATGTTAACAGAATAAAAACTATATCCTGCATCATTTTTCTTTAGAGTTGCCATGAATGTGCTTAATGATGTATTATGGAAGAGAAAAAATGGATTTGCTTGCTTTACAAAATGAGAGGTCTTAAGGTCTAAGAATATCGATGTTCTGATAAGAGTGTGCTGCCTCCTGGTGGAAAAGGTTCCAAAGTGTCTAGACACCATTACAGGATAAAGTGGTCTCGTTTGTACCAAACACAGAATCTTAAGATTTTTTTAACACTGTTGAGTCTGCTTCCCCAAACACATTATTTTATATTAATGAATAGAATTGTTGGCTACAAAATGTAAAAAAAAAAATGGCAATTTGCTTTCAAAATTGCACTTTGCACACTGTACTTATCCTATGGAGACACATAAAAAGTGCTTCAGTTATCCAAAATGCTTAGGACCTGGGGTTTTCTGCATAAGGGATCTATCTGTAATATACAAAATAAACCAAATAGGATTGTTTTGCCTACAATAAGGATTAATTATAGATTAGTTAGCATTAAGCACAAGGAACTGTTTTACTATTACAGAGGAAAAAAGGAAATCATTTTTAAAAATGTGAATTATTTTATTAAAAATGGAGTCTATGGGAGACAGCCTTCATGTAATTCGAAGATTTCTGGTTAATGGGTTTCCAGATAACGTATCCCATACAGAGCCGGGCCACACTGGGCAGGCGCCCTAGGCAACCTGGGCCGACGCTGCACCGGCTGAATGTGCGCATGCGCAAGTTGACGCCAGCGTGCATGCACAAGTTGACGCTGGCGCGCATGCATGTGTTAACGCCAGTGCGCATGCGCAGAAGCGGAAATCAGCGTGCGCACATGCGCAGAAGCAGGGCCGGACTGGGGTAAAAAGCAGCCCGGGCAAAAAAATCAAAGCAGCCTACGTGAACACGCAATGTTCTTGTACTCATCCACTCATATATTGGGGTAAAACTGCAAACAATTATGTGCATAAAGAGCTGCCTTTCTCAAAGAGTAACAAATAAAAAAAAACAAATACAAAAAGTATTGTAGAAATTATACCTATATTGGCTAACAATAAAAATACATTGCAAGCTTTTGGGGGACCAAGGCCTTGTTTTTTTTATATTGTTATTTTTGCTACTGCCTAGGCTAGAGTGCAGGGAGGGGGTCTATGTATGGTAGGGGATTTTAATAAAAACGGGGTTGGTTCTCCTTTAAAGAATAAGTAATAAAAAAATGAGTAACAAGTTTAAAGGACCAGTAACGCAAAAATAAAATTATGTAAAAAATCCCTTCTACCCACCTCCAATAACTCATTTGACTTTGGGTTAACAATCTTTAATTTTTTCCACCTAAATAATGACCCAAAATCCCTCTTTTGGTTGTACTGCTGAAGTTAGTTTCTCTGGATTCACGGAGCCTGCACTGTTCTCCTTCTTTGCATTCCTGCCAGTTTGGTTTTGGAGAGTGTGTGGGTAGTTATATTTGCTCAGCCATGATTTATATGCAACAGTACAGGCTCAGTGAAGCTAGAGAAACTAACTTCAGCAGTAAGGGCCGCAGTCAGGCCAGCCATAAATCTTTCAAGGACTGCAGAAAGCCCCGAACAAAGTCAGCGCAAATGTATTCACTCCCTTACTGCTCGCAGAGTATTAGATACAGCAGCCTGTGCAGAAAAAAAAAGCCAGTTATCTATGAGCAGCAGGTCTCCTACACGGTTTGCGCGTCTTTTACAGTGTCTGCGCGCTCCAAGGTAGAGAATGAATCCTCGCGCCTGCTTCCTCCTACACATCATGACGTAGCTGTGTGAGGAGGCAACGCTGGGTTAAGGTGATTAAGCGTCTGCGGCCGTGCTCGTTCGCGTGTTTACAGGATCACTCACTGGCGAGTGCAGAGCAGTTTCTAATTTGAATTATTGATCAGGAGTGGCCCAATTGAATAAAATAAAGAGCGGCCCGTCGGGCAAATGCCCGCACAGACAGATTGCCAGTCCGGGCCTGCGCAGAAGCATCAATCACATGCAAGAAGATGGGGAATGAGAGGACCGGACATGGGGTAGGCGACAGAGCAAGTACGTGCCTGGCGCCCCCCCCATCTTTGCGCCCTAGGCACGTGCCTCTACTCTGCCTACCCCTAGTTCTGGTCCTGATCCCATATCACATATTGCACAACGAATATTGGAAATTTGCTCAGAATTACATCTTCTTTTTTATTCAAAACAAATTTTGGGTGGAGTTCTGCTTCAATACTGAGCATACAGTGCTGCTAATTACAATTAAACAGTTAAAGCTAAAAAAACTGTTAATTGCTGGTACAGTGCATTCCAATACCAGGGCCGGATTTACATAGTGGGTGCCCCTAGGCCCACTGTCATTCATCACGCCAGGAACAATGGGGATTGGGGCACTGAAAATTTAAAAAATTATTGTATCTCCTGCGCATCCTCAGTATTTTAACCTATGTGGGTGTGGTTGGGCGCCTAAAAATCCTGTCACCCTAGGCCCAGGTCTTGGTGGCCTTTGCTGGCTGTCAGATGGGTGCAAAGTCATAACAGGGTTGTGCAGCTCAAATCTAACTGATAGGAAGCTTGGTCAAAATAATTGTTAATACAGCATAGATAAAAGGCTACACTTTCTCCATTATATCAAGTGAAAAGCTATTTCCAGTTTTGTTGGATATCCCTTTTACAGTTATTTGCCACACAGACATTCTAACTAATTAGCTACTACTTTATGGCCATTTTCAGTTTAAATGGTTGAACATTTTAATTATTTGTGTGCCAATGAATATGTTTACAAATCTCATTGCTGGCAGCTCTCTACACACTTCTGCCTTTATCAACAGAAAGCATTTTATTTCTGGGAATGCTCCAAGTATGCTTTCTGCACAGTATTTTCTACCAATATATTGGCAGAAATATTTTACTAAATATTTATTACATTTATAACATGATTATTTAAGGTACATAACTACATAACCAGTGCAATATGGGAGGTCATTTCAGGTGCATGTTCAGAAGTGTCAACACACTACTGTTTTGAACTTTAACAAGAGGCACTTTTTTTCTGAAGAAATAAGTCAAATAAACTGGACTTGCTGTGTTTTTTCCTTGAAGAAGTTTCCCCAGTCATCCAACTAGCTTTCTCAATTCAGAATAGTTATTTGAGAAAGCCAGTTGGATCACTGGTGAAAGTTCTTCAAGGAAAAAACACAGCAAGTCCAGTTGATTTGACTTATTTCTACAGATACAGTATACCATAACCTGGATGAATGAGAATCTTGTTTTCCCAAGGCAGCAGAGCCAATGCCAAATGCCCTGTTGGGGTCTCTACAGTAAAAGTTGCCATCTAGTTAAAACAATGTCTCCTGAGGCAGTTACCTGAGGCTAAATACCCCTGTGTTTAACTTTCAGAGGACATGAGTTGTAAGATCACACATCATACATATGCGTTGTTCCTTCTGTACAGTTCACATTTCGATTGAAAGCCTTTAAGCCTTTCCTTTTCAGTGGGGAAAAAAGTGAGCAGCAATTCTTCAGCCTCCAATTAACTTGTCATCTTTCACTCATTACCACACTGAGCATGCAACGGATTAAGAGTGGATTAAGAGTGATTAGGAGCAGTTTCCTGCAATTACACGTTTATGTTTGCAGGCTTACATTTTAATATTAGCCATTTCCTCTCCTACATTGTTCAGGGGGTGTGCAACTAGAAAGAGTTTTCTAGTTGCAAATGGATTTCAGTGCAGAATTCTGCTGGAGTAGCACTATTAACTGAATCATTTTGAAAAACAAAATTTTTCCCATGACAGTATACCTTTAAGTGAAAGATCTGTGTCTCCAAAGAAGCCCCAGTAGCTCCCCATTTTCTTTTTTTTTTGCTGATTCACTGCACATGCTCTGTGCTGCTGTCACTTACTGAGCTTAGGGACCAATTCAAAATATACAGTACACATAGAATACAAATATCATAACATAAGACTAATAAGATTAGTAATTAATACAGATAATTACTACATGGTAGCACAGAAGCCAGTGCAACTGCATCAGAATTCAATAATCAGCCTTGTAGCATCAGCTTATATGACAGACAACCCTAATTTTCTGCTTGATAATTTGTGACAACTCCTAAGCTTAGCTTCTCAACAGCTGTCCAAAGCCCACTGAGCATGTGAGAGTCACAGACACTTTCCAAGATGGTGACCCCCTGTGACAAGTTTGTCCTGGATCATTGCTGCTATTGAGAAACTGAAACTTTAGGCCGGTGCAATAAGTTAAGTAAATAAAATATGGTGTTTTTAGCCATGTTCATTTTTAGGGTTTAGTTCTCCTTTAATAGACTTAAATTATGCAGCCCTTATCATCATCACTTATTTATATAGGGCCAACAAGTTACGCAAAAAGGAAATCTGTTCCCGTCACATCTTTTGTGGATGGGCGGCACGTCTTTTGTGCGAGCTGCACGTCCCTTGCATGCATATTGCTTCATATTGCAGTCCTGGTGGCCCCCCAATGCTCCAGTCCAACCCTGCCTAGTTCTGCAAAGTTTGCTCTTATAGAAGTACCCAGGGCTGGTGCTGTTTTCTGGTAACAGGAGCATGGGCCCCAGGTAAACATAGTTATGAGCAGGAAGGAGCAGATCCAAAGCAGAAATAACGGCAGAAGTGCTTTAATTCACACGACATGTGTTGGGTATAAAAACCTTCTAGCAAGTTTACTTGATAAAACGTTTTTTATACCCAAAACATGTCGTTTGAATAAAAGTACTTCTGCAGTAATATCTGCATTGGCTCTGCTCCTTTCTACTCATGACAACCTTCCCCTTCCCTTTAAGCTTGCACTTGGGGAGGCCGATTCACTATGGGTCGAATATCGAGGGTTAATTAACCCTCGATATTCGACTGTGAACTAAAATCGTACGAAGGATTTTTCTAACGATTCAAAGGATTTTAATCCAACGATCGAAGGAAAATCCTTCGATCAAAAAATCACAGGCAAGCCTATGGGGACCTTCCCCATAGGCTAACATTGACTTCGGTAGTTTTTAGCTGCCGAAGTAGGGGGTCGAAGTTTTTTTTAAAGGGACAGTACTTCGACTATCAAATGGTCGAATAGTCGAACGATTTTTAGTTCGAATCGTTCGATTCGAAGTCGAAGGTCGTAGTCGAAGGTCGAAGTAGCCCATTCGATGGTCGAAGTAGCCCAAAAAAACTTCGAAATTCTAAGTTTTTTTTATTCTAACCCTTCACCCGAATTTAGTGAATCGGCCCCTTAAACTCTGTGCAAAAGATGAAAGTAAAATAAATAATTGATAGCTTTAAAGTAGATATTGATTTTTCAGAAGAAACAACATCCTTTGCTTAGTAAGATAAAACTACCATGACATATGTGAACATCGATGCATCCGAAAAAAAATATTTTCTTTACATCCAGCTATCTGTGTGTATATATATATATATATATATATATATATATATATATATATATATATATATATATATATATATATATATATATATCTATAATGGAAATCCAAATTTGAACACAATGATTACACAATTCTAGAACTGAGTAGTAGTTTAAATCATAATGGAAAATGAATATTAGGCTAATGAGACAACTCATCGGTTATGCGCCTTCCAACTTTAGAATTAATTTATATATATGTATGCTGCAATGTACAGTACATATTAATTCATATAAGGTCACTGCTGCTAAAGAAGTAATAAAACAGTATTGAAATGCTTCTTTCTAAAATCAATTTTCTGCCAGACTGTGGCATTAATACATTTAGTTATGTTCAAAATCCTGTAATGATAAGTCCTTTTGAAACAATTAGACTACAATTGGGATGAACATGCAGAAAGAATTTATTTTGATACAGTATGAGGATCTATGTCCTGAGATATATCATGGTTCAACTTCAGGGCTTTAAAATAGCCACACATGCTGGAAATTATCTGAAAATCAGGGCAAGGTGACTTTCACACAATATTCTTTCTTAAAATATGGTCTGCTTTGTAAGTACACCTCACCATACATTCAAAGTGTGTGAGAGAATAAAAATGTGTTTTGTGTGAAGAATATTCTTCTGTTTTCACACATTTGTATAAGGATACCTTGTTTCCTGTGTCCTTGTCCTCTGAACACCTTTTCCATTCACATTCATTTCTGTTTTCAGTGTTTAGCAGGTTTAGATTTTGCACCATCAAATGGTTAAAAAAGATTATGTACTACTTTTGCCTGGCTGAACCGAATGTGCATATGTAAATCACGTGACTTTCCACCTTTTCCTTTACTGGCTCTAATTTGCATATGCAAATTAGGATTTGGTTTTGGTTCGGTATTTGGCCGAATCTTTCACCAAGGATTCAGGGATTCAGCCAAATCCCAAATAGTGTATTTGGTGCATTCCTAGTTAAAAGAGAAGTGCTTAAAGGAACAGTTCAGTGTGATAAAATAAACTGGCTAAATAGATAGGCTGTGCAAAATAAAAAATATTTCTAATATAGTTAGTCAGCCAAAAATGTAATGTTTAAAGGCTGGAGTGATTGGATGTAACATAATAGCGAGAACACTACTTCCTGCTTTTCAGCTCTCTAACTCTGAGATAGTCAGCAACTTGAAGGGGGGCCACATGGTACATTTCTGTTCAGTGAGTTGATCCTCAGCATTCAGCTCAGATTCAAAAGCAACAGATATGACCCATGTGGCCCCCTCAAGTCTCTGATAGGTTACTGCCTGGTAACCAGGGTAACCAGTCAGTGTAAACCAAGAGAGCTGAAAAGCAGGAAGTAGTGTTTTGGCTATTATGTTACACATCCAGTCACTCCAGCCTTTATACATTACATTTGTGCCTAACTAACTATATTAGAAACCGTTTTTATTTTGCACAACCTATCTATTTAGCCAGTTTTTATTTTTAAACAGAACAATTCCTTAAAGAACTATGGCACACAATGCATTTTGGTTACTGCAACTCAGTAGCACTTTTGGTTGACAATCTTATATCATGGGTTGCTTCCTGTTTACAGTCAGTCATAAGTACCAATGGCAATCTTGATATATTGATCCCTGTTACTCAGTATGTGTTTGTAGTAAGTATTGTGTCCTAAAGTCCTTAAAATGTATTGTTTTCTAGGTGCAGTTGTTTGGAACCAAATTTGCGACAAATGTCTGAAATTACCTGATATACTGAAATGCTCCTGCTGTGCCCCAAACCAAGTGCTGTGCCTTATTAGTATTAGTACCAATAAATAACAGGTCATTTCATGCCAATTACACCAAGGCTGAGCACCCTCGTTGCTTGTTGGTTGCTTTATAGTTAAAATTTGTGTTCTAGAGAGATGATTGGGCAATGGGTTTTGACTAGGTACTGACAAAAAACTGTTCTGTCCAAACAATGTTTATTGACAGACTACATTTAATAGCAGCTTTGAGCACTAATATTAAAATGTCTTTATTATCCATTTTACATTAACCAGTTGCATTCCTGTCTAACACAGTAAATGTATGCATATGAATCGTCACCAAATATTTCTGGTTTGCTAAAGGTTAATGGAAGAATAGGAAGGAAAACCTCTGGGCTGTACCAATACGCTTACCAGGATGAATGAAAATCTACATAGTCAATACGCTTACCAGGATTTGCAATGGAAACTTAATTAGGACCAACACAGGCTATAAGTGATTTCTGACAGAAGTTAAACCTCAATGTTTGATATCATAGATTAAATCAGTGGAGAACATATAACAGGCTATATCTCTGTATTGGAACCTTCCTACCCCCCTATTAAATACAGCCAAATGGTGTGGTCCCTCCCCATTGCATTAAGATCTAATAGGAAGGAAAACCTCTGGGCTGTACCAACACACTTACCGGGATTTGCAATGGAAACTTGTTAATGCAATGGTTAATTAGGACCAAAACAGGCTATATGTGATTTCTGACAGAAGTTAAACTTCAATGTTTGATATCATAGATTAAATCAGTGGTGAACATATAACAGGCTATATCTCTGTAATTAAACCTCCCTACCCCCCCCCCCTAGTAAATACAGCCACATGGTATGGTCCCTCCCCATTGCATTAAGTCCATATATTGCAATATATTTAAGCTGGCCAACTACGTCAAAGTCATCCCATATCTGGCCAGTCCTATGCTCAATTTTCATCTGATTCATTAAGAATTCTATTGCTTCATTATACATTTTACAAAGGGATGAATCCGATGAAAATTGAGCATAGGACTGGCCAGATATGGGATGACTTTGACGTAGTTGGCCAGCTTAAATATATTGCAATATATGGACAAACAATCCCTGTTTTGTTTAAAGGGTAAGGCATTTTTCAGTAGCAGTATGCACAAAATGTCTCTGTCTTAAATATATTGATAATGGGTTGAGTGCAGAGGACCTAATGGTTTTAAAAATTAGTGGTGAGCACAACTTTCCCTTGTTTGTTATAGTTTATACAGGAGCAGTGACCAGCTCCATGTTGTAGTTCCCACCCTTCCCAGCTATAGTCAGGTGATCCCACTGGTGTCTAATAAAAGGGCAGCCAAGTATGGAGGTTTACTTTGAAAGCAGCAAGTAAGTTGCAGGTAAAACCTTTGTAAAAGTCCCTTTGTAAACTGTATAATGAAGCAATAGAATTCTTAATCAGACAAAATTAAGCGTAGGACTGGCCAGATATGGGATGACGTTGACGTAGTTGGCCATCTTAAATATATTGCAATATATGGACAAACAATCCCTGTTTTGTTTAAAGGGTAAGGCATTTTTCAGTAGCAGTATGCACAAAATGCCTCTGTCTTAAATATATTGATAATGGGTTGAGTGCAGAGGAATCTTGTATTTGTCTTGCTGTGTACATGACCGTAGCTGAGAGACCTGGAAATGTATAATCTACTATGCTGTTTACAATATTACTTTTGTGTCACTGCTGTACATTCTACATTGGGTGGCGCATAGAGGATCAAAGATGGAATATAGATATACATAAAGAAATAGAATATGGTGCAAAACACAGGAGGAATGTACTGACACACATGTGAAATGGGGCAAGAGACAAACAAATTAAAGGTATAAAATTATAAAAATCTTTAGAAATGTGGTTGGCTGACCCTTTCATATTTAGGTATGATTCAGAGATATGGGCACCTCTAAAGCTGGCCATAGACGCAAATATTAGATCGTACGAATCATCGTACAATCAGACTTTCCCATCTCCTGACCTGCCACTAACCATTCCGATCAAATAAAGTACAAAAGAACAGATCAGCAGATGTTCTGCCCCTTACAGCAATCGTGCGAAAGTTATGTCTGACAAAAGCTGGTGACAGTCTCCCATCATATGATCGGCAATACATGCAAAGATATTACCCGACCGATCTCCGCCAGACGAAAAATGTTGGGACTCTCCACACACTGCAAATAATGATTCACTTCACTGTGAAGAGCTAGGAGTCATAATTTCACTTTATCAAACTTTCATTGTAAAAGTATGCTCTCTTTTGTAATAAAAGTTTGATGATATGAAATTACATCCTCTGGCTCTCCACAGTGCAGTTTATCCTGATTATAAAAGATCTTGTATTCAAGTTGACATTTCTTAAATAACCACAATTCAAATACTCTACACCAACTGCTAAACTAATCTTGCCAGATTTAAGGAATGTCTTGAAGGGTTCATCTCGTGAAGCTCAACATTAAACTCATACTATAGCGTCCGTTTACTAAAGCTCGGTAAATGTGCACGTTATTGCTGCAAATTTCTTTCCACCAAATTATTCGCAACGACAAAGTTTAAGAAACGGCGATGTGCTGTGAAATCAATGCGATCAGTCGCATTAAATACGCTAACATACCTGCTTACGTTAGCGTTAATTTCAGTGAGTTTAGAGTTTTCTGGCGATCAGAATAAATCTGCGAATATTTTTTGCTATAAAATAGTCTTAATCTTTTGCTATGAAATAGACTTATTTTATTGCAATTTTTAATGACAGAAATGTGGTTCTTCATTGATAAAACTTTATTGAACATGCTGTATTGACAATACAATACAATAGGAATTTGACATGCTTTTTGAATACTTGATAGATTGGCCTAGTATTATAGTATGATAGATAGTATGGCCTGCCTATTCAAACAAAATAACTCTCTGACATCACTGTCACTTAGCTCTTCCAGTATTGATCGAACTTGAAACGGTCAAGGCTGACGAATCCTTCCATCCCTCCTGAACAATTATTCCCCTCTGAGCTGAACAAGTTGCTGTAGCCGCAGACAATAGCAGAAACCACAACATCACTTCTCTTCGCCTGTCACTTCTCTCTCTTCTCCTGTTAGCAATGGCAACAGGAAAGAATGATGGGTAAAAAAGTGTTATGGGATATTTCCTGCCCGTTGAGAATTTTCAGGTGAAAAAAATACTTTTACACCACTACATAGGTGGCGGTAAAATTTTGTGAATATTCTTGCATATGTAGGGATGTGAAAATCTTAGACACCCTTACACTTTACAGACTACTAGGCACATCCCTTGAAATATGGACACCTCAGTGGGTCCTTATGGGGACCTTGTGCTTATGTAACCCCTGCAGTTCACACAGTGTACACCAGATGGCACTGTGCCAGAGTATAAAAGGTTTAGGAACCATATGCTCTGGGTCCATTGCTTTAGCCCAACCAAGCAGGCTGGAAGGGAATGGGTAGTTTCGACCCTAGGCGCCTTGGCCCTAGTAATTAGACAGCTATACTCATTTATAGATCGCTCTAGGAGTGATGGAGAGGTTATTTAGTTGAGCAGCTCAAGGCTCCGCAGAGGAGATTAGAGGGATTAAGATCCCAGGGTATTACTGACCCAGAGTAAGGAACCAAGTGTTGAGATAGGGATGCCAGGAGTTCCCCTAGTCTGCCACTGGAAGATATCCTGAAAACTGGGTGATACCCATCACATGCTATCAACTTACTCTCTGCTGTATATTCCCTAGCCTGTGGGGATTCAGCCTATAGGTGCTGTGAGTATATGCTTCCTTTATGCTGCTGTGTATGTTCTATGCTCCATTGTGGATCAATGTGCTAAATGATCTATCTGTTATTGTTCAACAAATACCATTCTTTGTTCAACCGTTAAAGAACTACTGGCGCCCATCATTGTGCTATCGCACCAGGTTACAGTTACACTACACCCTGCCTCTACACCGTTGCGAGGGCTTACCCCTGAGAAAGAGAGCTCATCGGTGGTCTCAGCCCACAAAGGAAAGTAGCTAAAACTGCCCTAGCACAAGTCAGTTTACTATAGCGCTACACGTACATTTGGGGGCAGATGCACAAAGCCTCGACTGTTTTTTTACTTCGAATTCGACCTTCGATTCGAACGGTCGAGCAATCCTCCGATCAGGTGAATAGTCGAATTCGATGATCGAAGTGGACAAGTACGATTATCGAAGGATGTATTAGTTCACCTATTCGACTATCGAAGGATGCATTCGTTCGACGATTCGACTACACTCGAAGGATACCTTATTTATCACATTTTCCCCCGAAGTTTTCTTTGTACCCCATCTTTGACCTACCGAAGTTGATTTTGGACTTCGACATTCGAAGATGATCGAATAGCCGAAGAAAATTCATCGAATGGTCGAAGTAAAAAATCGTTCGACTATTCGATTTCCTACTATTTTCTTTGCTGGTGCTCTCCACTGTAGTGGGTGTATAGTGACACCTATGGGATCACTTTATAAACTGTTTTTTTAGTTCTGGCTGCACTAGAGGTTTGGTGAATTACATTAAAATAAATACTGACACCACAAACATGTTTGTTTTAAAATCTATCAGAATATAACCTAAGATTTTCAAGTATCAATGGTTTAAAAGATTATTTTTTAGTTCTATTTTTTTTTAAACATCACTTCAAATATTAATTGGCCCTATCTATCCTTACGCTTCACTAAATGGTTAAATGTTTTAAAGCTGCATGGAATGCTGGGAAACACTGGCTTACTTATAAAAACCAGATGCCATTTGGCTTAGATTTTTTTCAGAATGGACATTTTGCCAGCCGCCATTTTTGAGGCCCAAGAGCAGGCTGAGGAGCAGGAACACCTTGTCCCTGCTAGGATCAGGCAGGATCACTTCAGGAGACCTGTACTTTGTTTGGACGAGTTGTCTGATGATGAGCTTGTGAGGATGTTCCACCTTAGTCGTGCCATAGTGCAGGTTTGTGGTCTCATCAGTGAGGCCATTGAACCTGTGACGGCACGGTCTCAGGCAGTGCCTGGGATGTGCAAGCTGCTTGCAGTTTTGCATTTCCCGGGCACTGGCAGTTTCCAGCTGGTTTCTTCACGCCTCATTGGCATGAGCCAGCCCACCTTTAGCAGGATACTAATACAAGTGCTCAGGGCACTACTGCAGCACTCGCAAAGGCTCATTTCCTTCCCCTCAACTCAGGCAGAGTGTATAAGATTGAAACAGGATTTTTTCCTAATTGGCCAATTTCCAAATTGCCTAGGAGGCCTTGATTGCACTCATGTTGCACTCACACCACCTCGCCATCACCAGGAGCGCTACCAAAATCGTAAGCGCTCCCATTCCATCAATGTGCAGGTGGTGTGTGATTCCAACATGCGCGTCATGAGTGTGAGATCTGGCTTTCCTGGAAGTGTCCATGATGCCACTATCCTGCATCAGTCAGCTCTCCATGGCCTCTTCACCCGAGGAGAAATGCCGGACGGCAGGCTTGTGGGTAAGTTCTATTTTCAATTTCATACAAAGACACTTCAAATATTATTTTAAAGGTGATATGTATGTATTTTCAAGAATTGTTTCCCTTTTTGCAGTCTGGCTACAATAGATGCACTATGCATCTTGGGACCTGTAGTTTAGTTCAATCAGCTCACTTTGTTAGGGCTTTTAATTCTTGCCACCTGATTCAGTTTACAGGTGTGATGTGTTAAGGGGATGATTTCTTAATGGATCTGCACACACACAATTATTTGCATTTGGGGGGGATTACCTCTTTTATTGTGCGACCAATGCTCATTTGAACCTGGGTGGAGTCACCTTTAGAAAACATATTGGTAAGTGGCAGTGTTTGTTTAGCAATGACCGGCTTTTGTGTGGCTACTTAAATTTATTTTGATTTGTGTTAATGAATTTTTCTTGTTTGATCTACACGTATGGCTTCTTCTGTTTTTTGGTTTCAAATGACATTACCCATGTTACTATTTTGGACAAGCGCCTTGGCAAAAAAGAAAAACAAACACACCCAGTAATGTTTTAGTGGCTTTACTGACACAATCTTTGTCAAAATCCAAAAAAGTTGAACAACAATAAAAAGACAATAAATATCTGTATAAAGTTTGTTTGTTTTTGGAACACACAATATTTATTTTAAACCATTAAATATGTACCTAAGCTGGAAGCCACAGGACGAATTTGGTCTCAACATATATTTCAAAATATAGCAGCCCCTATAGACCACTAAAGGGCAAAAGCTTTACAAAGCATTTGTTGCATGACATTGCTAATGCACCCCAGGATTCATCATGGCCAACTTTACATTAAACAGTATCCAAAAATTTGGCCCTTGATAAGCTTGTGTCCAAAACAATAATATAACAATCAATATGATCTACAAATGACACTTGTCACTATATGACAATTTGGCCAGTTTAAAAGTATCAACAATATTAGATTAGTGCTGGCCAGGTAGAGTGTTGGACACCCAACAATGCTTGATAGTGCAAAGTAACAACCAATGCTTTGTGCCTTTAAGGCATATCATACACCTTGGACTTGCTATTTAATGAGCACAGGTGGAGGAGGAGGAGGAGGTAGGCGTTAGCACCTATTATGAGTGCTTGGTAGCCAAAGTAGGCCAGAGGTAGCCAACATAACTTCTCATGCAAAGTAACAATGCTTTGTGCCTTTAAGGCATATCATACACCTTGGACTTGCTATTTAATGAGCACAGGTGGAGGAGGAGGAGGAGGTAGGCGTTAGCACCTATTATGAGTGCTTGGTAGCCAAAGTAGGCCAGAGGTAGCCAACATAACTTCTCGTGCAAAGTAACAATGCTTTGTGCCTTTAAGGCATATCATACACCTTGGACTTGCTATTTAATGAGCACAGGTGGAGGAGGAGGAGGAGGAGGTAGGCGTTAGCACCTATTATGAGTGCTTGGTAGCCAAAGTAGGCCAGAGGTAGCCAACATAATTTCTCGTGCAAAGTAACAATGCTTTGTGCCTTTAAGGCATATCATACACCTTGGACTTGCTATTTAATGAGCACAGGTGGAGGAGGAGGAGGAGGAGGAGGAGGTAGGCGTTAGCACCTATTATGAGTGCTTGGTAGCCAAAGTAGGCCAGAGGTAGCCAACATAACTTCTCGTGCAAAGTAACAATGCTTTGTGCCTTTAAGGCATATCATACACCTTGGACTTGCTATTTAATGAGCACAGGTGGAGGAGGAGGAGGAGGAGGTAGGCGTTAGCACCTATTATGAGTGCTTGGTAGCCAAAGTAGGCCAGAGGTAGCCAACATAACTTCTCGTGCAAAGTAACAATGCTTTGTGCCTTTAAGGCATATCATACACCTTGGACTTGCTATTTAATGAGCACAGGTGGAGGAGGAGGAGGAGGAGGTAGGCGTTAGCACCTATTATGAGTGCTTGGTAGCCAAAGTAGGCCAGAGGTAGCCAACATAACTTCTCGTGCAAAGTAACAATGCTTTGTGCCTTTAAGGCATATCATACACCTTGGACTTGCTATTTAATGAGCACAGGTGGAGGAGGAGGAGGAGGAGGTAGGTGTTAGCACCTATTATGAGTGCTTGGTAGCCAAAGTAGGCCAGAGGTAGCCAACATAACTTCTCGTGCAAAGTAACAATGCTTTGTGCCTTTAAGGCATATCATACACCTTGGACTTGCTATTTAATGAGCACAGGTGGAGGAGGAGGAGGAGGAGGAGGAGGTAGGCGTTAGCACCTATTATGAGTGCTGGGTAGCCAAAGTAGGCCAGAGGTAGCCAACATAACTTCATAGTGCAAAGCACAAGGTACACTGTTTTCACTTTGACAGTTGCAGAATATAGGCCATTGTTACATGAATGCACATAACATGTAAACCACATAAATACAGAGCTTGATTAGCATATGGAACCTTTGAAGCAACACTGCACTAGTGATAAATACACCATAAAAAAGTGTAGTCATATGCTTGCAATAGAATTCATTGACCCTTACATTTTTTGGCCAAGTGAATGTGTTCGGCAACACTGCAGCATCGCCATAGAAATATGTTAGAGCAAATGCACTTTGATGTTTGTAAGTGCTTTTCCAGATGTTATTGGAAAGGGCGCCAATGGGTGTTAGATATGGCACACCTTGGTGCTGATAACACCATACATATATACATATGTTAGAGCAAATGCACTTAGATGTTTTGAAGTGCTTTTCCAGGTGTTATTGGAAAGGGTGCCAATAGATGTTAAAATGGCACCCCTCAGTGATGAGAATGGAGCACAGTGTAAACAATGGGATGTGTTGTTTGGGAGTCAGTCCCATTGCTGGGTAACGGACAAAGTGATACCTGAAGCGTCAATAGGGCAAAGTTTGTTACCAGGAGAAAAACAGGCAAAGAGGCCAGTGTCAGATGGAAAATGACACAGACTGGAGCTAGGGACGTTTGTCCCCTCGGACAGGACCGTCTCCCCTTCTATGCCCCCTTTCCCTCCGATGTTGAGGAGCTTAAGGGGGTGGAGGGGGAGCAGCAGGTGGACCAGGGACTTCACCCTCAGCAGAGCCCCCTGGTCGATGAGGCTGGGCTGCCATGGCTGCCACCAGGTCCTGGAATCCACGATGGATGGTCCCCTGGGTCTCCCGAATATCCCTATGGATTTGGGCCATCCACCGCCTCATCCAGAGTTCCTGGCGGCGCTGCTGGTGGAGCATAGGCTGCATGGCAGCCATCATCGCGTCAATGAGCCCCGGTTGTGCCGCAGGTTGCTCACCCAGTCGCCGTCCTTCCTCCTGTGGTGGTCCCCCAATTGCTGCAGCAGCAGCAGTGGCAGCAGCACGACCTACAAGAAAAATCAGATCTAAGTATATATATTGGACATGTGCATAACCCACAACAAACGAGCGGATCTCTCTATCGCACTGATCCGATTGTGGGCCCTAGGGACCAACGATCGCATCCTAACGAATAGGAACGGGCGGTCGGATCGCAGGACCGCATCAACGAACAGATGCCGCCGTGATCCGACGGGATTTTAGTCCCATCCAATCCGGCTGACTTATGGCCAGATCTCGATCGGGGAAGCCCGTCGGGGGCCCCCATACACGGGCCAATAAGCTGTCGGTATGTTGGCAGCTTTTATTGGCCCGTGTTTGGCCACATTTAGATTGGAGGTGGTGTTTTCTTTTGGGGGGGTGGTATAAACACAACATTGGAGTGAAAATTTCACACCAGTCTGTAGCTTGGAAAACAATTTTTTATTTTTTTTTTAGACAAAAAAAAGTTTGAAAGGACATGTAAACCCTCCCTCCCAGTGAGGAGGAGCTTCAGATACCTGCCACTGGTTTTTAAAAGGTTAACAGTAAAGTCTGCAGTATCCCCTTAATCACTTAGAATTCCTTCTCCTCTTCTAACTCACTCTGGCCCTCCCTCAGGAATTCCCTTTGGCTGTTGGTTAATGAGCATGCTCAGTTCTTCTCAGCTCAGATTACTAAACACACCCTCCAGTCTAACAGCCACTGAGCAGATATCATTACTGGTTCCCATAGAAACTCTGCTCTAGCTGTCTGATCCTATTTTATTCTCCTAACCACCTCTCCTGAGCTCAGCTTAACCAATACATGGCATCTTTGGTGACACACAGACAAATAAAGTAAGGGGTTATTAGTTATAAAATTACTCTTACGTCTGGGGGGCACCACAGGTATCACAGCTGGTGACTGGGCGCGGCTTTCAGCTCGGTGTTCTGTAATGTGAGATAGGACATTAGTAATGCTGTAAACAAGTCGAGGAAGCAACTACATTGGCCACAACATTGAACATGTCTGTACCTTGAGCTTCCGGGGCTCTATCATGATCATCAGCCTCACCCTCTTCCTGGGGTTGCTGAGCGGCGTCGTCCTGGTCCTGGTCACTGCCCGAGTCAGGCCGCGATGTTTGCGGCGGTACTGCAATTGTGAATAAAGAAAACAAAAAAAGTATTAAAAAAACAAAATCATATGGAATTGCAAGAGACCTCCCACATGCTACAAATCTATTTTATTTCTCATTCCAAATACTAACTCCAATGGAATGGTACAGCAAGTGAGATGGAATGGTTAAAACTTAAAGGAACAGTAACATAAAAAAATAAGTGTTTTAAAGTAATGAAAATAGTGTTGCCCTGCACTGGTAAAACTGCTGTGCTTGCTTCAGAAACACTACTATAGTTTATATAAATAAGCTGCTGTGTAGCAATGGGGGCAGCCATTCAAATGAGAAAAGGCTCAGGTTACACAGCAGATAAGCTCTGTAGAACATAATGGAGTTATCTGTTATCCACTATTTAACCTGTGCCATATAGACTTTTTTCAATTCCTGTTCCACAGCAGCTTGTTTATATGAACTATAGTAGTGTTTCTGAAGCAAACACACCAGTATTACCCGTGCAGGGCAACAGTACATGATATTTTCATTCCTTTAAAACACTTATATTTTTTGGTGTTACTGTTCCTTTAAATACATTTGCAATGGTGCGAGCAGGAGAGAATGTAATATATGACAATACTTGTGATTTTAAAGTTATTTAGCTTTTTAATCAGCAGATCTAAACTTTGCAGTCTCAGCAATCTGGTTGCTAGGGTCCAAATTAGCATAGCAACCATGCATTCATCTGAAGAAGAGACTGGAATATAATTAGGGGATGGTCTAATTAGTAATATGAGTAATAAAAACTCACAATAACATCACATGTGTAGACTTACAGAGCATTTCTAGACCCACATTTTAAAGCTGGAAAGAGTCCTTTAATTTTAAAAATAAATAATGAAGGACAACTGAAAAGTTGCTTAGACTTGGCCATTCTAGAACATACTTAAAAGTTAACTTAAAGGCGAACCACCCCTTTAATGCAGTTTCTAAACATTTGTACTATAGTGGGGAAATGGTTAATAAAGAAATGGCTGCCATTTTGTCTATGTTACAGCTGCACTTAATAACTAGTCATGAACAAACAGCAAAGCTGTAAAGAAAAGCACAAGAAACTCCTCTAATGCAAAACAGGAGCAATATTTTAGCAAAGAAGTGAAATGCTAAAGGGGAAATTAGACATTGATCTAAATGATGTGAATGTGGAAAAAAGGAGTCCGATGTTTGTTTCTATAAAATTCAACTTACTTCTCCAGTCTGTGTCCAGTCCTTCACTGCCCTCTTTGCTCAAAATGTCCAGAAGCCGGCGCTCGTAGGGCTTCAGTCTGAGTGGAGGGACTCGCCCTCCGCCGGTCTTCTGGGCTTTAGCTCTCCTGGTAACCAGCTTTGCCCTTAGCCAACGCTTCAGGTCACTGAAGCGCTTATACACTGTGGGCCGATCCCTGTGTAAAGCGCCCACAGTGTTCACCTTGTCCGTTACCTGCTGCCAGTGGTGTTGACGTCTGGCAGCACTGATACGATGGGACCGACTCCCAAACAGCACATCCCATTGTGCTACCACCTCGTCCACCAGTGCTCCATTCTCATCACTGGTAAATCTTCTGGCCATTTTATTGGTGGGGCCCTCCTCTCCTCCGTCATCATCATCACCCTCCTCCTCCTCCTCCTCCCGTCTACTCTCTGAGGCAGTTGGTGGTGCCTCCATCTCCTCCTCGCTGCTGGGCAGCCTCTGTGTCCTCCTCCTGGGTGAGCCTCTCCGAGCCCTGGGTGGGGTGCGTGACACGCTGCGTGCCCCAGATGGCGAGCGAGACACGCAGCGTGCCCTGGGGGACTCCCTGCGTTGGCTGGGGGACACCCTCCCTACACTATGCTCCTGCCCCCCTGCCCTACGCTCCTCCCTCCCTCTACGGGACCCCCCTGCCCTACTCTCCTCCCCTCTATGGGACCCCCCTGCCCTACGCTCCCCCTCTCTGCGGGACCCCCCTGCCCTACTCTCCTCCCCTCTACGGGACCCCCCTGCCCTACGCTCCCCCTCTCTACGGGACCCCCCTGCCCTACTCTCCTCCCCTCTACGGGACCCCCCTGCCCTACTCTCCTCCCCTCTACGGGACCCCCCTGCCCTACGCTCCCCCTCTCTACGGGACCCCCCTGCCCTACGCTCCCCCTCTCTACGGGACCCCCCTGCCCTACTCTCACCCCCACTACGGGACCCCCCACCTGACCTACTCTCTTCCCCTCCCCTACGGGACCCCCCACTCTCTTCCTCCTCCTCCTCCCCCCAGGAACCCCTCCCAGTGACTCCCCAGCCTGTGCCCCCCTCTCTCCCCCTCCTGCGACGACTAAGATCCCACATAGTGTGGGATCCAGCCGCCGTTGGCACCTCCCCAGGGCTGGAGAGACGTTCCCCCTCCTCCTCCTCCTCCTCAATCCTCCTCCTACCAGCCATTTTTTGCAAAAAATGTCAAAAAACCAATCCTGCCTCAGACACCTCCTCCACCTGTGCAGTCTAAATAGCAATTAGGCCGAAAATGCACCTAAAATGGCCTCTAGAGGGCTTCCTGTTTGAAAAAAATGTCAAAAAGGAAGTGGGGCATAAAAACTTCGAATCGATCGATTCGAATACAAGTGGGGCAATGTTCACTTCGATCTTACTTCGATCTTATTCGACAGTACGCTACGACCGAATACTTCGAATCGAAGGCACTATCCCTTCGATCGCAGGATAAATCGTTCGATCGAACAATTTTACTTCGACCGGAAATAGCACAAAAATCCTTCGACTTCGATATTCGAAGTCGAAGGATTTAAATTCCTAGTCGAATATCGAGGGTTAATTAACCCTCGATATTCGACCCTTCGTGAATCGGCCCCTATGTCTTTCGCACAGTTCGCTGTTAAGTAAACCAGGCATTAATGTGCACGTAGAGTTTTTTTCAGCCGATGTGATAACACGTGATCACATATTCTTACGCAAAATAATTTGCAACTTAATAATATAATATAGATATTCTGTCTATAATTTATGCTCATATTTTTACTGTGCTTTAGTAAACGGACCACTATGTTCTGGTGATAATATCAGCCCTCCTTGCAGGCTCCAGCTATCAGGTAAAAACTCAAATATGCCAAAATAAAAATATCCACTTCCTGCAGATTACTTTGGTATTATGGTAGGCCAAATAAATCATTGGGCCAGACTCAGTTCAGTAAGAAAAAGTTATCTATCTCATGGTTTATTATGTGAAAATGGAAGAGAAAAACTTTTCCCCAAATTCAGTTCCAGTTCTTTTCCGTAGACTTCAATAGAACTTTCCCGTGATAAACCGTGAGATGTTTTTCTAAATTGAATTGCATCTCAAATTGAATCTCTTCTATGAGTTTTCACGGGATAAACCTTTTTCTCACTGAATTGAATCTGGCCCCTTATCTTAAAGAGAAAATCAATTACATCACTGCAGCTTTAATGAGCTTGCAACTTCACTAAGCAGAAACCTGAAAGTGCAGAATCTGTGATGCTGTCTAACTTGAGCCAAAGTGCTGTACATTAGGCAAGTTCATATATATCAAATTCTGTTTATCCTGGAACCTGTGTCTGAATAGCAGAAAGGGTAGATACTCTGTAGCAGTGTGTACTGACAGTCCTGATGACTAGGGATGAGCAAACCAAAATGTGATTCATTTACCTAAACATTTGGTTTAGGAATTGAAAAAAAATCTGTATAATGTCATTTTTAAAAATACCACTTTCACCATTGTCTTTGTAATGTTAAGTTTGCCTTACGTGTTTCACATTTCAAGCCCACTGCTTTATCTTTATTATTCTGACAGGAATACAGTTTTAGATTATCACCCAATATTATAGCTCTTTAATTATTTTTATCATCAATTTAATGATGTCAAGCAGCATATGGGTTAATGAGAAACCATTCCAACATAGTACTTTCCCATTACTTTTCTAGTGCTCTGATTACTTATTACTTTGCTTGTGCCTGTTGCTTGTGTCAGAGGAAGCACTGTACCCTGTCCCCCAATACTGAAAAACCAGACAAGGAATATTTTTTTTTTAAGTATGTGGCCAAATCCCTGAATTCTATACAGATCTTATTTGCACCTTATTTTAAAAAGGGCAAACATTCCTTGTGTGTAAATTCCCAAGTAGTAACTTTGGAGAATGTCAAAACCAGTTTGCACAGACTACAGATAAAGAATGAACTTTGCATGTAATTATTTACTGTATTATCAATATTGTGAACCAAAACAGTTTCTTTAAATGAAGGTTGATGTATTCTCGCTCATTGGTATATCTAGTGTATTTTCACATGGAAAGCAACTGATTAACCTCTAACTGGTACAACGCTGTTTCTCTATTTCATAGAGCTTAGTTAACAGTATGTCAATTGGAAATAATGTTCCTGATGATTAGGAATTGTCATTAGTTCTAACAGCAAATAAGAACATGCTAGAAAACCTTCCCAGAGGCTGTTATAGCAGCAAAAGGAGGACCAACCTCATATTAATAGCTTAGGTTTTAGAATGAACTTTTGGACAGAAAAAGTGATACCTGGATCACCTGGAGACCTTAGGACCCACCCCCCCTGGCACCAAAAAGTTGGGGGTGGGGGACAACAGCAGCAAGCCACCTCAGGTGACAAATGGGCCAGGAACTCCACTGATACTGTAGCAACCAATAAACATTCACTGAACATCTGTTTAAAGGCAAACAGGCAAATAGGTTTCTGTAGATTACTAGACCTTGGCAAAGTTTGGGATGTAAATGTCTTCATGATAGAATTGAATATGATAAAAGTCAAGAACTAGTTCCAAAAATAACCCTTTTTTCTTAGTTGTGGTCTCATTTAGGTCCAATTTGAATTGCTGTAAGCTTGTGCTTCAGTTTGGTCAAGATATATAATGCTTAAAATTCAGAGCACTTAGGCTAGGGATATTTAAAATAAAAGTCTAGTCATGGAGTGAAGCAGCAGCTGTACCTTAGGGACATTTGCATAGTGTCTTAGCAACCCTTTCTAAAGTTGCAGGAGCACAAAGACCCTTGATTAATATAGAAATGTTAGTGTTGATT
The DNA here is from genome assembly GCA_038501925.1 of Xenopus petersii. Lineage (NCBI taxonomy): Eukaryota > Metazoa > Chordata > Amphibia > Anura > Pipidae > Xenopus > Xenopus petersii. The sequence goes on from CM076677.1 coordinate 38,551,375, forward strand.
GTAGACACGCTACTATGCTATCTTATGTATTGCTGTGATCTGTTGCTTTTATTATGCCTTTCATTCTGTATTGTGGATTGTGTGAAACCAATAAAAAATTTTATTTAAAAAAAAAAAGAAATGTTAGTGTTAATCAATATCAACACGAAGTAAATGCATTCATATTTATCCCTGCCCGTTGGCTGGGATAGAAAAGTGCAACAAAGCCACATTGCTCTGTTGATATTACTGTTTTTATTTGTTATATTCTGTGTACATCAATGGAATTTTGCAGACATCAGGGCAGATTTCTGTAGCTCACAAATATTCCCAACTCAATATGGTAACAGAATAAAGGATGAGATAGTGGGAAGTCTGATACAGGTCTAATAACCCACAGCAACCAGTCAGGAGGTAGCATTTACTGGCTACCTATTTAAAAGTAAACATCTACAGTATTTGGTTGCTCTGATCATTTGAAAGCTCTAGGAGCACTGTATGGTCAATAACATCTTTGATAGAATAAGTATACTAAGGAACACTTGCTTTTCTTGAAGCTCCTACAATCTTAAGTTATTTTATATTTATGTTGTATATGGTTCTTTTGTTTTGGATAAATATCTAACAATATTGAATGCCCAACGTATTTTACTGAGCCATTATGAAGACATTGCAATGTTCTAATTTCTAATGGCTTGCCATCTGTTCACATAATTGCTCAAACGGTGGAATTAATACATTTACTGCACATGGGTAAAGGAAAACGAGACACCGTGATGCTGATTAATAAAATAAAGTACAATTTTGAAAATGAAAAACCTATGAAGGAATTACTTATATTGTGGCATCATTCCTATCACATTTTCATACATTGTACATATTATGTTGGCTAAGCAGATCTTTCTCCATTTAGATGCAGCAAATACCCCATTGTAAAATACAGGGAAATTAATATGGAAATAGGTCATTTATCCGACTAGCAATGAAATCAAAGCACTATTCTTATATGGTATATGGTATATGGTTTTACAGATGAGCCAAATCTAAGTAAAATTACATTTAAAACTAGACCACACATGAAGTGACATGTCAGAAATCCCAGTGTTATTTCTCTTGGGTGTTGTAGAGAATATTGCCGAATTAGAAGTGCTACATTTATATACAATACAGAAACTCTGTCTCACAATGTTTGTTTTGGTATGTGGAGTTGACGGAATCTGTCTTCATTTGTCATATACTGTAGGCTGAAACCCCCTATGGGAATTTACATTATACCCATGGGTTGTCCACATAATTTTTACATAACACTGAATGATTTGCTGAGCAGCACTTTCCCTGTTGTGATACCACTTCCTTGCCATCCCAGGATTCCTAATGTTTGTTAAGGAAGCAGAAATAGTATATGGGTACTGTCTAAACATCTTTTCAATGGAGCCATAAACAGTGTTTTGTAGTATTGGCATTAATTGTTCTATTCAAGCCAAAGTTTAAATTAAGTTTGGGGTTGCCAATCATTGAATAATTATTCAAGGTAAATATATTGGTCTTACTATCTCAGTCACCCCACTGCCCTACTAATAATAATAAAGCAAATGAAATGAGGAAAGAATACCAATAAGCGCTTATAGCTGCATAGGTGCCTTTATTCACTGTCACACGACATGTTTCGAGCTAGGTAGCTCTTTTTCAAAAGAGCTACCTAGCTTGAAACATGTCGTGTCTACTAATAACAATGGCATTAAACATTATTTTTAAGGACAGGTTGTAACCCTAATCAGAAGATTGTGATGCTTTATAATAATAGTGCTAAGCTGGCCATACATGGGCTGCTAACAGACAGAGTCGGCAGCTTATCGGCCAATGTGTAGGGCCCTCTGATGGGCTTTGCTGATCAATATATGGCCGAAAGTAGGCCAGATGTAGATCTACCAGGATTAGTTGATTGGTCCCGCGATCCGACCTCCCTTGTTGGCTACATTAAAATCCGATTATTGGGCCCTGGGGCCAACGATCTGAGCAGCCCGATATCGCCCACCCCAATGTGGACACTAGTGATGGGCCAGCTATTTCGCAAATTTTTCGCTGTTTCAATTCGAGATTTTTTTTGCCAAGTGAAACGGGGCAAATTCGCCCATCACTAGTGGACACATCGGGGAGAGATTCGCTCATTTGGTGAAATCGGCAAACGATCAGATCTCTACGTGTATGGCTACCTTAAGTATTACTTTTACAAAAATTGCAGTAAAATATTAGGTACACAATTCATTTATTTTAAGCCTTAAAAACTGTTTCATATTCATCCAAGACATGCTTGAAATCCTTATACATCTGCTGGATCTGAAAGATTTTTGCACAGGTTCTTTCCTTTTTATCACAAGGTATGTCTGACTGCTAACACAACAGATCTTAATAAAGACTGCTGAGCTTTGTCTGGTATTAGCTACTGATGGGCGAATAGATTCGCCAGGTATGGATTTGTAGCAAATTTCCGCATTCCGCCACCCATGAATACATTTGTGAAACTGCAGCAAAAGTTCGCCAGTGAAAAATCTGCCGCAACAAAAAATATTATCGTGCATCAAAATTATTCGGACGCCCATTGATTTCAATGCATTTGGACAAAATAGTCGATACGTTGAAATCGATGTGCGTCAAAATTATTTAGACGCCAGTTGACTTCAATGTGTTTCGTGAATTTTACTTGAATTTCGCAGGAAATTCACAAATTTTTCGGTGAAGCAAAACCCCACAGATTCGCCCATCACTAGTATTAGCAGCATAAAGCTGCTAATATTTTCTAAACTATTAAAATAGAAGATTTAAGTGTACTGTAAAAGTGCTCTGAAGAACTATTATGCAGCCAACTACCACTTGAAAGGCCTATACATTTTAATAATGATTCCTGTATCGCCTTTTAGCTGTGAAAGGTTTGGCATAAAGGCAATAATCTTCATTTCATGGTCCAGACTTTCCTCCTCTTTTTATTTTTCCTTTTCCTGATGTGCAGCCCCCATTGTGCAATTTTTCCTGCCCTCATGAATCTAATAAATCAAAGTTAATCACTGAGCTTGGCTCTTGAATACCCAATTCAAATTCTCCTTAAAAATGCAACATAATAAGATTCGAATGGCAGGGAAGACATGCTAGGAAGTTGTATTTTGCTAAAGGCATAGTGTATGCTTAGAACATACTCCTAGTAGAAGCAGTAAATACTAAAGTGTAATGGTTGGCACCCAAAACACAGAATCAATGCCAAGTACCCTGGTCTTGGCTCGTGCTTCTGCCTGTAGCAGCCACCTTTGGCCTCCGGAGGAGCCTTCAGCTACTCAGATGTCGCCAGGTCTTATAACGAGAGGTGCAAGGCAAGGGGTTCTGGGCAAGTAGAGGCGCACAACCGGATAGCAAAGTCTCTGTCAGAAGGTCGCTGTACAAGGCGTGAAACAGAATTGTAGTCAGAACAGGCCAGGTCAGGGCAGGAGGAGTACAAACGTAGTCAGGCAGGCAAAGGTGATCAATCAGAAGGGATTTAGCAGAAGAGGTAGTCGGTATTCAGGCAAGGGTCAGGATACAAGAGTTCAGAATAGTCGATAGCCAGGCAGGGGTCAAAACAGGATACAGATCAAGATACAAAATAGCTCAAAACACCATGAGGTAGCAAAACCTATAACAGGCAACAACTGAAAGCCTGAATGAGCCTTTTAAAGAGTTCAAATTTCACGCCATTAATTAGCGAAGGGGCGCGCGCACGCGCCCTAAGGAACTGGAGCTGGCCACCAGGGTGAGAAACTTTTATTACATAAAGCTACAGGTAAAATTAAATTTGTTTGATGTAAGGATTTTCTAAGAACCAACAAAAGCAAAAAAAACATTTTTAAAATCACACGTGCAATTTATAGCGCTGGGTGAAATGCATGGGCTGTTTTTTTCCATCATATTTCTTGTATCTAAACCAATAGCATTGTAAATTAGAAAGCTGAGCATGAAATGAAAACACTTCAGGGATTTCCTATGTGCATCCATTAGTGCTGCACTACAAATCTCAACATCCTTTAAAAAGGCCATCAGGGTGTAATCGGAACTGGAGTTTAACATTTATTGCCGTACACTTCGGATATCCTATTAGCGTCATCAATATAATGCCTTGTATAATGTGCCTGTATCTGTTGCTGTGTTGTATTTCTCAAGTTGCTAAATAATTATTTTCATCATTGTTCAATGTCATGGAATTGTGGATTTTAAATAAAACATATGTTTAAACATGCAAATCAGTGGCTGGAACCGAGCTTTGGGCTCAGCTACATCTTATTTTTACATTTTACTTTCTACTTTCCAAGCTGTTTACAGTGTTTTTAATTGAGTGACTTCAAGTTCGCTTCTCTTGAGTGTGTGATTGCTGTGTCTCTGCAATTTGCCTTCTTTCTTATTTTTTTCATCAGTCCGTTCTTCCACTCTTCTCCTCACTGTCCTTGATCTTCCCCCTTCATTATCTCCTGCAGGTGCATTAACACAATAATGCCTTCTCTTATCACCCTAAGAACATCAAGCCTCTGAGAATTTAACAGGTTTATATAGATATATTTCAAATCAATGAGCCTAACCTAGTCATCCTCAGATCCCCAGCCAATGAAGAACCCTTTAACAGTAACAGACAAGTAGTCAATGGCAATGACAACCCCAATAGGATTAGCAAGCTGTCCCATCGCATGCAATGTTTGCTTTTAGCTTAAAATGCAAGTCCCTGTGCTAATGAATATTTACTAATGTTATAATCTTTGCCAGGCCAACCATTTGCATTTGCATCCATAGAATATTGAGTGAGCCTATTCTGATTATTCTGATTTCCCCTCTTCGTTGTATAGACAGGAGCATCTGCAGACCAAGCTCCCCATGCACATCATATTCGAGTGACAGAGCATGCATGTCCTACCTCTGTCCAATGTCAGGGGCTGGACCACTGTTGCCATGTCTGTTGTCGGATGTAGAGTGACGCTCGATACTCACAGCCTCAGCAGCAGCAGCAGCAAAAACACACAAGCTGGAGTGATAAAAAGAGAAAGGGGGAGGAGAGAGAGAGAGAGAGAGAGAGAGAGAGAGAGAGAGAGAGAGAGCAAAAACTAGAGATAGAGAGAGAATGTCATCTCACAGAGACAGCTAAAAAACAATAAACTTTATTTTCCTCATATGAATATATATATACATACATATGAAAGAATATTGGTAGTACTCCAGTGAAGAAATGCAAATGACCACAGACCAAAAAAACAAAAAAAAAAACATTGAACTGGGGCCACCACCTCTCCGTAGCATCTCACGGATGACACAATGCATTTCATGGGTTAACATTGCTGATTGATGCCTTTTATGAATCATGCTATTTTTAAATCATTAACGGTTGTCATGGTAACAAAGTGAGCTTTACTGCGATCATCCTTACCTGGGTAGCTTGAGAAACAGTTTACTAAACCATTCTTATGTATAATCACCCATATAATGTATGCTGAGTTTGAAGAAATAACCCCTCTGGATATTTTTGTGATATATATTTTTTTAGTTCTTAGTTCTTTTCATATCTATATAGAATGTTAGTTTACTTGTGCTCTTTATAAAAATCTCTTTTACTGAAGTGCGCACAAATTTTATTTTTTACTGATTTTTTTTTACTGATGTATTAATAAACACACATTAAAATACAGTCTGTTACTGATTGCAGAGCTAGTTCTATAAACACTGGTTACATAAGTGTAGAGATAAGCAACAGAGTGGCATATACAGTACTAATACAAACAAATTGCCAGTTAGGTGGAATGTTCAAATTAACCAGGACTAACATCAATACAAAAGTCTACTGGTGAATTTATTTTATTCATTTGACTCTTTTCCAACAGAACATTTTACCCAGTAGGATGTCAATGTTCCATGCCAAGCATCAGAAAATGGATTGGAGATAATTCTATGTTTCCCAAAATGACAAATACATTTTGTATGAACCGAGCACAGCTAAGGACAACATATTTATCACAAACCTATTGTGAGGAAATCAAAATGACAAAACTGCTGCTGGTAACTAAATTTAGCCTTCCATCTCAAAACCCTATAATTGATATAAAAACATAGAGTTTAGAGTACAGAATCTCGCCCAGCTATATTTAAGTGTGAAATCTGCATTTCAGATGGGCAGCTGTTCACTAAGAGACTGCTCACGTGTAGCAAATACACAGGTGCTGCTTAAAATGTAATGTGCTTTTGTCATATAACGGTTATATAACTTTCATATCACTTTTAAGTGTAAATCTGTAAAGGCAGTTATAAATTGAATACTTATCTGGAACCTCCTTCTGGTAATTAACCACTAGACATCAACCTTGCAAGGAAGCCTAATTTGCCAGCCATCTTTACTCTGTGCTCCTAGAGAATGACCCTTTCATCCTCTCCATGCTAAATCACATTTCATTCTATTTTGAATATATACAGATAAGCAAGTTGATATGCTCCCATGAATGCACCAAACATTAATAGTCAACATTTTATAAGTTGACAAATAATCAACAGCTAAAACAAAGTTTCAAAATGTATTTTACCCATGAGCCCCATGGGTGGAGTTCGTTAATATGCTTCCTGTTAGTTGCAAAATAAGTGCAACGATTGGCTGTTGAAAAGCCTGATAAAAGGACTTCCAGCCTTCGACTGCCTCTGATTGGTTGCACACATGGGCCTCTGTATTTTAGTACTATAACTAAATTCCTGCTGTGCCCTAGCACCTATAAAAAATATCTGCTACTACAAGAACAACTGATATCTGTTTTGTGGAAAAATTGATTTTCTTATTACTTGCAGGGATTTGTAAGGAATTGTGATTTATCAAGTACAAGTACTTAACATATTTCTGGTTAGCAAAACATGTTCCTGGTTAGCAAAATTCTCTGACTGATTTTGCTTATAAAGAAACAGAGTTTGCAGATGCTGCCTATTTATAGTACAACCATCTGTAATAAGAATCTGAATGCTCACTTTTACTTATAACCGTAAAACATAAATATGCAATTCCACTGAGGGTATGAGTTTAACATGTTTATGGCAAATTACTTTAAAGGAATAGTTCAGTGTGAACATAAAAACTGTGTAAATAGATAGGCTGTGCAAAATAAAAACTGTTTCTAATATAGTTAGTTAGCCAAAAATGTAATGTATAAAGGCTGGAGTGAACAGATGTCTAATAAAACAGCCAGAATCCAACTTCCTGCTTTTCAGCTCTATAACTCTGAGTTAGTCAGCGACTTGAAGGGGGGCCACATGGTACATTTCTGTTCAGTGAGTTTGTAATTGACCCTCAGCATTTAGCTCAGATTCAAAAGCAACAGATATGACCCATGTGGCCCCCCCTCAAGTCTCTGATTGGTTACTGTCTGGTAGCCAGGGCAACCAGTCAGTGTAAACAAAGAGAGTTGAAAAGCAGGAAGTAGTGATCTGACTGACTTGTTATACATGAAATCACTCCAGCCTTTATACATTACATTTTTGGCTAACTAACTATATTAGAAACATTTTTTATATTGCACAGCCTATCTATTTACCCAGTTTTTATTTTTACACTGAACAATTCCTTTAACCTTCAACAACTTTCCTGTTCCCATTACAATATAAAGCTGATTAGTAATAATACAGATAATTACTACATAGCAGCACCGAAACCAGTGCAATTGGCATGAAAATTGAATAAACCTAATGTTCTGCTTTATAATTTGCAACAACCCCTAAGCTTAGCTTCTCAACAGCTGCTCAGAGCCCACTGAGCCTGTGAGTGTCACAGACACTTTCCAAGATGGTGACCCCCGTGATACGTTTGAAGTCCTGGATCATTGCTGCTATTGAGAAGCTGAAACTTTAGGCTGGTAAATAAGTTCAGTATATAAAATATGGCATTTTTGGCCATTTTCATTTAAGGGATTAGTTCTCCTTTAAGCATGGCAGTAAACTGTCTACACAAATTTTTTGCAGAAGCCAACTAGATTGCTTGGTTCTCCACCTGTACATTTGTTTCATATGAATCCATCTTTTGTTGACTAGTGTGAAACTATTCCTATTTTAAATTGTTATCACCATTATTATTGTATAATTATAAAGTGGATCAGCAGTGCTATGTAAAATGAAGGTACAGTTCAGTAAGAAACAGTAACAAAGAAAAGAAAGACACAATAAAGCATCAATTATAACCTGAATGCAGAAATTGTTAAAGATCCTGGACCTCATTTGAAAATCATAATTTTTATTGAACTGATTTACCCTTTTCAAAGAAGAATATGTGCTAGTAGTAATACTGGTATGTTAATAAGTAATATTTTTGCCAACTATATAATTACAGTCTGTCCCTATCAGTACCTACAACTATATTGCATATCTGAAGTAAAACATAAAGGGAGAATTTAATGAATACAAATTTAGCTGCATTGGTAAAATTGATGTTTTATGAGTACAAAGCTGCCTTTATGGGTCAGATTGAGCCTGTTTTAAAAGTATTCAAAACTGCAGTTAGCAGATGGCATGAGATTTGAGCAGTGGTATAAATCTAGCATAAAAACTATCCTCTTGGAAAAGCTTCCACTAAACTGATCTGTGGGTGTCATTTATGTCTGGTAGTGTATAAAAATATCATTTAAATTTGCCCTAGTTTGACCTGAATTCTGATATGAAGATGGTCTGATTTATTGCGTATTTGTGAGGCTATCAGTACTGCCCTGTTAATAAGTAACCAGGGTATGTAGCTGATGATGTATAGTATGAGAATTGCTCAAATTCTAGTACCGGCTTTCACTCTTTTTATTAATGGTTAAATGTCATTTGTGTCGATGGCTATGTTAGTTTATGTGTTCTTTTATGTGACAGGGAATGAAGAAATTTGGTCAGGTACAAAATGAGCATGGGAGCAAACAACAGTAGCAAGAGGAAAGTTCATCCAGAAAAATAATGATTGTTAACACTAGACAAATTCTCAAAAAACATTATACCATATAATAATCAGAGTGGCCTGAATTTTGATTGTCATTTAAAAATTTAATTTATTTGTGTTGAGTCTAATATTATCAAATATTAAACCCACAAAACTGTCATTTAAAAAAAAACAAGTCACAAGGCAGCAAAATTGCCCAATGAAACACTGAAAATGGCAGGGGAAAATAATCAGTTAGTTCCTCTAATCTTTTGCTTAACTGTCTTATAATAAGAATACAATGCTTGAATTATTTTTAACTGTCTAAATCTCATTAAATATGCTGTAAGGGCAAAGAATTGCTTCCTTATGTTAGGTTTCAGTTTTGATTTCCCAGCTCAGCATATTGTGTACCCTAGTCCTTAACTTTGCCTGCTTTTGACAAGTGTTTTTCTCCTCCACATAACTTCTCATTTTTCCTCATCTAAACTGTACAAATAAAGGTCATTGTTCTCATATTGTAAATGTCAGTTATTCTCTACCTTATTGTCTTCCTCTGATTCTATATTATTATTGTCTTTCACAGGTAGGTCCATCAAAACCAAGGGAGCAATTTATTATGCCCTGATATTTTACTGTTCAGTGAATTTAAATTTCCTATTTAACAATGTATGTTCTAGATTTGCTCCAGCATTGAAAATAATGGTCTGATTAATTTCTCCCCATGTCTTATTTCATCGGGAGTAAGGGAGATCAACAGAATGTCGCAGTCAAGAAATGTTTGAAAAAATCTCTTAACAATATGACCTAAGCAATTCAAATGAGTGAGACAATTCAAAATGAGACATCAAGCCCCCATTAGTAATGTCTTAGCAAGGTTTGGACACAGTAGAAAGAACACACCTAGGGGCACATTTACTTAGCTCGAGTGAAGGATTAGAAGGAAAAATACTTTGAATTTCGAAGTATTTTTTTGGCTACTTTGACCATCGAATTGGCTACTTCGACCTTCGACTTCGAATCTAACGATTCTAACTAAAAATCGTTCAACTATTCAACCATTTGATAGTCAAAGTACTGTCTCTTTAAAAAAAACTTCGACCACCTACTTCGCCACCTAAAACCTACCGAGCACCAACGTTAGCCTATGGGGAAGGTCCCCATAGGCTTTTCTAGCAATTTGTGATCGAAGGAAAATCGTTCGATCGATGGATTAAAATCCATCGAATTGTTCTCTTTCCTTCGATCGTTCGATTGAACGATTTTTCCTTCGATCGTTCGATCAAACAAATTGCGGTAAATCCTTTTACTTCGATATTCGAAGTCGAAGGATTTAACTTCAATGGTCGAATATTGAGGGTTAATTAACCCCTTGATATTTGACCCATAGTAAATGTGCCCCGTACAGTACAAATGTGTCTATCATGGTGAAGCAGAGAAACCAAGCTGGTTAGGGGGAGATGTGCTAAAATCCCTTCACAATGCAAGACATGTAGTATGAAGCCTTCTGAAAACAAAAGGTATTTACATGCATCATGCTACACACATAGCACTGCCTTCATACCATGTCATGGTGAGCAGGCCCAGATTTGTGGAAGGCCACCAAGGCCCGGGCCTAGGGTGGCAGGATTTTAGGGGGCGGCATGCTGCCCAACCACACCCATATTAGTTCTAAAACACTGGGGATGCGCTGGAGATACAATAATTTTTTAAATTTTCTGTGTGCCAATCCCCATTGCTCCAGTCCAGATGATAAAAATTTGCACGAATAAAGAGCAGGGGACAGGGGCCTAGGGGCACCCACTATGTAAATCCGGCCCTGATGGTGAGACAGGAGAGCTCAGCAGGTACTGGTGTATACCAATGTCCTTTTGTAGCTCCAAACATTCTGGCAGCTGCTATGGAGCTCCTACTGAACTTGGAATACCATCAGAGTGAAAAAAACAGTAGAAACAAAAATGAGAAACAGTCTAGCCCAAGGGTTAGGGCAGGTGACAAGCAGAGGTCAGGGTGGTCAGCTAACAAGTAGTGATCTGCCTGTCCTGATCTTAGAGTCAGAAGAACAGGTAGCATACAGCGTTACAGCAGCAACCTAGAATTCAGACAAGGGTCAATAACCAGCAAGAGAAGCAAAATCACAAAAACAGGCTTACAGGGAAAAGCCATCACTGCTACAGGGTTTTAAAGGTCCTTATGAGCAAATTCACCAGGAGCATGTTTGCAAGGATGCAGGCACGTGCCCAGCAGTTTTGAATAGTCCATGCTGGTATGTGCAAGTAGCAGCAGGTGCAAGTTCCCATATGTATGGATGTATGTATATTTTTATTTATATAGCAACATATATGCACACAGCAGAACACTAAATTAATTACAGAGGTCATTACAATAATAAATACAAAGTACATTTACAGTAAAGTTTAAGAGCTAAGTGTCAAACACAAGAAGAATGACATCGCTGTTTATAAAGCTTGCAATCTAAATGGGTGGTTAACTTACAGACACACATAGGAGCATATTAAGTGCTGTAGGTTACAGTTGTTGCACTGTGCCAGTTGCCAGTTTAGGTGTTATGTGAGTACTCTAAAATTCACACCATATACTCTTATCAAGAATGCACTCAGTACTAATTATACATATAAAACAACAGGTTACATATTTCAACCAAAGCACAACAGCAATTCTCTTACATAATCTGTTTTTGTCATAACAATCCAATCATCCTGTAAGTTAATGGGTCATATATCTGAACAAGTTGGGTTTATTGCATTGCAACAATCACTATTGAACTGCAGAGCCGTGCAGCCTTAGTCGGTTGCATACTGTATACCTTTCATTGTAATGAAACAGAAATCAGGAGCCATTGACCTATATGCTTCACATTGTATATGGTTAAACTGTTAAGTCAGGGAAGGGTATTGGAATGCATTCATTGTTCTACTTGCAGCAGGCTTTAAAAAGCTAATCACTGATTGGTTGTTAGGTAACTGCCCATAGGCAAATGTGCCCAGTGTTGATAAATGAGCCCTTGTGTGTTATTTTACTGTACATGAGTTTAGGAACAAACAATTCAGCACAACTGCTCCCAGTTTATGATGAGGCACACATGACACACACACACACACTGGACATATTTGTAATAGACACGACACAATTGTTTTCATCTGCAATTGCACCAGAATTCTGAGGAAAATGGTGCATTATTGGAAAAAATTTCCTTTAAATGAGATTAACTGTTTTATTGAATATTTTATTGTGTCTCCACCCTGGAATTTAACCTGATACCTGGTTGTTAGGGTAAGTTGTAAGGAGTAAGTCTAGCAACAAAAAATAAGTTTGTATTACTATTTTAGTAATTAATTATCCGTTTGTTCAAGCCCTCTTCAATTTTTTTTTGTATTTTAGTCTTTTATTTTCATGAAAAAGAAAAGAAATCCACATTGCTTTTACAGGAGTAGGCGGAAGCTGGGCATATCCCAGCCCGTTTGGGCATTAAACGATTCTCGCATTGACCTCTTATCCCTGTGAACCACAATATAATAAAACTTTTCGCCAAATCCAATGACCATTCATTCAGTTTTAAGAAAAAGAGAAAAGCAGATAGAAAAGCAGAAAATAGAAAAGGAAAGAAGGGAAGAGAAGAAGAAAAAACTATTGTATGTAACAATAAATATGTCTAAGCTCTCTTTAGTTTTTCAATTTTTCTGTATTATTCAGAACACTGTGTGACCACTATAGGTATTTATAGTGTACAGTACAGTTTTACAAGTTCTCTGTAATTCACTAGGGGGTAAATTTACTTATGGTCCAATATCAAGGGCTAATTAACCGATATTTGACTGTCGAATGGAAATCCTTGAACTTCGAATATTGAAGTCAAAGGATTTACCGCAATTCGTTCGATCGAACGATTAAAAATCGTTCGATTCAAAGGATTTTAATCCATCAATCGAACGATTTTTCTTTGACCAAAAAAAGATTGCTAAGCCTATGGGGACCTTCCCCATAGGCTAACATTGACTTTGGTAGGTTTTAGGTGGCGAACTAGGGCGTCAAACTTTTTTTTAAAGAGACAGTACTTCGACTATCGAATGGTCGAATAGTCAAACGATTTTTATTTCCAGTTCAAAGTCGTAGTCGAAGGTCGAAGTAGCCAATTCGTTGGTTGAAGTAGCCAAAAAAAACATTTGAAATTTGAAGGTTTTTTTATTCTTTTGCTTCACTCGAACTAAGTAAATGGGCCCCTCGATGTCTCCAGGGACAATACTTTGTGCAAGACATGGATATATATATATACAGTATATCAATGCAGTGCAAAGGGTTAAACTCACAACGGCAATGGCAAGATACAAACTATGCAATCATAACAAAGTTCATTTCTACAGAATTGTCCAACACTTCTGACAGATCCACCTTATGTTATGATGGAGTCCAGAAAGAGACTGAGCACATGTTCCCTTCTCTATTTAACACTGAGGAGCAAAGAACTGATGTAACACCCCTGGGCTGAAGGGGAATACTTCCCTCTCATAGGGCATAGGTTACTGACCTGGGACTTCCTGAGCACTTGGAAAGTGTTAACCTTTTGAGTTCCCTCCATAATAAAACAATGATGTCAAACAAAGAAGTCTATTGAGATGTTGGACATGCTGGGGGCAATAAAAATATTTTGAAAGGAAACATCTGGCCTGCAGTTGGATGGCTCTGGTCCAATAATTCATACATGACATCGTTTGCACATCAGCAAATTCTGACAGGGTAATTAAAAGTGTTAAATTTGCCCACATCTAGTAACCAATAAGCTGACCAGTGAATAATACCTGTTAATTGGCTGCTATAGGGAACTAAAAAAGTAAAAAAAACTTGAGATCATTCATTATATTACCCTGATAGTACAGAGAACTATAACCACTTGCTTTATCCCATTCCTGGATGTAGCTACCGACTTCTGTTGAAGTGTAAATGTAATGTATGAGAGCGCTACTGCATTTGTTAGTGGGAACATACTATCAACCTCATGTAATATAACCACATGTGACCAGACCTTGTTTGTTCCTTTATTATCTCTATTTGGGGTAAGGCCAGACCCTCATGAAGTAAAATGAGCGATTCACCTGAAGAACTAATGTCTTAGTTGGTGGAAATTAAATACTTTATTATAAAAAGTGACTGGATCTCAGTTTTTACCCAGAAAGTGTGTTACAAAGAGCAAAATGTTCCATGAGGCAAGCTGATAAAAAGTTAATTACTTTGTGATTGGAAGGGGGCTCTGCCTGTTAAGAATTGATGCTAACTATTAAACGTAATTCACACTAACAATGTCTTGATTACGTGACACTGCAGCCGAACAACTCATTAAACCTAGCAAAGTCTAATTACAGTATAAAATAAGGTATTGATTTCCACATTTCCAATTAAATGAAGAGCAGTGTCGCTAAGAACACATTAGGGTTTGAGGAACTGCATCCTAGGTCTGCAATGAATCGAGGGAAATTGGAATTCTTTGCTATAATTTACTGTGTGACAAATGAAAGCTCCAGAGTGCTTGAGCAAACTTATAGGCACAATAGTTATGTTTCCTTCTGCGTCTTACATGCCTGTTTCTGTTGGGGGATTCATGCTGAAGTTTGCTATACAAGTATGGGACCATTTACCAGAATGCTCAGGGCCTGGGGCTTTCAGGATAATGGATATTTCTGTACTTTATACGTAAGTCTACTATAAAGTCATGTAAACATTACATAAACCCAATAGGCTGGTTAGGACTAATTATATCTTAGTTTGGATGAATTTGGATTCTTTTGATCAAATGGGCCTATGGGAGACAGCATTTCTATAATTTGGAGCTTTCTGGATAAAGGGTTTCTGCATACCTGTACAAAGAAAGTCACAAGGAGTTGTATGAAATAGCCATATGAACCTAAATATTACAGTAGCAGGTGTTGGCTATCTTTCCCCATACCCTTAGCAGTTTTGCTCCACCAAGTGTTCATCATGAACTCAAACTACAGATTAACATTTTGCTAGTTGACGTTGTGCATTGTAATTAGATATCAGGAGGGTGGATGGAGTTCTGTTTCAGTTCTTAGAGCTACAGTTGTTTATTACATCTAGTGACAATCACAAGAGCAAAGAGAGGAGTGCACACCAGCCAGTTAGCTTAATTCTCTTGCATTTAATGGTCTGCTGACTCCTGATAGAAAAGTTTTTTATGCTAAATTGCATTATGAATCCAAACCTGATGTTGCTGGGCTACAGCTCTTAGCATATTGGGGACAAAGCAAATGCAACCCTTGGGGCTAATCGACAAAGCAACTAAATTGGTAGAGCATCAGAGCAACAGTGAGTGCCAGGTGGAGTGTGGCTTTTGTACTTTGCCTCTCATCCATCCTAACTACAAACCATAGATCCAAAATTCCCTCACGACCAAGCAAATTTACAGCTAAAATAAACATTTTATTGCAAGAGACCGCCTGGCTGATTTTCATGCTCAGATCACCTACTGTATATTATATCCACCACTGGAAACACAATAAAACAAGCATTAACTACATATATAATACAATACTAAAATGGAGAAAACAGTTATTCATTGCGCAAGAGTTAACTGAACTGAATCTTGTTTAGTACAGGAATTGTTAACAAAAGGCAGCTCTGGTCTGTACCTTAGTGGCCACATGCCAGCAAGCTTAGGGAGGGTATCTTGTAACTGTATAACCCCCTTATATACAACATTAAGAATCATTTAAGGGTACTTAACCTTAAAACTCTCCAACTTGCACCCCCTTAAATTGATTAATTAAAATGCAAAATAATTGAGCACTTATTACAAATAATGCTACATCAATCATATTACTAATACCTAGCATAGGTAGGTTAATGTGCAGATTACAGATTCCTGGATTACTTTGTTATCAAACAGCAAAGGGGCAGACTTTGCATTGTTTAACATAAGGTTTTTAATTGCATGGAAAATAAACAAAACAAACAGGGGTCTGGTGCACACAGAGCAGGCAGGAGCCTTAGTAGACTTGAGGGTCCACTTGCATTCATTGGGCCACTGACCTACTAATACTGCTTTAAGGATCCCTGACTGTTGTTGCTGAGCTGCAGCTCGCAGAACACTATAACCTTTGAAAATATGGAATATCCTTGGTGTTGTAGTCGGATGAAACACTACTGTTGTGGGAGGTTGATGTCATCTTTGACACGCTTTTTCCTGAATAGGTATATGCTTATTATTATTATTAGCCAACATATTGCATAGCACTGCTTAAAGGCCTGGTAAGGCAAAGTTTATTTCTATTGCAATCTGAACAGCAAAGAATACATTAAAGGTTTGAGATCTCTTAACTGGAATCCTGATATCCTATTAGGTTAATTTTCTGTGTAACATTTTTAAGTGGACTTAAGGTATAGTGATCACAATTATGGTAAAGCCTCTTTCCTGAAAAATCCCAAGTTCCAGGCATTCTGGATAATAAATCCCATACTGTACTTGTACAATGCTGCTTCTATGTCAGAAAACAAGCAATACCCCAAGCACAGATGGCAAGCTGCAAGGCTGCTGCACTAAGTTTTATCAGGTGTGTTATTTAATAATGTGTTTTACTATTGTTTAAAGGTTGTATTTTTTAAATAAATTAGAGGTTTGGGTTGTGAAGTATTTATTTTTTAAATAAATAAGAGGTTTGGGTTGGCTTTGCATTTACGAAGTTATATGAAGTTAATATATATACTTTTAATTGCACCTATCACACACAAAGATGTTGACTATTAGGGCTACAGCTTCTGCCTTGTGAGCCATGTTGCCTATTATGAGCATGTATGTGCTGCAATGGGGCCATCTAAACTAGGAGCCCCCTTCCACTTTGTGGAGGGTTCAGTCATCATGCAGGAGGGTGGCCAACCCTACCTCCATTTGGGGGGAAAACAATATATATATGACAGTTGCCCTTTAAAATATATAATAGTTACATTATTCATAGAAAGTTACACACTAAGCAGCTTACAATATAAGATAACTAATGACTGGGTAGAAATACTGGTACTAGTAAAGCACAAACTGGCACTTTACTGTTTGTACTATTTGTGCTTGTGCTAATGCCTTTCATCAGTGAATCTACTGTACAGTATGTTCTACAAATACATGCCTGGGGAGTGTCAACTTTAATCTCCATAATAAGAATAAATGCAAATTCTGACACAGAGTGGGAAAACAGGTAAAGGAGAGAAGAATGAACTATTTAACCAAAACAAGATTAAAACATCTGTGAACCCCTCACTTCCAGTTCTTCCTATAGAATGTGAGAACATTAAGATCTGATATGAGGATTAAGTCATTGGGGGGAATTCACAAAAGTTTCGGTAAAAAAAGTAACCCAGAAGTGGCGGTCGACAAATTTGTAAAATGTCGTATGAACGGCAAATTCACAAAGGCAGATGTTACCATCTCTGAATGTCTCGTAAGTCTGACAATTTTCTAAAATGTCGTATATCTTTTCATCGTACAAACGACATTTACCAAGACTTTTTAAATGACAATTTGTCTGACATTTTCATTTTGGAGAGCCTAAAGTGTCTGAAAAATTGTCGGTAAAAAAAACCAGTTTACGAGTAATTCATAAAAATGTCGGGAAAAGTGGCGCCGAAAAAACCACGCCCACTTTTAACGACACTAATTCAAAAGTGTCGCACATGTCGGAAAATTGGCGGAGAAATGCTCTGTGAATTTGTCGGCTGTTGCTACGACACTTTCTACGACATTTTAAAGACATTTTTTCGTTCCCCACACTTTTGTGAATTCCCCCCATTGTGTTGAAATGAGAAATTTCATCACTCCCTTACCATCTTTGGTATCTTTTGGAAGAATATCTAATTTATAAATATTACATTTATGCCGAAATTGGGTGTAAATGCAGCCCCTTATGTTATTGCATGTCCTGGGCTCATTTCTGCTGTCCCTGGTGCAGACTACTGACAGGTGCCAGAAATGAATATATAATGCCCCCCATAAGCATGTGTTCATTACAGGGCTACCCGGCATCTTGCTTGCACACTTTTCTCCTGACTAGATTGCAAACAGTTTGGCAAAAATGAGGCAGTCCCCTGCTTTACCACTAGTATTTGGACTCTCTCCACCACTCATTGTTTGCAACAGTCAGTCAGGGCATCTGCATCCATGTGTTGTCCATGTTCAGGATCATCTAGCCAGTAGACTTTGCATCTTCACCAGTTTAAACTGAGTGCTCTACTAACGGTGTCCCTATTCTGTACTCTGCTGACTCATCAGTCCTTGAGTGGGAGGCCCATGTGTTCTAAAGGGCAAGGGAAGAAAAAACAGTGACACCTAACTCCAAACTGCTGGTTAAGCACCATTCATGTCAGATCCCCTGACACTGTCCGGAAAGCACACAGTTTTAGCCATGATGGCACATTTGACTACAGGGTATTATATAAGTCCCCTAGATTTCCCCAGCAGAAAGAAAAATGAATATTACCAACTTCCTAGCCTCTTGAAACTATTTACTCCATTCACTCATTCACCGCAGTGGTGCAAGAGGGAATTTTTTTAGACATGGACTTGCTTCAGTTTCCCCTTTTAGATCAAGAAATTACAAAATACATAGATTTTTTTTGTGTGATTAAAACAATTGGCAAACTATGTTCAGCAAGAAACCTATTCGTTGAATTTATGTTGAACTAGGGGGGTATATTGTCCCTTTAGGCAAGCAGATCTTTTTTTTTATCAAAAATTTGAATACAGACTAGCAGAGTGCATGAGCACTTTTCATCATTCAAAATGGCTACACTCCTTCTCTCTGAGACTTGACCCTTGGCCTAGCCTTCCATTCAAAGACTGCCCCTGTACACCTTTAACTTTCTCCGCCATACTAACCCCCTTATGCCCACTCACTTGTTTGCAACGAGCAGCAGACTTTAAGCTGCAGAAGTGGTTGGGGATGGTGTACTGTATGGTAGTTACTCCAGTGCATACCTGTGCCATAAATGAGTGCAGCTAACACAGACACAGACACAAGCCCTGTACTTAAAATTCCTGTTAAGGAGGCGTTAAGAAGCTCCTGGCATAACAGAGGGGCACATACGTTCTCCCACCCTCTGCGCCTCTTATATGCATCAAAAGCTAGTTCCATTCAAAATAAGCAAAAAGCATATATTTAGAATTTTATTCTTGGAAAGGTAAGAGTTTTTTATCGGGGCGCAACATAAAGATCAAAATGCAAAAAGTAGGCTGTTTGTTTTACCTTGTCCCATTTTTTTGTCAATAACAGGCCCTTAATTCTCTATATAGTCTGCCAAATAAACACTTAAATATGTTGTAGTGCAAATAATAGTCAACGTTTAAACTGGGGAACAAAGTTGAGTGAAATGCACAGCTGGACACATTGCTTCTTGTTTATATGCACACTCTGCTGTATATCAGCAATCAGCATATTATGAAGCAGTTGAACCTTCCTAAAAATGTTATGATTACATTACAGTATATACTAGTATATGCCAATTACAGTATATACAGCAAGCATGAAAGGGAATATATACTGTACCTTCCTTAAAATGTTATAATTTGCAGTCCCCTAACTCATCATCATCATCATTTATTTATATAGCGCTGTCAAGATACGCAGTGTAACTCTCCAATGAAGCTATACCAAGGCCACATATAGTTGTTTATAGGAGTTAGAAAAAATATTTGTAACTGCTTCAGTAACAAGTTCATGGAAACAGAGTTGGATGTACACACAGCTGGCAAGGTTCTCATTGAAGAACCTTCTTGCATTCAGTGGGCAGATGTTTCTGGAAAGTTGGGGAAATGTTTTACCAGGTTGTGTTATTAATTCAAAACTTCAATGATGATTTTGCTGGAATACAGTTTCCAGAATGACATTGTTCCTTTTTTAAGAGTATGGGTTTTATTTTATGCCAGTATTTGGAAAGGTTTAAATAATTCTTTCCCAAAGAGGGGTTATCCTCCCCCCTCTGGATTTGACATCATTACTAGCTTTATGCACTGGGAAACCTATATGTGGATTTTCTACACATGTAAAAATGTTGATTAAAAATAACATTTGTGTTTTCTTCTTGGTGTTACTACCCCTTTTACATAGGTGCTTTCTACCTCTGATGTAAACTTAATGGCAGCATGTACTGTAAGGGTAACCAGCAATTTGCCTGCTAATTGTTTTCCCTTTCTGAAAATTTGGTATCA
Source organism: Xenopus petersii (assembly GCA_038501925.1). Classification (NCBI taxonomy): domain Eukaryota; kingdom Metazoa; phylum Chordata; class Amphibia; order Anura; family Pipidae; genus Xenopus; species Xenopus petersii. The sequence continues at coordinate 38,571,501 of CM076677.1, forward strand.
GATCTCCTAAAACTGCCTGATGCAGTCTATGTGAATTTCGTGAAAATGCCAGAGAAACAGTCACATGGTGTTCATAGAGCAGCATGAATGTATGTAAAAGCACCCTGAAGCCCTTGTGCTTTCATCCTCTACATCAAGGAATAAAGCAATTACTGTGGTTGCCAATTCAAGCAACTAGCTAGCAATTACATAGTGGACTGAACTAGAAAAATGGGTGCAGTTTAATGGTAGATTGCTTTAAAAACAAATGTAAAAGCAAATAAAGAAGAAGCATGAAGCTTTTAAAGGGCTGTCCAGTTCAAAACTTTTAGTCTGGTTTCAAACATTGAGAAAATGGACTATTAGCAGACCAGCCAGTTGCGTCAATGTGGTCTATTTATTATGTTGTGTAAAAAGTGGAGTAAAACATTACTGGTGATACTGCTCATAGTACCGTATATACCCGCATATAAGCTGAGTTTTTCAGCATCCAAAATGTGCTGAAAAAGTCTACCTCGGCTTATACGCGGGTCAGCGGTACCTGACCCGAGCAGCTGAGATTGCAGTCACTTTTAATCATTCCTATACCAACAGTTCACTTGGGGAGAGACTGCAATATCCCACAATGCCCTCTGTTGGTTACCGTATATACTCGTGTATAAGCCGACCCGTGTATAAGCCGAGGTACCTAATTTTACCTACAAAAACTGGGAAAACTTATTGACTCGCGTATAAGCCTAGACACAACTACAGCCCTGTCTCCCAGCAGCGCACATTCTGCCAAGATAGAAGTTAAGAGAGGAGAACAGTTTACTCTAGTTCTCTCTTAACTTCTATCTCTCCCATGTTAGAGTTTAGAAAATGATGCTGACCATCCAGTGACAGATTTGGCAACTTTGAGTTGGCAGCCCATCAGCCTATATATGGTAGCATGGCGCCCGCACAAAATTTTCTGGGGGGGGGGGCAAAGTCATCAATCATGAACAAGCTGTTATTCTAGACTAAGCCGGAATACAATAACTAGTTGCTATGTTTGTATGAAATCATTTTATTGGCAAAGCCCATAACGTTTTTCACAACTTACAGAATTGTATAACTAGGGGGCTGTTTAAGTATAAAGTATAAATCATGAGAATGTGCTGCACTATACATATTGGTAATATAAATAATAGGTAAACATTTATTTGAAAAACATTTGACCAGAAGCAAAAAGTCACTTATGTAATGATCCAAGCTGGGACTAATAAATGCCAAAAGCCCACTATATGGGTTATATGAGAGCCATGGAAGAGCCAGAACATGAGAGACTTTATGAGAAGTGATATCACATAGAATCAGAGCTGTCAACATAAATTGCTGAGGTGCTGGAGGAAAAAATACAGAGGGGCTAAGATTGGAATTTGGCTGGTTTCCTTGATTCATTAGCCACAAATAGCTATGTATAGCACAGTATAATCATTTAAAATAGATAATGGGCATAATAACCCTAAACTTGCCAGTATAATAACTACAGAAAATGGATAATCAGCATATTACCAGTGATCTGGTAACCTTAATATATATAGGACTAAAACAATGGCCTCCCTAATCAATGAGTTTCATGCAGTCATTTGCACTGAAAACCTCTGGGATAAAGTCATGGGGTCCATAGTTGACCTCTACACTTCAGCAGTTCCTAGCACTTCCCAGTGGAGTAAAAAGAATCCATTAGCAAGCTCTCGTATGGCAAAAGAAGGAAGTCCTTCTAAAATAGGGCCTTGATTTCATATTCTTTAAAACTGTACACATTTAAAATATAAATTACTTTGTAAATGAGTCTTTAAGTCTTATGACTACAATATGTTCGGGCAACCGAATGAGAACAATATATTCTATTTCTGAACTATAGTTTATTAAACAATATGGTCAGTTACCAGGCACAAGAAACATTCCTTGTGGTTCTCTTTTCTGGCAGAACTTGCTATTCTAGTCACTTGAATGCTAGTTGCTTATATGCCTGTCAAATTTCTCTGTGTCTTCTAGCAATTTTCTCGAAGGGAAATTGTACATGGAGCGATATTGGGTGATTTTGCCTGATCGGCCGGGTGTTCGGGGTCAGAGCCTATGTCCCAATAAAGGCATTTTAAGATAATAAATCGCTGACTGGTGCCGTCAATTACTATTTGTGGCCTGGAACAGAAAGCCAAGGCCACACTTCTAGTTATTGTTCTTCTATTGCTGTCTATGCTCAATCTTCTGTTGGTGGATTTTTGCCTCTAAAAGCACTTAGCCCAGTGAGCCACCTCAGGCTTCTATGGCACTAGCTCCCATAATAGATTTTGGTGCACACAGACTCATAGCTCACTTTTTAGTAACATTGTTACTAAATACAGTAAAATTGTCAAAAGGATAAAAGGTCTGGTTACACACACAGCACAACCTTAGAGCCTTAAACTTCCCCTTGCTTACAAGGACCAATCTGACTATGAAGATTTTCATTCATCCAGGTCATGGTATTTCTAGTATAGGTAAATCTAAAAACAACTGGACTTGCTGAGTAATCATTGAAGACGTTGCACTACTCATCCGAGCAGCTTCTTCAGTTCAACCTGTTGTGGGAAGTTCTCGGCATATACAGTAAACTCTTCCACTAAACCAATCACAATGGCACATTGTAACTCTTCAAAGAGGTGACATCTGAAAACATGACACATTGGATTATCCTACCACAGTAACTACACAGAATCAACACCTCTGTGAATGTTCAGATGTCACCTCTTTGAAGAATTACATTGTGATTGGATAAATGGAAGAGTTTATATGCCCAGAACTTCCCACACCAGTCAGTTGAACTGAAGAAGCTGCTCTGATATATCTTGATAAAGGGCCGAGATTAGGCCAGAAATTTTGCTTGTACCAGATCAGAAGCCAAATGTTACAATAAAGGCTTTTTATTTAACATCTTCTTGTAGCAGTGCTGTGTTATACACTGGATGATAGGAAGTCAAGCAGGCTGCCCCCTAGCACAAACAGTAGTAGTTTCTGTATCAATCAATCCACCGTGCAGTCACAGGAGAGAACCTCCTTTCTCCCTCTTCTAAACGTACCCGTGCAGTACTCTGGCAAGATCCTACCGCTGCTGTGACAAATAAAACTTTAAATATAATATCATATGTGCACTGTTTTGATCCAGAGGAAGGCAAAAAAACCCAGTCTGAAGCCAGTGCCAATTATGCTTCAAGAGCGAAAAAAATTCTTTCCTGACCCCAATGGCGATCAGAAACATTCTGTGGATCAAGCGATTCACATTTAATCAACATAAATGAATACAATACAGACTCTCACAATTATAATGTATAAATATACAGAAACCACAATATAACAGAGCTTTAATGAAAACATCCATATTCAGTTATTAATAGATAATATGAGAACATAAAGTAGAAAAGTCCTGACATTTCACAAAATTTGCAAAATGGGGGAGGAAGGGTGGGATGTTTCTACCAGCTCAGAAGATAAGGAAGTGAACTGCTTCTTCCCCTGACATCACATCCCTCTCTTACTCCACCCCTGGGCCTGGCCATCTCCTGCTTTAACTCATTCCTTCTCACCTAAACACAGCTACATGTGATTCTGCCCATCTCTGACCTAGACCAATATAATTCGGCTACTGGTCATTCGGATCCCTTGTCATGCAGCCCCTGCACTTTATAGCTCTAGGGCTTTTCTTTACCTGTTTAAACAAATGTGATAGGAATCGGTAAATAAAATTAATTAATAAAGGCATTTCTGACAAAGCTGTTAAATAAGAAAATGTATCTCAGACCACTGCTTTCCAAAACTTTTAAGTATAAAGTATAGATGAAAAATACAAATAAACATTTTGTTATATTAGCGTATAGGACAGCCTCCTGTTTAATGATAACCTACCTTACAGACTTCCACCACAAAATGGCTGTGTTTTCACATATTGTCTGCATATTGCACCCTGTGGGACACACTGCAATACACTTCAGGGTTAGAGAAGAACAGACCAATAGTTGCTGACACATAAGATTAATTTCCCCAACGGTTTGGCAAAATATTCAGCAAAACCATACATGGCGAAAAAAGATTTTTCACCAAAGTAGGCATCTGCAATTTTTTCGTTTACTATGACAATTTTGACTTCTGCACAACAAATTTGTCTACCACATTCTATTCTGGGATGGCAGTGGATGTGATTTACTTAGACTTTGCTAAAGCGTTTGATACAGTGCCACACAAAAGGTTACTGGTTAAACTAAGGAATGTTGGCCTGGAACATAGTATTTGTACCTGGATAGAGAACTGGCTAAAAGATAGACTACAAATAGTGGTGGAAAATGGAAAATTTTCTAATTGGACCAGTGTTGTTAGTGGAGTGCCGCAGGGCTCTGTACTAGGTCCCTTGCTTTTCAACTTGTTTATTAATGACCTGGAGGTGGGCATGGAAAGTACTGTTTCTATTTTTGCATATGATACTAAATTGTGCAGAACTATAGGTTCCATGCAGGATGCTGCCACTTTGCAGAGTGATTTGTCTAAATTGGAAAACTGGGCAGCAAACTGGAAAATGAGGTTCAATGTTGATAAATGCAAGGTTATGCACTTTGGCAAAAATAATATAAATGCAAGTTATACACTAAATGGCAGTGTATTGGGAGTTTCCTTAAATGAGAAGGATCTAGGGGTCTTTGTAGATAACACGTTGTCTAATTCTGGGCAGTGTCATTCTGTGGCTACTAAAGCAAATAAATTTCTGTCTTGCATAAAAAAGGGCATTAACTCAAGGGATGAAAACATAATTATGCCTCTTTATAGGTCCCTGGTAAGGCCTCATCTGGAGTATGCAGTTCAGTTTTGGACTCCAGTCCTTAAGAGGGATATAAATGAGCTGGAGAGAGTGCAGAGACGTGCAACGAAATTGGTTAGAGGGACGGAAGACTTAAATTATGAGGGTAGACTGTCAAGGTTGGGGTAGTTTTCTCTGGAAAAAAGGCGCTTGCGAGGGGACTTGATTACACTTTACAAGTACATTAGAGGACATTATAGACAAATGGCAGGGGACCTTTTTACCAATAAAGTGGATCACCGTACCAGAGGTCACCCCTTTAGACTAGAAGAAAAGAACTTTCATTTGAAGCAATGTAGGGGGTTCTTCACAGTCAGGACAGTGAGGTTGTGGAATGCACTGCCGGGTGATGTTGTGATGGCTGATTCAGTTAATGCCTTTAAGAATGGCTTGGATGATTTTTTGGACAGACATAATATCAAAGGCTATTGTTATACTAAGCTCTATAGTTAGTATAGGGATGGGTAGATAGAATTTGATTAAAAGTAGGGAGGGGTGTATGAATGGATGCTGGGTTTTCATTTGGAGGGGTTGAACTTGATGGACTTTGTCTTTTTTCAACCCAATTTAACTATGTAACTATGTAATAGAATTCTTAATGAATCAGATGAGAATTTAGCATAGAACTGGCCAGATATGGGATGACTTTGACGTAGTTGGCCAGCTTAAATATATTGCAATATACTGTATGACAAACAATCCCTGTTTTGTTTAAAGGGTAAGGCATTTTTCAGTAGCAGTATGCACAAAATGTCTCTGTCTTAAATATATTGATAATGGGTTGAGTGCAGAGGACTCTTGTATTTGGCTATATGTATTTTGTGGTCACAGCCTCATTGCACCCCCGCCTAATGGTTTTAAAAAATTAGTGGTGAACTTTCCCTTGTTTATATGTGTATATGTATAGAGTATATATACTGTTTGTTCTATTAATTTATTGTTCTGCTGTACAGCACTGCTGTATATGATTATATGGTTGTGTAGGGAGCATATTATGCCCCTAAAAAAACTAAACTCGGGTAGTTTCACCCTGGGATTATTATGCCCCTGAAAATGCTAATAGACAGGATTGAAATTTCCCTTTGGTGAATCATGGTAAGATAAATTTTCACCCTCTGATGAATGTGCCCCAAAGATGGGATAGTGTGGAACTGTTTCCCTAATCTGGTTTTGTATATCAGATGAGACTCATATTTAGTATTGTCCAGTGGGAATAATCAGATCTGCAGTTTTCGACTCTGGTGTGGTAATTGCAAACTAACAATCATCTATTTCAGTTGCAAAAAATAACTAAATTGGGTGACCTAGTTACTGGTAAGTATAGACTGTCACTATCTCACTGTTAGCTTTTAAGAAGATATTTATGTAACAATGAAATGGCAGTTATGAGATCTATTATCCTGAAGTTTACCCAAATGGCTGCTAAACAAAGCAATAGTATTTTTCAGAGGGTCCTCCATTCATTTTTGACTGAATAGCTTTTTCCTGAGCTAATAGTACCTTGTACTCCTATGCTACTGAAAGACCCTGTCTCTTGTACACTCAGGTTCCAAGTTTTCCACATTATAGATACCATAGATGTGCTGTAAAAGAGACAGATGAAAATACAGTATGAGTTTGCTACAGAGAAATGGTTAATGGGATATAAACACTCCTTTGATCTTTCCGTTGCTTTGTAAAATAACAATTTTTACATTCATGGTAGAGGTTTTTCACTTAGGAATCAGTTAAAGGTCACAATGATTTGCATTCCAAAGCTCGAGGATGACATTCTCAACTGCAACTATACAGGTTGCCTTTAGCTATTTGGACTATAGCTGAAATCCATTTAATTGATTATTATGAGATGCACTGACACATTTCGCTTTAGGCAAAGCTCGAGAATGAATAACTTCAGCTCTACTTGTTCTGAGTTATTTGTGGGAGGATGAATGAAATGGGGTTAAAATGAACAAAATAGTGTTTTAATCAAGTGTTTTCCACAAGTATATGCAAATGGCCTGCATATATAAAAATTCAAATAGAAAGGCAATCAGCACTGCATGTGGTCTTTCTGTGAGTAAAAGTCCAAACAGGTGATTAAATTGGTTGCAGGTCCCTTCCTTTCACCCCTCTGATTAGGCTTGTTAACACAATACAGCAACTATGAGGAAGAGCATAAAATAATAGTATATTCGACTAATAATAAGCAGATAGATAGTAAATAGCTGTAAACGTTATGCTATATATGTATCCATTCCATACACCGTTTAAAAAATAAACGAATCCTCCACCAATCATATGGTAAGCATTCCTACTGAGCAGATACACAGAGGTAAATGCCAAATAATGTCCAAAGCAGGAACACAGAGGCTTCATGATGAACAGCAAAGCCTCATTCAGAGTGATACATAATGAAAAGAAAACTTGCTAATAGCGTGGTAAAGCTTTATTAAAAAAAAACAAAAGCATGTGCTGAATGCGGGATACTCACAAGCATTTGGAGAATCACATAATGTATGATAATTCAAGTAGGTAATTCAATCCAGATCCATAGCTCTACGCATAATATGCATCACGCTTCCCTAGGAGAAAAAAATGAATACATGAAAATATTAAAGTAATCCTTTTATTTAAACCCAAAGTTTGTATGGTCCGTCTCTGGCAGAAGTGATGTGTGTAAGGGTCTGTGTGAGGGCAGAGGTGGCATGCGTTTGAGCCTGTGTAAGAGTGGAAGAGGCACATGTAAGGGTCTGTGTGAGGATGGAAGTGATGCATGCGAGGGCTTGTTTAAGTGCAGAAGTTGTAAAGGTATGTGTGAAGGGCGGAAGTTATGTGTGAGAGGGCCTTTGTAAGGCTAGAGATGCTAGAGATAAAAGAGAGGGTTATATAAGACTGAAAATCTGTGTGGGTCAAAGACATCCCTGATAATATCTAGAGGTGAAGGTACTATCCAAATAAGGAAAGAATTCAGGTCATCCAGGCTCTCCTATATTAGCTTAGCTAGATTTATTAAAATTGTGGTGTGGCAAAGGTGCATATTATGTAGGATCCTTTAATACATAGACATACCATCAACACCAGTAATTATATTAGAACATGATTCATTTAAAGCAATTCTTGCAGTACCGAGTTGACTCTTAATCTGGATAACATTAGGAAAACACTGTACCCATTTATGGCTATTTCTCTATAGGCCCCCAAGAGATAGCGTGGGTGGTCCAATTACATGTTGCTAGGCAGGTTTTGCCAGGAATAGAACTGGGCACTTCCTGGTTACTGGCTGCTCTACATATACCTCTGTGCCAGGAGAGAAGTCAGCTGTTTTTTTGGTGTTTCTGACTCCTCTCCCTGCCTCTTTATGACATCCTTGCAGCCTAATTGGTAATTGGAGGCCTTCCAGTTAGAGCCAGCAGTTACTTAAGCACTTTCCATACAACATTTCCTGGTGTGAGCAATTAATGTAGCTGTGGCATGAGCATTGTGGCTTAGCCCTTGCTCTTGCTCTTCCTTGCTCTCATCATCCCTTGTCCTGTTTCTGTCCTGTCTTGGTCTGATTTCACCACCCACTCCATCTTGCTCCACTCTGTCTAGCTTTTCTGCCAACTCCAGTCTGCCCTGCTTGCCCTGATATAAATTAGGAGTAAATATTGGTTTCCTCCCTATAATAAACCTAAAATATAATGTATTCTATGGCACTGCCAACCACATGCTCTCAGCCAATCTGAACACTTACAGATGATTCTGAATGGTATGTCAGTGTTTGCTTCCTTTGTCAACAGAAATAGATTGTATTTCCCAATGAAGACTACTGTAATACTCCTAAACAGGGGAATGTAATAAAAGTCGCAAAGAGCAAAACAATTCGCACCAATAAGACTAAAAATCCACATCTCGCAATGTAATATTGTTCCTTAAACTGTGATTGCATTGCGAATTTCAATTGCGCACTCATAAGAAGTGCTTGAAGGTGTCGTAATCTTTTGGAGCAAACATAACGACTTTTTCAATAAGAAGTTTTATTACATTGACTGCGCATTGGCGCAAACTATAAAATTCGCAAACGGTCTTTCACTGTCGGAAGTGGTCGCGAAACAGTTTCCGGGCTCGCAAAAGCTATATTAAATTCGCACAAAGCTAAATTTGTTCGCGCAAAGGCATAACTTTTCGCATTGCGAATAGTTTTTCCGCTATCGATTTTTATTACATTCCCCCGTTAATGTTTTAAGCAGAGTAGAGTATGCTAAGGTATGCTGAAGCAATTCTGGAGGTTCATTTATGCAGGATATCCATCCAGGGCAATTTCTATTGGCACCACTATCACCTTTATTTTGGTAGTCACCTGTCCATATGAATTAACACAGATCACAAAGCCTTTTAGAACTGTGTTTGGACTTTCTTTATACAAATAATGATCACACAGGAAATTAAATACTGGTTATTACACATGTTCCACTATAATATACTCTTTTGTTTTCTCTCAGAGCTCACTGAAAGCCATGCAAAATCTGTATAATTTACAACCACTGTGGGTTTTCAGCAGGACCACTGGCTTTGCTCCATTCTACCACAAGGACTTTTTCTAGACTTTTTCATGAATCTGATAACTTAGAAAAATCAGCCATGTTTTTTGGCACTTTTAATAATGACAGTTTTGACAGATTTTTACTTAAAAATAAAGCAAGTCACAATAAAGCCAAAAAATAACTAGAAAAAATTAAGTTGGAAAAATGTTACTGTGCAAACATGCAAAGTAGGGCACCTGTTCTATTAACATATTAAATAATAGTGTATATTTGGAACAGAAGTAAAGGTTTAGTGGATAGGAATTTTGAAACATTATTGTAAATATGCATCTTTTAATTTCTACACATTTAGCATACAAATCCTTGCGAATCTGTCAGTTCTGTATCTAATTTAGAGTAAAATGGAAAGTCAAGTTGAAAAAGAAGTAATGAGAAAAGGCTTACTTATCGTTATACATGAAAGAATAAAGTGACATAGCTAGACTGTTGCATTGATTTAATTAGAATGCAGTAAAATTCAAGGAAGATATATGTTATAAAGAGAGCAAGAATCGAATGCTAATGATTGGTATTTTAGAGTCTTCAGTCTATACAGCCCTTGCTATTATGCTCAACAACAAATAGTACAAAACAAATGTTCAATAGAACATACAATCAAACCTACTTTATTATACTGTAGTTTATAAACTGAATACTAGCTCTGATTTCAGGGCCATGCCAGTTATTTGTCTCCAGTGCTGAATGTAGGGGAAATGAATCCTACTTCATGGAAACATCAAGAAAAATAACTGAACAAACTGACTAGCCACAAAATTAAGTAGCAACAAGTACTTCATTTGGAGATGACCATCTCTTTAACTATTTAACTCTACATGGTAGAACCATAAATATGATTTTAGTAATCCCAACTCAACAGCCGCACAGAATAACATTTTACTATTGATGTCTAAAATTGAGAGCAGATGTTCTGCTGAGCTGCAAGCATTACGTGTGTGTATATCTGAGCACCAAGCAAAAGGAGCATTCCGTAAATTTGAGACACAGTACTGGGTTTCAATGGGGTTATGCTGATACAGCCAACTCTTCACAGCTTTGCTTCCAGAAATAATGCTCTGAATCCGGAACAGTTTTATCTCTCATGCATAGGAAGTAAGGCTACATGCCCAGGCATGTATGCCAAAGAATGGTTGTATTACAAAACAAAAATCACTGGCACTGAAAAGTTTCTTAAGCCTTAGGGCAGTAGATAAGCAATACAATGAAATAAAACAATGCCATCGATATAATAAATCTACAGAAAACATCAAAACAATGCCGAAAATAGGCATAAAGAAAAAATATTTTCTGATATTGAGAATTGTTATGAAGAGTTAATATCATTAGTTATATGAAAATAATTCTAATCATTTCAAATGATTGGTCATTCAATCATAATCACTTGTTAGCAGGTAATGCTACATCTCTAACTGACCAAAATCTAACTTCTTCTTTTCTATAACTACAGAATATTTGTAATCTTTGAGTTCCTCTGTATGAGCTCTCTGAGACTTTTCATTTTCAGACTAATTATTTTAAGATCTTGTTTAACCTAGGTCTCAAATAATTTAGCAAGCACTTTTTCATTAACTATTTTTGCATTCACCCATGATATATGGAATGTATAAATATATAATGAGGAAATTATCAATGCAAATGGGGCTTATGTCTCAAAGGCTTTTCTGGCTTTTACAGTAACACTGTGTCCTTTCCTCAACAGGGGCAATGAGCAATTCACAAGAAGAGGTGAGATAGCAATAGTGGCATAAAATAGATATTTAATTTTATTGAGTTACATTTTATTACGCAACAATTAACAACTGCAGCATGACCGCAACTGCTCTTAGTGGTCATAAATGAGCCATCATGTCTTTTTTCAGCTAGTCTTGCTTCATTCTCTGCACTGTAAAATATGTAAAAATATCTTGTAAAAAACAGACCAGTTCACAAAGTATGCAATGGAGGTCAATTTCTGACTCACATTAAAACTGTTATATGACAACCTTGGACTGTACAATACAGCCCCTAAAAATCACTGTGTGTTGCTCTATAGAGATGTCGCGAACTGTTCGCCGGCGAACTTGTTCGCGCGAACATCGGGTGTTCGCGCTCGCCGGAAGTTCGCGAACGTCGCGCGACGTTCGCCATTTTGGGTTCGCCATTGTTGGCGCTTTTTTTTGCCCTCTCACCCCAGACCAGCAGGTACATGGCAGCCAATCAGGAAGCTCTCCCCTGGACCACTCCCCTTCCCTATAAAAACCGAAGCCCTGCAGCTTTTTTTCACTCTGCCTGTGTGTGCTGAAGAGATAGTGTAGGGAGAGAGCTGCTGCCTGTTAGTGATTTCAGGGACAGTTGAAAGTTTGCTGGCTAGTAAACGTTTTGATACTGCTCTGTTATTGGAGGGACAGAAGTCTGCAGGGGTTTGAGGGACATTTAAGCTTAGGTAGCTTTGCTGGCTAGTAATCTACCTTCTACTGCAGTGCTCTGTATGTAGCTGCAGTGGGCAGCTGTCCTGCTTCTGATCTCATCTGCTGACTGCTGCAATAGCAATAGTCCTTGTAAGGACTGCTTTTATTTATTTTTTTGTTGTTTTACTACTACTACTACTACTACTACTACTATAAGAGCCCAGTGCTATTAGTCTAGCAGTGTTGGGGAGTGGGACTGGTGTGCTAATCTGCTGCTCCTAGTAGTTCAGCAGCACCAACTTTAATTTTTTTTTATTTAACTTTTTTTTATTTTACTACCGCTGTAGTAGTGTATAAGTTGACCTTTTAGGCATTATTTGCCCTGTAGGCATTTTTTGCCCAGTGTGTTATTCAACCAACTGCTATCTAGCTGTGTGACCGTGTTCACATTCTGTCTAAATATCCATAATATTACCGTCTCCAGAAAAAACACCGGAGTGACTTTTTTCAAGCAGCCATAATAAATTTTACGTAATCCGTATCCATCGCTGTAGTAGTGAATAAGTTGACCTTTTAGGCATTATTTGCCCTGTAGGCATTTTTTGCCCAGTGTGTTATTCAACCAACTGCTATCTAGCTGTGTGCCCGTGTTCACATTCTGTCTAAATATCCATAATATTACCGTCTCCAGAAAAAACACCGGAGTGACTTTTTTCAAGCAGCCATAATAAATTTTACGTAATCCGTATCCATCGCTGTAGTAGTGTATAAGTTGACCTTTTAGGCATTATTTGCCCTGTAGGCATTTTTTGCCCAGTGTGTTATTCAACCAACTGCTATCTAGCTGTGTGCCCGTGTTCACATTCTGTCTAAATATCCATAATATTACCGTCTCCAGAAAAAACACCGGAGTGACTTTTTTCAAGCAGCCATAATAAATTTTACGTAATCCGTATCCATCGCTGTAGTAGTGTATAAGTTGACCTTTTAGGCATTATTTGCCCTGTAGGCATTTTTTGCCCAGTGTGTTATTCAACCAACTGCTATCTAGCTGTGTGCCCGTGTTCACATTCTGTCTAAATATCCATAATATTACCGTCTCCAGAAAAAACACCGGAGTGACTTTTTTCAAGCAGCCATAATAAATTTTACGTAATCCGTATCCATCGCTGTAGTAGTGTATAAGTTGACCTTTTAGGCATTATTTGCCCTGTAGGCATTTTTTGCCCAGTGTGTTATTCAACCAACTGCTATCTAGCTGTGTGACCGTGTTCACATTCTGTCTAAATATCCATAATATTACCGTCTCCAGAAAAAACACCGGAGTGACTTTTTTTCAAGCAGCATTCTTATATTTTACGTAATCCGTATCCACCGCTGTGTATACGTTGACCTTGTAGGCATTATTTGCCCTGTAGGCATTTTTTGCCCAGTGTGTTATTCAACCAACTGCTATCTAGCTGTGTGACCGTGTTCTCATTCTGTCTAAATATCCATAATATTACCGTCTCCAGAAAAAACACCGGAGTGACTTTTTTTCAAGCAGCATTCTTATATTTTACGTAATCCGTATCCACCGCTGTGTATACGTTGACCTTGTAGGCATTATTTGCCCTGTAGGCATTTTTTGCCCAGTGTGTTATTCAACCAACTGCTATCTAGCTGTGTGACCGTGTTCTCATTCTGTCTAAATATCCATAATATTACCGTCTCCAGAAAAAACACCGGAGTGACTTTTTTTCAAGCAGCATTCTTATATTTTACGTAATCCGTATCCACCGCTGTGTATACGTTGACCTTGTAGGCATTATTTGCCCTGTAGGCATTTTTTGCCCAGTGTGTTATTCAACCAACTGCTATCTAGCTGTGTGACCGTGTTCTCATTCTGTCTAAATATCCATAATATTACCGTCTCCAGAAAAAACACCGGAGTGACTTTTTTTCAAGCAGCATTCTTATATTTTACGTAATCCGTATCCACCGCTGTGTATACGTTGACCTTGTAGGCATTATTTGCACAGTGTTTTCTTCAAACTGCCATCTAGCTGTGTGAGCTTGTTCACATTTTGTCTAAATATTGATAATATTATCGTCTCTAGAAAAACCACTTGAGTTACTTTTTTTCAAGCAGCATTCATATATTTTACGTAATCCGTATCCACCGCTGTAGTAGTGTATACGTTGATCTTGTAGGCATTATTTGCACACTGTTTTCTTCAAACTGCCATCTAGCTGTGTGTATTATCGTTTCCAGAAAAACCAACTGAGTTTTTGTTGTTGTTGTTTTTTTAAAAATAATGCCAGGCAAAGGCAGGCCGCCACGCAGAGGCCGTGCTAGGGGCCGTGCTGCTATGCAATCCTGTGGCCCTAGCAAATTGCCCAGTTTTAAAAAGCCAATGACCCTGAACTCCCAAAATGCTGAAGAGGTAGTTGACTGGCTTACACAGCACACCCCATCCTCTACCGTTTCTAACTTTACCACAACATCCTCCTCATCCTCCACTGCTATGGCCACCCCACGTAACACTTCCTCCACCACCGGTGCCCCTTCTTCACTGGAGTCAGAGGAGTTATTTTCCCATGAGTTTCTTGAACTGAGTAATGCGCAACCATTATTGGCAGAAGAAGATGAAGGAGATGAGGACGTTACACCAGATTTAATTCTGGCAGAGAACACGACAGAGATGGACATAATGATGAGTGATGAGGAGGAGGAGGAGGTCCCCGCTGCTGCTTCCTTCTGTGATGTGTCAGAAGAAATTGATGCATCTGAGGAGAATGATGATGAGGAGATTGATGTTTTGTGGGTGCCTAGTAGAAGAGAGCAAGAGGAGGGTAGTTCAGATGGAGAGACGGAGAGTCAGAGAGGCAGTAGGAGAATAAGACTTAGAAGAAGCAGGGAGGCCAGCCCGCAGGGATCAGTAGGGCAACAACATGTATCGGCACCTGTGTTCAGCCGGCCAACGCACCCGCCATTGTCGCCAATGCCGCCAACTTCTACTGTTACCGCCAGATCGCACACTTCCAAAAAGTCAGCAGTGTGGGATTTTTTTAATGTGTGTGCCTCTGACAAAAGCATTGTAATTTGCAATGAGTGCAGTCAGAAACTGAGCCTTGGTAAGCCCAACAGCCACATAGGTACAACTTCTATGCGAAGGCACATGAGCGGCAAGCACAAAGCACTTTGGGAGCAACACCTCAAAGGCAACAGGCAAACTAAAAGCCACACTCCTTCTGGTCCAGCATCTTACTGCTCTACCTCTGCTCTCCTTGACCCATCTGAACCACCCTCCACTCCGCCTTCCACCTTGACCACCTGTTCCCATTCCCAGTCATCTGCCACCAGCCAAGTTTCTGTGAAGGCCATGTTTGAGCGTAAGAAGCCAATGTCTGACTGTCACCCCCTTGCCCGGCGTCTGACAGCTGGCTTGTCTGCACTCTTAGCCCGCCAGCTTTTACCATACCAGCTGGTGGACTCTGAGGCCTTCCGCAAATTTGTAGCAATTGGGACACCGCAGTGGAAGGTACCCAGCCGCAATTTTTTTTCTAAAAAGGGAATACCACACCTGTACCAACATGTGCAGAGCCAAGTTACCGCATCTCTGTCACTTAGTGTTGGGCCAAAGGTCCATATGACTACTGACGCATGGTCCTCCAAGCATGGTCAGGGCAGGTATGTCACCTACACTGCCCACTGGGTGAACTTGGTAATGGCTGGGAATGGGAAGCAGGGAATGGGTAGCTCAACAACAACAACAACAGTGGAGTTGGTGTCACCGCCCGGATTGCACGCGGTTCTGCCACCACCTCTACTCCTCCATCGCTCTCTACCTCGTCTTCTTCCTCTTCTTCTTCTTACTCTGCTGCTGGGTCCTCCTTCTCCTCCTCCACACCTGTGCACCCCCAGCTCCCCCTAGGCTATTCGACGTGCCAGGTACGCCGTTGTCACGCTGTCTTGGGGATGACGTGCCTGGAAAGCAAAAACCATACCGGATCTGTACTCCTGTCATCTCTGCAGTCACAGGCCGATCGGTGGCTGACCCCACACCAACTGCAGATCGGAAAAGTGGTGTGTGACAATGGAAGCAATCTGTTGGCAGCGTTGAGACTGGGAAATTTAACACATGTGCCCTGCATGGCACATGTGTTAAATTTAATAGTCCAACGTTTTGTCTCCAAGTACCCAGGATTCCAGGACGTTCTCACCCAGTCCAGAAAGGTGTCGGCCCATTTCAGACGTTCCTACACAGCCATGGCACGCCTTGCTGACATTCAGCAGCGCTACAACATGCCAGTCAGGCGTTTGATTTCTGACAGCCAGACTCGCTGGAATTCAACGCTCCTTATGTTGGAACGTCTGCTGCAACAACAAAGGGCCGTCAACGAGTACCTTTTTGAACTGGGTGGTAGGACTGGATCTGCAGAGCTGGGGATTTTTTTCCCCCGTTACTGGGTGCTTATGCGCGATGCCTGCAGGCTCATGCGACCTTTTGAAGAGGTGACAAATATGGTCAGTCGCACCGAAGGCACCATCAGCGACCTAATACCCTTCGCTTTCTTCCTGGAGCGTGCCGTGCGACGAGTGACAGATGAGGCTGTAGACCAGCGTGACGAGGAGCTGGAAGCGCACGATTTATGGTCGCAATCACCAGAACGAACCCAGGCACCTGCTGCAACGCAGGGAGAGGTGCCAGAAGTGGAGTCAGAGGAGGAAGGTGGCTTTGTGGAGGAGGAGGAGGAGGACCAACAGGAGCAGGCTTCCCAGGGGGCTAGTGGTGACCTTTTGGGGACCCCTGGTCTTGTACGTGGCTGGGGGGAGGAGACCGTGGATGATGCAGTCCTTGATAATGAGGAAGCGGAGATGGATAGCTCTGCATCCAACCTTGTGAGAATGGGGTCTTTCATGCTGGCATGCCTGTTGAAGGACCCCCGTATCAAGAGGCTTAAGGAGAAGGACCTGTACTGGGTCGCAACGCTACTAGACCCTCGGTACAAGCATAAAGTGGCAGAAATGTTACCAACATACCACAAGTCCGAAAAGATGCGGCATTTACAAACCAGCCTGCAAAACATGTTGTACAATGCTTTTAAGGGTGATGTCACTTCAGGAACTCATCAACATTCCAGGGGCAGAGGTGCCAGTAATCCTGCCACGAGCACACCTGCAAGGACAAAGCCCTTTGGCCGGTCTGTAACATCAGACATGCAAATGTTTTTCTGTCCAAGGCAGCGCCACAACCCTTCTGGATCCACCCTCAAAGAACGCCTCGACCGGCAGGTAGCGGACTACCTGGCATTAACTGCAGATATCGACACTCTGAGGAGCGATGAACCCCTGGACTACTGGGTGCGCAGGCTTGATCTGTGGCCAGAGCTGTCACAATTTGCCATGAACCTCTTGTCTTGCCCAGCCTCAAGTGTGCTCTCAGAAAGGACCTTCAGTGCAGCAGGAGGGATTGTAACTGAGAAGAGAACTCGCCTAGGTCACAAAAGTGTCGATTACCTGACCTTTATTAAAATGAATGAGGGGTGGATCTCGGAGGGTTACTGCACGCCGGAAGACTTGTTCTGACTTCTATGCAGCTGTCCTTCTCTTCAAGCCTCATGACTCCACACACAGCTGTCCTTTAGCGTCCTCCTCCCTCCGCCACCGTTACAAACTAGGGTGCAAACCCTACTGGTTTAATTTTTTCTGGCCTCTGTGCTTCAGTGGCTGCGTCCAAAAAAACGGGGCAAACAATGTCTACAAGGTCAACGTATGGCGAAAAATTACTATTTTCAGCATTTATATGGCATATTTTTTCTGGCAACTGTGCTTCAGTGGCTGCGTCCAAAAAAATGCATATTTTCTGCATTTATATGGCATAATTTTTCTGGCCTCTGTGCTTCAGTGGCTGCAACCAAAAAAATGCATATTTTCTCCATTTATATGGCATAATTTTTCTAGCCTCTGTGCTTCAGTGGCTGCAACCAAAAAAATGCATATTTTCTCCATTTATATGGCATAATTTTTCTAGCCTCTGTGCTTCAGTGGCTGCAACCAAAAAAATGCATATTTTCTCCATTTATATGGCATAATTTTTCTGGCCTCTGTGCTTCAGTGGCTGCAACCAAAAAAATTTATATTTTCAGCATTTATATGGCATAATTTTTCTGTCAACTGTGCTTCAGTGGCTGCGACCAAAAAAATGCATATTTTCTGCATTTATATGGCATAATTTTTCTGGCCTCTGTGCTTCAGTGGCTGCAACCAAAAAAATTTATATTTTCAGCATTTATATGGCATAATTTTTCTGGCAACTGTGCTTCAGTGGCTGCGACCAAAAAAATGACTATTTTCAGCATTTATATGGCATATTTTTTCTGGCCTCTGTGCTTCAGTGGCTGCGGCCAAAAAAACGACGTTGACCTTGTAGGCATTGTTTGCTCAGTTTTTTTGGCCGCAGCCACTGAAGCACAGAGGCCAGAAAAAATATGCCACATAAATGCTGAAAATAGTCATTTTTTGCCATACGTTGACTCAACGTATATGGCAAAAAATGACTATTTTCAGCATTTATATGGCATATTTTTTCTGGCAACTGTGCTTCAGTGGCTGCGTCCAAAAAAACTGGGCAAAAAATGTCTACAAGGTCAACGTATGGCGAAAAATTACTATTTTAAGCATTTATATGGCATATTTTTTCTGGCAACTGTGCTTCAGTGGCTGCGTCCAAAAAAAACTGGGCAAACAATGTCTACAAGGTCAACGTATGGCGAAAAATGACTATTTTCAGCATTTATATGGCATATTTTTTCTGGCAACTGTGCTTCAGTGGCTGCGTCCAAAAAAACTGGGCAAACAATGCCTACAAGGGCAACGTATGGCAGTTGTTTAAAGAGAACAGTAGATTACTAGCCAGCAAAGCTACCTAAGCTAAAATGTCCCTCAAATCCCTGCAGACTTCTGTCCCTCCAATACAGAGCAGTATCAAGCAGATTACTAGCCAGCAAACTTACTATCATCTGTCCCTGAAATCACTAACAGCTCTCCCCCTACACTATCTCTTCCAAGCACACACAGGCAGATTTTTCAGATACATTTTTGCCCTTGAACCCCCTCTGGCATGCCACTGTCCAGGTCGTTGCACCCTTTAAACAACTTTAAAATCATTTTTCTGGCCAGAAATGTCTTTTTTAGATGTTAAAGTTCGCCTTCCCATTGAAGTCTATGGGGTTCGCGAACCGTTCGCGAACCGCTCGCATTTTTGCGCAAGTTCGCGAATATGTTCGCGAACTTTTTTTCCGACGTTCGCTACATCCCTATTGCTCTATGAACACACCTGCTAAATATTCATGTTTCCTACTTGGTATGCAATGTTTTCTTCATGTATCTATTATCTGCTGTGTAACATTCTGTATAAGGAGAGATGCATGTGTTAAGAAATATCTTGTTATCAATGTTTCGTGCAAACCTGCTTAAATATCTGAGAGGTCAGACTCAAGAGCAAATTGTTTCATTCTAAAGAGGTCCTTTAACACTGTACTTACCTTGAGGAGGCTTAGATAGACACTTTAACTGAGGGCTTTTGAGTCACATTTTTTGTGAGAGCCTGAAAATACCACATACTGTGCTTAGAAACAGTCTGAATTCAAAACTTTGCTTTATTAAAAAGAGGGTGTGTAGGAAACGAAACATCTGTTTGAATAATTGCTGAATTTTATACTTTATTAATCCTATTTCTTTGCCCCTCCTACTTTTTAAACAATAGAAAGCAGTTGGCATTATTACTGCTACAGCTAGAGATAATTTGAGACTTATGTGGGTCCATAAATACCAAGGGCAGTATTTGACTTAAAGGGATACTGTCATCGAAAAAAAACGTTTTTCCAAAATGAATCAGTTAATAGTGCTGCTCCAGCAGAATTCTGCACTGAAATCCATTTCTCAAAAGCGCAAACAGATTTTTTTATATTCAATTTTGAAATCTGACATGGGGCTAGACATATTGTCAATTTCCCAGCTGCCCCAAGTCATGTGACTTGTGCTCTGATAAACTTCAATCACTCTTTACTGCTGTACTGCAAGTTGGAGTGATATCACCCCCTCCCCTTCCCCCCCAGCAGCCAAACAAAAGAACAATGGGAAGGTAACCAGATAGCAGCTCCGTAACACAAGATAACAGCTGCCTGGTAAATCTAAGAACAGCACTCAATAGTAAAAACCCATGTCCCACTGAGACACATTCAGTTACATTGAGAAGGGAAAACAGCAGCCTGCCAGAAAGCATTTCTCTCCTAAAGTGCAGGCACAAGTCACATGACCAGGGGCAGCTGGGAAATTGACAAAATGTCTTGCCCCATGTCAGATTTCAAAGTTGAATATAAAAAAATCTGTTTGCTCTTTTGAGAAATGGATTTCAGTTCAGTAGCACTATTAACTGATGCATGTCTAAAAAAAACATGTTTTCCGATGACAGTATCCCTTTAGCTTAAAACATACTCTACTTTTTTAGGCCTTATCTGGTCTCACATGTAACAATATAGTCAATCCACTTGTTTTTAACTCATATAACCAATCATCATGTTAAACTCCCTCCTCAAAACACAACTATTTTCATCAATAAAAACAAGTGAGTTTAAAATATAAAATGGGAACTAACTCTCCCATAAGACCCTGCCGCATTGCCAAACTTAATTTAAGATGCATAATGATCCCAACATGAGAATATTTACTCTACTTTTTTAGGCCTTATCTGGTATCACATGTAACAATATAGTCAATCCACTTGTTTTTAACTCATGTAACCAATCATCATGTTAAACTCCCTCCTCAAAACAATTATTTTCATCAATAAAAATAAGTGAGCTTAAAATGTCAAATGGAAACTAACCCTCCCATAAGACCCCGCCAAATTAATTTAAGATGCAAAATGATGCCAGCATAAGAAACTTCCCTTCTAGCACTACTTCAGTAAAGAGCAATGTATTCAAACAATGTTGATTTAAGTAGTCCCCCATAATGTTGCAGGGTTACAGCCCTCAGCATATGTATGTAAAACTTTTAATATGTGGGTATTGTAGAAATCTAAATGAAAATCATGTTAACTGATTACCACCATTGGCATGTCATGTCATAAACTTATCCTGGAACTGTTTATCAGTTGGTGTCACATTGGATATATTCGTGAACCCCCAGCATTGACAGGGTCTGCTTTCTGTATAGTTTCATCCCTTTGTAGAGGAAGTAATTTGGAATCTGCTACTCTGACATGAAGAACAGGTACAGTTTTACAATCTTCTTTTGTACTTTTCCTAATTTGAATCCAGTGTTTTGTTTTTTTTTGTTCAGCTCAGACTGGAGCTGCAAATGTTATAATAGTGAAATGTTTTCATTTCTTTACATTTTAAATATATCCCAATGGATCAGCCTTTTTCTAGGATGATGATGCTCAATCATGTACTGTGCGTCAGAGCCTCTGTCTACTGGTATTTCATCTGTGAGACATGAACAGTGCATTTACCCTTTCAAAGTGGAATTGTTGATTGAGAGTAGGATGACTAGTAGCCACACAGAAAACTAAAAGGAAGTTGACTGTTTCCCACCAGAAGCAGACATAATAAAGGTAAAAAGTAATATTCTTGCTCTGTTTCCCTTTAAACATTTTAGAAAGCATAGCATATAGAAAGAAATCACCATTTATTTACCCTTCACTCTATACACAATGTACTTTCCTTGCTAGGATCAGATGTATTGGAGAGTAAAAGATTGTATTTCATTCACTTATGTTCTGCTCATACTTTCTCCTGAACCGATTCTCCTCCAGCCGCAACCATATCACAAGGTGAAAAGTCCCACTTTCATTAACTTGGAATCTGTGGTTATGCCTCGCTTTCAGTAAGTTTGTATTTTACTGTAGAATACATTTAATGTGCTGAAAGAATTAACTCGAAATGATTTAATACTGTATTTACAAACAATGTACCAATGTTTTACAATATAATAGAAAATACACCACAAACTGTACTTTTCAGTTCTTACATTAAACAAATTGTATAGTAGACAGGAAAAGGGATTAAAATGGAGACAATGTAAATATTCAAAATTTATTGCAACCTATTAAAATATTGGGGGATATAATGGAACTGTGTGGCCTTGTTTAAAGGAGAAGGAAAGCTACGGAGGCATTTTATTGCCAATAGATTAGCTGCAATAGTGCAAGCTAGAATGCTATATTTATTCTGTAGAATGTTTTACCATACCTGAGTAAAAAGCTCTAGAAACTCTCTGTTTGTTTAGGATAGCATCTGCAGTATTAACATGGTGTGACATCACTTCCTGCCTGAGTCTCTCCCTGCTCTGGGCTCAGATTACAGTAGAGAAGGGAGGGGGTGGGGAAGAGGAGCAAACTGAGCATGCTCTTGCCCAGGGCAATGAGGTTTAAGCTGAAGGCAGGAAGTCTGATACAGAAGCCGATGTATACACAATAGAAGGAAAGAAATGCTGTGTTTCTTTTGACAGGGGACTCAGAGCAGCACTACTTTGGGGGTTTACTGGTATATTTAGATGGACATTTCTGATAAGGCTTACTTAGTTTTAACCTTTCCTTCTCCTTTAATAAATCCATTCTTGCAGTTAGTTAACACATTTGCAAAAGGTAGTCTAAAACTCAGAAAAGAGGGTAGCTTAGTGTTATATAGGAACCAGTTTGTTAGGTTAGTGGAATTTCCTGGAAGTCCACCTGGTCCACTCTCCACCCTTAATGGACAATATACCACAAGACAAGTATCAACATTCTTTCAGGTGAACTCCTAGCAGTGCAGTTACATAGTTACATAGTTAAATTGGGTTGAAAAAAGACAAAGTCCATCAAGTTCAACCCCTCCAAATGAAAACCCAGCATCCATACATACACCCTCTCTACTTTTAATTTTTCATTTTTTTTGACAGTGGGGCAAATATAGCCGACCACTGGGGCTTAGGTACATGTACCTGCTTTGTGCAAAACAAGAAGAGGTGGTGCTGTTATTAGTTCCAAACCCCTGAATGAATTCAGACCTCTGCAACGTCTGTTCTTTTGAGATAATGAAACTAAACACAAAGTAAATGCCAAATGACTGAGCATCTCAGCCCCCAGTGTTTTGTATGGCTGGTAGTAAACACAAATACTTGACAAATACATTGCATCTCTTTGCATCAATGAACCCCTGATTATTCTGTTCATTGTCTGATGAACTTAAATGTGTTTTTCACCTTTAAATTGACTTGTAGCATGGTGTTGAGAGTGATATTCTGAGACAATTTGCAATTAGTTATCATTTTTTTATTATTTTTTTTATTATATGTGTTTTTTGAGTTAACTTTTTATTCAGCAGCTCTCCAGTATGAAGATTCAGCAATCTGGTGCTTTGGTTCAAATGACCCTAGAAACCATGCATTGATTTCAATAAGAGACTGGAATAGGAGTTGGAGAGGCCTGAATACAAGAATGAGTAATAAAATGTAGCAATAATAATATGTATGTAGCCTTACAGAGCATTTGTTTTTACATAGTCAATGGGGCTCATTTATAAACACTAGCAAATTTGCACCTGGGCAGTAACTTATAGCAATCAATCAGTGGTTACCTTTTTACAGTCAGCTGCACGGTGAGCACTGAAAGCAATCATCTGATTGGTTGCTATGGGTTACTGCCCATGAGCAAATTTGCCCATTGTTTATAAATAAGCCCCAGTGACCCCCATTTGAAATCTGGAAAGAGTCAGAAGAGAAAGGCACATCATTCAAAAACTATAAAAAAAAAAAATAAACAAGGAAGACTAATTGAATTGAATTAGCCATTCTATAACATACCAAGGGGCAAATTTACTAAAGGGCGAAGTGACTAATGCCAGCGTAACTTTGCTAGCGAAGGAGATAGACTCTAGCGGTACTTTGGTCCCTACCGCCTGGCAAATTTGCTCTCTGGCGAATGGACGTAATTATGCAAATTCACTAAGATGCGGATTTTACTGAACGTTACCTCTTGCGCCAGACTTGACTTCGCCACCTCAGACGACGTGCAATAGAGTAGATAGGTTCCTAAAAAAATAGTTGAAAAATGTTTTAAGTCCCAAAAAACGTTAACGTCTTTTCCTTTTTTCAGGGTGATAGGCTGAAAAAGAGTGTATTGTATAATGTAATGTATTTGCTGCAACATATACGTCCATTCAACTTTAACTTCTGCCATATGCAAATTGGGCAACGCTAGAGCAATTTCGCTTCCCTTGGGGCAATAACACTAGCGCAACTTCGCCAGCGTTCGGCATCCTGGATGCAACTTCGGATTTTAGTGAAGTGGCGAAGTGTTGCACTGTGAGCGAAGCCATCGCTGGCGAATTTTCAGAGGTTAGTGAATTTGCCCCCAAAAGTTAACTTTATGGTTAACCACCTCAAAAAAAACACATGCTCTTGTACACTTTTCTGTAATATATACAGATTTCCAAGTGACATTTTTTAGGCAAAAATCATGTGTTCAGCTGTTTTAAATATGTTTAACATAATATAACAAACTTGCATGCTAATCTCCATATATTAGATTTATTTATGTGCAATCAGAATTCTAATGGGATTAATCTGAAACACGAGCAGCTATAAATAACTTTCCAATCTATTTTCCTGAGGGGGGTGAACACCCCTTAAACTCTGTCTATATTGCAATATTTGAATGAAATTCAATGCCAACAGTAATTACAGCCAGCTTGCATAGGGGTTGAAACCTTTCATCCTTTAAGCAAAAGGTGCTTTTTATATTTTTTTTCTCTGAAAGAGATAATTCTGTCATTGCTCAGTGTTTCCTCTTCTTTTAATTGACACTTTATTCTTGGTGTTTTTCTTGGTATTGTAGGCATAGCATGTCTTTGATGTCCTCTGTTAATTAGGCATTTGTGACTTTCTGTTTGGGGGTGGATTTTGTAAGGTTCAATATACTATATATGTTTGTACTCCCAGGCAAGCCTTTACCAGTGTAGTAAAAGAAATTGACAATGAAAAGTACTTTTAGTGATGTTGTCCCATTATGATCTACACTGTTGGCATTCTGTTCCATGGAAAATATTACTTAAATATTATATTGATTTATAAGAGAATTTGTATTACCATATTTAAAAAACAATTTCTTATGTAACCGTAACAGAATAAATATCTGAATGCATTGATGCTTCAGATCCGTGCAGCCTCCCCAAAAACAAGTGGTGAACTGAGAGCGGTTACATTTTGTATTGTCCAATATTTCAGGAGCTATTTAACCTACCTAAACGTTTTTTTAAAGTGCAGAAGGAATCCCAAACAAGCAGAATGAGAAAAAAAAAACAGATTTCTTGCAGATAATTCACTGTCTGTCATTGAACCTTTGATCGTTGTGTGGAAGGCAAACTGCAGTTTTGTCCATCACCTCCAATGCTTATGAAGGCTATTAATGAGCTGGAGAGAGAGACACCTCTCTTTGCAGTGCTTCAATGCACATGTGTGTAAGGGCTCTTACTCAGCGTTTTTACCTGCGCTCCCCTGCGTTCCATTTTTCGGCGTTCAGCCACATTGGAGCGCAGGAATAGACGAATTTCATTATTTCAAATGGGGCTGTATTCACACAAGCGCATGTAGGCACCGAACGCAGGTTGAGACGCAACATGCTGCATTTTTCCTGCGTTTGGTGCCTACATGCGCCTGTGTGAGTACAGGCCCATTTGAAATAATGAAATGCGTCTATTCCTGCGCTCCCCTGCGGCTGAACGCCGAAAAACGGAACGCAGGGGATCGCAGGTAAAAACGCTTGTGGGTAAGAGCCCTAACTGTACAGCTATTCAATCAAAAGGGAAATTGTTGCAACCAAACATGACTAATTAACCACAAATGCAGCTTTTCTTCATCTGTAATACTACAATACATTATCAAGGTTGTATATCGCATACTGCTAATCATATGCAGTGCTTGTTAGCTGAGCATCACTGGATTCCGAGTCAGTCCTGATCTATCTGCAATGAGTTAGTATGCTCTCCCTGTGCTTGTGTGGCTTTCAGGGTATGCCAATTTCCTTCTATACTTGAGAAATATATTGTCAAGTTATCTGACTCCTGATTAAAATGGACCATAGTTTGATCAACACAGGCAGTAATGAATAATGAAAAACACTGCATTAGCTGAGCCCTATATAAATAAAGGATACAACGTTTTTGTACGGGTCTGTGGAATATGTTGTTAGTTTATATACTGTATATTTGTATGCATTAAAAATAACAGTCTCTTACTCCCATGCTAAATATTTGAATGTTAATGAAGGCAAACCAGTTGATATATGTGTTTGAAAAAAAATCTGTAAAATTCAGTAGGGTAGTGTTATCAAAATAATTTAATTTTCATTCTGAATATGTCACTTTCCTGCAAGCATATTCAAAGGTTATGTGTTCTTCCATATCTCCCAAAACTCATATTGGCTAATGCTGCATGACAGAGATTCTACCACATTCAAATCACAGCGATCAAAGATCTCTCTGAACCTTAGCAGGAAAAGGAAAAGCCCACCATCAGAATTAAAATGTAATTTTATAAAAACTGGTTGTATTTTAATATCATAAGTATGCCCAGCAACATTAAAAATGCATACTTAAGAAATATGTTGATGAGGGGAATGCTGGGTTAACACAGTATAACTGTAAAATGTAATTATTTCATTATTTTCCACTTAAATACATTCTAACATTCTCATTTTGGTCCTCTTCAAGGTTCATTGATGGAAAACTCAATATATGTTACAATGCTGTGGACCATCACATAGAAAGTGGAAGAGGAGATCATACATGACAGTCCTGTGACTGCCATGAAGCAAGCGATTACTTACAGAGAGATTTGTCAACAGGTATTTCCAATAATCATACATTATGAAAGTAGTGTATTAGGGATATGTGGGTATAGGATCCCTTATCCGGAAACCCGATATTCAGAAAGCTCCGAATTACAGAATGGCTGTCTCCCATAGACCCCATTTTATCCAAATAATCCAAATTTTTAAAAATGATTTCCTTTTTATCTGTAATAATAAAACAGTAGCTTGTACTTGATCCCAACTAAGAAATAATTAATCCTTATTGGAGGCAAAACCAGCCTATTGGGTTTATTTAATGTTTAAATGAATTTCTATTAGACCTAAGGCATGAAGACCCAAATTACAGAAAGATCCATTATCCGGAAAACTCCAGGTCCTGAGCATTCTGGATAACAGGTCCCATACCTGTATTAGTATTTAAATATAACTATATCATTAACTACCACAGTGACGTTTACAATCTAAGGTTTCAATCTGGAAAGTGATGGTACAGGTATAGGATCCATTATCTGGAAACCCGCTATCCAGAAAGCTCTGAATTATGGAAAGGCCATCTCCCAAAGACTCGATTTTATCCAAATAATCCAAATTTTGAAAAATTATTTACTTTTTCTCTGTAATAATAAAACAGTCACGTACTTGATCCAAATTAAGATATAATTAATCCTTATTGGAACCAAAACCAGCCTATTGGGTTAATTTAATGTTTAAAGGATTTTATAGTAGACTTAAGGAATGAAGATCCAAATTACAGAAAGATTCATTATCTGGAAACCCCAATGTCATGAGCATTCTGAATATCAGGTCCTATATGTTATATTTTTCCTTTGTCTTTTAGGGCCCTTACACACTGGCGTTTGTTCATGCCTTCCTCAGCATGAAGACTTAACTGCAGGGGGACACTGAAATAAAAGTGTATGTGTAAGGGCCCTTATAAATAGCATCACAAATGTTTGTATTTATGGCAGTTTTATAGTATGTTTGCTGTATGTATGATATTTCAGATTAACACCATAGTAATAAACAATGGAGGATATTTTTCTACTCGGCATCTTTTAAATTGACTGGCAAATGACCCCTGATTCTATTAATGGGTTTTCTGGATTACAGACTAGCAATTTGCTCCTAGTTAATCATAAACACAAACTGACTTGCTCATTAAAAAAGAAAAAAACATAAAACTGCAAACAATGGTGGGAGAATTCTCTATAAAAATTGGAAGAATTGAATATTTACATGCCAGGCAATAAAGCCACTTTTAGCTCAATATCAAATCCAAATTTGTTACACATGAATTAGAAATTTGACGTATTATGCATGTGAGATATGTGAGGGAGACCCTTGAGATGCCTTTCTGTCTGATTTTCCCTTTTGCTGCTACTTCATGCTTGTCATTGTAGAGAAAAATGTAACGTCGAGTTCACTTCTTATGCCAATTATTTTCTGTCCTTCAGCAACATTGCAAGCACCATTCCCTGGCCTTACAGTATTAGGTTATAGCAGCACAATTTACTGTAGGTGACAGCTTGGCCAATGTTCTGCAAAATAAATACTGAAAAAATTTCCACAAAATGTCTTTTTTCCTGAGCCAGAAAGCCTTTTAGTGGTTGCAATGAATCAAACGTTTCTTTAGTCAAGTATTTCCTTTGTTTCACAAATTTTAGGTCATTGGTAAGTGATATACAGCTGTATGCCTTATTAATACTGTTTAAACTGAGTGGGTGACGAGTTTACTTGAAGAACTAAATGTATTGAATCTGTTCCCTGGTTAATAATAAACTGACAAATAAACATTGCCCTGACTGCCAGCTTCATGCAATTGCAAGAGGGATTATTATTGTATTATGTGTTCTTTGATTATAATGCAGAAATATAACAGTATCCAGAATGGCAAGAAGAAGGGCAAATAGGCAATTTTAAGATAGTCTGATAAGGCTCAAATGTTATGAGAAGAACCCCTTGTAGCGACAATAAGGCTCACTGCGTTTCTGATAGGACTGACAATGTCCTTTTATTTAACTGAACAAAAGCCAAAGTTGGAAGAAGTGGTTTATTCATCAATATTAATATTAATTCAATGCAAAGTAAAGTATAAATAAATCTTTTTTTTTTTTTAATTCAGGTAGCTTTTATTGGCAAATTCCAAAGTAGATGACACGAATGACATTTTAGACTGCACAGCAGTCACAAAAGCAGTAAAAAAAAAATGTTTGTATTTAGTATTACAGATGTTTACAATCATATAAAACACAAAATTATATTCAATTTAAATATGCTCCTGTTGCACACCTTTGTTGTTAAGAGCAATTTACTGCACACCCAACAGAATAACCACCACTAACATCCTATTCATATAATAATAAAAGACTAAATAAAATAGCCAATTATTCACTAAGCAGTAACAGTTTGGATTTGAGGACATTGATCAATACATTGATCCCAGATTTTATGGAACTTATCTGGGCAACCCCTTTTAAAGTAAATTATACATTCGAAATTACAAGTATCCGGTATAATATTTATCCATACTTGGATTTCAGTCCCCAGTCCACTGCAAATCCTAGTTACAGCTAGTCAATTGCTCTAGTCTAGTGACTTGTCATCAGTTTTGGTCTGCAAGGCAAAAAGATGAGTTTTATACTTTCAAAGAGCAGAGGTACAACAGTGGTTTAGACACACAGGAAAGTGTTTCAGATTCATAGGGATATTAAGTAGCATTTATCACATAGGGATAACAACAGTATATTACAAAACACAAAAGACAAATGTTCATGTTGTAAAATATGTTCCCTATAATTTCCATTGCATCCAGGTATCAAGATTAGCGTTCTGTCTAAGAATGGGGTGAAGAAAGGAGACCTAGCTGTCATCTACATGCCAATGATACCACAAGCAACGTATGCCATGTTGGCATCTGCAAGGATTGGAGCCATTCACAGCTTTAGCTTTGTGGGATTTGCATCAAAATAGTTAGCAGTTCGCATTGACCATGCAAAGGTAAACATGTTTATGGTAAGTTATTCATTATTCTTCTAAAATTCTGTAAAGAGGCCCGCATAACACAGAAACCCCTAATATACCCATCACAGTTACCTGTTTCTTCAAAATGTATGAATAAATGCCATTTTCTATGCTGAAATCCAGCTGTTTAAAAGTTCTTTTTTTTTCTGCATCATTCGAAATCCTGGCAGGGAAGGAGGGACTAAAACACTTATGTTACAAATTGTAACAACTTATCCATAGCTTACAGACAACATGCAGGAACTGTAGCAATATGATATGTTACAACTGGCCACTAGAGGTCTCACTGTTTTAACTTATGCAAGAACTAGCAGGATATACTTGTTGGTAGTTACAGACCGTGTGGTCAGCAGCTAATGGTCTCTCTTGGGATCAGTTAATAAAGTCTGTGCTACGTGATCCTGAGTGTGTACCTCCTTGATGTAAGTCACCCTTCATAACATGGTGGCAGCAGGGAACTAAACCTTGGAGTGAAAAGCTGACTGAAATCACTGGGAGTGAAAGTGAAAGTAAAGCAGCATCCAGAAGCTGTGACTGGAGGTACAGCTATAACTGTGAGTAACGATCACTGCTAATATTCCTACAATATGGAGAGTGGACTGAAACCCACTGAGAGACTTAATGTAAATGCTTCCAACCTGTCACAAGCTTGGAAACACTGGAAAGAGGAGTTTGGCTTGTATGTGGATCTCACTGTAGCACCCAGTGATGAGAACCGCAAAATAAAGCTCTTTCATTATTTGATTGGGGAAAAGGGCAGAGAAATCTCACAGACCTTATGCATAACAAGTGGCAGAGATGACAGTCTCTCTCTGAAAGATATAATCCAGGCATTTGATAAATACTGTGATCCAAAAAAGAATGAAACTGTGGAAAGATACACATTCTTTTCAAGGAACCAGGAGCCTGGGGAAAATATTGACATATATGCCACAGAACTGAAACTACTAGCATCCACACGTGAATTTGGGGATATAAGAGACTCTCTCATAAGAGACAGAATAGTGTATAGTGGAATCAGAGACTCACATCTGAGAGAGAGACTGCTTAGGGAAGAGGATTTGGGCCTGGAAAAATGTCTCCAGATCTGCAGAGCATCTGAACTAACAAAAGATAATCTGAAAATGATTGAGGGCCCATCTGAGAGTATGGTACATGCAGTAACCGGTAAAGGAAAAATAAAATATAAAATCCAGGAAACTTTAATACTTTGTAAATACGGGTGGTAAAAGACATGAAAGAGACAAAGAGAAATGTCCTGCTTATGGTCAGACATGTAGGGTCTGTGGAAAAAGAAATCATTTCTCAGCCCAGTGTAGGCAGAGCAGAAAGTCACAGCACAGATATGTAAACACAGTGACACAGGACTCAGACTCAGACAGTGCAGAGGACATACTGTGGCTGCAACTACAGTCAGCAGCAGAAAGTGAAAATGTGGTTAATCCACCAATGCTTAAAGATTCAAATCAACTTTTTGCTACATTTCTTCTAGATAGTAAGCCCATTAAGTTTCAGCTGGACTGTGGGGCAAGCTGCAATGTTATTCCTTTCCATTTGCTTAACAACGATGTTAAACTAGAACACACTGACCAAGTACTTATGATGTATAACAAAAGTATTCTGAAACCTATGGGTAAATGCAGACTTAAAATTCGTAACCCATGTAATAAAAAGAGTTACAGACTGGAGTTCACAGTTGTACAAAATGGCCATCATATTCCACTACTGGGTGTAAAAGCTGTTCAGGCAATGGGCTTAATAAAAGTGCAGTTTCACAACATAATGGCTCTAAAGGGCTCTACAAGTCTCCAAATGTCTCCAGAAAAGTTAGACTGTGATTTGGATTTACAGATAATACAAGCACACTATGCAGACCTGTTTAAAGGGGATGGGTGCTTGGAAGGCAAGTATAAGCTGGAGGTTAATTCTGCCATAGAACCATCCACGCTACCCACAAGGAGAGTCTGCCTGTAGCTATGATGCAACCACTAAAAGAAGAACTTCAGGATTTATACAACAGACACATTATAGAACCAGTTCAAAAGAGCACTGACTGGATAAGTAGCTTGGTCATAGTAAAGAAACCATCAGGTAAACTAAGGATATGTATAGATCCTAAACCACTTAACAAAGCCCTGAAAAGGAATCATTACCCAATGCCTACAATAGAAGATATTCTTCCAGATTTATCAAAAGCCAGGATATTTTCAGTATGTGATGTTAAAAATGGATTTTGGCATGTGGAACTAGATTAGAAATCAAGCTACTTGACAACTTTTGCCACCCCATTTGGGAGATATAGATGGCTCAGAATGCCCATGGGAATAAGTCCAGCTCCAGAAGTATTTCAGCAAAGGCTAAATCAAGCTCTAGAGGGACTTTCAGGTATTAAGACAATAGCTGATGACATACTAATTGTTGGTGAAGGTGACAGCCTAAAATCTGCTACCCGGGATTAGAGATGGCGCGAACTGTTCGCCGGCGAACTTGTTCGCGCGAACATCGGGTGTTCGCGCTCGCCGGAAGTTCGCGAACGTCGCGCGACGTTCGCCATTTTGGGTTCGCCATTGTTGGCGCTTTTTTTTGCCCTCTCACCCCAGACCAGCAGGTACATGGCAGCCAATCAGGAAGCTCTCCCCTGGACCACTCCCCTTCCCTATAAAAACCGAAGCCCTGCAGCGTTTTTTCACTCTGCCTGTGTGTGCTGAAGAGATAGTGTAGGGAGAGAGCTGCTGCCTGTTAGTGATTTCAGGGACAGTTGAAAGTTTGCTGGCTAGTAATCGTGTTGATACTGCTCTGTTATTGGAGGGACAGAAGTCTGCAGGGGTTTGAGGGACATTTAAGCTTAGGTAGCTTTGCTGGCTAGTAATCTACCTTCTACTGCAGTGCTCTGTATGTAGCTGCAGTGGGCAGCTGTCCTGCTTCTGATCTCATCTGCTGACTGCTGCAATAACAGTAGTCCTTGTAAGGACTGCTTTTATTTATTTTTTTGTTGTTTTACTACTACTACTACTACTACTACTATAAGAGCCCAGTGCTATTAGTCTAGCAGTGTTGGGGAGTGGGACTGGTGTGCTAATCTGCTGCTCCTAGTAGTTCAGCAGCACCAACTTTAATTTTTTTTTTTTTTAATATTCATTTTTTTTTTATTTTACTTTTTTTTATTTTACTACCGCTGTAGTAGTGTATAAGTTGACCTTTTAGGCATTTTTATTATCCAAAAAAACTGGGCAAACAATGCCTACAAGGTCAACGTATGGCAGTTGTTTAAAGAGAACAGTAGATTACTAGCCAGCAAAGCTACCTAAGCTAAAATGTCCCTCAAATCCCTGCAGACTTCTGTCCCTCCAATACAGAGCAGTATCAAGCAGATTACTAGCCAGCAAACTTACTATCATCTGTCCCTGAAATCACTAACAGCTCTCCCCCTACACTATCTCTTCCAAGCACACACAGGCAGATTTTTCAGATACATTTTTGCCCTTGATCCCCCTCTGGCATGCCACTGTCCAGGTCGTTGCACCCTTTAAACAACTTTAAAATCATTTTTCTGGCCAGAAATGTCTTTTTTAGATGTTAAAGTTCGCCTTCCCATTGAAGTCTATGGGGTTCGCAAACCGTTCGCGAACCGCTCGCATTTTTGCGCAAGTTCGCGAATATGTTCGCGAACTTTTTTTCCGACGTTCGCTACATCCCTACCCGGGATCACGATCTGAAAATAATTCAGTTATTGGAAAGATGTAGACAAAAAGGCATTAAACTCAATCTGGAAAAATTCAAGCTTAAAATGACTGAAGTACCATATATAGGGCATCTTTTGACATCAGGTGGCCTAAAAGTAGATCCAGAAAAAGTCAGGGCAATTCAGGACATGCCTGCCCCAACCGACGTAAGGGGAGTTCAACGGTTCCTAGGTATGGTTAATTACCTCTCCAAATTCTGTGGCCATTTGTCAGAGATGTGAGAACCACTGAGACAGTTAATCCACAAAGATTCACTCTGGGAGTGGACAGACACACAACAAACAGCTTTTGATGCAGTGAAACAGGCTATTGCAGATGCTGCCACGCTCAAATACTATAACCCTTCTCAAGCAGTGATAATACAATGTGATGCCTCAGAAAATGGCATGGGAGCCACACTGATGCAGGAAAAAGGACCTGTAGCATTTGCAAGTAGATCGCTAACAACTACAGAACGGGGTTATGCTCAGATTGAAAAATAACTTTTAGCTGTTGTATTTGGTATGGAAAAGTTCCATCAGTACACTTATGGAAGACATGTAACAGTGCATTCAGATCATAAGCCATTAGAAACCATTACAAGAAAGCCTTTAATAAATTCTCCAAAGAGACTGAAGCGCATGCTTCTCAGATTGCAAAAGTATGACTGTGACATCTGCTACTGTCCAGGCAAAGATTTACTTATTGCAGATGCTCTTAGCAGGGCCTACCTTCCTATCTCACATGAAGGTGACAAGGACATTGAAACTATCAATATGTGTGAATACTTGCCGATGAGTAAAGATAGGCTTAAAGAGATACAAACATGCACAGAACAAGATCCAATAATGCAAATTCTAAAGACTACAATTTTACAGGGTTGGACAAAGTATAAACAATATACCCCTGTTGAAATTTCTCCTTTTTTTCACATCAGAGATGAACTGTCAACACATCAGGGCATAATATTCAAGGGAGAAAGAGTGGTCATACCAGGGAGTCTAAGAAGAGACATCATGGAAAGATTACACACCTCACATGTAGGCATAGAAGGATGTCTACGCAGGGCACGAGAATGTGTATATTGGCCTGGAATGAATGATCAAATTAAAAAGTTCATAACTCATTGTGAAATATGTGCATCTTGTGGAGACAAGCAGGCAAAGGAAACACTGCAACCCCATGAAATCCCTGACAGACCATGGTCAAAGGTTGGTACTGATCTGTTTACTTGGAATGACAAAGAGTTCTTGATAACAGTTGATTACTATTCCAATTTCTGGGAAGTAGACTACCTACAAGACACCAGATCAAAAACAGTAATCAAAAAGCTAAAAGCCCACTTTTCAAGGCATGGCATTCCAGATGTACTATTTTCTGATAATGCAGCTCAGTTCACATCACAGGAATTCAGACAATTTAGTAAAGAGTGGGAATTTGAGCACAATACCTCCTCTCCAGGGTACGCTCAGAGCAATGGCAAAGCTGAATCTGCTGTGAAAATGGCCAAGAAACTGATGCGGAAAGCAAAACAAGCAGGTACAGACATCTATCTTATGTTACTGGATTTAAGAAATACACCCACACAAGGCTTGGAGAGTAGTCCAGTTCAGAGACTAATGAGTAGATGAACAAAGACTCTCTTACCAATAACTAAACAAATGCTGAAACCAAAACTTGTGGTTGACATCAATTCCAAACTGAAACTGAATCAGAATCAACAAGCAAAGTACTACAACAAATCTGCAAGAGATCTAGCAACTCTTCAGAAAAATGATAATGTTTGGGTTCAACCACTCGATAAATATAGTAAACACTGGCAAAATGCAAAAGTCATGCAGAACCTAGGACATCGGTCTTACCTAGTACAAACAGAGGAAGGAAAGGTGTTGAGAAGAAATCGTAGGCATATAAAGAAGACTGGAGAACCTGATAACAGGAAGCCACAAAGACTATTTGATGAAGATCTAACTTGGCCTTCAACAAAAACTTCAACAGCGGTTTATCAAGGACAGATACCACAAGAAGCAGATCAAATAAGTGGGGAGCAACAAAATGGAGAGCCCACAAAAGATTTGTATGTCTCAGAAGTACCACATTCTTCCAAAGATACAACATATGTGTCAAGAGCTGGGAGAATGTGCAGAAAGCCAGCTCATCTCAAGGACTATGTACTATGACTGGCCACAATATAACATTTTAAGTTATGCAGTTATAAACAATGTTTGCTGTTCTAATTTTTTTGTGTTCTTTAAAGAGAAAGGATGTAGCAATATGATATGTTACAACTGGCCACTAGAGGTCTCACTGTTTTAACTTATGCAAGAACTAGCAGGATATACTTGTTGGTAGTTACAGACCGTGTGGTCAGCAGCTAATGGTCTCTCTTGGGATCAGTTAATAAAGTCTGTGCTACGTGATCCTGAGTGTGTACCTCCTTGATGTAAGTCACCCTTCATAACAGGAACTACATAACCCACAATGCATTGCACAATGATGTTCCATTCCTTATTGAAAT
Source organism: Xenopus petersii (assembly GCA_038501925.1). Lineage (NCBI taxonomy): Eukaryota > Metazoa > Chordata > Amphibia > Anura > Pipidae > Xenopus > Xenopus petersii. Next base: position 38,607,382 of record CM076677.1, read on the forward strand.
CACATGTGCAGGGAATTGTGGAGTTTGGAGGATGCAGGCTAAGGACAGATGGCTGTTGATACAAAGTAACAGTAGTCAGCCAGCTATGCAAAGTAGTCAGAAAGATCAGCAGAAGAGCAGGGGGCTAGGCTTAGGGAACTGTCAGAAACCATTACAAATCATGAAAAGTCTGCATATTTTTTAATTGAGGTATATTGCAAAATTGCTTGAAATTATGTTTTCTTTTCAAAAAGCTTAAGTTATGTTTTTGTGGAATTCCCCTTTAAGTTTGGTTTCCATGTGTTTTCCCACAAGTAGAATAAAATAAAGCTCAGAGTTTTACTTTATGGCAAACTCACAATTATACAGGAGAAACAATGCCATATTGTTTTGTATGACTGTTAATATGAGGAAATACATGCTTCTACTACAGTGTATAACTACTTACTGTATATGCCAAAAGTAAAATACTGCCTCCTGAGATACATTTTTAGATACATTCGTTCCATTTACTAATCTTCCTTAGCAAGGAAAAACATTATGTAGCAGGTAACTTCTCTATACCCTTGTCATAATTCTTACCTTCATCTGCCAACATAGATGGAAAGAGTATCTATCTAGCCAGCATTTCAGGGGCCAAACTTAAGTTTTTTGAGCGTTTGAGCAGAAAAAAATAGGTTTAATATAAATTATCTTTATTGAAATATTTGTTACTTTTGTAGCAGAACATTTTTACTATATGAAGCCATGAATACCAATCATGAAAAGCTTTGGGTCCAGTTTGCAAGCTTTTATAATTAACAGAATGGAATATCCATATAATGTGTGTAAATAGCTCAAAATCAGTATTAGAAACTGATACCTCTGGTCAGTTTTTGGAATCAAGCAGAAGAACAGAGTGGCGCAATATTGATGAAAAGTTTTGGCTACTTTCATCAAGATAGTGATAAATTGACTCTTATTCTCCTACTGTAAGTGCATTTGATTTTACTAATAAAATTGAGGTGTTGATTTTACACTATGGGAGTGTGTCCCTCTGTTCTTCCACTTTCTAGAGTTTGGTAGATTGACTTGCTACATTAAGTTGGCTGCACCCAGGATTGACTACACCTATGTGAATGTGTTTTGTGGATTTGAAGCTGTTTTTATTTTTTTTCAGTATTTGTTTGTAATGTATGTTAGATGTATTCATACTTCTATTGTACAGTGCTCCAGTTTAAGCTGGTGCTTTAGAAATGTAAGACAATAACACAAATGATTATTTAGAATGGTAGGAGTTTGATGTTAAGAAGAAAACACATGAAATTAATCTCATTAGAGGCTCAGTTTTACATTCAGGAGGAAAAAAAAACTTTGTGAATGTTATAATCATGCAGCGGCTGTCCTGAAATTTGACTCAGTTTGCCTCTGTATTTTTAGTATTGGAATTTCTTGTAATGTGAAGTAATGTGAGTGTTTAACTGCTAATTGATACCTCCTGAAGATAGACTTGATGAAATTAAAGTTTTTGTACCTTTACACCTGGAGCAAGAGACATGACAGGCTAGGGGAGGTTAGACTAGTCCTTAAATGTTCCAAACAGGTGGGGGTGAAAGGAAAATATCAATGCAGTTAAATAATCTTGTTCAATTTTAAGCAAGGCTAAAATGGTTTGGAAAACTAATATCACCCCAAGCAACTTTTTATTGTATAAATATGTATTAAATATGTATTACGTATTTTCAGTGGTTTTAATTATTTGTGATTGCAGTTTATTACTGAAAGTGGAATCTGTCTGTCTTGTGCTATTCTCTTGCTTGTCGCTGCTGTTTCTGACTATTGAAACAAATGGAGCAAAAACCAGCTCATAAACTGATTTGTGATGTTTGCAGGGTTCTGTATGCAAGAAATTCTGGGCCAGAGGATTGTTGACTTTTGCTATATAGTTTTAAGAGTCAGAAGCAGCAGTGCCTTCCTCTGGATCTAACAGTTAGGCAAGCTATATAGACTAAAAAGGTTGAACTTGATGGATGTGTGTCTTTTTTTCAACCTAACTTACTATGTTACTATGAATTTTCTGTCACCAAGTCCAGCAATAATGTTCCTAATGTGGGGATGTGCCAGGGATGTAGTTGTCAGTTTCACCTATCACGCTTGGCTGGCAGGGGTAAGTGTTGGCAACTGTCGGTTTTCATAGGTTGTATCATCCACCACCCTACAGTCAAAGAGAAACCTGTATCAAATATAGCAAGATAGTCCAATACCCACATCAAAAGGTACTGCAGGGCTGGGTGTATGGAAACCAAGGATTTCTTTAAAATAAATAAATTCTGTATTTGTTGAATTTCATGCATACACAGGTCCACAGTTTTTTTTTTCAAAAGTCCTTTTAAGAGATCTCTTTTAAAACCTGCTTGAAATTGGTGTGCACGTGTTACTTGCACAAACTAATGTAGGGCATTTGTGCAAACCCCTTGCTCTTAACCCTGAAAGGGCAGAATCACAGAGTCTGTGTCTGTGTGCTGTAAGCTGTTACCTAGCAACCAGCTGTTCAGTGCAGTAGGAAGTGACACAGCAGCTAGTGAGTGGCAGGCAGGAAAAGGAAGTCACAGAGACTGGCAAAAGAAGAAAGCCTGGCATAGAAAGCCGCATGGTGGACAGAGAAAGAGGCCAGAGAGCTGCTGGTGTGCCCAGAGAGCTGAGAGGCTGCACCAGAAGCATTCCTTTGGATCAGGCTGACACAGGGAAGCCACATACTGTGCCTGGAAAGACAGAGAGTGTGAAAGGAATCAGTACTGGAGGAACAACCAGCAGGAGATTCCTATCTGAGCATCCAAAGGGGCTGGCAATCACACTGCATGAAGAGAGCTCTAAAGTACCCAAAGAGGATTTGTGAGTATCCTGGTTAAAGGGACAGTACCCAAAAGAGGCGCTGAAGATACAGAGACTGTTTAATAAAGGTCTTTGATTTTCCATAGTTAGCTAGACAGTTTGCACTAGCAAGTCAGTTAGTGAGGCCCTATTGCTACCAGTTAGGAGTGATGCATGTATTAGGTGCCCATTTATTTTAGATAAACAGTTATTTAGTTTAACCAATAGTGTGTGTGTGTGTGTTATTACTGTATTCCTAGTGGGGCCACCCTTAGGTGCATTCCTGGATCCCACTAGGTGGAGGCACTGCACTAGTAAGTACCAGGTACCCAGTCTCTTCCCATACCACTGCGGAGTGGCTCAAGTTTGTCCTGTGCCATCAGGTAAGCGCCACACGTGGAGTGTAACACCGACAAAGGGGTGTCTAAATGGTTACACTAAAAAAAAAATAAGCAATCTTCTTCATGTTAGCAGCTGAAACACAACAATTATTTGTAGTTTACGAAATGTATGTCAAAGACCCACTGCCAACACTTTATAATAGGGACGTGCAGAAATAAAATGTTGAGATCTCCATTACACATGCCTATATAAAGCTTGCAGGCAGCTGCGTACATTTTCTCTCCTGCATAATACTCAAATATAAGTAGTCCTTTCCAAAAGGGCATGGGAAGTCCAAACAAATGGGGACAAAGCACAGTTTTTTTTTGTGTTTTGCAAACTTGTAGGATTTGAATTTACCAGCTGCTTTTGTGGCCCATAGCCCTCTATGTTTGCCCCTGGCCCTTCAGAAATGAGACTTCTTTGGAGACGTCACATAGCTTTTCTCACAGCTGCATTATTAAATTTCAAACTACCCTAATAGGTTCTTTCAATCTGTGTAGTCCCCTACTACATTTTCTATTGTAGTTTGACAAGAAGGCCAATAAAGCATTCTGCTACACAGGTAAACGAATGTGTATTACTAACAAGTTCTCATTCTGTAATTTTCCATTTTGATTTCTTTTTAAAATCTCCACACTAAGCCATATATCTGGTGTGCATTTTTGAACACTGCAGAGGTTGATAGCAGCTGTCCCTGAATTGTCTTGTGCTATGCCTGTCATCATTAATTTACAGTAGCTGTGACTTATTTAAGCAAGTAAATAAAGATTCACAGACAGCTGCTGTCAGCTCCTGAATTGATCGTATTTAAGTATTTCTAGTCTGGTATACAAGATAGACTATGCTTATAGGTTGAGCTCTGTGTGTAATTGTAACACTTCTCCATAAGCTGTAGTGAGGAGAGGAATCAGGTTTCTCTAGCATTTAGTAAGCCACATGGCAAGACACAGTCAGTGGTGGCTCCTGAATAGATATGTTTTACAAGAAACTCCTTAAAATATGTAAGAGTCAGGGGGCATTGTATGTGTTATTGCTATTACGTACAGTGAGATATGTGTAATAGATTCCTATTTAACTTCCTAGAATGAGCCCTTTCAATATGTCAGGTGACGAAGGGGGAACGCCCTGCAGAACGTTGTGTGACGTAATAAACACACCAGGGGTAGGACCCCGGTTTAATTTGCTCTGTGTGCCAGCCTATTTTATCTTCATATTGGATTGTTGGGAGTGCCGTCTCCCTTGGGCCTTGTGCACCAGCGGAAATTGTTCGAAGGGCCTGAGTGTACATGTGACCTTTCTACACCCTTTCAATATGTCAGCATGTAAAGCCCTGTTCTTTGACATAATCAATTTGTTTTACAGATCTCTATCCTATAATTCTGCAGTTGTGTGCTAGTACTGATATATACATTTAGTAGATCAGACCTGCTCAACTGGAGGCCCATAGGACACATTTAGTTCCAATACATGAACATCATCATCATTTATTTATATAGCGCTGTCAAGATACATAGTGCTTTACTGCAGTTATAGCAAACAGGGAATAAATGGTGGATAACAAACAAGGATTACAGAATACAATAGGGTTAGAAGGACCTAGAGATTAGAGTTTACAAACTAAAAGGTTAGGGTACAATTGAGACATTAGGATTATATAAACATTTTGTCATTTTTGATACAGCAATGATTAATTAAGGTACATCAAATAAGCCTCTTTAAACAGATGGGTCTTTAAGGAGCGCTTGAAAGTTTGGAAAGAAGGAGAAAGTCTGACAGCTTGTGGCAGAGAGTTCCAGAGAAAAGCAGAAGCCCGAGAGAAGTCTTGTAGACGAGAATGGGCAGAAGTGATCAGAGGAGAAGTGAGGCGAAGATCAGAAGCAGAGTGAAGGCTTTGTGAAGGAGAGTATTTGGAGATTAGAGATGAAATATAGGGAGGGGTTTCATTATTAAGGGCCTTGAATGTGAGTGTAAGTAATTTGAATTTGATTCTAGAAGAGATTGGGAGCCAGTGAAGGGACATACATATAGGAGCAGCTGATGTTAAATGAGCTAAATGAATGAGTCTAGCGGCCGCGTTTAGAACAGATTGGAGTTGTAAAAGGTGACTTGTTGGAATACCTGCAAGGAGTAGGTTACAGTAATCAAGGTGGGAGATGATGAGAGACGATGATGAGAGACTGAATCAGTGTTTTAGTTGATTCTGAACTGAGATATGTTCGTATTCGAGCAATGTTGCGCAGTTGAATACGACAAGATTTTGCAATTCTAGCAGAGAGTTGTAGAAGGTTAGATACCCTTTCATATATATATATATATATATATATATATATATATATATATATATATATATATATATATTTGGATGCCCTGACCCTGAACAGTTAAGAAATGTTGTGATTAGCCTGTCTTTGCTTAAACTGCTCTCTTTATTTGGGTTTGACATTGTGCCAGTTACATTTATCCATATCCCTGCCTACTATACCATGCCACCAAATTAAACCATTTTCATATGGCTGTAACTAGAAATAAAGCAGATGGAGAGATTTTCAAACAGATAAGAGGTGTCCTAAATAGAAACAATGAAAGGCTAATTATCGGCAAGGCCACATTTGTGATCAGAGGACCAGACTGTACATGGAAAATAACTGCTTATTGGATTCATTTAAAGGGGTTGTTCACCTTAAATTAACTTTTAGTATGATGTAGATAGTTATATTGTGAGGCAATTTGCAGTTGGTTTTCATTTTTTATTTTTTGTGTTTTTTTTTTAGTTATTTAGCTTTTTATTCAGCAGCTCTCCAGTTTGCAATTTCAGTAGTCTGATTGCTAGGGTCTTAATTGCCCTGACAACCATGCACTGATTTCAATAAGAGACTGAAATATGAATATGAGGGACTGAATAGAAAGATGAGTAATAAAAAGTAGCAACAACAATAAATTTGTAACCTTACAGGACATCTGTTTCAAGATGAGGCTAGTGACCTCCATTTGAAAGCTGGAAACAGAAGAAGAAAGCAAATAATCCAAAAGCTATAAAGAAGAAATATTGAAGGGCCGTTGGAAAGTTGCTTAGAATTAGCCATTCTATAGCATACTAAAACTTAAAGGCAAACCACCCCTTTAATGGTTGGCCAAATCAGGATTATTAAATTATTTATTCCTTGTCCCAACTATTGGATCCTAACTGCAGCTTATGATGACCTGTTAAGTGAGACTGGATTAAAAGCCTGATATGGTTTTAATTGCATTTTAAACTGGCCTTATAGCTATCTGAGCAACCTCCTTGCGGTTCTTATGTATTGCTCCATGGGTAATGTTTATATGGAATCCTGTATTGACCATGGTAAATGAAAATGTATAATCAGGAATTCAGAAAAACTTATGAGGCTGATTTATGTAAATTTGTGATAAACCTTAGCATAGTCAGAGTTTGCAATTAGGAGCACTCCAACAGTGAGCATGATACAGAAAATGAAATGTGCATTTTTATTGTATGGAATGCAGGCATGTTTAAGAAATATAAGCTTTGATAATAAGCTTGTGGTGTTAGAGTCCCACATTACCCTGTTTTTGCACCGCCTTGCATCATGTTACGCACAGGAATGAAAAAAGCTTTATTTATTATTGTTTTATGGCTTAAGGATGTCTCCTAAATATCTTCTCACTTATTTTATATTAAAACAATACTCATCACATAAATGCAACAGTTGATTACACGATCTAATGTTTACATACAGCTAAGATTTCATTTTTGTTCCATTATTTTCTGTCACATTTGAGGTTTGGGTTTTATTTATTTATATAGTTTAAAGACTAAATGTCTGTTTACTCAGCTAAGCCTTCTTATTTCTTTTACTCTCACTTAAATCAGCTGGGATGTTAAATCAGCCACAGGCATCTCCAAACACAGTGTAGTAAATGGTAATGAACCATTCGAATAAAGGGTAATTGATCCTGCTTTATCTTGCTGAACACTGGCTCAGAATGTATAATGTCACACCTGGAGATTTTTATGCCAGTAGAGAAAGCGCCAGTGCAGCCCGCATCTTAAGGGATAATGCCACATGAGACCCAAGAGACTTTCCAACAACGTTCAGATGCAGAGGGAAGTTGCTCAAGTATTTCTAGTAGTTAGGAGTAATTTAAAGTGATGCTCTTGCTGTTGGATGTTCAGTTGAAACTTGCACACTTGTAGTGTGTTTTCCATGTGACATGCTCGCATCATGTACTTGTTATGAATGATTGTATCACAAACGTAAACTTCAAAATGTCTCATTTTGTCAGGTCCTTGCCATTCCTACATCTGCTGCGATTCTCGTTGCCAGATGTGGCAGTCTTTGGATGCTTAAGGTCCTTATCCTACCTAAAGTCTCAGTAGATTTCTTTTGCAAGTCATGATTATTAAAACTGTATGACCCTTAGACATGTGTTGTATGATTAGACCCTTCAAAGAAAAAAAAAATAAACCTTGTTTATACAAATAGAACTGGTAATCACATTTCTTTGTACTTTAAGAAGCATATTTATCAAGTGTCGAATTTCGAATGGAAAAAAACATCGAAATTCTAATTCAAAAAGACCAACCAAAATTAAGTTGAAGTTTTTTTGGGGTCGAATATGTCAGTTTTCTTTATTCAAGTGGATAGAATTTACACACCTCTTCCAACTCCTAGGGGCAGATTTACTAAGAGTCGAAGTGAATTTTCAAAGTTAAAAACTTCGAATTTCAAACTATTTTTTGGGAACTTCGACCATCGAATAGGCCTAAATTCGACTTTGTTTAGAAGTAAAAAAGTTCGACTTCGACACTTCGCCATCGTAAACCTGCCGAATTGCTATGTTAGCCAATGGGGATCCAAGACCCAAGTCTTTAGAAGTCAAAGGAAAATCGTTAGATCAATCGATTAAATAGTTCGAATAGTTGGATTCGATGGATTTCATTGTAAGATTTTCATTCGACTGAAAACGGCCAAATTCTACATGGACTTGTAGGTGCCAAAGTTTTACTTTTGAATTTTCTGAGTTTTTTGTGCTTATTAAATACCAAACATTTAAGTTTTTGCATTTATAATTCAAATTTGTGAGTTTTTTTGCAAAAAAAATTGAATCATGGTAAGAATTTGAATATTGATAATTCAAACCCTAAATTATACATTTGTGCAAAAAGTGTCAAGAGATGGGTCTACTGAAGCAGGCTTCATACTTATTGTATCACCCTCTGAAAAATATTAATAAAGACTACTTTGCATTATATTTTTGCCTTTGTTCAAATAATGTGCCTTGCATAAGAACCATGTTTTAAAGCTTTAATTTCATGCTTATATTAGAAGAAATCAAGCATGTCAAGATGGTATTAAGAAACTTTGCTTCAGTATTGAATTACACTTCTCTCTATTAGTTCCAAGATAATTAAAGTAGATCATCTTTAATTTGACTTAATCACCACCTGTCTTGAAATAAAGGGAGAATCTGTTCTGTAGATAAAAGCTAGGTAAAAAATCCTTTTGTATTTCCATGGAGACAATTTGGGTCTTTGGAGTTTTCACATTAAACTTTTTGTAGAGCTTAGGCTTTATTAGCTGTCTGTTCAAATGAAGTGTTTTGCTATACAACAACATTTTTTCTCAACTCAATACAATTTAGCAATATATGGGGGAAGAAACAAGTACTTAATAAAAACTGAAGTATCCAAATTGACATATGTCACTAACTACTGCAGTTAGTTGGGTTGTTTCTTGACTCAACACTTAATATTAAAAACTACTATGTCATCAGAACAAGTCTGCACACCTTGTATGTTTAAATACTAATAATTCTCTCTCAACATATACTTTCTGACACCTGAAAATGATTAAATGCAATAAAAGTATGAAGTCGATTAAATATAGCATGGTACAAGGAAGGTAAGCTGGCACCTGAAGATGATTAAATATAGTAGAAGTAAGTAGATGATGAAATGTAGTACAATACATTAATGGTATGCTGGCACATGAGAATGATTAAATATGGGAAATGTCTGAAGATGATGAAATATAGTATAGTATGTCAGCCAAATGCTTCAGTTTGGATTAACTGTTTTAAAATGCAATTTTTGAATCTGTAGTAAGTGCTGAAGTTTGCAAGGTGCTTTTGCTAGACCATTCTCAGAAAGAATGGAGAGCTATAAACTTTTATTAATATATGTTTTGGTGTTGTTTCATTGGAAAATAGAAAACTATATAGAAAACACATATATAGAAAACACAGAATGAGGCTTCCCATACAGGAAAGGAGATCAATTCTGAACAGATACAGAGAACATGGGCATCATTTACGAAAGGCTTCAATTTATGCTGTATTCATGTGCACGGGCTGGGGGTAGCATATCCCCCTACTTTATGGGGCACATTTACTAAGCTCGAGTGAAGGATTCGAATGAAAAAAACTTAGAATTTCAAAGTATTTTTTTGGGTACTTCGACCATCAAAAAGGCTACTAAGACCTTCGACTTCGATTCGACCGGTTCGAACTAAAAATCGTTCGACTATTCCACCATTCGACCATTCGATAGTCGTAGTACTGTCTCTTTAAAAAAAAACTTTGACTACATACTTCGGCAGTTTAAACCAACCAAGGTACAATGTTAGCCTATGGGGACCTTCACCATCATTTTTCCAAGCTTTTTTTGATCGAAGAAAAATTCTTTGATCGATCGCTTAAAATTGTTTGAATTTATATGATATGATATCTATTCCCTGAAACATGTACAGGGATGGGATCTGTTATCAGGAAACCAGTTTTCCAGAAAGCTCTCATAGACTCCATTTTATCCAAATAATCCACATTTTTTAAAATGAATACCCCTTTCTCTGTAATAATAAAACAGTACCTTGTACTTGGTCCAAACTAAGATATAATTAATCTTTATTGGGAGCAGAACCAGCCCATTGGATTTATTCAATGTTTACATGATTTTCTAGTAGACTTAAAGTATGATGATCCAAATTGCAGAAAGATACGTTATATGGAAAGCCCAGGCCCCAAGCATTCTGGATAACAGGTCCCATACCTGTTCTTTGTTACTGAGCACTGTGGAGTGCAACTAAGTTGTTTCTGTAGGGGAAATATAAGTGAAGGGACTATTGGATCAGTTTCCTCGCATCCAAATTTCAACGCGATGCGGCAGATTATAGCACTGGCAATGTGTACAGCTGGGCACATGCGAGAAGAGATGTCGCGAGTGAGAGATAGAGAAAACCGGGAGACCAGTATGGATGCAGACCAACAACGCGTAATGAGGGAGGCTACGTCCGCAACCTACTTCTGCATCTACCTCCTTATCATCGGCTTCCTCACAGTCCTCTTTTTTTAAGTGGCTCGCAAATGGTGAGCGATATCCCTGGAACAGAAGACATCGAGGTGGCAGAAAGCACAAGAAAAAAAAACACCAAAGAAATATTGTCCCAAATGGTGGTAAATATTTTGAATATTACATTAACTGAGGGACAATTACAGGTACTCTCAAAGGGATTGTCATATGGTTTGGTTTCGGGACCTGATTTTTTTCAATTAGACTGTGAATTGTATAGATTTTTTCGTAACATAAGGCTAAAAGTGGAATTTCATAATGTGGTGGAAAGGAGTGTACCTGATAGCTTTGGTATTTTTAAGGCAAAGGATTTAAATCTAAAAAAACCAAGCCAGTACATACCTCATGGAGATAATGTTTTTGTTGAGGCTTGTGTGAAAAATGTAACGTGAGAAATAACCCAGATTGAAAGTGAATATAGAAAAGGGAATCTACAAAGTAGACCAAAAAACTTGTCAGATGAAGAATTTAAATCTTTACAAAGTTTGGTAAAAGATGAGAGAGTGATAATTAAACAGGCTGACAAAGGAGGGGAGCTGGTGGTTATGAATAGATATTACTATATTAATGAAACAGAGCGTCAGCTTTCAGATGACACTACATATAAAAAACTGACTACCAGCATGAGAATTCAGTCATTCCAATAATTCACATTTTACCAAAGATTCATAAGAGCTTGGATAATTCCCCAGATCGCCCTATTGTATCCTGCATAGAATCAATATTGTCTCCACATTCTATCTTTGTGGATAGAATCATTAACCCGTATGTATTAAAACATCATTCTTATGTAAGAGATACAGGAGATATTTTGTCAAAAATTAAAAAATGTAAGAATTTCCCCCAAAACATCATCCTGTACAGCCTGTACACCTCCATCCCATATGTGGAGGCGATCCGGGTCGAGTTGGACCGGGATGAATCATTGGATGGTTCACAAAAATATTTTGTTCTGACATGTTTGAAATTGGTCTTACATAACAAATGTTTACTGTTTAAGGACCAATTTTTTCTGCAAACCAGGGGTACAACCATGGGGTCCAATTTGGCCTGTCAAATATCTATATGAATGCATTTGAAGAGACTTTTGTGTATACCAATGAACTGTATAGCGAATATTATCTGTGCTGGTACAGATTCATCGATGATGTCTTTATGATATGGATGGGGCCACATTGGACCATGGAAGATTTTCATAATCAAATTAACTGTACCAGGACAAACTTAAAATTAACTTTACATAGTGATTTAAACAATATTTCATTTTTGGATACCACAATCAGCCAGGTAGAAGATGCACTGTCCTCGGACCTATACATAAAACCTACTGATAAAAATACTTTATTGCACTACAAGTCATTCCATCTTATGCAAGTTAAGAAATCCTTGCCAAAACCCGACTGGATGAAATGCAGATGAAATTTGAAGAGAGAGGATATCCGGTGGAACTCTCAAAAAAGCAATGCCCCGATGTACAACTAAGTGTGAGTAAACCCCAAAAAAAAAACAAAGAGAGAATTCCTTTCTTATCTCGGTATAGTACAGTAAGCACCCATGTGGAGAAAGCCATTAAAAAACATTGGTCGTTGCTTGGGGAAGGTATACCAGAAATACAACAATATAAAAAACCCTCAATTATTTCATACCAAAAATCTTAGTCTATTGGTTCTATGGCCATAAGAGCTGACATAGGTGGCTCTAATACCCAAGACTATTATGACCAGGAAAGAATGGGACATACCCATGCTTAGGGTGTAGCTGTTGCTTGAATTGCCAGAAAGGAGAGGTTGTATACCACCCGAGAAAGGGCACGGCAATTAAGATTAACAGGTTCTATACATGTAAAAGCACTTATGTTGTATATGTCATAAAATGCCCATGCGGGTAAGCTTATGTTGGGCAAACCTCAAGAAGTGCTAGAGAGCGTATAAGAGAACACACATCAGCTATTAATACTAAAAAAAGTGCTCAAGCAGTTGTGAATCATTTTCTGGATGCAGGCCATGGGGTACAACAGCTAAAATTTCAAATAATAGATAGTGTACCTAAAATGATGGATCAGAAAGCTAGAAACGTTAGTTCCCCATGGTCTGAACAGAGAATATGATTTGAGTAAAATATATCGCTGAATTTTTAAATAATATTTTAATCTTTCTTGCATTTTTGTAAGTTTTGTTATTTATTGAAATTATGTTTTTCATATGTCGTTTTATCCACAGCAGAAAAGGCTTTGTTAGCTAAGTTAAGTTTTTTTTCATAGGAAAAAGAATGGACACTATGGCAAACAGGACATTTTATTAAAGGAATTGTTCAGTGTAAAAATAAAACTAGGTAAATAGATAGGCTGTGCAAAATAAAAAATGTTTCTAATATAGTTAGTCAGCCAAAAATGTAATGTATACAGGCTGGAGTGATTTGATGTATAACATGTCAGTCAGAACACTACTTTTCAGCTCTCTTGGTTTACACTGGCTGTTTTATTAGACATCTGTTCACTCCAGCCTTTATAGATTACATTTTTGGCTAACTAACTATATTAGAAACATTTTTATTTTGCACATCCTATCTATTTACCTAGTTTTTATTTTCACACTGAACTATTCCTTTAAGATACACAAAATACACATTTTTTCCAACAATGTTCACTATAATTGTGGCAGATTGTATATGAGGTATATCATGGGGCAGATTTATCAAGGGTCGAAGTAAAAAAATTCGAAATTCGAAGTAATTTTTTCAATACTTCACCAACTTAAACCTGTCAAAGTGCTATGTTAGCCTATGGGGACCTGCCAGAGCATATTTCTAAGTTTTTGGGTTTCAAAGGAAAATCGTATGATCATACGATAAAATCGTTCAAATCGTACTATGATCGGAATACGATTGTACGATCGTACTATGATCAGAATACGATCGTACGATAAATAAAATCCTTCGACTTCGAATGTCAGAGGATTCTATTCGATGGTTGAATTTCAAAGTATTTTCCAGCTCGAAATTCGACCCTTGATAAATCAAGTGTTACACACATGTATATAACTGTGCACTGGTGCTGTATAAGTGGCTTGAAAAAAGACATATGCAGGTCTGAAATGTTGTGTTTTATCTGGGTAAAGAGCCTATGTCTCAAATAAAGGCGTTTTAAGAAAATATTTTAGTTGATGGTGCACTGCTGTCTGTGATATAATGGATTTGAAAACCAGTTGGTGGAAACTTTGAGACTTGCACCAGATGAAAAGAATGTTGGAGTGCTGACTAAACTCTTGCTGATCAGTTTCCTCTTTTCTGAAGCCTCAGTTTGTCAACTCCATTCCCATCTCTCATTTACTGGCAAACAGCACATATTGGAAGGTGTCTACTGTAATATGAGACTATTTCATGCAATCCCTGAATCCTACTTACTTTTTAGAATTGTTCAAGAAAAGTTTTGTAAAATGCTGGCAAATTGTTGATATTCATCCAAATATTTTCAATTTACTTAATTTGTTGTGAACCACTGAAGTAATTGTAAGAACATTTGCTGTGCTAAAAAATAGCAATGTTTTCACTAGATTGCTTAGTCACAGGCTTATTAACTCATAAACCAAAGCTGCAATGATGTTTTCCTAAATCGAATACATAGCAAAAGGAGAAAATAGTAGAGTATGAGTTTACTATTGTTCAAACAATATATTATTCTGTAGATATATTTTTCATTGTGAGTGTGGTTTAATCAGCGCCGATCCGCGCCTTTATGCTGCCTGAGGCGGCCTTCCGTTGCCGCCCCGACCCCTCCTCACGGTGCTCACATTTTCTGCGCAATTGCGCTCTCTGCACTAGAAGATCCGAATTTCCGGGTTGAAAACCGGAAATTCGGCTCTTAGTTACCAGGAGCAGCATTTTTGCCGCCCCTGGTAACCAGGGGGGCGCTGCCGCCTGAGGCGAGTGTCTCAACTCGCCTCATTGGTGGAGCGCCCCTGGGTTTAATGGGATGCTGACACAAGATAATGAAGACTGCTTTGCATCCAAAAGGGTTCCTGTCATTGCACCCATTTAACCTGCTGATATTCTTTTTGTTGTCATTAAAAGAGATATTGAAGGGGGCTGATGCATACAACTTTTTGAAGATTTGAATCTCGTCTGTACAACCACTCTTTAAAAATACAAAGAGCCTTTACTAGTAAATTGCAAATGTTACATTGGTTAAAAAAATATAAGCGTTAAACAAATTATAATCAGGTAAAATGCAACACAACTAAAATACTGAAGGAGCGAAAGCAAAGAGCCAACTGGAACAAGCAAATGGAAAAAGAAAGAAAAATAAATGTAAAGCACTACATCTAGATTTAATATTCTTTGTTTGTATACTTACATGGCTGTAATGTTCCTTTTAACTATGTACTTACATAAAATACCTATTCACAGGGAAAACCAGTGGGAACACCTGGTGCTTCTGCATATTTCCGAGTGCTATCTGAACATAGAGTAGCAGCGATGTTTACTGCACCCACTGCATTAAGGACAATATGCCAGCTAGATCCAGAGGCAGAGCTGGGCAAGCCATTCTCTGTGACTAAACTCTTCATTGCCCTGTAAGTTGGGTAGGATCCCTAAAAATAAGTCAAACAGAAAAGATTGGAAACATATGCATAAATGTCAAACGAACCCCTAGTAGTTTGGAGAGTAGGCCTGTAGTCTACATTTTTCTAGTGGGCCCATAGCATCCAAGTTCAGCTATGGAGAGAATAAATATTATATGTTTTACTTACTGTCAATTTCTCTGAGCTATTTGGGTGAACTTTTAACTTGAATTTTGAATTTGGGATTATGAAGCTGGCTAACAGTTAATATTGTGTGATGTACTGAATCTGTTTTGCAATATCTAGGGTGTAACAGGTAATCTTAGAATTATTACAGGCCAGTTTTTGGTACCCATTTCGGAAATGCTATAAATCTCGCAGATGAATAGTTCATATAATTAAAAGCTATTTTTACATTTATTTATGGGCAATTAACTAATGTCTGTAATAATTTATTATCACAAAATAGTAATTATGGCTATAATAATAAATTGTTAAAGTACCATTCCTTCCCAGTGGAGATATTCACTGGTCATGTTAAAAAAATCATCGTAGCATCTCTGGCGTAACGATATACTGTAAATTGGCGTAATTGTGTGGGATTTGGTGTAAAACAGTTTACATAGAGTAAATGCTATAATAGCAGATAACTTACTGTATGCAGAGTCTTATTTAAGCAAATAATCCAACATATTAACCGGTTTGATTGTCATTAAAAGAGTATCTAACTAAGGGCAAAACTTTCCTACTGGATTTTCTTTCATAACTTATGTTTTTAGAAGCTTTATTTTGGAAAGTTCCCAGTTCCTGGAATCCTCCCATTCCTGTACTACTGTTCCTGTATTTAAAAAAACAAGTTATTGTTATTTTGTTCTTTATGTTTGTTTAATTAGTATTCCAATACATTATAAATGCACACTGTTAAAACTTAAATGCCATAATAATTCAGGCCAAGATCACACTGTGAAAAAAATGGCAGTAGTTATTAGTATTAGTATGTGATTTGACCTTTAGAAATGTGTGTGTGTGTTTACTGCATAAAGGATGAAATTCTATGTAAAGTTTCATATTTGTTAATGCTTGCTTAATTACAGTTTTAAACACATCTTCTTTAAACTAGGAGTTTGCTGTAAGCTGCCTCGCAGCAGGACTATGCTAATACACCAGTGAGAGCCACACACAGTGACTCATCTCATCTATATTATTCATGTTTCTTGGGCTTCGACAAAAAAATGAATCTAAATGTGGCCAGGATTAAGCATCTACATACATTAAAGCTTTGTTACTTCATTTAAACTGTCACCTACATTAGTCATTTTCATTCTTCCTGCAGAAATACTAATAGGACAAGAACAAAAAGGCCTTTCTTGTCTTATTCTAAACTTTCATACGGTAAAGTATTTATGCAAGCTGGACTCCTTGTAGCAAAGGTGAATGCTATCCAAAAATAACCCTTTCCTCTAGACTTTCACTTTAGCAAAGTTTAAAGATGCATTATCAGCCAGTTATTAAAAATACAATTGTAAAGTGATGGATTCTTGGGCTTGAAGTTAAATTGTATTACACTGTGAGTTCAAGTGGGACTGGGAAGTGGTTCTTATGAGTAAAATGGTTTCCTTTCAATCTGTGGAATTAGTTATGTTTGTGTAATGAAATACATATATAATTATTTTTAAATTCAGTGATTATGCATCTTTTTACATAAGCCTAACTGAATGAGTTTTCCTTTAAAAAGGAATTCCAGCACAATACTTTTTTCCCTTACATAATGAAAGAAAAATCGAAGCAATGTGCTAAAAACATTAATTCAAAATTTTAATGGTTTTGAAGGTCAAGAATGCTGTACCGTGTAAAAATGTTACAGCCACAGGGCAACCCTTTAGAAATAAAAAAATAACAAACGTGGTATAAAGGTGATACCTTTATTAGGTATTACCTTTATACCACTTTTGTTATTTTTTTTATTTCAAAAGGGTTGCCCTGTAACATAATAGTTTTGAATTAATATGTTAATGTAATTGCTAATAAAAACAGTTCCATTCTGTATTTTATAATTCTCTTCTTCCCAATGCCATTCATACCAGTGAAACATGTAAGCATTTATTACAATACCCACAGTGCCTGGCACTATAATCTGTAGTCAAGCAAAATGCAAAGGTAAGATATATTGGATAGATGTATTGGATAGTGGTTTAGAACTACATTTTCTGTAATCATGCAGAGGAAAGAATGGGTAAACATTCCCTTTAAGGAGTAATTATGACTCTTTATAATTATGACACTTTGAGAAATAGTAGTTCTGAACTTTGCTCACATGATGATTATATGATTAAAAGGTCTAGTAATGATTTTGCTTAGTGATCTATATATCAATAGAATTGTTTGACTTTTTTTGTTTCTCACTTGGCAGTCATATTTATTGGGCATTGTTTGCCTTCTGGCTCCGTATTGAATTTAATAAAACGTAAACCTCACAGGCCTTAAGTTTTAAGAAGAACGCGTGACATGCTGGAGATCTAGATCTGAAATACCCATTTTTTCCCATAGAAAAGCTCAACTAACCAGAAGTAACTTGAGGAACAGAACTTTTATTTGAAGTTCAGGACAGTGAGGTTGTGGAATGCTTTAATAGTGGCTTGCATGATTTCTTCAACAAGTATAATATCCAAGGCTTTTGTGATCTTAAAATCTACAGTTAGTATAGATATTGGTAAATATAGTTTATTTAGTACGTGTGTGTATATAGATAGGTCTGCAAGTATGTGTATATATGTGCACTAGGGTTTACTTGAAGGGGTTAAACTTGAAAGACTTTGCTCTTTTTTTCAACAAAAATTTATGTAATTATGCAAATATGTAACTATGTAATAAGTGGGACCTGGCAATATTCCATGTACATATGAAAGTATTTTTTCCTGTTCCCTTTTCAGGTTCGATATGCGCTTTGATGTAAACGATGTGATGTAGAAACACTGGAATGGTCTAGAAAAATCTTCAATGTCCCTGTACTGGATCACTGGTGGCAAACTGGTAAGAATATTACATAATCATGTTTTCAACAGCCCTCTTCACAAATCCGCATATACAAATATGTGATTAGATATGTGTGAAAGCAGTGAAAATGGAGACTTTGGCAGGCTATGCTCACAAACATGCAGCCTTTTATACAATGACTCGTCTTTGTCAGAGATAATGGCTTTTGTGAACTTCGGATTTCTCTGTGGATCAAAATTCAATTTACTAAATCCTCTGGCAAATACACACAAAGTAAAATCCAGGCGTCACTGGCATAAAAGGTTTCAATGTGAAGGAGATTAAGGTGGTTAGATGGGGTTTGGATCCCATTTCAGAGATATAAAAGGCTGCCTATTGAAAATACATCATTTATTTTTCTTTCCACAAGCTACAGATTTCTATTTTTCTCACTGTTTTTGAGGGGAGGGGGATGCAAATGACTAGAGCTGGGAGATAAATCTAATTTGAAAAGCAATATAAATATCCAGTTCATGTAAGGTTCATTGAAGGGCTAATTTCCTAAAGCAATTCAAACAGCTAAACAAAAGCAATAAAAGAGGGGCTTAATGTGATAACATGTATAGTATAGCATACAATACAGATCACAAGAATATAACTGGATATTAATATAAGGGGTGGAAAATAAGAATCTATTCATGGACTATAAATATGTGGCTGAATTAAAATTGTTCATTGGTCCCAAAGATATCCAGAAGAGGGCCAAAATTAAAAGCGGACCTATCACCCACACATAAAAAGCTGTATAATGAAAGTCCTTTGCAAATGAAACATAAAATCCAAATCCTTTTTTTTTATTAAAGGAGTTTAAATATCTGAGCTGTCATTTATATATTGCCTGCCCTGCCTTTATGGCTGAGGCATAAAGTGGAGCAGGCTGTTACTTTCACTTTCAATTCAACACTTACTAGATGTCACTGCAATCCTCATAGTAACCCTCTTTCCTCACAATCTATAATTGTGTAGTAAACTGCACATGGATATTCAGTCTCCTATTCTGGTGCATACAGAAGATTTTGTTATGATACAAGTTGCCTTAAAAACAGTTGCCACACAATGGCACCTGCCTGCTTGCTGTGATTGTGTAACTCCAAGACTAAAGGAAACAACATTTAAATAATGGATATGCTGCAAGTAAAGTTTACACAACATATTTTAAGGAATAAGTTCCTTTCCAAATTGTAATCCCTTCACTTTAGCGTAATACCTTGGGAGAGCTACTGCCAGCTTTCATTCCCATATTGGAGCTTAGTGTTGCTCCTAGATTGTACTATGATAATTTATAGTGCTATTACTGTCTAGTTACTTCATTCACTGGTTCCTGTTTCCATATTTCACTTGAGGGGTTATCCATTTAGAGTAGTTTTCTTAATGAGCCTTGTTGTACCAGGCTCCCCAGCAGACGCCCACCCTGTTCAACAGGTGAAAGCCAAAGATGAAAAGCCATGAATTGGATGGCTTTCCCAATACATAACAGAAAATGGCAAAATAAAAATACCCCAACCAGATGTCTAGGATAGAAGTGTTGGGATTTAAGTTAAAGGGGGAAATCAGTCAAGTAAGGGATATCGCAGGTCAAATATAACCCAATGAGTTCTTATGCTTGTGAGAGGGTGCCAAATAAGTAAAGCAATGTGGAATAGCTTTTTGTCTATTTTTTTACCTGGAGTGATTCAGTGCTCACTGGGGTAATATGTATAATATATGCACTGACACAGCCATAGAGGTATATATATTTTGAATAGATAACTGCTCATTATAGAGTTTGTTTCATTTTGAACTCAGACCTATATGAGGTGGAGCCAAGATACCAGGCCATGGAGTTGCTGTAAAATTCCTTGTTCTGGATTCTTCACAAGCAAATAATAAAAACTGTTTGGTGCCACACATTTAGGGTCAGATTTACATAGGGTCAAATATCGAGAGTTAATTAACCCTCGTTATTCGACTGTCGAAGTTAAATCCTTCAAGTTCGAAATATCGAAGTCGAAGGATCAAACGATCGAAGGAAAAATCGTTCGACCGAACGATTAAATTCTTCGAATCGTTCGATTCGAAGGATTTTAATCCATTGATCGAATGATTTTTCTTCGACCAAAAAAAGCTACCAAAGCCTATGGGGACCTTCCCCATAGGCTAACATTGACTTTGGTAGCTTTTAGGTGGGGAACTAGGGGGTAGAAGTTATATCTTAAAGAGACAGTACTTTTTTAGTACGATTTTTAGTTCGAAACGTCCGATTCGAAGTCGAAGTAGCCCATTCGATGGTCGAAGTAGCCAAAAAAAACCATTTGAAATTCGAAGTTTTTTTCCTCTATTCCTTCACTCGAGCTAAGTAAATGGGGCCCTGACTGTTGTCATTTACAGTTATGTTTTTCCATCTTGTTTTTAAAAGACTGCACATTCTAAATGACAGAAAACGAATTTAAAAGAGTTACAGAGACAATTATGAATTCGCATATCAAATAAAATGAAGGCTGCATTTATAAGATACCCTTAACACGAATTAAACATTAGGCCACTGATCAGCTTTTATTACCACCATCATAAAATTGCACCACGTTCCTAGTAAATGAGGCATGCCAGAGTGTAATAAATTGTAATCTCTCATCCATGTAACTCTTTCCCTACATTCTGATGCAGAGCTTGTCATTTAGAACACAATTTTCTACCCTGCACTCAATATAATAGCTATACCATGGCTATAACCAATTCCTCTCTATAGATTTAAGCAAACTAAATGGACGTAAGATGCTAACAATTTCAACAAACCTGTATTGAAATGGTGCTCATTTCAGTGTTTCACAAACACAAGTGGCAGTATCAAAAATGTCAGGGATGCATGATGAGTGCGCCAGCCAAATATATAACCACTCCCAAAATTGACACCAACCTGCTTGCATATTCGCAGAGGGGGGGCGGCAGCCAAAGTGAAGGGTTGAGGCCAAGAAAGAAGTGCAACAATATCCTCCTGCTCTGGATTTATCCAATCAATTCTGAAAAGGAATGACATGCCCACTAAAAAGTAAACCTATGGGGCCGATTCACTAACTTCGAGTGAAGGATTCGAAGTTAAAAAACTTCGAATT
This sequence comes from Xenopus petersii, assembly GCA_038501925.1. Taxonomy (NCBI): domain Eukaryota; kingdom Metazoa; phylum Chordata; class Amphibia; order Anura; family Pipidae; genus Xenopus; species Xenopus petersii. The sequence continues at coordinate 38,628,624 of CM076677.1, forward strand.
TCAAAGTTTTTTTTGGGCTACTTCGACCATCGAATAGGCTACTTCGACCTTCAACTACGACTTTGAATAGAAGGATTCGAAGTAAAAATCGTATGACTATTCGACCATTCGATAGTTGAAGTACTGTCTCTTTAAAAAAAACTTCGACCCCCTAGTTCGCCATCTAAAAGCTACCGAAGTCAATGTTAGCCTATGGGGAAGGTCCCCATAGGCTTGGCTAACTTTTTTTGATTGAAGGATATTCCTTCGATCATTGGATTTAAATCCTTCGAATCGAACGATTCGAAGGATTTAATCGTTTGATCGAAGGAATTATCCTTCGATCGTTCGATCGAACTATCTGTGCTAAATCCTTCGACTTCGATATTCAAAGTCGAAGGATTTTGATTCCTAGTCGAATATCGAGGGTTAATTAACCCTTGATATTCGACCCTTAGTGAATCGGCCCCTAAATGTCCCTTGAGTCTTCCTTAAGGGTCAGTTTTTCATGTTTTTTTACCTGCAATGCAGTGTTTTTTTGTTGAATTTCAGCTTAATTGTAGCCATAAGGGTTAGTTACATTTGCACTGATTGCACCTGGGAACAAGTTGGCATCTATCGTTTTGAAATTTCTGCTGTTGGTTATCAAAACAATGTCTACACAAGGTGAGTGCAAGTACACAATATACCTATTGTTGCTTCCTGCTGTGGGAACCAAGGACCGACCTCTACCTTTGAGGTGTATGAAGCTCAAGGGTACCCCAACTTTAGGTACCTTTAATGAATGGTGTTGACTGGTGCAATGACTTAGTGTGAATTGCACTTGCTCGTTTGGTGTAAATGAGCTGCATTGTATTTCAGGCTGGCACATGCTTCTTCTTAGCATAAGCTAGCATTAATCTCCTTTTTATTTAACAGCGGTTCCTGTCGCATCCCCTACTATTTAATAGTTTCTGTCAGATAAAGGCACTGTTGCACCACCACAATACTGTATATCATACATATGTTTACAGATTAAACAACTTGCTGTACTGGGCCATAGCAGAACAGTCAATGCCTATGGGTAGCTCAGCTGTGAAATATGGCAATGCTATATAGTAATATCAGATCTACCTGCATGCTGCTGATGTCTGTGACCGGCATTGCTGGCTACAACAGCACTAGGTCTTATTCTTGTGGAAGGGGCAGAGGTTTAGGGGTATATTTTACAAAGTGTGAAGTTAATAGTGAAGTTCCGCCACTAGAGTGAAATTCCGCCACTCTCCATTCATTTCTATGGGATTTTTATAGGCGTATTTATCAAAGGGTGAACTTTCACTTTCACCCATTGATAAATACGCCTTTCAAAATCCCATAGAAATGAATTGAGAGCTGCGGAATTTCATTCTAGTGGCGGAACTTCACTCTTTGATAAATTTACCCCTTAGTGTCAAAGGGTTGCTGTGCCTGAACCTTCCTATACGTTTTACTGGTTTATTACAAAGAATGTAATATTCTGGTTAGTTTTTTAAGCTGTTCTTTTAATGTCACGCAATTGTGTCACGACTGATACAAAATTGGAAACCTATTACTCAATCACCTGTCACTCATTTTACTTAAAAACATACAGACTGACAAATCTACAATTTAGTCTGTTTTTATCAAACATTATAGCTTTTTTTCAAGGGGAAAAACTCAAATAATTTTCAGGGTTTCTTACGTGTTTTCCATTTCCATTCTTTGTGCATTTACTATATTGACAATACTTTCTTTTACATCAAAATAACAATGGGGGTATTTTTTTGCATTTTTGTGAATGTGAAAAGAAAATTCTACTTGCATGGAACAGATAGTTTGTAGTTGAAATAGAGTTGGAGGGAAAAAACTTGACTGTAATAAACCTGCCCCATGTCAAAAAACGTATGGAAAACTGGCAGCTGAAGGACTGGTACATTAAACTTTCTTTGCTGTGTTCCTTTAGAAACTGGATCTCCTATTAGAGTCACGTTTATTGGCTTGGGAAATTCCTTAAAGCCCCCAGCAGGGCAAGCAGGAAAGCCTGTTCCGGGATACAATGGTAAGCAAGCGGTAAAGCAAAAAGGAGAAGCTCATTTGCATGGCATGCACATTTTTTGGTATATAATTTTCAAACAAATGTACTAATTAATTTGAATCTGCATTCACAAATAAGTGCACATTGCTTTTACATTCTGAATTGAATATACAGTATAGTATTTAATAATAAGGGTGTGTGACTATTCATTCTTTTCTGTACACAGTAACACACTGCAACACCAATTTCATTTTGCTTTAAATTTAATGATTTCCATGAACAGTTAGTAAACAAAATTAAAATGAAAATGGATTTTGGCACTACCACTTCTTGCACCTTGAACTGAATCCAATGGAACATGGCCCTACAAGAACAGGGCTCCATAGCACCATGTGCCCACTGGTGCTCCCTAATTTATGAAGATGATTGGGGGGCAGGATAGGAGAGGCCTACCTGACTCCCCCAGCTTGGCAGAGGTCCTTGCACCAGTGGGTACTCGATGAAAAGAAGGGTGCAAAAGCAGGTTGCAATTGTTTATTTTACATGAAACTCTGCTTCATTTTTTCTTATGGATCGTTCAGGTATAACGACCATGATATAACTGATTGAGGTTACTTGTATTTTGTAACCGACATATTGAAGAGGGGGTTAAATAGGCATTCATGAACCACTTGTTTAACAAGCTCAATCAAATTGGTCATAAAGATTTATGTCTGTCATTTAATAACATGATGACAGATGGTATCCAAATGCATGGTCTTATGAACTTGCCATTCTACAGTTGCAAGAAGAATGCATGTGGGTGCTTGGGCATCTGGAGCCCTGTTCCTAAAAGCCTTCCTATGGCAGTATAGGACCCCCTTGTGCTTTAGAGTGCTGTGCTCTGCAACTTGCATTGTCTAGATTAATAAATAGCGATGGGCAAATATGTTTGGCAGGCATGGAGTTGCATTGAATTTCCGCGTTTTGCCACCCGCAAATGTTTTCGCAAAAATTTGGCGGGGAAAAATTATTCATACACCCATTGACTAATGCGTTGGACAAAATAGTTGTGCATATAAAAATTGGCGCTTGCGTCAAAATAATTTTGACACCCATTGACTTCAATGCGTTTCACAAATTTTTCGGCAAAGCCAAACGGGACAGATTGGCCTCACTGGAATCACTATTAATAAATTCACTCTGTCTTTAAAATGCCTAAAATGTTCTACTTTGTGCATTTTCTTTTTTTTATTCCATTGTTTCTCTGCTAAAAGGAGTGTTGAGTTGAAACAGAATCTTTCTGTCTTTAACAGCTTTGAAGTTATTTCCCCGCAGAGCTGCAAAGAGATAATCCCAGATCTGTTAATAACACATAGAAAATGTGAAAGTGAACTGTCCTATCAGGCCTCCAGAAATATAACACCAGCAATGTTATCTTGGGCATAAAAAGGGAGAATCCTTCTTTCCAGAGTTAATTAAAAAGAAGTGGATTTTAATGCGTGCATAGTGTGAGAACATTTGGCTTAAAAGAGTATATCATTTTTTTTTTAACTATAGATGAAAGTCATGGAACTCGGTGCTTCAAATGTAAATTGCATTCAAAGGAAATTTAAGGGTGATCTGTAGTCAGGGAAACTGTAGCTGATCTTAGATCATCTATTTATTTCCCATTGGCTGTCACACTGCTCATAGACGGCATGCCACCAGTCCTTCTAGCAATATGATGAGACAACTTTCTTGTTTGCCCTCTGGCCCAACTTTCTTGTTTGCCCTCTGGCTGAGATAATGCCTCTCTTAGTTACAGTATACTGTACTAAGAAGAACAAATTTAATGTGGACCTGTCACCCAGACACAAAAATCTGTATTATAAAAGTCCTTTTCAAATTAAACATAAAATCCAATTTCTATTTTTTATTAAAGTATTCATAGCTGTTGTAAGCTCATTTAAAAATCTCAGCTGTCAATCAAATATTGTCTGCCACTCCTCTATGCCATGGGCATAGAGGCGGGGCAGACAATTACTTTCACTTTCCATTCTGTACTTTCTAGATGTCACTGCTCTCCACACATTACCCCATTCTCTTTACCATTTAATTGTGTAACCAGTGCATGGGGATGGACATCAGGTCCCCCATTCTGGGGCACAAACAAGATTTTGAGATGATACAAGGGTTGTCTTAATAACAGGCTGCTGCCTGCTTGCTATAATTTTGAAATCCCAGACTGAAGGAAACAAGATTCAAATAATTGATATTGTGTAATTAAAGTTAATTTAGCTTGACTAATGTGATAAAATAGGATTTTGAATAATTTTTTTGGGTGACGGGTCCCCTTTAAGCCATATTGCCTAAAAACTGTTTGGTGGTGTTGAGCAAATATTAGTGAGCTCAGAATTTCTGCCTCCTAGGGCCCACCACTGTCAAAATGTAGGTGTTCTTCCTCTGGTAATGTGGCAAGTAGTCTGATCTGCTGGCTACTCATCTCAGATAGCTCTCCATCTCAGGGAAGGCCTTTATTATTAATGCGATAAATCAGGGTAAACTTTATTAAAGCAGCTCCACATTGGGGACAACACCATGCACAGATATCCAAACTTTGTTGTCTTTTCAATTAAACATAGTGTAAATAAACCAAGAACTTCTTTGTTCTTATACAGAAGAAGTAAGGGGTATTAGATGAATGTGCAATTTATTTTAAGGATATACAGAATATTTTTATTGGACAGTGAGAAGAGACCTGTAGATACTGTAAAAAGGTTTATTTCACCTATTTTCCTTTGATAAAGATACTTTATTAATGTTGCCAAGAGGTAGACTGAATACCATCGCTAGAAAACATTTCTCCTCTTTCCACCTAACTGCCAAATTAAAGGTGTTTATTCAGTGAAATCTCTCACTACGCTTACTGTTTTTTGATTTTAAACTTCAGTCAGAAGTTAGTTAGGCTGCACGGTAAATGTAAAGAGAATGTTGCTTATGAATGTCATAATTATAAAAAACCAAAAGCCAATAAAAACACAAAAAGAGTGAAACCCATCTGAGCTTTTATTATTTGTTGCTGGATTGGGACACTGAGTGACCAGAGTATGTGTTACTTTACTATAGGTCTTGGCCCCCTCCCCAGCGTATGCATACGATTTGAAGATGCACATGGGTGGGAGGAGGAGCGCACACATAAGCGCGCCGGAAAGTGCCAGTATGCTAGGCACATGCCTTTCTGCCTACCCCTACTTCTGGCCCTGCTTTTCACAATAATTAAAAATCAATGCAATTGTTTTCTAGACCTGTTGTGATTCAATTGAATGGATTTGTGGAATCTTGTTAATTTGCATGTAAAATTTGCATTAAGTTGTGTACAGTCAAATATGAATATGGCATTTAAATAAAAATTCACCAGAATAAATTAGCTTACAGTAGATAAAGCTTTTGTTGACTATGAGAGCCCTCTTGTGGTAACATTGCTATGATAAAGAAAGATTCTAGATTAGAATAATTTGCTACCCGGGATCAAGTTTTCTATCAGCTTTACATTACATTGCAGAATTTTTGTACATATAGAAATATATCATATTCTTATAAAAAATATAATATGTCTAACTATACTCAGCAGCACATAAAAAATGGAAAAGCAACAAAGAAATAGAAAAAAAAGACAAATGCATAGGTTGGGTAGTCTGCATTAAGGCAATGGTATAAAAATAAGGGTCAACATTGAATGAACTGATTATATCCATGTGAGCAATGTTTTAATTCAGTACATTAGAATACTAACGAGGAAGGAGGAAAGAACAGTTACACAAGTCTTAGGACTAATGCACATGGGAACAATTTTGGGTGGTTTGCCTGCTGCCATGTTACTTAGATTCTGGATATTTGACAAAACCCCAGCTTGCCCTATTAAAGGAAAACTATACCCCCCAAACAATGTAGGTCTCTATTAAAAGATACTGAGTAAAACAGCTCATGTGTAAAACCCTGCTTCATGTAAATGAATCATTATCATAATAATATACTTTTTTAGTAGTATGTGCCATTGGGTAATCATAAATAGAAAATTGCCATTTTAAAAAATAAGGGCCGCCCCCTGAGATCGTAAGATTCACTGTGTACACAGACAAACCACATGTAAGGTCACATGAGCCAATTAACAGACAGAGTTCTGCCTTTTGCTTCCTCACTTCTTCCAGTTAGTGTTGTAGTATTTCTGGTCAGGTGATCTCTGAGGCAGCACAGATAGAGTCACGAAATGGTGGTTCAAGGCAAGAGATGTAAAAGGGCAATATTTATGTAAATATATATTCCAGTTCGGTAAAATTCTTTAATATGTCATTCAATTTGATATAAACTATCTATTGCTTAAGTATTCATTTTGGGAGTATAGTTTTCCTTTAAAGGAAAATTCAACCATTTTCCAAAGTTGTCGCAAACTGGTAAACTGCGCATGCTTCGCCGGTCTCCCACTCAGCTTACGGAAGACCAAGAAGATGGCTGCGTGGAACTCCGATGTCAGAATCTGCGCCGAGGGGTAAGTATAAAGTTAGGGACAGTGCATTTTTATTCACAAATGGTAAAATAGCCCATGTGTTTTCATAAACACTGCTGTGCCTTCTTTCCTTTTTTGGGAATGGTGGTGAAGTACACATTGCACACAAATGTTCACCAATGACTTGCAAATGAGATGGGTATTTGTGTGAGCTCGGCCATAACTCGAAATACAGAGTGCACATAAATATTCCCAATTATGCTTTGTTAAAAAAAGTTCTTATGGGCAATCACAGTGTAAATACAAATTTGCTAAATTTGAAATTTTCTGCCGAATTTATTCAGTGGCAGCACAGATGTTTGTCTGAAGAAAGCTACCTGAAATGACTTCAGTTTCAGGCCCAAACTGGCTGACATACACTAGTGCTGTCATTTAACATAATGGTTTAGCCACATACCTGAAATACAAGCCATGTACCCCAGCCCTTGAAAAGCCAAACAATAACAACAATGAGGGAAGGAAACAGAGATCTCACTTAATTATGATATTAAGGAGTATGTTGCAGATTTTAAGCATTTATAAGCTTGCAATTTGTACAAACAGAAGGGATTTTTGTATATTGGCAAACAGTAGGTGAAAAAATCTAAAGTTGGTGCTACATCTAATAAATAACTAATGTTGCACCACAGGAGAAGAATACTGTACTTCAAAATTGTGCTGAGGTCAATGCAACTAGCACATTATTAGTTAGCAAACTACTCCATTACCAGGATTTTATTGCAACTACATGTTAGCAACTATGAGGCAACACTGGCATTGAGCACCTGATAAGTAAAAATCATTATGCAATTTTACTATAATCTATCATTCTTTTTACAGTAAAAATACTGGACAACAACATGCAAGAGGCAAAGGCAAAAACATTAGGAAATATTGTAGTCAAGTAAGTTGTGGCATTATTTTCCAGTCGGATCTCCCAAATCTGCGACACAAATGGTTACATTCAATGAAAAAAAACTTGTTCACTATGATGAGAAAGAAGAAGAACAAAATTTAATAGTAAATTTCCTATAAGAGAGGTTTTATTTATGTTTTTTCATTTCTGGAGGAGTTAAGAAGCAGTGCAAGGTCTCAGGAGCTGGAGCAGGTCTGGGTTGGGGGGCCCAGTCCCACTCTGGACTTTGGAAATGGTCTTATAAACCAGAGTGGTAGGATTCTTACTAGAGTTTCCCCTTGCATTAAATGGGCTAGGAATAGTGATGGGCAAATTTAATTGCCAGGTGCAAATTCACGGCGAATATTTGCGAAACTGCAGCAAAAGTTCCCCAGCAAATTTTTTGCCAGCTTCAAAGAAATTTGGACCCGGTGTCAATTTGGACACCGTCGATAATTAAATGCATGCCCAATGACTTTAATGCAATTGGACAAAACAGACATGTGTCAAATTGTCGACGGCATCCAAATTGTCGCTACCATAGATTTTGACGCCCGCAAATTGACGCCGGCAATTTGCTAATTTCAGGGGAATTTGGCGAATTTTTCAGCAAATCGAAATGGGACAAATTCGCCCATCACTAGCTAGTAATTGATACAGCAGCATGGATACTGAAGGTGTAGCTCCCCTATAAATGTTTCTCTGGAAAAAAAGCCGGACTCTCAGAAAATGGTATTAGATTTTCCCAAAGTCCAATGCAGAATACAAATTCTACAACTATAGGCTGCAAAAGAGTCGCTTTTAGGAGAGGTTTATATTCCTTTTAACTTCTACAAATGAAAGGAATTGATAATTAATGGTGTCCTGCTTACACACAGATCATTTTGGATGTAGAGCTAATAAAATGGACTAAAATGATAATTATATATGTGCAATTGTGTCATTAATGATATGTTGATGAAAAGGTTATTCTGTAATAAGGGATAGTTTAAGTACAGCAGCTCTAAAGCATTTTGTAAGTGAAACATGTCTTGCAGTAATGTTTGTTTTATTAGATTTGAAAATATTCATCTGAGAATGTTATTGTTCATTACTTTCAGACTGCCTTTACCTCCAGGAGCTTTCGCCACCCTCTGGAAAAATTATGCTATGTTTTAGAATATGTATTTCAGAAGGTTTCCAGTAAGTATTACATATGTGTATTGAATGCTACATTAAAATGTAAACGTTCCACAGTGTCCCATAACTTAGGTGGTTCAAACTTAGAGTTACAATGCATGAGAATAATATTAATTTAAAGGAATTGTTCAGTATAAAAATAAAAACTGGGTAAATAAATAGGCTGTGCAAAATAAAAAATGTTTCTGATATAGTATAATGTAATGTCTAAAGGCTGGAGTGACTGGATGTCTAACATCCACAGCCTAGCTTTTTATCCAGTTTTTATTTTTACACTGAACTGTTCCATTAATTGCACATGTTGCTGTGCTTTGGCTTTTCTCCTCTTGCATTTTTTTCAGGACCCCATCCAAACCACAACCCCCTCTGACAACTTCTTCCACTGATACATATGCTTTTACACATCACACAGGGATGAATAGAGAGTGGTGGAATTTTTCTGTGGTGAACTCTAATTAGTGTACTCACACTTACATTTTGTTAAAGCTGCCCCTTAGCTGTTAATCTTTAATGTAACTGTACTACATTTTTAATGGAGATGAATAATATAACACTGATCAGATTGTGATTTTTTTTATTTGCAAAATTACAAAATGCACTATATTTGTGCACCATGGGTACGATTATGCAAACACCCATCACATACACAGTATGAGCAGCTCTCCACGATTGATGGTTACATATATGTTCTCTCTAGAGTTTATGACGTTATCAATGTTGCTGGACACAGACTCTCAGCAGGAGCAATTGAAGAGGTTAATGAATTAGAACTGAACATTGAGCAGTAATTTACAAGTAATTTACAAAGGACAACAGGTCAGTGCTCCCAGCTGCTGCTTCAGGCTGTTATGAATGGGTTTAGCCCCATACTTTACAGAATAATGTATAAGAAATAAACGTTTTCCTAATGGTTCCTTCAGGTGACTAAAATAAACATCCAACATAAGTTGTAGATTTCAAGCTTTTTATCCTTGCATGTGTTGCTCTTCACAGTCTGTACTATTGTACAAGGCCGTGGCAGACTGCGCTGTAGTGGGATTGGCAGATCCATTAAAAGGACATGTTCTACTTGCTCTCTGTGTACTGAGAAATGATAAGATGAATACAGTTGACTGCTTTTTTTTTCCCCACTGGGAAAAAACATCTCTAAAACATGCAATTCACTTCTTGGCATGGACAAAACAACTGAGAAAATTGAAAGTGAAATTGTGGCATTAGTTAGAGAACATATCGGACCTGTTGCAGCTTTTGGAATGTCATCATTGTAAAGCAATTGCCAAGATTGGCAAGATACCTCGCTCCACTCTTTCTGCTCTTGTAAATTGCTAATCTTATAAGGTAATTTTCTTTCCTTATTTATTTACGGATTTAGTGGCTAAAGTTATTGTAATGGCAAGCAATCTTTTTTGAACTGGTCCACCGGGAGAACTAGACCTCTAGAATCTCAAAACAGTTATAAATAGTGCTTAATGTTACAGACTTTATATCAGCCTAGGATAGACATAAGAAGCTACTGATAAGTTTCACATTTGCTTTTTTTGCAATACTCCAATTATTGCCATGTTAATTTACATTCTGCCCTGCAGTTCACTCTTTATAATCCATGTCTTACACAGTGAACTGTAATATGAAAGACGCAGAGGGCTTTCTGCCCTCTGTTATCAAGTCATGGTGTCAATAGGGGCTTGAACAGACTACAAAACTCTCTCAAGCATATTATAAAGGGTTAGAAGTTGCTGTTCAACAACCACAATACTCTTATTTTATGATGTATACCGTAAAATAACAGTATGTATTCTCGGTTTATAATGGTGCACTCTTTTAGTTTGTTTGTGGTGCCTTCTTTGCAGAGCTGGGGAAGCAAAAACGTTGGTTTTAAAGAAGGTATTTGTCCCCTTTAAACCCAAAGCACCCCATTATAATTTATTATACATTAACTTAATCTAATATTCTGCTGATTTGTAATTAGAAATACCTTAGACCACCAACATATCTTTCGATACCTTAAATTAGTTTGCTGCATCAAATAATGTATTTTATTACATAACTTGCAAGGCTTATATGTAAGTATTTTTTGACTTTTATCCCTCCCCACACAATTATAATGTTTATCCTTTTATTGTTACAGATTGGATCAACTATTGAAGACCCTGATGTATTCAAATCTGTTGAAGAGGTTGTGAAATCAATATGATCACACAGGACCGCCATCAGAAATCGCAGGGCCCCATACGACAAAATTTCCTGGGCCCCCTGGGCTGTACCCACCACAAGCCCCACCTACAGGTCCGCCCCCCACCCCACAGGTCCGCCCCCCACCACACAGTAAAAAAACAAAAAAAATATTGGCGGCTAGGGTTCCTACATGTTAATAAAAAATAAAAAGATATTGGTGGTCAGGGCCCCCCATAAAAAAAACATTTGTGGCCAGGGCCCCCCCATTAACAATATTGATGGCTAGGACCCCACATGAGAAAATTGGTGGCCAGGGCCCCCTCCCCAAATTATGAGAAAATTGGTGGCCAGGGCCCCTTAAATGTCCATGCCTTCCCGAAGTCAGCAGCTCTCTGAAAGATCGGGGGCCCCGGCTAATCAAGTAAGTGTGGCGTGGCCGGGGCCCCCCTTACCCTCGGGGCCCCCTACAACTCTCCCCCCTGTACCCCCCTGATGGCTGCCCTGTGATCACATAATGCATGCTGACTTGTAGTAATCTCAACTCTGCATTCTGTAGGTTACACTGAACCTTCTAACATTAACTGAAATGGGGGGGCTTCAGGGTAAAACCATTGTCTACTGCCTTGTGCCAGTATTTCTTAGGCATTGCAGTAGACAGTGCACACATTAAAAAAATGGCTGTGAAATGTATGTCATGCATTTAAAATCCACAGAGAGTCATATTTGGAGCCAAAATTATTGGAAGCTTTTGCAGAAGTTAATATTATGTGTTTTTCTTGCCTCAGTTATGTCAGGGCTATTGAGAATTGTGGCCTTATAACTGAAGGATATATACAGTACCTGCCTTTATGGTTGGGTTAAGAGTTTAACAATTATGCAACCTATTCATTCCACAATTACTTTTTTTAATATGGAAACATTGACTGTTAGTACAATGTAGACTCTGTAACTATTAGGGATGGGCAAATTTTTTCGTCTCGAAAATGACATCCATAGACTTGTATGACAGCGCGCGTCAAAAAAAAAAAAAACGTGTGTCAAAAATTTTTGCCGAGTGAAAAAAACATTTTGACGCCCATAGACTTTAATGGGCGTCGGCGGCATTTTGCTGGCGGCAAATTTTTGGCAAAGCGAAACTGGTCAAATTTGCCCAACCCTAGTAACTATGTCTAGTTTGGTCATGTCTAACTGCTACTATGCCACTGAGCCTCTGTTGTTATAGTAATGTTGCTACGTAAAGTAATTTTTGATATCTGACGCACTAACTTCTGAGAATGCACTACCAAAGGATATACAGGACCTTAAAAATATGTTTTTATACTTGAATAATAATAATAATCCAGCAGAAACGCTTCAAGTCTCAAATGACTGCAAATGCCAACACAGAAAAACATTCACTTGGCAGAAAAGCTCTACTGCACATAAAATACAATCTACTTCTTCTTTACTGGCCTAGATGAGTATTTTTGTTCTAATGTTTCTACTCCAGTCTAGGAATAATCTTTTAAGCTATCAGTAAAAACCTTCAGTATATGATATGAATTATATAGGTTCTCTGGTAGCAAACAGCTGTTATTTTTAGTTACCTGTAAGGATACCGGTACAGTACTAACCTAGCAGTGACTACAGTTAACTCTCTGTATAGTAAATAACTTTCCTTTCTTGCAATTTTTTCAATATTAATGATCACTTTTTATTGATCAGAGATTTACAGTTTGTACACTCTGTTCAGAATCATTTGTAATGCTTGTCTGGTAACACTCCTAGAATACTATTTTTTTTTTTTAAAAAAAATGCAATTAACTCTGTTGTACAACATGTATGCCCATATCTTTTATTTTATTTGCTTGGGCAGATTACTGTAGATATACATATCCATTTGTGATAAATCTTCATGCTAGTTGTACACAAAGATTTTGTCCAAGAGGACAAAAAAACGCTGTCTAACCCAGTGCTGAAAAAGTTTTGTGTAGTGTGTAAGAGTTGCAGAAAATGTGCCTTTAAAACATTTTGAAAAGCTTTTATAGTCAATGCTTTGTCCCGAATATAAGAAATGTTTCCCTTTTCCTTGAGTATCTTGAACACGTTTATTGGTCCTCAATGGCTTAAGGATGACAATGGGCTTGAGGGTAGAGCAGATTTAGCTTGTTTCTTCAAATACTGTAAAAAGATGTTATAAATAATGAATTAAATGGATCATAAAAATATAATAGTAAGAGGAAAAAAGTTGAAGAAGGTGAAATGAGCATGACAGGCAACCCCTAATCTAACTTTGGTTTCTGTATAAGAAATGTCATTTTGCAAACAATATGGTTTACTAGGAGAGATTTACGTCCTGGTGCAAAGGTATTTTCAGGTGTTTTTGCTTGTAGGAAAGCTTTCAAGTTGGTGATAAAGAATCCTCTCTCTCATCATCCCCCTTAATAATGAAAACAGCTGGTTGGGATAAAGAACCAACCAGAAGCTATAGTGCAAGTAAACCCCTATGCAGCTAAATGGGTTGGAAAAAAAAATGAAATCCCTTCATTTCCAAAGGAGTATAAAAATTATCTTGTAGGCAAAATGAAAGAATTCATTAGATTTTTCAGCCCATTGGTATTTGGTAAAATAGTATAAAAATAATGGAATTTCAGTAATTTTTTACAATGTTAAAAAAAATGTGATTACTATATCTACAACGGTTTTGACAACCTTCTCAGAGGAACTTCGACATTCATGGAAACTAGCAATGCATACCCATATAGTACCAGTGAAACTGAATGTAAATACCTGTTGTTACTGTGGACATTGGTAAATGTTAGATTATCCCAACTCAATTGTGCCTACAAACTTATCTCTGGGTAAAGCAAGGCTTGCCTACTTGCAGCATCCGGCTTGGCCTGGTTCTGCTGAAAACCATCTGCTTTCTTAAACATTTTTATGTCGTACACTCATCAGAAGGTTTACATTGGGTTTTGGAAATAGTCCCCTGTAAACAAAGCTTCACTTGCTAACAAAAATGAAAATATGGGAATGGAATCATATTCCCAGGCAATTTTTAACTTGTGATTGTAGGTTCTGGCTGATAAAATGAACTGGATTACAAAATATCATTTTAACAGGTTCCAAAGATCCAATAAGATCTCTCATACATTTTTCAGTTTTTAATAGTCATCTATCATATTGGAAAGTTATAAGACTAGTAAATTATGGTCATTATTATAGTTTTGCACTACATGTAATACTGCTGAGCCACATAGGAGAAATGCTGCTTATGGAAAAACATCAGTAAAACAGAATATAAAAAAAAAGAATATAATTCTATATGTGTGGAAAGAAGCTCTAATCCGAATGCTCCCTCTTGTGGCAACTGACGTTATAGTCTTGCACAAAAACTGTGCTACTCAAGACACAAAAAGATATTTAATTGTGTCCATAAACATGGGTTTTTATGATTAGTAAAATAGTGATGGCGGGAATGGGGCTTTAAAAGAAGCTACTCTTTTTTCTAACTCACTTAGAGGAATGTAGTTTCTGTACCTAATGTGGTTGTGTCCGTATCCAGTTCTGTGAGTTTAGTGTGCAATACATTTACTGATCCGGCATTAGAGACTGTTGACCTCTAAAATACCCAGGCAGAATTGAATGTCAATATGCAGTGTACATGGCAAATGATAATAAGCAAATAAACAAGGTTTCATTTTGTTTTCCCTTTTATTCACAATGGAAGGAAAAAAAAACATGTCACCATAAACGTCCATCTTTCATTGGTTAAAAATGAGGATATGACAATAAAATAAAGCTTTATGAACGTGCAGTAGCTGAAAAAGAGAAACTTGAAGACAACTGTCAAGCTAAATTCAAACAGCAGGAGGTAACTTATTTTATTCAACGTCTACTTTCGCAATTTCCAATCGCAACCATTAAAGAATAAGAGATAGTTGCTACAACAAATAAAGCCACAGCAGATTATATTCTACGTATACATATATATGTTGGTGCGTACATCTCTCTCTCTATATATATTTGTTCATATATATGTATACATATGGCATATCTCAACCATTCAGTCTTAATTATTTTCCTATATACCAGACTTCTGGAAAGGCTTGATAAGGCCATCTTGGCTAAAAGCATAATGAGAGATTTCCTTTACCTAGATACCCTATGCAAAGGAATCTGTTGGTTTAAATAGTAAAAAGTGTCTGCCAGACTTTGGCGTCTTAAGAGCAAAGAGAAATGAAAGAATAATTTTTCTTGGTCCACAGGTTACATAATAGAATGACTTTGTTTCACAAAGATCATTTATTGGATTTTAGTGATTGCTATTGATGAATGTAAACAGTTCATTGATTATAGAGCCATCACAGTGCTTCTCTAAGGGGCACATTTACTAAGGGTCGAAGTGAATTTTTGAATTTAAAAATGGCGAATTTCAAACTAATTTTTGGGTACTTCGACCATAAAATAGGCCTTTTTTGAATAAAAAAGTTCTACTTCGAATTCTCTTTAAAAAAGTTCGACTTTGACACTTAAACCTGTCGAATTGCTATGTTAGCTTACGGGGACCTCCTAGAACCTATAGCCAACATTTGATGAAGTTTTTAGAATTCAAAGTAAAATCGTTCGATCAATTGATTAAATTGTTCGAATCATTGGTTTCGAAGGATTTCATCGTACAATCAAACGATTTTACTTTGACCGAATATGGCCAAATTCGATTAAAAAAAACTTTGACTTCGACTATCGAAGTAACGCAATTCGATGGTCGAATTTCGAAGTTTTTTACACTCCGAAATTCGACCCTTGATAAATCTGCCCCCAAGTGTGTCACATTGGTGTGTTCATTGACAGGTCCAATAGAGCTCTGTATTCATATCACACCCTAACTATCTGTCACCAGAGGCAGGTATGTAGCTGTAAGAGGTTCTTAGAAGGAACATGTTGAAGCATCAAATGTTCCTAAATGAACTAGTCTATTACAATCCAAAAACTATTGTATAAACAGTGATATGGAAAGGTACAAACATCACGCCGGTTTGTCAGGTCTTTCCACAGAGACTCAATGAACTTTGTTTTATTTATATATATTTTTTTTAAAAAAAGAAATCATATTTATAACCATTTACACATCATAAAATAAATGACTTACACCCCATAAAATAAATACACATTAAATACATAAATATCTCTAATATTTTACAGTAAAATAGAACAGAAAATGGTTAGTTTCATCTCATTCAGCTGTGCACACTTGTATCAACACGAATGAAGCGAGGACCTCTTTGCAGTTTCAGATACTTTGTTCTCTGTCTCTCCAATGAAGTATAGGATAATGCAGTACATAAAAAGAACTTCACATTTTTAGATCAGTGCTTGTTCTGCCATTCAGGCGTTCTCCCGTGATAGGTGCCCTAGGTAGTGCACTTCAGGTAGATAGTTATTAGGATGAAACCTATGAAATATTAAGACAGGTGGCAAAACAGAGAATAATCCAATAAGAAGAGCAAAATTAGCATGTAAAATAAAATTAAAATGTGCATTGCAGCTTACCAGTATTTGCAGTGTAACAACGTATTTAGATATACTAAGGCCTATTAGTTACTAAGGGGGTGAAGATACCAAAAAACAGGTGCAAAGGACAGGGGTTTTTGCCCACAGTACACCTTGTCACCCCTGAGCCGGAGTTCTTAGCCTGGCATGTCTGTATTTAGATAAATAGGAGGTACAGCAATTTATGTTTATCAACCCAATGATCTCCATAGAGTCCCAACCTCTAAAAACAAAACAGGCTGAATGTGTGAGTGAGAGTATAGGGGTAACACTAATGAGGAGAAGTAGCCCTTGACATTTGGGATGTAGGGGACATGTTGTAATTCTTCACATTTCTGAAACGGAAGAGCACTTTTGAACAGTTATATCTAGCTTCAAGACATTGTCTGTTCATCAGTCGGACTAATAAGGGGTTGTATTGACTTGGAGAATTTCATTATATCCTGATTGATTGCCATAGGTCTGTTATAGTAAAGTCTGACTCCTGTGTCTTCATTAGTCTCCTCATGCATCATTCAAAGCTATTTTTCACTTTGGTTAGAATCTCATTATTCAGAGATCTGAGCAGAAAGACAATTGTATGAAAGCAAGCACAAATCAAGGTAGAATACTTACAACAACTTGGTACTTTGCTCTTGTCAGAGTCATCAACATGAGTATGTACGGACTGTGGAGCTGTCTAATCTCTGTATTCCTGAAGGGGCACCTGGAAATATCAACATTGGTTTATTACAACATGCTAGTATTACACCGATGATACACTCAACATAGCAATATTTCATGAGTTTCCAGATAAGGGATGCCTTACCTGTACAATGGTAATATACACAAAGTTATACAATGTTTTGCTTGCTTGCTGTATAGCAATGGTTATATAGAGTGTATATATATATATATATATATATATATATATATATATATATACATATACTTATACTCTAAACTCAGTAGATTACTATCTCTGTAGCATCAGTGGGTAACACTGCTACCTTGCAGTAAGTTTAATTCAAGCCAGAGCACTATCTGCCAAGTGATTGTATTGGGTTCCTCCGGGTATTGTGGTTTCCTCCCACACTCCAAAATCATACAGGCAGGTTAATTGACTCTTGATAAAACTGGCCCTGCTGTGTGAATGTGATAGGGACCGAAGACTGTAAGCTCCACAGAGGCAGGGACTAATATTAATAATGTATAATCTCTGTAAAACACTGTGGATATATTCGGTACAATACAAACACCAGAGAATAAAAACTATAACCTGGGATATTATGCTTGTTCAGGAAGTCATCCAAGCCACTAGCCACTTAAAGCCATAAATAGATTTTGTCAACACAGTACTGTAAAGATCCACCTAAGCTTCAAATGAAAGTTCATTTGCACAAATCTAAAGTGGTGGCCTCTGGTGCATTGATCTTTTCTAACGCATAAAAAAAAAGATTGCATATTATTTACTAGTCTAATAAATTCCAAAAATAATAGCTATATTGTCTATTATGTTGTCTAATATGACTGATTCGCTGTTTAGAGAGCACTTAACAGAAAAGACCTTTGTGTAAGGTAGGGTAATCTACACACAAATAGACAGCAAGTAGTATCTGTGCAGTGTCAGGTAAGTTAACACAACATTCAACATTGGGTTGCCACCTTTGCCAGCAGATAAAACCCAAACAAAGGGGCAGGGCAGATAATATTGGGGATAGGCAGTGATGTTGGGAAGGGCATAATGACATCAGAGAGGGGCACAATGATGTCAATGGAGCTATGATGACATCGGCACAAGGTTATTGTATCACCTAGACAAAAGTGGCTGGAAATCAGGTAGAAAATTTGGAATAGCCAGTCCTTTGAAAAACTAAGATATCTAGTTCAAAACCAAATGGGTGGCAACGCTATCTCTATTCTGCCTGATGAGTAATTCAATCCTTTAGTTACAGGTATGGGATCTATTATACAGAAATTAGTTAACCTGAAAGCTCTAAAATACGGCAAATGCTAATTTAGAAAAACAATTTATTTTTGATTGATTTGGTTTTTTAAGATTCTGTAATAATAAGAAATAAACTGCACTTGATAATAACTAAGCCATGTTGAGGCATTTTAGTATTTAAAAGTTTATTTAAATGTATTTCTTGGCCAGATTATTGTTCAGGTTTCACAAGGCTGAAAAATAAATCGAATTTTGAAACCCGAACAGGCCTTAGTAAAACAAAACTGTTCGGGTCAAAATCAAACAGGTGGGAACCCTGATTCAACACCTTCTATAAATGTGCCCATAGAGGTATGGGCAGTACACTATAAGAGGTACAGAGTTGTTATGCAACCCCCCCCCCCCAAAAAAAAGAAATGTGTGCAATAGAACAAGATCAGCACTTAGTTACAGTGTGTTTCCTTTAAAACTGTATTTTCCAGGAACACTTCCTGCTCAGGGAACAAATTTGCACAGCTGAGGTAGGAACTTTTACCTTATGCACCAGTTCCCATTTACAGGATTAAGCAAATGTTCCTGCTGCTTTTCAGGTAGTAATCCTCAGTATAATGTTTTATAAACTTATTGAAAACTATTTATATGCCACTGGACATTGTGTGCACCCCATACAGCCTGCAGTATGCTACAGCAGGCAGAAAAGTTATACAGTTGTTGCAGAATCAGGGCACATGTTGCACAGTAGTGGATGCTGATAGCAAATCATTTATGCTGTAAGATATAAGGTTTACATTTTATAAAAGCCAAACTGGTATATTCCTATGATTGCTATTTGTTATATGTATTGCCAGAACAGTGTTATTGGTACAGTTATATGTTACCTTTATACTGAATTACAGAAATCTGTGTTTAGTAGTTTAGGAACCTTTACCTGATGCACCCGCTCATATGTGCAACAACATCTTAGAATATATTCCACTGAGCATAAAAAAATAGAAAAGAAGTTTGGCTATATGCTGCCAATTTGCAGCTTTATACTGGAACCATGACAACAGGCCACTACTTTAAGACAAGACATTCTGTAAATAAGTCTGGTATTATTTTAATAATAATATCAAACCAATATACAATGTATCATGTTCTGTTTTTCAAATCAAAGCTAAAAATAAAAAGCCATACCATCTGTTGTCATTCGCCGTGAATGCCCGGATGTTGTTGTTAACCGGAATCCTGCTGGAAGTGTTTCTGAAGAACCAGGCATCATGCTGATTCCATGCACTTCTCGTGGTGGAAATTGCCTCCTCCAGGAGGGCCCACGTCTGAAGTTCTTGTCGTCACTCTAGAAATACAAGATATGGCAAAAATGAAATGAGTCTGTATGGTCACAGTTTTATTCAGCAAATTTGGTTATGATGTTTTTTTATTGTCAATATATTTTGAGAACACACATTTTCACATACAGTTTCTGCATGTATGAAGAGTCAAGGCACAAACTTTTGATGTCAACCATGGGTTTGATATATGGTGTTGTGGCAAACCCTTTGTGTCACTGTAGTTAATTAGAGGGTTATTTATCAAAATCCAAAAATAAATAATTTGTTATACTTTGAACAAATCCACATGGATTATTTCCCCTTATTTATCAATACATTTTCCTACCACTAAATCTTCGGCTTACTGCACGAAACCCAGTGCAGATCAGGATATCGTTGTCATTTCGCCCACCTTGGCAGGTCTGAGATATTTTCGGATTCAGACTTTTTCCATCCTCGAGGTATAATAAATTCCGAAAAAATTGAGGGGTTTTTTTTCACAAAAAAATCAGATTTTTTGAGATTTTGGCATTCAGACTTTAATAAATAACCCCCATAGTGACATTATTACCCTACTTTTAACACCAACAGTGTTGTTACAATGAGACACTGGCCATTTTGACTGAATATGTGACCACAACTGATAACTAAATGAAACCACATACATGGAGCATTGACGTTGGACCTCCGTTGGACCTCTGTTTTTCATCACTCCATGTGTGTCATTCATAATGTTTTTTGTTTGATAATATCAGAAAGCTGTGACAGGTAGATAGAGGTGTTTTGTGCAGTACTGGCTTTCCATGACAGCAGAGGCATTAAAACTCCCCTATTGTATGGCTTTAGCCCTTACTGTAAGCACACATAGGCCATTTTGTCACCTGTGGGAAAGTTGCTCCCCTATGCGTGACACCCAATGTACTCATGCCATTTGAATCATGTGATTGTGCAAAAATGCAGAAGAAGGCAATTTCTCACAAATACATGGTTTCAATTGTTTGGTAATAACATAACAATAACATTCAGGTAATGTGCCATGCAAAGGCATTTTCTGCCATCTAAATGGCTCATGGTTAGCAAATGCTCAAAGACAGGGTTCATTTTTAATTAAACCTTTGGAATGTTACTTTTAGTATGTTATAAAATTGTGTTAATATATTCAAAATTGTATTCCAGCCTCTCATTTAAATCAATGCCTGTTTGCTAGGGTAACTAGATAGTTGCTGAATTTCCAAACTGGTGAGCTGCTGAATAAAATGCTAAATAACTTAAAAAACACAAATAATTAAAATAAAAAACAACTGCAAACTGTCTCAGAATATCACACTCTACAGCATGGCAAAAATGAATTTAAAGGTGACCAACCCCTAAGTAAATTGGAGGCAGAATGGCCAGTGTCAGACATTTCTCTAGTAAAATATGAGACTGTTTCTCTTCCAGCACTTACTATTAGTCCAAAGCAGAGCAATTGCAGCAGCACAAAAACATGGAGGTGCTATCAGTTCAGTTAGCGAAATCCTTCAGCAGAGGTGTCAGGGAGCTGTTTTACCTGCTATAATTTTGTTTATAAGTTGAAAGATGTGGGAGGAAGGCAGTATTGGACTGCGGTGTCTGGGGCCCCCACTCCAGTCAGGAATTCCTCAAACAGACCTCTAGCCTTAATCTTTCTGACCTCTGCATGCTGTACCTTTACTATGTACCCACTCATGTGGTGGGTGAGGAGTGGCCTAAATTCATGCTACATAGCTGGGAGTTTGATATCCTGGAGGTCAGACTAAACCAAGAAAATGGTTTACCTCATGTTACATTTCAAAATTAAATATAAAAAAATCAATATACTCTTTCAAAAAACAAATTCCCTTTAAACCTTCGTACATGCATACGACCAGGGTTTTACTGCTGCCAGTTTGTTCCTCCTTCTCTAGAAACTGAAGTAAAAAAAAAATCACATTTATGCCAAGCTGACTATATTATAATGGAATCTTTTAATTTAAACCACTGTTTTGCTGCTTTATTAAGAAACACTGCTCAGAGAACTTAAAAATAAACAGTTTGAGCAATTTACCTCATCAAGTCGTCTTTCAGTTCCCAATGCCAATAAATTATTGTATTCTCTTTCCAGGATCTGTCGTGCCTAAAATATTCACGTTAGACATATATGAAATAAGCTATGGACTTTGTATTAGAAAATACAAAACCTATAACATTAATAAAGTACAATATAATTTAAGAATGCCCCCACAGAACAGCTAATTAAAATCAATAGGGATGGGCGAATTTCTTCGCCTTGTTTCATCTCAAAAATTAGACTTGTATGGCGCGCAACAACATTTTTTTGACGCTCATAGTCTTTAATGGGCGTCTGCAACATTTCGCCGGCGGCGAATTTTTGGCGAAATTAAACGGGTCAAATTCGCCCATCCCTAAAAATGAAAAAATAAAGGACAGAGAAAGATGGATTTGAAATTAGATTCAAGGGGGAGGATATTGGGGAAAAGGGTTGGGTTATAGAGGAGAGAGAGAAATAGGAAGATCAAGGGGCAGATTTATCAATGGTCAAAGTGAAAAAATTCTAATTTTGAGCAAATTTTTTTGTACTTCGACTAGGGAATAGTTCAAATTTGATTAGAATTTAAAAAAATTGAAAATTCGAATTCTGAAATGTATCATGCACTGTCTCTTTAAAAATACAACCATTCACCATCTTAAACCTGCCAATTTGCTGTTTTAGCCTATGGGGGACCTCCTAGCACCTATTTGGAGTCAATTGGTGGACTTAGAAAAATCGAAGGGTTTTTTTGCGGAAAAAAATTGAATTGAATTTGAAAGCAATATTACTTCAATTCGTACCATTCTAATTCGATCAAAAACTGATCTATTCGATCGAAAACAGGCCTATTCGGCCAAAAAAAATTCAATTTAATTCCAGTTGGTCTTTTTCAATTCGAATTTTGAAGTTTTTCAGATTCGACATTCGACCCTTGATAAATCTGGCCCTAAAAGTAAAGGAATGAACACAATGGACAATAAAAAGCAGAAGATTAAAATGACTACAGATAACATAGAAAAGCAAGGGTTAACATACAGAGTTTTTTCTGTAAGATATTTTCTGCTATGGTTGGTGGAGCCAATCTATGTTTCTAGGCTGACCTCAGTTTATTAAAATGATTATATAGTTATGTAATACCTATTAAATGTTTCAAGAAAAAGGTCATTCTTTAATGTAAACCAAATCTGTTTGGTATGAAAAGGATTCAACTCACCTGAGTATTTTGTGTTGGGATTTGCAATAAAAGAGCTATACTTGTGTAGTCAAAGTTGTCATCCAAGGCAATAAGTGATCCATGGATTCCACTTTCCAATATGCTGTTTGCATAATCTCTAAGGCCTATAGCTTGGATCCAGCGAATCACACGATCATTGCTCCACACTAACACATCTATAATCACAAAAAAGTTTTTGATTGATGTGATGTTCATTTCTTGTACTTACAAAATGCTGGTAAAATTACTTTATATACTATGTAAACTTGAATGTAGAACTTCAGCATCTAAAAAAAACTTATAAAAACTCTCAAAATTTTAGCTTTTCAAATTTTTTCACAATTATATTCAATTGAGATTTTTATATTTTGATTTTTTTTAATAAATAAACGTACATTCAAGTTTGTTTGAAGTAGAAAAAAAACTCTAAAACCTCACAAATAAGATTTTTGATAAATATGCCCCTATGTGTTAACTTTGTTACATTTGTATGGATTATACAGTTATGAGATCCGTTATCCAGAATACTGTTATCCATAAAGCTCAGAATTACAGAAAGGCCATCTCCCGTAGACTCCATTTTATCCAAAAAATCCAAATTTTTAAAAAAGATTTCCTTTTTCTCTGTAATAATAAAACAATACTTGATCCAAACTCAGATATAATTAATTGTTATCAGAAGCAAAAGCAGCCTGTTGGGTTTATGTAGGGCTTTTATTTATTTATTTATCTGATTATTTTAATAAAAAAAAGTGAGACCAAACTAGAATCCACGATTGGACCTTATTTATTATTAAAAAAGCACAATTTAACCAGATTGGGGGAAAACTCAATAAAATCGAGCATAAATCCGAGTTTTTTCTGAGTTTTTTCCGGGAATAGCTTGATTTTTTTGGGCTTTTTCCTGAAAAGTCTAAATTTTTCCGATTTTTGCCTGAAAAGTCCAAAATTGATGGCTTTTTGGACTAATTCCAGCGCAGACCACAGAAACTTCCAAATAGGATAGGAACCTCTCCCATTGACTTATATACTTCAGATCAGGTCTGAGATGCTGGATTTTTGGATTCAGACTTTTTCCATTCTTGGGGTATAATAAAGCTTAAAAAATTATAGTTACTTTTACGACTAAAAATTCAGATTTTATAGTAAAAAAAAAACTAAAAGTTTTAGAAAAGTTTTTAGAATTCAGACTTTAATAAATAACCCCATTAATATTTATAGTAAAAAAAACAAATTTTGAGTTTTTGGCATTGGGACTTTAATAAATGACCCACTTAATGTTTATGTGAATTTCTTGTAGACTTAAGGTATGAATATCCAAATTACAGAAAGATCAGTTAGGTTAAATAGCAAGATTTTAAGATTACTGCATATGCTTTTTAGGAAGCATGACTTGAAATTGTTAAGCAAGAAATTGTTAAAAAAGCCCTTGATACTAATGTCCTAGCAGACTCATAGCAGACTTATTTACTAAATTCTGAATGCAAAAATCACAAAAATTTATGATTTTTTTTATATAAAATCTGACTTTCAGAATTTATTAAACTCATAGGATGTAAAAGTCCGAATCTGAAAATCTGGTATCTCAGACCTGTTGAGGTTGCATATAAGTCAAAGGGAGAAGTCCCAATGATTTTTTGATGTGTGCTGGTTTTCGTGCAATACCACAAGTTTTCGGAGGTTTTGGGCAAAAATCAAAGTTTTCAGGTGAAAAATCCGAAAAAAAAACATATGAAAAAATCAAAAAAAGTGTGAAAATAATTTTTTTCCCCCAAAGCAAATTTTCGGGAAAATGTAATAATAAATAAATGGAAAAAACTAGCGGATTTGATCGGAGTTTGTAGCAGAAAATATTGAGATAAATTCGGACTTTGATAAATAACCCCCTTTATGTTTTGCTCTTTTTTGCACAAATAACCATTTGCTCTGATGATATGGGCATATGGTGATGGCTTGCTCATGCAAAACTGCACATGGTTGTTCCCCAAAGATCCAGAAATTGAAGGACACAAGGTCCTACAGAGCGCAATTTATGACTGCATTTATTTAAGGTCAGGAAAGTCACTTATGTAACTACTTACTTATATAGAAACATAGCAAACAACATTGTAATGAGCACTATGCTTGGTATGCTAAACATAGTAACATAACATAGTGAAAAAAATATATATTTTAAGTTGAAAAAAGCCACACATCCAACATTTTGATCAAAACAAAACCTTTCTAACTGTTAGATGATCCAGAAGAAAAAAAAAAATTGAGCCGTGAAGCCTGTACAATTTGCCTCAATGGGGGGAAAAAAACCTTCCTCCCCCCAAGATGGCAGACATTAATGCCTATATAGGTTTTAACTAACAGAAAATGTTTGGGAAGCTGGATTCTAGAAAAATAAAGAGACAAGAGGGAATAAATACCTTTAATTTCATGCTGGCTTGTTTCTCTTCTCCTTTCCAGCTCCTTCCTGTCATAGTTTAATTTTTTCAAACACATTATACCATACTGCAAACTTGTTCTGTAAATTTAAAAACAAATGAAATTAGAATATTTCAAGGTATTTGAATGCTTTTCAATGTTTATATTTTTTAAATTAGAAGAACTAGTCGACAGCTGCTGAAAGCAACACATTCTGACAAACTGGATTATGTTTCTTTGATAAAATGCAATTTAATTCTCAGCATCTGAGTGCATTTATTTTATGAATATTAGGGATGAGCAAATCGATCCCGTTTCGCTGAAAAATTCACAAAATGGCAACAAAAAATTTGTGAAACGCGTTAATGGGCATCAACATTTTTTACGCATGCAGCAATTTTTTTCTCACTCCAAATGCTTTAAAGTCAATGGATGTTTTTCTTGTGGTGACTGCTTCTGTCTCTGCAACTTTTTTATTGTGGCCTATTTTTGTGAATAAAATTTGCAGGTGGTGAAATGCAGAAATTTGCATCAAATCCTTGCCTGGGGAACAAATTTACTTATAACTAATGAATTTGTATTCAGTATGGGTGCTTCCATGACAGGTGTTTTACAGTCCATACAGACTTCCTGCTCTGCCATTCACAGTAATGTGCAAGTGCCCACTAGCACCTGAACAGTTCCCATATTATATTCTCTGCTGGTATTTTCCTCTTGGCAGCAAAGTGCCCAAACACAACCATGCAGTGTGTCATTTGTTTTAAGGGAAATCACCAGTTACCAGCAGTTTCAGTCGGAAAAACCAGTGCTTAGTTACATACAGGTAGTTACATAGTTATATTGGGTTGAAAAAAGACAAAGTCCATCAAGTTCAACCCCTCCAAATGAAAACCCAGCATCCATACATACACCCCTCTCTACTTTTAATTAAATTCTATATACCCATACTAACTATAGAGCTTAGTATCACAATAGCCTTTGATATTATGTCTGTCCAAAAAATCATCCAAGCCATTCTTAAAGGCATTAACTGAATCAGCCATCACAACATCACCCGGCAGTGCATTCCACAACCTCACTGTCCTGACTGTGAAGAACCCCCTACGTTGCTTCAAATGAAAGTCCTTTTCTTCTAGTCTAAAGGGGTGGCCTCTGGTACGGTGATCCACTTTATGGGTAAAAAGGTCCCCTGCCATTTGTCTATAATGTCCTCTAATGTACTTGTAAAGTGTAATCATGTCCCCTCGCAAGCGCCTTTTTTCCAGAGAAAACAACCCCAACCTTGACAGTCTACCCTCATAATTTAAGTCTTCCGTCCCTCTAACCAATTTAGTTGCACGTCTCTGCACTCTCTCCAGCTCATTTATATCCCTCTTAAGGACTGGTGTCCAAAACTGCACTGCATACTCTAGATGAGGCCTCACCAGGGACCTATAAAGAGGCATAATTATGTTTTCATCCCTTGAGTTAATGCCTTTTTTTATGCAAGACAGAACTTTATTTGCTTTAGTAGCCACAGAATGACACTGCCCAGAATTAGACAACGTGTTATCTACAAAGACCCCTAGATCCTTCTCATTTAAGGAAACTCCCAACACACTGCCATTTAGTGTATAACTTGCATTTATATTATTTTTGCCAAAGTGCATAACCTTGCATTTATCAACATTGAACCTCATTTTCCAGTTTTCTGCCCAGCAGCATCCTGCATGGAACCTATAGTTCTGCACAATTTAGTATCATCTGCAAAAATAGAAACAGTACTTTCAATGCCCACCTCCAGGTCATTAATAAACAAGTTGAAAAGCAAGGGACCTAGTACAGAGCCCTGCGGTACTCCACTAACAACACTGGTCCAATTAGAAAATGTTCCATTTACCACCACTCTTTGTAGTCTATCTTTTAGCCAGTTCTCTATCCAGGTACAAATACTATGTTCCAGGCCAACATTCCTTAATTTAACCAGTAACCTTTTGTGTGGCACTGTATCAAATGCTTTAGCAAAATCTAAGTAAATCACATCCACTGCCATCCCAGAATTGAGGTGTCTACTTACATTCTCATAAAAAGAAATTAAGTTAGTCTGGCAAGATCTATTACGCATAAAACCATGCTGGCACAAACTCATAGTATTATGATTTGCTATGAAGTCCAGTATCTTATCCTTTATTAACCCTTCGAAAAGCTTTCCTACCACTGACGTCAGACTAACTGGCCTATAGTTTTGAGGCTGAGAACGGGATCCTTTTTTGAATAGAGGCACCACATTAGCAATTCGCCAGTCTCTCGGCACTATGCCAGATCTCAATGAATCCTGAAAAATTAAGTAAAGAGGTTTGGCAATCACAGAGCTAAGCTCGCTAATTACCCTGGGATGAATACCATCTGGCCCTGGACCTTTGTTAATCTTAACATGTTCTAGTCTCTTTTGAATTTCATCATGTGTGAACCATGCATCATTAGTTGTATTACTAGAATTGGGACTGTTAAGAAGGAAACCTTCACTTACTGATTCCTCATTTGTGTAGACAGATGAAAAATATGAATTCAGAATCTGCGCTTTTAATTTGTTTTCATCAACCAGCTGACCCCCCTCTGATAGTAAGGGACCCACCCCTTCCTGCTTCATTTTTTTACTATTAACATATTTAAAAAATAATTTTGGATTTTTTTTACTGCTTGCTGCAATATCCTTTTCTATAGCAATTTTAGCTTGCCTTATAGCTTCTTTGCATGATTTATTGGCCTCCTTGTACCTTATAAATGATTTGACTGTACCAGCTAACTTGAAAGTTTTAAAAGCACGTCTTTTCTGAATTATGGTGTGTGAATTAATTCTGCTGAAAGGAGACTGCTATTAGTGAGAGCTTTTTAAACTATTCAGGTTACTTCAGGTATAAAATAAAGACATAGACCAAACTGAGCTTTTCTATTATAATAAATGTAGTCATATGTAAACATAGATGTTGTAACAACAGATCCCCTTCCAATAACACATTTATATAAACCTACCGATGAAAGCTATCCACCATTTTTAAGTGCACTCGAAGATCTTTTTTTGTTAAATGGTCTAGCATCCGAGCATCTACAAGGCATTCCATGAAGTAACTTCTGTACTGCGGTAAGCCAAGACTAGGAAGCCATTCATTGCCAATCCACTCATGGTTCATATCACCATAGGCTAGTGTCTGTAAAGTAATATCCAATATTACCAATAATTACCAATTATTATTACCAATAATAATGAAGTATTATATAAATATATTACATATTATTAAAACACAATTTGAAGGAGAGCTTATCTAAGGTCACCAGGTGATAATGGTGCTTAGGCCCCAGTAGTCCATCCATTTCTTCTAAAAAAGGCAGTTCCTTTAATACACTTATTAAAGGAATTTTGTCATGATTTTTATGATGTCGTTTTTATTTCTAAATTACACTGCATACACTGCACATATTTCACTCTACCATGTAAAATTGTGGGGACCTGGATTTTACTATTGAGTGCTGTTCTTATATCTACCAGACAGCTTTTATCTTGTATTAGGGAGGTGCTATCTGGTTACCTTACCATTGTTCAGTTGTTAGGCTGCTGGGGGGGAGCTGTGATATCATTCCAACTTGCAGTACAGCAGTAAAGAGTGACTGAAGTTTATCAGAGAACAAATCACATGACTGGGGGCACCTGAGAAACTGATAATATGTCTAGCCCCGTGTCATATTTCAAAATTAAATATACAAAGGTTTGCTCTTTTGAAAAGTGGATTTCAGTGCAGAATTCTGCTGGAGCAACACTATTAACTGATTCATTTTGAAAAACCCCAATAAGCATTGATGATGATAGAATGGTCATGCAGTCAACACTAGAGATATAAAATAAAATGAACTCTCCTCAGAACCTGAATATCAGATGAATACACATATATTTTTATTAAAAAATAATCTGTGTATGTTAAAATATAGGTTTTGATATAATTTCTGAATACTACTTCTGGTACTTCCATGAATATTGGTTGCTTGGGGTATATTGAATATTGTATACATGAAATACATTGTGTACATGAAAAGTCCATATGTTAATATTAAAGGGCAATTCAGACCCACTTTTTTCCATCTGTGCACAAGGATCATAAAAGTGTAAGGAGTGTTCATCACCATGAAAAAAAGTGAATTTTATCAAAGTTCATTTAAAAACCAAAGTGTGTACATTCAGCACATTCACATGTCTACAGAAAATGTTGTAATGAAAAAGTCGTAAATTATCTCTTGAACTATGCCATATACTAAGATTCTCACGGTGGGTTTCCTGAAGTTTTCATTAAGGTTTCTCACCATCTGCTGATATACTGTAAAACCCCTAGGAAACCAGGAATCTATTTTAGAAAATCTATTTTTTTTTCTGAAATCTATTTATGATATATAGGTATGGGACCTGAATGCTCATTCCCTGGGGCTTTGCGTATAATGGATCTGTCTGTAATTTGGATCTTCATACCTTAAGACTAATAGAAAATCAAGTAAAAATTAAATAAAACCCGTAGGCTGTTTTTTCTTCCAATAAGGATTAATTACTGTACTGTATATCTTTGTTTGGATCAAGTACAATGTACTGTTTTATTACTACAGAGAAAAAAAATAATTTTGTCAAAATTTGGATAAAATGAAGTCTATAGGATATGGCCTTTCCATAAGTCAGAACTTTAACGGGTTTCCCGGATAACGTTTCCCAAACCTGTATTGAGAAATCATTTGGAATAACCTGTAAATGGATTAAAGATGGGTTTTGCATTGTTACACTCCAAATGAACTGAATTTTAATGTAGGAGTGGAGATTTCTTTCTTTTTTTCCCTTTCTCTCTCTTTTTCTTTCTTTCTGGTTTTGAGATGTTCTTATTTACTACACATTGCATTATATAAAGCTGCCACTAGATGTAGGACATGAGCTCAGCCTTACAAGCTTAACTTTTATGTGCCATAATATGAAAATAAATCTCTTTCTTTAGGTAAATACAGTATCAACAAATGTGCCCTTTTTCTTCTCTGTTGTTTTCAGAGGTTCTCATTTATGAAGTATGGGGCACTTAATAAATAATTCTGCATGTTACACTGTAATCTAAAGAATGACATTGAAGTAATGAAACTTACTTGTGCCCAGCTGCCTTCTTCTGACTCTTTCTGTAACATCAGCAGGAACCCATTAATGCAATGAATGTAAACAGAAGAAATAACCATAAAAATGTGGAAATATACAGTACATTATATCATTTTTTAAACTTTCTGTTTCATATTTAAATCATTTTGTAAAGTAAGCACTAAAGTACTAATAGTTAAAGGAGAAGGAAAGCTCCAAGACAGTTTATTGGCAACAGATTAGCCACAAAAGTGCAAGCTAGAACGCTATACGTATTTATTCTGCAGAATGGTTTACCTTACCTGAGTAAACAGCTCTATACACTGTCTCTGTTTGTTTAGGATAGACGCTGCTATATAAGCTTGGTGTGACATCACTGCCTGCCTGAGTCTCTCCCTGCTCACTTACAGCTCTGAGCTCAGATTACAGCAGGGATGGGAGGAGGGAGGGGTAGAGGAGCAAACTGAGCATGCTCAAGTTCTACCCTGTAGGTTTAAACTGAAAACAGGAAGTCTGATATAGAAGCCCACGTGTACACAATAAAAGGAAAGAAATGCTGTATTTCTTTTGACAGAGGACTCAGAGCAGCATTACTTTGATGGTTTACTGGTGTATTTATATAGACCTTTCTGATAATGCTTACTTAGTTTTAGCCTTTCCTTCTCCTTTAAAAAAAATAAATTGGGAACAGCTAAAGCTGTTTTCTAGCAGGGCCAGACATTGCCTTTTGGGAATCAAAACAGAACTGTCATCTATTTTAAGTACACTCATGTACAGTTTCATAGTAAATGATTTATAGTGAGACAATAAATTGAACTAATATCATTACAGATGGACCTAGACCTAAACATAAAATAAAGCACTAACCGTTTTGGTGGGAGCAGCAAGAGTCTCAATTTCCTCATGGGTCAACCAGACATTACCTGACGGCTAGCGAGAAGGCCCACAGAAGAACGGGTGAAATCCACATTGGGAATGCAGCATTAAGGAAGAAATGCAGCACCACTGTAAGTTAATAGCGCAATAGCATCACTATCAGCAGACATACCTCACTACTGAGTCCCGTAGCTCTATAAATTTGTGGCTCATGTAATAAAAATGACACAACAGGATTTTCTAGAAAGAATTATCCCTAAGATTCTAAAGAAGAGATTACTTTAAATTTTGGCTTGGTGGTATTAGATTGTAATCAATAATAAATAGGGTGTTCTGGTGTGAATGAATACAATGTATTTAAAGTGGACCTGTCGCCCAGACATAAAAATCTGTATAATAAAAGTCCTTTTTAAATTATATATGTAATACAATTTCTTTTTTTTTATTAAACCATTCATAGCTGTTGTAAACTCATTTAAAAATATCAGTTGTCAATCAAATATTGCCTACCCCGCCTCTATGCCTAGGCATAGAGGTGGGACAAGCAATTACTTTCACTTTCCATACAGCACTTCCTAGATGGCACCGCTCTCCCTACATTCCCCTGTTCCCTTCACCGTTTAGTAGCCAGTGCAAGGGGATGGACATTGGGTCCCTGTCCCTTGGTGCACAAACAAGATTCTGAGATAATACAAGGCTAGCCTTTATAACAGTGTCCACAAAATGGCTCTTTTCCTGGTTGCTATAATTATGAGTTCCCAGACTGATGGAAACAATATTGAAATAATTTATATAGTGTAATTAAAGTTAATTTTGCTTGGCTAACATGATAAAATAGGATTTGGAATCATTTTGTTTGGGTGACGGGTCCCCTTTAATGCTTCCAACATCAATCATGTACAGTGCAAAATAAGATTCTCACTAGAGGATTGCCTTGCATCCACTGGGACACTAAGCCTGGAGAGCCTGGGGCAACATTCATTGTATTAAGAATTTATCCCTGATGTTGCAGGATTGTATTTCCAAGGAGTCTTTAGCTTTCATAGCATGCTTTGAATTGTAGAATAGCAATATCTTAGTAAGAAATGGTCAATGAACAGACTTTACATTAAATTTTATTAGTAGTAATTGTATTCTTTTTAGTGATGCACTAAATCCACTTTTTTGGATTTGGCCGAACCCCCGAATCCTTCGTGAAATATTCAGCGGAATAGCGAACTGAATCCTAATTTGCATATGCAAATTAGGGGTGGGAAGGGGAAAACATTTTTTACTTTCTTGTTTTGTGTCAAAAAGTCATGCAATTTCCCTCCCGCCTCTAATTTGCATATGCAAATTAAGATTCGGTTCAGCCGGGCAGAAGGATTCTGAATCCTGCTGAAAAAGGCTGAATCCTGGCTGAATCCCTCTACCGAATCCTGGATTCAGTGCATCCCTTATTCTTTTGGTTGTTTATATGTGTTGAGAAAAAAAGCACAAATCATAGTAGCATAGTAACAAATAACTAAATGAATAACTAAAATGAATAATTTATATATATATATATATATATATATATATATATATATATATATATATATATATATATATAGATATATATAGAGATATATATAGAGATATATATATATATATAGATAGATAGATAGATAGATAGATAGATAGATAGATAGATAGATAGATATACACACACACATATAGTATATACATTTTAATGATGAAACATAAGATTGCATTTTGTTTAATTTCAAGCTGTGATGGCAGAATATATTGCCCTACAAATGGATTCCTCAGAGACTTCAGTGATACATGATGAAATCGTGACTTTAGAAGAGAAAAATGTGACTCACTGTTCTAGATGTTGGAGGTGCTGATGGGCTGGTGAGTGAAACCATCTCTTGGATTGCCAGTCGTAGTTTTAAACGATGCAGAGGATTGCTAATTCCAATCTCCCTTTGTATTTCCGTATCAGACAAGGCAGACATTATGGCACCACTCTTCACATTGGCACGACACGCAGCAACATACCAAGCTGGCATTCCCAACCAAAGCTTTTAGAAGCAAAGAAAGAAGTGACAATATTAGGTAGTGTACACATATAATATATAAAAAACTGAAATAAACTTGCTTCTCCTAATACTGGATCATTGTATATTTTTGGTAAGAAAGGTTATTTTAGAAATTCAAAAAATGCTAAAAATGTCTTCATTGTGGATTTACAAGGTACTGCCCTATTATTACAAAGACAGACATCTAATAACAGATTCCATATGTCATATATATATATATATATATATATATATATATATATATATATATATATATATATATATATATACACATATACATAAGCAAACACAATCCCATATTATATATATGGGTCCCATTTAGTTGTGACAGTAAATTAAAACAATATTTATTTTTAATTGTACACATATTCAAACAGATTTATAGAGATAAAGATCTAGATAAAACAGACTCTATAAATGGGGACATTAATGATCGTATATTTTCTTGTTCTGAATAAGTATTCCAATCAATACCTATATTTAACAGAATTTTATACTTACTTCAAGCCATGCAACTACAGTTGGTCCATCCCACTGTGCAAATGGAAGTCCCTTTCTTCTGGCTTCTTCCAAAAGTTCATGTCTTTATATTACAAAAGAAAAAAACAAGCAAACAGATTAATTAAAAAACATTGTAATATCTCAAATAGAAAGCCAGCAAAGTTTTCATAAAGTATTTCATAATTCCATCTAGCTTGCTCACAGTCTCTCTCTCTCTCCCTTTAAATGAGTTATTAAAAATAATCTCTTAAAATACACTTTTTTTTTTAATAAAAGAGATGCTTGTCCAGTTCTAACCAAGCTTCCCTACAGGTTACACTATCTGCTACTAATAGCAACTCCATTGAGCTCTAATGTTGGTAGTATTCTAGCACTATGGCTGAACAGTTTTCTTCCCACTTTAACTACTAGCAATCAAAGGCAGGTCTCATTCATCCTAGAAAACTCCAATGCATAATTATCATTTTGTCATATATCCCTTCATTAGGATGAATGTTCATTAAACAAGCTGTACACTGTGATCACCAAACTGCAGAACACCTATCCATATGCTGTAATTGTGGCAGTTTACTTCTATTGACCTTGTGACCTCACAAGTGTCTACCAATCTTTTTTTTCCTACAAGTGGTGACAGGAAACTAGACCAGTGTTAACTTGAAGAATGCATTTCATGCCAAATCCTTGGCAAGTCAAATCACTGTGCCTCAATTGTCTGCCCTACTGGTTTGTTCCAGTGAAGCACTACCTGAGCCCCATAACTACTAACAACAGTGGTCACTGTTAAAAAAAAAAAACTCAACTAATAACATCAGCAAACATGCAGGCACCCTTAGCTATTACAAAAACTGGGGCTCTTTCACCTACTGTAACTTCCAAAAAAAACTATAAAAACATACTCTAAGCAAAGCCACGGTGTAATAAAGAGGTGAAGTGATGCTGAAAGATATACACAATGCCTACTATCCAGGGACTATAAACAGTACAGTATCTCAAGATAAGCAATAAAAATGTCTATCATGAGGGCCAGGAGACAATAAAAAAAGCAAGTTGATAAAATAACCCTCCATCATTATCCAACTGGGCAAGTTGTTCAAACTGTTACAAACAATAAAGGATCCAAGTGCAATGTTACAAGTACTGTATGTCCTCCAGTCTAGTAGATGGGCATAACATGTGACACATGTCAATGATGACTGTGTCACAAGACTAGCAACAGATCCAGATTAACCTGCACTTCAGGTCTCCATGGATGATGTCCCTAGGATGTTGAGACTGAAGAACCCATGCAATCATGAGCAGATCAACTTAATAATGTCTATACAGACATTTAACAAGACTCTAAACCAAGGAATGGCCCCTCACTGATTTAAGTGTACAACAGTTACCTCTGTTCCAAAGACTCCTACATGACCTGTCGCTTTAATGTGTGTTACAATTAAATCCTTTTAGAACATACTGTAGTTCTTAAACACGTCAACTCCATTACACCATCAAACCTTGATCCACTCTAGTTTGCATACAGACCAAACTGTTCTACTGAAAATATCATAGTCATGGCACTGCACTATGCTTACCAACACAGACTTCACTTCAGACATTTTGGTGGCAATTGTCATCAATATGGCAAACACAGTCACGTCATCTTGAATGCAGCAAAAATAAAAGAAATGATAATAGGTTTCAGATGACCACCTGGGCAGCATAGAGTTCTCTTCATAGAGGGGACAGAGATAGTACAAGTATACATAATTACATTTCTTGGCCTGGATATATAAAAGACTACAACCTCCCAACCAAAAAAGTTGGGACACTGAGTAAAATATAAATAAAAAGAGAATGGGATGGTTTGCAAATTATGTAAATCCTATATTATACTGCAAATAGTACAACGATAACATATCAAATTTCAAAAGTGAGAAATGTTATATATATATAATAATTTTCATCATGTATTCATAGTGTATATGGTGATCACCATTAACACATAATACTTTAAATTGTGTGTAATAATAATACTTTAAATACAAATGTGTAGACCTACAGAATTCCTATTGTTCAACTCAATAATGGAAGCTATTGGTACAACCCATTTTTAGTGATGGCCATGGATTTGCGGAATAATTCCAAACTTCACCATGTGCAAATTCTTTCACAAAACTGCAGCGAAAAATCGCTGTGGGAAAATTCGCAGAGAAAAGTACACTTGGAGAAAAAAATCACCATAAGAAAAAATGCCCATTGACATTTATGCATTAGGACAAAAAAGTCATAATAAGACTTTCACTGTTTCGCGTTTTTTTGCAGTTTTGCGATTTTTGTTCTTCGAAACAGTACAGATTCGATCATTGCTACACATTTTTGTATACAGGATATACAGTATGGTGAAGATTTTCATTCATCCAGGTCATGGTATATGTATAGTAATAAGTCAAATCAACTCTTGAAGATGTTTCTCTAGTCATCTAACTGGCTTTCTTAATTAATTATGAATAGAGAAATCCAGTTAAAAGACTAGTAAAAGGTCTTTAAGAACAAAAATACAGCAAGTCCAGTTGATTTGGCTTATTACTATAGGTACACCTACATTTATTAACTCTCTTGCCATTTCTAAGACCTTCTTAGTAATATAAGTTAGGAAGGTGCCATTTGCAATGATATCCCTGTACTGTAAGGAAAAAGGGTTCCCAGAATCAGTTGGCCGTTTGGATATAAAAAAGATATTTCTTAATAGAGATGAACTAAATACTAGATAGGAGTATGGCTACATTAACTTAGAAAGGCATATGGCATCCCCTTTTCCCCACAGTGGAATGTAATCTAATTAAGGATAAACTTGAAGAGAACTACAGGTACAGTAGGGGGCAGATTTACTAAGGTTCGAGTGAATTTTCAAAGTACAAAACGTTCAAATTTTGAAGTAATTTTTTTAATACTTCGACCATCGAATAGGATACTATGACTTCAAATTTACTTCAACATCGATTTGAAGTAAAAATCGTTCGACTATTCGACCATTCGATAATCGAAGTACTGTCTCTTTAAAAAAACTTTGACTTCAATACTTCGCCAACTTAAACCTGCTGAAGTGCTATGTTAGCCTATGGGGACCTTCCAGAGCAATTTTCTACGTTTTTTATTATCAAAGGAAAATCGTACGATCGTTTGAATCGTACGATTCGAAGTACGATCGGAGTACGATCGTACAATCGGAATATGATCGGAATACGATTGTACGATGAATAAAATCCTCCGACTTCAAATTCGAATGTCGGAGGATTCTATTCAATGGTCGGATTTCGAAGTATTTTCCACTTCGAAATTCGACCCTCTGCCCCTAAGTGAATAATTTAACAAGATGACAAACTTGCCAAGTAGGAGGCTTAGTACATCTACGTGCTGGAGATACATCATGCATCACTGTGTATCAGCATCACAATCAATGAAACCACTAATAATCCTATCAAAGGAGCAATCAATAGCTACCATTCAAGGACAGTGGTGTAGAATGTACCTTGTGAATAAAACAAATGAAACATTGAATGTTAGCTATTATTTGATTAGCTGATACATTCCAAAATGTACTCAGCTTTTCTGTGAGACCACCACCTCAAACAGAGAATTATGGTTAGGCTCTGGGGTAAAG
The DNA here is from genome assembly GCA_038501925.1 of Xenopus petersii. Lineage (NCBI taxonomy): Eukaryota > Metazoa > Chordata > Amphibia > Anura > Pipidae > Xenopus > Xenopus petersii. Next base: position 38,666,049 of record CM076677.1, read on the forward strand.
TTGATAATATATATTTAACGGGGTTGTTAAGTCATTGCATGTAATAGACAAACCTACTGATCTTTCAAACCAAAGGCAGCTCAGTAGCCTTTCCGTGACCTTAAATACTGTTTTAATATAGCTGATACCTATGGCGCTTTGAAGTTATAATTTAGTAATAGCATTATAAACTCACGTCTTTCATGCACTGCCAGGGATTAAATGAGCTGTGGGAAAAATACATGTGCCAATGGAATCCATTGAATGGAATATTTTCTAACAAACAGTTGTAAACGGAGACAAGGAAACGTTATATTTGTAATCCCCTTGAACTTTCAAATAATACAAATACCTGCTTGGAAATTATGGCACATTAAACTCTATAACAGTGCTTTATCCCCTATTGAGAATAAATACCTGTTTATCCCTAGGCATCAAATCAGTTTCTCATTTAACTTCCAGAAGTATGAATACAAGTAAAAAAAAAAATTGTGATTTCAAACAGGAAAAATATAAGAGAATCAGAAAATTATGTGTGTGACACTATGGGGAAAATTTACTAAACGGCGAAAGCGGCTAACCCTGGCGAAAATTCGCCAGTGTGACGTAATTTTGCCACTTTGCCAATTTACTAACAGTGGCCCTGCGAAAATTTGCCAGCGAATTAGATAGAGTAGCGCAACTTTGCAGCCTAACACCTGGCGAAGTTGCACTCTGGTGAGGGGCCGAAATTACGCAAATTTACTATGTTTTTTTTTTGTTTATGAATGTTACCTCTTTCGCCAGAGTTGGTTAGACCAGGCGAAGTGCAATAGAGTAGATAGGAGTTTGAAAAAAAAAGTTGAAAAGTCCCAAAAAAACGCTGGCGTGTTTTACTTTTTATAGGGTGATAGGCTAAAAAAGATCGAAATTTTTTTTTAGTTTGTCCACCTTCCCCCCCTACATTTTATAACGTATGGCACCTTAACTATACTGTGGACACATGTGTAGGGCATTAGAACACCCCTATGAACTTTCATTAACTTTCCCTGGGATTGTGTAGTGTAATGCGCTGCAGCATACACGTCCACTCATTTTTAAATTTGGCGCCATATGCAAATTAGCCTTCGCTAGCGTAACTTTGAATGGCTAATCGTACTATCACTTGTCCAACTTCGCCAGCGTTTGGTAACCTGAGCGCAACTTCGGATCTTCGTGAATTTGCGCAGCCTTGACGAATCTAAGCCTGGTAACGTGCGGCGAAGTGCGGTGGAGGCAATGCTAGCAGATTTTCGGAGGTAAGTAAATTCCCCGCTATATGCACAGGCAATATACAGGACCCCTATCATTACTACCTTTTTCAGAGGCACAGCTAAATGTAAATTGCAGAACATATAAAACACCAAGCAGATTGGTGTTGAATCAGTCTACATAACAGAAAACAACCATTTATAAACCTCTAATTAAAAAAAGCATATGGTTCCATTTTTAGCCAGTAAGCTGTATGATAAAATACACCTGGTACTAATTTGAAAAGCCAGTGACTCTGTTGGTTGTCTTATGCTAGAACATGCAGGATGGGCTCCTCCATAGGAGATACAATAGGACATCTACTTATTTCCACTTAAGGACATGCACTTTATGCATGTAACACTATCCAAAAAAAAGCTGTTGAAAGTGTCTTCTGTACTGTATAGCTTGAATGATGCTTAGCAGCACACAGTTAAAACAGAAAGCCAATTTAAGAGAATATATTAACTACCAGTCAAGGCCATTCCAACACTGTAATCATGTATGTGACCCTTGCTTCAAGCATCACTTGTTATGGTTTCCCAACATATTTTCCAGATTTTGTTCATCCATAAACACCATAAGGCTAATATGTGTATCATTTGTACTTATTATTTTATACTCCCAACAATTATATAAACTAACCTCTGCTCTCTCCTGCACATATACTGTATTAATATTACAAGTCTCCTTTTACATTATTTTCTCTTCTTATTGGCCCTTACATTTTTTTAAGTGTAAAAAAAGCATACAATACAAATATTTTTAATATAGCCCATTTTGTTTTTCACTATGAAGACATTTTCATATAGTAAATCTTTTAGACTAATGGAAATGACACGGGATAGAATTTGAGTTATTTATATGGTGTTAATCCTAGTGAATTGAGAAATCATTTTTGTAACAGAAAATGGTCATATTTTATTTTTAAGAAATGTGACAAATTGCAAATATAGTACTGTTATATTTACTGACTTAAATCATGGGGATAGTGAAGTTATGTTCAAATTTGAGTGTTTTGAGAATACATTTTTCAAGCAGGCCAATTCCTTTCTTTCAATTAAAGTAAGAAGTAAGTAAGCTGATCTAAGCTGAGGGACTTGGAAGGTGGATGTTTGGAATTGTATTTTGCAATAGGAAGAGGGCATCCAAATAATTATTTTTCTATAATTCGAAGCCTAAATTTTCTTTGGGGCTCACTTCTGCACTCCAGTCCTCTGTTCAATTCAATTGCATTACTGCATGTTTTTTTTTTTTATGTAGACACTACTTATTACAGGTGACAGGGTAGAAGGTATGGTAATCCACTGACTCCTCCTAGCTAGCATTTGAAGAAAAGCAATATAAAACTAGATCAAATAATATTGATAGCCCATAAGTTTCTGGCAACATGACAAAATATAAACCAAAAGTTTGTGTCTGTCAAACTTTTGCCTTGTCTATTGCTTTTTCTTGGATCATTACCCACCCACCCAAAAAAATGAAGAAGAAAAAATCCTTAGTACTTGGGATAGTTAAATGAATCGCACAGGACACTATACCCCACTGTATGCAGGAGACAACTCTAGAGAGTGTTGTAGTCTAGTCTCATTCCCTAACAAGATGTGGTAGGGAGAAAAAAGGAAGGTGAGGGTCACAGATTTGCTGATTTATTTAGGGATAAATGATTTATGCCCAATAGAAATGAAGTTAGTTTGTTTACCTGTTAGGATCCCCTTTCTGATTAGTCAATAGAAGTCCTCAATCCACTCTTCAACCCAAAAATAAAAAGGTAACTAAAAATAAAATATTAACATCTAGTACTGTGCCTGCATTTTAAGCAGGAAACTGACCTACTAGGGACTTATAAAGGTCTTTTGTGTTTATTTTTGACTCAAAGAGGTTCCCCGCTATTATTTAAACTTACTTGCAACTAATCAAAAGACCTTTACTAGTTTTGCAGTTGTGGGGCAAAAAAAAAAACAATGTTAAATAGACTAAAAAAGAAGAGGAAACCTGTGAATGGATTTTTTATTTAATAATTTTAGTATTGACAATTTTAGGGCTGTTAGATATTTTTTAAATAACTTTTTAGCCCCCTTTGAGAGTATTAAGGGATTTTGTTAACTAATGATCCACAAAGTTGTCGATTAGGTGTGCTTTGTTTTAGGGTGCAACACAAAATAAGAAGGTAAGTAAAAGGCTTTTAGATGGGTCAATGGTATGACCCTCGTGTAGGAGTATGAGGTTCAAGGGCTTGCCCTTATGGTCAAGGGGTTTCTTTCTCCGTTGCATGCATGCATGCAATTCAGTCTTGTTTTATTCAGGTAATTACCCAAGGTTAAATGCATTTTGGCAAACCTGCATTGCTCATTAAAAGTGAATAAGGAAATTGGAAAATGCAATTTAGAGGTCCTGCTTTCAGGTACCTTAGTATGTGTCAGTTTTAACACTTACTTCTTTTTCAGCCTTCTGTCTTTTTCTGCTTGAGTTCCAAGTTTTCCTAATCCCAATGAATCTTGTGCAACTGCATCTGCATCTATGAATGCACCTGTAACCAGAAAACAAATCTGTTAACTATCAAAAGAAAAGAAAAAAATAACACGAAAAAGATCATTTTAGATCATTCCTTTGGCAAATACCTGCATATCATATCATACAGAACAGGGTGTGGCCCACATATGTTATTCTATTTGCTACTTGTAGAGCATGTTATTCAGAGTGAGATGGGTTATGTTATGGTTATGATGTTCTAAGAACAGCTAGTTGTAGCCCTAGTAAATTTGGCACCAGGCCTATGCAATTAAGTACCTTTTACCACAGTAACAAGCAATGCATTAAACTACTGCATGTATGCGTAAATGGAATGAATCTGAATGAATCTGAATTTAACAACAATTTGGAATCATGAAAAAACTAAGGTACAGGAATGCACCACTTTCAGTGGTCCGCCAAGATTGGAAATTCACTGTTATGGGCAATTTTGCACAACTACAACCATAGAAACAAATTAAATTGTATCGTTCACATGCAGCTTTGCATTCTTCAAAGTACAGTTATGTTTAACAATTTTTTCATTTATCTCCCTGTGCATCTGGCTTGAACAAATATTAAAATAATATATGCAAAGGAGTGATGAATTCAGTCAAACGCAGTGGGTTGCTGCAAAAACTGTGCTTTTATTTTAACACAACATGTTTCGAGCTGTGCTGTCACACTGTCACACTTGACAAAGAGCACAGCTCGAAACATGTTGTGTTAAAATAAAAGCACAGTTTTTGCAGCAACCCACTGCGTTTGACTGAATTCATCACTCCTTTGCATATGTTATTGGCTTCATTGGACGGAAGCACAGTGAATGAACAGTCTTCTTGAATCCTATCAAATTGCCTTAAATATTAAAATAATACATGGCAGGGAGTAGATGTTGTATTGTTGGACAAATATGTCTAGTAATTATTTTACTTTACATATAATAAATGTGAAAAGTACCGTTTGGTATCCTTAACTATTGTTGTATAAATATAATTTTTTCTTAAATTATAATTTAGTTCTTATGTACTGTGGGTATGAGTATCAGCCATGAAGACTATGACAGCATACATGTTTTTATGTATAAGAATTCAGAACATTTTACAATAACTGTAAAGTATGCATTAGCTTGCCAGGAACAATGACCTTGACCTTGTAGACCAAATTCCTTACTGAACTGTCCGAATCGAGCCTTCTCTTTTTTACCAAACAACCGGCCAATGGATGACTTGATTCCTTTCTTCTTTGGAGCTTTGTGCAGAGAGTCTTGGCTACTGTTTGTGCTCCCAAGACCAAACACATCAGGTTCAAGAGAAGCAGTGAGACTTCTAGAAAGGACAGTTGTCATTATCAGTATTTATGTTGGATTAACAGGATTTATTTATTTTTTTGTAAGCCTGACTTGAAACTCAACAGTTAATTTCCAGATAATATTTTTTTTAAATGACCTTAATATCCAGTTTTTTTTGTTGTTTCATTTTTGGGAAGTTGTACCTAAATAATGAGGTGGTCCAATACAAACGTTTGCTTTGTAAAATTCTAAATTTGTTGAGAATTCCTTGAGTCAACCCTGATTATTACTCCAAGTCTAGTGTATCCAATTTTTGCCCCTTAGGTCTACGATCACATCACACTTGTTAAGGCCTGTTCAGATGGTCAGCTGTCAACATGATATAAAGGAATACGTGACTAGCCCAAAAAGCCTGCTCCTATATGTTGGCTGAAGGTCTAGCTATTCACCGAAGACAGGGAGTAGGCTTATTTTTGCATTATGGGTGCTTCAACCTTTTGTACCAGCAGATATTGACTGTGGTCTGATTTGTGCCAGCCTGTTTTCCCTGGTCTGTACATGACATACTCCTTAAGCTGAAGGTCTGGGGCTTGAGCACTCAGAACCACAGTGTGAAGTGGTGAGTCTACTTATTTAATGTTAATCAAATGGTTTCTTTTTCTGGATTCAGGGAAGAATTCCCTGTCCGTATCGGCCCATCTACGATGGGAATTTGGCTACTATAAAATCTGATGTGTAGCAAAAAAATATTTGTTTCCCACCACTGTACTTGGTCATGGAGGATTTAAGTAATCAGTAATGCATTGTCAGGCAACACAACTGCAAATTTATAAAGCATTAAAATGTATTCAGTGCACACCAGGTTAAATAACTGCCTGAGATCAGAAGGCAAATCTCAGAGTCTGCTACTACTCTGTAATCTATACAGTAGCTACTGCATGGGTGCACTTAAAATGCAATATAACTGCAATAATCCTGCCCATCAGGCATACTTTAAATAATGTGTGTATTCACTGGGCAAGCCTCATATGACACAAGGGGCCAGCAGCAATTCAAATATTGGCAGCTATACATTATTTTGATGCAACTAATACAATAAATATTTGGTTGCTGTGGCAGACAGCAAATATATCTTGAATGAAAATACCAAATAGGTTTTAAAGATGATTAGAGGACAACTATGGATTAGTAGCAGAGAAGTCTCTATTTATACCATGATTAATGGTGAAAAATTGCTCCAAAAACTGAATCATGACTAAATAAACTTTATGTAATCCCAACATCACATCAATCAGTATCTTCCTATTTACTGCAATATGTTTCGAAAGTATATAAAAATAAATACATTTAAAACATGGCAGAAGATATTCATGGTAGAGAAAAAAAGGCTTGGTAACCGTCGATTGATGTAATTAATAATTATGTACTTTTCCCAAACAAACATTATTCAATAAATTACAACATAAAAATACAGTAGCTACATAGATACCCAACCCATGCAAGGTTTTCTATGCATTCCTACTCATATTCAGAGTTTGCTGTTGATAGCAAGTAATTATCTATACAATGGTTATAGTGCAGTAGAAATTGGTACACCGAGATATAATATCTCACCCTCTGGCATCATTATGATATGAAGATGGCAGGGTATGAGTCATCCTGAGAGAACGTGGAGTTGAAGGAGGGGATGTTTCACATTTTATTGTGGCTTTATCTTCATGTCCATCTTCTTCTACAACTGCAATCTAAAATAAGCATTTAGATAAAACTGTCTTTAGAGTGTTACAATAGAACCAAATACTGATTTGTTCATTTAACTTGCTGGGCAAACTTTTTAGCATTTGAGAGAAGAAAGAGATATCTATTATACCTTTAGTCAACTAGTCTTATCACTTTAACTTACATTAAAAAATACATTTCACCTCTGAGGAAAATCAGAGAGGCTTTATGTGGGTTTATTGCCTTCCTCTGGATTAACTAGCAGCTAGGCAGGTTGTATGCAGACTGAAGGTTGAACTTGATGGAAGTGTCTTTTTTCAACCTAATTTACTAAGCTACTATGTTACATTGTTTGAATCATTGTATCCCCAGTTAAATGACAAACATATTCCAATGTGTACACTGGTAAACAATTATGGTGCAGCACAGCAGCTTAAAGAAGGTCAACGAGTGAAAATTCTATCTTGAGCTCCTATGTTCAGCAAGGTTTCACATATGCAGATTTTTAATGAGAAACTTCAAAATGTACCTTTCTTCGATGCTTTCTCAAATCACTAGGCTGATAAAAATAGAAAGAAAATTAGAAAAAATTAATAACTGGTAGCAAATTGTATCCAAAATACTGTATTATTATATAACACATACATTATAGAAATGTACAAAAATTATACAGGTTAACTGGAAAAGCTAATAATCAAATAAATCAATCTGGTGCCCCTTAACTTACCTGTATGAGTTACTTATAGTATATGTGAGGGCATGTACAGGAGACCTATACAAATGCAAGAAGAATAGACAAACCTCTGGAAGAATCTGGATCTAGATTCTACCCCTGTTTCAACTTTTATGAAATCTGAATTTATCTCACTGTTTTCCTCCCAATTTATAATTACATTTTCCCAAAAAAATCTTCTGCAGGAAAAGTCTAGATAAGTTTGTAAAGAATCAGAATCCGTGACTTTTTTGGATTTGACACCCAAATATAGTGACTTTTTTGGAAACCCAGCGGAAATCAGGGTATCTTCAGGACATCTGCCATTCACTTCTACATGAATTTGGCATGTCTGAGTTGGAGTACTTTATTATTCAGACTTTTAACACCATCAGGGTTTATTAAATAACAAAAAAAATCTCGTTTTATTTCTATATAAATGTGGTGGTTTCACCATTTAAAAGTCCAACAAGAAAAAATCAGACTTTGATAAATAACCCCCAGTGCATGCATGTGGCTAAGTGCATAGACTAACATTAATTTTGCTTCAGCCTATTCTGCCAAAAGGTTAGCAAAAGCTTTTTTGTTTAGTTAGAAAGTATGATTTATCCATCAGTTTCTGAGAATCAAAGCTCAGGAAAGTCCTGAAGAAAACCACAGGTTGCCCCATCTTTGGTACATACAGCCTGCAGCTCTTTATATGTGTTTGAATTATTAACCCTTTGCAACTCTTCTTTATCAAGAACTGAAAGCTTGGAAAACCTAATTTATCCCTATGAAAATTACTAAAGTAATAGTAACATTTTACTGGCATTAACTGTATCATGTAGAGCTCCGAGCTGCTGACATCTCTATGAGCAGAAATCGTCAGTAAAGATTCATTAATGAAAATATTACATGGGTATATTACAAGTACTGATTAACCAATTAAAAATAAATACTTATAAAACGTACTAGTGTCATAACTCCCATTCGATCCGTTTCTCTTGCTGGACTACGAGGTGTGAGTTTAGGTGTGGAATGACCACTTGGGGGCGATGAACTTGCTAATGATGAAGCTGTGACTGAAGCAGTGATCGATGTACCTGGGTGGATTCTGGCCAAGTTGAGCCCCTCAAGGCTAACACTGGCCACTCTATTTTCAATTTCTTCTGCACGAAGTTCAGTGGATTCCTTTTCTTCCTGGATGAGTCTAGTTATAATTATTAAAAATGACTACTTTAAAAAAACAGATTTTTAGTGAATAATGCGAACATTTCCAGCGAAATTCGCGAAACAGCGGCTCGTTTTTGATGCCGGCATCCGTTTTTTTTGCACGCTGTCAAATTATACCTGCCAAATTTTCACGGCGGTTTTGTGAATGTTTTCGACAGTGGTGAATCGTGGAAATTCACCGCTAATTCATGCCTGGCGAATACATTTGCCTGTCACTATAGATTTTATTTAAATGTATTTACATTGTCCAAATGCATCTTCATAATATGATCACACATTGTTATCCAATTGCTGGATATTTCCCCAGGTTCATGGACTAGTAGATATTTAATTACCTATTTAATTTACCTATTTACCAGTTATTCATTATTCAGATTTCCTTTACTTCAAGTTAAAATGTAAAAGTTTGATTGTACCTATAGTACCTGCATAGTATTTTATATGTAATTTAACACTACAATACAATACAAGCTACATCAGTAATTCAACTTTTATTAAGTTTGGTCTAGGTAACTGTACGCTTGCATTATTGCAATGTGTTTCCAGTTATTATCTGTTAAAGACATCAGGGCTGACTGCAACAGAGAAGTTACTATTGGCAACCAATAGGCAGTGTAGACCTTTTAGTTTTCTACTACAACCTTCTGTTAAGGCTTTGACCTCCAACAACCAACCTTTTTTACAAATGCGATGTAGTAACTATGTAAGAATATCTGACTACATTTCATTGAGAGATTGTTGAAAGGATACCTTATTTCTTTATTGATGGCATCTAGCTGCTCTTGAAGCATCCTGGCTAAAGTTTGAGCATCAGAATGACCACCTGGAGATAAGAGGTCCATGGAACTGAATATCGTTTCACGGTCATCGTCATCTATGTCAGACATCTCAGTATCACTCTCAAATGGATGGACTCCAATCTGTTGTGTTCGGTTCCATTCATGGTCCCCAAGTGACTTCACCTTAGTAGAATTGTTATAACTATTGGTAATGTTTCACTTGAGAAAATTTGTAAAGTCATTGATTTGAAAAGAAAGTAGAAGTTATAACAGAAGACATATTGGCACAACTATAGGGGGATATTTTTGCCAACAGAATAACATAATACTGTGGTATTTGTGAATATATTGCTCTTTGACTACACAGCACCATTTGTAATCTAATTTAGTATTATATTTACAAATACGTTCTTTTTTAAAGGACACTAATTCTTGGGTACCAATTATTTTAATATGCATGAATCATTGCAAACTGACTTGCACTTCAGTTAATTTTTCTCTATGGAGAAATAAGCTCCTTTCATGTTTCTAAGCAACAGCAATGCATGCCAATACAAATGCCTTGATGTATAACAAGCACACATTTCTTTATACAATATAAAATTAAACATATTCACTTGTTAAAACATTTTATGTATATAAAACAAAGGTCTTTACAAAAAGTAGGTGCACATATTAAAATACCATACACTGACTTCTAATTTTTGATGTCTATTGGAGCACCCTATTCTAATTTGCCAGTTGGGTGCTGTGTTTGAAGTAAAGGAGCCCTGAATTCAAAACCTGTCTAGACCTAGAATTAAATACAGAGTTTGTTTTGCTTGTTGTATTTACAGTAGCTGCTAAATTTTCACCAAACAGATTGCAGGGTATATATTACCATATCCTGCTTTCACACAATTCTGTTCCTATGAAAATATAAGACACATTACACTCACTCAAAATATAAGACACATACTCATCTATTGGAGTGCCCTGTGCAAACGTATTGGTTACACCTATCTTAGTAATAAAAAGCCCACTTAAGTACTGGATAAGAAAGGTCTGGATTGAACTAAGTTAAGATGTACTCCCTCTATTAAAATCACCAGAAATCCTGTCTCTCTACATGCAGAATTTGTGCAAAAGTCAGTTATTTTGTTATATTTTGTTTGTACTGGGATCAGTGATTTGAATAAGCTCTAGGAAATATGGCTAAGAAAGGAAGCCCTACCCCATAAAATATATTGGATCTAACTGCCAGTAAATATCTGCCATCCAAATGCTGCAAGAAGACAGATTTTCGCGATATTTCCCCTTTAAGTGCAAGGGTCCCTTTGCACATTACTACTATAGGAACTCATTGTTTCCCAGTTAAATTGCACACAATTGATGTCTGTCCATGTTCACACCAATGTCAGTTCTACGTGCTAACCCTTTGCTCACAGGCACTGATTATAAGCTAGAACATTTGTTTGCACTTCTTGTATCAATAAGAGGTCCTGATAGATGCTCAATTTTCTGCACATAGAATTAAAAAAAAAAGTTGCCTCTAAAGATCTAGATCATGAATAAATGTCTATTTTAATAAATGCCTTGTACCCATGCTCAAAAAGAAACACATATGAACCTGTTTAAATTGCAATGCTTCATTCATTTAAAGAATGCTCATCTAATTGTCAAGTTTATTATGCCTGATGTTCTTCTGAGGCTAGTCTGGGACAAACTAGGTCTATGAAAATGAAAAAGTGCTAATGAAGGGCTACTTGCATAAACTTGAAGTTGTTTGTTTTGGATCATGTGTAATATACCCAAATCTTTCCCGAAGGATTCAGGGGTTCGGCTGAATCCTAAATAGTGGATTTGGTGCATCCCTACACCAAACTAACAAGAAACAAATAATACATTTACATAACTGTGGCCACATACCTGTTGGTCTTCTGTCCTACCTCCCATTCTACCTCTTCTTGTTCTTCGTATAACTTTAGTTGAACGGTAGTCAGACTGGCTGTCAACTAGGGACCCTACTGAATATCTTAACTCTGCAGATGAGTCAAGGTGAGGCCTGAAAATATATTAAATATATTCTGTTAAAATAATGTTCTTGTTTCTTAGATATTGTGCAGTATAACTAGTATTGCATGGACATATTTTAAGGGCACAAAAATGATGGCGCATTTAACATTTGGCCACAAGGCAAAAAGGTGACATAGTACCTGAATCAAAGATATGTCAGGGGTTCCCTTATTTAGGAAATAATGGTATATTTAAGACTTTGTCGGGTTAGGTCGTTCAGACTTACAGTATGGTACTTGACTGCCATATGTTTCACAAGTATGCATAATGTTAAACTGCAGAAAATGTAAAGTTTGGTGATACCTTTTATTGGCTAACTGAATAAGCAACAATTGCAAGCATTTCGGAGCACACCCACGGAGTATCAACTTTCTACTTTCTATTATATATTGAATGAGGGAGGAAAGGTGGTTGATACAGATAAGTAAAAGGAAATAACACCTGGCAGTTACAAATTTAATGTAACATTTTAAAAAACATTACTTGTGTAGAGTGATTTGAGGCACAAGTTAAGTTTTTAATTTTGGTGATAATATGCCTCTCCTTTATCATAAGAAAATGTTGATCTGGTAGCCATTAAAACTTGCATATGGCAGCTGCGCTGTCTGTAAAACACTAATAAAATTAAAATATTCTGTGCAATGATTAAACTTATATGTGTATGTACAAGTATAGCTTTAACATTCAAGTTGTTGTTCCCTCCTTTAACTCTAATATGATTACTTTCCTTTCATAGGTAAAGGCAAACTCTATGAAACAAGAATATAAGTAGGATGAATTGAAACATTCTGCTATGAGAACAGTGGCAGCACTTTTAACCATTCTGGAAGCAGAAAAAAAGCCCTCTCGTGAGTAAATTCTAATCCGAGATCAGTTCAAATACTGAACTGGCAGCCATCTTTGAGTCAATGGACACTATGTTGAACCATATAATGCACTGAACTTGACAGGTTATGTGTAAGGCAAAAGAGGATGAACTAAATCTAAATCTTAAGCTTCACAGCTTTAGATTTACATTTTAAAGATAACATTTGGCTTATTTCGATCTTTGACTATTAGACCATTCGATAGTCGAAGTACTGTCGAAGTACTGTCTTTTTAAAAAATACTTTCACTACATACTTTGCCACTTTAAACCTACCGAGGTACAATGTTAGCCTATGGGGACCTTCCCTTCACTTTTCTAAGGTTTTTTTGATCGAAGAAAAATCCTTCAATTGATCGATTGAAATCCTTCGAATTGTTCGATTCGAAGGATTTCATTTTTTTCCTTTGATCGTAGGATTTGCGGTAAATCCTTCGATTTTACTTCGAGGGTCGAATTTGAGGGTTTATTAACCCTCGATATTTGACCCTTAGTAAATGTGCCCCTTTGTGTATTTACTGTATATGATGCAAAATAAATGTTATCAATTGACAATGTCAAGGACTGTTAATAGATGTTGCAATAGCAAATAAATCTCTGAAATTAGCAGCAATGTGTGTCAGGATTAATTTTCCTAATAAAATGCCAATTATGTAAAATAAATAAGCAGTCCTCTTAGTTAGATGAACAATTACAGGCATGCACTGTGCCCTAAATGTTTGATTTATTCAATTTTTGATTTCAAAACCCTAACATGACTGTTGGGTAACTAAGGCAATGTGCCTTGTAAATGTTGTCTTGTAAAGGGATTACAACACAAAATAGAGTTATACATTTGATATGAAAGTAATGATATATGCTTGAGACAATTCTGTCTTAGAATTAGAATACTACAAGCAAAGTGAATGCTACCTTCACAAAAGTTAAGGAATCAGACTTTGAAACAAAGGGGCCCATTTACTAATAGTCAAATTGAAAATTTCATCCACAAATATTGAAAAAAATTGTGGGTTTTCCTGTATTTGTAAAAAGCTCTAAAAAAATTAGATTTATAAGTGTAAAAACCATGAAAACCTCTAAGGCGAAATTTGCCAAGTAAAAGTGTTGAGGAGGTATAGAAGTAAATGGAAGCTGAGCTGATCCTATTGAATCAATTCAAACTTTTCGCAGTTGTCGGATTTTATTCTCTGCTGGAGAAAAACTTTAATCTTTACAGGTTTTTTTATTTGTACTTTTTATATTTAGATCTTTTTAATAAATTCATTGAAAATTGTGGTTTTAAAGTTTGTGAGTTTAGTCATGCTTTAAAAAACCTCTCAAGCCACCAAAATCAGACCTTTAATATATGTCTCTGTGTTACTAAAATTAGTTCTGTGCCATCTTGCCTTAGTATTTTTGTTTAGTCACCAGAAGTAGACTAAATGCATTACCTACAATGTCTTGTTCAGAATTATTTTCTCCTCTTATATTCTGTTTCTGAATTTGAATAACCCTCATATTATATTACTTTATCTCATATAGAGATAAATTTATATTCTTAACATCCCTCTTGTTTCTCCTCTACATACCTAAAATAATGTTGGTGACTGTCCTTATTATTAATTCCAAGATTTCCTTAAGCAATGTCTCTAACCTGTCTTGTCACAGAGTATAGGAACGGGATTACACCTCATCAGTTGTAAGTGTGCTCCCTTTCTTTCTTCTATAGAGTATAACTTCATTGTCTTTTCTTAATTATATGTCTATGCCCTCCTGCAGGTTATCAGCAAAGGCCCATCCAAACTTTGTACTTGAAACACTGTTGCACACACTTTGCTAACTGCCTGTGGAGATAGTCACATTCACTTGCTGATATTTGAAAAAAAAAGACTGCAACACTTTTTGATTACAAAACAAGTTACTACTCTTGACTAACAAGAAACAAAATGTACTTCCACTTTGCTTTTGGTACTTATCTCTTTTGTTACAGTCAAAGCTTTGCTTACTGTCTCTACCTTAATGGTTGATTCTAGTCACAAAGAAGTCCTATTATCTCCCTGTTTAACACAGAATCTGACCAACCAAACATCCTTCAAGAGGTTTTACATTTTCCATAAAACTCTCCCAATGAGCTCAACCAAAAAAAGATTGTGTAAACTTGATTATGGATGAATGAAGTCTTTGTGTTATTGAATTTGGTTGTATTAATATATAAATACAATTGTTTCAAAACATATATTACAGTGTTGTCAAGCATTAAAAATGTTGTTAACATTTTGTTTAGGTGCTCAGCTCAGTGTTAGAAATGCTACCAGTGATAAATGAATGAACAAAGAATGGGGAGCCAAGTTTAATCTTAAATCTTAAAGCAAGATTGGCATAGTTGCTGGACGTGATGACTCCTCTAATACAGCCATGAAATTAGAAATATTCACACCACTTTTTAGATGACTAAAATGTATGGTGTTAAAACAAAATGAAGTAATGCAAGTGACCATGCAGATGTAATGTCTGCAGAACTACCCCTACCTTAAATAAGCATGGAAATGAAAATATCCAGCCAGGAAAAGCACCTAGCTTAAAACTTAACTTTAATTTGATTCAGCTCTAATGCATCTTTAGTAAAATATGGCTATAGACCTAGTTAGGAATTGAGCATAAGGCACGGGGGTAGGGATGTAGCGAACTGTTCGCCTGCGAAAATCGTTCGACCATTCGACCATTCGATTCCTTCGACCGCTAAAAATCGAACGATTTCCATTCGTTCGAACGATTGTAAGCATTCGATCGAATGATTTTCATTCAATCGAACGCTAAAAATCGTTCTAATCGAACGACCGAACGATTTTAAAACGTTCGATCGAATGATTTTTCATTCGTTCGAATGCTTAAAACGTTCGATCGTTCGATTCGAATGATTTTAGCATTCGATCGAATGAAAATCCTTCGATCGAATGATTAAAACCCTTTGATCGTTCGAATCGAACGATTTTAGCGGGTGTTCGAAGTTCGCGAACTGTCCGCGAACGTTCGCATTTTTTGCCGGTGTTCGCGAACGGCGTTCGCGAACACCAAATCGGCAGTTCGCTACATCCCTACACGGGAGGTGCACTAAGCTGTTTAATACACAACACAAAGCAAATGCTCGTTTTACTGTATGTAGAACTTGAAATGAAATTGTTAGTTCAGCTTCCGATTTTTATAAGTCCCAGAAGTTTTACTCCTTTGTGTAATAAGATCCTAACGTGAAACATTTATTAGTGTTCAACACTGAAAGTTTAAGTTAGAACTGCTTGTAGTAAAGAAGATACGATACATATGGTGTAAAAACAATCCAGTCACTCAGGGTCATAACTAGGGGTAGGCAGAAAAGGCACAGGGGAACAACAGAGATGGGGGAATGGGCACACATCTCTTCTGTTCCCTACCCCTACTCGGCTGTCTTATCCCAGCACTGTAACCACTTTAATTAATTAAGCCACAAAAATAATGGTCAAATTGCTCAGAATCCAACGGATCATTGTGTATGAGAAGTGGGGCATCATGCTGAAATTAATCTCATGATTGTTGCACAATGTCTCATAAATGCTATAGAACACTATGAAGGCCATTGTGAGCCTGTTATTGTACTGCAAAGTTATCTTCTTACAAAAATAATGACAAATTTATCTTCTTTCCCACTCACACATACAATATCTTTACCATCCACTTAACACATCAGCCTTCTGCTAAAAGTAGAATCTAATTAGAAACCTCCCTCTATATCTTAAGAGTGATAATTTGTTAAAATCCATCACATTCATACTCAGGCAACAATCATTTATACCATGCAATCAAAACATCCTCTCAATCTCTCTCTTCCTGCAGCTGACCTAATTTTATTCCCATAGATTTCTAAACAGCCTGTTTGTTGTGGATGTGGTTTCCAAATGTGTATCCATCCATAAGCCCTAATGAAAATCTGATATACAATTCATTTTAAAACTGGTATATCTAAGCAATGGAAAATAAAACAATAAACAAAGAAGAGATGGCAAAGAAATTAAGTGTTTTTTTTTAACTATATGCACACTCTTTACATTAACATCAGATGATTGATAAACATCTAGAAATGCTTGCTACTTGAATACAAGGAATGTCTCACTGCTTAAACACAAAAATCTTAAACCAAAAATCACCACTGTGAGAATTCATATGGGGGGGCATATAATAAAACTGCCATACTATAAAAATTATTTTTTTATTTTTTATTTTTTTTTATATAAAATTATTATTATTTTTACAGAGAAAAAGGAAATCATTTTTTTAAAATGTGGGTAATTTGATTATAACAGAGGCTATGGGAGCCGGACATGAGCACTGAGAAACTCGATTTGAGAAACTCGCCTTACGGTGCAGCAGTCTGTAGGTTACCAGGGGCAGCAAAAAGTTGCTCCTGGTAACTTAAAGAGCTGAAATTCCAATTTTTAAGTGCGGAATCTGCAGAATCTTCACTAGCAATGTTCCTACCCTTCAACCCACTCTGGCACTTGGAAAAGTAAGCCCCGGGGGGGGAAGCATCTGAAAGGCCGCCTCAGGCAGTGAAAACCCCCGAAAACGTCTCGGGAGACTACCTTTTCGTAATTTAGAGCTTTCTGGATAATTAAAATGAAAAAAAAAAACTGAAATGAAAAGACTGTATTCATGCATGTTATATCTTTACTATGCACGAGATATTTATTACCTGTAGCCTGATAACTTTAATTTACAGTACAGGTATGGGACCTGTTATCCAGAATGCTCGGGACCTGGGGCTTTCCGGATTTGTGATATTTCCAGAATTTGGTTCTTCATACCTTGTCTACTAGAAAATCATGTAAACATTAAGGGGCCGATTCACTAAATTCGAGTGAAGGGTTCGAATTAAAAAAAATTTGAATTTCGAAGTTTTTTTGGGCTACTTCGACCATCGAATGGGCTACTTCAAACTAAAAATCGTTCGACTATTCAACCATTCGATAGTCGAAGTACTGTCTCTTTAAGAAAAACTTCGACCCCCTACTTCGGCAGCTAAAAGCTACCGAAGTCAAAGTTAGCCTATGGGGAAGGTCCCCATAGGCTTGCCTGGGATTTTTAGATCGAAGGATTTTCCTTCGATCGTTGGATTAAAATCCTTCGAATCGTTCGATTCGAAGGATTTAATCGTTCGATCGAATGAAAAATCCTTCGATCGATCGATCGCAGGATTTGCGCAAAATCGTTCGACTTCGATATTCGAAGTCGAACGATTTTAGTTCCTAGTCGAATATCGAGGGTTAATTAACCCTCGATATTCGACCCTTCGTGAATCGGCCCCTAAATAAACTCAATAGGCTGGTTTTGCTTCCAATAAGGATTAATTATATCTTAGTTGGGATCAAATACAAGCTACTGTTTTATTATTACACAGAAAAAGGAAATGATTTTTAAAAATTCTCATTATTGAGATTAAATGGAGTCAATGGGAGATAACCTTTCTGTAATTTGGATAATGGGTTTCTGGATAACGGATCCCATACCTATGCAAGTATAAAAACTGTAACAGGATCCTTACAAAAATATCCCAACACAACCACAATCAAGTTCAGATACCACATACATCTATAATGACAAGTGTGAGATAAGAGCTCACCACAGTAAAATCCATCAAGTATCTGTACATTCCTATGGGAATTTTGGAGGTGTATTTATCAAATAGTGAAGTCTAACTTTCACTCATTAATAAATATGCCTTTGAAAACCCCAGGAATGAATCGAGACCGGAGGAATTTAACTGTGGTGAGCTGTACTCTGAGATAAATATGCTCCTTTACACTATGGGGTGGATTTATTAAAAATCAAGTTGGTGTGCTTTTCTTGATTAAACACTATCATGGTGAAAATAACCAAATAATTGAAATTTTCAAAAATAATTTCCTTTTTATCTGTAATAATAAAACAGTACTTTTTACTTGATCCCAAATAATATATAATTAATCCTATTAGGTGAATTAACATTTAAATTATTTTTTTGTGGATTTAGGGGCACATTTACTAAGGGTCGAATATCGAGGGTTAATTAACCCTCAATATTCGACCATCGAAGTAACATCCTTCGACTTCAAATATCGAAGTTGAAGGATTTACCGCAAATACTTCGATCGAAGAAAAAAACGTTTGATCGAACGATGAAATCCATCAATCGAACGTTTTTCCTTCGATCAAAAAGAGCTTAGAAAGCTTATGGGGAAGGTCCCCATAGGCTAACATTGTAGCTCGGTAGGTTTAAAGTGCCGAAGTAGGTAGTTGAGACAGCACTTCGACTATTGAATGTTTGAATAGTTCGATTCGAAGTCGAAGGTCGAAGTAGCCTATTCGATTGTCGAAGTACCCAAAAAAAAACTTTGAAATTCTAAGTTTTTTTATGTTGACTCCTTCACTCGAGCTTAGTAAATGTGCCCCATAAAGTATGTTAATCCAAATTACAGAAATTCACAAAAAAAACAGGCCCCCCCGCACCCCTGGTCCCATATTTGTGTAGAAGAACAATGGGAATATTCCCTAACAACTTTATTGATATATTTCTTTCCCAAGTTACTAAAACATTTGAGTTTTTAGTCTCATTGAAAATTAATGGAACAATGTGAATTCCCTAAGCGTGTGACTTTTTTTTCAACAGAAAAACTTGACACGCTTAAACACTCTAGCGTGTGAGACAAAAAACACACAGCAAATTAATTCATCAGCTTCATGCAGCTTCACATAAAGTATCAAAACTTTCAATAGTGAATGTGGTACGTGACCTGGGCAGCAGAGATCAGTATGCAACAGAAATAATAGCAGAGTGTACAGGAATGAACAAATATTTATGAGATGGCCAAGGTATCTTACACCCTTTATTTGCAGTTAAAAGGATGGAAAATCTCCAGATGCAGAGAAGAATCCAGGATGGCAATGAGATAACTCATAAGGCTAGTTCTTCCCAAAGAAGGTGTTTTCTACCTTTCAGCTGAAAAATATGCACTAATGTATAATGTTGTGTGCTTTTAAATTATTTGAAGCCAATATGTAACGGATAACACCAAAAATAAACTGAATTTGCTGTGATTTCTCACATTCAGTGTATTCCAGATAAATGTGGTCAGGACTTTCGACTGTAAAGTACCTTGTTAATGTAGGTTCTATCAAGGACCCTGTTCTTATCTTCACTTGATCAACCTCTGATCTTAATTTTTCAACTTCTTCTTGTAGTTGATCCTGAAAAATGACAATTCTATTGAGAATAAATAATGATATTATTGTGTATTTATTATGTAGTGTATTGTGTTCACAGTTTGCTGGGATTGTTCACCTTTGAATTAAACTTTTAGTATATAAAGTAAGGAGTGATGTTATAAGACAATTTGCAATTGGTTTACCATTTTTTATTATAAGTGGTTTTTGAGTTATTTAGCCTTTTATTCAGCAGCTCTACAGTTTGCTGTTTCAACAATCCAGTTGCTAGGGTCTAATTTACCATAGCAATCATGCAGTGATTTGAATATGAGACTGAAATATGAATAGGAGAGGACTTAATAGAAAGAATAGTAATAAAAAGTAGCAATAACAATACATTTGTAGCCTTAAAGAGCATTGGTTTATTATATGAAAGCTGGAAGGAGTCAGAAGTAGCAGGCAAATAATTCAACAACTATAAAAAAGAAAAAATGAAGGTTAATTAAAAAGTTGCTTGGAATTAGTCATTGTATAAAATAATAAAAGTTAAATTGAAGGTGAACCACCCCTTTGAACCAACTTTGATCAATAAAGTTTGGTCAATAATATTTCTTGCTTGTATGTTGTGATAAAAAAATGATGGTGGCTTTAAGACCGACACACAATTCTTTTTTTCCCTTCAGAAATGCAAATGCACAGGCACATACACCCCAGAAACATGCAGATCTAATAAGTAAAGGTAAGTGAAACACGCGTATGTATCTCATGAGAAAATGCTGTTTAAAAATACATATGAAACATACAAAAAACTTGTATAGTCTGAGTCTGGTGAGACTGCATTAAATTAGGTTCACATCCCATCAAGCCATTGTGCCACAATTACAGGTTCATACTAATTCAGGTTCATATTAATGCAGAGAGGACAGCAATCATTGTTGATGGACATTTTGCCTTTTTTTCCTTTTGATAATTATGTTTCCAGGTAACCAAAGTAAGAATGCAGTGTACAAAGAATATTCAGGTTTAAAGGTCAAATTCATAATTAAACCAAACATTTCAGGCAGGAAATCAAATATTTGCCAGACTATCTTATACCTTATCATGTAAGCATTCTTCTAGCTGTTTTCTGAAGGTTTCTGATTCCTGAAGTAAAATGTTCTGTAGAGTAAAAAACATTAAATGAGATGAAGAATCAAATCACAGCAAATATCAATCCTGCCCCTTAAATCTCTAGAGATATTGGCTTGCTGTTGTATATTCCTGGTATTAATTACTCAATTTCAAAAGAATTTCAGTTCTAAGCATCTTCAATATACATTTGGTAAATATGAGTTTTAGGGGCAGATTTATTGAATTGAAAATTGGATTTTTTTTGGCTAGGGAATTGTTGAAATTCGATTTGATTTTTTAAAAATTTGAATTAGATTTTTCGAGATTTAAGAACTCAAATTCGACCATTCAACACCTAAAACCTGCCGAATTGCTGTTTTAGTCAATGGGAGACATGCTACAATCAATTTGGAGTTGTTTGTAGCCTTCCTGACATTCGAGATTTTTCTTTTGAGAAAAAACTCAAATCAAGTTTTTAAAACCTGAAATGATTTTGATTTGAACTTGATTTGTACAACCCTAGTCGCTTCTTCGAGGCTTGAAAAAGGACAACAGGTGGCCCAAAACATTGCCTTGTTTGTATCTACAATTGCAGCCAAACACTTTATGAAGCACTAATATTTGTTCCTCTTGGTGTGCTATAGTGTACCTGGACTTTTGATACATTATGTGACTCATGGTAGGTAAGTCTATTCACTGTTTAGCACCCAATCCATAAAAAGGTTAATCTGCAGGTTGAGCAATAACGTTGTTCAAACATGTAAACTAGAGAAGCCATCCGGTTCACAACTGGCAGATATGAAATCTGTATGCTGTGTGGCTAATTACATAAAGTGCTACATAAATAGAGAATAGCTGAGAAGAAAATCTGTGTATTCAGCATTGTGCATCCTGACTTTTAAAGTCCTGCTGTGTTTGTATAAATATTCTTATATAAGCAACGCATAGAGACTTGTGAAACTCAAACTGCAGCCAATAACACAGAGGAACCTCTCATGCTATTCTTCTATGGCCAGACTCATGGGATGGTCTGATTTATGATTTGTAGTAATGCAATTAAAATTTCTATTACAAATGAGCTTAATAAGTGTCTTGTGCTATGTATGTATGTGTGCACATGAACCAATTGTTAATTTTTCAGCAATTTAATTTATACAGATTGCAATAATCAAGTACTAATGTCCAACACGCCACATACAGTATATGCCTTTTTTCTTCTTGGAATAAGTATGTAAAGCCTGAATATATCCTGAATATCTATGAAGTACTCACTATGAATCTTATAAATTTACTATGAATAAAACATGCATATGTATCTATATAAATAATACAATTTATTTCTGATAAAATGTATGAATCGCTTGAATGGGTGAAAAATCTGCGAAACGTGAATTTTGATGCCGGCAACAATTTCGATGTCCATTAAAATCAATGGGCGTCCGTTAATCGTCGCCGGCATCGGAACCTTCGCCGGCATAAAATATTTTTTTTTAGAATTTATTCGCTGATGGTGAAACGCACAAGTTTTCGTGCCATTCGCCCATCACTACTATTCCCCCATCACTACTATAAACTTGTACAGGATTTTTAAATGCATATGCATTCTATAGCTAGACAAGAATTTGAGTAAAATGTGTCTTTTTTTGCACAATATTTAGCATGTAATAAAAAGTCATCACATAAAGATGTATAATTTACTGCACATGATACTTGGCTGTGTATCTGTTTGTTAGTACTGAACCCTAACCCTTACCAAAAAGGATATGTCTAATCCAAATACTCATAAGGGGCACTGCTGCCATGAGATGAGTTGAGCAACTCGCCTCAGGTGGCAGTGTCACATAAATGGCAAACGCCAGAGCTTAAGAGCTGAATTTCTGTTTTTTAAACCAGAAATCTGGTTCTTCTGGTGTAGAGAGTGCAATAGTGATGCATCACCACCTCCTAAACCCCCTCCAACACAAAAAAGAGAGCAGTAGCCACCTCAAGCAGCCCCTGATATAGAATTGCCTTGATACTACTCTAGCAAGCTTTCTATATAAATGATATATATATATAATAAGACCAATCCTCAGCTCTGCTTGGCTGATACAACTGAGTACATTATAATAATACAGGTGAAACTAACGATATTGCGATATATTGCCTCTCACATTATTGGCTCAAATGAGAATAGAACGTTTATTTACTTTACCTGGTCGCTTTTAGATTCAGCTCAATTTTTGCAATTTTATTTATTAAAGTTTTTATAATGATTGGCACTTTCCTCAGACGTATTACTGTATTCTACCTGCCGGAAGAGCTCTGTGAATGACCTGGATCCATACACCTGATCTCCTGAACAATGCTATGGTGGTAATTAGGTTGGCCATTGTTATTCTACTTCAACAAGTACCACCAACAAGGTCAATCTCTTTTGTAAGTGCTGCATGAAATGCTCACTTTTACAGCCTTTCTCTGTACACGTTAAATTTGTAATACTCATTGACCTTTTCCTCACATCTTGTTTGCTTTGTCTCTTCTTTCATATATTTGGTAGCCACACATCAAAAGGCTTTCATGACATTTCTGGTGACAATAAGACATCCATTGGGATTCAAGAAAAAATTTGTTCATCAGCAGAATGGGTTATGAAATTCCTTACCAAGTGATGAAAATTATTAATTAATTGGAATTAATCATAGGCAAGAAAGGTCATATATATATTTAAGATCTTTAAACAATCGGCATAAATTAACCCAGGTTATCTGGTCAGGAATTCATTTTATTCTTTATGTAAGGCTTAATCACAGAGGTTTTGTTTTCCTTTTTCTAAATCAAACAGTTGAATTAAATGGATTGGTTTTTTTTTAATGTACCTTACTGCATACCTACTGTATGTTTAAACATTACATTGACATTTTTTAATTGACCTGACGGAATCATTAGAATGAACTATTTCTCATTTATACATGCAATATAGTAAGATACTGAATATAATGATAACCTATTGATTTAAAGGTTATGCTTATGCTTTGCTTTGAACTTCCTTCTGAAGTAATCCTCATTGATATAAACCTTGTTACATGAATCACTATGAACACAATAATAAATAATGAAAGGCAGATCAGGGTAACCTTGTCTTCTAGTGCAGCCATACGCTCTTTCAAGTGTAACTGGAGTCGTTCATTGGATTCTGTTAAAAGTCGGTCCACTGTATCAGACAGTCTTTTGTTGTGCTCTTCGTTCATTTTTTCCCGTTGCCGAGCCTTCAGAATACAGGCAGACAAAATTAAATTGTAAACTTTTTTTATTAATGTACATTAAAATAAAAAGATGCCTGTTATGTAGAGTTTATAAAAATAAAGTATGCCATATGTTAAGCAACATCAACAAAATTGTAATGGTAAATTGCTCCTGAAATATAAAGCAATTACAAATATGTTCTCTTGGGCGATACCCTTCTTTTTACTAGATTATAATCATACTAATAGCAACTTGCACTATTCTTGGATTATGGAAAGGCAGCTACACATAGACATACTCTCTTGGTACTACCTACTGAGCTTAAATGAAAAAGCAAATGCAACATTAAAATGCAGTTTGTACCTTTTACAAAGTTATACTAATGATTCCCTATTGAAGTTTTTAATATTTTCTATATTTGTTTATTTACAACTTTACTGAAAATTATTGAACTCAAAAGCTTCCCATATATTGTTTATCAGTTTAAATATGGTCATTCGATCGATGGATTATTGTTTGAATGAGGTTTATGAGTGTTCAATGTCACAAATAAATCTAATATTGAATAATACTAATTGTTGACAGATCCATTTTCAAAAAAGTATGTATATCACTGGGAAGCACTCAAATTCTTGTGCTATTATTATTTTACTGTTTGAGTACAATTTGCTATAATAACTTGGGAAGTATTAAGGAGCAGATGTTTATCGCCTGGTGCAGCTTTGTGGTTTTGTGAGCATAGAAATTATTTTAAAAGTCACTCTATAATTCTGCCAAGTGGTCTGTTTCGCTGGGAAAAAAACAGGCTTTGAGTGGCAACAATAATTACAAAATGTACTGGTAAGTTCCTTACATGTAAGTTCCTATTCACAGTTTTTCTGTCTTCTGATTTATAACATGGAAAGTTATTTTAACAATTCAGAAAGTTCCCACAGAGGAGTATTGTCTCACATTAAAATCAATGTATACAGTACTGGTTATCCAGTACATTCTGCTTTAATAAGTGTGTCATATTTTTTTTTAAAAAAATCCTGACTGGGAGGGGAAATTCCTGACTAAAAGTGTTTAAAAGATTAAAACAACTGGGAGTCATTTTGGATTAGATACCGTAAATAATTACAAATAACTACTCTATACTCTACTGTGACTACTCTAATTATGATTATGATGTTATACATACTCTTTGAAGTTCTTGGTTCTTCTCTTGAAGCTGTGCTTCTAGGTGCCTCATCCTTTCTTCAATATTCCCGTGTCTTTCTTCTGCCTGTACCAAACACAAATGTATTATCCGAAAGGTAGGCAGAAGTACAAAGCCATTTAAGAAAGTTAAGTAAGTTAGGTATAAGAAGGTAAAAAAGCAAGCTATTGCTAACTGCAAACTAACTCTAGGAAAAGAAACGGTATTGAGGATAAGTGGCTGAAGAGCACTGCTTGAAATGTGTCAGCTACAGAGGCCTGCTGCATCCAAGCATCAGCAAAACATTGGATTTATTTATGAGCAATGAATCAGCCAAATGTAACATGCAAATTGTGCATGGTTTGATTACAAACCCGCAACTCTAAATCATAAGCCCCTGAAGCACTAAACTGCATGATGGTTGATTATCAATAATTAAAATATCAAAGAAAAATGTACAAGGATGGAAAATAAAATCTGATGGATTCTATTTAGCAATAGAAAGTAAAGTCCAGTAGGACTACCTTCCTATGTATGGAGATCATTTCTTGGAGTTTAGCTTCCATAACATATTGATAATCATCAGGTGAGGAAGAAGAGGTTGGATCAGACTAACACATCAGGAAGAGGAGAAGGACAAAATTGAAAAATATAAAAAATTCAGAGCAAAATACACTAACACTAAATGAAACATCCTAAACGTGGAAAAGGAAAATGTGACCGCAAAATCATTACTTTAAATTACAGAAGAACTGTGTTAGCTATAAAATATAAAATGATTGCTTTTGTTTGGAATGGTGCAGTAAGGTAATTTAACTAAAAGGAATGCTGCAATGAAAGTGATCAATGAAAAACTACTTATGGATGTATTACTGATGGATATATTCATATATTCAAATATTAAGATCAGAAACAATGAGGAATAAAAAGCTGTTCAATGATGTCAGAGTAGATTATTTTATAATCTTTATTCTTAACTATAGTAACAGGTTCCATATGATTTCCATTTTGAGGACAGGCATGTTTACAATATATACAATATATCTTTATCACAAAAGTGGTATATACACAAAATCAATAAAAAGAGGACACTAAACCAGTATTCTTCTTCTTCTTCCAATCTAGAATATGATTTTTCTATTTACTCATTTTCTATTCTCCTGTTGTATTTGTGAAATACAGGTTTCAATGGAAGAAAGTTTTGCATGCAGTACAAATGAAAAACCTGCATGGATCATAGAGCCGCTGATATTATACCCCTCAGAATAAGATATTTTAAACGTCAACATCTCTGAAGGAATTCAAGAAGAATTTAATACAACTATTATGTAGATTGCCCTATACAGATGTATATGCACCCAAGGTTCTATCTATGTTTTAAAAAGAATGTAAATTATAAAGCAAAAATGACTTAAGCTTAAGCATCTGATGGGCAACTGAAATTAATATTCAGCAAGGGTGTAACATCATACAAGCAGCGAGTGACTCTCTGGCATTATTGATGACCTCCTGAAAAAATGCACAGTACAGCACTATTGTGCACCTGTGAATGACCAATTACAGCTTAAAATGTTTATTTTGTGCTGTTTCAGTACCTTTGTAAGAGCAGCAATTCTTTGAGCCAACTCAGCTTCAACTTCTGGTAAGGTCTCAGCTTTTCTCATAGTCTGTTGCAGCTTCTGCTCTGCCATTTCTAGTCGTTCTTGTAATTGCCTGTTTTTCTCTTCCATCTAATCTCAAGGAATGAAAATAATGCATGAAATTATTTTCTCAGCAACTAAAATGAGTAAAATAAATTTAATTTCATATCTGTAGTTTTTTTCGGTTGCCTCCTCCCATCAAAGGTGCAGAAGCTATACATGAAACTATACTGTGCCTATGTATGTTATCATAACAACCAATCAACAAGACTATAAACAAATTTGGCTGCAAAGGCCAAAGTCAATTTTAATGGTGTTAACTGTAACAGTGTTCTGGTAACAGTAACAATTAAGGCATAGTTTAACACTGATGACTGTGGCTTCTTTGTGAATGAGTGCAATTGTGTCTAACTGAATTAAAGTGTATGACTAAATTTGTGCATTTACCATATGAGGTAAACATAAATCCCACTGAAACAGCAAATAATAAATATGTGTACTCATCACTGTAAAATTTGACACTACCCTTCAGCAATTGCTTTGCCTTATAAATCTTTATGACAAAAGAGCTTCTGAATAAACAGATGTGACTTACACTGAAGGAGAAACTTATAAGTATATGAATGAAAGTTGGACAGAATTTAAATACATTTTTAGCTATAATCTATAAATATAATGCTGAAATTGATTGTCACCAAGAGTGATTAAAAAAATGGATAGTTGGGGGGTGGGGAAGAGGCAAGCAGTATATAGGCAAATTAGGGTGATGTTTGAGATTAAAATAATTTTAGTTGTCTTGAATATTTGTGGAATTTATAGCACTATGTCTATAACATCAATGTGTTTATGTATCTTTAACCTTGTTATGAGCTAAGAGTAGCATTACCAAACAGAATTTCTTTAGTTACTATTCAAAAATATTTTATCTAAACTCCTGGTCAGACTGATGTTTGGTCAAAATACAGAATTCTTCTTTGCTTCAAACCTAAAGTGCACCTTGAAAAACTTTGTCTGATAATTCAAAGCTAACATTCAGAAGAGTCAACAGAGCTTTGCTAATATTGATGGCCTTCAGGAAGAAATTGAACTGAAATTGATAACAACTAATAGGTTTATTAAATTGCATTTGTCACAGCAGGAACCTAAAGTTCTCTCTAATACTGGAAATACTGAACCTGGCGTAAAATTGCTTCCTTATTTGCCAGTTCATTTTCCAACTTGTCATTTATGTCATGTATGGATGTTGCCTCTCTCTGTGCGTTGAGATAGCGTTTCTCCAAAGTAGTGATTCTTTCTTCCATATCGTCCTTTTGCGCCAGAGCCTGAATAAATATTAAAGCAAATTCAATTAAAATGCAGTATGGTATTTTTTTTACTATAGTAAGGAAGGCAATGCACATTATTTATATTCTCTATATTTGCATCATGTAATATTTTTGAGCATACATTGCATATGTTTGTTACCCCTAAGGAGTATAAAATAGGGTCTAAAGAAATAGAAAACCATTTGCAAACTTTTGCCCCACTTTTTGTCCTGTTGTTTCCAAAAATAATTTGCTAAAATAATAAGTCAAAATAAAAATGTATTCCACTGTTTACCTCCCTGATATCCCTTTGATATTTAGTATTCAACTCTTCAGTTTTCACAAGTTCTTTTCTTGCTGTCTCTGCTTCTTGCTCAACCTCCCCAACACGAGCCGATAATGATGTTAATCGATCTTTCATTTGCGTCATTTCATAATTTTGTTTTTCAAGCAGTTCCTGCAGCTCTACCATCTGACTTGCTTCATCATTTGAATCTATCGATCCATTGGACAATCTCTGTAAAAAATTGAGAATTCAAATAAGAAAATAATCTTGTACGTAAGCAAGCATTTTTATATTTTTTTATATTTTGATGAGAAAATGTACTTTTCAATACTGTAATTTATTATTGTAAATTATCTAAATAAATATTTAAAATATGAATATTCATATTCACATGCAAGCCTCCCTAAATGATAATTATGTCTAAAATTTTAATGTAAATCAAATGCAGAATGGGTCGATGAGAATTTTGGGTGGTTAGACTGATCACAGAAAGAAAATTGCCTTGTAGACTTGGTTTGTTGGGGCAAGATGGACTGAGTACTCTAAAACCAAATTGTCATTGAATTTATAAAAATATCTGAATATAAAAAGTATCAAACAAATATGAATACCTCAAAAAATTCTGATTAGTTTCAGAATGGTCCAATAGGATCTGTGCTGCTCCAATTGACTTCAACAGCACCTTGACAACATTTACTTGGCAAAATTTGGCACTAAAGGCATTCGTTATTTTTACACTTAAGGGGTTATTTACTAAACTCTGAATGCAAAAATAACTAAAAATCCGTGATTTTTTTTTTTTTATAAAATCTGACTTTTAAAAAAATCACCAATTTTTCAGAATTTATTAAACCCTGAGGATGGAAAAGTCTGAATCTGAAAATCCGGCATTTCACTTAAAAATATGCTAAATAAAAACTTTTGTATCGGCTAGTTAATTTTTAGAAGGGATAACAGTATAAAGAGATGAATATAACCTAAATTTATATGTGCAAACTTAAAGTGGTCCTCCACCCAAACAAATTTTTTCGTCATGACAAAAGAAAATATACTTTTTAGCAACTTTCCAATATACATTAAAGGAAAACTATGCCCCCAAAATGAATACTTAAGCAACAGATAGTTTATATCAAATTGAATGACATATTAAAGAATCTTACTAAACTGGAATATATATTTACATAAATATTGCCCTTTTACATCTCTTGCCTTGAACCACCATTTCATGACTCTATCTGTACTGCCTCAGAGATCACCTGCCCAGAAATACTACAACACTAACTGTAACAGGAAGAAGTGAGGAAGTAAAAGGCAGAACTATGTCTGTTAATTGGCTCATGTGACCTTACATGTGGTTTGTATGTGTGCACAGTGAATCGTACAATCTCAGGGGGCGGCCCTTATTTTTTAAAATGGCAATTTTCTATTTATGATTACCCAATGGGACATATTACTAAAAAAGTTAGCTTAGCCTAAAAAAGGCTAAGGGAATTTCTGTGTTGATGATGAATGAATGATGATGAAGCTAGGCACAACAGTGATATTCACAAGACAAAATCAACTTTTTTATTCTTTTCTTATTCACATTTTTCACCTATTAATGGTGTCAAATTTCGTTCTATTAGTTCAGACATTTTGAATGTGAACTAACTTCTCAAATTGTTCTTATAATGAAATACAATTCAATGTATCATATACTTTGTGATAAGTTGTTTATTGTGTCACATGGCATATCTACAATATAATAAGCAATACCGTATATATGCTGCTTGTTCCTGACTAGCATTAGATGACCTGAACCAATTAAATTGAAATAAGCATTTAAGCTAAAATAGAGCATTAATATGGATTTAGCTAATAAGCTAGATAATTAGTTAGAAATGTAAAAAGAGCATCATTCTCAGTTATCAATATAACAGATACTAAAAAGAAAGCAATACTAAAATGAGCAAAGGACTAAGCATAGAAAAACAAGATATTTCTAAAATATAAAACAATAAATACATTTACAGATACTCTTGACAAGGTAGGAGACATTACAGTTGCTTATTTTTCAAGTAAAATGAGGCAACTGCAAACCATTCACAATATGGGCTAAGGCAAGAATCTCTTAAGCATTAAATCCGTAGCTGTCAATGCACATGTACTGCTGATAAAATTAAGTTGTTCTTGAAGCATTGACAACAACACAGAACAAATTGCAACAAAACTTTGTACAAGAACAAGAAATAGGAATGCATCAAATTCATATTTTTTTGGTTTAGCCAAATTACCATATTTGGCTGCATGCTGCCTTAAATACAAAAGCTAAATAGCAAAGTTTAGTACAAAAGAAAAAATAACATTATCACTGAACAAACATTTGTTATGTTCTGTTGTTCATCTAGTGATGCAGAAAGACCTCCGATTACAAAACAATGTGTGCAGTACAAGCCATTTTGTACAAAAATTAAACTGGCACAGATTAAGGAATGGTGTCAAGGTTGCTTTAATGATTGTACACAGTAGAGTCTACTGGAAAGCTGTGTTAGTGCAATCAAGTGTTGGCTTTATTAGAAATGCATTGTACTACATGTATATTCTGGTGTAGTTTCTACTGTGTTTATATGTTACTGGACATTGGAGGTAGCAATCCCGAACCACTGTGAAGAGCACTCTAATACTATGCAGTAGATTAAATGTCCTTTTTTTAATTTTAATTATTGAAATTGGCTGTATTACAATCCTCGTTTAAAGATCTGGCTGACAATTGAGAAAACAACATTATCTTTGAATTAGAAATTTCTCGGTGCTTTAAAAATGACATGACATTAGAGTGGAAATTGGTATTGCTGAAACAAAGAATCTTTTAATTTATCTTGAGGTTATACAGGAGGAGTGGCCAGTTCCATGTTGTAGCTCCCATCCTTTCCAGCTATAGTCAGGTTTTCCCAGTGGTGCCAAAGGGCAACCATGTTTGGGCATTTTAACCTCAAAAGCAAGCAAGGTGCAGGTAAAACACAATCCTTGTGTAAAATGTCGCTGTCAAATTCTTAATGAGTTATATGAAAGTTGAGTGTAGGTCTGGCCAGACCAGGGATGACTTTGACCTAGTTGGTCAGCTTAATTATATTGCAATAAATGGACAAATAATCCCTTATTTGTTTAAAGGGGAGTAGTTTAAGGAACTTAGGCGCAAATTCACTAAGCGCCGAAGCGCTGAACGCTAGTGTTAATTCGCTAGCGTTTGGCATTTTCCGCTAGTGCGCAAATTCACTAACGAACGCTGGCGTAATTTCGCTAGTGTTACTTCGCACCCTTACGCCAGGCGAATTTTCGCTAGCGACATAACTACGCAAATTCACTAACTTGCGCAGTGTACTGAACGCTACCTTTTACGCTAGACTTCCTTCGCCACCTCAGACCTGGCGAAGCGCAATAGAGTAGATAGGGATTGTTTCAAAAAAAGTCAAAAATTTTTCTAAGTCCCAAAAAACGCTGGCGTGTTTTCTACATGATGGGTGATAGGCTGAAAAAGATTGAAAATATTTTTGGGGCTCCCCTCCTTCCCCCCTACATTTCCTGACTCATGACAGTGGGCACATGTGTAGGGCAAAATAAATTTTTTATTTGCTGATTTGAAGGTTTTCTAGGCATTTGAAGTGGTGATACGTGTTCCTCCATTGAAATTTGAATTTCGCACCGTATGTAAATGAACCATCGCTAGCGAAACTTCGCTTCGCTTGGCGAATTAACGCTAGCGCAACTTCGAAAACTTACGCTACCCCTGTGCGCAACTTCGGATTTTAGTGAATTTGCAGAGCGCTGGCGAAAATATGCCTGGCGAAGTGTGGTGAAGTGTGGCGAAGTGCGGCGAAGTTGCGCCTGGTGCAACTTTGCATCTTAGTGAATTTGCCCCTTAATGTCTCAAAACTCAATATCTAGAATCTAATGGGTTCAGATGACTTAAGAATCAAATCCCGCAATCAATTATTCCCTATAAACAGTAATTTGTTTCCTCATATAGAACCATATTTGTGCAAACTATCCAACAGAATGCTACTTTATGGGTGCTAAAATTTCAGGTATATAGACTGCACATATATGTGTCATATTTTTGTTAAGCTGAAAACCTCTCAACTATGCAATAAAAATAAAAGCTGATGTTCTAAATAGGTAGTAATTAGACTACAAACAGCAACCAGTGTGTTTTTGGTACCTAATTACTAGGGATGGGCAAATTTTTTTCACCATGTTTCGCTGCAGAAATGACGCCCATAAATGCTGCACGTCAGAAAAATGTTGACGTCCATAGACTTTAATGGCTGTAGGCAAATTTTTGACGAAACAGGTCATATTCGCCCAAGCCTACTACATACTGTACATAAAATTGGCAAATATCAAAGTCACCAATGAAATAGTTTTTATGGTAACAAACAAACTAAAAAGTAACAGACAGTGCTTTTCAAATGTGGCAAGTGGAATTGTGCAATATGTGCAAGTTAAACAAAATGCTGGAATATACAAATGTTAAAAGCAGTGCAAATTTTTAAAATGCTGTTAAATTATTTTACCTTATCATGCACCTTTTGCCCTTGCTCCATTCCTTCAAGAGCTTCCTGCTCAGGCCCTTCTCCAGTTCCCATTTTTCTTTGTATGTGGGCATTTTGTTCTCTTAATGCAACAATCTATGGAGAAAAGACAACACAAGTTCCAGAAGCAAAAAAAAAAAGGCATTTAATTGTAAGATCTTGTGTAACAATGCACATTTTTGGGAAAAAAATAGGAAAATAAGTAGAAGTCTTTTTCTCCAATGTAGAAAAACAATGCCCATGATATGTATTCTCTACTCTAGCTCGTAGCTGGGTAAAATACCAATGTTTCCCATGCAAGGATGAATAACTCCAAAAAATGAAAAATTTCCATTATGAAAGAAGAATAAAGAACTGATCAAAACATTTAACAACCATGAAAACATTCCCCCCCCTCTGAAATTCTCTAAATGTTGTACATAATAGTTAACATGTTTTGATATTTTTATTTCTTTGTAAACAAATATTTTGCCACTTTATAGATAGAATATAATAATAATAGAAACATTCCACAAATTTTTCTACTACTAGGAGAATAGCACTAAATAGAGTTAAGAGAGGATAATATTAACAGATTGAATGCTAGGTACGTTTCAGCACTTGAATAACTATTAGTATTGTTTTTATTTAAAGATGTCTGACAGACACACTATTCAATATCAGCCAATGAAACTAAGAAAGCGATATCAACATGTGTTGATCAAGTTTTGTGACATAAATTTGTTTTTGTTTTTTTAAATTTGAAAAAAATTAAAAAGCTCAAATGTGCAATAATTTAATAAAAACACCATATTAAAAAATGTGATCGCTTACAAACATGAAAAAATGTGTAAAAATGTTATACTGTTTTTTACATGGCGATGTAACATAGTAACATAGTAAGTAAGGTTGAAAAAAAACACGTCCATCGAGTTCGACTTTTTTTTTTCTTTTATTATCTACCTATCTGCCAGTTGATCCAGAGATCGGACTAGTCCCTGGATCAACTTGTACTATGAGCTATTTCCAATAACCCTGTATTCCCTCACTTGCTAAAAAGCTATCCAAACCCTTCTAAAAGCTATCTAATGTATCAGCCTGTACAACTGATTCAGGGAGAGAATTCCACATCTTCACAGCTCTCACTGTAAAAAACCCCACAATTTTGAATGTGATCCCTTAACAAGCCTTCAAATAATTTGCCCACCACAGATGTCAAGCTTACTGGCCTATAATTGCCAGGCTGAGATCGTAATTACTTTTTAAATATTGGAATAACATCAGCTTTTCTCCAATCCATAGGCACCATACCAGATGACAGTGAATCTGAGAAAATCAGAAATAAGGGCTGGTCTAAAACTTAACTAAGCTATCTTAGAACCCGGGGGTGTATGCCATCAGGCCCTGGAGCCTTGTGTGGTGTATTATCCCGCTGTTTTTTACACAACATAAATATGTCCCTAGTTGTCATTGCCCATTTATGTAACATTAGGAAGCTCCTCCATATTAACCTTCAGATTTACAAAATTGTACGCAATTATTTATTATTTTAAATATTCAATAGTTGTATCATTATTTAGGGAGAAATGTGTTTTATTTTTTGTATGCTGTTTTAATTTGTCTGATACACTGTGAGTGACATATGAACCGTTGCAGTTTAATTGGAATATGACACATGCCACCAGAGGGAAAAATCTGCCTCTAAAGTCTTTCAGAATGAATGTTCTGATTAATCACACAAGCATAAACATAATTCTGTGCTGACCACTGGAATCTTTTGCAATGCATAGGATTAAAATGAAGTCTTTAATACTCAAATGACCTACATTTCTCTTGCAAATACTAGCTTTTCAGGTTCCTTATCAACTAATATTAAATTACACTGCCTTATATAACATGCAATGATGCACACATTGTAACTATTGCTAAAATCTCTTTGCATGTTTATGTAAAGTTTGTATAATAGTCAGTATTAAATGAAAAACAAAAAGTATATCTATTAAACAAATCGTAAAGCATAATTCAATGAGCCCTTTTGCATATTTTTAAAATAACCAATTTTATGTTGTGCCACATTAATCACTGCTTACATGTAGAGTTATGTCATGAAATTTCACATAACAGGGATCACTTGATGTAAAAAAAAGATAAAGTTTATTTGACACAAGCTCTGTGGATTGGGAACCTATGACATAAGAACTTATGGTCATAAAAGGGCTTTACCATTGCAAAAGCATAAAGCTATCACTTCACAGCACAGAAAAACAAAAAAAACTGTTTATATAAACAATTAGATGGTTCTGAATACACCACATTTTATTCTCTCAATTATAAACATAAGAATGCAGTACTGTATCAGTACTAGAGATGGCGCGAACTGTTCGCCGGCGAACTTGTTCGCGCGAACATCGGGTGTTCGCGCTCGCCGGAAGTTCGCGAACGTCGCGCGACGTTCGCCATTTTGGGTTCGCCATTGTTGGCGCTTTTTTTTGCCCTCTCACCCCAGACCAGCAGGTACATGGCAGCCAATCAGGAAGCTCTCCCCTGGACCACTCCCCTTCCCTATAAAAACCGAAGCCCTGCAGCGTTTTTTTCACTCTGCCTGTGTGTGCTGAAGAGATAGTGTAGGGAGAGAGCTGCTGCCTGTTAGTGATTTCAGGGACAGTTGAAAGTTTGCTGGCTAGTAATCGTTTTGATACTGCTCTGTTATTGGAGGGACAGAAGTCTGCAGGGGTTTGAGGGACATTTAAGCTTAGGTAGCTTTGCTGGCTAGTAATCTACCTTCTACTGCAGTGCTCTGTATGTAGCTGCAGTGGGCAGCTGTCCTGCTTCTGATCTCATCTGCTGACTGCTGCAATAACAGTAGTCCTTGTAAGGACTGCTTTTATTTATTTTTTTGTTGTTTTACTACTACTACTACTACTACTACTACTACTACTACTATAAGAGCCCAGTGCTATTAGTCTAGCAGTGTTGGGGAGTGGGACTGGTGTGCTAATCTGCTGCTCCTAGTAGTTCAGCAGCACCAACTGTAATTTTTTTTTTTTAATATTCATTTTTTTTTTATTTTACTTTTTTTTATTTTACTACCGCTGTAGTAGTGTATAAGTTGACCTTTTAGGCATTATTTGCCCTGTAGGCATTTTTTGCCCAGTGTGTTATTCAACCAACAGCCATCTAGCTGTGTGACCTTGTTCACATTCTGTCTAAATATCCATAATATTACCGTCTCCAGAAAAAACACCGGAGTGACTTTTTTCAAGCAGCCATAATAAATTTTACGTAATCCGTATCCATCGCTGTAGTAGTGTATAAGTTGACCTTTTAGGCATTATTTGCCCTGTAGGCATTTTTTGCCCAGTGTGTTATTCAACCAACAGCCATCTAGCTGTGTGACCTTGTTCACATTCTGTCTAAATATCCATAATATTACCGTCTCCAGAAAAAACACCGGAGTGACTTTTTTCAAGCAGCCATAATAAATTTTACGTAATCCGTATCCATCGCTGTAGTAGTGTATAAGTTGACCTTTTAGGCATTATTTGCCCTGTAGGCATTTTTTGCCCAGTGTGTTATTCAACCAACAGCCATCTAGCTGTGTGACCTTGTTCACATTCTGTCTAAATATCCATAATATTACCGTCTCCAGAAAAAACACCGGAGTGACTTTTTTCAAGCAGCCATAATAAATTTTACGTAATCCGTATCCATCGCTGTAGTAGTGTATAAGTTGACCTTTTAGGCATTATTTGCCCTGTAGGCATTTTTTGCCCAGTGTGTTATTCAACCAACAGCCATCTAGCTGTGTGACCTTGTTCACATTCTGTCTAAATATCCATAATATTACCGTCTCCAGAAAAAACACCGGAGTGACTTTTTTCAAGCAGCCATAATAAATTTTACGTAATCCGTATCCATCGCTGTAGTAGTGTATAAGTTGACCTTTTAGGCATTATTTGCCCTGTAGGCATTTTTTGCCCAGTGTGTTATTCAACCAACTGCCATCTAGCTGTGTGACCTTGTTCACATTCTGTCTAAATATCCATAATATTACCGTCTCCAGAAAAAACACCGGAGTGACTTTTTTCAAGCAGCCATAATATATTTTACGTAATCCGTATCCACCGCTGTAGTAGTGTATACGTTGATCTTGTGGGCATTATTTGCACAGTGTTTTCTTCAAACCGCCATCTAGCTGTGTGAGCTTGTTCACATTTTGTCTAAATATTGATAATATTATCGTCTCTAGAAAAACCACTTGAGTTACTTTTTTTCAAGCAGCATTCTTATATTTTACGTAATCCGTATCCACCGCTGTGTATACGTTGACCTTGTAGGCATTATTTGCACAGTGTTTTCTTCAAACCGCCATCTAGCTGTGTGAGCTTGTTCACATTTTGTCTAAATATTGATAATATTATCGTCTCTAGAAAAACCACTTGAGTTACTTTTTTTCAAGCAGCATTCTTATATTTTACGTAATCCGTATCCACCGCTGTGTATACGTTGACCTTGTAGGCATTATTTGCACAGTGTTTTCTTCAAACCGCCATCTAGCTGTGTGTATTATCGTTTCCAGAAAAACCAACTGAGTTTTTGTTGTTGTTGTTTTTTTAAAAATAATGCCAGGCAAAGGCAGGCCGCCACGCAGAGGCCGTGCTAGGGGCCGTGCTGCTATGCAATCCTGTGGCCCTAGCAAATTGCCCAGTTTTAAAAAGCCAATGACCCTGAACTCCCAAAATGCTGAAGAGGTAGTTGACTGGCTTACACAGCACACCCCATCCTCTACCGTTTCTAACTTTACCACAACATCCTCCTCATCCTCCACTGCTATGGCCACCCCACGTAACACTTCCTCCACCACCGGTGCCCCTTCTTCACTGGAGTCAGAGGAGTTATTTTCCCATGAGTTTCTTGAACTGAGTAATGCGCAACCATTATTGGCAGAAGAAGATGAAGGAGATGAGGACGTTACACCAGATTTAATTCTGGCAGAGAACACGACAGAGATGGACATAATGATGAGTGATGAGGAGGAGGTCCCCGCTGCTGCTTCCTTCTGTGATGTGTCAGAAGAAATTGATGCATCTGAGGAGAATGATGATGAGGAGATTGATGTTTTGTGGGTGCCTAGTAGAAGAGAGCAAGAGGAGGGTAGTTCAGATGGAGAGACGGAGAGTCAGAGAGGCAGTAGGAGAATAAGACTTAGAAGAAGCAGGGAGGACAGCCCGCAGGGATCAGTAGGGCAACAACATGTATGGGCACCTGTGTTCAGCCAGCCAACGCACCCGCCATTGCCGCCAATGCCGCCAACTTCTACTGTTACCGCCAGATCGCACACTTCCAAAAAGTCAGCAGTGTGGGATTTTTTTAATGTGTGTGCCTCTGACAAAAGCATTGTAATTTGCAATGAGTGCAGTCAGAAACTGAGCCTTGGTAAGCCCAACAGCCACATAGGTACAACTTCTATGCGAAGGCACATGAGCGGCAAGCACAAAGCACTTTGGGAGCAACACCTCAAAGGCAACAGGCAAACTAAAAGCCACACTCCTTCTGGTCCAGCATCTTACTGCTCTACCTCTGCTCTCCTTGACCCATCTGAACCACCCTCCACTCCGCCTTCCACCTTTACCACCTGTTCCCATTCCCAGTCATCTGCCACCAGCCAAGTTTCTGTGAAGGCCATGTTTGAGCGTAAGAAGCCAATGTCTGACTGTCACCCCCTTGCCCGGCGTCTGACAGCTGGCTTGTCTGCACTCTTAGCCCGCCAGCTTTTACCATACCAGCTGATGGACTCTGAGGCCTTCCGCAAATTTGTAGCAATTGGGACACCGCAGTGGAAGGTACCCAGCCGCAATTTTTTTTCTAAAAAGGGAATACCACACCTGTACCAACATGTGCAGAGCCAAGTTACCGCATCTCTGTCACTTAGTGTTGGGCCAAAGGTCCATATGACTACTGACGCATGGTCCTCCAAGCATGGTCAGGGCAGGTATGTCACCTACACTGCCCACTGGGTGAACTTGGTAATGGCTGGGAATGGGAAGCAGGGAATGGGTAGCTCAACAACAACAACAACAGTGGAGTTGGTGTCACCGCCACGGATTGCACGCGGTTCTGCCACCACCTCTACTCCTCCATCGCTCTCTACCTCGTCTTCTTCCTCTTCTTCTTCTTACTCTGCTGCTGGGTCCTCCTTCTCCTCCTCCACACCTGTGCACCCCCAGCTCCCCCTAGGCTATTCGACGTGCCAGGTACGCCGTTGTCACGCTGTCTTGGGGATGACGTGCCTGGAAAGCAAAAACCATACCGGATCTGTACTCCTGTCATCTCTGCAGTCACAGGCCGATCGGTGGCTGACCCCACACCAACTGCAGATCGGAAAAGTGGTGTGTGACAATGGAAGCAATCTGTTGGCAGCGTTGAGACTGGGAAATTTAACACATGTGCCCTGCATGGCACATGTGTTAAATTTAATAGTCCAACGTTTTGTCTCCAAGTACCCAGGATTCCAGGGCGTTCTCACCCAGTCCAGAAAGGTGTCGGCCCATTTCAGACGTTCCTACACAGCCATGGCACGCCTTGCTGACATTCAGCAGCGCTACAACATGCCAGTCAGGCGTTTGATTTCTGACAGCCAGACTCGCTGGAATTCAACGCTCCTTATGTTGGAACGTCTGCTGCAACAACAAAGGGCCGTCAACGAGTACCTTTTTGAACTGGGTGGTAGGACTGGATCTGCAGAGCTGGGGATTTTTTTTCCCCGTTACTGGGTGCTTATGCGCGATGCCTGCAGGCTCATGCGACCTTTTGAAGAGGTGACAAATATGGTCAGTCGCACCGAAGGCACCATCAGCGACCTAATACCCTTCGCTTTCTTCCTGGAGCGTGCCGTGCGACGAGTGACAGATGAGGCTGTAGACCAGCGTGACGAGGAGCTGGAAGCGCACGATTTATGGTCGGAATCACCAGAACGAACCCAGGCACCTGCTGCAACGCAGGGAGAGGTGCCAGAAGTGGAGTCAGAGGAGGAAGGTGGCTTTGTGGAGGAGGAGGAGGAGGACCAACAGGAGCAGGCTTCCCAGGGGGCTAGTGGTGACCTTTTGGGGACCCCTGGTCTTGTACGTGGCTGGGGGGAGGAGACCGTGGATGATGCAGTCCTTGATAATGAGGAAGCGGAGATGGATAGCTCTGCATCCAACCTTGTGAGAATGGGGTCTTTCATGCTGTCATGCCTGTTGAAGGACCCCCGTATCAAGAGGCTTAAGGAGAAGGACCTGTACTGGGTCGCAACGCTACTAGACCCTCGGTACAAGCATAAAGTGGCAGAAATGTTACCAACATACCACAAGTCCGAAAAGATGCGGCATTTACAAACCAGCCTGCAAAACATGTTGTACAATGCTTTTAAGGGTGATGTCACTTCAGGAACTCATCAACATTCCAGGGGCAGAGGTGCCAGTAATCCTGCCACGAGCACACCTGCAAGGACAAAGCCCTTTGGCCGGTCTGTAACATCAGACATGCAAATGTTTTTCTGTCCAAGGCAGCGCCACAACCCTTCTGGATCCACCCTCAAAGAACGCCTCGACCGGCAGGTAGCGGACTACCTGGCATTAACTGCAGATATCGACACTCTGAGGAGCGATGAACC
Organism: Xenopus petersii; assembly: GCA_038501925.1. NCBI lineage: Eukaryota > Metazoa > Chordata > Amphibia > Anura > Pipidae > Xenopus > Xenopus petersii. The sequence continues at coordinate 38,706,581 of CM076677.1, forward strand.
CCTGGACTACTGGGTGTGCAGGCTTGATCTGTGGCCAGAGCTGTCACAATTTGCCATGAACCTCTTGTCTTGCCCAGCCTCAAGTGTGCTCTCAGAAAGGACCTTCAGTGCAGCAGGAGGGATTGTAACTGAGAAGAGAACTCGCCTAGGTCACAAAAGTGTCGATTACCTGACCTTTATTAAAATGAATGAGGGGTGGATCTCGGAGGGTTACTGCACGCCGGAAGACTTGTTCTGACTTCTATGCATCTGTCCTTCTCTTCAAGCCTCATGACTCCACACACAGCTGTCCTTTAGCGTCCTCCTCCCTCCGCCACCGTTACAAACTAGGGTGCAAACCCTACTGGTTTAATTTTTTCTGGCCTCTGTGCTTCAGTGGCTGCAACCAAAAAAACTGGGCAAACAATGTCTACAAGGTCAACGTATGGCGAAAAATGACTATTTTCAGCATTTATATGGCATATTTTTTCTGGCAACTGTGCTTCAGTGGCTGCGTCCAAAAAAATGCATATTTTCTGCATTTATATGGCATAATTTTTCTGGCCTCTGTGCTTCAGTGGCTGCAACCAAAAAAATGCATATTTTCTGCATTTATATGGCATAATTTTTCTGGCCTCTGTGCTTCAGTGGCTGCAACCAAAAAAATGCATATTTTCTGCATTTATATGGCATAATTTTTCTGGCCTCTGTGCTTCAGTGGCTGCAACCAAAAAAATGCATATTTTGTCCATTTATATGGCATAATTTTTCTAGCCTCTGTGCTTCAGTGGCTGCAACCAAAAAAATGCATATTTTCTCCATTTATATGGCATAATTTTTCTGGCCTCTGTGCTTCAGTGGCTGCAACCAAAAAAATTTATATTTTCAGCATTTATATGGCATAATTTTTCTGTCAACTGTGCTTCAGTTGCTGCGACCAAAAAAATGCATATTTTCTGCATTTATATGGCATAATTTTTCTGGCCTCTGTGCTTCAGTGGCTGCAACCAAAAAAATTTATATTTTCAGCATTTATATGGCATAATTTTTCTGGCAACTGTGCTTCAGTGGCTGCGACCAAAAAAATGACTATTTTCAGCATTTATATGGCATATTTTTTCTGGCCTCTGTGCTTCAGTGGCTGCGGCCAAAAAAACTGGGCAAACAATGCCTACAAGGTCAACGACGTTGACCTTGTAGGCATTGTTTGCCCAGTTTTTTTGGCCGCAGCCACTGAAGCACAGAGGCCAGAAAAAATATGCCACATAAATGCTGAAAATAGTCATTTTTTGCCATACGTTGACTCAACGTATATGGCAAAAAATGACTATTTTCAGCATTTATATGGCATATTTTTTCTGGCAACTGTGCTTCAGTGGCTGCAACCAAAAAAACTGGGCAAACAATGTCTACAAGGTCAACGTATGGCGAAAAATTACTATTTACAGCATTTATATGGCATATTTTTTCTGGCAACTGTGCTTCAGTGGCTGCGTCCAAAAAAACTGGGCAAACAATGTCTACAAGGTCAACGTATGGCGAAAAATTACTATTTTCAGCATTTATATGGCATATTTTTTCTGGCAACTGTGCTTCAGTGGCTGCGTCCAAAAAAACTGGGCAAACAATGCCTACAAGGTCAATGTATGGCAGTTGTTTAAAGAGAACAGTAGATTACTAGCCAGCAAAGCTACCTAAGCTAAAATGTCCCTCAAATCCCTGCAGACTTCTGTCCCTCCAATACAGAGCAGTATCAAGCAGATTACTAGCCAGCAAACTTACTATCATCTGTCCCTGAAATCACTAACAGCTCTCCCCCTACACTATCTCTTCCAAGCACACACAGGCAGATTTTTCAGATAAATTTTTGCCCTTGATCCCCCTCTGGCATGCCACTGTCCAGGTCGTTGCACCCTTTAAACAACTTTAAAATCATTTTTCTGGCCAGAAATGTCTTTTTTAGATGTTAAAGTTCGCCTTCCCATTGAAGTCTATGGGGTTCGCGAACCGTTCGCGAACCGCTCGCATTTTTGCGCAAGTTCGCGAATATGTTCGCGAACTTTTTTTCCGACGTTCGCTACATCCCTAATCAGTACACTGTATGTGAGGAATAGGAAAGCCCTGGAACTATAAGCGCAGGGGCTGCATGACAAGGTATCTGAATGACCAGCAGCCAAATTATACTGGTCTAGGTCAGAGATGTGCAGAATCACATGTAGCTGTGTTTAGGTGAGAAGGAATGAGTTAAAGCAGGAGGTGGCCAGGCCCAGGGGCGGAGTAAGAGAGGGATGTGATGTCAGGTGAAGAAGCAGTTTACTTCCTTATCTTCTGAGCAGGTAGAAACATTCCACCCACCCTCTCCCATTATGCAAATTGTGTGAAATGTCAGGAGTTTTGTACTTTATGTTCTCATATTATCTATTAATAACTGAATTTGGATGTTTTCATGAAAGCTCTGTTATATTGTGGTTTCTGTATCTTTGCACATTATAATTGTAAGAGTCTGTATTGTATTTATTTGTGTTAAATTAATGTGAATTGATTGATCCAGGGAATGTTTCTGATCGCCATTGGGGTCAGGAAGGAATTTTCTCCCACTTGAAGCATAATTGGCATTGGCTTGAGGCTGGTTTTTTTGCCTTCCTCTAGATGCAAACAGTGGACATATGATATTATATTTTAGTTGTATTTGTCACAGCAGCAGTGGGACCTTTTGCAGAAGAGATTGCCGTATTCCTCAAAAACCACAAGGTTTTGAGGGGGAATAAAATAGATAAAATATATATAGTGCAGTATTTCACTAAATATATTTTATCTGTTTTATTCCCCCTCAAAACCTTGTGGTTTTTGAGGAATACAGCAATCTCTTGTGGAAATTGTCTTTTTTTGAGGTTGGAGGAGAGCCCTGCTGATTGCCTGATTGGGGAAACACCTTTTGTTCTAGAGGATCAACTACTTAACTAGCATGCGTGACTGCATGGTGGATTGATTGATACAAACGCTACTACTGCTTGTGCAGCCTGCTTGGTGCCTGCCACACAGTCCTAGAGCCTGACCGCGGCCCCACCACGCAGTCCTAGCGCCCGCCGCCCGCAACCCTCTCCCAGCAAATGCACACCCAGAGCACTAGGGAGCTGCTCATCCTCAGTGCCCCACAGCAAGTGGCTGGGCGGCATGTCGCCTCTATGATTCTGCCGCCCTAGGCCCGGGCCTTTGTGGCCTCGCCACAAATCTGGGCCTAGTGACAACTTGTAAATAACACCTGCTGACTGGTTGTTGTTGGTGACCAGACCTGTAGCAAACTTTACATCTTTTATTACATAAACCCTGTAGTGCGATTCCCTATAGCTGCCTGATGGACAAGAATGGTCATACAGGATAACCCCATGTATGGACACCTTCACTAAGTCAAATTAAAATTATTATGACAAATTGTTACTTTCTCTTGTGAATGTACATTTACCAACACTGCCTAAAAGATTGATTGGTTTAAGGGTGCATCAATAGAATTACAGTATTTAGGGATGAGGATTTTTTAGAGATTTTAGGGTTAGGTGATACATGATTCTTCCAGTGGATTTATGACGTTAGAAAATGATTTAATTATATGTTATGTTTTGCTGATATGTGCTACAACTTGTTGTGTTATCTCTTTCAGTCAACCAGCATTAACTGAATGCAGTTTAAATGCTTTATTATAAGTCATATGCGGTCATCAGTTTATGTTATTAAATACATGAACAGGAGGACGGCACTCCGGTAAAAAACAGGTTTTTATTGCTGAGTACTGTAGAAATACATAAACATTAGAAACGCGTAAGGCTTTTGTATTTCTACAGTACTCAGCAATAAAAACCTGTTCGTGTATTTACTGTTGGCAGTGGGGACACTGCGGACTGAGCACCCGGCACTACAGGGGAGCAGCTAAGTGGTGGTGAGTTGAAGCGGTCCTAATCGGTTTCGTAGAGTTTATGTTATTAGTCACACTCAGTTGGCTGACAGGCTATAGATTTTTTTCTTATATGTCTGCCAATTGGAAACTTGATCCAATTGTTGGAAATAACCACATTACAAAACCTTAATGGGTTAAAATATCTGAGAATTACATAACATGGTCAATGTGTATGTTCTGAATTTCTGAAGGCACCAATTCTGGAGTGTTGATGTATGCCTTCACAAAGACACAATCATACACTATTGTATGAGTCAGGGATGCACCAAATCTACCATCTTGGTATTTCGGCTGAATCCTTTGTAAAAGCTTTGCCTGAATACCAAACCAATTGAGAACCCTAATTTTCATGTGCAAATAAGGAAAAGAAAGGGTTAAAGAGAAAAAATATTGTTTTACTTCCTCGTTTGTATGACAAAAAGTCACATGATTTTAAGGACTTGGTTCGGCCAGGAACTTGGATTTAGCCAAATCTGGATCCTGCTGAAAAAGGCAGAATACCAAATCAATTCCTGGATTTGGTGAATCCCTAGTATGAGTGATCCAAAAGGACAGCAATTAGCAATACATTTGTTTGGCGCTGTACATCTTCATGATTCATGTAATTATGTGAAAAGCAGAGCAGAAGAAGTCTGTGGTAAGGATGTACAACCATAGTAGATGGATGGATAAAAAGGGTGAAATGGTTAAAGACCATTAATCAATAACCTTTTTCAACAATAAAAATGTATGCACTTGAGATTTGTTAAGGAAAAACTTGAAAAGTAGTGGTTTTTATTCAATCCTACACACTTGCTTCATTATTGCCACATTTCTTGAAAATAATCTCGAAAGGTCAAAACCTTTTCTCTTTCAATGAAATGAGTCATGGGTTTCCAAGCTGTCACCACAGAACACAGCTCAAGTGTGAAAGAAAAAACTGCTTGAGCTTTTCTCCTTATTGTCAGATTCAGTAAGTATTTCAAATTGCACATCATACTATAACAAATTGACTGAAAAGATGCTGGATGTCAAGCCAAAGTTGTACATTTTGAATACAGCAATTTTGTATCAAATACAGTTTTGTTCTTTTTCACAATATTTGTTCACAGACTTTTGCTACTTAGATAGGGACTAGAGACCTCAATTCTAGGAAAAGCTGTATGTTTCCATTTAACAAAAGTTATAGTCTATGTAGGCCATTTTTAAACAATACTAGTAAATTGTGAAGGAAAAAGTAAGGGCAAAATCCTGATCTGAATTGCACATAGTTTTCATTAGGTGCAAATCCAATGAAACTGCAGCACATTGATCCAAGTTTGAAAACTTAGATCAGTGTGCTACAGTTTCCTTGGATTTGCATGTGTATTGCTGTGACCCTGAGCAGGGGGGTCTAGTAGCCTGTGCAGCACCTGACACCCAAGAGGTAAAGCACTCTAATTTTGGGTGGAATAGTTTTAATTAGGTTTAAACTGTCCCACTTGTCAAAAGCCAGATTCATAGTTGAAAAGATAAAATAATAACAATCAATAATAACAATTAGTGATGGGTAAATTTATTCACAATATTTGCGCACTTCCAAAATTGATGCATGCATAAAAATTGTTGCCCATTGACTTTAAGGGGCAGATTTATCAAAGGTCGAAGTTTGAAGTTAAAAAAACTTTGAATTCAAAAAGACCAACTGCATTTTTTTGGGGTCGAAGTGGGCCTACTTCCAATCGTACGATTCGAAGTAGCGCTACTTCGTTCAACTTAGTTTCCATATAGGTTCTAGGAGGTCCCCCATAGGCTAAAACAGCACTTCGCCAGCTTTTCGGTAGCAAATGGTCGAGATTAAGTTTTAAAGAGACAGTACATGATAAATATTGATATTTGAATTTCAATGTTTTTTTCAACTTCGAATCGAAGTTGGACTATTCGATGGTCGAAGTACCCAAAAATCAAAAGTTTTTAACTTCGAACCTTCATTTTGACCTTTGATAAATCTACCCCTAAGAGTCACGCGTATAAAAATTAACACCATTTTTTGCTGTTTCGCAAATTTTTTAGGGGTTAAAGTCGGCAAAGTGTAATGGGACAGATTTGTCCATCACTAATAACAATAAATTAAGTAAACACTGGCCTCCATAGACCAATGAAGAGTAGCTGGAAACTCTTAAGAAGATAATAGATGAGCTGGGAATGTCCACAGAAGGGGCTCTAAAACCAGGATGTTATTTGAACATATCTAGTGATGGGCGAATCTGTCCTGAAATGGCAAAAAATTTGTGAAACGCATTGAAGTCAATGGGCGTCAAAATAATTTTCGCCACAATTTCGTAAAATCATTTGCGGGTGGCAAAACGTGGAAATTCAACACAAATCCATGCCTGACTAATAAATTCGCCAATCACTAAACATAATCCTAAAGCCGACATTAGATTGCTGTAGGTCTACTGCCCCACATAGACAGACAGAAAATGCCAAAACACTTTTAAAACTCATTGATTCATGGACACAATGGAGCCCTAATGACTTATATACACTTTTTTATATTTAATAGAGGCAATTGTGTTTTAAAGATTTTACTGAGGCATTAGAATTTGAAAAAGAAGTGTTGCAGAGGACCTAACCTGTTTAGGGTAAGATGGGCTAAAAAGGAGCCATGCAGCGCAAAGCCTTCTGAAAATAGAACATATTTGCTTCATGCCATATCCATAGCACACAGCCTTATTACCCAAAATAAGAGTTTAACTCTCACATAAAGCATTATGAGCGGAGACTTGCAAATCCCTCCTTTATGTCGCTGTGGCCAGCTATGCATGCAGAACTGCTGGTTTTATAGCACAGATACACTCAAGAATTACCTGTAATCCAACTGTAGACTGTGTGCTGAACACTACCTGCACCAATCTCCTGAGTCACTGGGGGCTGTCAGAGTTAGCACTGGTCTGTCTTCCCAAGGTACATGGGTTATGTCTCCTGGTTATTCTACCTACTCTGCCTCCCTTGTTCATAACATGTGTAGGCAATCTATAATTAAGCTCCTATATAAGCCTGCTTTTTACAACCAATGTTGCTTGATCATCTGAGATACCTAGCCTGATCTTGCCAGTTTGCAATTGATTCAGTTCCTGTTCATGAATTCCTAGCCTTTGTCCAGTTCCCTGCCTTGCTTTGTGTTGATCTTCTGATTTGACCTCTGCGTTCTTTGGATTCATTCTTTTCTTTAGTCTGCCAAGACCTTGGCCTGTTTGTTGGACTTTCCTTGTTCGCCTACAGCCCAGACCTCTGCCTATATTACAAAGTTGTTTGTTTGCCGCTTGCCCTGACCGATGGCCTGGTAATAGGGATGCACCGAATCCAGGATTCGGTTCGGGATTCGGCCAGGATTCAGCCTTTTTCAGCAGGATTCGGATTCGGCTGAATCCTTCTGCCCGGCCGAACCGAATCCGAACACTAATTTACATATGCAAAGAGGGGCGGAGAGGGAAATTGAGTGACTTTTTGTCACAAAACAAGGAAGTTAAAAATGTTTTCCCCTTCCCACCCCTAATTTACATATGCAAATTAGGGTTCGGTTCGGTATTCGGCCGAATCCTTCGCCAAGGATTCGGGGGTTCGGCCGCATAAAAAATAGTGGATTCGGTGCATCCCTACCTGGTAATAAGGACTTGTGCATTTTCCGATACCTCTCATTAGCCCTGCTTCATTGTCTTCCTTCATTAATAAAATCACTTTTCAACTTCACAAATTTTTTCCAGCCTATCCTTAAATCAGAAACCCACTTTACCCATGTTATACAGCACATAGGCTCCTATCAGCCATCTTAAAAACTTTGTTGGGCTGGAAGATTTCAATTTCATCCTTTTTACATGATAAAACTGGTTGCACCATATAATCTGAATGTGGAGATAAACTATGTTCAGTTCCAAAGTTAAACATTGATTTATAATATTCAAAATGCAAAATTCAGCATAATAATACTTGCAGTTTACTTATCTATAATGAAACGTATAGCACAATTTTTTACTTTGTTTTTTACTCACAAACCTGTGATGTAACACTGTGACAAAATATAAAACAGTATGCCTTGACACTGGAATATTAGGATTCGCAAGATAATAGGGGAGAAGTTACATGCACATTTATTTTAAACTCCCTTCCCAATGCTAAATTTATACAAACGTAAAGGAATTTTTATGCTTCTTGCATAAAATAAGTTACTGTATTTTTTAAATTGTAAAATTAAATCTAAAGGATTTTATAACAAAATTGGGAATTTACACTTTTTAAAGATTACAATTTTGGCTGCTGTCTGACATGTATATTTTAACAACCCTTTTAAACCTTAAATATTTTGCGATTACAAAATTAGATGCTTTTACACATTGGAAGATTGAAGATCGATGTCCTGTCAGCCAGCCGTGTTATGTTATGTTCTCATGGTAAAACAAAATAAATGAGGGAAAATCTGGAGGAATGGAAATATTTTACAGAATGTTTTAGTGACCTGTGTTCAGTGATTATAAAAATGCAATTCATATTTGCTGAGAGGGTTAAAAGATATTATGCTAATTTTTATAATAAAATACTGCAATTTAAATGGTTTTAAATTGTTTTTTTACCTCCTGGTTTGCAGCAGTTAGCTCTCCTTCCAGTGCAGAGACTCTTTCTAAAGAAACTCTCAGTCGTTCCCTTACCTGGAAGACAAAATGTGCAGTAACATAACTTTCTATCATGCCTATATGTAAATTACAGTTTAGTAACACTGAGACCCAAATTAACTGAAGCATGTTTGTTAGTTATAGCTTTCAAAATTAGCAAACAAAATTCACATGAAAATATACAAAAGTAAAACCTATTTGGCAATTGGGGCAATTTAGAGCATTATGATGCCTGCATCCAAGGAGAAAGGTTCTGGAAATAAAACATCTTTGGACATACTCCTTGTCAGTACTCGCAGTGTCAGCCCTCCTCCTGCTCCCATCAGCAGGTATTTGTTAGACTCCACAGTATTAGAACTGAAAAATTGCCCGAACACAGCAGTTTTACTAGATGTCCTGCAGACATATTGCCAAGGTTGTAGATGCTGATATGTAAAGTTTCCTAAAAAAGATTATTGCTGGTGTTATATTACATTTGTAGCCTGTGCACTTTTGGTCAAAGGTATTGGTCAAAGTTAGGGGCATTTCTACCATACATGTGTATAGTTACCTTTATGTTCTCATTCCCTCTAGCAGAGACTTGATGAAAGGCAGTAAAAGTGGATCCGTTTTGCTGGAGTTAGATACTACTCGTAGAATATTTTCTTGGCTCTTGGTCTTGTTGAACAAGAATATGAGTAGTATAATGGGGTTCACAGGCACCATCTCGCATAGGTAAATCTTTTGTAAACAATTGCCAAAAATGAACATGTATAGTTAAAGCTGAACCTGGTTTAACTTACACATGCTCACGTTCTGCAGTTACTGGACAGAGAAGATGGCACCTGTGAACTACACTGTGCTACTCTGCTATTTGTCAGTGTAAAGATGAATTAATGGTGGCAACTCCCTAGCAACATTAGCTGGATCACATCACTTAGGAGACAAAGATGGGACAAAGAACAGGTTTCCTTTTCATTGCATCATATAACTTTAAAATTGAACTGTAGCAGGAAAGCCTGCTGACAACCCCAGCACCTCCGCAGGTCTTACTCCCCCTCCCAAACTGCACCCATGGGAACTCACCAAACACCATCTACCATCTATCACATTTCCTGACTAAAAAGTGCAGTAGTGCAATGGGGTTGATGGGTAACATCTTTTTGTTGGCTGCTTTACTAGTCTGATCAGGAGATCCGGTGTCATGAATGATACATGACATCACCAAGTGAATGAGTGCACTCATTTAGGAGAGGGTGAGGTGGCCGTCCGGTTGCCTAGGGTGCCCTGCCAACTTGGTCCCACTCTGCCACAGACAGGTAACTTCAATTCATCTTCCCCCCATTGAAAGTGGAGCTGTGGTTGGCTAACATGCCCTAATACGTTTCTGTGGAATGACCATAAGAGGACACCCACTGCTCATTTGTAACGCTCAGTCAAAGAAATATTCTTTAAAGTATCCTTTTCAATCTTAAATTTAACTAAGGTGCCACATATATGTTTATACTTAACTCATGTAATGAGTGTTGTTTTGATTAAAGCTATATGTCCCCATTTACAATTACAATATCATCTTAATTTCAGTGAGAATAGACTGATGTTTTTTGAAAACAAGTAATTCAAACAGCAAAAATAATTACGTTTATTATAATTTATATGTAGATTACAATATTTATAACACTGTTGAACCTAACATATTCTAAAAGACTGCAGATAATGGGGATAGGGACCTTTTATCCAGAATACTCATGACCTGGGGTTTTCCAGATAATGGATCTTCCTGTAATTACCTTAAGTCTACCTGAAAATCACATATGTAATTAATGAACCCAATAGGCTGGTTTGGCTCCAATAAGGTTTAATTATATGTTAGTTTGAGCCAAGTACAAGCTACTCTTTTATTATTACAGAGAAAAAGGAAATCATTAAAAAAATTGGATTATTTGGACAAAATGGCATCTATGGGAGATGGCCTGTGTGTAATTGGGAGCTTTCTGGATAATGGATCCCATACCTGTACTACAATTCTACCAATGTATAGCTTGCTGTGTATGGGCATCTTTATGTATGTGCTGCACATACAGTATAGCAAAAATATCATTCATGTTTTGCTTGTCCGAATATTATATTTGGATACAAGGTTTAGGCTAAGTCACAGCTAAAAATAAATTCATAATACAAAGCAGCCCTGAGGCTATTTGTGACTGCTTCATATTTTGTCCCCAATTTTTTCACCCATACATTTTTTTTTTCTTTATAGAAAGTCATCTAGCCATTTTTAGGTTGTTATGGTGATGATTTTAAGGTTGTTCGTTAGTAACTCCTAAACATATGCACTGATTACGTAACTGTGCTAAATATAACCTTTCTCTGCCTCCTAATGTTCCTGCTTGCAAAAACTGATTTCCAGTGTAGCTCTGCAGTTATGCATGTCTCATGCTGTGCTCTATATAAACAAATTATAAGGCATAATATGACTCCAAGGCAGGCTGAATAATTGGCATTTTACACCTGCAAAACACTTTCTTTGCATATTATGATATGGCTTATTAGTCTTCTGTTGCAGCATAGAGTGCTGAAACTCCCTCCATACTTTAGCTTCAGTGTGGAATATTATGGTGATCCATGAACTAAAAAAATGGGAAAAGAGGCAAGTATATGTATACTGATGGTAGTTGTGGCGTGATGCTGAAAGTGACTGGCATATGTATATTTTAGTGAGACTAATTTAGCTTTATTGCAACCTTCTAGTTTGTTCATGTAAATTAAACAGCTAGAGAAAAGGGAATATAAGGCTAACTGCCATGATGTTTGAGTAATGTAGCTCCCACCCATCTACTTTCCTTTAGAAGCATTTTTGGCATAGGGAAGTCACAAAACAAAAATTCTGGTACTGTATTAGCCGTGGTATGGTTGAAGTGATACTTATATTGGCTAACAATAAAAATACATTGCAAGCTTTCAAAGCACCAAGGCACAGCATACATATAGTTAGATCTTTGAAAAGTGTTCATGGACAATTTATTAGGAAGTTACAGATATATAGAGATAACAAAACTAACTAGGGTGGGTTGTAAATAGTCCAGAGGTCTGGATTCATTTATGTCACAAACTTGACCTCAAATTAGGCCTTGTCTTAATGTGTTAAATAACGCCATACATTTTAAGATCTTTTTGTTTTTTTCAGTTTTAAAGTTCTCTTAAAGCGGAAGGAAACCTAGTCGGCGCAAACCAACCACCCCCCCACCCGTTTGTTGCCCACCCTCCCTCCTCCCCCCTGGCCTACCCGTCCCGTTGGGCAAATGCCCCTAACTTGTTACTTACCCTTCTGCGCAGGTCCAGTCCAGGGAGTTCACAGACGACATCTTCTTCCACGCGATCTTCTTCCTGCTGTGAACGGCGCATGCGCAGTAGGATCATTTCGCCGGTACGATCTACTGCGCATGCGCGTGACTTTTGGCGCATGCGCAGTAGATCCGTACCAGCGAAATGATCCTACTGCGCATGCACCAAAACGCCGTTCACAGCAGGAAGAAGATCGCGTGGAAGAAGATGTCGTCTGTGAACTCCCTGGACTGGACCTGCGCAGAAGGGTAAGTAACAAGTTAGGGGCATTTGCCCAGCGGGACGGGTAGGCCAGGGGGGAGGAGGGAGGGTGGGCAACAAACAGGTGAGGGGGTGGGGTTTTTGCGCCAACTAGGTTTCCTTCCCCATTTAAAGAATTAAGACCATCATGTCCTGAAGACTGTAATTTTGATTGCAGATGTGTTGCCACACTGGTGTATCACATACCTTGGTCTTGATATTATGTTGGTGATGGTTAATTTTTGTGCGTAGTTTTTGCCCTGTTTCTCCAATGTATATGCCTCATGTAGAGCACTTATTACATGTAATCATGTACACCACATTGGGCGAAGCACACAAATATTAGTCCAGAATGGTGTAGACTTCCAGCAACAACAGGCCCTTGACCTATTTACAGTATATAGATGACATACTTATCAAATAAAAGTTCAGCTTAAGGGGTGAAAGGCTATAGCACTGGCCTAGCTATACGCCAGCAATTAATCCAAATGTAGAAAAAACACCAATACCTTGATATGCTGCAACAGGGATTATCAAATAGCGATCATCAGAAAAAGAGCTGTTGGCATTCGACAAAACATTTAACCAATTTCACCCCACTATCAACCTTACCCGCCAGAGAAAGTGTATACTTGTACAATTTTTCAATGTACTTTAATCAAAAATATCACCACTGTATCTTCATACCCTTGGAGGGATTACTTTGTTCTTTTAAATAATTGTCAATAAAAATAAAATAAAAAAAAGAACATTACCTATTAACATTGCGAGGCTAGACCGCAAAAGTCTCCAGTGACTCCACAAGGTAATGCACTGCCAATTTATCACATAGTCCAAAGTTCAATTACTGGCAGGTTCTGACATTAAAATATCAAATACACAAAAAGTCAACACCATTCTGGACTACTATTTGTGTGCTTCATCCAATGTGGTGTACATAATTACATGTAATAAGTGCTCTTCAGGAGGCATATACATTGGAGGAACAGGGCAAAATCACAGTCTTCAGGACATGAAGGTCTTAATTCTAATAGGGAAGTTTAAAACTGAAGGAGAGCAAGCTCTATGAAGACAGGACTTTACAAGTTATCTCTATCTATCTGTAACTTCCTAATTGTTTGCCTATGAATACTTTTCAATGATCTTACAGTATAAATGTTGTGCCTTTCCAGCTTTAATTTGTATTTTGTCTGAAGAGCTTTCATTTGTATTTTGCCTGAAGAAGGGGCCTTAGCGCTCTGCTTTTTATTGTTAGCCAATATAGTTATTACTTCTACAATACTATTTTATTTGTTTACTGTTTATTTGTTATTTTTGCCATAGGCAAGGGAACTGTGTAGAGGTGATATCAGGAGATAGTGGGGGCAACAACCTGAAGATGCAATAAAGGTAAGTATCATATTCATTGCTGCATCTTACTCCATTCTGTGCTTTATATTACTACACAGAGCAAACATCACAAAATTGGCAGATCACCATAACATTTCAAAGTAAACATATATTGTGGTGCTGACCATCTATCTCTTGCCGCATTTTTACAGGCTGGCACCTTTTGTGACCATAGGACCCTGTTTTTGAGAATGTATGCACTTGAACTGAATTTTAAGTAATAAAAGAGTGTGTATTCGGCTATTTTCGTGCATTTTACCTTTTCACAAAGGTGTGTGTGTGTGTGTGTGTGTGTGTGTGTGTGTGTGTGTGTGTGTGTAAAAACACAAGGCTGACGGAGAGTGTTTTTATAAAGGTCATGGAACTCTGGGGTGGCTTCTAATATCCTCATATTTTGCAACAGGGGGAACTTTATTTATTATAATACGCAAATTTTAGTGAGTCAAATTTTAGTGAGCATCATGTGACTTTAGTATTGCAGGTCACATGATGCTGCTGTACAGTCAGGCTAAGCTATAAATGATTGGGTTGGGAGTATGGGAATCATTCACTAAATGGCAGGGGGTGGAGAACAAGCTATGAGTAATTGCCACAGTGTAAGAATGTTGTTCCATTTGCAGCAGGCACATAAATAAACAGTAAGGGTTTGGACCCTAACTGTCTGGAGATCACCATGAGACTTAAGTTAATGACTAGGTCTGCTTTAAAGAGATTTTTCTCAGCTTGTCCTCACAGTGCTAAGTTTTGCTAAAAGGTGACATATTTGCCAGGAACTGTAAACATTTATGTTTAATGTAAAAAGTATTTGCCCTTAAAACCCAGGGTCACTTTTACATTTGCAAATATAGAAAATTTGTCAGTGGGGCTAGTGAGATTAATATTTTCAGTCCAGTGAATCCATCTGTGATCCTGTTAAATTATATGATAATAGTGTTCTTTGACTCCTAAACAAAAGTCACAACAAAACACCATCCTGCACCATATGTGGCCAACTTTACCCGTATAGCTATGTGATGGAGGGTAGGTAACTCTGCTTAGCATGCAATTTCCTTTCTCAATGAAAACATATTGTAAGGGCCTCAGATGTGTTCTGTTTTTTTCCAGTATAAATACTAATACATTGTCTTTATAGATAACAATAAAAAAAGACACATCAATTGCTGCACCAAAGACCTAAATTAATGTTAAAGACACAACATGAAAAATATTTACAGTAAATCATTATAGTTTTTTTTTATAAAACAGAATTTATTGAACAAATTGCTATACATAGTACTGTATATTTCACATACAGTGTATATTTCATGTTTACAGTAAACATTTAAACCCTGAGGCACAGACAGTGTACACGACTTCATCAAGGTTATTTAAGTTATTTCTTTTTAGTTTTAGATTCTTTATTGCCTATCAAATGTGTACATGTAATGTAACTGATGGGACATCTAGCCTGAGTATGGCCAATCACATAATGAAAACTTATTCCATAGGTTAAAATCAAATGTCCTCAATTACATAATGCTCAGCACATAATTGCATTGACATTGATAATATAGTGTATGCTATTTAACATCATTGTTTGCATAGCTTACTGAAAATTCCTGGGTACAGGTTGAAAACCCTTTTCCCCTGTTGTATATAAATCTTCAGATTTTATACAATGTATTTTAATTCTGAAATATTCACTCAATAAATATGTACTGTGAATGTAAAAATGCTTCATTGATTATAACTAGAGGTGAGTGTACTGCTCAACACAAATTGGTTATTGAGGCAAAACTTTGAAGTTCACATCAAATAATATATTTTTAGAAAGGATCATTTATTGCTCTTATGGTTTGCCAATTTACTGTTGTCTTAAGAATATCATGAAGTCACCAAAATTGTACGTCTTCACAATATGCATTGGTAGAGGATGTCATCTTGACATCACTATGTTGCCGAGTCAAATCATATAAACATCCAGTGCATGTGTACTGAGATTTACATGGCTGCTTTATCTGGTTAAATATCTATCCAGCTGAACCAGAACACTGATTCTGTGAATTGACCTGAGACTGAAACAGCAGCTAGTATGCCTTTTTTACTAGAAAAACAAAAGGGAAATAGTGAGCATGCAAATTTAAAAACATATAGAGCTCAACATGGCCATTAACTATTTAGTAAACTGGGCATCAACATTTTTGTTTTATGACCAGTACAAATGTACTTGGTTCCTATGCATTCCCATATACATTTTGTGGCCAAGATTATGTGGAAACCCCTTCTAACTATTATATTATGCAATCTCTGACCTGCAGAAATCCCTGACCTCAAACAAACTGATTGCCGGTTAATTAATTGGAATGCTAATGTAAGCCAGGCTTTCTGGCCTGGCCAGGTGTCCAACATCAGTATTCAGCCTTTAACATATAAATGAAAGCACATCCCTTCTTATAGAAAGATTTCGCAAAAAAGTACATGATAAGGGCTGATTTAGCAGCAATGGGATAACCCACTTTATAGTAATACCCCTGACTTTGGAATGTATGGCAGGTGTTCACTCACTTTTGGCCAAGCAGGATTTGACAGCATTAGAGAAGATAAAAATCATTCTAATAAACTAGTAGACTTTATATTACTTTTAGATTATATTTTTCTGGAATATTTCACATATTTCACACTAAATGTTAACATATATACTATAAAGGGATCCTTACCCTAATGTCCCCTATTAATCACTTTGCTTATACCTTTCGAAATCTTGCTTTTTCTACATCTAGCTTCTCTATTTTATCTTAAGCAGTTTTTAATTATAGTTTAAAATGAATTGAACAGAAAGGAATAAAAAAATGACAGTCTGCAGGATCTGTGTGAATTTGACAACTGTTGACATGCAGGCTGTTAAGACACATTTACTGAGACACAAATTCAAATATTTATGGTTCTTGGTTTATGGTTGATTTTAGATAAAAGTTGTTATAATTATCAGTATTTAAAGATTATTTTAACTTGGATTCAGAGCTATCCAGTTGAATTCTAAGACATATTGTGAATCATTACTTCTTCGGTATTAATTATATATATATATATATATATATATATATATATATATATATATATATATATATATATATATATATATATATATATATATCTATATATATATATATAAAATTATTTATTTATTTTTGTAATGGGTGTGGGATTTGTTTTAGAATTCCATAATTTCTGTTTGCTTTTTTTTTGGGGTACCCTCCTTGCCCCCTCCATTTGCTAACATATGGCAACTAAACTATACTGTGGGCACATGTGTAGGGCATTATAACAACTTTATATAATTTTATTAAGGTTCCCTGTCCTTGTGTAGTGTAATGTATTTTCTGCAGCATATATGGCCATTGTACTTTAACTGCACGCCGTATGCTAATTAGCCAATGCTAGCATAACTTCGAACTGCTGAGCGTAATTTCGCTGGCGTAATTTTGCCAATTTACGCCTGGCGAAGTGTTGCGCTGTGCGCGAAGCCATCGCTGGCAAATTTTCACCGGTTAGTGAATTTGCCCCTATGTTTTTAAAAGCACATAGACAGAAACATTAATCTTTATGCAAATATTTAGGGGCCTATTTATCAAGGGTCTAATAGCAAACTCAAATTTACGATTGTCAAAATTCACACATTCGAATGTGAGATTTATCACACCATGGAAACAGTCCTAATTCGAATTTTCACCACCTAAAACCTGCCGAGTTCATTAACAAGTCAATGGCAGAGGTCTGTTGGGCCATTTGAAGATGTCACTAACCTTCCTGACATTCAAATTTTTTTTTTTCAGGAGAAAAACTCGATTTGTACGAATCGAATACGAATCAAATCAGATTTTTTGGGTTGGAACCATTTGATCAAATATTAGATATTCAAATTTTATTCTTAAATAACCTTATGTGAATTAAATTCAAATGTACTCTCAACTCGAATAAGAGGTTACTTATGAAAAAAACTGGAACCTCTAACATTCAATGGAATAGGAATGACCCGAATCGAATTCAATTCAAGTTTTCCTCCAAAAAAACTAGAATGTCAGGAAGGCTGTTAACATCTTCTGCTATTGATGGCTACATGAATTTAGCAGGTTTTAGGTGGCAAAGTATCAAATTCTAACTGTTTCTAGGCTCGATGTGTGATAAATCTTACGTTCAAATTTAAATTGGCGGTTTTGAAATTGTGAGTTTTGACCAATAAAAGTTTTAGTAATTCTGCCCCCTAGACTGTAGAGTGCGTTTGTCTTCAAAGACAAAGCCAACACCCACATAACAACACACATAATCCAAATGTCTCTATATGCACCAAAACATTATAAAATAATGTATTTGACTTTTACAAGCACAGGGATGGAATAAATAATATCTTGGGGATTTCCCATTTATTCAACAAAACATCCTATTTTCAGATCTATAGCCAACTGGAACTTCTAGGCTTTGCTCCCTATGGAGTATTGGAGTTACTGAATCAGAAATGTTGTGCTGCTTTAATAATATCAATAGTAAATTTTGGAAAAATAATTTCAAAGACAGGATATGTAGACTTTCCATGAACGAGTGATGTAATTTCCAAACCACATAATTTGGTCTACTTGTCACAATGGCATAATGCACACAATGCTAAAACATTTCAAGGACTTAATTGCACAGCAGATGGTTTTCTTATATTTTTCTATTCTCTTAGCTATACAATTGCACATACTAGCAAAATATTTTCTTGATTATCACTTACATAATGTTAAATAAAATGTGTTTTTGTATTCAGCATTATCAACACTGCATGCAGCACATTGAATAAAATTCTGCACAATGTTATACGATCAAGATAAATTGCTCTACATAGTGACAGAACCACATATTTATACACACTTGAAAAGGGTTTTGGAATCATGAAAAGCATATGCTGACAGAACAGTTACATACCTTCTCATCAAGTGCTTTATGGTGTTCAAACAACGATTTCAATGCTTTTAATACTTCAACTTCACTAGACACTCCTGAGGGGGACTGTGCTTGACGCTTTACCACTGTCATTCTCAGTGACCTTTCGTGTCTGGAAACAAGGCACTCTAGATGTTCCAACAAAAGCTGTTGAATATAATATTAAGTCCGTTATTTTTCCCTTATGCAAAAGTCATTTTGAATACTGGCACACTGAATTAGCACCAATTGTCTGAGAAGGGTTGCACACAAATAAAAAATCTCCTTTAAAGTTCCATAATCAGCACATATATCTCACTATTTCTGAAGCTCAAAAGGAATGGAGAAATTTACACCTTTTTTCAGTTAGGACAATGTGGTCCAGGGTGTGCAACACATTCAGGAATGTAATGGGTGTTGTCACTGCATTGTGGTATGTTAAACTCTTTACATAATAATCTATTTCTTTAACAAGCCTCAACAATCATTTACTTTCCGAATATTACTTGAATACCCAAACTTTTTCACTAACAATAAATAGTTTAGAATTGGTATTTCTACTATAAACAGAACAGATACCATAGTCTATAGCAATATTACATGCAGACAAGACATCCATTTGATTCTTAGACTGTAAAGAGATGAATAATTAATGGAAATACTAAAACTTTGCTTTCTAATAATAAATCTTTAAGAATATATTGTTGCTTAGTCCCTAACCTTGACTGACTACTTCAGAAAGTTTAAACAGGAGTGTCACTTTCTGCATTTGATAATATGGCATTAGTTGATAAGAAGCATAGGGATAAGGCAAGATCGGGAAAAATTATATACAGTCTAGCAGTTTATTCTAGCTTAAGGAAAGCTCTTGGGGTTGTCTACACAATGAACTTTTGAAGGAAGTAGTAATGGAGCTACCCAGGGTTAAGAAAGGGGAGCCTTGGCAAGGCTTAAAAGGCAGGGAGGCAGAAGGGTCCAGAGTGGGCCACAGATAGTAAGGGAAAGGCGTACCTTAGGTTCCTAGGTGACCACGGCCAATTGTTTCAGATCCAGTTTGGCAGCATGGAAAGCAGCATCCAACCCACCCTAATATAAATTTTGATGGTGGTAGTGGTGGAGATTTAGTTGTGCCTGGGAAGTAGGTATTCACACGGTAAGTTATTGGGTTAGTCACAGCTGTTGATTTGGGGGGATGCTTTTCAGAGTGGGAAGGGGCTGGTATGCCCTTGAGTTCAGTTCAACCTCCTTAGGTAATTGTCCTTGGAGGTAGGCGTTGACTGCCCTACTCTCACTTGCCCATCTTAGCACAGTGCAGCTTGTTGTCATGCATGCCAAATAGCTTGTTCACTCCAGTGCAATAGGCAAGCATTTCTGTGGTATTGGTTATCAAGATTATTAAATTATTTATTAATCTGTAAAATTCCACTTTGATTACTATGTTAACAAAGCAGTGGTCTCTGGCATCTAGCCTGTACTGTTATGCATGCTTTTTGGGGTATAATTGAGAAAAGGCGAGGTGGCAACTTTATTGTAAGGGATCTAAATGACCACGTCCCTTGACACTGCCCTTGTGAATAGCGGCAACTATCCAATTTAAAGGTAATTTCCAGATGCAGTAGAAAAAAAATACAGTAGTATCACTTCTTCAGAGGAAAGTATTTATGTAATTCATAGCCAAGAAGCAACTATGTCCAAAAAATCCTTGTCAAATAAAGCTTCTTTCAAGCTCCAGGACTCCAGAAGCAATAGCACGGACATTTAAATAAATTACTAAAAAATATCCCTATTGTAGATATCAGGGTTTTCGAATCAAGTGGTTATTATCAAAGAACAAAGATTAGAACATGACACTAATACAGAATTGCTGTGTTGTAGTAGAAGCTCAAGTTTAAAGGCCATTCTGTTATTAGAGCTGTAGAATGTTTGCACAGAACAAGGAATACATCTGTTGTTTCATGTCATAAGTATTCCTAGTGCAAGGCCAAGGAAGACACATATAGTTTCAGAGACCACAGCATCGATGCCATTCTGGACACTTTGCTGACACAGTAGATGAACCTTATTTGGCTATTGTACCGAGACTGTGCGTCTGTCCCTAAGATGGAAATAGTGATACAGTTATGCTAAAACAAGAATGATGATTGGATGCCACTGGATCAGCCGCATGGAAGAAGAAATGGTTAAATGGTCACTTGCTGTTTTGCTAATTGTTCCCTTCACGTCCTCACAAGCTTTCAGGACGTATGAGCTGTTATTTAATACTCCGTATTGCAATACTCTGTATTAATGTATACCTCAAATAAAGCTGTCTGGTTAATTTCCTGAGTGAATCTGAATGGTTAAAGTCAGGCCCAGGGGGAACTTTGGGGCCAGGCTCGATTTGAGTAAGTATTTATTTGAATCCAAGAGAGACTTACTCATTGTGGGTGAGAATCATCCCTAGTTGAGAATCATATGGGTAGATGAGCAACAATATATAAGAATATATTTATATGATAATTTATATTTCAATATATATTATGCAACATAATTTAAATACAACACCTGCAAACTCTGAACTAATAGGAAACTATTACATTTCAAAGATTTTAGAGTAACAGGTCTTTAACTAGGTTAAACAAGTACAAGAGTTTTGGATAATTCTATATATTATTTTTAGGAAGCATGAGTGTAAAATCCTTACTCTGGTATTATTCCTTTCTGCTTTCAGTTCAGAAATTTCTTCTTCTTTTTCCAAAAGTTGCTCCCTGCATGCATTCAGTTCCTTTGTCAATGCAGCAAACTCCTGAAAAGCAAAAAAAAGTATTGTTAATGGTAATTTATCTCTAAAGGCACTTAGTATAATGGCCTCCATAAAATTAAAATTTGTCATACTGTTACAGTAAAGTGGAAGCACAGAGCATAACAGTTTTACCCCCATATGTTACAAAAGGCACTAAGTTTGCCCAGTAGCAGTAACCCGTAGCAACCAATAAGACATTTGCTTTTAAGCAGGTGACCAGTACATGTTACCTGCTGGTTGCTATGGGTTACTGCTCCAGGGCAAACTTAGTTAATTGGTTCTTTGCACCTAAACTTCCTATGTTCTAATAGAGTGATTGCAACATTAAGAATTCTCCTCAGTAATTAAAGATAGTTGGGGGGCGTGGCATGGCAGCCTAAGAGAGCAGACGTGTGCAGACAGAGCTCCGCTGGTAACTCATCCTGATGGGATGGCAAAAGCGGTCCGCGCAATAAGACCGAAATCGCTCAAAAACTTAGTGCGTACGCCAGAGAGCAGAAGCAAGATGGCGGTGAGGAGCCTGTGCAGCCTACCACGCCCAAAGAGCAATCACAAGCCCCGCAGCAACCTGCACCAGATTTGCCGATTAACCAGGTACTCACGGCGATAGCGGAATGCCAGGCAACCCTGATGGCCACATTTACCAATAAGACGAGTTATGCACAGAATTCTCCGTACTGCGTCACGACACTCAAAACATAAGAGAACGCACCGCGGCAGCAGAATCCCGCATCAGCATTCTAGAGGACTCCTGTGTCCCACTGCGGGAGGAGGTCTCACAACTTCGCACCCAAATTAAACAAGCAATCGCACACATGGAGGACCTAGAGAATCGGCACAGGCGCAACAATGTGAGAGTGGTGGGCCTACTGGAGGGAGTGGAGGGCCAAGACCCTGAGGCCTTCTTTACAGAGTGGCTGAAACAGCACTTGGGTGAGTCCACCTTCTCCTCCTTTCTGGTGGTTGAAAGAGCCCACAGGGTCCCATCTAAGCCGGCACCACCGGGCCCCCCCCGCGTCCATTCCTAGCTAAATTATTGAACTATAAGGATCGCGATGCAGCCCTATCGGCAGCGAGGTGCATTGGTGACATACAATACCAAGGCAAAAAAATTTCACTCTACCCAGACTTTTCTACTGGAATACAGAAAAAGAGGGCCACCTTTGTTGGCGCCAAGAAGCAACTCAGAGATAATAATGTTCCATATGCAATGCTTTACCCTCCCAAGCTGAGGATACAGGCAGATGGGAAAAACCTCTTTTTCACTGAGCCACAAGAAATAAATGACTGGATGGATGGGAAAGGACTGAAGTAGGGGTGCCATCCTCATGATAGTATTGCCGCGGTATGTTACGCATCTGGCTTGCTCGGAGAGGGGTCTCTTTTTTCTTTTGTACCCCACATAGTGACCGCTCAGTTGCCTTCTCTTGTACGGCTTTGGTTTTGTTCAGCCCATGAGGATATCCAGGAAGGAGCCAGGACATGTCTGTTCCCCTAGGGAAGGTTTGGCCTACCTCTCGGATATATATTTAGGGGAATATATATGGTTAAAGTTAAGGGTAGTATCTCTATTATGATGATACCGGGTGGGAATGGAGTACTTATGGGATGTTTTGTTAGGTTGTTTTACTATGTTTTTTTATTGAATGTAATTGCCAATTGTACTCTTATTGCCATAGCTTCCACAGGTAGGTGTCTGACGGATTGTAATATCACTGGTGACTGAGACTTGGATGCACTCCTGTCCCCCATACCTCTCCAATAGGTTCCCTGGTGTTGACCGCTCCCCCAAATTAGCATGGAAGGGGCGACTTAAGCTAACATTGTGGAATTTGAGGGGTCTCAATGACAGAATAAAGAGGACAGTTATACTTAAATATCTCAAAGATCACAATACTGACATAGCTCTGTTGCAAGAGACCCACCTCAATGGTAGCAAAATTATGTCCCTCAGAAAACCATGGGTGGCACATCATTATCATGCGCACTACTCCTCCTATTCATCTGGCATAGCTATTCTGATACGAAAGGGAATCCCGTTTACGTTTGAAGCAGTGCAGTCAGACCGGAAGGGTCGCTATCTTATCCTGCATTGTATCTTAGCACACTGTCCAATTACTATAGTATGTGTTGATAACCTGCCTCCATTTGACATAGGTCTACTCAATCAAATTGCAGCTAAGGTACAGAGCCCTGACCCTAGACCTATCATCCTGGCGGGCGACTTTAACGCTGTGCCCGACACACGGCTTCATTGCCACCACCCTGAAAAGAGACGGGCCTCTGGGCTACAGGTGTGGTCTGAGGCTCTGGGTCTGACAGACCTATGGCGGTGGAAGCACCCTAGAGACACACAATACTCTTGTTATACCCCAGCTAAATCAGCTATGTCCCGGATTGATCTTATATACTCCATTGCTGATCTTCTGAACAGGGTCGTGGGGGCAGATTTTCTCCCACGGCCCTGCTCAGACCACTCGCCCATACAGATTACACTACAGCTGGGCCGACCTCCCTCACAGAGTCAGTGGAGATTGGGAGGGCGATGGGTTGCACTTACAGACAGACTTTTCCAAACATCATGCTGAATTTTGGCTTCATAACATGACTGAATGTAACTTGAACATAACATGGGATGCATACAAAGCATACACTAGAGGCGCATACATATCAATGATCAAGACATACCAGACTAGGTATAGGCATAAAATAGGGATAGCAGAGACAGACCTAGCCCAAGGGGAACAGGCTCATGCTAACAGCCCCACACCAGATACACAAGCTCGCTTAGACTCGACACAACGTGACCTTAAGCTTCTACTTGTAGATGCCACTAAAATATATCTAAATAACAGAGCACATCAACTATATGAACATGGAGATAACAACGCACGACACATAGCTTTCCTAACTAAAGAGTTATGTCCATCTACCTCCATCCCACAATTAACAGTGGTGGATGGCTCGGATCTTACTGACCCATCTGTAATAACTGCTCTCCTTGCAGAGTACTATACTCAACTGTACTCCTCCAAACTCAATAAATCGGAGGCTGAAATCAGACAATACTTACACCTAGTTACACTCCCCAATTTAGACAATGACCAACGTATGGAACTTAATGCTGACTTTATTCTAGAGGAAATAGAGGACGTCATCACTTCATTTCCAAATATGAAAGCCCCTGGCCCTGACGGACTGCCTGCAGAATGGTACAAAACTCATGTTAAATTGTTAGCCCCAAAACTACTGGACCTGTTCCAATCAGCCTCACGATCACAAGCTCTTCCACCTTCATTCTACCAGGCAACAGTAACGCTGATTCTTAAACAGGATAAGGACCCATCACGGTGTAGCTCCTATAGGCCCATATAACTTCTTAACATGGATGCGAAAATACTCACTAAATTGTTAGCTAACCGCCTTAAGCGGGTAATCAGTCACCTAATACACCCAGAACAAGTGGGATTCATCCCCAATAGATCCACCTATACTAACGTTAGACGCCTCTACCAAAATCTGTCCATTACACATGAAAATTCAAACATACGGCGATAGCCTCTCTGGAAACAGAAAAGGCTTTCGATACTGTGGAGTGGACATATCTTTTTGAGGTGTTATCAAAATTTGGCTTGGGTGCTAACTTTATCTCCTGGATTAAAATAATTTATGATTCTCCCCAGGCCTCGGTGCTGGCAAATGGGCTACTATCCAAACCCTTTCGTCTGACTAGAGGTACTAGACAGGGGTGCCCTCTATCCCCCTTATTGTTCGCGATGGCAGTTGAACCCCTTGCAGCCATGATTAGGAATAACCCCCGGGTACAAGGGCTCTGAGTGGGCAATAGAGAAGAAAAGATATACCTTTATGCTGATGACACTTTGATCTACCTAACGGATACCAATCACTCCCTAGATAATGTCTTACAAATGGTGAAGCAATTTGGGGAGTACTCCGGTTTACGTGTTAACTGGAATAAGTCCAGCATCTTTCCTATAGACCCTAACCCATGCCCCAGAATAGATCTACCCCTGAAATGGGTTACTGAAATGAAGTATCTTGGCATAACTGTCTCCCTAGACAAATCTAGCTATACTAGATTAAACTTTCAACCTATTTTAGCAACTCTTAAAGCCGAAATCCCTACGTGGGCATCGTTGCCCTTGTCCTTGGTGGGCCGTGTGCCGTGTGAATATAATTAAAATGCTATGTCTACCTAAATTGCTTTATGCGTTAGCTAATAGGGATGTAGCGAACTGTTCGCCGGCGAACTAGTTCGCGCGAACTTCGACTGTTCGCGTCCGCCGAATGTTCGCGAACGTCGCGCGACGTTCGCCAATTGGTGTTCGCGTTCGATTCGAAGTAAAATTTCGTTCGACCATTCGACCGTTCGATCGCTAAAATCGAATGATTTCCATTCGTTCGAACGATTATAAGCATTCGATTGAATTAAAATCATTCGATCGAATAGCTTCGATCGTTCGATTCGAACGAAAATCCTTCGATCGTACCAATAAAATCCTTCGATCGTTCGATTGAACGATTTTATCGAGCGTTCGAAGTTCGCGAACTGTTCGCTTTTTTGCCGGTGTTCGCGAACGGCGTTCGCGAACACATTAACGGCAGTTCGCTACATCCCTATTAGCTAATGCTCCAACTTATGTACCTCTCCGATGGTTCAATGACATTGACAATCTGCTTCAGAAACTACTGTGACCCAACTCTAAACCGAGACTGGCAAAGGCAATTATGCAGGCACCATGGAGCCAAGGTGGTTTGGCACTACCTAATATTAGGAACTATTATCTAGCGGCTCAATTATCCAACTTGCAACAATGGTGGCACCCCAATCTGGACAAATGTGCGTTGACTCTTGAAATGCACATCATGGGCTCCGAGGATGGACTACAAACTCTCCCATTTGCCGGCCCCAGGCCAGGTCATGACTTACCTGATATGATCCTATCCACATACAAATGCTGGCAGATTGTGTCAAAGTGTCAAGACCGCCGGGAGCGCGAGGAGTCGCGTCCGCTCCCGGCGGCGAAGAATCCAAGATGGCGGCGCCCAGGCAACCCACGTGGGTTCCGACGCCGGCGCAGTGACGCCAGCACGGCGCGCCGGTCGCAGGCGCGCTGACGCTGGCGCAAGGGCGCCAAATTCAAAGATAAAAGAACGCCTGAGGCGCCAAGATGGCGCCCGAAAATAGGATCCTGTTCCCTAAGTGATTCCTGGGTTCCCTTGCTGTTTCCCCTGCTATAATCTGCCTGATTCCTTGGTGTGACCCCTTGCCTGGACCTGGACTTCGCTGATTCTCTGCCTGCCATAGACCCCCTGCCTGGCCCTGGACTTTGTTTGTATTCCGCCTGCCTTTTGACCTGTGCCTGGACTTTGATTATTCTCTTGCCTTACCCCTGGATACCACGACCCTGATCCCTCCTGAGGGGCTTCCTCCTAGATCCGGACTACTCCCCAGAGGGGGCTCCCGGCTCCCTGACATTATTTTCGGGCCATGGATCCTTCTGAGGAAGCCACACCTGATGTTGGACGAGCGCTCCGCGGACTGGCATCCCGCATGGAGGACTACGAAAACCAGCAGGTTCGCATTGGGCAAGCACTCGATATCCTGCTTGCTCGAGTGCCTTCTGCGCCCTCCGCTGCTCCACCTACTGGAGATCCCCCCATGGCGGCAGCCTCTACGAACGCAAGCTACCCGACAGGTGAGCCTCGCATTCCACCTCCCCATCGCTTCAGTGGGGACCCACAAGCCTGCAGGGGATTTGCCACACAGTGCCAAATTCAATTTGAGTTCCAACCCACGCAGTTTCCAAGTGAGCGTTCCAAGGTGGGGTATGTGATGTCTCGATTGGAAGGCAAGCCACTGGAGTGGGCAACGTCTCTTTGGGAGAAGAATTCCCCGGTGACTTATGCTGTTAAAGACTTTCTCCAAGCTTTTCGCATAGTCTTTGATGCTCCAGGTCGGGTCACGAACGCCCCTGCCCGTCTCTTGCAACTCCGGCAGGGAAGCCGCAGTGTCAATGAGTACGCTATAGACTTCCGAACACTGATGGCGGAGACTTCCTGGTGTGATGACGCTTACAAGGCTGTATACTACCAAGGCCTATCCATCCGCATCAAAGATGATCTCGTCTCCAGAGAGACTCCTGACACCCTGGAAGGACTGATCGCTCTATCTATTAAGGTGGACACCCGCCTCAGAGAACACCAGGTGGAGAGAGAGCGCAGCAGACGATTTTCTCCCATGTTGGCCCCTCGCTTTCAAAGGCCGATTCTGCAAGCTCCCGCTGTCCCTGTGACTCATGTGTCCTAGTCTCCCCTGGAGGAACCTATGCAAGTAGGAAAAGCTCGCCTCTCCGAGCAGGAAAGATTCCGAAGACGAATGGCAGGTCTCTGTTTGTACTGTGGTGGGCATTCCCATTTTGCCAACGCCTGTCCTGCCAAAGCCAAGAGTTTTGTACCCCGAGGTATGTCTCAGGTTTCTCATGTAGGGGGCATCACTCGAGGGCCTCAGGAGAAGTATCAAGAAAATTCACGCAGACTTCTCCTTCCTTTGCAGATTCACCTGGCAAGTAAGACTATCTTCGAAAGGGCCTTCCTCGACTCCGGAGCGGATGGCAATTTCATGGACGCCTTCTTTGCCGAATGCATGAAGATTCCCCTGCTCCCATTGTCTTCACCCCTGCGAATTACCGCCATAGATGACAAACCCCTGGAGTTTGAATTTGTCACAATGTCCACGGCGGAACTATCTGTACAAGTTGGGGCGCTGCATCAAGAAAAACTTTCATTCTTCATCATCCCCTGTCCTTCTACTCCAGTAATATTGGGTCTTCCGTGGTTACGTCTGCATAACCCCACCATAGACTGGTCCACTGGGCAGATCTCTCGTTGGAGTTTATTTTGCCTGCAACATTGCCTTCCGCCAAAACCCCTCGAGAAGGTGAATGTCTCCACTACGGAACTAAAGTACTTGCCCTCCACTTACAAGGGATTTTCCGATGTGCTTTGTAAAAAGTCTGCAGAGTTCCTTCCCCCACATCGCTCCTACGACTGTCCGGTTGAACTCCTGCCAGGAGCCATGCCCCCCAGAGGGCGCACTTACTCTCTCTCTCCTGCAGAGACTACCGCTATGAAGGAGTACATCCAAGAAAATCTCCAGCGGGGGTTTATCCGCCCTTCTACCTCTCCTGCAGGGGCTGGGTTCTTCTTCGTGGAGAAGAAGGATGGAGGCCTTCGGCCTTGTATAGACTATCGGGGCCTGAATAAGATCACCGTGAAAAACAGGTACCCCCTGCCCCTGATTGCCGAGCTCTTCGACCAGCTGAAAGGGGCAAAGATTTTCTCCAAGTTGGATCTTCGGGGGGCCTACAACCTCATTCGCATCCGGGAGGGTGACGAATGGAAGACGGCATTCAACACTCGGGATGGGCACTATGAATATCTTGTTATGCCCTTCGGCCTATGCAATGCCCCTGCCGTCTTCCAGGAGTTTGTTAATGATGTGTTCCGAGATCTCCTAGGAAGGTTCGTAGTCGTATACTTGGACGACATCCTGATCTTCTCCAAGGACCTTGAAAGTCATCGCTCCCAGGTGAAGGAGGTACTCTCTCGTCTGAGGAAGAACTCTCTCTTCGCCAAGTTGGAGAAGTGTGTCTTCGAGGTATCCAAGATCCCCTTCCTAGGGTACATTATCTCTCCAGAGGGATTTGAGATGGACCCCGTGAAAGTGTCGGCCATCCAGGAGTGGCCTCTCCCACTGAGTACCAAGGCAATCCAGAGATTCATCGGATTTGCTAATTATTATCGACAGTTCATCCGGGGGTTCTCTTCCCGCATTGCACCTATCCTGGCCCTCATCCGGAAAGGGGGTAAACCCAGCCTGTGGCCTCCATCTGCCATAGAAGCCTTTCAGTCCTTGAAAGAGGCCTTCACGTCCGCTTCTGTTCTCCGACATCCCAATCCTGCACTACCCTTCTGCATCGAGGTTGATGCTTCTGAAGTCGGAGCCGGAGCTATCCTGTCTCAGAGACACTCCACTGATGGAAAATTGCACCCCTGTGCGTATTTCTCCAAGAAGTTCTCATCCGCAGAGCAGAACTATGATGTCGGAAATCGAGAACTCTTGGCAGTCAAGCTTGCCCTTGAAGAATGGCGTCACCTCCTGGAGGGCTTTGAAATTCCTGTCCAGATTTACACAGATCACAAGAATCTGGAGTTTATACAGTCCCTCAAGAGGCTAAATCCCAGACAAGCCAGGTGGGCCCTTTTCTTTTCCCGATTTAACTTTGTTTTGACTTATCGCCCAGGTTCCAAGAATCTGAAGGCCGACGCCTTGTCTCGTAGCTTCACTCCGGTGGACCGTGACCCTGTGAGGCAGGAACCAATCATTCCACCAGTCAAGATCATTGCCTCTCTGTATCCCCAATTTGCCGACCAGATCCTGGCTGGGCAGTCCTCGGCTCCTCAAGATACTCTGATTGGCATGGCCTTCATCCCTCCAGAACTTCGCCTGGCCATCCTGCAACAAACCCACTGCTCCAGGCAAGCGGGACATCCTGGTCCGGCCAAGACCCTTGAACTCTTGAGGCGCCTAGTCTGGTGGCCTGATATCCGCAAGGATGTAAAGGACTTTGTGGCTGCTTGTAATGTCTTTGCCACTTCTAAGCCTAGCCATTCCCGCCCCAGCGGGTTGTTACAGCCTTTGCCGGTTCCCTCTCGTCCGTGGACGCACCTCTCTATGGACTTTATTGTCGAACTTCCTCCCTCCGGTGGGAATACTGTGATCTGGGTTGTCATAGACCGCTTCAGCAAAATGGCCCATTTCATCCCTTTGAAGAAGTTACCCTCTGCGGTGGAATTATCCCAACTCTTTATTAAGTACATCTTCCGCCTGCATGGTTTCCCGGTGGAGATCGTCTCCGACAGAGGCACCCAGTTCACCGCCAAGTTCTGGCGTTCCCTATGTAAAGACTTGGGAATAACACTTCAATTTTCGTCCGCCTACCACCCGCAGACGAATGGGGCAGCTGAACGTGTGAACCAAGCCTTAGAACAGTTCCTGAGGAACCACGTGTCTCTTTGCCAGGACGATTGGTCTGACCTCCTCCCGTGGGCGGAGTTTGCTCATAATAATGCATGTCATTCCTCCACAGGAAGGTCTCCATTTATGGCGGTGTATGGACAGCACCCTCAAGCCTTTCCTCAGGACTTCTTGTTGTCGGACGTCCCGGCTGCAGATGATCTGGCAGCCCATATGTTTGCTATTTGGGCTGCAACCAAGTCTAACCTGGAGAAGAGTGCTCTAGTCCACAAGACTTTCGCGGATCGCCGTAGAAGGCCCTCTCCTCCCTACAAGGTGGGTGATAGTGTCTGGCTCTCTTCCAGGAATATTCGCTTGAAGGTGCCATCTCCCAAGT
The DNA here is from genome assembly GCA_038501925.1 of Xenopus petersii. Taxonomy (NCBI): domain Eukaryota; kingdom Metazoa; phylum Chordata; class Amphibia; order Anura; family Pipidae; genus Xenopus; species Xenopus petersii. Next base: position 38,737,250 of record CM076677.1, read on the forward strand.
TGGGTCCGAAGTTCCTGGGTCCGTTCCCCATCTTGGAGATAATTAACCCTGTAGCCATCAGACTTCAACTCCCACCAGAGATGAGAATCCCCAACGTGTTCCACGTCTCCCTGGTGAAGCCCACCGTCTCCAACCGTTTCTCTGGTGTCCAATCTCCTCCTCCTGCCATCTCTGTGGAGGGTCAACAAGAATTCGAGGTGGAGAGAATCCTTGATTCCAGAATCTCCAGAGGGTCCCTTCAATACCTCATCCATTGGAAGGGCTTTGGCCCCGAAGAATGCTCTTGGGAGGGACACCGTGATGTGCATGCTCCTCGTTTGGTAAGAGACTTCCACTCCAAGTTTCCCCAGAAACCAAGTCCCGGTGGTCCTGAGGCCCCCCGTGAGGGGGGGTACTGTCAAGACCGCCGGGAGCGCGAGGAGTCGCGTCCGCTCCCGGCGGCGAAGAATCCAAGATGGCGGCGCCCAGGCAACCCACGTGGGTTCCGACGCCGGCGCAGTGACGCCAGCACGGCGCGCCGGTCGCAGGCGCGCTGACGCTGGCGCAAGGGCGCCAAATTCAAAGATAAAAGAACGCCTGAGGCGCCAAGATGGCGCCCGAAAATAGGATCCTGTTCCCTAAGTGATTCCTGGGTTCCCTTGCTGTTTCCCCTGCTATAATCTGCCTGATTCCTTGGTGTGACCCCTTGCCTGGACCTGGACTTCGCTGATTCTCTGCCTGCCATAGACCCCCTGCCTGGCCCTGGACTTTGTTTGTATTCTGCCTGCCTTTTGACCTGTGCCTGGACTTTGATTATTCTCTTGCCTTACCCCTGGATACCACGACCCTGATCCCTCCTGAGGGGCTTCCTCCTAGATCCGGACTACTCCCCAGAGGGGGCTCCCGGCTCCCTGACACAAAGAAGGCATATCTAAACACCAATCAACGGTCTCCAGCAATGCCATTGTGGCACAACAGACTGTTAGGACAATTTCTCCAGATCCCCGATCCAAGCATTTGGGCAAATAAAGGAGTCACAGAACTTCGCCATATTCTTATTGAGAATGCACTCAAAACATTTGACCAGCTCAAGCGTTAATATGACTTGCCGAACCACTATTAGTTCCGATATCTGCAACTTAAGCACGCCTTCTCAGCACAATTCCCAGGCAATACGGTGCAACTTAGAGAGCCTCGAATAGAGAAACTTCTTAAATTGGAAGGGCTCCGCCATCTGACCTCTAACCTCTATGGAGGGCTAATGGACTTAATGCCTGATCCACTGGCTAGAGCTAAATCTCAATGGACTCAGGATTTGGGAGAAATACCGCAAGATGCTTGGTCAGATATTGCCAGTCAAGTGAAAGACATTTCAATACCAGCTAGAGACCGGCTTATTCAAATAAAGTTTCTTAACCGCATTTACTACACGCCAGTGAGATTGGCAAGAATCTTTCCAAATTCGATGGACACCTGCTTCAGAGGTTGTTCGGAGGAGGGTACTTACTACCACATATTTTGGCAATGCTCTCATATACAGAAGTACTGGAAAGATATTTGGGATTTTTTGCATATCCACTTGGGCCTTCCACATGTTGCCACGCCGACACTAAGTCTCTTGGGCCTTACAGAGGACCTACCCTTAAACACCAGGAACAGACTTTTACTCCTCCAACTTTTATTCTTTGCCAAGAAACTCATTCTCCTCCACTGGAAGGACACTCAGGCCCCCCAGATTAGGGAATGGAAGCAGTTTGTCAATTCTAATCTGCCACATATTAAGGCGGTTTATATCTCTAGAAATTGCCCGAATAAATTTGATCTGATATGGGGCACATGGATTGCTCTAGATAATCTGATACATACCTGAGCTAGATAGTCGTGAATAGCAGGTTCGAGACAGGGTTTTGGCCACATTTTGGATTTATCATACCAAGTATTCGGTAGCCCGTAGAGTTCATTATAAGCCAAACTGTCTGCTACTTTATTATTATTACTATTATTATTATCCATGTTTACTTATAAAATTAATATTAACTATAATATAGATATATAATCAGAAATTATTGTGGAACCACTCAAACAAAATTACAGGTATGAAAATCTAAAGGGACATTCCCATTTTTTCTCACCTGACCTCAGCAAGTGAGAAATGTTTATTCATGTTTTTCTAATCTGCATATTTATTTTTTAAGCACGTTTTTCTGGACATGAAGACACCAACAATAATTGATTTCTTGCAATGGTAGGTGAGACCATAACAAGAAGATAAATTCTGAATTAGAGACCAATTGTTTTTTTTTTTTTAAATATCATTCTCTTCATTGAGCTAAATGTTTATTTTATAGTTTGTATTCTCTTTCATAACACATTGCCTTTGCTTTAAATATACTACAAAATGGGGATGGTGCACAGGTACAATATGAATACTACCAAAGTAAATACAATTTCAAGAGTTGCAAAAAAAGTGATATAGGCAGGAGGGCATACTCACAGTTCAACCTATGATTAAGGGATTTGATACCAAAATTCGTTTTTGTCCCGCAACCTGCTATATTAAGCTTTGTCCAGAAGTGCTGTCTACGTCGAGTCTTGTTATTGCATACTCACAGTTCACCCTAGTCAAAGGGTGAATGCACATAGTAACACAACCATAGGTGTGAGTTCCTCCAAAAAATAAGGCAGCAAATCAGAAAATACAAAAATTATTATTAGGACATATTAGGAAGAGACCTAACACATTTTGTGCCTGTTGGGCCATTTACTCATAGGCTGTAAGTGTATGAGTAAGTGCCCCAACAGGCACAAAATGTGTTACGTCTATTCCTAATATGTCCTTATAAATATTTTGTCTTTTTTTATTTACTCCCTTATTTTTTGGAGGAACTCACACCTATGGTTGTTTATTTTAAATATATCTGAAACACTACACTGCAGTGTGGCTAACTCTATAAAAAATGTTTCATGTCCCACATTTCAAAGATAAGGCATCACCTGCTGCTTCTAAGTGGCTTAAGGCAATATAATAATATAATAATAATTTTCATAATTCAGGAGCTTTTTCGCATATGGGCAACTTGGAGAACAACTACCTTCATGTTAAATATATACTGTGTTCTTAAAGAAGAACTAAAGCCAAAAAATAATTATTGCTACAAATGTTATATATTACATACTGAGCTTGCTGCACTTACAAAGACTTTAAAGCACTATAATAGAGATGATACATGCCTTCAAAACTGTCAAAGCAGTTCTCCTTCTTGGACCTTGTTAGACCATCTACCATGGAGATACATTGGTAATGAAAAAACTTTAGTAAAAGGTATCCTTCAGTTAAATATTTATTGAACAATGAGTCCCCAGTGGTGTATAGGTCTAGGTCTTTTTTTTGTATAATGTAATCAAACACAACATCAATGTCTTCTATTATTACATTTGTTTAAAGAAGAGTCTGAATCAAGGGCATTCTGTCAATTATCATTATTGTAACAGGAATGGTGTGCACTTGATCTTTGTTTACAAGCCCAAAGGTATAATCCTGTGCATTGTTAATAAATTATGTCAAGCAAAACTGTGCTTATGTTATTCACTTGGGATTCTTGGGATGGGTTACAGAACAAAACAGTACTAATTGTCTAACTGGAAAAAAAGGTTCAGGAACCATAAACCATGGGCCAGCATTTGTCAAATCAAAAGCCAATTAAAAAAAAACTACTTTGCAACAAATCGATGGCCAAAAAATGTATTACTACCCTTACATGCAGGTTGAGAGTGTTGCTCCATTAAAAAATGGTACCAGTATGGTTGTAACAGATACAGATAAGGCAAATGTGTTAAATCAGTTCTTTTCTTCAGTGTATACAATAGAGGAGTCTGGGTTCACAGGCTCACTTAATAACTGCACGAATGGTTCAGCTCAATCTAGTAAGTGGCTGACTCAGGATATGATTCAAAAAGCTTTAATACAAATTAATGTAAACAAGGCTCCAGGGCCTGATGGCATACACCCCCGCATTCTAAGAGAGCTTAGTTCAGTTTTAGACCAGCCCTTATTTCTGATTTTCTCAGATTCACTGTCATCTGGTATGGTGCCTATGGATTGGAGAAAAGCTGATTTATTCCAATGTTTAAAAAGGGATTACGATCTCAGCCTGGCAATTATAGGCCAGTAAGTTTGACATCTGTGGTGGGCAAATTATTTGAAGGCTTGTTAAGGGATCACATTCAAAATTTTGTCCTAATGAATGACATTATGAGCAACAATCAGCCTGGCTTTATGAAGGATAGGTCATGTCAGACGAATTTGATTGCATTTTATGATGTGGTAAGTAAGATTCTGCACAGTGGGGGGGGGGGCAGTAGATGTGATCTATTTGGATTTTGCCAAAGCATTTGATACTGTGCCCCACAAACGACTTTGTCCGACTAAACTAAGGTCTGTTGGGCTTAATGAAGTCATTTGCACGTGGATAGGAAACTGGCTACAGGATCGGGTACAGAGGGTGGTTGTTAATGGGACATTCTCTACTTGGAGTAAGGTTCTTAGTGGGGTTCCCCAGGGATCTGTATTGGGTCCACTTTTATTTAACTTGTTCATTAATGACTTAGGGGAGGGTGTTGTAAGTAATGTATCAGTGTTTGCAGATGACACAAAATTATCCAGCCCAATTAATTCCATCCAGGATGTGGCATCCTTGCAACATGATCTTGACAAACTGGCAATCTGGGCAGCTAAGTGGCAAATGAGATTCAATGTTGATAAATGTAAAGTCATGCACCTGGGATGTAAAAATATCAAAGTCACTTATACCCTTAATGGGACTGCACTAGGCAAATCCATTATGGAAAAGGACCTTGGAGTCCTTGTAGATGATAAACTTGGCTGTAGCAAGCAATGCCAGTCGGCAGCATCAAGGGCAAATAAGGTCATGAGCTGTATTAAAAGGGGCATAGAGTCAAGGGAGGAGGGGGTCATTCTTCCACTGTATAGAGCACTTGTAAGGCCCTATCTAGAATATGCAGTACAGTTTTGGTCTCCATCACTCAAACAGGACATTATTGTATTAGAGAGGGTACAGAGAAGGGCAACTAAGCTGGTAAAAAGTATTGAAAATCTTAGCTATTAGGAAAGACTTGCCAAAATGGGTGTGTTCACGCTGGAGAAGAGGCGCTTAAGGGGTGATATGATAGCTATGTATAATTATATAAGGGGATCATATAATAATCTCTCTAATGCTTTATTTACCAGTAGGTCTTTCCAGCTGACACGAGGTCACCCATTCCGATTAGAAGAAAAGAGGTTCCGCCTAAATATTCAGAAGGGGTTTTTTTACAGTGAGAGCTGTGAAGATGTGGAATTCTCTCCCTGAATCAGTTGTATAGGCTGATACATTAGATAGCTTTAAGAAGGGGTTGGATAGGTTTTCAGCAAGTGATGGAATACTGAGTTATGGGTAATAGCTCATAGTCCAAGTTGATCCAGGGACTAGTCCGATTGCCATTTCGGAGTCAGGAAGGAATTTTTCCCCCTCTAAGGCAAATTGGAGAGGCTTCAGATGGGTTTTTTTTTTACTGGCAGATAGGTAGTTAATAAAAAAAAAAAAAAGGTTGAACTCGATGGACATGTATGTGTCTTTTTTCAACCTTACTTACTATGTTACTACTATGTTACTATGTATATGAAAGTACAGTTTATAGTGAGTATGCATATTTCTTTTTATCTTTAACACAAAAATTAGATTTGCCTGATAAAAAAAAAATTAAATAAGTACATTTTCATATTAAGCAGCCAGTCCTTGCAGAATTGATCTAAAAAGGGGCCTTCTTCAGTCAGCTTATATTTTAACATTTAGATGCAGATTATTATTAGTTGAAGGTTGGGTTCAAGCATAGCTGTCAAAAACTAGTGTCAATGCAAATATGGTCAATAAAACTAGTTAAGCTTTATTTATCTGAAGCAATAATATTTCTTTTTTCAAGTGTATTTTTTTAATCTTTGCAGTCACATAACACACTGGGAAAGGCTGTGATCAAATATGCATACAAAAATGTATCCTATTGACTTGTCATGGAATAGATGCAGCAGGAAAAGAGATGCAGCATTGTTTATGTGCTTGGATTAAAAAAGAGGAGTATTTAAATTAACACCTTCTGCTCAAAGCACATGAAGAAAATACAGGCATCCTTCAGCATGTAGAATTATGCATGCATAATTTCAAACAAATGATTTATGCTTTCAAAGTTGGCAACAGGGGGCTGTCATCTTGTAACTTTGTTAAACATCTTTGCCTGACCCTGACCCTGCACATGCTCAGTGTGGCCTGGGCTGCTTAGGGATCGTCATAAACAAAGCTGCTTGAATTCTGCATGGCTGTTCTGCTGTTCATAAGTATGATTTGTTTCCCTACTCAGCAGTTAGGGACCATCTGATGTCCACAACAATGAATGAAGGGAGAATTTCACTGCATACAGTCAGGTTTCTTATAAAAACGGTACACATTTTTTAATTAAAGTATATTGAAGATAGGTTTCTTTTTCATTAAAGAAAGTAAAAATGGGATTTCAACAACTCTGGATACTGTAACATTGTTAATAGGTTATTTTTTGTTCTATTTTACCAATTGGTACTAATTGTTTTCAACGGGTTCTCAAATCTTAATTAATATCAATGTAAACTTGTTTATTTGGCAGCAACATTAAATACATACTAAACACTAGCAAATAAGGGTCATAATATCAAAAAATGGGTGGGTGAGGGAAGATTCACCATGCCCTAAAAAAAGATTGTGGCGTGTCACTAAAATATTGCTTCTTCGTTAAAAAACATTTGCTGTTTTGTGCATGGTTTTTCCTCATGTGTATAACTATATAGATATTTCACAAAGTACCCTGTCACCCTGTCAGTCCTTTTAACAACACCTTTTTTTGTTTCAAAAACAAATAAACATTGTTTGGTTTGTTCCCTTGAGAAAGGTCACAGTTGGTTACTTGAACCAATAACTAACCTTTGGTGAGCCCAGGTTTCCATTGGCCCTCCTGCTCCTAAACATGTGGCCTATTTCATGGTCATCCCTTCTTTATGGGAACAAAGAGGCTCAAAGGATGAAAGAAAAAAATATAGTATAGAAAAAAAAAGAAAAAAGAGAATATGAGAATAGAAGGAAAAACAGTTGGAGAGTAGGCCTATTATCTAATTTTTTTCTAGAGGGCCCCTGGCACACCCAGTCTGAGTAGAAAACTGGTTTTAAGTAGAGGCCATATCTAAGGCTTTAGCTTGACTACTGCAACTTACTCCTTGTAGGCTCTACAATATACCACCATTCACAAATTTAATTTGTTCTTGAGATGGTGCTGCTAGGCTCATCACTCTCATCACTTTATGTCATTTCATTGGTACATTGAAAGGCATTTTATAATGAAGTTTAACCCCTAATCTCAAATCTTCTTTATAATCTTAATTTCTCTTCAATAATCACGTCATCCCATTTCCAAATGCAAGACTTCTCTTGAGCTTCTGTCTACCTTCCATGACCTATTAAGGTCTCCCCTTCTTTTCAACCCTTCAAATGCCTCCCTGAAGGCTTAATCGGAGTGCATATTCAATGCACTATAATTAATTAGAATTCCACTTATTATAAAGAATAAGCAATAGTTTTCAACATCCTTATGTCTCAACTTTTACCTCATGATTACATTGTAAGGTCTTTTAGCAGGGCTGTCTGATCATATTATTCTATAAGGTTTGTTTTGTTTGTTAAATAACTGAGTTAATATATTATTGTAATGCAGAAATATAAATAAATGATGATGATGATGATATTAGATTTTGTTTGTCGTTCTTTTACACCAAAGTCAGTTCTAAAGGTTCCATAAAAAGATTGCAACATTTCAGTTGTCCAAAGATAATGTTTCAGGTTCCTAGACCATATGTTGGTTTCCTAAGAACAATTTGCACATTATGGCACTACAACAAAATGACCGATGTGGTATCTTAAAAGTATATTGTCTATTTGTGTTATTTTGAGTTATCCATATCCATATTGAAATAGCAGGTAAAGGGATTTCAGTCCTATGATATTTTTAAAGGTAACTTACATCAGCATATGTGTTTCTTTTAATTAATTTGGTGTACTTGGAATGCATTTTTTCTCCTTATTATCTATCCTGCGGTTAATGTTCTAAATTTGTTTTACTAAGGAGGCTAAATATAACTGAAATACATTACACTCATGACTCATACAATGTTATCCCTTTCATGTTGTGACAAATGCACAGCTTAATTCTCTTGTGTGTACCTCGTTTCAGATTACACTTTAAAAAGCAAGTTATAACTAGAAACATGGCAGGAAGAGGAAGCTATCAACTTCATTCCTGTCACAGCAACAAAATAAAAACTTCAAATATGATATTGATAGGGAGCATCTGAAGGGAAGGAATAGTTAACTACTTCAAGCACGGACCCTAAAACACCAGTATGTTTGGATTTTGTACAGTATAACAATTCAAATATGTTATGGATATTTGCTGTTTATTGATATACCTTGTTTTTTATTTTTTAATATTTTATTGCATATAAGGCTATACTATAATTATTAACATGTATTTATATAGCGCCAACATATTGCGTAGCACTGTAAAGTAAATGTGATTATACAACTACATCACATGAATTACATATATAGAATATATGGAGTAACAAACATCACAATCAATACAGGTACAAAAAGGTGAGGAAGGCCCTATGCAAAGGCATACAGTCTAAAGGGAAGGGAGTAATACACAAGGTGTGGGAGTGGGCAAGATCGAATTAAGTGGGTGACAAATGTGGTATTGTATGTGGTGTTGCGTTTGGTAGTTAAGCAGAGTGAGGGTAGGCTTCTCGAAAGAAGTGAGTTTTCAGAGATTTTTTGAAAGCAGAAAGGTTGGGAGAAAGTCGGACAGACCGTGGGAGAGCGTTCCAGAGGAGGGGTGCAGCCCTTGCAAAGTCTTGAATGCGAGCATGTGAGGATTTAATGAGAGATAATTTATTATAAATGTAAAATAACAACAAATCTGAGGTTATAAAGAGACAGTAAAGAGACAGCTGTAATTTTCAATGCATATTTATTTATATTGATTCAAATGAAAGCAATACAAAACCAATTATTGCATAAACCAAGTTAAAGGAAAGGGAGGTGCATGTTTTTTGAACAAGGGAGTCAAAATGGATCAATAACAAAAATGCAAAGGATCTAACAGAAGTCTTTATTGTAATCTTGGATGTATGTTTAACAATGTATTCTATCCCAACACATTTCTCATAAAAAATAACTAGTGATGGGCGAATTTATTCGCCAGGCGCGAATTCGCGCGATTCGCCGCCAGCGAATAAATTTGCGAAACTCCCGCAAAAATTTGCGTCAAAAATTCGCCGGCGAAAAAAATGGACGCCGGCGTCAAAAACGGGCGCTGGCATCAAAAACGGGCGCCGGCGTCGAAAACGAGACGCCGGCGACGTTTTGCAAATTTTTTTGCAGTTTTGCGAATTTCGCGTGAAATTCGCGAATTTTTCGGCGAAGCGAAATGGCGCAAATTCGCCCATCACTAAAAATAACAAATCCAACAGAATCTGAAGCCCTCCAACACCTTGTGGCAGATTTATCAAAGGTTGAATTTCAAAGTTATGTGAATTTTTTTAACTCTAATAAATTTAAATTTACTAACAACTCAAATGGGAGGTTATTTATGATAAATAATATTTGATTGAATACAAATGACCCAAACATACAAATCGAATATGAATCAAAGTTTTCCTCAGAAAAAAACATGAATATCAGGAAGGCAATTTACATATTTAAATAGTTCAACGGATCTCTGCCATTGACTTGTAAATGAACTCGGCAGGTTTTAGGTGGTGAATATTGAATTAGAACTCTTTCCAGGGTCTGATAAATCACATTCTAATTAGTGATGGGCGATTCTCTCTCCCGTTTCGCCAAAAAATGCACAAGTTTCCCGCAAAATTCGCAAAACGGCGAAAAATTCATGAAAAATCGTGAAATTGGAAAGTTCATGAAAAAATCATGAAATTCTGCTGTTTTCACAAAAAAATCGTGAAATTCTAACTTTTTCACGAAAAAATCGAGCAATCTGAACGTTTCCACAAAAAATCGAGCAATTCAAAGTTTTCATGGAAAAAAATAGAGAAATTCTAAAGTTTTCACGAAAAAATTTTGAAAATTGGAAATTGACGCCGACGAATTTTAGCGGGAGATTGGCAAATTTATTCGCCGGCGGTGAAACGTGGGAATTTGCCGCCAATTTGTGCAGGGCGAATTTATTCGCCCATAACTAATTGTAATTTAAATTCAAGTTAGTGAATTAAGATTCAAATTTGTGAGTTTTGACCAAAAAAAAATTGAAAATTTTAATTTATCATTCAACCTTAAAGGGATACTGTCATGGGAAAAATTTTTTTTTCAAAATGAATCAGTTAATAGTTCTGCACTGAAATCCATTTCTCAAAAGAGCAAACAGATTTCTTTATATTCAATTTTGAAATCTGACATGGGGCTAGACATATTGTCAATTTCCCAGCTGCCCCAAGTCATGTGCTTGTGCTCTGATAAACTTCAATCACTCTTTACTGCTGTACTGTCCCTAACACAAGATAACAGCTGCCTGGTAGCTCTAAGAACAACACTCAATAGTAAAAACCCATGCCCTCTGAGACACATTCAGTTACACTGAGAAGGAAAAACAGCAGCCTGCCAGAAAGCATTTCTCTCCTAAAGTTCAGGCACAAGTCACATGACCAGGGGCAGCTGGGAAATTGACAAAATGTCTAGCCCCATGTCAGATTTCAAAATTGAATATAAAAAAATCTGTTTGCTCTTTTGAGAAATGGATTTCAGTGCAGAATTCTGCTGGAGTAGCACTATTAACTAAAGCATTTTGAAAAAAAAACATGTTTTCCGAGGACAGGATCCCTTTAATAAATCTGACCCCTTAATTAATGGTCATCTCGTCTAAACTTGTAATTCATGGTCAATGTTATTGGAGGGATGAAGAAGAGTATTAATCATCTTTTTTCCTTAGAAAACATGAATATCAGGAAAGCAATTAACATATTTAAATAGTTCAACAGACCTCTGCCATTGACTTGTAAATGAACTCAGCAGGCTTTAGGTGGCAAATATTCACATTAGAACTGTTTCCAGGGTCGAGGTATGATAAATCACATTCTAATTTAAATTCGAGTTGGTGAATTAAAATTCGAATTTGTGGGGGGGCGGGGCTAGGATGTGAAACAGAGAGGATGTGCTGTGCTGAGGCTCCCGCTACAACACTTATCCTGAGCCAATTCTCAAGTTGCTAACTGCTATTTGTCTACCTGGACATTACTAATAAGGTGTCCTTTACCCAGCGAGATGCCTTACAAAAGCTCCGGTAAGAAGAAGGTGGACAGCTTTCAAAAACTTTTCCCGAAAGCGAATCCGCAAGATGGCGGCGACTCGACACCTAGCACTAAAGGGCCCGCGCGTCCCAGTCAGTCTGACTCCCCGCTGCTGGACACCGCAGGCGAACAACCCAGCGAGACTACGCTTCACTCACTAATGCTGGCAATATCTGACTCCAAGGCCTCATTGACGTGTCAACTTGCAGAGACTACTACTACTATGACTTCCAAAATGGAGGAGATCAAAGTGGACCTCTCCCTGCTGTGTCACGACGTGCAGAAGCTCAGAGAGCGCACTGTCGAAGCGGAATGAAGGATTGGAACCCTGGAAGACGATTTCACACCGTTACAAAGGCAAGTGCAACAGCTTCAAAATGACCAACGTTTACTTATAGCACACGTCGATGATCTTGAAAATCGTCAACGCAGGTCCAATCTCCGCATTATTGGCCTTCCAGAGGGATGTGATGGCGCCCACACTGAAACTTTTGTGGAGGCCTGGTTGAAAAGTAACCTTGGGGAAGAACATTTCTCACCCTATTTTGCAGTTGAACATGCCCACCGGGTTCCGGCAAGACAACCTCCACCAGGCGCTCCCCCAAGGCCACTAATCCTTAAAATGTTGAATTCTAGATTGAAGAGGGAAATTATCGTGGATAATGCAAAAGTCTCTATTTATCCTGACTTTTCTACCATGATCCATAAGAAACGTGGCTCCTTTACAGAAGTCCGCCGTCAACTGAGGGCACTCAAAATCCAATATGCAATGCTTTTTCCGGCGAAACTATGCATCACAACTGGCGACTCTACTGTCTTTTTTGATCAACCCGAAGCTGTGCTGCAGTGGATAGAGTCGCATCACAACAGAAACCAACTGCGACGCTCCCCAGCCCGTGAAGTCAACGACCCATGAACGACTTCAGATGTCATTTAACAACTCACAACGGCCGAGTTGAGCAAAGTGTGTTTTTGGTGGTCTATTGCTGCTGGACTGGTCGGTATGGTTATCGGGACTGCGACTTGGCCTAAACACCTTAGTCATGAAGACTCATCTGCTGGTCTTGCTATGGACAGATAAGTAGTAGACGCTACACACTGCTCAAATAATTCACAGTTGTTATGTTTGGCTAACGATATTTTTTTTAGATTGGGAGCCTCCTCACGTTAAAAGACTTGACTTATCTCCGCTTACACATTTATCAAAGTTTGGGGTACAGGCTTATTCACCATGAATGAGCAATGGTGGGAAGGGCAAGTTGTGGGAAAATGGGTGTTATATGTTGTTTCCATTTTACTATTTGTTACGCACAAAGTAAGCACATTTGACGATCAGTCTGGGATTGACACATTACTGTTATGCTCTCCTGACACAGCCACTAACCATTGGAAATGTCCAACTTAACTATTTGCTCGTGGAACGTTAGGGGCCTAAATTCTGAGTTTAAAAGGGCACAGCTTTTTCAATATATCAAGTCCTTTACCCCCTCTATAGTACTGCTACAGGAAACGCATTTAGTAGGGCAGAAGATACTTGCTCTCAAAAAGGCATGGGTGGCATATCACTACCACGCCACTTTTTCAACCCATGCCAGGGGGGTGGCAATTCTTGTTAAGAAACATATAATGTTTGAACTTCTTAGGATCCACCTAGATCATTATGGCAAATATATAATTATGTACTGCAGGCAGAATAATGTACCCATGGTAATTGTGAATGTATATTTACCTCCTCCCATGTCTTTGGACACGCTAGATCAGATTTTCAAGAAAATCCTTGATCTACCCCCAAGCCCTATTTGTATTATGGGGGATTTTAATTCTACTTTGAACTGTTTATATAATATAAAAATATCTGGAACGGTCCAATTCCTATGACGGACGAATGGCTAGTGTCAGAGGGTTGATATTTGTCACCCCCGCCCTCTACGACGCCATAACGCTATAGGGCCCAAGGCAGGATGGACTATATAAGGGCTAATGGTCTACTGTGGACAATGGTCACTCATATAGCTTATACTAGGCCATACAAACAAAAGATCATCACTCTGTTACTTAAATTCCAGAGTATCAGTCTAACGCCAGTCTGTCTGTTGGGACCCCTTACTGCTGAAGTGCGGCTCAGATTACTGGAAATACCACAATGGCCTTGGTTAGCCGATAGCTGATTGCGAGGCTGTGGACCGTTGGAGCTAGGCACAGTATGTTACAACATTCCTTTGATAACATGTAAGACTAAGTAAATCATTTAGACATTAATTGTATAAGGAGGAGACAGACTATGTATGGTATTTCCGTGAAACCCTTGTCACAATTATTGTAAAAGCCTTCTGAAAGCTATATAATGTCTGGACCAAGAGGTGGGTCTTTGGTAAGTCCTTGGCTGACATTCTGTGTGTTACTCCAACAGCTTACCCAGACAAAACTGTTATGTTGTATTATGTAAGAATAAATTGCCTGACTATTACTAAAGGTTTTCCTTTACTGAGTTTTGTCTTACAAAAGGTCAAAATGGTACTACTAAAAGTACCATCATATGGTGACCCGCCGACTGTGATCCAGTTTTTTTCCAGTCATTTTTTTCAGGCAATGGAGGGCTCCAGGCTGTGTTACTGGAGTGTACCTGAGGACCTTTGTTCTCGGATGTCTGTAGATACCCGTGGATATTTTCTTTTCCAGGATGGTTTCCCCGTAAAGCTTTACTTTAACGGATGATGGATACACGCGCGTAAGTACCCCCCTGGGTGGGGTATATATGTTTTTTCTAACTTCTTTTTGCCTATTGTTTTGTTAATTGTTGTGTTAATCAGCTGAAATTATCTGCCATTCATGATAGGAATCCGCAGTTTCCTTCCTGTTTTTGTATTTTGTATGTCTCTTATTCCTTATCATGAAGTGTAGTCTAAAACATCTTGAAATAGAAATTACACGTGTATGTTGTTTGATGAATGCAAAAGGATCCATGAATGTTGATGTTTGCCTAGCTGAGTGCGTGAATAACTTTAGTGTAACTGTCATGTGTATGATGGTGTGTGAGAGAATGTGTGGCTCTATCACTCTATCAGTCTGCTTGTTGTTTAGGAGTTTTTCTGCGGTTCCTGTTTATGGGGCGACCTAGCAGGCCAGAAATATGGAAAACTAGGTTTTCTGAAGGAAATTCTTTAGAGTGTGAAGTGTGAATCACTTTCCTGTCCGTTTGAATTGTCAGATGAAAAACGAGAGCCCTACAAACATTTAGGTGTTGTCCATCTGCAACTTCAAACATGTTTTCTCCCTTTCCACTCAATTGTAAGCCTGTTCTAAATTACAGAGAAAAGTATAACATCATTTTTCCTGCAGGTGACTCTTTCTGGCCAGGAAAACTGCATTTGCAGTACAACAAGAGAGGAGTATTATATTGTGGGTTATGTTGTTGTTACTATTTTTTCTAATTAAATAAGTTTCAGTTCATAAAAATGCAGCTTATGTGCTTGTGCCGCTGCTAAAAAAAGAAAATATTCTTCCGTAATCTTTGCACTTGTGTATCTTGCATCACACGTCTGCAAGTGTAAGAAAATGCAGAAGTGACTTAAATTTATTGTTGATTCCATCTGATAATCAGCAATTTCACTATTTAATTTGTAGAAATAAATGATGCTACTAAAATGGGTCTATGTCATTCTCATTTAGGCTAAAAATATAAATATATATAAAAATATATAAAGGTACAATAGAGAACTTGTTAAATGTTTTTCCTGGTTATGATTAATTAATATTATTTTGTTATAAGAAGGAAACAGTACAGGTTATATTTGATAGTTTAAACAATTCAATTTTCGATTCTACAAATTTGCAAATTACACTGATCTTAAGTGGAATTGTGTCTTTGTACCATCCCACTTCCAACAAAACAATTACTGGCAGCATTTGGTTGGATTTACTCCCAGCTGTCCTATCAATTCTCTGTTATGTTGTATTATGTAAGAATAAATTGCCTGACTATTACTAAAGGTTTTCCTTTACTGAGTTTTGTCTTACAAAAGGTCAAAATGGTACTACTAAAAGTACCATCAGAACCCCCAACTGGATAAATTGTCTTCTCAAGGGAAATCTCTTACTCCACTGGCTACTTGGGCTGACACAATGGGTCTCATAGATGTATGGAGATGGAGAAACCCAGATGTTCAACAATATTCATGCCATTTTGCGACATATAAAACCCTGTCTAGAATTGATTTTGCACTAGCCTCCTCTGAGTTTACACCCTGGGCACTATCAGCTACTTATCTGCCCCGAGCATTTTCAGACCACTCACCTTTATTGTTAACATTACAAATAGGGGTTGCAGCTTCAGACAGATTATGGAGACTTAGCCCTCTTTGGCTAAAAAACCTTGAGGTGCAAGAGTCAGTCACCCAGGAATACAGTGAATATTGGGCCTTAAATGGTAACTATACGTCTTCTGCAGTGAGTTGGGTTGCCTCTAAGGCAGCGACCAGGGGTTCCTTAATCGCAGCTATTAGTAGGGCATGGAGTAACACAAAAAATGGGGTGGAAGAGGCAAAACAAAATGTATGCACTGCTGAACAAGCCTTCACTACTGATCCGACTGAGGCTAATCACATCTCCCTTTGCAAAGCCCAAAGGGCGATGGAGTTAGTTAACACCACTCTCACACAGAAAAAACTGTTATACACCTCACAACGCTTGTTTGATCAAGGGGAAAAAGCAGGAAAGATGTTGGCTTATTTAGCTAAGGCAGCCTCGCCCACTACATTAATTCCTAGAATTAACAATAGTACAGGAGATATAATAGAGACTCCCTCTGAAATAACTGAGGTGTTTAGGGAATTTTATGCCACTCTGTATGAATCTCAATTGTCCTGCTCTCTTGAAGAAATTACAAATCATATTGCTTCACTTTCATGTCCGCAGTTAGACCGCCAACAACGAGAATTTCTAGAGAACCCAATCACGACTCAGGAAATAAAAGATGCCTTGCATTCATTCCCTGCTAACAAAACCCCTGGACCAGACGGTCTCCCGGCTGAATGGTACAGGCTGGTGATGACAGATTTAGTCCCTAATTTCCTTAAGACACTTGAGGCCTCTCAACAGTCGGGTAGACTTCCACCATCTATGTATTCGGCTATTATTGTGTTGATTCACAAACCTGGAAAAGACCCTGACCTGTGCGACTCGTACCAACCCATCTCCCTAATAAATTCCGATGCCAAAGTGCTTGCCAAAATCTTGCCCAATAGGTTGCTGAAAGTTATCTCCTCAATTGTACATTATGACCAATCTGGCTTTATGCCCAATAAGTCCACCTCTATCAACCTGCGTAGATTGTATGCAAATTTACAGATTACTCATGATAATCCTGGTTCTCGCATAGTGGTGTCTCTAGATTCGGCCAAAGCTTTTGATACAGTGGAATGGCCCTTTATATGGGAGACCCTTAAGGCATTTGGCATTGGCCCTTGATTTATCTCCTGGATACAGCTGCTCTATGTGGAGCCGGTCGCACAGGTCAGGGTCAATAATTAAACATCCAAGCCCTTTCGTCCCTATAGGGGCACCTGCCAGGGTTGCCCGTTGTCCCCCTTATTGTTCGCCATGGCGGTAGAACCCTTGGCTCTCGCGATTCGTAGTGCTCATAACATTTCAGGCCTCAAATATAAAACATTTGAGGAACGCATAGCGTTATACGCTGACAACATTCTGTTATTTCTGGCTGATCCCGATTTATCCCTACTTACTGCACTGACCATTGTCCAGGAATTTGGGAGATACTCAAGTTTGAAGATTAACTGGGATAAGTCCCTCATACTGCCTCTTGATAATATTCCCCAACACTTACGTCCCTCTAACAGTCCACTTATTTGGGCTTCTAGAGTTAAATATCTTGGGGTCAATGTCAGCCTTAACGAACTTGACTTTATGGATCTTAATCTAATCCCTCTGCTAGGAAAATTCACTACGGCAGTCACGTCCTGGAAACAATTGCCGCTTACTATGTGGGGGAAAATAAACCTTTTTAAAATGATTTACTTGTCTAAATTTTTGTATCTGTTTAGGAACTCTCTGACCAATATTCCTACCTCCTATTTTAAGAAAGTGAACTCCATTCTAATTTTATTTGTATGGTCAGGCAAACAATCGAGGCTCTCCTGGAAATTGTTAGTTGCTCCAATACCGAAGGGTGGTTTGGGGGTTACCGGACCTTTGGGGCTATTACTTAGCAGCACAACTGTCTCATATCCACACCTGGTTCAACCCTGATCCGGAGGACCCTAACATGCTCCTACACGCCCTCATATTGGGATCGATAGAGTCACTTTCACTGTGTCCCATGCGCAAATTGAGGGACTCTAACTATTTACCACCTGTACTGAAGGCCCCTTACCTAGCCTAGCAGGAGGCTCTCCGTATATTTGGGATCAAGCCATATCTCATTTCATCCCATACTCCACTCTGGGGGAGCTCTCATCTTCCTCATTTCAGGAATCTCCTAGACTTTGTATATTGGCCTAATTTACAAATTAAATGCCTGAGAGATTTGCTTGACCAGGGCACACTCCTGACTCTGCCCCAGCTCCAGGAAAGATATCCAAACCACCCAATTGACCCTTTTAGATATATGCAATTGAAACATGCCTTTAGAGGACAATTTGGTGGATATAACCCAATTTACCATAAGTTTGAGGTCAACAATGTGCTCCATTCCCCGGATCCTCGGAAGTTGGTCTCGGTTTTATATAAGTCCCTATTGGAGGCAAAACCTTCTCCCTTTCAGTTAGCCTTTGCAAAATGGCAGTTGATTTTACCCTCGATCACAGAAGATATGTGGGAAGAGGCTACTGACAGAGTGTATTACTATCTGATCTCCACACGTGATAGGTTGATTAGCTTCAAAATCCTACATCTGTACTATTACTCCCCTAAAAGACTCAATAGAATTTTTCTGAATATATCTCCAATGTGTCCTCGCTGCTCATGCCTCTCCGCAGACTTCTTTCATGTAATATGGGTGTGTCCCAAAGTTCAGAATTTTTGGAGTAGAGTGGTACAATGTCTCAGTGAATATTTGGATTTGCCTCAGGTCATTTCTCCCGAAGCTTGTATCCTGATCTAGTCCCTCAAAAGTATACGAGAATCCTATATAGGACATTACTGTTTTATGCTAGGAAAGCCATAATTCAACACTGGTTACAACCTGCACCTCCCTCTTTTGACCACTGGATAAATCTAGTGAATCATATGCTTCCAATGATTAAGATAACGTATGAAGCTCGTGGCATGCCTGATAAATTTGGCAAAATTTGGGAGAAATGGCTTGATGCTTTTCCTCTGCAAAATGGCGGGTAACTCATCCAACCATTGTCATTTTCCTGCTGTATCATTGTGTAACTGTAAAGTTCTTGTGTTGATACTCGGACTCTATGCTATACGTTGATTCTATGCTTTTTAATGTCTTGTCAAATGTGCAATAAAAACTTTCGAAAAAAATTCGGATTTGTGAGTTTTGACCAAAAGAAAATTGAAAATTTGAATTCACCATTCAACCTTAATAAATCTGCTTCCTTAATTAATGGTCATCTCGTCTAAACTTGTAACTCATGGTCAATAACATGTAATTGGAGGGATGAAGAGTATTAATCGTCTTTTGCAAACCTATATTGCAATACAGTTTTGTGACAAATCAAAAGTCCAAATTATCTTCTGTAATTATTTAACATTCCCCATCTTTGTAGCGTTTCAAAGACTCCCATTAAAACTTACCTTTTTCCAAGCTTAAACATCAACCTATTAACTTCTCCCACCTTCCTTACAAAAGTCTTTAATTCACAAATTCACCAACACATCTGCTTTCTTACACAGCAGCCTTCTAACATCACATGATTCATCTCCCAATTAACAGTCAGCACCTACATACAACTACATATAGGGGCACATTTACTATTGGTCAAATATCGAGGGTTAATTAACCCTCGATATTCGACCGTTGAAGTAAAATCCTTCGACTTTGAATATCGAAGTCGAAGGATTTATCGCATTTCCTTCGATCGATGGATTCTAATCCATCGTTGAACGATTTTCGTTCAATCAAAAAGAGCTAGGAAACCCTATGGGAACCTTCCCCATAGGCCAACATTGGTGCTCGGTATGTTTTAGGTGGCGAAGTAGATGGTCGAAGTTTTTTTTTTTAAAGAGACAGTACTTCGACTATCGAATGGTCGAATATTCAAAGATTTTTACTTCGAATCGGTCGATTCGAAGTCATAGTCGAAGGTCGAAGTAGCCAATTCGATGGTGAAGTAGCAAAAAAAATACTTCGAAATTTGAAGTATTTTTTATTCTAATCCTTCACTCGAGCTAAGTAAATGTGCCCCATAGTATTTTATACCATGCATCTGACGTATTCTCACTTCTTTTGGATTGTAAGGTCTTGCAGGACCTTAGAAATTGCTCAGATGTGCAAAGAATATTTTTTCCCTTGAACTGTGGCAATGGAGTATACTGTGTTATCTAAAGTGATCTAAACTCATTTAATGCATTTAAACTTCTCATTAGCATACCATTGTTCACAAATTAGATGGGATGTTGTGATAGGTGGGTTAAATGCATTTAGATATTGTGTGTTAAATACACAAACCAAAGTTGCTTCATCTGTAGTTTTTTGTTCGATCAAGACAAGGAGATGCAATCTGTGTTTTACAAAATAGTTTCCTTTTGGAAAACTAGAAACAAATGCACATTCACAGGTAAAGGTATGTCTAGTATACATTCTCCTGGAGGAGAATAGCAATTCAAATATTTGAATAAGTCATACCATCACTGGGAAGTCATGCAGATAAGTGCAGGTATGGTATATTCCAAAATGAAAGTCTACCAGCTTCAGTCAATGCAGTTTTTTTTTTTCATTTGAATGGAAGCAGGGCCAGAGCTCTGTAAGAGCAGAAAACATTTTAAGAAATGTGTATCCTAGAAACACATATGGAAGACAGAATGTAAGATATTCATAACTTTAGGATATTCAGATTGAGAATAAGAATTAAAGCTACAAGGAAGCTAAAAGATGATGTACTCTCCTATTCATGTTGATCCTTACTGAAGATAAGGGAGAAGTAGTGTATTAAATTAATAGTATTGCTTTATGGATATGCATTAAAGGTTTAAACCTTCAGGTTAATTTTTAGTTTGTTATAGATGGCCTATTCTTAACAACATTTATTTATTTTTAATTATTTGCCTTCCTCTTCTGATCAGGACTGGAACTAGGGGTAGGCAGAAGAGGCATGCAAAGGTGAAGGGGCACCGAGCAGGTACCTCTTCTCCCTTGCTGCCCCTAGTTCCTAGCTCCTGAAGTCATGCTCACCTGCCTCTGATGCCCGCTGCAGGATAAGCCAAGTACTTTATAGTACTCTTTCAGCTCCTGCCTCAGGCAACTCCTGCCTCTGAGGTGCGGGAGCGCACAAACACGCAGACGTACACACACGCATGTGCACAAACGTATGCGCACAGACTGGGGCAGGGTGATGCATACGCCATTCCTTGGGTGTGATCCAGAAGCTTGATATCTGTCAGGAGCTTACCGCTGCCTGAAGTCCGTGCGATGTCGCTTTTCTGCGATATGCGCTCCACCGATGCGGGTCAGTGACGTCATGATGTGTGCATCATGACGCTGGCGCAGGGGTTTCGATTGACGCAGCGTGATGACATAGGCGATCCTACTTCTTGCGGCGCAGAGATCTCCACAGTGCTCGGACATCGTTTTCTTGGCTAAAACTCTGAGTGAGTAACTTAATTCTTATTGATATACTGGTTTTGACTCTGCTTTTGCCTCGACTTCTCCTTATCCTAATCCTTGGAACCCTTGCTTGGACTTTGATTCCCTGTTGCCGACCCTGCTATTGCCTTGATTACTCTCCTGCATTAACCCTTGAAACCTCTGCTTGGATTTGATTTCCTGTTGCCGACTCTGCTTGTCCCTGTTACGCTTTACTGCATTAACCCCTGAAACTTTGCATGGACTTGATTATTGTTGCCAATCCTGCTTGCCTACCGACTACGCCTCAGATTAACCCTTGTGGATCCTGTTTCTGAATATCTTCTGTCTTCTACTGGGACACCCATCTGGCTCGTGTGTATTGCTGTGATTGTGACCATTCCTGTCTGTCTGCACTGATCTTCACTCCATTCAGGTTACACCACCTGCGACTGACATTAAGGTGATTGCCGAAATCCACGCACAATTCTACAGTTTCTTGCCGCAGCTGTTTACACCATTAATTCACCCTTCTCTGTACTCATCTGCAGCCACAAA
Organism: Xenopus petersii; assembly: GCA_038501925.1. Lineage (NCBI taxonomy): Eukaryota > Metazoa > Chordata > Amphibia > Anura > Pipidae > Xenopus > Xenopus petersii. Next base: position 38,758,972 of record CM076677.1, read on the forward strand.
ACTCAGCACTGGAAGTACTTCACGGGGTCGGTGTTCCCTCTTAAAGACTTACGGGCTCCCATACCTCACCTGCACTAACCTCCCTCTGTACCTCGTTGAGGGTGTGTTGGAGGAGGGGCTGTAAGGGTTGTCTTCCTCAACGCCAGTGGTTCCCTCCTGCTCGGTAAGTCTGACAATATCATACCAAACCCCTTTACCATATCACAGTCCCAAAAAGGTATGTACAGTTTGGGGGGAGAAGAGCAACATGTGCTTTAAATAATTAAGGGATTTGATATCCTTTCTAATTTATATATATTTTATTACAGGGGTTTATATTATTATTCCCTTTACTATCATCAATCAGTTGTGAAGTTGAAGTGTTGTTTATATTTGAGACATCAAGCAGACTTCAGTTTTTTTCCATGCACTTCTGCAATGTATTATATGCTACAAAGATTTTTTTCAGACCTTTCAAAAAATGCAATTGTAAAAAAAAAAAGCTTTATTGAGTATATATCTGCCATTTGTTAGGTTGTTATTGATCACTGTATATTGTGTAAGGCCTATTCTCAACCTGCTGTGTATGTTATTGCAGTATTTTGTTTGCAGTCCATATTATCTATGGGCTGCTATTGTGCAATGTGTAATCTTTAGATAGCAGAATGATCAATTCTCAAGTCTGATGTTCAACTGATCATATAGCTTGGGCAGTGCTCAGGATGAGCTCATAGCAGTATGTAATCTGTTTACATAATCACTCGTAGCATAAACAGAAAATAGACAAAACCACAATGGCAGGTATGTGACAGCCTTTGCTCTTGACATGTGCTGTTAAATCTAAGGAAGACATTAATTTATTCTTCAGTAAATGGAAGTCATATTCAATTGGGATCAAAATTATGGTAAAAAATAAATTACATTCAAATGCAATTCATTCTCAACACACTAGCTACAGGCTTTCTTTGCATATGCGGATGGATTTGCCACATTACTTATAATTTTTGTTAAATTATTTGAATATAAGTGAGTAAAGTTAACACGGCAGTTAAAATAAACCCTCTGGACACAACACATACCGAGAGAAAAGTTTTAAAAGAATACTCTCTGACATTTATAATGTAAGCATTTTAAGTGAGCAATGATAGCGTTGTCATTCTGACACAATATCCAACAATAATATACATATATATACAGTATTCTTTTTTTTTTTTTAGCAGCATAATGTTCATTGGTGGATATAATGACATATGGCTAGTGATAGGCAAATTTATTCTCCAGGCGTGAATTTCCACAATTCACCACTGGTGAATAAATTCGAGAAACCGCTGTGAAAAGTCGCCAGCAAAAACAAGACGCCGGTGCAGTTTTGTGAATTTTTCACTGGTTCGTGAATTTCACTGGAAATTCGGGAATTTTTCACTGAAGCAAAGTGGCCCAAATTCGCCCATAACTACATATGGCTAATCTCAAGTAAGGACCAGCTAGGTATAGTAGCGATCTCTTATGTAATTCTAGCTTTGAACTTTGCCTTGGGGTGAGGCTGGCACGGTCCTATTTCTTAAAATGTGAATAAATGCTGCGGTCATTTTACCCCATTTCTGGGCTCCCTGTGTCTCATTACAGTATGTAACAATGGGGTTACTGGGATGGCTGAAAGTAAAGGGTCAATTGAGGAATCCCCTTTTCAATATTTTACAAGAAGCACTCTCTACAATCTCTTGGAAATCAATATTTTTGGACCATATTTTAGTATACAGTATTGCTAATTTTTCCCCTGAGTAAATATTAAGAACAAAGCTAGGTAATTTGATATGTTTATACAGTATACAGGGGAGCTTTATGGATATTTAAAGAACTGGAAATATGTAAAATATATTACATTTGAAAGATAAATTCGATGAAAGATAGATCAGATAGACACATGATAGCCAGATAGGTAGATTAGATATACAGGTAACAGATAGATAGATCCAATGATACAATGTCATGTAACTATACAAATTTTATATAATTTAGATCTGTATGCTGTATGTGTCAGAATACATAGGGGCAGATTTATCAAGGGTTGGATTTTGAGTTTATGGGAGTTTGTAAAAACGCCCATCAACTCCCATAAACTCGAAAATCAAAAAAAAAAAAAAATGACCAATCAAAATGTATTAAAAATTTTTTTTTTTTTTTTTAAAAATGGGTGAATAGGATTGAGCTGCAAATTCAACTTGAGGTTTTTCACCCAAAGATTACTCCAAATTGATTGTAGGAGGTCCCCCATAGGCTAAAACACCAATCTGGCTAAATAGTCGAATTTGAATTCTTAAAGGGACAATACATGATACATTTCAAAATTTCAATTTCGAATTTTTTTTAAATTCAAATCAAATTTGGACTATTCTCTAGTCAAATTACACAAAAATAAACTTGATAAAATACTCAATAAAACTCAATTAAAATTTTCAATTTAACCCTTAATAAATCTGCCCCATAGTGTTGTAAGAGGCACTAGTACCATTTTCATAGCTCACATGTAATGATACTTCACGGTGTATGTTTATGTTATTGTGTAACTTACAAATGGAAGCAGTGCAAAATATTCTAGTGTATGGAGTGTGTACCTACTGTAGTTTAAATGAATTTTTATGGAAAATACATATTGTGCAATGGTGGAAGAAATCTGTTTAAACTTATCATCAGTTCTGCAAACATAATATGTGTTATCTTATTAAAGCATCTGCAGCACATGACAACAACCTTTGTCTCAATAAAAAGTAGTGGTGTATCCTGATCCAAATTCATCAATAAGGTCGCTACTACAACATACCTTTCTACCTCAAAGTATCCTATAAGTCAAAAGATGTAGATGTATAAATAGGGAGATGTAGATGGATTTGTCCTTGCTGCTACAACAGAGAGACATCTTACACATACTTTTTAATTAAATGTAAAAATTAAAAGCAAAAAAATAAAAAGAATTAAGATGACTGTTAAATGCATTAAGTCCACAAAACTGCAAAAATTTAGAATATTAATTCTTTCATTAAAACATTAGAGTTTCTAAACATATGTTCATCGTTTCTACATTCATATGCAACATTAGTTTGAAATGATTGCATGCTTTTAAAAGAAGTTATTATTTTATGTACACATAAAACTAGAACTACTTTAATAGACATTTTTAAGACATAACACCTGCCACTGTATTTAAATAAGCTTGTTAGCGCTTCAGTAAATCACTGCAGCAATTCCAAGGGGATGCCATTGTTCCTGATCATTATAGCTGCTAGATGATATAATACACAGCAGTCTAGAAACAAAAAACAGTTTTTAACAAATTGACAAACTGCACCTACTCTGAACTCCTTGCATAATTATACTGTCAATTATTTTATCACCAAGTTAAAAAGGGTTCTATGATGTAGATTTCATTAACTTGTTTAAAGTAATACTATTTTTTCCTGTAAATTGCTAAGAAACCTTTGTAACTTCCAGTCATGTATCATTAGCTTTACTATAAGTACATATTTCTGGTTGCTATCATACACATCAATTTATAATATCAGGGGTGCCTAAAATGTAAATTGGGTTCTACCAGTAGACCTTTAGCTGGTGATCAGTAGATCTCAAGACACTGTCAACAAACAGCTTGTCTATATCACCCTCTTATGTCACACTTTTCATTCAGATATTTATTATGTTAAGGTACATAAGAAATAGTTGTTTGTAAAATATAGCAATATACAATCATCATAAATCAATATAATATAGAAGTAATATTTTCTATGCAACAGTGCTAACAATGATTTTATGGATGTAGATCATAATGGGACAACATCACTAAAAGTAGACCTCACATTAGTAAAGTATGGAAACTCCTGTACTATATGTTATTATTGTGGACATTATCTAAAAAAACACTAGTATGTTATATACTATCTAAACATACTCGAATATAAGCTGACCCGAATATAAGCTGGGGTACCTAATTTTACCTACAAAAACTTGTAAAACTTATTGACTCGAGTATAAGCCTAGGGGTGAGAAATGCATTTTAGGACATCTTCAGCAGATGCATGCACTCTGCTAGGGAATAACTTGCCTCTTACTGATCCGAAGAGGCTGCAGTCACAGCTCTGTGCTACCCACACTTGCTGTTGTAAAGGTATACATACATTACATACACATACATACACCAGCCTGCACACTTACTTGGCCACAGCTCATCTCTAGTGCGAGTGCTTTTCATTTTCCTACTTTATGAAATTGAACAGTGGAGCTTTTTATCTTAATTAATTTATGGTACCTTATTACATCCCATACTTTCTTAATAAACTTGGAAATATTTTAATCTATTTATTAGCACTGCACTTTATCACAATCATATCATTAATTTTCACTTATTTATAATCCTGTTTCAAGTTGTCCTCAGTATGTAATTTATCTATTTATCTGTATTTATTAACTTGAGGAACTTGGTAGCACTTTTTAGGAGTATAGGACCCAATTAAGGGTTTTTTATCCTCACAATTGTGTTTTTTTCAATTTATTAATTAATGAATTATCAATCAATTGACCAAAAATGATGGCACTAATTAATTTTGCACAGCACTTTAAAATAGAAAAATTAATTCATCAATTGGTGGATATTAAATTGATAATTATTGATTGTACCAGACGGCTGTATATTAAAAAAAATCCTAAAGTTGTATTTACAATTGAAGGTGTATGACCCGTTGAGTTAATTGGATTGGGCAAGGTTCTTTGTTATCTCTTTTTTTCTTGTGAAACGTATTATACTGACCTTTGGTCAGACCTTTGCCACAACCAAAAGTATAAAATAACTTTAAAGATTTATCAAGCGTGCCATCCGTTATCTTTTATAAACAAAAATGACCCTAATATATACTAAAACAATACTACAGTACATCTCTAAAATAAATCTTAAAAATACAGTTTAACATATTTTTCAACATGTTCATTAGATGGTTGCTAAGGTATTCAGATGCAAATAGCAAAGATTACACCTCAACGTGTGAATATCACAACTCACTTTAAATTTAAATCTTTGTACAATGCAAAGCTAGGTTTTTTTCTTATATGCCAAATGTCAGATTTTTTCACTTAATTTCACTATGAAATGTTTACATTGAAATGATAAATACAAATGTGTGCTTGTAAAGATAAAACCAGATAAATGAAAGCTTTGAGATGGGTAAGGAAAAACTGATAAAAAGGTCAATAACACCAAAATATTTAAAATATTTACTCTCCTTTTAAAGGTTATATCTGTTTGCCTGGAACCTACTAATATGATATTTTATCAGAACCAACAATTCTATTGTATATATATATATATATATATATAGATATAGATATAGATATATATATATAGATATAGATATATATAGATATAGATATATATAGATATATATAATATATATATATATATATCTATAAACTTTAAACCTGTACAGAGCCATTACTGATATTTGATAAAATTTTGATCTCTGTTGATATGCATTTAAGGGGTCGAATCATTATACTGTATTCTGGGCAATTTAATTGCTATACAGATATGGAACTTTTTGAAACTTTGGTGGTAGCTCCAATTACTACACATCAATTTGTTTACACACATTTTATCTGAACATCTGTTGTAAAAACACAAATCTTACTAATGCAATTTTAATTGCACATGAAACCCAGTTTTTTGTGTTACCAACCTTTAAGATGGGTTGGCAATTGGTCTCAATAAATTAGATATGTAATTATTCAATTTGCTTGTATGTTCAAGCTAAAGTATTAATTCTGTAATCCAGGGTTTTGCTGATTAATATATGCACATTACTAGACCAAGTAATATGTTGGAAATTTTGTATCAAATAGTCAGTACATGTATTGGAAATCTTATACGGAACATTTTTTATAGTTGAAATAATCTGGAAATGAGGTATCGGATTTTAAGCACCATATCTAAAATATACCAAAAGAAATGTAAATCAATAAAACATGGTTTGTGTGGATTTATATTATGTTTTGAACATATTGGCAGGGTGTATGAGTCAGCATTTGCTATATGTGTGTTTGTGTGTGTGTTTGAAACTTTCTCTATGCCAAGACTAAGGGGCTTTTGCTGTTCAAGGTTTTTTTGCAGAAAATATCACAAATCCAAATTCATGTTTCTGGAACTCAATATTTCAAGACTCAATAAGCAGAAAAAACTGAACTCAAATAAAAAAAATTGACACCAGCTGGCAAGTTCATGTAGAAGTGAGAGTTGTTAAGGCAAAATTCGAATTATTTTCCAATTTGTGTTTTAGAGATATATTTCAAATTCGGCAGATTTATTGAAAATGATTGGCAGAATGTGAATTCATTGCTCCTTAGTTGTTTTTTTCCACATTTCTATGCTATCAAGTTTTTTGTAATTTAAGTTTTTATAATAAATAAGTACACATTTGTTTATATAAATCAGTCTCCATGCTGTATTTTCAACAATTTGGGGGCATATTTACTAAAACTTGTATTTTTCTAATTGAATTTAACTCCCAACCACAATCTGGCTTAATTAACTAACAATTTGGATCACAAATTGTCAAATTGTTTCAAATTGTAGGCCGGAAAACTTTATTTGATTATCTAATGAATCATGAAGGCACAAAACTTCTTCCAATTGTTAAAGGAACAATCTGCCTGAACTTTTACATGACTTTGACAGGTTTTAGTTAACGTATTTTCAGATTCTGATTTTTAGTAGCTCCGAAGCATAATCAATCTCAGAGAATTAATAAATTTCGAAAGGTTTTCCTTGAAAAAAATCAAATTTTTTCCCTTTGAAAACTCAACCACAAAAATGTGAGGCTTCATAAATTGGCCCCCTAATGTTGTAATTAAAAATATTATAGATAGATCAATGATAGTACAATAGGTTGATGATAGATCAATAGTTCAATGATACATCCAGTAATAATACTTTTCGATAGAAAGATAGATAGATTTCCATTTGACAACTTTAAAGACAGACATTACAATTTGAGATTTCTTATTGATTTTTCTTAGAGCAGCATATTCATCACAAAATGTATTGAAATGTTGTGAAACTTTTCTTACATTTTTTAAAATTCTCAGGTATGCAGCATTCATTATGTATGTAAATTTACTTGCATAAAGTACCATAGTCTTAGGGCTAGGCCAAACTGAGCGTTTTGGGGAGATTTGGTCGCCTGGCGACTAATCGCCTCGTCTTTGCGGTGACCAATCTCCCCCAAACCGGCTAAAATGAAAAAACGCAGGCGCTAATAACACCCGGTGATTCATTTTCCGAAGGCGCCCAAAGTTTCGGCAACTTCGGGCGACTTCGGAAAACGAATTGCCGCATGTGATTAGTGCTGGCGTTTTTTCATTTAAAACATTCGTGTTTTTAAAGCACCAGTAAAGTTATAAAGTTTTTTTATTTTTACATGTAAAGTTTGGACGATCTATTAATCCATCGCCTACAAATAAGTCATTTCTTGGTAGCAAAAGTATTATATAAGAAAGGTTTTAATTTAATCCTATTTAATATTAATTTAGAGAATTTGACCCATGTTTATATGTCTGTGAACTAAAAACATTGTGTTCTACACAGCATATCTGCTATCTGCTACGTAAACAAGGACATTTTAACCAATGCGGGTACATTACATTCAAATGCATTTCATTTTCAGTGCAACTGGGTCTTTAAATTGTAAAAGAGAAATTGGCATAACAAGTAGAGCAAATCAAAAGCAAACTGCTTTATAATTATTTTCATTTAATAATGACCATTTGTGCATAGTTCACCTTGCATATTTTAACCATGAATCTACTGCACATGTTCAAGCATTTAGATTGCAATGCCAAAATGGTTTGCTGCTGTGAGGCCTAATCTATGAAATGAATTTTATTTGTTAATGTACTTTTACATGCTTTAGATCTATATATGTACTCAAACTCTGCAGAATAATTTCATGATTATCTGTCAACTAAATCAAATTCACATTTTTCTACCCAAAAGAAAATTATTTTTTTTTATCTTAATTAGCAGAGTTATGGTTGTCTGAAAACTGCAAGTTTGAAAAATATTATATGTGTATTTGTGGCGTGAATTAAATCTAATGAGGCTTGGGATACTTTAATAGATCATAGAAGAAGCTCTTGATTCAGAGAACCAAAGGACACAAAATCAGGGATTGCAGACTTGAAACCTTTCACAAGCTGTGAACCACAAATTAAACAGTAAACGTAACTTAATATACTCCCTGCTGACTGCTACTATACTGTATGTTTCATTTATCATTATAACCCATGAGTATCGTATTTGAGACTTGGGGTAGCTTTTTTTAGGGCTTCAGCCTGTAAGAAAAGGGGTTTATGATTCTTAGCTCATAACATGCTTCCAATTAAATAACTGAAACAAGAGATGGAACTATGGCAATCCCATTACCAATTTTGCACACCACTGTTGCAAAGCCCATGAGGGGTCAGGCTCTAGAGCAGTTGTACTCCCTGCCCCCTAGATACACCAGATACATTACAGATTATAACAGTTAGGGGCAGATATATTATATATAAGTGTCAAATTTTCAAGTTTTGGTCAAAACTCACAAATTCGAGTTGGGAATAATCCAAACTCAAATTCAAATTCAAGATTTATCATACCTGGACCCTGGGAACAACTCCAATTCAAATATTCGCCACCAAAACCTGCTGAGTTTATGTAGAAGTCAATGGCAGAGGGCCAAAGACTCATTTGAAGTTGCCTTGCTGACATTCCATGTTTTTTTGGAAGAAAAAACTTTATTTGAGTTTAGTTGACTTTGATTATAGTTTTCGTGTCGTGAATATTAGTTCGAATTTTAGACGTTCGAGACTTTTCTTAAATAACCTCCTAATCGAGTATATTTGAATTTATTAGAGTAAAAAAAACCCACATAAACTCGAAATTCGACCTTTGATAAATCTGCTCCTTAAAGTACCATAATTTTAAATCGTATCCAAGACTAGAATAGTATCAATGTCATTAAAAAAAAAATCCACCCTTCATGCCTTCACACATATTTTGGAAACTGCTAACCTACAATGTTTTGTGCAATACAACCACGATGTGTGTAGGCCTATCTTGGAAAGTCCTTTGAAAAAATTAAATATACATGCTTCAAAACCATTACACTCCCTGGGCATTAAGATTTAGAGAAAATTGATCCGATATCTAAAACAAGTCAGCTATGCTGTATTTTTAACATATTTGAATATTAGAACTTTTAGATATGTACAGTATGGTGTTTTTTTTTAAATTTATTTTCATATGTATTTTGTTTTCATAATTCCCAATGTTTTTCCCTTTACAGATTTTTACTAAATTTACAGTGCAGTACAGAAGAAGATTATTTTATATCCATAATGATGCAGTTGTAACCAATACTAAATGCTAATATTAACATATTTCTGAATTTACTAAATGGGAATTCAATGAGAAAAGGACAAAAATACATACATATTGCTATTTTTTAATCCAAATATTCCCAGAATTCTTGTAAAAATTGAGGGAGGCTGCTAAGACGAGTGTTTTTGAACTTGAGCACAATTTAATGTTGTGGATGCTCATTGTCATCTTTGTTAGATGATACAAAAGTTGAGTTATGGTCAATAGGGTGAATTTTGTCATTTCTAGAGCTGTGTTACCCCACTGTTGACACACTAATATGCTATTCATAGAGATAAATATAATTTTGTGAATAGGATATAAGTGCATATAATTTTGCACTTAGAATTTGCATTTTTGCTCATAAATTAGCTTTTTTGTTTCTGCACAACATATTTATGGATCTAATAAACTGGAACCCTTAATTTATTTAATTGTTGCTGTGTTGGCACTTATACAAAAAATGGCTAATTGAAACAGATTACTAATATTCATTTTGACTTTTTTCATGGTTGACTTAAGTCTTAGTCCATATGCTAATGCTAGATAATTTAACCGAACAGTGGGATACTTAATGTAAACTATGGGAAATCAATATAAAACCCAGCAGTATCAATACATCTAAATAATGTGGTATTAAAGTTTGATTTATCCCAGTGGGTAAAAAAGTGCATTCATTTGGCCTATATAATTCAACAGTTAAGTGCAACCATGTAACTAGGTGACATACCTGTTTAAACTATGCCAAAGGAATGGACGGCACTCCACTTGAAGAGGAAGAAAGGTATTTATTGCAAGCTAAAAATAGGGATCAAACGCCCTGGGCGTTTGATCCCTATTTTTAGCTTGCAATAAATACCTTTCTTCCTCTTCAAGTGGAGTGCTGTCCATTCCTTTGGCATAGTTTGTATCAAGCGGTGGGGACGCTGCGGACCGAGCACCCCTGAAGAGGGACAGGAGCTGCTATAGGAGGGGAGGCTGAGCGGTCTCCTAGGAGTGGCAGAGGAGTAGTTTTCATACCTGTTTAACCCTAATAATATTTAACCATATTTGGAAAATGGCTAAATGGGGGTAGTAGCTGCCCTACAGATACAGCATGTAAGAAAACTCAAATAATGTTGGCAAAACCACGGCAAGTAATTCCAGTGTGACCTTTTCCTTTATAAACCAATGACTTTATAAGTTTCAGTATGTGTTTTCAAGCATTCCCTTAAAAAGTTCTAGTATGGTAACTAGTTTATTTCATTATTAAAGATGTGCATGCTGCCTGATCATCATGCCTAGTGATATAAAAGAATTAAAACAACAGCCAATTTAAATTATGTACAGTTGTGTTCAGAATAATAGTAGTTTGTTAAAAAATAAAGCCCAAAATCCGTATACAGGTATGAGATTTGTTTCCCATAGACTCAATTTTATCCAAATAATACCATTTTTTTTAATTTTATCCAAATAATACAATTTTTTAAAATTAATTTCCCTTTTTACTGTAATAATAAAACAATAACTTGATCCAAACTAAGATATAATTAATCCTTAGTGGAAGCAAAATCAGCTTAATGGGTTTATTTAAAGTATGATTTTCTAGTAGACTTAAGGTAGACTTAAGGTATGAAGATCCAAATTACAGAAAGATCCACTATCTGGAAAGCCCTAAGTCACGAGCATTCTCAGGGCCGGATTTACATAGCAGGCGCCCCTTGGCCCACTGCCGTTCATCACCAGTGCCCCCCATTATTCATGCAAATTTTCATAATCGGGACCTGAGCAATGTGGATTGGGCATGGGAAATTTACAAAATGATTGTATCTTCTGCACATCCCCAGTGTTTTTGAACCAATGTAGGTGTGGTTGGGCAGCATGCCGCCCCCCTAAAATCCGGGCCTGAGCATTCTATATAAAAGGTCCCATGCCTATAATAGCTTTTATTTCCATACACACAAATGCATTGGGAACACTGCACATTTTATTCCAAATCAAAACATGAAGAAAAATGTATCAAATTTATGTTATTCCTTTATAGAAAGTAAAGAAAAGGGATTATTAGGCTGTTCATTCTTCTTTACAAACTCAAACATTCACTGTATAAACTGAAAAATGTTTAAAGGTTTTGCTTTCCTTTGAATCACTGAAATAATATTTAGTTGCACCTGTTAAATTCCACAATTCATCATTTCTTGGTTTTGCCTCAGAAACAGCATTTTGGATGTCACCCCACAAGTTTTCTATTGGATTAAGGATTGGGCTGGCCACTCCATAACATCAATCTTGTTGGTCTGGAACAAAGATTTTGCTCATTTATTGGTGTGTTATTCTATTGTGTTGTGTCCGGGTTGCTAATAGTGGTTGCAAATAGTTCCATATAGTAGCATTACTGTTCTTTTCATGCCATGCAGCTACTTAATACCAATGATTCCAATGCAAATGATAAATAAAAAGGAAAAACACTGTACCAAAAGTACCAGCATATTCTTATTGAGACATACAAGGGAATACAATTTTTAAATATTGCATGTTAAAGTGTTTCATTTAAGCACAGAAGGCTGTTTTAATGAGAAAATACAATGGTCTCAGAACTTACTGTGTGTATGGGCTCTACCTACACTTCAAGCTAAATATTGTATGAACCTAAACCATTTAAGATGATGTGAAGGAGAAATTATCTTAGCTACCCAGATGCTTCTTCATGTCTTCACTTAGGCTGCTGGAAGAGGAGTAGTGCTTTAGAAAAGGCAATTCTGCAAGGAACACAGTCTTCTTGGTGTTTTCCTGCTGAAACCTTTTAACACTGTGAGCTACAAACCTGTGGGCCAGCCCAAACACAATGCATTAGAATCTTAAAGCCTAAGGTTGTACTAGATCCACTAGGCTGTGGATATTTCAACATACCCCAGCACAAAGCACTCTTCCTAAAAGGGAATATTAGAATGTATTCATGCACAAACCATCAATTACCACACAGTAGAAATGGAGGAGAACAGTTTGGAAACTTTTAGAATTAAACATAAATCTACGTGGTGTATTATTCCTATTAATGCAGAATGCATCATTTTACCTTCATGAAAAATGTATTGGAAAGAGGTAGGTTGAAGATAGTAGTAGTAGATTTAATGTTTTCAACGTATCACCTTACTAATATAAAGATTTTTTTTGCAATTAATCTGTTTGGACTGGCTCAGGACTTAGGGGCATATTTATCAAGGGTCGAATTTGAAAAACTTTGAAATTCAAATTCAAAAAGACCAACCAAAATTAAGTTAAAGTTTTTTTTGGCCGAATAGGTCCATTTTCGATCGAATAGGTCTGAATTCAGCATAGAATCGTACAAATCGAAGGAATAGTGCATTTCAATTGAATTAAATTTTAAGTTTTTCCCCAAAAAAACTTTGATTTTCAAAGTCCACCAATTGACTCCAAACAGGTTCTAGGGGGTCTCCCTTAGGCTAAAACAGCATTTTGGCACGTTTTGGATGGTGAATGGTTGACGTTAACATTTTAAAGAGACAGTACATGATACATTTCAATATTTGAATCTTCTAATTTTTTTCAAATTCAAATCGCATTTGGACTATTCCTTAGTCAAAGTACACAAAAAATAGCTTGGAATTCAAATTTTTTTCATTCGAAAATTCACATCGACCTTCGATTCATTTTCCCCTAAGTGTAGTAAAAGTTGTAAAAAGCTTTAAAAATTCATATCAGACTTAAGTTATGTCAACAGTAATGTAAAACAGTCGTTATCCAAGCCAACATGCAATTAGATTAAAGACAAACTATGTTCCCAGAATTAATTTACTGCCTCCCCAGGGCAATTAAGTTGTTCCTCTGAAGGACTATATATATATATATATATATATATATATATATATACCAATAGTTTCCAAACCAGCACTCCCTTTAGTGAAGAAAAAATAATTTTTATTATTACATAGTATTTATTATTACATAGTATGCAAAAATTACCGTGCACCCCAATCTCTTTTATATTGCCTTGGAGTGTGGATACTCATTGGAGAATTATATATATATATATATATATATATATATATATATATATCTAGCTACAGTACATAATAATAATGATGATAATGATGAAAGCTGATCATCTGTTATTAAAAATAAACATTAGCATACAACAACTTGCTATTGTATTCCGGGTGTGCATAACATGTGTTTTTTGCATTCATTTTATGTAGCATTACACATTGATTTCATATTCTAACTCCAACCGTTTAGTTTCTACCTGGTTAGAAAACATTGCAGTTGAGCACAGTATTTTACATAAACTCATCTTCACAGTATTTGCCAAAGTAGTAGTAGTGTTTTGCAAATCAACAAATATACAGTATTTATGCCACTCAGCTATGTTTGTATTCATTTGGGAGTAAGTGGTACTATAGTCCGACATTTAAGTAAATAAAAAAAAAGCATAAACCAGTAAGGAAAACTACCCAGCGAGAAAAACCCACTAAATAAAAATGTGGTTATTTATTTACACTAGTATCACAAAGTATAGTAAAAGTACAACAGATATTTCTATTATGCTATATAGTCCCCTGTCTGTATAAATACTGGAAATAACATTTGAGGACAGGGCTTCACAAATTCTCCCTTTAATTACTATAGCACATAAAACCTAGGGAAAGCTGGAATGCAAATGTTTCAACGCAACCCTCCACACTGCATTTTTACACTGCTAAAGTGCAGTCAATTAAAACAAATGACAATCCCACTTGACAACTAAAGGGAAGCAATTGTACAATATGACAGAACAATTGTTTTCTTTTAATGATTAGTAAGTCATACTAAGAGCTGTTGTTCCTTCATCATGTTTTTCTGTGGCTCTACTTAGGCAGTTAATATGGCCTAAAGCCAAGCTCCTACAGTTTCTTGATATATTTTATTTTTAAACATGTTATAAGCACATCTTAGTGAAATGTAAATATGTAATGCAACAAGAGTGAAGCAGTAAAAGTGCATAAAATATTAATTAAAGCAGAGGACAATGAAGGCACTAAACGGAAATATATAAGTGGAATTTCAATATATGCTTTTTTCAAAGTACTTTTGAAAGATTAACAATTTGAATAAATGCTGTTAGGTTAAAGATTTTTAAGATGATTTTTACACTATGAACATACAGTAGTACAAAGTATAACTTTGTAACTGAGTTGACTCTGTCCAGTTATAGATTGCTGAGGCAATTAAACCCCTCCCCCTTAGATGGCACTGTTAATATTCTTTACCATCTAATATGTTTTAACAAGTTTCTACACTGGATACTATTTTAATCAATTCCTTTACAATATTCCCTATTCTTTAAGGGTAAGTTTGGGTTGTTTGCTCTTTATCTTTCTTCATCTTCTGCTTTAACTAAAGCCTATCTTAATTGTCTCCTGTATGTTCCTCACTTCCTTCAACTTTTTCTCCAAGCACATGTTAAATATATTTTTTGTGGATATTCTTATTTAATCATCTTAGATCCACAATTAATTTAAGAAGAAGACTTTTTAGCACAAAGACACACACGAAGATTCAGGGAGATTTTGTCGCCCGACAACAAATTGCCTCTTCTTCAGGCAACTAATCTCCCCGAAAAGTCTTCCTGCTTACTAGAATCTAAATCGCCAGTGGGATGGAACTAGGAGCCCTTCGTTTTCCGAAATCACCCAAAGTTTCCTCGTCAGGCAACTTCACGTGACTTCAGAAAACAAAGCAGTTCAGAAGGCAGTTCAGAGAGATGAGTCGCCAGAAGAAGAGAGGATTTGTTGCCGGGCAACTAAATTTCACCGAATCTTCGTGTGTGTCTCTGCCCTAAAAGAACAAATTTATCTTCTTAAAGAATAATCTTGAATCATGAGCATGAATCCTGATTAAAGAACCTAGAAAGTCATTTGCCACCTTTCACCTCTCAGCCCAACTGAAAGTAGAGGTGTAGGTGAACCTCCCTCATTTTTATAAATTCATACTGCTGGGCTTTAACAACAGTTGGTACTTGATATTTATATCATATCATTTTTATTATGGATTTAAAGCATATTTATATACCATGTTTGGGGCCCAGTGTAGACTGGAGGTTTAGAGGTAGCCATACTGGATTTGAGGTGTACATTTACTGAAGTTATCACTTCAGGGTCTGTTTGATGGCTACTCTACCATAGAAACTCAAACATTGTTGCATTACCCTAAGATAAACTAAATCTTAATGCAGAGTAAGTAGAGATGTAACTTAATGGAGCTGTTTGTAGCAATACTGGTTTGCTAGGATCTACTGATCTGGTAGCTCATAATCTTTGTTTTGGCCAACCAGGTTTAGATAATATATTGTATAAGCAAGCTGTCCACAACACACCGTTTTAGTGGTAATGGGATAATACAACATTTTTAATGAATATTCAGAATTTTGTGAATATTCAGTAGACACAATCTATGCTTTTTTTGGGTTCCTTTGCATCAATAGTACTAAGTGAACTATATAAAGTAAGGCTACCAAAAGCATTACAGCATGTGCAGAACCTCAACAACAGCATTGAATAATAACTATGGTAATGCACTGTATACTTTAAGTCAATCCTAGAAGATGTCTGTTTTTAACTGTATGGTTTATTATTGTAATTTGTTTGTCTATTTTAAGGCATTGCAGAATATGTGGCATTTAAAGATGTCTCTTTTTGGAACAAAGCATTCAATTTTACACTATTAAACACACAAAGTACAAGTCACTTCCAGTAGATAAATATCTTGCAACTCGAAATGTCAACATCTATGCTACAAAAGAAATGTGTCAGTGTTAAAATAAATATTCTTTTAAAAGTGATTTTTTGACATGAACTGTTTTATTTATTTTTCTATTAATGCATGCTCGGTAATAATGTGCTCTTTAATTCAGAATCCAAAAGTTAGTTTTTTTTATATCAATAATTGTGATTCATTATGGGAATTATTAGCATGCTGTGCCAACCATACTGTTCTGTATTTGTAAACATTTTATCAATGCTTTTTTTTTAAAAAAAAAATACTTAAACGGTAAACTCGAAATTCGAATATTTTGAAAAGTGTCTGCTATAGCTGGAGACAGAATCTTTTTTAATTCAGGTCTGTAATCACTAATATTCCATCACCATCTAGATTCCAATCACTATGTGAAACACTTGTAAAAATCTGTTTGTTTGGCAAGGTCAGAGGCCCTCTTTGGCCTCCAATGTGCAGGGCCAAATAAGGTTCATTTGACCATTGGTCCTGTGGACAACCATCAGATCATAATGCATTTTTGTGGGAACGCCCCAAACAAGGAATGCATCAATGTGCCAATGTGATCCTCATCTGATGGGATTTCTAAATCGATCCTTTAAGACAAGATGTATAAAGCTCCCAATAGTGATGGGTGAATGAATTTGGCAGCACAAATTTGCGGAGAATTTCCACATTTCGCTGCAATTTGCCGGTGAAAAATCAGCTGCTTTAAAAAAGTGATCTGCACAAAAAAATTGCCGCTCGTCAAGATTATTCAGATGCCCATTGACTTTAATGCATTTGGACCAAAATTGACACACGTAAAAATTATTTTGACACCCATTAACTTCAATGCGTTTTGCAAATTTTACTGGGGTTTGGCGAATGGGAAACACAAGGGAAACTGCACAGATTCACCCATCACTAGCTCCCAAAATACTGTATAGGCCAATTTGCTACACTTAAAACAGGAAAAGTATTATTATTTCTGTGAACACATATTTTTTCAGAAATCTACTATATCATGAAAAAATACAAAACTCACACCCATGACAATATGATTCCATACCATAGATGTATCTTTGCTTTTGTTTGCCCTGCACTCCCTATATTCAGTCTCCCAGGTATAAATAATGATGCTTAAAAGCAAGGCATAGCTGCAACAGGAACAAGCAATTAAAGGAAATATCATCAAGTTCTGTGCAACCCTAGTTAACCCTCTATAGAAGCTAAGCGTAAACTCAGCTCTGGAGGTGGTAGCCCCCAAAATATTGCATGCTACACACTCTTTGCACAGTATAACTTACAATAAAATATTTTAATGGAAGGGATGTAATTCCCTATTGAAATGCTGGTTTGCTTGCCTTTATTTGATACCTTAAGACAACATTTTGTGAGGTTCTGTGTGTTTCCTCAGACAGGAAATATCGCAAGACCTAACGGAAATAGAGTAAGAGTAGAACATATCTCTGTCCATTCAATGGCTGTTGTTGCATGGAACATATGTGTGCCCTTGGTTTGTATGTGAGCTCAGTGCCTGATAGGGCTAAATAGTATTAATGATATTGTTAAGTTCTAAAAATAAACATGAGTACAATTTTGTAACTTTTGGCAACTCTTTTTGCAAGTTTCTAAGGCTCTCGGCTTAGGGAGCAGGTAACCAGCCAGGATTATAATATAACAGATTCCCCCCACCACCCAAATATAAATGGTTATTCAGTTGTTGTTGTCTTGGGCTAGCTGGCTATACTCTTCTTTGTCAGCCCTCCTAGTCCAAAACTGTGTTATTATCACCTTGCAAGAAGCTACAGTTGCTGGGGGTATATGTCTATGTAGTATAAGAACATGAATGAGGATAAAAATGGAACAATGCAACCATAAATGTTTAATACAAGCTCACAGTGTGTAGGTGTATCACTAGCTACTAAGAGATTAATAGCTGATTATTGTGGATCTCAGCCCACTTGCACATCATCAGCATTATGACATGTTTTCCTTGTCAAGTTAATTTAAGTATTAACAGCTCATAAAAATAAAACTGATCTTGTTAGTAGACCCTGGTATTATTAACAATCACTAACTTGGTTTTAATAATGGTCAGCCAATGAAAGGATGAATATAGCTGCTTTACTGTATGTCTAATTATGTGTCAAGCACATGCATGGCTGTTGCCCCTCAGCAGGCACTGCTATTATAAAGAACTCAATAAAGGGCTGTCCAACATGTGGCACTTGAATGTGATTATTACAGGCATGTTTTGCCAAGTAGCTCTACATCATTTGGATGTGATCAAAAGTATGATCAATATTTAAGCCACTGCATGGAAAAAGCTGGAGAGCAATGGAAAGAGAGGATATTTTATAAACTCATAATAAGTTGAATTCATTGCATTCCAGTAATTGTCCATATAAATCAAACCTATACCCAGTATAACACAGTATTGAGTTATAAAATGTTAAAAAAGTAAAAAAATGTTATGTTTCTCTTCATCCAGCACTTACATCTAAACTATTTCTTGGCAACATTTGTCCTGTTATGTACAGTATGAGAAAGGTTTTTATGCTATAGTTCCAAAGAAATCCATGAATAGCATTTGAACCCTGTTGAACTCGAAGGGATACTGTTTTTTCAAAACATATCAGTTAACAGTGCTGCTCCAGCAGACTTCTGCACTGAAATCCATTTTTCAAAAGAGCAAACAGTTTTTTTATATTTAGTTTTGAAATCTGTCAAAGGGCTAGACATTTTGTCAGTTTCCCAGCTGCCCCAAGTCATGTGACTTGTGCTCTGATAAACTTCAGTCAATCTTTACTGCAAGTTGGAGTGATAACATCCTCCTCCCTTTCCCCCCAGCAGCCTAACAGAACATTGGGAAGGTAATGAGATAGCTTATACCTAACATAAGATAACAGCTGCCTGGTATATCTAAGAATGGCACTCAATAGAAAAATCCAGGTCCCACTGTGTCACATTCAGTTACATTGAGTAGGAGAAACAACAGCCTGCCAGAAAGCAGTTCCATCCTAAAGTGTTGGCTCTTTCTGAGCATGACCAGACAAAATAACCTGAGATGGCTACCTACACAACAATAAAGGTCCATCCCATATGATCCTGAAATATGACCAACAGATGTTCACTATCTAGTCTACAAGCAGTAAATTGTATTCTAATAAAGAATCATTTAAAATGTAACTAAATGCAATAGGATTGTTTTGCCTTCAATAAGGATTAATTATATCTTATTCATGATAAAATACAAGATACTGTTTCAATTTTGATTAAAATGTAGCCTTGTTCCCAATATCTGCTTGTTTGTTACCAGCCACCCCCACCCCTGTAGAATTGTTTAGCCAGTGCCATTGCTAGGGAACCATGCTGCTAGTTTGAGTCAAGTGTTTGTGTTACACATTAATTGACAACATGACAAATTGTTATGAAGCACCCATCATATTTCTGATGTTACGTTCCCTTTCAGATCATAAAAAGACACAGTAGAATATAATAAGAAAGTACTCACAATCATTATTTTATTTATCTTTAACATGTATATATTTTTTAGAATATGTATGAATTGGAATGATTTTTGAAAATTCATGGCATAGGTTATCCCTGCATAGATTAGCATTTTTATAATAGTAGCATCCCGTGGGAATCTAGGAGGTGCATATACAGCAAAATCCCAGCTTAATTTATCCACTGTATCTCTAATTATAGAAAAACCTTACAGAACTGTATCTGAGTGTGCACTGCAAATAATAACGTCAGACCACAGTACCCTGCTGTTTATATTAAACCTTTCACTAAAAATTCCACTTTGGGTGTAACTGCTGCTAAATATATACTGTAGAAAGACTATAAAAAAAAACCAAACTATTTTATCTAATTTATCCAGCATTGACATTGTCTTTGTACAGAAATTAAAAGTAATACAGCATTATTATCACAAACACTTTCAACCCTATTTTCCACAGATATATTGTATCTCCAAAGGGTCAAACCTATATTATGGTTATGATAGTAATAATAAATTATTCATTACCACCTTTGTATGGGTTCTATTTATGAAAATAATAGCTCATTAAGCATTTTTTTTTGTTCAGTGGACAGTTCATTTTAAAGGCTGGGGCTTTCACACTGTTGCATCTGGTATTAATTTAATGTATAACCCATCTGTATATACTGTAAAAATATAGTCTTAGATAGCTGAGCTCCAGTTAATAAGTAATAAAAACTGATTAATAATGACTTCAAATCATCATTACATGGCAGCTCAGAAACATGTGCATTCTGCATGAGAATTGAATAATCAGTCCTATAATAGTTACATAGTTACATAGTTAAATTGGGTTGAAAAAAGACAAAGTCCATCAAGTTCAACCCCTCAAAATGAAAACCCAGCATCCATACATATACCCCTCTCTACTTTTAATTAAATTCTATATACCCATACTAACTATAGAGCTTGGTATCACAATAGCCTTTGATATTATGTCTGTCCAAAAAATCATCCAACATGACTCACATGTCAAGAGCACTACAATAAATTTGGGATCACCCCGCATTTGAACAAGGTATTGGTTATTTCATTTTTTGCATTCAAAAAATCATCCAAGCCATTCTTAAAGGCATTAACTGAATCAGCCATCACAACATCACCCGGCAGTGCATTCCACAACCTCACTGTCCTGACTGTGAAGAACCCCCTACGTTGCTTCAAATGAAAGTTCTTTTCTTCTAGTCTAAAGGGGTGGCCTCTGGTACGGTGATCCACTTTATGGGTAAAAAGGTCCCCTGCCATTTGTCTATAATGTCCTCTAATGTACTTGTAAAGTGTAATCATGTCCCCTCGCAAGCGCCTTTTTTCCAGAGAAAACAACCCCAACCTTGACAGTCTACCCTCATAATTTAAGTCTTCCATCCCTCTAACCAATTTAGTTGCACGTCTCTGCACTCTCTCCAGCTCATTTATATCCCTCTTAAGGACTGGAGTCCAAAACTGCACTGCATACTCCAGATGAGGCCTTACCAGGGACCTATAAAGAGGCATACTTATGTTTTCATCCCTTGAGTTAATTCCCTTTTTTATGCAAGACAGAACTTTATTTGCTTTAGTAGCCACAGAATGACACTGCCCAGAATTAGACAACGTGTTATCTACAAAGACCCCTAGATCCTTCTCATTTAAGGAAACTCCCAACACACTGCCATTTAGTGTATAACTTGCATTTATATTATTTTTGCCAAAGTGCATAACCTTGCATTTATCAACATTGAACCTCATTTTCCAGTTTTCTGCCCAGTTTTCCAGTTTAGACAAATCACTCTGCAAAGTGGCAGCATCCTGCATGGAACCTATAGTTCTGCACAATATAGTATCATCTGCAAAAATAGAAACAGTACTTTCAATGCCCACCTCCAAGTCATTAATAAACAAGTTGAAAAGCAAGGGACCTAGTACAGAGCCCTGCGGTACTCCACTAACAACACTGGTCCAATTAGAAAATGTTCCATTTACCACCACTCTTTGTAGTCTATCTTTTAGCCAGTTCTCTATACAGGTACAAATGCTATGTTCCAGGCCAACATTCCTTAATTTAACCAGTAACCTTTTGAGTGGCAGTGTATCAAATGCTTTAACAAAATCTAAGTAAATCACATCCACTGCCATCCCAGAATCGAGGTATCTACTTACATTCTCATAAAAAGAAAAGAAAGAAATAATATCAGCTTCTATGATGTGACCTTCATTTTCTGTGTGATGCTTTGTGAGGACTCACTGAGCATGTGCAGTATCACTGCCACTCAGGCCCGGACTGGCAATCTGTGGTTTCCGGCAAATGCCAGAGGGGCTGCTGTATGGTTCCATAGAAAGTTACCATATAGTGGGCTGGAAGGGGGCTGTTTGGGCAGGTAGGGGGCTGTTTGGGCCTCTGTGGACTTGGAATGGCAGGGCCTATTTTGACTCCCAGTCCAGGCCTGCATGCTACTCCTAAAATCCAAGATGGTGACCCCCTGTGCTCAGATTCAAATCATTACTCTTATAGAAAAACTTTAGGCTTGTGCATTTAGTTCAATATATAAAATACTGCATTTTAACCCATATTTGTATTTTGGGTTTAGTTCTCTTTGATTAGATTTTAGACCTTATAGGGGTAAATGTCCTCCCAGCATCTTTTTATGAAATAAAGAGAGTAAACAATCTGATGACAGAAAATGAGCTTAGGTTTATTTTCATGTCAGTAACTCTATGAACCGTAAAAGCAGTTATTTTTAAAAATACAGCAGCTATTTTTACATGAGAGCAATAGTAATGGTAAAAGCAACCAACAAACAAACACTGGCTTTCATACTTCATGAAATGGAAAAGTATGATATAATATGAGGTTTTTTTTTGAGTAGCAAAGCTGTTTAGCAGTGGCCATGAAAACGGCAAAAATGAACTGCTTGTTTCTTGTTTTGTGTTTTTCAATTACATTTTTATTGGTTTATTGCACAGCTAAAATGAATTTTCAGGATTTAAGGATTATGTTTTTGAAGTGTATGCAGTGATTGTTTTTGTGACCTGCACTTCATTAAGAGTTTGGCGCTGCTTTTCATGCTGTTAGCAACTTGTTAAGCTTTTATCTCCAAGGCACAGAAGAGATTTACCTAATGGTTACATCTATACTGTGTAACAGAGTTATAATCATACCATTTTTTTCTTTCAGCATAGTAATCATGTTCCCACTAGATGAAGGAAGAAAACATATTGTTTAAAAAAGCTTTAATAGAAGATTGGCACTGGGGAGGCCTGTTGCTCAAAATTCAAATTTGTGAGGTTTAGATGTTTTTTTTTTACTTTGAAATGCTGATTATTATTTTCCACTTTGTTTGATTGTTTATGCAAGAAACGGAATTTAATAACTCAAATACTTAAAATTTTGAGTTCATATGCTTTAAAAACTGCAATTGTTGAGTTTACAAACTCAAAAACTCGAATCAAAACGCAAATAAAAAATGGCTTGAATTTTGCCTAGGACAACTCCCATTGACTTCTACATGAACTTTTAGATGCTGCTTTTTTTTTACATTCGAGTATTCAAGGTTTTTTTTGCTAAATAAATACCAGACATTTGAGTTTTTAAAAATATAATTCGAATTTGTTTTTGTGCACAAAAATTCAGATTGTGGCAAAATATGTGTTTAATATTCAGCCCATGACTAAGTGCCAATTGGGCATGAAACGCATAGGGCCTATGGAGATGTGTATTTTTTAACTTTGATCAATATATATTGCTTTTACTTTTATAATTTTGGCCCTGTGGACTCCCTTGACTGCTGGATAACCCAACTTTTTCTATCTGTATATGTTTTTAATATTACCTTTACAAGGAGCCAGACTGAAAAATATATGATTTCATGATAGGTAAACACAATTTTTGCACCTCACATAGCATAGTGCATCACTATAGCAGTGGCGATGTGTACTTACTATCTATTTGTACAGCTGGCGTTCGATCACTGCATAAATATGCCATGTGAGAGCTTTCAGCTTGCTCCTTTATCTTACAGGTTCCTGCATTTGACTAGTGATCAGTCCCTGCCCTAGTGAAGCTAACATTCACACACTAGGGTCGATTTCAGCAGTAGATTTTTGGGAGCGTGTAAAGAAACTGTAGCAGCTAGCAATATAAATAGAGCAAAAATGGCCACAACCCCATGTGTTTCCTAGCAACTATTCAAACATTTCTCAATACTATTCAAAACCTTTACAGCTAAATTGTTACATTATTATAGGAACACACTTCTTATCTTAATATATAAGACCTGTTATGTAGACTACTCTGAAACTGTGGTTTTCTGGATAAGGGATCTTTCTGTAATTTGGATCACCATACCTTAAAGGAACAGTTCCGTGTAAAAATAAAAACTGGGTAAATAGATAGGCTGTGCAAAATTAAAAATGTTTCTGATATAGATAGTTAGCCAAAAATGTAATGTATAAAGGCTGGATTGACTGGATGTCTAACATAACAGAACAGAACCCTACTTCCTGCTTTTTAGCTCTCTAACTCTGAGTTAGTCAGTTACTTTAAGGGGGGCACATGGGACATAACTGTTCAGTGAGTTTGCAATTGATCCTTAGCGTTCAGCTCAGATGTTGGCCTCCCTCAAGTCACTGATTGATTATTGCCTGGTAACCAATCAGTGGAAAGCAAGAGAGCTGCAAAGCAGGAAGTAGTGTTCTGGCTATTATGTTACACATCCAGTCACTCCAGCCTTTATACGCTACATTTTCGGCTAAATAACTATATTACAAGTATTTGTTTTTATTTTGCATAGCCTATCTATTTACCCAGTTTTTATTTTTATACTGAACAATTTTTTTGTCAACTAAAAATCATTTATACATTAATTAAACCCAATAGGACTGCTTTGCCTCCAATAAGGATTTATTATATCTAAGTTACAATAAAATACAAAGTGCTATTTATTATATTACAAAGAAAAACAAAGGACTTTTAAAAATTTTCAATAATGTTGATTAGGTGTCTATAGAAGATGACTTTGCTGTAATTCTGAGCTTTCTGTGTATAGGGTTTGAGGAGAATGCATCCCATACCTGTATTAGTATTTGATAGAATGATAAAATGCACAGTATCATGAAAGTGGGGGACTAAATAAAGACTGCATATATTGTGTACCAGTGACAGTGGATTGATCTCTACCCTTTAGAAGCAAGAGAGATGTTAAAGTATCCTCTGTATTTTCCCTGTACACCAATATTACATATTAACACATACAGCTAATGAAAGCAATGAAACACAAGCATGTCATAAAATGACTTAAATTATTAACAATATGAGCAAGAAATAGACATTACTTAGTAGTATCTAACCATGGTGGAGCACAGAGATAACAAGCACTCTTTTGATAAATGAAACCACACATACTCTTTTTCAAAATGCTTATTTATAATTTATAGCTTCCTTCTAGGCTTGGGAAAGGATTAAATGAAAGCCATTGGATAACTAGTAGCTGGATATGATGAGAACTGGAAAGGAGCCTGTTTTTTTTCCGAAAGAAAAGGATCTCTAAATAGGTTGTGTTGTTAAACTTACGTATTTACCTGTCCATTCATAAAGTAGAACATATATATGGGATATTTATAATTGTATTTATCAATGGGTGAAAGTTAGAACTCACCATTTAATAAAAATGTCAGGAGGGCTATTAACATCTTCTAATGGTTCAACGTACCTCTTTTAAAAAAAATTTGAATTTGAACCTTAGTAAATCTGACCCTAAGGGGCATATTTATCAAGGGTCAAATTTCGAATTGAAAAAACTCAAATAGGTCTGTTTTTGATCGAATAGGTCTGTATTCGGCTGAATTTGAATCGTTCGAATCGAAGGAATAGCGCATTCGAACAAATTTGACTCAAAGCTTTTCCCAGAAAATTCCACAATGGACTCCAAATCCACAATGGACTCCAAATAGGCTCTAGGAGGTCCCCCATAGGCTAAAACAGCAATTCGGCAGGTTTTAGATGGCGAATGGTCAAAGTAGAATTTTCAAAGAGACAGTAAATGATAAATTTTGATATTCCAATTTTTTTCAAATTCGAATCGAATTTGGACTATTCCCTAGTCGAAGTACACTGAAATAGCCCGAAATTCGAAAGTTCACCTCGACCTTTGATAAATCTGCCCCTAAATGTCAGCAACAATGAGTCTAGACATGGTACATCTTGGGGCATATTAACTAAAACTTGACCTTTTCTCATTATATAAAAACTCCCAAACTCGAATCACCTTAAATTACTAATACATCTGAATGTAAAAAGCATGAGCGGGAAAAAATGGTGACAAAATAGTATGTCACACCAAATCATGCAACTATTTAAATTTCACGCTCGAAAAACGTGGCTTTTTCAAATTACCGAACAAAAACTAGTCTGAACCCTCAAAGATCATGAAGGCAAGAAACACCTTCAGATTGTTAAAGGGATATCTGCCATTGACTTTTACTTGATTTCAACAGTTTTTTTTTCTCCTAAAAATTCAAATTGTCTCCCTAAAAAACTCGACCAGAAAAAATTGAGGCTTCATACATAAGCCCCCTTATGTTTTGAGTTTGTGTTCCAGCCTTAGGCCACCACATCATCATCATTTATTCATATAGCGCCAACAAGATATGCAGTGCTTTACCTTATTTGTAACATACAGGGTATCAATGGTGGATAACAAACAACGGTTTACAGAATACAATAGGATTAGAGGGCCCTACAAATTAAATTAACAATTAAATTAAAACAAATTTAACAAACTGACAAATTTAACAAATTCAATTTAGAGGCCCACCTGAAGCTCTCTTTTTTTGTTTGGCTGTTTCATAGCACATACACTTTCAGTTACCTGAACTTTGGGACTGATATGAGTTTTACAGTATACATACAATATAAACTTCACAAGGCTGATTAGCAATTGATTAAATAGCCCCATACTGTAAATGCATTAAGTTCATAATTAATTATCAAGCAACCCTGTAGCATGAGCTTCCTTGACATTTGTAACCTCAACCCTATGCTAGGCTTCTCAACAGCACTCAAAAGGCAGCCTAACAATATCCAAGATGGGGAGCTCCTGGGGACAACCCTATATAAGTAACAATCCATGTAGGTATGAAATGTTACTCATATAGGGCTGTTCATCCTTTGTACTGGTATATGATGTTTACCAGTATTTCTAGTCATATTCTTTTTTTAGGCTTTACTTCTCTGTCAAACACTGCAAAATCTACGGGTGTACCAGTTCAGATAAATAAGTCATGTTCCATAATGTACTGATATATATCAATATATATCAAGGAGTGTTCTTTTCATATATATATATATATATATATATATATATATATATATATATATATATATATATATATATATATATATATATATATGATATTTTTTCACATATATCTTGCTTGCAAGTTCTAAACCCAAGTGTCCTATGCTTAATACATTGCATTTTATCTTTGACACTACATATTTATATATTTCAATCCTTGTTCCACTTGTTAGTGCAGTGATCCCCAACCAGTAGCCCCTGAGCAACATGTTGCTCTCCAACCCCTTGGATGTTGCTCTCAATGACCTCAAAGCAGGTGATTATTTTTGAATTTCAGGCTTGGAGGCAAGTTTTGGTTGTATAAAAACCAGGTGCACTGCCAAACAGAGCCTCAATGTAGGTTGACAATTCACATAGGGGCTACCAAATGGCCAATCACAACACTTATATGGCAGCCCAAGAATATTTTTCATGCATGTGTTGCTCCCCATCTCCTTTTACTTCTGAATGTTGCTCACGGGTTGAGAAGGTTGGGGATCCCTGTGTTAGTGTATTGGAAGTATATAGAGTGCTGTATATACAGGCAATGCTACATAGATAATCTATACATGCATAGACTAACTGAAGAAAAGATCATCGCCAGCACTGGAGACTATTGCGCCACATGAATCACAATGCAATGAGATCAATCAAGTGATTTGCTTTGGATAACCGAATCTTGGTGTACAATAAGTGCAAGCATCAACTGATGGAAAGGCCTTACTACTGGTCACTGAAGGACACGCTAGTGGTCACCCAAGGACACCCACAGGTTGCATGCATTAATTATACATGTATTGTGTAGTCTCCATTATCCAAACACACACATACAAAAGCTTGATATTAAACAACAGATGTATATACTCCATTTCCGAAATGACCAGCCGACTAAAACATGTACTTACACAGCAGCAAACACATCATTTTGCACACTCAGAGGATTAAGCCTACATGTGCTTCAAATAATCTGACAGATGATCTTGCCATGCTTGTTAAACGAATCCCTGCTAGGGATGTAGCGAACTGTTCGCCGGCGAACTAGTTCGCGCGAACTTCGACTGTTCGCGTCCGCCGAATGTTCGCGAACGTCGCGCGACGTTCGCCAATTGGTGTTCGCGTTCGATTCGAGGTAAAATTTCGTTCGACCATTCGACCATTCGACCGTTCGATCGCCAAAATCGAACGATTTCCATTCGTTCGAACGATTATAAGCATTCGATTGAATTAAAATCATTCGATCGAATAGCTTCGATCGTTCGATTCGAACGAAAATCCTTCGATCGTACGAATAAAATCCTTCGATCGTTCGATCGAACGATTTTATCGAGCGTTCGAAGTTCGCGAACTGTTCGCGAACTGTTCGCTTTTTTGCCGGTGTTCGCGAACGGCGTTCGCGAACACATTAACGGCAGTTCGCTACATCCCTAATCCCTGCAAGCACTGAGCATTTCTGGTTATAAAGTTGCTAGCGGATGTGTATTTAGCTAACACCGTTCTGAGAGGGTCACAATCCTGAGTGACATTAATGTGTATGACAATAATTATATCTGGTCATGCTCCATTATTTGTTTCTTCTTATTGGCTTCTTGGTATTTGTAAAGGGAATCTGCTGTAGCAGACTCCACGTGGTTATTAGGGAAACAGCATCAATCACATAATATCTAATAGTATAAACTGCTCAGTTTAGCACTGTCTGCTCTGTGTTGATAAGCACATAACACACACCCATACAAACTATATATCATATAATGCATTACAGAAGAATATCTATAATCTAGTCCTGCATCACTTAACTGAACCACACCTCCCAGCATCCTTAGCCAGCCAAGTCTGCGATCTCTGCATTAACACTGTCAAGACATAGATTTTTTGTTTGTTTACTAAGGGGGTTATTTATTAAGCTCCAAATACCTGAAATCCAAAAAAATTGTGATTTTTTGTGTTATAATAGGCTTTTAAAAAAAAATCACGAACTTTTCGGAATTTATTAAGCCCCAAGGGCTAAAAACCCAGAATATAAAAACATGGCATCTCAAACCTGCCGAGGTTGCATAAAAGTCAATGGGAACAGTCCCATTAATTTTTGGTTGTGTCAGGGTTTCAGGCAATTTCACAAAGTTTTTGGAGCTTTCGGGTGAAAACTCTGAAAAATTCTGAGTTTTCGGGGAAAATTCACGAAAAAATCGTGATAATCTGAGCTTTTCCTGCAAAGGTGATTTTCGGGAAAATGTAATAATAAATAAGCATTAAAAGCCCGAGCAGGTTAGATTGGAGTTTGTAGCAGCCGATATTGAGATAAATTTGGACCTTGATAAATAACCCCCTTAGTGTTCATAGTAAGAGCTAGTCCCTAATCCTTTCATTACGGCAGGCATTCATGTACCATACCTGCTATTGTTTAATTGGAGCACTTATATATAAGTATATATTGCAAAATCCTATTCAGACTTATCTTTAGACATTTTGGAGCATATTTTACATTATAAAAGACTGACATTGTACCCATGCAAAAACAGAATGTTTACTGAGTGTGCTATCATGTTGACTCTTGTTACTCAGTAGGGGTTTGCACTCCCCCCCCTCCCTATACTGAGCATAAATGACATACAAATGGTATGTGAATGAGTTAACCTTATCACAGAGGGGACATATTATTTTTCTGTTATGCCTTTTCAACATAAAAGGAACAAAACCCATATTAACCATATATACTATTCTAGCAGACCTTTATATGATTCAGATACAATTATACATAAAGTTATAGTTTCATCAAGATACTTTATAGTGTTAGTATAATAATATAATAATAATTATAATGATAGGGACTGAAAAGAAAATGTGATTTTAGACTGAAATAAACAGATCCTTTGATTCAATAACATAGACACATTATTATAATAATTAGCTCTGTCTGGAACTTTTCTTTCACCATTGAAAGACCACATACCTGGAATGCGTAATACCTGGTTCCATTTGGCGGATGCACTTTTGGAGACCCAGAAACTGTATTCATATCCGAGAAAATCATTTCTGATCTCACATCCGATACAATCCACAAAATGATCCAGATGCAGGCAGGGGAATTAAGCTCCTTTATAAATCCGTTCATGCATTACAGTAGGATGGTGAACAAGATACAAAAAAAGACAAAAAATCTCCCCCATCCTTGTATAGATGCAAGCATTTGGAATCCTTAACCCAAAGCATATGTGAGGCGACATGCAATGATATTAGTCACTGCCATCAGTTCTTTTCAACCTGACAATGCAAATTGAAGCAGTTGTAGGAAATCGCATAAGATGAAATAGAACATCAACAGTACACGAAGCCTGTAGAGATTCTGGCATTGCTTTGGTCCTGCCCATATGTTCTCAGTGATAATCACCTCCCCTCTACCACAGTCTAGCAAAGTGATTAGGTTAAGCGTTCCAGCTAACCAATAGCACTGCGCTTCATTTCAAGCATGTGTGCTCAGTGTGATTCAAAGAGAGGACCTCTTCTGTCTGACTTTAAAAGCATGCTCAGTTTGCTGTGATGAATTCCCTTGCATTTCCAATGGAATAAGATTTTAACAATCCATAACAATTATTGGCACAAGGTAAAACAAAGTTTAATGCTATATTAATTATTTTAATGGTGGTATATGCTTAATTTAAGCCATACGTTATATATATTTATACTTCTGAGTAATAGCTTAACAAATAAGGGAACTACAGGCACATTCTATGTGCAATATTTATCAGTAGGACAAAGTGGGTGCAGGATGTTAAGAATTGTATCCAAAAAGCGGGAGTGATGTAGGTTAACCATTGATCAGGAGTGGTTCTGCAGATCCAGAATAGAAAGACTTACTTGCTTGTTTTTAACTGTAGCATGGATCCATATTTATCTAACTAGTCCTAGCTGAGTTGCCTTTCCCAGGAGGGAACAAGAGTATTTGAAAATGATTAGGATTTCCTTATTTGAAGAGGCTGGAGTGTGTATTATCCAAAAAGTAGAAAACTTGGAAGAGTCAAAGGAACAGGATACTAGGTCAACCTAAAAAACAAGGCAGTATAGGTATTTTGCAGGAATGCTTATTCTGGACAAATATTTATAATAGTCACATTAGGGTTTGGGCATATTTTTGCAGGGCTGCGCTCTCTAAGGGGCACATTTACTATTGGTTGAATATTGAGGGTTAATAAACCCTTGATATTCGACCGTCGAAGTAAAAAAGAAGGAAAAATCTTAATAAGATTTTAATCCATCGAACGATTTTCCTTCGATCAAAAAAAGCTAGGAAAGCCTATGGGGACTTCCCCCATAGGCTAACATTGATGCTCGGTAGGTTTTAGGTGGCGAAGTAGGTGGTCGAAGTTTTTTTAAAGAGACAGTACTTCGACTATCGAATGGTCAAATAGTCGAATGATTTCTAGTTCGAATTGTTCGATTCGAAGTCGAAGGTCGAAGTATCCAATTCGATGGTCGAAGTAGCAAAAAAAAAACCCGTCTAAATTCAAAGTATTTTTTATTCTAATCCATCACTCGAGCTAAGTAAATGTGCCCCTAAATCTCAGCAGAAAGTCGCCATTTTTATGCTATGGGTGATTTGTAGCTCATTGAGTCGGGGACAGAATGCTCAGAATTACCCATCCACACAGTGGGGCAGATTCACTAAAGGGCCAATTGTCGCCAGCAACCATTTTGCACAACCCGCACCACTTCGCCTGGTGCAAATTCGCTACCACTACGCTAATTCACTAATATGCAATGTTGCGTCCTAGGCACCGAGCGCTGGTGACTTTTCGCTAGCATTACTTCCACTGTGAGAGCATTTCATAACGAAGATGCGCTACTGAAAAATTTGCTAGTGATTTTACGCTTAGGTCAATTTGAATAAAGTTGTATGGACATCTTTAATAGAGATGTTTGTGCAAATGCTTGAAGTTACCACTTTTTATTACAAATGTCCAAGGAACCTTAATAAAGACAAAAGAGTTAATATTATGCCCTACACATGAGCCCACTGTAAAATGAATGCTCCATATGTTCCATATGTTCTCAAATGTCTGGGGGAAAATGTTAAGCCAAAAAAGTAAAATCCTCACTTTACTGAATTTGCGGATAAACGACCAATCGACTGAGCGAAAAGTCACCTGGTGGTAGAGTGCGAATGAACGCTAGTGACAGTCCCGTTTACTAGTGAATTGTCATCTGTGCCTGTTAGTGAATTGGTTGATGTCCCTGCAGATTGGATTTCTGGTGAAAAGTCACTAGCGTTAGCCACTTCGCCCATGAGTGAATATGCCCCAGTATTGGGATTGTCAACATTGCTGGAAGGTACAAAGATAGCCTTAAGAGGAACTGAAACTTATAGTTTACCTGTGTCTGAAGTAAATTATCAATAATATTATCCTACTATAGTTAAAGACTAAATGCAGATAGTCCCCATTTAACATATTTTATCACATTTTCCATTTACAATAAAAGATAGAACTCTAAAACATATGCACAGGCATAAACTGCTCTGAATGAATGTCAAGAAGTTTTCTGAAAGCATTTATGTTAAGTACAAGGGTTTATTAGAATGTGGAAAAACTCTTTCCTTCTATCAAGTGCAAATGCATGGTGTATAATTAACTTAAAACACCTAGACATAAATACATACCCTGCCAGTCATATACAGCGGTGTCCCAAATCTTAGCATTCTTCATAAAAAACAATGATGTCCCGAATTGTCAATGTCAGACAGTGACAGCAGAGTGATGTATATGGCTTAGATATAATCAAATCTGGTTGCTGTACAGATGCTGCAAACACTTTTATCACAAGGGGCTGTATTATTATACAGATGATTATTTCAACTGCATATTTATTCATATCTGTTTTTACAGTATGTAGAGTATGTTTCAAACATATTTTTACAGTGTCGTCTTTAATTAAAGGCACTCACCCAGTGATTGCAATAGCTTACTTGAAACCCAGGGCCGGTACGTCTTTTTGCTGTAAAATGCACCGGCTCAGGGTACTACAGGAGGAGTACCATGTCTCCATTTTTTCTTCCTGGATCCTATGTATGGCATGGTCTCAGTACACATGCTCAGTTGCGTGAAAAGCTGAACTCAGAAGCAAAACATTTACTTTTTACCCTACTGTGCACCCTACTGGGGCTGCAGAGAGAGAAGAAAATTTGAACTTGGTGCTTGTACAGTAATACCCTCGGTGGGTGCTGTTTTCAGAGGAAATGAACACCAGCCTGGGTTTTGTTTTAAATGATTATAATCTCTGGAGGAGCCTGCGATTTTGGCACCATCCAGCGATTATACCTTTCTTCTGCTTTAAGGATATTAATTATTTTACTGATATTTTGTGTTTTCATACTTATTTGCTACTCAAAAATGTAAGATACAGAGTCTGATTTACAAACATAGGCTCTCTGTGCATCAGCACAGATTATAGTTTTCAGCTTTAACCTTGTAGTAGTCTGTTCAAAGCTGATCATTGATTGGCTGCTATTGGCAACTGCACTTGTGCAATTTAGCACCTATGTACAAATGAACAACATAGTGTACATACCGCTTAACAAATTAAATTAGAGGCTAATCACAAATTTCATTACACTGCAAATGTCTCTATATTTAAAGCCCAAAGTTCAAAGTGAAAAACCCTGTTACTGGAAACATCGTGGGACTAGGGAAGATACTTCTATATTATTTCATAGATCATTTACCTAGGGGCCCATTTACTTCGTTCGAGTGAAGGAATAGAGGAAAAATAGTTCGAATTTCGAATGGTCGAATATGGCTACTTCGACCATCAAATGGGCTACTTCGACCTTCGACTACGACCTTCGTCTTCGAAACGAACGATTCGAACTAAAAATCTGACCATTCAATAGATAGTCGAAGTACTGTCTCTTTAAAAAATTCTTCAACCCCCTAGTTCGCTACCTAAAACCTACCGAGGCCAATGTTAGCCTATGGGGAAGGTCCCCGTAGGCTTCCTAACAATTTCGCTGCAAATTTCCGCGTTTCGCAGCTGGCGAATAAATTCACGAAATTTCCGCGAAAATTCGCTGGTATCAAAATATATGTGCCGTCGAAGACAAATTTTTTTCAATTTTGCGAATTTTTCGGCGAAACGGGAGAAATTCGCCCATCACTAATCAAGAGTTTTGCATTATATATAATCATCTTAAAACACCTAGACATTCACAGTTACATAGCTTGTATACCCGTAATTCAAAATTACGGGTATACAAGCTATATAACTGCATGTGTTGTAAACAATGAATTTGACATGGAATATGTGATAGCTGTGACTGAAGGCTCTGTTATAAAGCTAGAATCTCAGCCATAAAACCTCAGGACTTTTGCTTTTTTTGTAGAGTAGTCCCTGCCTCCTTAGTCACAAAAATACGCTATCCTATAAAGGCACAAAAGGCACTACCCTATTAATGCTTCAGACTGTAAGCAAGGCGTTTTTATGACACTTCTCTATACATATAGAGATATGGGTACAAATATATGAGAAACTATACCATATTTTTTTTTTAATTTGCATTATGGAAAGTTTCAGGAAGAATGTAAACTTATTTGCCTTTTTGCTTGTTTTTATCAAGATGCTAATGATGCACCTAGCAATTTCATAATTGTGTAAGGCTCTATTTTTCCACTGGCTGTTTGTTGTTTGAATTGAATTGCCCATAGACATCTAGAGGCAGTCACTTTACAAGTTGCTGGCAGAATGTGCAGCCATCTGTCTTAGAGGTGTGCCCCAATATCATAAGAATTATGAACAGTCAGAAATAGCTGAACATTGAATTTTTCTGAAATAGCTGAAGTGAGTAAAAGAGATGATTTAGCCTGTGTAGGGAGATAGAACTTGGTTAGAATACTGTAGGTAATCCTGTGTACCGAGTAAAATAATGACAAAAATATACATGTATTGGTGTTTTTGCAGAATGTGGCCCTTATGAGATAAATTGTGATACTTCTTAGTTTAACTGGCCTGTCACTTTTAATCCACTCCTGGGGGCAAATTCACTAAGCGCCGAACGCTAGCGTTAATTCACTAGCGTTTGGCATTTTCGTTACTGCGCAAATTCACTAACGAACGCTGGCGTAGTTTCGCTAGTGTTACTTCACATCCTTACGCCAGGCAAATTTTTGCTAGCGACGTAACTACGCAAATTCACTAATTTGCGCAGTGTACTGAACGCTACCTTTTACGCTAGACTTCCTTCGCCACCTCAGACCTGGCGAAGCGCAATAGAGTAGATAGGGATTGTTTCAAAAAAAGTCAAATTTTTTTCTAAGTCCCAAAAAACGCTGGCGTGTTTTCTACATGATGGGTGATAGGCTGAAAAAGATCAAAAATTTTTTTGGGGCTCCCCTCCTTCCCCCCTACATTTCCTGACTCATGGCAACTTACCTAGACAGTGGGCACATGTGTAGGGCAAAATAAAATTTATATTTGCTGATTTGAAGGTTTTCTAGGCATTTGTAGTGCTAATACGTGTTCCTCCATTGAAATTTGAATTTCGCGCCGTATGCAAATTAGCCTTCGCTAGCGTAACTTCGCTTGCGCTAGCGTTGACATAGCGAATCAACGCTAGCGCAACTTCGCAACCTTACGCTACCCCTGTGCGCAACTTCGGATTTTAGTGAATTTGCAGAGTGCTGGCGAAACCACGCCTGGCGAAACCACGCCTGGCGAAGTGCGGCAAAGTTGCGCCTGGCGCAACTTCGCATCTTAGTGAATTTGCCCCCTGATGTTTCTCACAGTACATCGGAATTTGCATGCTACAGGTATAAGATCCATTATCTAAAAAGGTCCGAATTATGGGAAGGCCACCTCCCATAGACTCCATTTTAAGTTAGTTATTCACACTTTAAAAAAAATATTTCCATTTTCTCTGTAATAAATAAACATATATATATATTCGACAAAATGCATTGAAGTCTTTGGGTGACATGTTTTTTGACGCACAGGGCGGTGCGACAAATTTTTCTGCTGCGCAAAAATTTTATTCACCCACTGGAGCCTATGGGTACTAATTTTTGTGGCAAAACTCAGCGAAAAATTTCCCTCATAACTAAGGGGCATATTTATTAAGGGTCGAATCTCAAATTCAAAAAACTTCGAAATTCCAATTCAAAAAGACCAACCGAAATGAAGTCAAAGTTTTTTTCATTGAATACCTAGGCCCATCCCATTTTTGATCGAATAGGTCTGTATTCGGTTGAATTTGTATGAATTGAAGGAACAGCGCATTTGATTGAATGCGATTAAAAGTTTTTCCCAAAAAAAACCTTTGATTTTTCAAAGTCCACCAATTGACTCCAAATGGGTTCTAGGAGGTCCCCCATAGGCTATAACAGCAATTCAGCAGGTTTCAGATGGCGAATGGTCAAAGTCGAATTTTTAAAGAGACAGTACATGATAAATTTCGATATTTGAATTTCCAATTTTTTTTCAAATTCAAATAGAATTCGTACTATTCCCTAGTCGAAGTACACAGAAATAGCACAAAATTCAAATTTTTTTTCATTCGAAAATTCACCTCGAACTT
Source organism: Xenopus petersii (assembly GCA_038501925.1). NCBI lineage: Eukaryota > Metazoa > Chordata > Amphibia > Anura > Pipidae > Xenopus > Xenopus petersii. The sequence continues at coordinate 38,795,544 of CM076677.1, forward strand.
CGAAAAATCAGCCCCCAAGTTAATTAATACTTAGGTACCGGTATTGTGTGAATGGTCGATTCAAATCATGATACAACTGTTTTCTTAAGTGGAACAAAAATCATTGCTGCAGCTCATCAGTATAATTATGCTTTATTTACAACTCATTAATATCTGAAGTAGCTGCAGACTGCTTTATCTCTGTCATTGAGCTTACTGAGGTTCGAATGCATGTAGGCACAGCTAATATCCTCCATAAATAGAGAACATAAACTTAAGCTGGTGTGTTATTGAGTTTACTTCTTTCACCTTGTTATTGTGTGTTAAGTAAGACTTTCATTCAATGGAATAAACAGAACGTTAAATACTATCTAATTGCTAAAGTGACTAATTAAAGCAATTTCGTCTCTGCAAGGAAACACGTAGCTCTGCATTGTTACATGTCAATTATTTGTTAAATGACACACAGTTGTCAAGCTTCTTTCAGGATTTTCCTATATCCTAAAGGAACATTAGCTGGCATGATGTATTACACAAGTGAAAAAAATATGGTGTGTCTAGAAAGGAGGATCTGCTGCTTTTGCCTATCTTTTACTGTAACGTGATATGACAAGGCACAGTCAGACCTATATGTAGGGCTGTATCTATATATATATAGACACCTGAGGGAATCTACCTAAGGAGGCAGCTTTAAGAAGGAGGCAGCTTTAAGGGGGTGGCCGTCGGGTGCCTACATGTTGAATTAAAGATTTTTAAGAAAAAAATGAATTTCCCCAGGTGCTGCCAGAGGTGTTCTGTCACTTGCAACCAGATAGAACGTCACATGTTGCAATGGGCATGCACAGTTGAAAGCTCACTGAGTGCTCACTTACAGTAGGTCCGGTTGCTAAGGTGGCAACAATGCCTACATGGACCATCTTCAAACCTGTGCAGCACAGTAGAAACCAGTATAATGAAAAATATTTGAAATAATGAATATATTGTTTCTACTGCATTAATGTTTCAATTAAGAGTGAAACTAGCGCTCTCCACAGTCCACCAGAGAAAAATCCCATTTATCATACTTTAAGTGAGAGCTCACAATTTGATTAATATGCTCCTAAAAATCCTATGCACGATGAACAAAGAGTGGCAAATTGTGGTGAGTCCTGTTTAACCTTTAAATAATTATGCCTGATCATGTGCTCATTTGCATAATACATAATGTCAGACAACAGCGAAACTGGGAGTTATTAGACCTTCCAATATCAAATTAATGGCATTAAGAATGCAGTTTAACCCAAATATACTAAAAAGTGTCTTTGGATATGATGGGATTCCATAAAGGTAAATGCAGTTGGCTGTCAAATAGCATTTTCATGTGTATTCCTAGACTAAAAGCTGTTGCCAGTAGCAACCAATTAGGTCTTTGCTCAAGAGTGATGAAACACTAATTACTGATTGATTGCTACTGGCAATTGCTACTTGTGCAATTTAGCACCTATGTAAGGGTTATCAGATTGTTCAAAAATTCAGGGACACGTCTAGAAAATAGCTGCACTCATTGCAATTTAATTGAAATGCAACCAGTGCAGACCTGTAACATGCCAATTCTACCTGTATCTGCCGATTCAATGGCCGATGTTTGGGTGCCTTGAAAGGCACCCGATCAAAATTTTCCATCCAGCCCGATCAATGAGCCCACTGATATTCAAGTCTTCTGCCGATATCGGTCGGCTCTTTTCCCACCATACTCGCACCGAATATCATACGAAAATTTGATTTGTACTATATAATCTGTGCGTCTATGGCCACCTTTAATCAGCACCATGGACATAGCTTTCCTAAACCCTAGAACTGGCTAAAAGCAACCAGTGGAACCAGATATGTGCTTTCATTAATATAATATCCTGTACTAGTTGGGTTAGTCAAGATAATGACTCCTGGTCATTTATTACACTACAAGACATCTGGTTGTGGATTCTTATACTGTAGCATAAAAATGCTTGTGTGTAGAATGCTCACAAACCAAAGGATTCATTGGAAGACCTGGGGTTATGGCCATGATCATTTGAGTGGGATACAGGGGCAGGTATATTCATTGTTACATTGCTAGCAGCACCAAATACAAACTGCGAGTGCAAGAGGGTAAGTGATGGCACATAATACTTTCTTTAGCCTGAAATAAATACTGGTTTCCTTTGCACAAACAATAATTTGACTGCCAGCTGCACAGTGACAATGTGTCTAGTTAGAAACAGGCTACAGTGAAACAGAGGCCCACCCTGGAACAGGTGGAGCGGAGTAATGCATGACTTAGGGGACAAACAGGAAATTAAGGGGAGGTCTGAATGGTGCATTGTGGGGATTGTAGGCAGGTCTGAGCCTATAAAGGGAGGTAAAAAGTGCGGGAGAGCAGTCCTACCTTTTGCAGAAGTCAAGGGAGGCAGTGTTTTCCGCCCACCCTTAAGGGAGGATAGGGGTTACAATGTTGCAGCTTTTGGTGATGTGGGGTTGCCCTAATGGGTAGCCAAAAAGGGGGGCTGGAGTGTTAAGGTAAGATTGGCCTGGGGCTAGGCTTAGGGGCAAGGAAGCACAGTAAGTGTGGAAACTGGACGGAGGCTGGAGAATGGCTTGATTATGAAGAGTAATGTGAATTCATTATAAGATACTGTTAAATGTTATGCAACCTTAAGTGGTTAAATGTTATGCAGCCTTAAGCTGCTATTATTTTATATGTCACATCCATTTGTTATGCATTTGTTACACTAAGATTAATATTATGGGTATGTTAGTGGATGGTTTCCCTAAGCTTGGTGAGTTGTTAATAAATAAGTTGCGGCCTGTTCCACCCATGAAATGTTGTTTTGTGTTTTATTGGGGTTCAAAGAGTTAATTGACGTTATTGAGTCATACGTAAGTCATGAAATACATTATAGACAGTTAGACAGGGAAGAGGATGGGATAACCAACAACCAAATATCACGTATCACGACGCCAGAAGATCATCCTATTAGAAAGATTAAACATTAGAAAAAAATCTGTTTGTGTTGCCCTTGAATCCCAAAATAATGCAATCTTAAACGAGTGCACACACGTCTGCGTTTATTCAGTTGTGACTAGTTTTTTACATGTAAAAACTTGTTTGACAAAGCTTTGAAAATGAAATGGCTCCCAGTGGTAGAAATATGCAAAACCTGGCTGATCACATAATGATTTTAATTAACAACTTGTACTTGCAATGAAAACACTTTTTTTTTTTGGTGAGAGAACCTAAAGTAATAATCATAGCACCTTTTAAAAGTATCTTTATGGCTGGCATGTTAAAACACAAAGGTAATAAAATGCCAACTGGAACCTGAGAAATGCACTCGGCAATCTGAAGTTCTCTGAAAAAAAATGTGCTTGAGCAGATGAACCTGGGTCAGAAAAATGTCAACAGCCAATAATCCCATTGTTAATGTCACCAGACCTCCCATTTAATGATGGGTACATAGGAAAAGTGTATGCACCCTACATAGTCCTACAGGATGTATGTTTCCCATCTATACAGGTATGGGACCTGTTATCCAGAATGCTTGGGACTTGGGGTTTTCCAGATAATGGATCTTTCTGTAATTTGGGTCTTCATGCCTTAAGTCTACTATTCATTTAAACATTAAATAAACCCAATCGGCTGGTTTTGCTTCCAATAAGGATTAATTATATCTTAGTTGGGATCAAGTACAAGCTACTTTTTTATTATTACAGAGAAAAAGGAAATCATTTTTAAAAATTTGGATTATTTAGATAAAATGGAGTCTTTTCGGAGCTTTCTGGATATCGGGTTTCCGGATAAGGGATCCTATACTTACTACCGCAATCTGCTGTGATGGTAACAGTCAACCTTTAAATGGGTAGTTTATCTTTAAAATAGTTTTGGGGGGGGATAGATATTGATATTCTGTGACAGTTTGCAATAGCTATCCATTTTTAATTTTTTATGATTTTTCAGTTATTAAAGGACCAGTAACATCAACAAATGAAATAGTTTTAAAGTAATAAAAATATAAAGCAGTGTTGCCCTGCACTAGTAAAACTGCTGTGTTTGCTTCAGAAACACCAATACTGTTTATATAAATAAGATACTGTGTAGCCATGGGGGCAGCTATTCAAAGGAGGAAAGGCTCAGGTTACACAGCAGATAGCAGATAAGCTCTGTAGAACATAATGTTATCTGTTATCCACTATTTAACCTGTGCCATATAGCCTTTTTTTCAATTTCCGCCATTGCTACTCAGCAGCTTGTTTAAATTAACTACAGAAGTGTTTATGATGAAGCAAACAGATCAGTTTTACCAATGCAAGGCAACACTACATGATATTTTCATTATTTTAAAACATGTTTATTTTTTGGTGTTACTGTTCCTTTAAGCTTTTTGTTCAGCAGCTCTTCCTTTTGATATTTCAACAACTATCTGGTCGCTATGGTTTTATTTACTGTAGTGGTTTAAACAAGAAAACAATAATATGCATTGGAGAGGCCTACATAGAAAGATATACAATAAAGAGTAACGGTAATAGGTATAGTTTTTGGCTGTTGGCATAAGTGACCCCATTTGAAAGAATGAAATAAGAAAAAGGCAAATGATTAAAAAAACTATAAAACAAAATAATGAAAACCAATCGCAAATTGTTAGGAATTTGACATTCTATAACCTGCTAAAAATGAACGTAAAAGTGAACCACACCTTTAATGATTCAATAGAAGTGTCAAAGTTTATGCATGTGAGTGAGCTCAAACCACATTGGAGTTTGTTCGGGGGTGGGAAATCAGCCATATTGGGCATCAATATGCAATCAATATGCACTCATCATTGTGTCCATTTTAGTGGGCGTGTTTGTAAATGAACTTAATTGAACGCAATGGCACTGAACTGTAGATATTAAAACCAAGAATATTTAAGGTATGGAGTATAATAGCAGTAATGCTAGTAACGGTTATGCATGGGGAATTTAGTGTGTCAAATATTTTCTTATTTAATCTAAATCTTGTGTATTTCTGAGCAACGGTTTGACATCCACTGCTGCAATCAGTCTGCTTCTCAGGGCAATTAATCATCTCTGCCTCATTGTGGTTCTCCAAAAAAGGCAATGGAAAAACAAGTGTCAGTAGTGTACAGCATATATCACACTGACGAGCCTATTACAGGGCAGTGAGTATATATCCCACAATGGCAGCTTGCTTGTATTAATTACACATCTGTCTGAATAAACCCATAAGTGTGCGCTGGCTCTATTAATTGTGCTGATTTCTTTCGATCACTGTTACTAAAGCAATTGTCAAGTGTGTTATAACTGGATGTAGGATCCTGAATATAACATCGCTTCAAAGGGACCTCCGCCCCAAAACTGTTTTTCTTTTCGCATAATGTATAAACGTATTTGCAGGTGACATGCGTGTTTGTTTCTCCCTTTCTGTTTACTGGGTATGATTTTTAAAACAATGCAACAGGAGTCATTTCTCCTGCAGATCTGTCTGCTGGCATGCAAAATTATTTCATGAGTCAAAACCAGGAGGGCAGTGAATATAAACAGCCACGGGCTGTAATTATAAACTGTAGTTGTAATTAATGCATTATTGGAAAGTTCCTTACAATTGCATTTTCTTTCATTAGGAAAAAAATTGTTTTGGACGGAGGACCACTTTGAAATGGATTTCTGTTTAATTTACTGTGTTTTTGTAATTTGCTATCACATCATATATTCACCTACAGCAGCACCACCTGCTATAGATGTGGTGCTATTTGAAAAAGGATAAGTTACAATAGTTCCAAGGGTTCACTTTGCTAGTATCATAACATAGGCAGCATCAAGTCATGGCCCCTTCTAAACAAGAAGGGGCCATGAGATATCGAGACGGCATTGCTACCGTTGGAGTTATCGAAACGGCATTACTATCTAGAGAGAGTGAATGGATCTTCAAAATGAATGTATTAGGCCCAATGGGACTCAATGAGAGTAACACAATGAATGTATTCATCTGAGGATATTCACTACTCATATGGGAACTGGTAGATAAATAGTTTCCATTCTGTTGCCATGTCCTATTTGTTACAATCACAACGTTACAATGATCATTCCTTTCTCCGTATCTAAGTCCCATACATATATGCGCTGTAGTGGAGGGCTTATCAGACAAGTTTCTGCAAAATGAGGCATGGGTTAATTGAGGTTTTCTACTGACACTGCCAGCGGCGGTGACAATGTTGCCATTTTCAGTTACAGCGCATATGTATGTGCACATTTAATGTGGATATGGCAGCTGTCACCACATCTGCGATAAGTGACAGGTTACACTAGCCGCATTATTAATTTTCCATCCAATCGAACCGGCGCAGTCGTTTGAGTAACGGGTCTGATCCTCCTCTCAGTGACATAACGACCCGTGATTGGCCGGTTTGAATCTCAACGGCTCTATGCTCGTCTATTTATAGGGGTGAGCTTTCGGCAGCCAAATGCCTTTGACGAAGCCTGCGTAATGCGGGCAAAACACGCGTCAGGCGCATTTTAGTTTGGTTAGGCGGGGTGACTGAATCACTAATAATTTCTTAGGCCACGGCTTTGCTCCACAAATGGGAGGGAATCTCTGTGGGTGAAGGGGTGGGCGATCTACAGAACCGCTGCCTGGGTAGTCAAAACTTACGCCGAAAAAGCACCACCATCGACTCTGTATCATTAATTAGTGGATCAATTTTTGATGCCACCTAGACATAGCAATTCCTCGAAAACTACGGAGGGGTATGTTTGAGGGTGAATGGGTGGCGGATCTATTCAGACTACAAATTATTTGGAAGTGGATTAACAAGGGGAAAACTGAGAGGTTACTCATACTGTTCACAGTCTGTGAGACCCTTGTTCTGTTCTGCTTTATGCGAGTATCGCAGTTGTGTTCCACACCAAGCCATTGCAGTTATTCAGTATAGACTGGAGTGACTCACTGCAGACTCTATACATTAGCATTGCATCTGACCCAAAGGTAGCAAATTTCGCTTTACCTAAGCAGGGTTCATTGTCTCCCTGTGTCTAACTTGGTTTTAAATGCTCTTCTGGACTAATCTTTTTTAATTAATTATAAGTAAAGGTTAAGTTTTAACCTTGTTCCGTGGGTTTCAAGGCTCCTGGATGGGGTGGTGCAATCTCAAGGGTTAACTTTTTCTCTTCCTCTTTCCCTTCTAAACAAGACAGCAACCAACATTAACAATAGGTTAAGCAGAAAATAACATTGCCCCACATAGAAGATCCTGATGATGGCCTCCTTATACTTAACCTATACACTTTTAACAGCAGCTAATGCGCCCCATAGTCATACACCATTCTGCAACCCCATTGTCAGTCACCAGCTGCACTACATCTACCACTATCCCTTGAAACCTACACTTCTGGATCCTGTGCTATCTTTCTTTTCTGGTCCTTGGGCCCACCTGTTTTATAATATAATATAAACGTACAACCTTACGGAAGAGTAACAGAAGAGCTACAACTTTTGTTTTGTTCTGTGCATCATATTTATCTGCTGTAAAGGAAACAGGGTTAGGAACTGTCTGCTCTGCCTACATTAAATGAAAACTATACCCCTGAACAATGTAGGTCTCTATAAAAATATTCTGATTAAAATAGCTCGTAAAAACTCTGCTTCATACTGTATGTAATTCCCTTCCTAGGTCACATGAGCCAATTAACAGACAAAGTTCTGTGTTTTGCTTCCTCACCTTTTCCTGTTACAGTTAGAGCTGCAGTATTTCTGGTAATGTGATCTCTGTGGAAGCACAGAGACTATAAAGATGTAAAAGGGCAATATTTACTTAAATATATATATATATATATTCCAGTTGGGTAGGATTCTTTAATATGCCATTTAATATGATATAAACTATCTGTTGCTTAAGTATTCATTTTGGGAGTAATGTTTTCCTTTAAGCCATACAATAGCAGACGCTGAGTATTGCAACAAGGAGACTGCTACATACTACTATAAAATATTGGTAGCCAGCAATGTCTATCATTAAAGGAATAATGTGGACCTAAATACACTGAGATTGTTTTTTTCCCATTTTCCAAGTAATAATTATAATCCTAAACCAACACTTGAAAATGAGCTGCCAAGACCCCAGACTTGCAGTGAAGGGACTTTTAAGATCATTTAAAGAAATCATAGATGCATGGCTTGATGGGAGACGCTGTCCAAATACATAAATGTGTTGCCTTTGTTGCAGAGTTAAAATAACACTCATGTTACATTACTCTGAAATAGGGGGATTTTAGTAAGGTGGAAAAATGTGGGTGCAGTTTGTATGTTGAAACAAGTGTTCAATAATATAAAGGTGAGTACTATTGTATGTATTATTCTTGCAGTAGCTGTCAATAAGTCTATTTGACTCATTACTCAGATATTTATAGTCATGTAAGGCTATAGTGTAGTCATGGTAACCTTACATTTTAACTGCTAAAGGGGTTATATTTAGTGGCTCTTAAAGGGGAAGGAAACCCTTTCGGCACAAAAAACCTCCCGCTCCCTCCTCCCGCCCGGCCTACCTCCCCCCAGGCAAATGCCGCAAACTTGTTAGTCACCCCTCCATGCAGGTCCTCTCTTGGCAAGTTCACGGGCGCCATCTTCGTCCGATTGCTCTTCTTCCTGTATTTCGCAGCGCATGCGCAGTAGGAGGCATTTGCCGGTTGGATCTACTACGCATGCGCCGAAAGTCACAAAGTTTTGTAAAAAAGAAACCGGAAACTTTGTGAAATTGGGGTGCATGCGCAGTAGATCCAACCGGCGAATGCCTCCTACTGCACATGCACCGCTAAAAGCCGATCAGTACAGGAAGAAAAACGCTCGGACTAAGATGGCGCCGTGAACTCGGCAAGAGAGGACCTGCATAGAGGGGTGACTAACAAGTTAGGGGCATTTGCCCGGGGGGGCGGGGGTGATAGGCCGGGGGAGGAGGGAGGGGGGCATACGGGGGAAGGGGGAGGGGTTTTGCGCCAAAAGGGTTTCCTTCTCCTTTAAATGTTGACCTTTTCTGCTTTTACAGGCTAACTGCATTTGTCTAACATACCTAAGAAATACATTGGCATTTCATAAACACTAGTTAAAACAAAAAGAGAGTTTTTATGCGAAACGTTGTGCTTCTCATTTGTTTTCATTGTGTAAGGCCTAGGCTGTAAATGGGTAAAAAAAAACTGCGCTTGTTCTGTGAATTGTGTTGGACAAATTCCACATAAAAAAGATTAGAGGAACCTTGAGTATATCAGCACACAAGGACATAGCGAAAGAACAAGAGGCAGAGGGAAAATGTTCAAGGGTTACTCTTTCAGTATTAACATTAGATATGTATTGTCTAACTGTCCCTTGTTTATACTGTATATATCTCATATAGGAGAGTGCTGATTGATGATGTTCGTTTAAAGTATTTTTTCCTTTTTTCCAGGGCGTGGCTTAACTGCCGATGTAGAAAGACGCGTCTACTCAGAGCTTCGGTGCAGTTGCTCCGTCACAGTCGATCCTGTGCCCCCACGGGCTCCAAAATTTTCCCCGTGGGTGCCCGAGTGCCCCCAGATGCCACTAGATGGGAGGCGTTAAGAAAACAGCCAAAGCAACGACCAGCAAGCTGGATAAATATGTGCGGCATCTGAACCAAGATGGAGCTCGCTTGTGCAGGGCTGACCCGCCACCTCCACCCCCTCCTGATCCGGCCGGACCTGAGCCTCCTCAGCAACCAGAACCGACACTCCAGGAGGTCCTGCAGGAGATTCGGGATACGCGGACAGCAGTGGAGGTAAAGATTCATATTAGGGTGGAGGAGGTGAAGATTGATCTGGCACTTCTCCGCCAAGATCTCCAAAACTTGAGAGAGCACACAGCGGAGTCGGAGCGCCGGATTTCAGTTCTAGAGGACGCTACCAGAGAGGTCCCACGTGCAATTGCTGATCTTCAGAACCAGCTGAAACTTTGTAAGACACGGGCTGATGACCTCGAGGGGAGGCAGAGACGCAATAATATACGCATTGTCTGCATACCCGAAAAGCAGGAGGGTGCCACTCCTGAACTGTACCTGGAAAACCTCCTCAGGGACCACCTGGGGGCTGCTCAACTATCTCAGATGTTCCTGGTTGAACGGGCCCATTGTATTCCGTCGCGGCAACCTCCCCCGGGGGCTCCCCCGCGCACCATGATTGCCAAAATCCTTAATTACAGGGATCGAGACGCCATCTTGAGGCTGATGTGCACCAAAGAACACCTGCACGTCGGAGATGCCAAGATTATGATTTATCCGGATTATACCATAGAAGTCCAGCGGCAAAGAGCCAAATATGCCGAGGTCCGGAGGAAGCTCAGAGAAAAAGGCATTCTCTAGTCTACAATTTTCCCAGCCAAGCTGAGAGTGGTGGACGGCAACAACACCAGATTTTTTGTCACGCCACAGGACGCCATGGACTGGCTGGAACGGCGATAAGGCCCTCATGCATCCTACCCACCCCTTGTGGTGTACCTACCCTTGGGGGTTTCTGTCCACTCTTCAGTTGAGGACTTGTGGCCTTGGGTTCGTGAGTATATACCCTCCTACCATGGTGTACCAAACTATGTTCCTATTTACTGACTACCACTCATGTTTTCATCGGAAAGTCTCCCATTGTTACTAGCTGTTTTTATGTGGGGACACTCCAAAACCCGGAGGACTGGGGGCACGTGCTTATGTTGAGTATTTTGTTTAACTGCATAGTGTATATGCTATAGTTGCCATGTCCCTGGCGATGGCTATTAGGGTTTTGTTAGGGGTCGAGGCCCACCCCAGTTCACAGGGTAGGCAGGGCAGGCTAGGGTGTTATGGGACTCCCCCAGGTTTTTCCCCCCTTCGCCCCCACTCCCTTTTATACTCGTACAGCAGCGAGGTTTTGACGCACAGTAGAATTTTCCTATTTAAATATGGCTAAGGTTAATTTGGTTTCATGGAATATCAGAGGCCTTAATGATAAAATCAAGAGGGCACTCCTATTCAATGTATTGAAACAATGGTCCCCGGCGATTGTATGCCTCCAGGAAACCCACTTAACAGGCCAAAAAGTCCTAGCGCTGAAAAGGGCGTGGGTCGCACAGGCGTACCACGCTACCTTTTCCACTCATGCGAGAGGGGTCTCCATTCTAGTCAAGAAAGGCCTTCATTTTTTGCTTCATCAAATTCATGTGGACCACTATGGTAGATATCTTATCATGCACTGTACTATCTATTCCTTTGAATTTATATTGGTCAATCTATATGTACCCCCTCCCGTCACAACGGACCTAATGGATACGGTAATGCAGAAGGTGGCGGCTCTTCCATTGGTCCCCCAGTGCTGGGTGGGTGATTTCAATAGTGGCATGACTCCTGTGTTAGATAGGCTTAATTCAGCGGATACCAAACCAACTAAATTGAAGGCCTGGGCAGACTCAATGGGGCTTCAGGATGTCTGGAGGGCCAGGCATCCTGGGACTAAAGTTTTTTCCTGTCATTCCGCCTCACACCAAACTCTTTCGAGAATAGATATGGCCCTGATGTCCTCCGAGATGGCTAGCAAAATCGGGCACATTCAGTATGGAGCTAGGTCCATTTCCGACCATTCTCCCGTAATTATCACTATACAACCCTATGCAGTTTCGGGGTATAGAAGGTGGAGGCTCAGCCCCCTGTGGCTGACACAGAAAGAGGTGGCGGATAAAGTTCGCGAGACGGCAGAAACATATTGGGTTGAAAACCAGGGCTCAGCCTCCCCTTCTATGCTATGGGATGCGTTTAAGGCAGTCTCGAGAGGTACCCTGATTCAATCCAGAAATATGCCTCCTGGGTCTGTTAGATGATATGATACCAGCCAATAACACCAGGGTCCTGGTGAGGACATTGCTATTTTATGCTAAAAAGGTAATTATACTGCATTGGATGGCCCCTGCTCCTCCCAAGAAAGCGATCTGGTTTGCCTATGTTAATAAGATGCTGCCTCTAATAAAGTTGACCTACGAGGCTAGAGGGCAACCTGAAAAATTTGATAGGATATGGGGTGTCTGGATGGAGACGCATATGTTAACCTTGCCATAACTGTGTGGTAAATATATTGCTGTGCTTTGACTGTGTTCAGAGTGTGAAGTCACGACTGCTGCTGTAATTTTATTTTATTTGTTTTATTTTATCTGTTCCCCCTTCCCTTCCTTTCTGTATCCCCCCTTTTTTTGAAAATCTCAATAAAAAGAACACCTGTTAAAAAAAAAAATATATATATATTTTTTCCTTTTTTCCAGAAATTGCAGTTAAAATAACCAACATGGCAATAGCCCCTTTTTGCATTTAGACTGTATTTTTATGCAGATTACTATATAATGAAAATACAAAATAAAGTATTTAAAACTACACTGATGCTTTACATAAGCAGTCTGTACAATGGAATCCTGCAAACAAACGCATACGTGGCTGCCATCTAGAGTGAGTACAGTAGATATCAATTCAAATGGATGGTTTATTTTTGGTGCGGTTCGTGTCAGGATGACATTTGGTTTCTAATGCTAGAGTAGATTGTAAAGAATAAAGAAGACTCAAGACTATCATGGTGGATTCCTGTTCCCCTGGGAGCTGTGCCTGCAACATTTTGTCATTGATGAAGAGGAAGAAGCTATTGGACTGGCAGTCAGTGTCAACATGATTATTTTAGCCGTAAGCGAATGAAATTCCAATAAGGCTGCAATCATTGTAAAAGTGTAACCTAAGGTAAAAAAAAAGAATAAAACTATGTCAGTAAGTTTTCAATGCAAGCAATGGCTTGCTTGACTAACATAGCCCATGAGTAATCTTTTGTTTCATGTTGCTCAATATTTGTCAATATCACTGGAAGAATTTATGTTGGAAGAATATTGTCTTAATGCTCAGAATGCCACTATATAATAAAGGAGACACAACCAAATCTGTCATAAAGACAAACCTGTTGTGACAAGTTGCCCCAGTTGCATATTGATAAGCCGTATGCTACTTTTCCAAGTCATTGTTCAGACACAGAAGGTTACATCTTCCTGCAGCTTCTACCATCCCTGGAAATATCTCCCTGCAATGGATTGTGCTATACTCCAGGGAATAGGAATATATCACAACTCCAACATTACCTTTATCTTCTAATGAAAGATGATCATTAAAACACACAAGCTATAAGGGGCACTGGCATGCTTCTTAATGACCATTCAAGCAGCACTTTTTTGCTAGGTCTGTACCATGTGCGACTATAAAAACCTGAAGTGAGGTGCAAAGCCCAGAGTCTCAGGTACTCGACATTCCTGCCTGCCATAAGGCTCAAGTTATGGGACAGGTAGGAGGATGTATCTGTATCCCTGCATACAGGGTCAGACTGGGTGGCCTGGGCCCCGCCGGTGCTGCTGCCGCAGGGCCTCCCCACGAGCTGTCCTCCGCAGCACCTGACATTCGATTGCTTTGTATTTGCTGCAACCTGCTGTAAAAGGGAGGTCGGGCAGAAAGCTTAATCTAGGGAGTGAGTCTAGGGAGTGGGTCAGAGCTGGCAGGGCCCATAAAAGCCTGGGGCCCACCGGATTTTCTCCTGGTGCCCCGCTGGCCCAGACCGCACATTGCTAATTATAAATACAATGAGAGAGAGAGAGAGAGAGAGAGAGAGAGAGAGAGAGAGAGAGAGAGAGTGAGAGAGATGCAGTTTGCACACTGCCTACCTATAGGTCAGTGATCCCTATAGTTTTCCATAGCTAGAGGCAGGGGTGATTATTTGCCTCTTGCTGTCTGAGGTGGCTCCTGCAATGCTGGTGCAGAGCTCTCTGCACTAGAATAGCTGAGTTTCCAGTTAATGCCTGGATATTTGTCTCTCAAAGTTACCACCAGTGTTTTCTTGCTGGCCCTGGGAAAGTTTCTCAACTTAAAATGTGAATAATTGGTGGGGGGTTATTTATTAAAAGTCTGATTTGTTCTGGTCGGACTTTAAAAGGTGAAAAACACAATTTTTCCATAGAAAAAAAGGCTTGTGATTTATTAAACCCCAAGGGTGTTAAAAGTCCAAATAAAAAGTACTCCAACTCAGACCTTCTGAGTTCATGTAAAAGTCAATGGCAGATGTCCCGTTGATATCCTGATCTGTGCTGGGTTTCATTCAATAATCCTAAATTTTAGTGGTTTTCGGGCGTCAAATCTAAAAAATATATCGGAACTTTGATTTGTTATTAAACGTTCCAGGGAGAGGTGCCAAAACAGCATTGTATGTGGCAGACAATATATGCCTCTATTCAAACTTGGTTTTTCAGTTTTTACATGTATGGCTTCTTTAACACCTCTTTTGAACCAGTTGCTCTCCTGGTCTAGAATCTATACTTCAAACATATGCCCCTTTTTCTTTTCTAGATGTAGGTACATGGCTGAGATCTGACCAGAGGAGCTGGCTCTTCTTGTGCTTTGGGGTTGGGTCTTTTGGGTGAACTAGTTGCTGCCTCAGTGTATTGCTGGGTTTAAAGCAGATAGACCTAAGTTTATCTGACACCCCAGCTACATATAGCAGGACTAAGTTCTTTCTCCTGTCCTGTTTTCCAACTTCACCGGTAGTCTTCGTGTTATTGCTTCTTTTTCTACCGGTTTTCACAAAAGCCCAATCTGGATACCCACATGGACTCATTAATTAGGGATTAATTACATCTTGGTTTGGATCAAGTACAAGGCACTGTTTTATTATTACAGAGAAAACGGAAATCTTTTTTAAACGTTTGGATTATTTGGATAAAATTAAGTATATGGGAGACAGCCTTTCCGTAATTTGGAGCTTTCTGTATCACGTGGTTTCTGGATAATGGATCCCATGCCTGTACCATAAAAAGAAACGTGTATATATAACAGTTCGTTGTATTTCTCAGTAAAGAAAATATTTGTATCACTTCAACAAGACACCAGCTGATATTCATGTTACAGTGATATAAACCAGCTTGTATTCGGGCATGTCTGTTAGAAAATAGTTTTCACTTTCAATGTGTCTATCAAAACCAGAGAAGCAGATCTCTCCTGTTTGCTGCAACTGGCCGATTTTAAATGGTTATGCCTTCTTTCATTGCCATCTAGTGGATGATATGAGGAATAATAACAGATTTGTTTTTTTTTATTAATTGATGCTTTTGATACATTTTGATTAATTCATTTTTTTAACGTGTATTCTTTTCCTCTGATTTTTAGCTCTTATATATCATTACAAATGTCATTTTTAAATCACAAGAGCAACTTACAACTACACTAGCTCTATTAAAACAAATCCATCTGGTTCAAAAAATATAACATTTGGTGAATATTTATTCATGATCTAGCGTTTGTTAACTAATAAATATGTACCAAGTGACAGAGTTGCTGAAAAATCTTTTATGTACTGTTTCTGAGCTCAGTCTCATAATCCATTACACAAAGTCATTAAAAATAAACATATTTTTAAAAGGGAAATTGTAATTAGTATTTTAAAAATCTAGCATATCTAAGCCCAAAATATGATACAAGCATATTGGGTGCAATCAGTCACCAAATTCATCCAAGTAACCAAAATTACTGATGCACAACGGAATTGCTAATGGCTGCAAAATGAACAAGGTTCATTTAAAACAGAACTGAATAGAACAATACAATGCCTCCTGCTGGTTTACAGTGAATACACTGTATATTTTTCATGTTGGAACAGTAAGATGCCCTAATACATTTAGAGGGTTATTTATCAAAATACAAATTTTTCGGACTATTTTATTTAAAAAAGTCCGACCAAACTGGAATCCACCATTTGACCTTATTAACTATTAAAAAAGCACAATTTAATCGGAGAAAAACTTGATAAAATCAAGTGAAAATTCAATCATACGATTTTTTTTCAGATTTTCTTCCAGATTTTTTTCCTGAATTGATTATTTTGGGGCTAATTCCAACGCAGATGACAGAAACCTCCGAATAGCATAGGGACCTTTCCCATTGATTTATATACAACCTTGGCAGTCGTGAGTTTCCAGACCTGCACCCGCCTTCCCTCTGCGCCTGCCTGAGCCCGACATCCAGGTTTCTTTTATAGACCCACCCTGACCCGTCCCGCCGATGATGTCACAAAAAGGGGAAGGCATGCAGGCGCGCATCTATAAAAGTTCAACCCGGAAATCGGAAGCCGGCATTTGTAAGGTCGCGGAAAGGGGGGCGTGAAGTTGGCCCGAACCCACCCGACCCGCGGGTCCCCCCGGGTATCGGGGCGGGCCGCACATCACTACTTGGTCTGAGATGGCAGATTTCTTATTTTTTCCATCCTCTGGGTATAATAAATCTTGAAAAATTCAAGTTTTTTTCCACTAAAAATTCGGATTTTATAGAAAAAAAACTAGAGTTTTTTGCATCCAGACTTTAAAGGAAAACTATACCCCCAAAATGAATACTTAAGCAACAGATAGTTTATATCAAAATTGAATGACATATTAAAGAATCTTACCAAACTGGAATATATATTTATATAAATATTGCCCTTTTACATCTCTTGCCTTGAACCCCCATTTCGTGACTCTATCTGTGCTGCCTCAGAGATCACCTGACCAGAAATACTACAACACTAACTGTAACAGGAAGAAGTGAGGAAGCAAAAGACAGAACTCTGTCTGTTAATTGGCTCATGTGACCTTACATGTGCTTTGTCAGGGGGCAGCCCTTATTTTTTAAAATGGCAATTTTCTATTTATTATTACCCAATGGCACATACTACTAAAAAAGTATATTATTATGATAATGGTTCATTTACATGAAGCAGGGTTTTACACATGAGCTGTTTTACTCAGTATCTTTTAATAGAGACCTACATTGTTTGGGGGGTATAGTTTTCCTTTAATATATAACCCCCTTAAAGTGTGAACCCCATTAAAGTGTATAACCCCCTTAAAGTGTGTGATTCTGTACATATATACTTTTAATTGTTTTTATTTTTTGTTATTATAGGTTTTATGGATGGTTTTGTATCTAAGATGAGATGGCAGAAAGGAAAGCTGAAAACAATCACCATGATCTAGGAAAATATGTATCAAATACTGAATATAAAAATCTCTGAGTAAAAGGGAATGAGATGCAGTTGGCACTGAGCAGAAAATGGCATCCTTACTCAATAGCCAATGACCTGTTTCAGACTGTGTTCTATTCATGTTGAAATCTCCCAGCTGTGGCAATAGCTTAAAGGTATTTCCTCTTTGAAACAGGTTGACCTAAAAAAAAAACCGCACTGGAACCCTCCAGCACTTTGAATAACTTTGAATCATGCGGAATATGTTTAAAGAAGGAACATGAGAAAGATGGAATTTTATAATGCTCATAAGCAAATCAGGCTTAGCCTAACTTCTACTTCCGGAAAAAACAATTTCATGTTCCTTTTGGTAAAAACAAATCAATAAGTTTCAAGTACTTCTCCATAGGATTTCTTTATGGTGCTAGTGCACATTGCATTAGCAAAGATACCTTAATCAGGGCTCCAAAAGACCTGCCTGAATCACAAGTCACAGGGATAAGATAAGAAAGGCAGTTTCATGAAATGGTCTAATAATGGGGGACAAACAAGTCCTTGGGGGGGGGGACTTCCTTACACAGTAAGTACTTTCAAGCTGAAGCCTAGAAAAGGTTCTGCTCCCAAGTGCCACCTGTACACCCTACATTGAGCTTTAGGCACCGTTGATACAGCGATGAGAGGGATTATGCACAGGTATGAGGCCTGTCGTTTTTCAAACACCATAAATATACTTTTGCCTCCAATAAGAAATGATTTTATCGTAGGATCAAGTACAAGGTACTGTTTTATTATTACAGCGAAAAGGGCAATCATTTTTTAAAAACATAAAATGATTTATTTAAATGGAGATGGCCTTTCAGTAATTTGGAGCCTTCTGGGGCCTCCAGATAATTGATCCAATACATTTACCATATATAGTTCCAGATGGCTACACAATGCTTTTGCCCTTTTTTTGTCATGGCTACTCCCTTAACTTCACATCATCCGGTCACCATGGACTCCAGGTTTTAATGATGTATGCTATTAGATTACAGTCATGGAGTAATGTTATATCAGTTAGAAGGTGTAGCCCAACAGAAACCAAACAAATTAAAGGAAAACTATAACCCCCCAAACAATGTAGGTCTCTATAAAAAGATATTGCAATATTTATGTAAATATATATTCCAGTTTGGTAAGATTCTTTAATATGCCACTTAATATGATATGAACTATCTGTTGTTTAAGTGTTCATTTTGGGGGTATAGTTTTCCGTTAAGTAATCTGATAAAATAAAGTAGGCACATTCTCTCAAAACACCATGGACACTAGGGATTCTTGATCATGAACTGGTACTATACAGGGTTAAAAATGTTAATTTGGAATTTTTGGGGCCTAGCATTTTCTGGATATGGGATCTCTCTGTAATATGGATCATCAAGCACCAGTAGGATTGTTCTGCCACCAACATGGATTTATGCATTTTAGTTACCAAGTACAAGGTACTGTTTTATTATTAGATAAATGGAAATCATTAAAAACATAGTAAAATATGATGAATTTGCTTATAATTTACTCTAAAGGAAATGGACTTCAGAACTTTCTGGATAATGGGTTTCCGGATACTATGTTGTATACCTGTAAAGAAAACTCATTTAATTGCAGCTAAGCTGTTCTGCAGTACCTTAACCAGCATTACGTGGTTTGTGTCAGTTCTGCAGCAGGAGAATTTATACAACTCACATACAACTCAGCCTTAGCCGAGAAACCCTGGGGAGTGTTTCTTGTGCATCAGCATTCTCTGGGGACAAACACTCTATCTTACAGTAAATCACATACCTAGCAAGCGTAACTAGCCTTGGGCTACCTAGTGTGTTGTAAAGTTCCTTACAATGTTTTTTTTAACAGAGGTCCCAAAGGGCTTCCTCACAAATATATATTTGTATATTTTGTATATTAAATCCATATTGTTATTAATAATATTCTAGCACTACTCTAGAGAATTTACAAGGGGAGGAAAAGGTTCCATCTTATGAGAGAGCAGGATTTTAGCAGAATTATTTACAACTGACTGCAGGGGAGAGAGCTGGGAACCAAGGACACCTTTTAATTGGAGATTGTAAAATTGTGCTTCATTTTTGCTGCAAGAATTGCAACTTTCCAATGTACATTAATTATATGTTCAAGTTAAAGTTAGTATATACAGTATGTATATACAATATGTATATATATATATATATATATATATATATATATATATATATATATATACACATACATATATATAGTGAGAGAGAACGAAAAAGAGAGAGAGAGAGAGCCTTGTTTCCAGAGGCACAACCAGCAGCACAGAAAAGGGCAAAATGTTAAAATAACACATATTGGAAAGTGTATGTTAAAATAATACATATTGGAAAATTGTATTTTGGGGCTTACTTTTGTTTTAAAAGTGATTTTATTGAATATTCTAAGTATGTGCGGCCAGTTTGAAGATAGGTTGAGAATTGCTGCTTGCATAAAATATGGTACAGCACAATGACCCCCTATACAGTAATTATTTCCCCATATTCTTAATTTTCTACCTTAGATTTTTTGAATATTAGAAGGTCTGCCATCCATCTGTTAGTTCCACCTGAGGGATGCAGGGAGTTGCAGTTCCCTATAATGTTAGGTGATGCACATTTTCTGCCCATGAACCAGGCATTTTTATATTTGAATAGTTCTGTACAGATGGTTATGGGAGTGACTATGCACCAGTTATTTATATAACAACACATCTCCTTTTAGACTCTGCATATTTGCAAACAGCGCCTGACTGACTGGATTACCTGGTGTGACTCACACAGAGTATGTTCCATTCAGTTTCATTCATTCCTTCTCCCTGTTCTCCTGTCTCCAATGAACCACTGCACCTGAATTATTAATTCAAAGGAGAATGGAGCATAACTGTATTTTTAGCTGTCCAATACTCCAGAGAAGTTGGCAGCTCCCTTGCCACTTGATATCAAGAGATGTAGCAGAACAACATGTAAACAAAATAACTCAGACACTTCACTTTCCAAAAGAAAAAGCACTGGCAGCATATTTACAGGGTGTAAATCAGAGCCGACAGGCTGATACAATCATAATCATGAGACTAGCTTTCAACAGCTTCCATTTATATTAAAGGGGTACTGTCATGAGATTAGGAAGTGTTTACTTACGTATGTAATTGTATGTAAGCCGGTGTTGTTTGGGGAAAAATGATTTCCCTTCTTTTGAAAAATGTACTTTTTTATATACAGATTCGATTTTTTACAGATTGTTTAAATGTTTGCCATTTTGCCATTAAGTTGGATCTGCAGAGAAAACTGACAAGAGAAAAACATTCCTGCAAAGCCCAAGAAATCATTGAAATAAGCCTTTGAAAGGTTCTTGCGCACAGACTTTTTTGTGCATTTGACTTAAAACACATCACCTAATTGATTGTGTTTTATTCTGCCTGGTTGCACCAACAAGCACCAAAATCTATTTAATTGATTTATGTACAAAAATGTTTGGTGGCAAATCTGGTTCCGTTCACTTTAAATTAACATTAACAAGTGATCACCGCTAACTTAAGCACCAAAAAAATCTTATACAAAAGCCTTTGCTATATGGTGCCTACTGCATCTCTAGTGGTCAATTTAAAGAATCCATTAAAACAGCTCACCTGCAAAAGGTGGTGACCCGGGTGTATACACCCCAAGTCCCGCTCCTGGGTTTTCTAATGCCTGAAATAGTATCAAGGATAATTTGCAAGAAGGAACTCACCAGATCAGTCGGGTGACCCGGGTGCATCGCCCCAAGCCCGTAGCTGTAGGAGAGTATCAATTAGTAGAAACAATTTGACGAGCACTCCATTCACCCCTTGAATTAAAAGAAGTAAAGGTTTATTTCCAACATATTAAAAGCATCCGTTCAGGGTGAATGGAGTGCTCGTCAAATTGTTTCTACCAAAATCTATGTTTCAGCATACATGCACTTTTTTTAAACACAACATGCTGCCTTAGTATGCAATGCATGTTTGTGATATACTAAAATAGAGAGATGCATGTTGCACATAAATACAATACAGTTGTCTTTGTCATACCAACTATTCATTTTTACAGGGCCACCATCAGGGGGGCACAAGGGGTTAAATCGTAATGGGCCCGGGCCTAAAGGGGGGGCACGGTTGAGTTGCACTTTCCGAATTAGCCAGGCCCACCTTGGCAGCATGCAAGCTGAACCCGAAGACCTGAGGTGCCAAAGTCCAGAGGTGCCAAAGACCCAAAGTGCCGAAGACCCAAAGATCTGAAACCCTGAGTTGCTGAAGACCCGAAGTGCCAAAGACCTGAAACCCCGACGATCCAAAGGCTCGAGCGTAGCCGAAGCCGTGCTAAAGTTTCAAAGCTGCGAAAAGAACAGAAGCCCCAAAAAAATCCGAAGCTGAAACCCCAAAGCCGCGAAAAGACCCAAAGCCACTAAAAGAAATGAAGGAAACTAAAGAATCTGTCATTGACGAGGACAAGGTAGAAGAACCTAAGGTAAATTTTGCTGAACACCAATGTTTTTTTCTACACTTTATTAAACCCCTAGTCACTAACGTATTATTTTAATACTCTATAGGCCCCTGGGCACCAATGTTTTTTTAACTCGTAAAGGTGGGACCCTGGCCACCAATGGGTTGTTAGCATCCATGTTTGTGTGGCTTTTTTACTGTGGTGTGGGGGTGTGTTGGGTCTAAGATGGGGCCTTTGGTGGTGACCGGGGCCCAGAATTTTTTGTCGTATGGGCCATGTAATTTCTGATGGTGCCCCTGCATTTTTAAACATAATACGTAACTTTCACCCAACAAAATAATAAAAATCAGTAAGGAATCTTACTAGATTTTGTCCACTAGATGGTAGTCATACACATTACACTACATTAAATTGCTGTACAACTACAGCAAGAGGAGTAGTTGCCTCTCTCCATACTTTTTGTGCTGTTTTCAAATCGAATGAAATGGGTTTTGTATCATTTTTCTGTAAAAAAAAAAAAAAATGGATATAAGGCACAAATGCCTTCCCATAAGATCAAAATTACCTTACAAGATAAATATGTCAAAACATTAAGCAATAAAAACTTCACTTTCTGGAGTCAGAATTCCAAAGTGAAAGTGGTGTTGCTGTTCACTGGTATGCTAAAACATCTCTAAGCTTGATCACTGCACTCTAAGCTTAATCCCTTATTAAATACAATATATTATATGTGATAAATTGTGCTGATATTTGGGCAACATAAACCCTAAAATAGGATAATATATTCCAATTATGATGGGGGGGGGGTTATAAACAGATCATAGGTTATAAACAGATCATTGGATCATGTTGGAGCAAAATATCATTGCAGTATAGTGAATAGGTTTAATTTATTTTCCCCAATTTAAGATATAACACATATAGTAGATTGTAACATGACTGGTGAGACTGTGAAATACCACAGTACATCCGTTTTACTCTTTGCCCCTAGCAATTCCTCTTGGCTTCCAGTATAAGTTTAGGAATAAAAAATATAATATAATCAGAAGCTCTATCCAATATGGCAATCATACTAATTCCCAAATCAACATAGGAAGCGTTATACCAGTAACCTTGTCCTAGTTAAATATTCCTTTAGCAGCTAAAGGCAGCATAAAAAAGGCTGCAATAATTTGAAGTGTACCATTCTTTAACTATAATAGTTTCAATATACAGAAAATTACGATATCACTAAAAATAATGCTCAAGGGCGCAGCTTCTTGCTTGCACACATGCGATAGAATCAGTTATACTTGTTATAAAATTGATTGCCAAGTGCTGGATAATTGTTAGTTGAGATAACTTCCTCTTTAAAGCTCTTCTTCAATTTAGGCCTCTTATACTCCAAGTGATCAAACGTTAATTCTCTAATGAAGTTTCAAATGACTGCAAGAACAGCCAAAATTGAGCAATTGTGCCACACGTAGCTAGAGAAAACCTTGTGCACTGATATGGAATAACAATATTAGAACACAAGTTTTTTTTTTAAATAATCAAATATAAAGGTGAAATCACAGAAGAGTTTCTTGACATAATTGCACTAGGCCACAGTGCTGGTTTTACAACAGGTTATGGAATGCCACAATAACTTGGTATTCTCATTTTGAAATATGGAGGTATATTTATCAAAGTGAAGGTAGAAGTCACTGCAATCCTCTACAGTGAAATAATGGCACTCTCCATTCATTTCTATGGGATTTTTAAAGGAGAAGGAAAGCTCCAAGACAGTTTATTGCCAACAGATAAGCCACAATAGTGCAAACTAGAATGCTATATTTATTCTGCAGAATGCTTTACCATACCTGAGTAAACAGCTCTAGACACTGTCTCTGTTTGTTAAGGATAGAAGCTGCCATATAAGCTTGGCGTGACATCACTTCCTGTCCGAGTCTCTCCCTTCTCACTAACAGCTCTTAGCTCAGATTACAGCAGGGATGGGAGGAGGGAGGGGGAGAGGAGCAAACTGAGCATGCTCAAGGCCATGCCCTGGAGGTTTAAGCTGAAAACAGGAAGTCTGATACAGAAGCCCATGAGTACACAATAGAAGGAAAGAAATGCTGTGTTTCTTTTGACAGAGGACTCAAAAGCAGCATTACTTTGAGGGTTTACTGGTGTATTTATATAGACCTTTCTGATAAAGCTTACTTAATTTTAGCCTTTCCTTCTCCTTTAAAAGAGTATATACTGTATCAATGGGTAAAAGTGAAAGTTCATCCTTTGATAAATTCGCTGTAGCATCACCCTAGTAGTGTGAAATGGGCTAAAAGGAGCCAAAAAGCCCTTCACGTGAATGATATGTAGTCTAAAGCCTTCTGAAAACAGAAGGTATTTACTTTCCTTGTGCCAAATACATAGCACTACCTTAATGCCCAAAATGAGAATTTAATGCTCACATAAGGCATCATAGGTGGCGTACCCACTCAGAAGCCATGTACCAATACAGATGAAGCCACTTGGATTTGTGAGTTAAATGCATCATGACTCAGGGGTAATTGAAGAAACTGTGTTATCTTAAGTCATCTTAACTCATTTAATGCATTTAACCTTTTCATTAGCATACCAAAGCTCCATTGTTCACAATGGTGAATGCTTTAATTAGATGGGATGTTGTGACGCAGTTTTCTGTGTTAAATGAGATAAATGGGATATCTGTGTTTAGTTATTCTGTGTCAAACAGACAAACCAAAGTGGCTGCATCTGTATCTTGTACTGATGAGATCGAACATAATCAAAGTAAGCGCTAACGAAACATATTACATTCTCCCATTAGAGCTTGTAAGACAATCTCATGTCTTTACTATGAGTCAAGGTGGCTCAGTGGGCACTATTTGGGAGGAGTTTGTATGTTCACCCTTGGGTCTCTTTCAGTTTCCTCCAACACTTTGTAATCAAACAGGTTGCCAATTTTAACTCTGTATAAGGCCTTAAAAAGATTACAAAGTTCAGTAGATGCAATTTACCTCCCTGTGTTTGATTGGAGTGTGAGCATCGATTGTCACTTTTCCTTTTTTTTTGGGGGGGGGACGAGTATCCAGAAATGGCATCCAGCCTATAAGAACAACCAGATTGCTGCATACCATTCTTCAAACACAAAACAGCCCACATAAATCTACATGTTTTTAAAAATCATTCACTGTGTAAAGCAGAGTATTTTCCTAGTTACCAGTCTATTTATACTTTAGTTATTACAGGGCCCTCTGGTATTTGCTTATTTGTGACATCAACCTGGAGGCATTTGATTGTCATTATTCTCAGTCATCTGAGATATTAGAAGTGACAACATATTTACTGGCTTGAAACCTTAACGATAACTGAACCCCCATAGTCACCAGTTGTGAAAATCATGTGTTCACTATGTTTAACCACTCCCTTAATAATAGCTTTATTATGTCCACCTAATAAATGTCTTCATAATTATCAGTTTATAAGCTTTATATTGAAACAACAGAAACAACAGTTCCGACACTGTTCTCATCTCCGACTGATTTCAGGAACAAACAGAGCTAAACAAACGCTTGTTCTTGACACCCATGAGCAGAATGTTATTCTGAATAAGGAATACAGTATATAAAGATATATTGATTTTCTTTCATGAATAATTCACGCTGAGAGTCATACAACGTGACTTTGCTGTTGAAATTAATGAATCAAAATAAAGCGATTCAGTGATTATAAAGTTTCGCAGACTTGGTAAAATTAATCCTTGATCAGAACACTTGAACTTACATTAGTATATGATCTTTACAGACATTTAAGATTTCCATAGCAACACAGAGTGCTTCTACTCAACAGTAATAAAATAAAGGTTTTTTTAAAAAAAAATGCTTTATGAATGTTACCAATATGGAACCACACAATGTATCTGAATAGAATGCATATCCCAATTAAAAATGGCAAAGGAATTTATACCGCGTGCATTATGGATATCTATTGTGGTTGAACATTTGGCCAGGTACAACAGCAACATCGACACTGGTCTGACTATAACCCAGCTATAGTAAGAATATACTGTAGGTTTTCAGGTCTTCCACCATACTCAACTTTTAGGACATTGTATTCACTTTTTGACTGTCACCAGTGATAGAATCCCCCATTTGTAATAAAAGGCACTAAGTTTGCCCAGGAGTGATAAGCCATAGCAACCAATAAGATGTTTGCTTTTAAACAAGTGACCAGTAAATGCTACCTGCTAATTGGTTGCTATTAGTGATGAGTGAAAAATGTCACCATGTACAAACTTGCTGTTTCGCTGCTGGTGAAAATATATGTAAAAAAAAATCCACCATGCGGCTCGTTTGACTTTGCACAACAACAAAAAATTGATGAGCAACAGAACAAAAAGAAGCACAGCAAAAAACACATGTGTATCAAACACAGACAAAACACCCGAAGACTCGAATGTCTATGACGCTAGACAATTTTCATGCGACAAAACAGTTTAGTGAATTTTCCCACAGTTTCGCAAATATTTAGGCAAAGCCAAATGAGACTCAATAGTTGCTATTGGTTACTGCACCTGGGCAAACGTGAAAATCTGATTTTTTACCACAAAGCAAATTTTCGGGAAAATGTAATATTAAATAAGCGTAAAAAACCCGATGGGGATTTGAATTGAGTTTGTAGCAGAAAATATTGAGATAAATTCGGACTTTGATAAATAACCCCCTAAAAATAGAAAGTGTTTTAAAATGACTATATAATGAACTGATACCCTGCACTGGTAAAACTGGAGTGTTTGCTTAGAAACACAACTAAAGTTTGTATAAACAAGCTGCTGTGTAGTCGCAGGGGCAGCAATTCAAGCACAGGATACACAGTAGATAACAGATAAGTTCTGAAGAATCCCATTGTATACTACAGAGCTTATCTGTTATCTGCTGTGTATCCTGTGCCATTTCTCCTTTTTCCATCTTGAATGGCTGCCCCCATGGCTGCACAGCAGCTTCTTTATATAAACTATATTAGTGTTTCTGAAGCAAACACACCAGTTTTACAAATGTAGTGCAACACTACATTATATTTTCATTACTTTAAAACACTTTCATTGTTGGTGTTACTGTTCCTTTAGGTGTCTGACACCTAGTCACAGGCTCGAAACTGGGTTTCAGGAGTTCATTTAGGTTAAGCTATGTTAAGATTTTATTATGTTCAACCTTATGCGCCCACATTTATGGCTTATATACATTTAATAGAGATTGTTCTTGGTGGATATCATTCTTTACGTTTTATAGTATTTTTTTTTTAATTTCCCCGAAAGAGATAAAAATCATGTATTAGACCAGTTACTGTTAACCTCTAAAAAATTCAAAAAACTCTAATACAAAATATCTGGTATAGGTCAATCTAAAAAACTGGACTTGCTGATTAATCAATGAAGACGTTTCACTACTCATCCGAGCAGCTTCTTCAGTTCAACTGACTGGTGTGGGAAGTTCTCGGCATATAAACTCTTCCACTAATCCATTTACAATGTCACATTGTAACTCTTCAAAGAGGTGACATCTGAAGAAACTCACAGAGGTGTTGATTCTGTGTAGTTGTGATAGGATTATCCAATGTGTCATGCAACTCCTAGATACAGGTGTTACTTGTGAGAGTTGCATGAATGGATGTGTGAAGTGTTCTGAATCCGCCGGGGTACAGATGTTAGAACAGCATTGTAGGTAGCAGACAGGTGGTGTCGCGCCCCACTAAGACCCATTGTCAGCAGCATAAATTCAGTGACATACAGCATTGCAAAATTCTTGGCTAACATCTTAGCCCCGTTGGTAGGCAATACAGTGCATCATATCCAGAATGCCAAAGAGTTTGTAACCAAGATTCACGGCGTTACACTAGAGGCAGAAGAAACAATGGTATCATATGATGTCACTTCTTTGTTCACATGTACAGATGCAGCCACTTTGGTTTGTCTGTTTGACACAGAATAGCTAAACACAGACATCCCATTTATCTCATTTAACACAGAAAACTGTGTCACAACATCCCATCTACAGATGAAGCCACTTGGATTTGTGAGTTAAATGCGTCATGACTCAGGGGTAATTGAAGAAACTGTGTTATCTTAAGTCATCTTAACTCATTTAATGCATTTAACCTTTTCATTAGCATACCAAAGCTCCATTGTTCACAATGGTGAATGCTTTAATTAGATGGGATGTTGTGACACAGTTTTCTGTGTTAAATGAGATAAATGGGATATCTGTGTTTAGTTATTCTGTGTCAAACAGACAAACCAAAGTGGCTGCATCTGTAATTAAAGCATTCACCATTGTGAACAATGGAGCTTTGGTATGCTAATGAAAAGGTTATATGCATTAAATGAGTTAAGATGACTTAAGATAACACAGTTTCTTCAATTACCCCTGAGTCATGACGCATTTAACTCACAAATCCAAGTGGCTTCATCTGTATACCTACTACAGAGGCAATTGAGACTGTAAGAAATCGACTGCAACATGATAACACCCTCAGCAGCAGAACGAAGCTCAGTCCCAACCAAGTTTGTTTGTTGCTAGATTTGTGCCTTAACACCACATACTTCAAGTACAAGAACCTTTTTTATAGACAGAAACATGGCTGTGCAATGGGTTCTCCAGTCTTTCCCATTGTAGCAAACTTGTACATGGAGGAAGTGGAAAGGAGGGCCTTACTTACTTTCCAGGGAACTACACCGACTCACTGGTTCAGGTATGTGGATGATACTTGGGTTAAAATCAGATCCAATGAAGTGGCGGCCTTCACAGAACACATTAACTCAGTGGACAATAACATCAAGTTCACAAGGGAAGATGTCCATGAGAACAAACTTGCTTTTTTGGACTGTTTGATATGTATCCAAGAGGGGGGTAACTTGAAGACGGAAGTATACAGGAAACCCACTCATACGGATCAATATCTGTTGTTTGATTCCCACCATCCACTGGAACACAAACTGGGTGTCATTCGAACCCTGCACCACCGGGCAGAATGTGTGGCAACTGATACAGAGTCCAAAGACAAAGAGCAAAAACATCTCAGAGGAGCTTTGAAAGCGTGTGGCTACCCAGACTGGGCCTTTGTCAAAACAGCAGCAACCAAGCCCAACAGGAACACCAATAGAAATAACCGCCCGGAGACACATAGTAGGCGAAACATAGTCATCCCATATGTAGCTGGAGTGTCAGAGAAACTCAGGAGGATTTTCAACAAACACCATGTCCCTGTGTTTTTCAAACCTAGCAACACACTGAGACAAAAACTGGTATAACCAAAGGATCAAACATCAAAAGAAAAACAAAGCAATGTGGTATACGGAGTCCAGTGTAGCGAGGAGTGCACAGATCTATACATCGGGGAGACAAAACAACTGCTCTCCAAGCGAATGGCTCAGCACAGGAGGGAGAACTCTACAGGGTAAAACTCAGCTGTCTTTCTACACTTAAAAGACAAGGGACACTCCTTTGAAGACAGCAAGGTCCAAATCTTGGATAAAGAAGACCGCTGGTTTGAACGAGGCGATTCATGTCAAGGTGGAGAAACCATCTCTGAACAGAGGTGGGGGCCTTCGACACCACCTGTCTGCTACATACAATGCTGTTCTAACATTGTACCCCGGCGGATTCAGAACACTTCACACATCCATTCATGCAACTCTCACAAGTAATAGAAAAGTTTATATCAAAAAACGATATAAATCCCAAAGCTTCTTCAAGTAAAAAGTATTAATTTATTATAGTTCACATTTAAAAAATATAACTGGTACATACTACCCCCCATATCCCACCTTACGCGTTTCGCACCCTCCGGCGCTTAGTCATAGGTGTATCTATCAGCAAGGGGTCGATTGCAGAACTTAAACCCAAGTAATCCCACCCCTTTTTTGTTTAAAACCAATCATGGGTCACAGGTAATTATCCCTGCTTTGTACTCATTAACCCATAATACTTCATGAAGGGTGTATGTACCATTTCAGTAATATAACAATTTAAAGCTATACATTGTGTTCCAATCCTTCTATAACCTCACAGTTCATCCAATTAGTTATTGCACAATGTTATTTTTAACAGCATTTAAATTTCTCCACATCAATTAGTTAATCCTTAGCCTTGCACAAATTCCATTCTTGTCAGCCTTATATCACATGTATACATTGTCTTCACTATAGCTATTTTCATTATAAGTATTATAAAACAAGTGTATTCCTTTTCTTTATACATATTTAGGTATAACATGTCACGTCAAATTCATGATTTAATCCCAATGGCAACCGCGTTCCTAAATGAAAAATCCAGTATACTTCTCTCTTTTGTAGTAATTTCTGATGATCCCCCCCCCCTTATTCCTAGTCTCACCCTCTCTATTCCCTGTATGGAAAATTGATTTACATCCCTTCCGCTGCATAACGCAAAATGTTTGCTCTCTCCTTTAGTTTCCTACCAGTACACCCGACGAGGAGAGAGCGAGGGAACATTTGAGTCAAATTAAGAACCCCAAAATGATAGAGTAAAGTAATGTCACCAAACATTTTGCGTTATGCAGCGGAAGGGATGTAAATCAATTTTCCATACAGGGAATAGAGAGGGTGAGACTAGGAATATTACTGAAATGGTACATACACCCTTCATGAAGTATTATGGGTTAATGAGTACAAAGCAGGGATAATTACCTGTGACCCATGATTGGTTTTAAACAAAAAAGGGGTGGGATTACTTGGGTTTAAGTTCTGCAATCGACCCCTTGCTGATAGATACACCTATGACTAAGCGCCGGAGGGTGCGAAACGCGTAAAGTGGGATATGGGGGGTAGTATGTACCAGTTATATTTTTTTAAATGTGAACTATAATAAATTAATACTTTTTACTTGAAGAAGCTTTGGGACTTATATGGTTTTTTGATATAAACTTTTCTATAATTGATAGCCTTTTTGAACTGGGGCGAGTCCCGTGGGCTTGGTTGGATAATTATATGGACTCCCGATCTTGTATAGACTCTCACAAGTAACACCTGTATCTAGGAGTTGCATGACACATTGGATAATCCTATCACAACTACACAGAATCAACACCTCTGTGAGTTTCTTCAGATGTCACCTCTTTGAAGAGTTACAATGTGCCATTGTAAATGGATTAGTGGAAGAGTTTATATGCCGAGAACTTCCCACATCAGTCAGTTGAACTGAAGAAGCTGCTCGGATGAGTAGTGAAACGTCTTCATTGATTAATCAGCAAGTCCAGTTGTTTTTAGATTGACCTATACCAGATATACTATGACCTGGATGAATGAAAATCTTCATAGTCATATCTAATACAAAACTTTGTCCTCCAAAAGCTGCTGAGGTCATTTTGAAATCAAAGTGAGCTGCCCTTATCAAATTGTATAATCTTTACTTATAATCAGATTTATCAAGGGTCGAAGTGAAAATTCAAAGTAAAAAAATTTGAATTTCAAGCTATTTTTGTGTATTTTGACTAGGCAATAGTCCAAATTCGATTTGAATTTGAAAAAAATTTGAATATCGAAACTTATCATGTACTGTCTCTTTAAAACTTTGACTTCGACCATTCGCCATCTAAAACCTGCCGAATTGCTGTTGTAGCCTATGGGGGACCTCCTAGAACCTACTTGGAGTCAATTGGTGGACTTTGAAAAATTGAAAAATTTTATTAAACTACTTTGAATCGAATTCGATCGAATTCAATCTTACTTCGATTCAAACGATCGAATACAGCCTATTCACCCGCAAAAAAAACTTAATTTTTTAATAAATTTCGGTTGGTCTTTTCTTATTTGAATTTCGAAGTTATCGGAGTTCAAAAAAGCTACCATTACTTTGAAATTCTGCCCCTTAGGTTTTAGAG
The DNA here is from genome assembly GCA_038501925.1 of Xenopus petersii. Classification (NCBI taxonomy): domain Eukaryota; kingdom Metazoa; phylum Chordata; class Amphibia; order Anura; family Pipidae; genus Xenopus; species Xenopus petersii. The sequence goes on from CM076677.1 coordinate 38,826,941, forward strand.
GTTTTCGTGACTTTTTTCACTTATAATTGGACATAATCCTTAGGAAAAGAAGGATTTTGATGTTTTCGTTGTATTTGTTCAGTGTTTTTATTCATTATTGAATTTTATATTTGGATTTTTTTTTAATAAATGAGATAAACTTGATAAACTGGCCTTGTGTCAGTAAGAGTTCTTGGGTTTGGGGACAGAAGGATAGGAGGGATTAGCTGTTGAGTTAATGCAAGTTCAGATATGAGACCTGTTATCCAGAATGCTCTGGACCTGGGGGTTTCCGGATAACGGATATTTCCGTAATTTGGGTCTTCATGCCTTAAGTCTACTAGAAATGTATTTAAACATTAGATAAACCCAATAGGCTGGTTTTGCTTCCAATAAGCATTAATGATATCTTAGTTTGGATCAAGTACAAGCTACTGTTTTATTATTACGGAGAAAAGGGAAATCGTTTTTAAAAATTTGGATTATTTGGATAAAATGGAGTCTATGGAAGACAGCCATTCCGTAATTCGGAGCTTTCTGGATATCAGGTTTCCGGATAAGGGATCCTACACCTGTAGTAATTTTGTTCGATTTTTTAAATTATTGTTGTGTAGAGTAGACTGCCTGCTATCCCAAGACTTTCATTTATCCAGTATTTGAAGAAGCATTTTAACTATTAATTTTGTATCATAAAGAAATTACTGGGCCATGTAGCTGGACATTTTGCATTGTTAATGGGCAACTCATCCATGTAATAATGCTACTGGATAATAGAACATAGCCCCAGTACTGAAATATTTTCATGTTGATCTGCAGTCCAACTAGGTAACTGTACCAGAGCAATGGAAAAAAGCTTTCTGAATTGACTGAGTGCTGGTGAGTAACTTGCAGCAAAACTGGGTTATGAGCACTAGGGAATTCTCACTGGGTATAGGGAACTAAGAAATATGACTAGGCATTTGGCTGTATAATTAGGCTGCCATTTAACCATTCACTGCCCAAGCTGCACATCTGCTCTTCTGAGTAACTGGCAATACACATATGTATGACTGAAGAACATTTAAACAAGTACACACAGAGAAATTAATAATTTCTCAAATAAATAATATCCATTTTCCCAGTCAGCCAAACAGACAACCCCTCTATCTACCCTTGGCTTCTTTTACTGCTACGAGCTGATATTTACATTTCTTTCCCAGAAAAGCATCAAGTCATGCATTATTTCATGCATGGATTAGCAAATATGCCTGGAGTCATGTAAACAGCCGATGAAATGAAATCTCATATACAGTGCAATTACAATGCCCATAGTAAATCAAGTCATGTAATAATAATTAGCTGCAAATCACTGTCAAACAGAGACATTAATCTGTCTGTCAAGCTTGAACTTTTGCATACTTTTAAACAACATATTGATTTATTAATTTTTTTCTTAGACATTGTTAAAGGGTAACAGAAACGACATATTACATTTGTGTGTCTGTATTTATGGGTAGGGGAATGGGCAGTCAGGTCATATAATACCTGACTGGTAATGACATTGGATTCTAGACAATTAAAACGAAGTCCAAAGCAGAAGAACCAAGACAAAAAAAGCTAAAACTCTCTATAAAAAAGTACAAATGTTCTTTAAAATAAATAGCTTTATTGGGGCTATTGGCTAAAACCTGGAGCTATCTATATGTTAGAGGTGTGCCACTTGACAAAGCAGAAATTAGGCGGTGGTCCCAAGTGGGGGGTTGATTCCTTATAACCCAAAAAGCAAGCCAAACTTGTAATTATATATATAATATACCTGTATATTATACATATTACAGGCATGGGGTCCGTTATCCGGAAACCCATTAGTCATAAAGCTCCGAATTACAGAATGGCTGTCTTCCATAGACTCCATTATAATCAATGAATGCAAATTTTTAAAAATGATTTCCTTTTTTTATGCAATATTAAAACAGTACCTTGTACTTGATCCAAACTAAGATATAATTAATCCTTTTTGGAAGCAAAAAATAGCCTATTGGGGTTATTTCAATGTTTACATGATTTTATATTAGACTTATGGTATGAAGGTCCAAATTACGGAAAGTTCCATTATCCAGAACCCCCTGATCCCGACCATTCTGGATAAAAGGTCCTAAAGCAGTTAATAAAAAAGGAAAAAGTGTTTATTTTATTACATTTTTTTTTTGTCAAATTTCTTTTTATTGAAATCAGATTTCACTTTTCCCGAAGGACTGTATACAAAACAGCATAATGCACAACACGTGAATGCATGGTACAATATATTGCTTGACAGGGGAAAAGATATAGAAAAAACACAATAAAGAAAAAAGAAAAAAAAAAGAGAGAAAAAAAACATGAAAAGAAAATGAGCCATAAATAAAATGATCCACTGATGATTTGAAAATTAGCACTAAACATGTCACATTTTGTATCTCTAGAGCAAGTTATTGCCATAGGCCTCATACATTAGTTAAACACACACTCAAGGAGAGTGAAATGAACTCTGCCCATTGCCCCATTCCAACTCAAAGGGATATGAACGACTCCTTATGAAGGATCCAAGTTTCCCAGATCTCTGTGTATTTTTCCATTTGGCCATCAATTTGGTATTTCAAACGTTCATTGGAATGGATGAACTCTATCTTGTCCAAGACTTTAGATATGGAAAGGCAGGGTGATTTCCACCGTGCTGCAATATGAATCCTAGCTGCCATACAGATATGTTGAGTCAGATGCTGTGCTGAATGGTTCATGCCCTCCAGTTTATGTCCAAGGAGCATAACCTCTGGGCAGGGGTCAATGGGAGTATAAAAGAGTGTAGTCAATATCCGAGATATCTGCTGCCATAGGGCTTGTGTCACAGGACAGCTCCACCAGGTATGCCATACCGTCCCTCTAGTGGGACAATTTCTGAAGCTTTGAGGTGAAACAGTGGGATATATACGATGAAGTTGTTCCGGAACATAGTATGCTCTGTGAAAGAGTTTAAGTGAGGTTTCCACTATGGTGACATTATAGCTTCCTTTGAAAATTCTTAAGTAGCTTTTGAGCCATACTTCCGGAGAAAACGTTGACTCCAAGTCTGGTGCAGTGAGAACAACCTGTCACTGAATGTGGATAAAATGAAAGAGATGATCGTCGACTTCAGGAGAACTCTCCCTGTTCACACACCACTCAACATCAACGGCTCCACAGTAGAGACAGTAAAGAACACCAAATTCCTGGGAGTCCACATCTCTGATGACCTCACCTGGACCACCAACACTGCCTCCATTACCAAAAAGGCTCAGCAGCGTCTTCACTTCCTAAGACGACTGAAACGGGCCAGCCTTCCAACCCTCACAGTGTTCTACAGGGGCACAATAGAGAGCGTCCTGACGAGCTGCATCTCCATCTGGTACAGAAGTGCCAGCTCTGCTGACCGGAAAAGTCTAGAGCGGACTGTCAGAGCAGCTGGCAACATCATTGGAGTGGCTCTTCCATCACTGCAGGACATCTTCCACAAGCGCTGTGTAAGAAAGGCCTCCTGCATTGCACTGGACTCCACACACCACTCACATGGACTGTTCATGCTGCTCCCATCCAGCAGACGCTTTCGCAGTATTAAAGCCCGAACAACCAGGCTGCGTGAAAGCTTTTTTCCACAAGCGATCAGACTCCTCAACTCACTGCCTGCCCTCCCACTACATTCCTGACACACCTCAACTGTGAACTTAACTTTGTGAACCGTTAAGTTATGTTTACATATTTATTGTGTATTTGTGTTATTTAAGTGCCTTTTTGTGATATGTACTAGCTGGAGCCACGTCGTCTCGTCTCACTGTATATTTGTATACTGCTGAGATGACAATAAAGTTTACTTTGACTTTGACTTTGTTTCCCAGTCCAGCATGTGTTGAAGTTTGTCCGGTGCAACAGCATGGTTCAACTGGTTGTAAATGGTTGATAAGACTCGTTTACATGCAAATGACCTCTAAAAATGTTCTAGAGACCATATTCTTGTGCCAGACGTGTGTAGCAAAATGTGACAGTTGCATTGCCCGGTACGTCTCAGTTGGCGGCGCCTGATATTTCTGAATAAGTGTCTCCATAGGCAGCGGTTTAGATCCATCAGTGAGCTGGTAGGCAGTAAGTACCCCCCTGTCTTTCCACCAAGTAAAGGCCGACTCGGATCGGCTCGGGGGAAAAAGGGTGTTTCCATGCAATGGTACCATTGCCGAAGGGTTTGATGCCAGACGATACTTAAATTTATGTATGTTTCATAACTGCAGCATAGCATAAGTCAATGGGGAAACAGTTCTACATACTTTAACATCCGAGCTTGGATTCCAGAGTAAGCTCTGTAATGAATAAGGTTGTATCATATTAGACTCCATGAGCACCCACAATGGAGCTTGAGGTCCCCCATGTATGGGGGGGATCTGGGCACAGCATGCTGCCCTATAATAATGGAGTAAGTTTGGGACCCCCAATCCACCCCTAGTTTTGTGGAGGTACATAACATGTCTATTAATCCTCGGTCTCTTATTCCCCCAGATGAAGGCCATAATTTTTTGTTGGAAATTGATCAGGTCCCTTCTCACAATGGCAATGGGCAGAGTTCTAAAGTAGTATAACAACCTAGGCAAAGTCATCATTTTAATACAATTTATTCTCCCTATCCAAGAAATCTGTTTTGGCCTCCACTTCTGTAATTCGTGCAATAATTTCCTAAACAGTTGAGGGTAATTATTTTTATACATTGTTTCCAGGTTGGCAGTGAGGCGTATGCCTAGATAAGATAAGTATTGTTCTCTCAATTGAAACCCAAAATTAAGTTCAACAAGTTTGCTGGTATTCTTGGGAACGCCGCAGGGCATAAATTCGCTCTTATCCTGATTCAGTCGTAACCCAGATGCCTTAGAAAATTCCTGAATAATGTGGAGAAGGTTGGGCAGCGTTAAAGGTTGTGTGACAGTCAACAACAAGTCGTCAGCAAAAAGGGATACTTTATGTTCAGTGTTAGCTATAGTGTAGCCTTTAACATTCTGGTTACTCCTAATTGCCTCTGCCAGCGGTTCCATTGCAAGAGCAAAAAGGGCCGGGGACAATGGACACCCCTGCCTAGTGCCCCTTTGTATCCCAATAGTTTGAAAGGAGGAAGTAGGTAATTTCAGCGTAGCAGACGGGGTAGAGTAATATGTAGAAAGAATAGTAGTAAAAGGTTCACCAATCCCAAGTGAGCTAAGTATGGTTCTAAGATATTGCCAGTCAAGGGAATCAAACGCCTTCTCTATATCCAAGGCTAATACACCCATGGGCGTTTTGGTAGATTTAGCATGTTGTATGATATTAAGTACCTTTCTCACATTGTCCCCTGCCTGTCTGAATGGGATGAATCCAACCTGGTCTCTATGTATCACCTCTGGCAAAATAGAGGACAATCTTCGTGCTAGTATGCTAGTCAAAATTTTTAAATCAATGTTCAATAGAGAAATGGGATGATAATGTTTCGGTTGGAGAGGGTCCTTATTCGGTTTAGGGAGCAGTGTAATATGCGCCGACAGCAGTTCTTGGGGAATAGGTTTACCATCTCGGATATGATCAAACAACAATTTAAGGCGTGGAATTACTATGTCAGCAAAGACCTTATAATATTTAGCTGAGAAGCCATCAGGGCTGGGTGCCTTCCCTACCTTGAGATGTTTGATTGTGTAAGCAATGTCCTCAACCGTTATGGCAGCATTCAGCATATCTAAACTTGAATCAGAGAATGTAGGTAAAGGATACTGAGAAAGGAAGGTCTGTATAGCTCAAGAATCCGGTTTATGTGTTAGTGTATAAAGTTTCCTATAGAAGTCTAAAAATGTGTCCCTTATTTTTTCTGGGTTAGAGGTAATGGTGCCTAGTGAAGTTCTAATATGGGGTATCTGGTTAATCTGAGATTTGGTACGCAGTAGGTTGGCTAAGTAAGTGTCTGGTTTGTTACAATTCTTATAGTACCTAAACCTAGTCCATCTGATAGCTTTATCTACTTGTTCCATTTGTAAAGTATTCAATTCTTGTTTAAGTGCTTTAATACGTTTGGCCAGGTGTGATGACGGTGAAGCTTGATTGAGCCTTTCCAAGGTGGTCAATGAGAATTCTAGTTGGCTATACCTTTCCCTTTGTTGTTTTTTCCTCCTAGCAGCCTGTTGTATGAGATACCCTCGTATAGTAGCCTTATGGGCCGCCCATACAATATCTGGCGTGACATCAGCCGTGGTATTTTCCTTAAAGTAATTAGTTAGAGTAGTTTTTAACTCTTGTGTGAGTTGGGGATCGCTAAGCAGGCGTTCATTAAGGCGCCATCTAGACGATCTAGGGTTGTTAAAAAACTCCCAGGGGGCAGCATTCGGGGAATAGGTGGATGTAATCCTAATAGACTTTTCAAATAGGGTACCAACTATGGATAAGAACTGCCCTTCCTTATCTACTTGCACATCCGTCACAACAATCAGAAAGTTATTATGGACCAGAATAGCAACACCATTATGTTTTTTATTGGGAGTAGATGCTAGAAAGTATCGGGAATATTGGTGATGAAAATATTTCGGGTATGACTGTCTAGTGAAGTGAGTCTCCTGCAGGCAAATCACATCTGGATGGATACGTTCATACCATTGGAAGGCCTATTTACGCTTCCGCTGGGAATTTAACCCCTTAACATTATGGGAGATTATTGTAAAACGATACAAAACTCACGTGCACACTCAGGCCCTTTCTGGACGGTCACGCTAGGTGCACAGCTCTTCAGGGAGACGGCACTTATTGTAAAAGCCATATTGAAATGGTACTATAGGAAAGCCATTAAAGCAAAACAGCGTGACACCCCGAGTGGGGGAGCTACAAGTAGAATGACATGAACCTAGGGATAGGAGAGAACAGGAGTGGAGGCCATGCTGCACTAACATTATAGCATACAGGTATACTGAATATTCAAGGACCATAGGAAGAGGCATAAAGGTAAGTACATTCCGTAATGAGAGAGTACAAAAAGGATACCAAAAACAGTTATAGACACAGTGGATCAACCCAAAATAGTGAACAAAACAATGTAAGTAATAAAAAGTAACCTGAAAAAGAACCCCAAAAGTGGGGAAAATGTCCCGGTCATTCAGCGACTGTCTATGTGGGGTCGCCACGAGACTGGGGAATGTGGGCAGTATCTATTCCCAAGCCCATTTAGAAGGATGCAACGTATCCAGCACAAGTAAATAGAAACATGGGGTATAAGGCATACTTATCCGGGCAAGTCTCTGTTATCGGAAATCGTTTGAGAGCGGAGCCTTTGTGGTTTGGGGATGCCAGAGGTGCGGTCTAGACGAGAAGGTGAGCGGGGACCAGCCACCACTTGCCACTCCTTGTGAGGTCGCGGACTGCTTCCCGCCGATGGTGTTGGCGAAGGAGCAAGAAGGCCTTCCTTCTGTAGGACGTGTAAGGCCGCCTCAGTGGTCTTGAATGAATACATACGGTTATTGATGGTGCAATGGAGTGCAAAGGGGAAGCCCCATCTGTACTTAATCCGTGCCTTCTGAAGCTGTAAGGTAACATCTTTCATCAGCCTCCTCTTTTGCAAGGTAGTAGGTGCCAGGTCTGCATAAATATCAGCCGATATTTTGTTGTCGGGATCTCTGGTGAATTGGCGCGCTGCTTGTAGTATTTGGTCTCTGACCGCCTCATGTTGCAGTTTCAGGACTATGTCCCTAGGCGTATCCTTTGTGCGAGGCCTAGCTAGCGCTCAATGTATACTCACCATTTGCAGTTTCTCAGGCGGTGCTTCAGGCAATAGGGTAGTAAAAAGGTTCATCGGAAATAATTCGAGGTCCATCTCGGTCTCTGGGACTCCACGAAGGCGGATGTTGGCCCTGCGATATCTGTTCTCAAGATCCTCGATCTTTTCCTCCATTACGGCAATTTGTTCCTTCTGGAACTCAATGGCGTCACTATCAGCATGTATCGCTGCCACAAGCTCCTCCGTGCGGTCCTCCAAGGCGCTCGTCCGAGTGCCTAGTTCATGGATTTGTTTTGTAAAGTCCGCAACTGCAGCTGCCAGTTCCGTCCGGAACTTGGTTTGTATGGAATTCAAAATTTCCGATACCTCGAAGGATGGCCCTTGTGGGTCCGGTAGGGAGTGCGACAGTTCCGCCTCTTGTGAGGCCTGCAAAGATGGCGGGGTGCCTGGGCTCCGTTGCTGGAAAAACTTGTGCGTGCTCGGTGCCGCCCCTTTTTTCTTAGTCGCCTGTTGTGGCATAACGATACCTGCCACCCTCAAGATAGGATAGATTCGGTACCGGAACGTTTTATAGCTGTGGTTGCTGAATTAAGCGGGCTGGGATACGGAGCTCACATCAGGTACGTCTGCTCCCGATGGCACCGTGCATGTGCCCCCCATTTTATTACATTTTTGCAGCCATTCCTTTACATATCTACAAAGAAATTATAATATGAAAATTGCATTGTCTCAGCATTAATCAAAAGTAATAAGGTGCATAGGTTCTTGTTATTGGCTGGGTGGTAGAAAACATAAATGAAACAAATAAAATCTTTATCTGAAGGGAAAAAAGGTCATATCCATATTGAAGTGAACACACCAGGCAAGACCTGGTATATGAAAAATGAAAGACTAATTCTCTCTCTTTTGTGACCAAAATAAATTATAGAGGAGAACATGGACAGTTGTGTTCTGTGCCTCTGCTATTGGAAAACGGATCCCATTGGTAAATGAATGGTGATGTATACAGGCTAATAATACATGTCTTTATTGAAAAGTACACAGGATGTGAAACTGCCAGCATTCAGCAATCAATAAAAAGCTATAATTAAGCAAGCATAAATTTAAGCCAAATGCCTTTCATTGGAATGTCTCAGTTTATACACACCATGGTTGTTTAAAACATTGGATTTCCTTATGCCGCCGAAAATCTGTTGGTAAATTAAATAAAATTGCACCGTGTATCCTAACACATAATGGGTTATTGATTGAAAAAATAAAATGTGTTCTGCTACAGTGTCTCAGTTACGCTAATCCCTAGAATAAGTCCCCACAGCCTGATAAATAAACATGGTTTCCCTCAAAAAGCAAAATCCATAGGTGAAATTCATAGTTTGTTTTCATAATAATAGACAGACAATCTGATCACAATCTGAACAGATTCATGGTGAAAGAGAAAATAAAAATTCCTGGAAGTAGAGAAAGCAGGCAAACAAAGGGAATTGAACTTAGATGCACTGCAGGTGCTTATTCTGAAGGACAATCTAAAGCAAACAGAGCATTTCTTAGTCTACAGAATTCCTCTTTATGGTGTGTTAATATGGAAACAATGCCAAATAATAGCAGCATAATAGTTCTTTGCAAATATGACCCTCAGTTTTTATGCTTCTGCAATACTGAAGGCCTTGTCTATAATTTCTTATTTAAAGAGCGCACTGTCCTGCTATGTTGATTGGAGAAGCCTGCATAGAGATGCACAGACAAAGGAGACATGCACACAGAACTGAAATAACTGGACGATGTATTCAACCTAACCAGAAAGTCCCAAAAGATCTTTTGTGGTGTACATATGGGTCCTGGCATTCATCTTTTTCTTGATTTAAAAGGATAAAAAAGACAGCAGCTAGGGTGTCTAGCAGACAGGTAACCATGGTGCATATTTGTGTGATTTCTTGTATTTCATGTGCTTTAACACAGATGCTACATTCTATAAGCAGCACAAATTAGTTTATTGGATTAACTGAATGATATAATGTGAATACTTTCAACTTCCTGTAATATAATAAAACTTGAATAAGGGTCTCCAAATAGGTATAATTGTTTCTCACCACTTTGAGGAAGAGGCCCAGGTGCAACGCTCTGAGCACTCAGTACGGGGAGCGGACAAACCTAAAAATGGAGCAGGCACTAAAATAAAGGTAATCTTCCACCAGGTTGTTGAAGCAGAGTAAAAAGAATTTATGATGCCCACAGTCTTAAGCGCTTCGCGTTACAAACACTTGGGGCACATTTACTAGTTAATTAACCCTCGATATTCGACCCTCGAAGTTAAATCCTTCGACTTCGAATATCAAGTTGAAGGATTTAGCGTTATTCGTTCGATCGAACGATCGAAGGAATAATCATTGATCGTACGATTAAATCCTTCGAATCGAACGATTCGAAGGATTTTAATCCATCGATCGAACGATTTTCCTTCGATCACAAATTGCTAGGAAAGCCTATGGGGACCTTCCCCATAGGCTAACATTGATGCTCGGAAGGTTTTAGGTGACGAAGTAGGGGGTCGAAGTTTTTTTTAAAGAGACAGTACTTCGACTATCGAATGGTCGAATAGTGGAACGATTTTTAGTTAGAATCATTCGATTCGAAGTCGAAGTTGTAGTAGAAAGGTCGAAGTAGCCAATTAGATGGTCGAAGTAGCCAAAAAAATACTTCAAAATTCGAAGTATTTTTTATTCTGTTCCTTCACTCGAGCTAAGTAAATATGCCCCTTAGTCATAACCTATAACTAACAGGCAGATTTATCAAGGGTCAAATTTCGAGTTCATGGGAGTTTTTTTAAACTCCCATAAACTTGAAATTCAATCAATCGAAATTTTAAAAAGTTGGGTGAAAAGAATCGACCCACAAACTTGAATTGAATTCGATTTGAGTTTTTCAAACTCGATTTGAGTTCTGCTAAAAAAACTAGAATGTCAGGAAGGCTGCAAACAACTCCAAATTGATCCCAGGACGTCTTCCATAGGCTAAAACAGCAATTCGGCAGGTTTTAAGTGGCCAATAGTCGAATTTGAGTTCTTAAATTTCGAAAACCTAATTCAAATTTTTTTAAAAACTCTAATTTTAATAATTCCCTAGTCAAATGTGACAGTAAAAAACTTGAAAATTTGAATTTGAAATTCGAATTTTCACTTTGACCCTTGATAAATCTGCCCATAAGTGTTTGTAACACGAAATACGTAAGGCTGCGGATACAATGGATCCTTTTTACTCTGCTTCAACAACCTGGTGGAAGATTGCCTTTATTTGAGTGCCTGCTCCATTGTATTTTTCACTTTCAACTTCCTGGTCTAAGTTGAATTCTGTGATTGACACTTTTATTTATAAAGAAGTAATTCATCAATTAAAGAAGTGTCAGTTGCATTTGTAGTCTATGAAGTTCCAATGCAGCTAGATACAACGACTGCAAAACAGTTATATTGTAACTCATATCAAAAAATTCAGTTATAACCATCAGCCCGGTAGTTTGGAAAGTGTATGTTTAGCGTACATTTGTATAAATGATCAATTAAGGATATTCATTTTTAAGATTTAATTTGGACAAACTGTTATACAATCAAAAGCTTTATTGCAGTTTGCAGCTGCAGACAATTACTGCTCATAGAAATTAAAATTGTGTTCCTTAGTGCATAAGTTCTTGTGTCTGGGGTCAAACTATGCTCTGCACTTGATATACTGACCACCAGTCATTGGGCAGTACAAGACTTCTTTGCATGTACCTATGTGCCTTCTGATGCTCCTCTCTGCATGGATCACTGGAATTTTCAGCCGACACTATGTAGAAAGGGCAGCACGCCCCTTGGAACAAGTGCTATGTTGATGAGCATTAAGGTGCATGCTTTTGTGCCCCATAAGTGCTCTTTCACTAGAGAAATACTCAATCCATCTGATATTACATTTTATAATGTACATTACAATTTAAATTCAGTTTGGACTTCGGCCAAGTGTCTTTATGAGGATGACTATTTATTGGGCCAAATTCAAAAATGAATTAAATGTCGTCTGCTATATATGTAAATGTATCTATTGATCTATTTAAATATTGAAGTAGGTTTTATATTGATATTTATATTGGAAAAAGTATCAACTGTTGGTCAGAGATCAACTATCTCCCTGGGTTTCAGCAATATTAAAGAAGAGCAAGTCAGAAAACAAAAGCATCCAATGTTGGGGTGTAAACTAGTGGGTTCGACACTAGTTTGACACTTATGATGCCTAATTGAGTGGATGAATATCATAAAGCAAACAGCGCAATGATCAAGGACATGGTGCCTGAACTGTGTTAGATTTGGTGTCCGGAGCTTAATACCAAATAAAGCAGGCTGTTCTTTCTGGAGTGCTACACTAATTTGTATTTTCAAGTGTCTTCAAAAAATAACTGTGGTACTGTACATCTAAATGTGTTCTTGCCCGAACTGCTAAGTCTGATCCTATGCTGCTGCTTTCTGACTGAAAAAGGGAGCTACTGTATGTGGGACTTGGCATGAGATTCAAACAGCTGTTATATCCAACCAATCTGTCATGTACCCTGTGTTTTCAGTTTACAGCATTATGGGAACACTCTTAAAGGAAAGTCCTGAAGGGGCTGCATGACAAGGGATCTGAATGACCAGCAGCCAGATTACACTGGTTTGTGTTTAGAGATTGGCAGAATCAGATGCAGCGGTGATTGGGTGAGAATGAATCAGTTAAGGCAGGGGAAAGCTGGGAAGGGTGTCGAGAAAGAAAGAGGAACCATTACATATGTTAGTTGTCAGACAACACTGGCATATAAAAGAATCATACCAAACTGGTATATATATATTTAAGTACATATTGCCCTTTTACATTTCTTGTCTTGGTATGATTGATATTCTCTGTGCTGCCTTAAAGGTCTTTTAATTGGCTCATGTGACCTAACATGTATGGTTTGTTTTTGTGCAACATGAATCCTAGCATCAAAGGGGGCGGCTCTAATTTCTTAAAATGCCAATTTTCTATTTAGAGTTACCCAATGGCACATACAGTACTACTAAAAAGTATATTATTATGAAAATGTTTATTTACATAAAGCAGGGTTTTACAAAAGAACTGTTTTACACAATATATTTTTTATAGAGACCTACATTATATCGTTTTTAGTTTTCCTTTAATACATTAAGTTATAAAACAGCCAATACATGTTTATTTACAGTAACTATATTTAAGAAAGTAAATTTTGGGAGTAAGTGCAAATATTTGAACACAGTAGAATCCTTGAACTGAGAATTATGAATTGATAATTGTGCTTCATTTTCACAGCCCCTGCGGCAACTATTCATATTTATGAGGCAAATATTTTAAGAATGCACTTTTACTTGGCTTGCTAAAACTTCATGTGACATTAGTATTAACATGTAAATAATAATTTGTGCAATTTAATTTTATATAGGATTTATCAACCAGCTCAGAGATACTCCTCTTCCTGGTAGGGACATAATAGGCTTAATATAATTGGCTAATTTAATTTATTTTAATAGTAAAATATGCTTTTACATTTTACTGCTAGTCATCTTAATTAAGCCAGCAAAGAAGCAAAATACCTCTTAACATATATGTTCCAAATGCCCATGGGTGCAACTCATTTGGCAGTGCTTATACAGCAGGGGTGGAACATTAGTGGCAAAGGCCATCCTCTGGCATGCCCTTAGCTTGCATCCCTCCAAGGTGGAACATAGGTATCGGCCTCTTGCCCCTGTACGTCATTCAGACATGCATTTTAAGGATTGGCACAGTCCTCAATGCAACCCTGTCCTTACTGTTAAGGTCATGACTCTTCTGCACCTCTTGAGCAATGCAGCACAATTAATTGCTATCTTCCCTGCAAGTGCTTCTTACATGAGCACAAAGGCTGTGCTCTTGTGCCCCTATCTGTAAATGCATTGGTGCATGGGTTCCCAACCGTTTTGAGTCATATTCGAATAAAGAAAAGTTGGAGAGCAGCCTACAGGAAGATCTATTGGCAGTACACACAGTTTTTATGTAACTGAATCTTGCCTTCAAGAGTGAAATTCAAAAATTATCACCTGCTTTGAGGCCAATGGGAGCAACATCCAAGGGGTCGAAGAACAACATGTTGCTCATGAGTCACTGGTTGGGGATCACTGCATTAGTGATTATCGCCATGTGTCCAAAATTGTCAGTTCAGGAACAACATATAGAAAGAATCTGGAAAGGTTATTTACTGTGACTACGCTTTTATAGCAGTATTATATAGTAAGAACAGTGCAGTAAGAAATGCCTGTAAACACTGATTTTCTGTGTATATAATTGTTATTATTTTCTCAGTAAAAATCTTTCATTTTTTAAATATTCACTATGGCAACATAGATTTCAGTTCTTAATATCAACACAAGTTGCAAATAAGTCTCTGTGGGTGGCATCGATCAAAACTTCCAAACACAAAACACCTTTTAGAGACATAAATGGCTACACAGTTCAATTATTCCCCTTTTATTTGTCTCCACATACCCTTCAGCTGTATTATAAATAAATACTGAAAAATAGAGGTAACTGGAGTTCAAATGCATATTTGAGTTATTAATTTATGATACAAGCTACAATTGTGCACAATTTCCTTAATCAATAAGCAAATTCCCCAGCTGTAATTTGATCACACTTATGTATAATCAAAAATATTCAACTATTCTGGTTCATGATCATGATATATTGGTTTATTACCAGAAGATTCTTTTTGGTTTGATTTATTTGAGATTTAGAAGATTTTTGCTGAAGTGATTTGATTTGTATTTCTTTCCAGAAAGGGTAAGCCTTCCGTGAGAAGAGCCATAAATCTTGTTTAAGTCTTCCAAATAAACAACGAGTGTACAGCTATTTTCTTTCTTTCTATCTATCTATATATATATATATATATATATATATATATATATATATATATATATATATGTACATAAAGAAGTAGCAACAGCACTCACGCTTTAATCCAAGTTCATCGGTGCACGTCCCTTGGGGATTCCGGCAAGTCCTCCACAATATAGAAACGTAGTAATGGACAGCACTCGCTTGTAATGCTCAAAATTCTTTTGTATTAAATCATAAAAAAATTACATCACCATATGTGTGCACATATAAAAAAGTGACTTTTCGAGCCCATATAGGCTCTTTATCAAGCCATGTGTAGCAATGGTATCAAGAACAAACACAATCCATGTGAATATTTAAGGATCATCAAAGGAAGTGACATAGCAACATATTCATTATCCTCTATACAGGGTTGATACAATGTATACTGAGCAATGGCTAAATAAAATCTATGTGTCTCAATTCAAATGGTTAAACCTCAATTTAATAGACACAATACATGTAGAAGCAGATATAGCTACAAAAATAGATATAAATTGTATTCCTTATTAAGGCCTGCTCGATGAAGTGAATTTAATCTTTTAATCCACCATACTTCCCGTTGTTTGAGCCTAAATTCACGGTCTCCTGCCCTGAATAATGGGGGCACATATTCTAGTACCATGAACCGTAGTTGCTCCACAGTATGGCCCTTTTCTTTAAAATGACGTGACAATGGTAATGCAGTGTTTCCCAATTTTATAGTGGACTTGTGTTGTGATATCCGTGATTTGACCTTCTGGATAGTTTCCCCAACATAGATCATACCACATGGGCAAACTATCGCATTCACCACAAATTGTGATAGGCAGGTATGGTATCCCCTAATTTGAATAGATTCTCCTGTGCCTGGATGTAAAAAAGATTTGCCTTTAATCACATGTCTATACATAGTTTGCCCATGTGGTATGATCTATGTTGGGGAAACTATCCAGAAGGTCAAATCACGGATATCACAACACAAGTCCACTATAAAATTGGGAAACACTGCATTGCCATTGTCACCTCATTTTAAAGAAAAAGGCCATACTGTGGAGCAACTACGGTTCATGGTACTAGAATACGTGCCCCCATTAGTCAGAGGAGGAGACCGTGAATTTAGGCTCAAACAACAGGAAGTATGGTGGATTAAAAGATTAAATTCACTTCATCCAACAGGCCTTAATAAGGATTACAATTTATATCTATTTTTGAAGCTATATCTGCTTCTACATGTATTGTGTCTATTATATTGAGGTTTAACCATTTGAATTGAGACACATAGATTTTATTTAGCCATTTCTCTCTCTCTCTCTCTCTCTCTCTCTCTCTCTCTCTCTCTCTCTCAGTATACAATGATCTACAGAACACAGTACTATAAAATATATAGTGCAAAGTTATTGTTGTTTTGAAGACTAATGGAGGAACATAATATTGGTTACTATTTGTTTCCAATGCAAATAAATGTTCGCAATAATGCCTTTGTAAACATTTTGCTCTTCACACAACAGTAGGAAAGTGATTGTGAATGTCATAGTTTGCGATAGTGTGCAGTGCATCTAATAGATGAAAAAGTTGTGACGTGTGCTCCGAAAGTTTACTCCATCTTCAAGCAAGTTCTAAAGGTCCGCAATGCGCAATTAAGATTCTCAATTAAATAAAAGCCCAATGAAGCATATTACATTGCGACATGCACATTTTTATTCTTATTTGTGAGCAAATTTGTTCTCTTGGCAAATTTGATTACATTTCCCCCAAAACTCCTTGAAACAGTGAATAAATGCATTTTCCAGCAGTAAGTTGCAGAGAAAAAACTACTCATTAAAAGAACTTATGTCAGAATACTCAGCTTGCACCTTACATTCTGAATGGAGAACCACTGTGCTTATTAATGCAGGGAAACCCCGAAGATAATGCCACCTCTAAACCAGGTGATAGTTCCAGGGTTCCCATATCAATAAGCGCAGTAGAGAGGTGCCAAATAAATCAGACACACATCACTTAACACTAACTGAACTTAGAAAATGTGTATCATATTACGACTGCAGTTGCATCATGCGCAACTCTGCAGCTACACATGTTTTTTTGGTGGGGTGGTGCACTGTGAGGTCTAGGGGGACGGCAGGGATGCCTGCCGTGCCATCAGCGGGTGACGCCCACCATGCTGCTCCTCTCTTCTCAATGTGCCAGTTCCTTAGGGCGCGTGCGGCGCGCATCTCCCATATTTATAGGCGCATTGACGCTGGCGTGATGACATCAGCGCGCAATGGCGCGAAATTAAAACCTACTTAAAGGGACTTTGTGCAATTTCTCTTTGCCCATTGTTTGCTTCTTCTTTGTGAGTTCCTGGGTGCTATTCCTGTTGATTCCTGTTTTGACCCCTGCCTGCCTGACTTTCTCCTGGCTTCTGTGATCCTGACCTTGGCTTGTTATTCGACTATTCTACACTCGTTATCCGACCTCTGCCTGTTTGGCTACTCTGATTGATCCTCCGGTTTTGACCCTTGCCTGTCCGACTTTGATTGAATTCAGCCTGAACCGACCTCTGTCTGTCTGACCACACTTTTGCCTATCCCCTGTACCGTGACCTTCTGCCCAAAAGACTTTACTAACAATCGTGCCCCTCTGCTCGACCAGAACCCTCGCTTGGCTCCTTTCTTTATAAGACCTGGCGGTATCCAATTAGCCGAGGGCTCCTCCCGAGGTGAAAGGCAGCTGTTAAAGGCAGAAGTAAGAGCCGAAACCACGGAGCTTAGCATTGGTTCTGGTATTAGGGTGCCGATTCGTGACATGCACTTTGTACACTCTTTCTTCAGTAAATAAATTATACCTTCTTGTAAAAATATTCTTTTGATTATTCCCTGTAAATATCTAAGAAAAATGTCAAGAGACAAATGTAGAACTGTAAGTACTTCTTTCTGATGTGCTGGCAAAATCTGCCTGGCACTATACTGCCTATTAGGTTTCTCTTAAAGCAGAAGCTTTGATTCAACTTTTTACAGTTATTCTGGAGCTGCCAGCAAGGTGTATATTGGATAGCAAAAATGTTGATAAATGATATGCAGCTGACCAATTGCACCCCTGACTGCTTATCTGACATACCATTGCACGTATACTACAAAATAAGGCAGAGGTAAGGATAAGAGTACTAAATGCTCTAAGTATTCTGTGATTAAACAATGACTACTGATGCCAGAAATAGGATACCTATGCTATAAAGCTACACAAGACATTGTGTGATAATGCAATGCAATATTAATAAAATAATTATGCTGCTCAGTCTACTGAAAGTGTTGGGAGTCTGAGGTATGGATGACTTGAGCTATTGTGCATATTAATAATATTAAATGCAAACAATTTCGAAAGACCCTATAAAAAAGGTCAGCTATCACCAGCCTCTTGTGCCTTTTGGGAAATCTAGGCTTGCCTAAGCATCAAATAGCCACATTTAAAAAGCACATTATGTATTAAATTAGAACTACAAAATTATATTAATTTTACTCTTGTGCTAAGTATATATAATGGTCTTGTTTCTGCTGGTAATGAAAATGTAGTTATTATATGGCATTTTTGGGACTTGGTCAAACTGCATAATCTAATTCCATAAAGAGATGTTCAAACGTATAATTATTCTATTGAACAGAAAAGTTGTAAAGGCACTCTTTGTTTTCATATCAACAATAAAATTATACTACTCTTAAAGGATTATTAAACTACAAGCTTTGCCACTTACTATTCTGGAAGTGGCAAATCTTCTCTAGTAAAATAATACAAAAAAGACATTATACTAACACTAAAATAAATGTATCCTAAAGCTTTGAGTCCTTTCTTATGTGAGACTCATCACATTTCTTTTGATGCCCTTGGAAGGTGTGCATTTGAAATCCAGAGATTTAGGCAAAATGATTTGAAAAAGGGAACATACATCATTTGCTTATTCAAGTGTTGTAACAGTAGAAAGATGAGAAATGGCAAGGAAATTACTGGAATAGCAGTGACAGCTAGTACAAGTTGGGTTCATCATGCAGAGTTTCAGAAGCAATGGACTACTTAGTAGTGATAGTCCTTTGGAAAAAGAGATGAGTCAAAATACAGTATAGGAGATGCAGCTAGCAGTAAGAATAAGACGTAGTTAAGAAGAGACAGTTTTCATTTTGGTTTGAGATCTCATTTAAGAAGCCAGGTTGTATTTAGAATGTAAACAAAAGGAACACCAAGAGCCCCAATAGTGTAATATGTATTGGTAAGGGATAATAAAATTAGAGTAGATAACATATACTCACAAACCATGGTTACCAATAGGCAACCACTGTAAAGGCAGGTGGGGAGATTGTCCTGACCCCACTTAGGATTAAGAAGTCGCTCTCTGTAGATAGAAAAAGGGGTATCAACCCTCCACCCAGGGTGGTCTGTGCTCTGTGAGGCGCTAAGTGTGTATACTACTGCCAGATGCTGTAACTCCTATGTTTATTGCCTGAAGAAGCGGGTCTGAGCCTGTGAAACGTGTCGTACTGATTGGAGTTTGTTAATAAATTTACAGTCGTTTTGTGTCTGCTTGGAGGAGGTAAGTCGACTACTGCCTCCTCTGATTACCAAGTTTTTGTTTTTTAACTCGTTTATATCCTTTTATTCTTTTGGCGCCTCTGTATTTAGAATGTATATATTTCAAGACAGGTGAAAAAGACCTATATGTGGTTAGGCAGAATCTTAGCAACAAGGTAGAACTGGTTAGAATGACAGGGGATTTTGTTGAATCTTCAGTTCCAAATTTGTGCATATTACCCTTGTTTCTTGTGCCCAAAAAGTTGTTTGGGAATTCCTGATTCATCATCTCTCTATCCAAAAGAAACAAGCAAGGGTTTACTGTGCATTGAATATGTTGTGAAGAATGAAGCTAAAACAAGTACAGGTATGGGACCTGTTATCCAGAAAGCTCAGAACCTGGGATTTTCTGTATAAGGGATAATTGGATATTTTGAATCACATACCTTAAGTCTGATAAATATTCATTTAAACTGTAATTAAAACCAATAGGATTGTTTTGCTTCCAATATGGATTGAATTATATTTTTGTTGGAATTAAGTATAAGATACTGTTTTATTATAACAGAGAAAAATGAAGTCATTTTTAAAAATGTGAAATAATTATTTGATTAAAATGCAGGTGATGGGAGATGGTCACTAGGGATGTAGCGAACGTCGGAAAAAAAGTTCGCGAACATATTCGCGAACTTGCGCAAAAATGCGAGCGGTTCGCGAACCCCATAGACTTCAATGGGAAGGCGAACTTTAACATCTAAAAGAGACATTTCTGGCCAGAAAAATGATTTTAAAGTTGTTTAAAGGGTGCAACGACCTGGACAGTGGCATGCCAGAGGGGGATCAAGGGCAAAAATTTATCTGAAAAATCTGCCTGTGTGTGCTTGGAAGAGATAGTGTAGGGGGAGAGCTGTTAGTGATTTCAGGGACAGATGATAGTAAGTTTGCTGGCTAGTAATCTGCTTGATACTGCTCTGTATTGGAGGGACAGAAGTCTGCAGGGATTTGAGGGACATTTTAGCTTAGGTAGCTTTGCTGGCTAGTAATCTACTGTTCTCTTTAAACAACTGCCATACATTGACCTTGTAGGCATTGTTTGCCCAGTTTTTTTGGACGCAGCCACTGAAGCACAGTTGCCAGAAAAAATATGCCATATAAATGCTGAAAATAGTCATTTTTCGCCATACGTTGACCTTGTAGACATTGTTTGCCCAGTTTTTTTGGACGCAGCCACTGAAGCACAGTTGCCAGAAAAAATATGCCATATAAATGCTGAAAATAGTCATTTTTCGCCATACGTTGACCTTGTAGACATTGTTTGCCCAGTTTTTTTGGTTGCAGCCACTGAAGCACAGTTGCCAGAAAAAATATGCCATATAAATGCTGAAAATAGTCATTTTTTGCCATATACGTTGAGTCAACGTATGGCAAAAAATGACTATTTTCAGCATTTATGTGGGATATTTTTTCTGGCCTCTGTGCTTCATTGGCTGCGGCCAAAAAAACTGGGCAAACAATGCCTACAAGGTCAACGTCGTTGACCTTGTAGGCATTGTTTGCCCAGTTTTTTTGGCCGCAGCCACTGAAGCACAGAGGCCAGAAAAAATATGCCATATAAATGCTGAAAATAGTCATTTTTTTGGTCGCAGCCACTGAAGCACAGTTGCCAGAAAAATTATGCCATATAAATGCTGAAAATATAAATTTTTTTGGTTGCAACCACTGAAGCACAGAGGCCAGAAAAATTATGCCATATAAATGCAGAAAATATGCATTTTTTTGGTCGCAGCCACTGAAGCACAGTTGACAGAAAAATTATGCCATATAAATGCTGAAAATATAAATTTTTTTGGTTGCAGCCACTGAAGCACAGAGGCCAGAAAAATTATGCCATATAAATGGAGAAAATATGCATTTTTTTGGTTGCAGCCACTGAAGCACAGAGGCTAGAAAAATTATGCCATATAAATGGACAAAATATGCATTTTTTTGGTTGCAGCCACTGAAGCACAGAGGCCAGAAAAATTATGCCATATAAATGCAGAAAATATGCATTTTTTTGGTTGCAGCCACTGAAGCACAGAGGCCAGAAAAATTATGCCATATAAATGCAGAAAATATGCATTTTTTTGGACGCAGCCACTGAAGCACAGTTGCCAGAAAAAATATGCCATATAAATGCTGAAAATAGTCATTTTTCGCCATACGTTGACCTTGTAGATATTGTTTGCCCAGTTTTTTTGGTTGCAGCCACTGAAGCACAGAGGCCAGAAAAAATTAAACCAGTAGGGTTTGCACCCTAGTTTGTAACGGTGGCGGAGGGAGGAGGACGCTAAAGGACAGCTGTGTGTGGAGTCATGAGGCTTGAAGAGAAGGACAGCTGCATAGAAGTCAGAACAAGTCTTCCGGCGTGCAGTAACCCTCCGAGATCCACCCCTCATTCATTTTAATAAAGGTCAGGTAATCGACACTTTTGTGACCTAGGCGAGTTCTCTTCTCAGTTACAATCCCTCCTGCTGCACTGAAGGTCCTTTCTGAGAGCACACTTGAGGCTGGGCAAGACAAGAGGTTCATGGCAAATTGTGACAGCTCTGGCCACAGATCAAGCCTGCGCACCCAGTAGTCCAGGGGTTCATCGCTCCTCAGAGTGTCGATATCTGCAGTTAATGCCAGGTAGTCCGCTACCTGCCGGTCGAGGCGTTCTTTGAGGGTGGATCCAGAAGGGTTGTGGCGCTGCCTTGGACAGAAAAACATTTGCATGTCTGATGTTACAGACCGGCCAAAGGGCTTTGTCCTTGCAGGTGTGCTCGTGGCAGGATTACTGGCACCTCTGCCCCTGGAATGTTGATGAGTTCCTGAAGTGACATCACCCTTAAAAGCATTGTACAACATGTTTTGCAGGCTGGTTTGTAAATGCCGCATCTTTTCGGACTTGTGGTATGTTGGTAACATTTCTGCCACTTTATGCTTGTACCGAGGGTCTAGTAGCGTTGCGACCCAGTACAGGTCCTTCTCCTTAAGCCTCTTGATACGGGGGTCCTTCAACAGGCATGACAGCATGAAAGACCCCATTCTCACAAGGTTGGATGCAGAGCTATCCATCTCCGCTTCCTCATTATCAAGGACTGCATCATCCACGGTCTCCTCCCCCCAGCCACGTACAAGACCAGGGGTCCCCAAAAGGTCACCACTAGCCCCCTGGGAAGCCTGCTCCTGTTGGTCCTCCTCCTCCTCCTCCACAAAGCCACCTTCCTCCTCTGACTCCACTTCTGGCACCTCTCCCTGCGTTGCAGCAGGTGCCTGGGTTCGTTCTGGTGATTCCGACCATAAATCGTGCGCTTCCAGCTCCTCGTCACGCTGGTCTACAGCCTCATCTGTCACTCGTCGCACGGCACGCTCCAGGAAGAAAGCGAAGGGTATTAGGTCGCTGATGGTGCCTTCGGTGCGACTGACCATATTTGTCACCTCTTCAAAAGGTCGCATGAGCCTGCAGGCATCGCGCATAAGCACCCAGTAACGGGGGAAAAAAATCCCCAGCTCTGCAGATCCAGTCCTACCACCCAGTTCAAAAAGGTACTCGTTGACGGCAGTTTGTTGTTGCAGCAGACGTTCCAACATAAGGAGCGTTGAATTCCAGCGAGTCTGGCTGTCAGAAATCAAACGCCTGACTGGCATGTTGTAGCGCTGCTGAATGTCAGCAAGGCGTGCCATGGCTGTGTAGGAACGTCTGAAATGGGCTGACACCTTTCTGGACTGGGTGAGAACGTCCTGGAATCCTGGGTACTTGGAGACAAAACGTTGGACTATTAAATTTAACACATGTGCCATGCAGGGCACATGTGTTAAATTTCCCAGTCTCAACGCTGCCAACAGATTGCTTCCATTGTCACACACCACTTTTCCGATCTGCAGTTGGTGTGGGGTCAGCCACCGATCGGCCTGTGACTGCAGAGATGACAGGAGTACAGATCCGGTATGGTTTTTGCTTTCCAGGCACGTCATCCCCAAGACAGCGTGACAACGGCGTACCTGGTACATCGAATAGCCTAGGGGGAGCTGGGGGTGCACAGGTGTGGAGGAGGAGAAGGAGGACCCAGCAGCAGAGTAAGAAGAAGAAGAGGAAGAAGACGAGGTAGAGAGCGATGGAGGAGTAGAGGTGGTGGCAGAACCGCGTGCAATCCGTGGCGGTGACACCAACTCCACTGTTGTTGTTGTTGTTGAGCTACCCATTCCCTGCTTCCCATTCCCAGCCATTACCAAGTTCACCCAGTGGGCAGTGTAGGTGACATACCTGCCCTGACCATGCTTGGAGGACCATGCGTCAGTAGTCATATGGACCTTTGGCCCAACACTAAGTGACAGAGATGCGGTAACTTGGCTCTGCACATGTTGGTACAGGTGTGGTATTCCCTTTTTAGAAAAAAAATTGCGGCTGGGTACCTTCCACTGCGGTGTCCCAATTGCTACAAATTTGCGGAAGGCCTCAGAGTCCACCAGCTGGTATGGTAAAAGCTGGCGGGCTAAGAGTGCAGACAAGCCAGCTGTCAGACGCCGGGCAAGGGGGTGACAGTCAGACATTGGCTTCTTACGCTCAAACATGGCCTTCACAGAAACTTGGCTGGTGGCAGATGACTGGGAATGGGAACAGGTGGTCAAGGTGGAAGGCGGAGTGGAGGGTGGTTCAGATGGGTCAAGGAGAGCAGAGGTAGAGCAGTAAGATGCTGGACCAGAAGGAGTGTGGCTTTTAGTTTGCCTGTTGCCTTTGAGGTGTTGCTCCCAAAGTGCTTTGTGCTTGCCGCTCATGTGCCTTCGCATAGAAGTTGTACCTATGTGGCTGTTGGGCTTACCAAGGCTCAGTTTCTGACTGCACTCATTGCAAATTACAATGCTTTTGTCAGAGGCACACACATTAAAAAAATCCCACACTGCTGACTTTTTGGAAGTGTGCGATCTGGCGGTAACAGTAGAAGTTGGCGGCATTGGCGGCAATGGCGGGTGCGTTGGCTGGCTGAACACAGGTGCCGATACATGTTGTTGCCCTACTGATCCCTGCGGGCTGTCCTCCCTGCTTCTTCTAAGTCTTATTCTCCTACTGCCTCTCTGACTCTCCGTCTCTCCATCTGAACTACCCTCCTCTTGCTCTCTTCTACTAGGCACCCACAAAACATCAATCTCCTCATCATCATTCTCCTCAGATGCATCAATTTCTTCTGACACATCACAGAAGGAAGCAGCAGCGAGGACCTCCTCCTCATCACTCATCATTATGTCCATCTCTGTCGTGTTCTCTGCCAGAATTAAATCTGGTGTAACGTCCTCATCTCCTTCATCTTCTTCTGCCAATAATGGTTGCGCATTACTCAGTTCAAGAAACTCATGGGAAAATAACTCCTCTGACTCCAGTGAAGAAGGGGCACCGGTGGTGGAGGAAGTGTTACGTGGGGTGGCCATAGCAGTGGAGGATGAGGAGGATGTTGTGGTAAAGTTAGAAACGGTAGAGGATGGGGTGTGCTGTGTAAGCCAGTCAACTATCTCTTCAGCATTTTGGGAGTTCAGGGTCATTGGCTTTTTAAAACTGGGCAATTTGCTAGGGCCACAGGATTGCATAGCAGCACGGCCCCTAGCACGGCCTCTGCGTGGCGGCCTGCCTTTGCCTGGCATTATTTTTAAAAAAACAACAACAACAAAAACTCAGTTGGTTTTTCTGGAAACGATAATACACACAGCTAGATGGCGGTTTGAAGAAAACACTGTGCAAATAATGCCTACAAGGTCAACGTATACACAGCGGTGGATACGGATTACGTAAAATATAAGAATGCTGCTTGAAAAAAAGTAACTCAAGTGGTTTTTCTAGAGACGATAATATTATCAATATTTAGACAAAATGTGAACAAGCTCACACAGCTAGATGGCGGTTTGAAGAAAACACTGTGCAAATAATGACTACAAGGTCAACGTATACACAGCGGTGGATACGGATTACGTAAAATATAAGAATGCTGCTTGAAAAAAAGTAACTCAAGTGGTTTTTCTAGAGACGATAATATTATCAATATTTAGACAAAATGTGAACAAGCTCACACAGCTAGATGGCGGTTTGAAGAAAACACTGTGCAAATAATGCCTACAAGGTCAACGTATACACAGCGGTGGATACGGATTACGTAAAATATAAGAATGCTGCTTGACAAAAAAGTAACTCAAGTGGTTTTTCTAGAGACGATAATATTATCAATATTTAGACAAAATGTGAACAAGCTCACACAGCTAGATGGCGGTTTGAAGAAAACACTGTGCAAATAATGCCTACAAGGTCAACGTATACACAGCGGTGGATACGGATTACGTAAAATATAAGAATGCTGCTTGAAAAAAAGTAACTCAAGTGGTTTTTCTAGAGACGATAATATTATCAATATTTAGACAAAATGTGAACAAGCTCACACAGCTAGATGGCGGTTTGAAGAAAACACTGTGCAAATAATGCCTACAAGGTCAACGTATACACAGCGGTGGATACGGATTACGTAAAATATAAGAATGCTGCTTGACAAAAAAGTAACTCAAGTGGTTTTTCTAGAGACGATAATATTATCAATATTTAGACAAAATGTGAACAAGCTCACACAGCTAGATGGCGGTTTGAAGAAAACACTGTGCAAATAATGCCCACAAGATCAACGTATACACTACTACAGCGGTGGATACGGATTACGTAAAATATATTATGGCTGCTTGAAAAAAGTCACTCCGGTGTTTTTTCTGGAGACGGTAATATTATGGATATTTAGACAGAATGTGAACAAGGTCACACAGCTAGATGGCTGTTGGTTGAATAACACACTGGGCAAAAAATGCCTACAGGGCAAATAATGCCTAAAAGGTCAACTTATACACTACTACAGCGATGGATACGGATTACGTAAAATTTATTATGGCTGCTTGAAAAAAGTCACTCCGGTGTTTTTTCTGGAGACGGTAATATTATGGATATTTAGACAGAATGTGAACAAGGTCACACAGCTAGATGGCTGTTGGTTGAATAACACACTGGGCAAAAAATGCCTACAGGGCAAATAATGCCTAAAAGGTCAACTTATACACTACTACAGCGATGGATACGGATTACGTAAAATTTATTATGGCTGCTTGAAAAAAGTCACTCCGGTGTTTTTTCTGGAGACGGTAATATTATTGATATTTAGACAGAATGTGAACAAGGTCACACAGCTAGATGGCTGTTGGTTGAATAACACACTGGGCAAAAAATGCCTACAGGGCAAATAATGCCTAAAAGGTCAACTTATACACTACTACAGCGGTAGTAAAATAAAAAAAAGTAAAATAAAAAAAAAATGAATATTGAAAAAAAAAAATTACAGTTGGTGCTGCTGAACTACTAGGAGCAGCAGATTAGCACACCAGTCCCACTCCCCAACACTGCTAGACTAATAGCACTGGGCTCTTATAGTAGTAGTAGTAGTAGTAGTAGTAGTAGTAGTAGTAAAACAACAAAAAATAAATAAAAGCAGTCCTTACAAGGACTACTGTTATTGCAGCAGTCAGCAGATGAGATCAGAAGCAGGACAGCTGCCCACTGCAGCTACATACAGAGCACTGCAGTAGAAGGTAGATTACTAGCCAGCAAAGCTACCTAAGCTTAAATGTCCCTCAAACCCCTGCAGACTTCTGTCCCTCCAATAACAGAGCAGTATCAAAACGATTACTAGCCAGCAAACTTTCAACTGTCCCTGAAATCACTAACAGGCAGCAGCTCTCTCCCTACACTATCTCTTCAGCACACACAGGCAGAGTGAAAAAAACGCTGCAGGGCTTCGGTTTTTATAGGGAAGGGGAGTGGTCCAGGGGAGAGCTTCCTGATTGGCTGCCATGTACCTGCTGGTCTGGGGTGAGAGGGCAAAAAAAAGCGCCAACAATGGCGAACCCAAAATGGCGAACGTCGCGCGACGTTCGCGAACTTCCGGCGAGCGCGAACACCCGATGTTCGCGCGAACAAGTTCGCCGGCGAACAGTTCGCGCCATCTCTAATGGTCACCCCGTAATTCTGAGCTTTCTGGGTTTCCAGATAATGGATACCATACCTGTATAATCTTTGAAGAATCATTTTGTAATGGGCATGCAAATCCAGTGAATGCCAGGTTATTCTGCAAGTGTAATTATCAGACTTACCAGTGGTATCAGACTTACCAGTGGTACCAGTGTATTTAGACATGATTGTGTATATGAGGACATAGTAAAATAAGACATAGTAAAAAATAAAAATAAATCTGCACAGATTCACCCCCTTTATTGTGAATGTGTGGGACCAGAGAAAGGTTTCGGAGTATCAGGTTCACACCCAGGGCCAGAACTAGGGGTAGGCAGAGACTGTAGGGAAGAACACCAAGAAACACCCTTTCTTTTTAAACTTGAATTGCCCAAATAAAGAACTCGGAGGCTAACTTGTGGATGAAGGTCGGACACAGCTTTTATTAATCATGTTTTATATAAAGATCCTTGCACCTTTAGGGCTATTCCACACGGGGAGATAGCGACGCGTTTGCGACGCGTTTGCGGTCGCGGCGACAAAGTGCCACGACAGTCGCCGCGACCGGCGCAGGCGACAGTTTTGTATGGGCGCCTATGTAAAAATGCCTGTGCTAACCACACGAGGCGATGCGCTTTTCAACAGTCGCCTGAAAATGCCTCGCCAGGCTTTTTCAGGCGACTGTTGAAAAGCGCATCGCCTCGTGTGGTTAGCACAGGCGTTTTTACATAGGCGCCCATACAAAACTGTCGCCTGCGCCGGTCGCGGCGACTGTCGTGGCGACTGTCGTGGCGACTGTCGTGGCGCTTTGTCGCCACGACCGCAAACGCGTCGCTATCTCCCCGTGTGGAATAGCCCTTAAACACATATTTCTTAAACCGACTTAACCCTTTATTCAACTCCGATGCCGGCCATTGCAAGAGCAATGTGCATGTGAGAACAATTATTTTTTCATAAAGTGCAAAGGCAAGGATCAAAACCATTTTTCGCTGTGACAATTTCTCTGCAGAATAGTAAAAAATGAAACATACAGATACAAAGTAAAAGAACTGCTTAGCATTTCTTAATGAAAAACAAGAAAACAGAGGGGTGGGTGGGCGGGATGCTGCTGACCCCCTAATCTTACCCAGAACACGCTCATTGCATAGGGGAGGGAGCAGGCACAAAGAGACTGCGCACTTGCACGCAGCACTAATAAATTAT
The DNA here is from genome assembly GCA_038501925.1 of Xenopus petersii. Classification (NCBI taxonomy): domain Eukaryota; kingdom Metazoa; phylum Chordata; class Amphibia; order Anura; family Pipidae; genus Xenopus; species Xenopus petersii. The sequence continues at coordinate 38,855,368 of CM076677.1, forward strand.
TGCGGTATCGAGCGATGACGTCATCGCTGCGACGCGCGGGGGCGGGTAAGCGCTCCCCTCTCCCTGACAGTCACGGCGCGCCTCGCTAGGCGCTGCGCCGCGCCAGAAGAGGCATTTGAATAGGGTGCAATGTTATTGGGGTGCCGGGCACATTTTGCTGCTGCCTGCCCTCCCTTAGTTTGACTAGGAATCTACTCATCTTCTCTTAAAGGAAATAACCTTGGAGAAGTAGAGGAAAAGCTGAATTTGATTGTGTTAGACCCCATACTATAACATACATGTACATATATTGTACTCATACAGTATATTTTTTATTATCTTAAGAAGACTTTCCACTTCTCTGTTTAACCTTTTGAAAAGACTGTACTGGTTTATGGAAACAGTATAAGGCATTTTGTATAATCATCTAAGAATTTGCCTTTCATAAGGCCTTTCATTGTATTCAATATATCAGCCGCACAAATGAGGTGTGTCATGCTCACTGTCCCAATATCATTAAAGGAGAAGCAAACCCAAAAGTTAAAAAAACCCTATCCCCCTACCCTACATAGACCCCCCTCCCCCCCAGTCTAAGTGTTACCCCAGGCAAATGCCCCCAAGTCTTTATTTACCCCTCGGTACAGATTCTGTCCAGTGGAGTTCACGGGCACCATCTTCTTCTCTTCGGTGATCTTCGGAGTGAGACCGGCGGAGCAGCGCATGTGCAGTTGGAGCAATTTTCTGTTTCGTGACAACTGTGCATGTGCCAAAATTCACGAAAATTGCAGAAGCGCCGGTCTCATTCTGAAGACTACTGAAGCGGCTGAAGATGGCGGCCGTGAACTCCGCTGCCTGAATCTGCACCAAGGGATAAATGTTGGGGGCAATTGCCCGGGGTAACACAGGGGCAGATTTACATAGGGTCGAATATTGAGGGTTAATTAACCCTCGATATTCGACCATCGAAGTTAAATCCTTCGACTTCGAATATCGAAGTCGAAGGATTTAGCGCAAATAGTTAGATGGAACGATCGAACGAAAAATCCTTCGAAACGTTCGATTCGAAGGATTTTAATCCATCGACCGAACGATTTTTTTCGACCTAAAAAACATTAAAAAGCCTATGGGGACCTTCCCCATAGGCTAACATTGCACTTCGCTAGGTTTTAGGTGGCCAAGTAGGGGGTTGAAGTTTTTTTTAAAGAGTCAGTACTTAGACTATCAAATGGTCGAATAGTCGAACGATTTTTATTTCGAATCGTTCAATTCAAAGTCGTAGTCGAAGGTCAAAGAAGCCAATTTGATGGTCGAAGTAGCCAAAAAAATCATTTGAAATTCGAAGTATTTTTTATTCTATTCCTTCACTTGAGCTAAGTAAATGGGCCCCTTAGACTGGAGGGAGGAGGGTCTATGTAGGTTAGGGTGGTAGGAGTTTTTTAACTTTGGGTTTGCTTCTCCTTTAAACACTTTCAACTGTGCTCTAACCGTTATGTACTTTCCAGTATTTATACAATAATTTAATTGTGAAAATTACAAATGTTTGCATTAGTTTTTTGCATTTTACCTTATATTTACACTTGAATAATCACAAACCCTATAGCAGTGCCAAGAAAGTCTAAAAAACTGTCCTAAAAAGGCTGAAAGCAATGTCTGCCAAAGCTATTCCAGCAGTAGTTTTAGCAATTAGACAGCGCCGCTAGTGCAGCCTAAGATATTTTTGCTTGGCAGATACAGAGAAATACCATTTGACAACCCAAACAAATTACAGCAGTATGATTAACACAAAAAATAGAAATAATTTTGAAAGACAACAGCTTTGAGCTACTTAAAGATAAAAAGCAGACATTCTGTCAAACAGATGCGAAGCAAAACTTAGATTTGAATTAAAAACTAAAAAACATCAAGTATTATTGACAAGAATATTAAAGCACTGTAATAATTTAGCATGTTTTGTCTTTTTTAAACTGGTCAATTTTCTCTGCATGAAAAGTGAAATTTGCAATGTTTGAAGTCATCAATTGTTGGACATAAAGTATGCTTACCCATTCACCAATGGAAAACAGCAAAAAAAAATGTGCATATATAATGCGGTTTTCTAATATTTTACAATGCATATAAAAGGAGTAAACGTGACATCAACTCAAATCAGGAAATAATTTGTATAATGCTAAACTTATGGAATATAATGATAGCAATATCTATACACAGAGACATAACTAAGGGGCTCCCATGCAAAAAAAATAATATTTCAAGTACCCCGCAATACCCCCTCACCTGGCTGGCCACACCATGCTATCTCAGACTTTGCATCCTTTATCAAGGGTTCTCAATATTTTTATCCCTGTGAGCCACATTCAAATGTAAAAACATTTGGGGAGCAACACAAGCATAAAAAAGTCCCTTGGGATACCATTTGGCACCCCCTATGTTGACTGGCAGCCTACAGGATGCTCTGCTTGTTACTATACTTAGTTTTTATGCAATTAAAACTAGCCCTCCAGACCTGGAATTCAAAAATAAGCACCTGCTTTGAGGACACTGAGAGCAACATCCAATGGGTTGGAGAGCAACATGTTGCTCACAAGCTACTGTTTGGGTATCACTGCTCTATAGTTACGCTGCTGTCTATAGATTTTGAAACTGTGGAAAGCCAAAATGGATTTCCATGTACAGGTATGGGACCTGTTATCCAAAATGCTTGGGACCTGGGGGTATCCAGGTAAGGTATCTTTCCATATCTTCATACCTTAAATTTACTAGAAAATCATGTTACATAGTTACATAGTTATATAGTTACATAGTTAAATTGGGTTGAAAAAAGACACCCAAGTTCAACCCCTCCAAATGAAAACCCAGCATCCATACACACACCCCTCCCTACTTTCACATAAATATATATATATTATGTAAACATTCAATAAACCCAATAGGCTGGTTTTACTTCCAATTAGGGATGGGATAATTTTTTCTCCTTGTTTCGGCGAAAAAATGACGCCCACAGACTTGTATGGTGTTGTGCGTCAAAATAAAAAGACGTGCGTCAAAAAAATTTTGCCGCACAACAAATTTTTGACACCCATAGAATTTAATGGCCGTTGGCGACATTTCGCCGCCAGCAAATTTTTGGCATAACTAAATCAGTCAAATTCGCCCATCCCTACTTCCAATACGTATTAATTATATCTCAGTTTGGCTCATTTACAAGTACACAAGTACTGTTTTATTATTACAGCGAAAAAGGAAATCATTTTTAAAAATTTGGATTATTTTGATAAAATGAAGTCTATGGGAGACAGCCTTTACATATTTCGGAGCTTTCTGGATAACGGGTTTCCGGATAACGCATCCCATACCTGTATACCAATTCTATTTTTATTCTCATAAGTCTCTTGTAGTGCTGCAAGTTTTATGCAGAAATGAATACAAACTTTCCCATAAAGCTACTAGTGTGAGTCAAATGTACACAGAGAGACTAGCCTTTACCAGGTTACAAGGTACATACAATGGAAACCCATTCATTCTAGAAGATACTTCTGATGTAGAGTAGTTCATTTTACCTAAAAGCTCTATGTATATAACTGTACATTCTGAGAAATCAAAGATTTGCATTTTATATAACTCTGGTGAATTTAAAATATATTTTGCTTCTGTCATTTCATAGGAAATATAATTAGATCTTTGCTATCAATGGTCTGGTTTTTAACTGGCAAGAGGGCTATTTATCTTCTAATTAGCAAATGCATCTGTACAGTTTTTTTCACATGTTGTTTTATTGTATTTTAATTGAGTCGCTTTAAGATTCAGAGCCAACCTTTTCACACAGATGAGAATTCCATGTCAGTGCCCGTCATTATGCTAATTTAGATTACCAGCAAATGTTTTTTTTTGTCTGTCTATGGATAGCCATACATCGATTCCTTGTGGTTTGGCTCACACTGCATCTAATGAAGATGTTACATGCCAGCCTGTGTCCCTCTAGATCTTGTTGAACTACAATTTCCATCAGCATCTGCCTGAGCTGCAAGCAGATCTGGTATGCAATACAAAAGACAAAACAACAACCTGACTTTAAATGAAAGTGTAGTACAAAAATAAACCAGGAATATATTCTATGGCTGTATGCCAGACTCCTGCCTACTAGACCTTTTATTAAAATGAAAATAAATTACCAAAAGTGGTATGCTTTTTTAGGGGTGTATAAGTAATTACAAACACTTCTGCTGGGCTGAATTTATTTTTGTGACTTGAAGATAAATGTAAAAATAGCAAAACAGGCAAGCTTTTTTTCTACCTTTACGCGCTGATTAATGGGAGCCATTGCCGTACCTGTGGCAGTGCAGAGTTTAGCTGTCGCTGGAGCGAGTCTCTGTCATAGATAACATCCTGTAGTCTTTGCTGAGCAAGTCCAAGGCTTTCCTGTGTTTCACGCAGTGTGTCCAGCAGGCGATCCCTCTCATCCAGCATGTTCACCATCAACTGTTCGAAATGCGAATCCGAGTCAGAGCCACTGCTTTGGGACCCCCTTTGGCTCATGGGGGTGTCCTCGTTTATCGTCGGCATTACTTCACACATCATTTCTACAAGTAGAACAAAAAAATAGATACAATAGGATCATTACAAATATCATATAATTGAAACAGAATGTGTCATTACAAGTGATCTATTTGTCAACAATTAAAGGATAGGATACCTGTAAGTTAATCCATTCCAGGGACAGACCACGTTTCAAGACCTTGCACCTCATAGAAAACTGACCCTCGCAAACATTCCCGCCAGCTGACATTGATTTGCATAAAACTCATCTGCACCTTCTAAATGGCTCCCATCTTTTGGTGTGAAGGAAGAGGGCTGGGACACTAAAATCACTATATATATATATATATATATATATATATATATATATATATATATATATATATATATATATATAAATATGTATCAGAAGAGGTGCATTGTGTTCTCACCTAGGCAGGGCTGAGATGAATGGATGGATAGAGGGACCAAATATAAAAACACCAAGTAGTGTCAGTTGATTCTGTTGTACTTCAGTTCCTGGTATTCTGTCCAGATTTGTGGGAAGGTCACAAAGGCCACAGCCTTGAGAGGCACAATTTTATGGGCGGCATACTTTTCAACCTCATCTTCTCCCTAATTGCTACACATACTGAGGACTGCACATGGGAACATTTGACAAAGTCCCAGCGTCGATGGAGTGGAAAGTGTGCGTGTAAATGCACTTGAGACAGGGCCAGGGGAGCAGGCAGACACTGGCATGTTATCTATTTGTGGGTCAGCACCTTTCCTATCCTCCCAGGAAGATTCTGCTGGTCTAAGTAGTTTGGTTGACCTGGCGGAATTAAGAAAAGTCATTACTCCCATACAATTTACTGCAGGAGAGGTACCATTTCTGAATCATGACTTGCTCGTGGGCATGGTGGGGAGTGATGTCCTGTTTTGATTTCACAGTATATTAAAGTCAATGTTTGTTTTTCACAGTGACCACGAAATTTTTTTTCACAGCGATTTATTTGCAAAATACATTGGAGTCAATGGGCATTGTTTTCACTGGGATATGTGTGAAAAATGTCACACATCACTAATGGTGAGTGAACAGCAAGCCCAGGACTGGCAATCTGTGGATTCTGGCAAATGCCAGAGGGGTTACTGTAAATTGCCATAGACAGTGACTATTTATTGGGCTGGTAGGGGGCTGATTGGGCCTTTGTGTACTTGGAATGCCAGGGCCTATTGTAAATCCCAGTCCAGACCTGGTGAACAGACAGGAAAGAAACTGTGCTGCCAATGCATAGTCTACATTCCAAACTCCACTTCAAAGTCAGCTGCCAAAAAAGATTGCTGTCATCAATTGATAGGATCTATCTATTTTGCATGCCCCATGTTTCAGTTGCACTTGTTCAGCATGTGATAGTGCTGAAGCAAAGATCCTATGCCTGGCCTGGGGCCTGGTGGAGGGAGCAACTGTGTCAATACCATTTAGTTTCCATGATATAAGTATGCATGCTCCTATCCCACTTGACCTTAAGTACAGCCATTGACACAAGAATATGTCTTATACTCCATTTGTGGCTTTTTACTTTATATTTACTTAGCCTCTGACTTACTGTCTTTACAAATACTAAGGCTTCTTGCAGCAGTCTGGTTGCCAATTTTTTTCTGAAAATATGGTCTGCACTGTCAGTTGTGATTTATGTTGCACTTGTATACTTAAAGGCCCTGGTTCATTGTCCCTTTAAACTGTTCTTGAGAAATGTCTGCTTCGTTATCTGCTTAGCTGTGCAGTGGTTTTTATGTATAGCTTCCAGTGAGGTCTTTATTACAGCTGTAAAGGGAAAGACAGCATCTCCTATGAGTTTTCTGCACATAACATGTGCATGCCAAAGGACTCACATATTGACTTGCTTTTGCCTGAATGTCCCTTAAAGGAAAAGGAAAGCTATGGAGACATTTTATTGCCAATAGATTAGCTGCAATAGTGCAAGCTATAATGCTACATTTATTCTGTAGAATTTTTGTTACCATACCTGAGTAAAAAGCTCTAGAAACTCTCTGTTTGTTTAGGATAGGAGCTGCAGTATTAACATGGTGTGACATCACTTCCTGCCTGAGTCTCTCCCTCCTCTGGGCTCAGATTACAGTAGAGAAGGGAGGGGCAGGGGGAAGAGGAGCAAACTGAGCATGCTCTTGCCCAGGGCAATGAGGTTTAAGCTGAAGGCAGGAAGTCTGATACAGAAGCCCATGTGTACACAATAGAAGGTAAGAAATGCAGTGTTTCTTTTGAAAGGGGACTCCGAGCAGCACTACATTGGGTGTTTACTGGTATATTTAGATGGATATTTCTGATAAGGCTTACTTAGTTTTAACCTTTCCTTCTCCTTTAAAGGGATACTGTCATGGGAAAAAACATTTTTTTTCAAAATGAATCAGTTAATAGTGCTGCTCCAGCAGAATTCTGCACTGAAATACATTTCTCAAAAGAGCAAACAGATTTTTTTTTTATATTCAATTTTGAAATCTGACATGGGGCTAGACATATTGTCAATTTCCCAGCTGCCCCAAGTCATGTGACTTGTGCTCTGATAAACTTCAATCACTCTTTACTGCTGTACTGCAAGTTGGAGTGATATCACCCCCTCCCTTTTCCCCCCAGCAGCCAAACAAAAGAACAATGGGGAGGGAACCAGATAACAGCTCCCTAACACAAGATAACAGCTGCCTGGTAGATCTAAGAACAGCACTCAATAGTAAAAACCCATGTCCCACTGAGACACATTCAGTTACATTGAGAAGGAAAAACAGCAGCCTGTCAGAAAGCATTTTTCTCCTAAAGTGCAGGCACAAGTCACATGACCAGGGGCACCTGGGAAATTGACAAAATGTCTAGCCCCATGTCAGATTTTAAAATTGAATATAAAAAAATCTGTTTGCTCTTTTGAGAAATGGATTTTAGTTGAGAATTCTGCTGGAGCAGCACTATTAACTGATGTGTTTTGAAAAAAACATGTTTTCTGATCCCTTTAACAGGATCCCTTTAAGCTGGCCGTAGATCATGCGGTGCAATTTCCCGACCTGCCACTAACTATTAGTAGTACAATAAAGTAATAAAAAAACAGATCAGACAATGTTCTTCCCTGACAGCAATCATACGAAAGTTTATGTCCGACAAAAGCTGGTGACAGTTTCCCATTGATATCGTCAGATCGGCAGTACATGCAGAGATATTATCGGCATCCGACAGAAATGTTCTAACCTGTCGACATCACATGGAAAATGTTGGGACATTCCACACACGGCCTGAAAATTAAATCTTTCCATCTATGGACAGCTAAAGTCTATATTTTAGGATAGGTTATTGTTAACACTGTTAATTGCTGTTTATTTCCTGCTATTTATGGAGCACCAACTAGCATTTCACACAGAGCTTTACAGAGATTCAATATTCACATCAGGGACACCACTCCCTGCTCAGGCCAGGGGAATAGGTATCCCAGGATTTCACTTTGGAAATCTGGTAACCTCACTGTAAATAGAATTGTATAAACAGTCAAACAAGACAGGCTTGAATAAATAACCTGACAATGATTTACACTAACAAACAAAGCTCATAAAATTACTATACAGTATCAAGATCAGTAGTAAGTAATGTTTGTATGAATACAGAAATTGTCAGAGAAAATAGAAAATGAAAATGAATCAAAAGCTAAAGCTAACAGTATATGCCAGGGTTACTTTGGACTTTGCCGAAATATGTCCCCTTTTTGTCTATGTACCCCCAAATGATCTAAATGATGGGCTCTAGATTGCTTGGGACTTATTTCCCAAGTAAAGTCCCAAAAGAAGCCAATTGGGAGAGGAAATGACTAGAGTGATTTAAAACTAAAAATAAAATCACTGTGGGGCAGAATAAGTCAATTGCATAAAAATACAATTTTCCAACAACAGTATTAGGCATTGTGAATCTGCAGTATGAGCTTTTCCCTGTAATCACTTTACAAATTCGATTGCCTTTTATCCTGTAATTACCAACAAATTTAGTAATGGGTCTTACATAGACCAGGCAATTTTAGAACAGTCCAGCCTCTGCTTGTTCAGCTTTACATGTGGAAAATTGGTGATAGTAGATGTGTTTACATATGTAATGCTATATTGGCCTACAATGTATAACTTGTTTTTGTTGAAAAAATACAACTCTCTGCTGCACCAGTTAACTAGATGGGACTTCTTCTTAAACACGAAACAAAAGGTTTATTGAAGCATGCTATAGGGATAGTACTCACAGGATAACCAAGGTACTGTAGATTCAACAAAAATCAATCAAAGATTTGGCAGGCAGGGTCAAAGATACACCTTGAGAACTACCAGCTAGTGGTCTGGATCCCCTCCAACAGAAATATTCAGGGAGTAAATACTAGCCTGAATACCTTTTCAAACTGTGGTTCCTTCGCTTTAAGCCCAGTATTGGCTAGTGAAAGGAACCTCCAGCTATAAATCCTATTATGGTGCACCCTCATTTTCAGTCCCAACCCTTCTTTCACAGGAAAAAAAACTAATTATTTCACCTGTTCAGTGGCTGTTTCTTTTGCTTTAGTGCTAAGTCACTACTTTATCTGGAGCTTGACGGTTTTACTAATGTGTATGAAATAAGTAGATGCAAAATTTAAAGAAATGCCAAGTTTTGCCTGTAAGCAACGCACTGGCTATTAGTGTTACTTTTGAAAGAAATGGTTACTAATTGTTGAACAACTGCAAATGTATTTCCTTTTTATAGAATGGGCAGATAAAAAGATTAAAAAGGAAAGAGCTAGAGGATTTAGACTGGATGATACCTAATGTAAAGAAGGACAACTGGTAACAAGGAAGTTAAAGGGATACTGTCATGGAAAAACATGTTTTTTTCAAAATGCATCAGTTAATAGTGCTACTCCAGTAGAATACTGAACTGAAATTAATTTTTCAAAATAGCAAACAGATTTTGATATATTCAGTTTTGAAATCTGACATGGGGCTAGACATATTGTCAAATTCCTAGCTGCCTCCAGTCATGTGACTTGTGCTTTGATAAACTTCAATCGCTCTTTACTGCTGTACTGCAGGTTGGAGTGATATCACCCCCTCCCCCCCCCCCCCCCCAGCAGCCTAACAACAGAATAATGGGAAGGTAACCAGATAACAGCTCCCTAACACAAGATAACAGTTCCCTGGAAGATCTAAGAACAGCACTCAATAGTAAAAGCCAAGTCCCACTGAGACACATTCAGTTACATTAAGTAGGAGAAATAACAGCCTGCCAGAAAGTAATTCCATCCTAAAGTGCAGGCACAAGTCACATGACTGGGGCAGCTGGGAAACTGACAAAATGTCTAGCCCCATGTCAGATTTCAAAATTGAATATAAAAAAATCTGTTTGCTCTTTTGAGAAATGGATTTCAGTGCAGCATTCTACTGGAGCAGCACTATTAACTGATGTGTTTTTTTTAAAAAAAACAAACATATTTTTCCATGACAGTATCCCTTTAATCCATGGTGAGATTGATGCTGTTATTGGTGGTTTAATCTTCCATACACCTTACTTAACCCTATAGCATTTCCGAGGTTCATGCTAACATGTATCATTCTAAACAGGTATGTATCAAGCTGCAAAAAAATCATAAATTAAACAATCACATTTGCTTTAATTTTTCTTTATTAAGTAAACCAATAAAAGGTAAATTTTGGCTGGTTCCCATACAAGTAAATACTTTGTGTACAGTATAACCCTCCAGTCCTTGTAAATTAGTGTTAACACCTATAGTACTGTGTTATTGTGAAGTTTGAAGGTAAGCATTCATAAGTTTACATGCACTGCAGCCAACAGTCTATGATAGCCAGAACAGGTGATACCACTAGCAGAACCATTAATAATCACATAGATACATTAGCCAGGATAAAGAAGTCCATATGAATAATTATCTATAGACTAGTTTCACAAATTTAATTGCTGGCTGTGAATCATGCAAAGTCCCCGCAAATTCGCGTCTGGCAAATAAATTCGCCCATCACTTCTATAATCATCGTTAAAAGGGATGAAAAGGATGCTGTACACCCAAGACTATGAAAGATCTAGATTAAAGTTCCATACCTTTGCCTACTCTTCCAGGTCGCAGTGGGTTTGATTAAATTACCCAGCAATATAATATAGGTTCAGAGCTACATGCATTATTGCAGGAACAATAATGTGTATGGTGTCCTAGTAGAGGATAACACCAGAGGCATACTTAAAGTAGCTCAGGGCTAACTCAGTAACTGAAACCAATATAACAGAACATCACATCATGTATATAAAAACTTGACTTTATTCTTCATGGGGTTTTCTTGCCTTTTAAACATTTGCAGGCTTATTAATATTTGGTTATTAATGAGAAATTAGTTATCGAGTTTGCCGATGTTCTGGAACCACAGAGAAGACAGTTAACTATCTTCTTTCATTTAGTGTACTTCATTAGAATAATGTCTTCCGTTTGACTCTCATTTACATTTTCCTTTGACTTAAAGTGAAGTTGACTTTTCTGCGAAGAACTTGCTCAGCTCTAATTAAGGCTATCATTTTTGTGCATCACTGAAATTAAGTTTAAAGCAGTACACTTTGCAATATGCTTTAGATCGCAATAGATCTGCAAGTGCTAATGTAGCATGTTCTAGGTTATACTTTTCAGCTCTCCTAATGGAAGTAGCCCATGAGTTGTTAAGTACCGTGTTGTTAATTCCCCCCTTATATATTGTAAAGCAACTGTGTCAGTAAATGCATAACAGCTACATTTTTTTCTGTTCCTTTCTTGTAACTTCATGTTTCAGCATGATTGCAACATGAATGCATCTTATTACAGTGTATCTGCTCCTACATAGACTGTATATTATCAAAGGAGCTTCCATACATTATGGCACACTAGTGCAATGACACCACTAACTGTCCAGTTTCTATTGGTGTTTTACATTTGTTCTTAGCTTGCTTGTTCTTAGTTTTACAATATCTTATTACCTACCCTTCAATGGATAAAAAATGTGTTCTGCCTGCTTTTCCACAACAATTCCACAATTTTTATAGAGTTAATAAAAAAGCCTATGATTTTATAACGGGTTTAAACTGCATGTGTCTCTGAACATCCTTAATTTGTAAATTCCAAAAAAACACTTCAAACTAACCTTGTGTACACCTTACATTGGCAGTCGTTTAATATGGTGACAAGCTGGCTGCTTGTACGTGTAATTTTTGGGGTAATTAGCAATGATAGGCAGGTACAGCAGAGAATCAGGAGCAAAACACAGGGACACAACATCTTCAGCCAAATACAGGTTTATTTTAAAAGGCTTTTCCCAACATAAATTCATAGGAATACGGTTCATTCGCTTTCAGCATCATGCATTTAAACGTTTCCCCCTCTCTGGGGTTCTCACCATTTGAGAGCGACTCCTGCACTCAGGTATATTAAGGCTTCTCATTCACAGGGGGGATTCAGGGACACTAAGGTGTAATCCCACACTTATTTTATCTGCAGCTCATCTGCAGCCTTATCAGGCAGCTACCTCTAGCTGGGCAGCTACAAAATACTAAATGGGAAAGCACTCGGATCGCATCATTTTCCAAAGTTGCGCGAATTTGACTAACTACAACAACAATTTCGTCATGATCCAACGCGCTGCGACAAAACGCATGTGACAAATCGCATGCAACGAAAATAAGGTAAGAGATAGAAATCTCGGATGAAGTCGCAGCATTGATGCAACGAGACTGTCGGATGCAGATGCTGCACGCTGCGTCTGCATGCGACAGTCGTGTCGCGTCGGATCAATGCTACAACTTCATCCGACATTTCTATCTCTTACCTTATTTTCGTTGCATGCGATTTGTCACATGCGTTTTGTTGCAAGTGCATTGGATCGCGCCGCCAATGTCCGTGTAGTCCTACCCTTATGAGAAAGCAATCCGAGTGCCATCCTGCCGGCAATTCACATTCTGATGGAATTTCAGGGAGATCAGTTGCCCGAAGAAGAGGAGATATGTCTCTGGGCGACTAATCTCCCCGAATCGCTACATGTGCCACCACACTTAGATGCCAAATAGGCCCTGGCATTTCAAGTACACAGAGAAAACAGCCCCATAAAATAATCAGTGCTGATGGCATCTTACAGCAGCCCCTTTGGCATTTACCAGAATTTAGAGACTTCAAGTCTGGGTCCTAAACCCTACGTCATCCAGTTGTGGATCACAGGCCTTATTTGGCTTATAGTAGTGTGATCAATCTTATGGAATTTGCTCAATGTCATTATAACATGGCAACATATAGTAGTTCATATTAGGTTATTCTCCTGCCTGGAAGGATGTCTGCATTGTAAAGCTTTTTTTTTTTTATTGGTCACAGTATAAAATCATTTAGTTGCTAGAATCAGCAAGCATTAAGTTATGTGCAGATCTTTGTCTCCAAAGTTGTTATTTCTGGCAAATTTATAGCACTTGCTTTGAGATGAAAGCTGCTGTGTTCTGGGACAATATTATTTTTATTCTTGTCATCATATTGTCACTTTCAAACAGTGGGAAAGTATCCATTACGTGTGTACAGAAAAGACCAATAACTGAGAAGGGAGTGAAGCTGCAATAAATATGTGTGCACTTTCATAGATTGCACATAATAAAAACATTCAATCAGGACATGATAGATGGACTCACATTGTATTACAATGCAGCTGAAACATATAGATATGGCTTAAAACAACATACTATATGAGCATTTCAGTCCCCAAGAGCAATATTATTTTAATCAAACTGCTATTGCTAAATTTCCTTGCAATACTAACTACATGAATGGCGATGGACCAGATGGTACAATTGGTAAGATCATATGAAAACTGATGAAGGCTGGGAGTCTTTGACTTGTCACAGCAATTGTGTAAATTGTCATACAGTTTTTTTCTGTCACCTGACTGGATGAGTGTAATGTAAACAGACTCTAGTATAGACCATCATTCAATCAGACTTGAGCAGTGTATGCAATCCTGTAACCTAGCATGCAACAAGAAGCATTTTTCTTCTTTTAAAAGTTGGAAGTAACACAGAAATGCATCTAAGTAGCATTACAGGTTTTCGGAAGGCCCTCTCGCAATCCCAGCCCACCTACTCCCCACTGGCTCATTCAGATGCTTTGTTGTGCCCTCCCTTCCTGGAGTCCCTGCTCAAAGGCAGGTGAGTGGCTGGAGACAGAGGGATTCTTCAAAACTATATCGGAAGTGGACCCCGAGGTCCAAGCCTGTGAACAGACCTCATGGAAATATTCTAGTGCTTATCAGAAAATTTTTATGACATTGGCCAGTTTTGCTAGATTGTTTGTCATTCAATAGATATGAACATATGACCTGAAGCAACTAGAAAGTGTATGAGTACTTTATTTATGTTTAAAAATATGTTGGACCAAACAGATCTTGTGATAGACAATGGAACCAAGAGGCTAAATATAGTCTAAGGTTACCACTGTGCATTATTATTATTATTATTATTATTAACATGTATTTATATAGGTGAGGAAGGCCCTGTGCAAAATGAGCTTACAATCTAAAGGGAGTGGGCAATATCAGAATTAAGTGGGTGAGAGATGTAGTACTGTATGTGGTAGATTCCGCTAAATACAGTAAGTGCGTTTTAAGAGATTTTTTGAAATCAGAAAGGTTGAAAGTCAGACAGACCGTGGGAGAAAATTCCAGAGGAGGGGTGCAGCAAAGTCTTGAATGCGAGCATTTGAGGAGGCAATGAGAGAAGAGTTGAGGAACGTAGTAAGCAGTTGGGTGAGTATATAGAGATGAGATCAGAGATGTAGGGTGGGGCAGAGTTATTAAATGCTTTGAATGTCAGGGTCATTAATTTGAATTTTATCCTAAAAGGTAGCAGAAGCCAGTGTAGGGATTGGCAGAGTGGCATGGCAGAGGAGGAGCGGTTGCTCAGGTGTATGAGCCTCGCAGCAGTGTTCATTATGTACTGGAGGGGTGACAGTTTCTGGCGTGGAAGGCCAATTAAAGGACTGTTACAGTAGTCTAGACGTGATGTGACGAGAGAGTGAATAAGAATTTTTGCAGCATCTTGGGTGATAAATGATCATATTTTGGATATGTTCCTTAGGTGGAAGTGACATGATTAAACAGGTGACTGGATATAAGAAGTGAAGGACAGGGCAGAATCTATGATTACCCCAAGGCACTGGGGAGACGGGGTGATAGTGGAATTGTTAGCTATGATAGATACTTCCCGGGATGTTAATTAGTTGGAGAAAAGAGAACCATTTTCCATGTTAGAGAGGTTTAATTTAAGGTAACGTTGCAACATCCAAGTAGCGATAGCGGACAGGCAGGAGGAGACCAGAGTTAGGAGTTCTGGATTTAGATCGGTAGAGGAGAGATAGATCTGAGTACCATCAGCATAGAGGTGGAAGTGGAAACCAGTGCGAGTTGATTAGTTTGATGAGGGAGGAAGTATAGAGGGAGAATAATAAGGGGCCCAGGACAGAGCCTTGAGTAACCCCAACAGAAAGTGGTAGGGGAGAGATGCTAATCCATTGTAGGAGACACTTAAGGAATGATTAGACAGGTAAGAAGAGAACCAGGTCAGGGCTGTGTAGTAGTTAAACTGTTGCCCAGTAGTAATCTAAGCCATAATTGTTCAAAATTCCATATTACATACTCACACCCATATACTGTAACATTCACTGTCTGTGCCAGGTTTCCTATTGGGTAAGCCTAATGCTGTCAGGAAGGATTTTTACTGAAAAAAAGAAGGAAACCCCAGGCCTTTTTTTGCAATTTAAACCTATCCATCTGTGGTCTTTGATAAATTAAGTTATTTACATTTTTGGGAGCTGGGGTTTTGCTATCAAGTAATGATGATAAGAATAATAATAGCAAGGCAATGCTTAATGTAGACATACATATCAAGCTTGATAGCAGAACTCTGCAATTATGTGTACAGTTGGGCTGACTTTTTATGAGATGTGCACTAGTGATGCCAGAGCTGGCACTCCAAGAGATTTATCAAGCATCTCCCTGCTGATTTGCATCAGTACTTTGACAGATTAATTAGATTATCCATTCCAAGCGCCACAGTCTCTTCGACCCATAACTAAATCTTTCCTGACCCTGTAAGAGTGCATGCCTGTGCCTGAGTTTGGTTATGTATACAACATTTTGCCTAAAGCTTTTCATCTGTTGTATAATGATTAAGTCAGCACACAATTATTTGCTTTATAGTAAAATATGTACTTTGATAAAACATACAAAGGAGTGCTAATGGCTGATTATTCTCCATTGCTTTCACAAACTATCAGTAACAGTTCTATATAACTATATAACTATATAACTATATAACTCTCTACAAGCAGGCCAGAATCATACTGCCTTCCAATCCTTGGGAAAATTCTCACATTGTATTACATTTTTAGTAGGTTATTTCTACTAACAGATGAATGCTCTTCTCCAACGAACAGTGCAAACAAGAAGGACAAGCTTAAACACCTTTAATGGGGAACATAATTTAAGCTTTTTGAAAAGTAAACATAATTTCAAGCAACTTTGCAATATACATCATAAAGAAAATATGCAGACTTCTCATGATTTTTATTGGTTTGGAACAGTTTCCTTATCCTATCCCCCTGTGCATTCCAGAACCTCACTGTCCTCACTGTGAAGAACCACCTACATTGCTTCAAACTACAGTTCTTTTCTTCTAGTCTGAAGGGGTGGCCTCTGGTACGGTGATCCTCTTTATGGGTAAAAAGGTCCCCTGCTATTTGTCTATAATGTCCTCTAATGTACTTGTAAAGTGTAATCATATCCCCTCGCAAGCGCCTTTTTTCCAGAGAAAACAACCCCAACCTTGACAGTCTACCCTCATAATTTAAGTCTTCCGTCCCTCTAACCAATTTAGTTGCACTTAGTCTCTGCACTCTATCAAGCTTATTTATATCACTCTTAAGGAGTCCAAAACTGCACTGCATACTCCAGGTTAGGCCTTACCATGGGTCTATAAAGAGGCATAATTATGTTTTCATCCCTTGAGTGGTCCAATAAGAATATATTCCATTTACCACCACTCTTTGTAGTCTATCTTTTAGCCAGTTCTCTATCCAGGTACAAATACTATGTTCCAGGCCAACATTCCTTAATTTAACCAGTAACCTTCTATGTGGCACTGTATCAAAGTCTAAGTAAATCACATCCACTGCCATATCAGAATTGAGGTCCCTGCTTACCTTCTCATAAAAAGAAACTAAGATCTACAGTATTACACATAAAACCATGCTGGCACAAAATCATAGTATTATGATTTGCTATGAAGTCCAGTATCTAATCCTTTATTAGTAAAGCTTTCCTACCACTGACTTCAGACTAACTGGCCTATAGTCTGTCTGACTGCTTTTCTGAGCTGGCTGACTACTGTTACTTTGTATCAGCCACCCGCTGTCCTCATCTTGCATCCTCCAAACCCCACAATTCCCTGCACACATGATTTCAATAAGAAACATGTAGTTCCTGCATGCTGTCTGTAAGCTGTGGAGAAGTTGTTACAATTTGTAACATCAGTCTTTTAGTCCCTCCTTCCCTGCCAGGATTTTAAATGATGCTGAAAGTGAAGAACTATTTCAGCATAGAAAATGGCATTTATTAATACTTTTGGAAGAAACATGTAACTGTGATGTCTATATTAGGGGTTTCAGTGTTATCAAATTTTGGTTTGGAAGCCGGAGTTCCCTTTTAAGGTTTGTTTTTAAGTTGCTGATTTACCCATGTACAGTGAAACATTTCAAAAAGTGTAGCTAATTTTGGAGAACTAGCTAATAGAAACAGTACTATGTGCTTATAGGATGTCCATGCTAATCCAAATGAATTGCAACAGCCTTACAATATAATCTTGACTCACTTCTCACTGTATGGGATAACATACAGAAGACACATTTCTGATCTAACCTTTTCAGAATTCATATTGTACTTTCCGTTCCTTGGTATCTACAATGAAATATGCGTCCATGCAGATGTTAAGAACAGTTCAACTTGCCCCAAAGCTTGGGTGAGAAAATCAGGCAAGCATCCACTTCTTTTGTGACCATTTGCATGTCTGGTCACTTAGTCTAAGCAAGTTTACAACAGATAAATTAGAATGTTTTAAATTGCTTAGGTTGTTTACTGTTGTCTATAATATGCAATATACAGTCATTGCTTTTTGAGACAACACATTCTACAAATCTTACAGAGAGCTCTCAATACGGCTTGCCCATACCTGTTTGAAGAAATGAACATGCACTCATGAGGCACACGATGTGCATAAAATTCATCCTATAGGACGAAGTTGTTTTAATTCATGGAATAAAATGGAGTTTTAACCACATTGTGGGTGCCTCAGAAGTGTGCTTTCGTTTCTTCAGTTGTCTGCACCTTCACCCCAAGCTACGGGTTCGGGGCATTGCACCTGAACCACTATTTGATATCATTGAGTGCGAATCACACATGTTTTACATAAGAGACGGACCTGGGAATTATGCACCCAGGTCAAGCTGCATAACGGGTGAGCCAAGGCTTAATTTGTCTGCTGACCTAATTAATTAATTAAATATATAGAGTTTGGGGCTTTATTATCTGAACCAACAATATTGAATAGTCAGCTTTGTTTCACTTTCTTTGGGATAGAGCCGCATATAACCATTGTTATATTCGACCATACTGTATGTTTACCGAAGATTAAATATAGTTTAATTAATCCTAGGAGTTCCATAGTTAGTAAAATCTACAGAACTTGTTCTACGGTACCGTTGTACCAAAGCTGTCGATTTTACACTTCCTGTTTCCTTTCAGTTTCCAGAAACCACTGTATGGCTCAATCATAGACCACCAGTGCTCAAAGGGTTAAATACTGATAAAATACAATTGCCAGGTTCACTGCATCTACCATCATTTACAGCATAAGGGTTTAAGCACCTGGGCAGATTCGGGGAGATTTAGTCGACTAATCGACTCTTCTGCGGGGCAACAATCTCCCCAAACTGCCTTCCCCCTGCCTCCCGCCTGCTATAATGAGAAAATGCACTCACAGCCAATGCACTCACAGCACTTCGATTTCCGAAGTCGCCTCACGAGGAAACTTTGGGCGACTTCGGAAATCGAAGCTGGCGTTTTGTCATTATAGCAGGCGGCAGGCAGGGGGAAGGCAGTTCAGGGAGATTGTCGCCCCACAGAAGAGGCGATTAGTCGCCAGGCAACTAAATCTCCCAGAATCTGCCCGTTTGCATGAAACCCTTAAGAACTGCATTCAATTTGATTTCATTCCTAGCACACTTGATTCCTTTTACAAACCATAAACTTAGTAAATAGTGATGGGCGAATTTGCGCCGTCGCGAAACGGCGCCGGCGTCTCGTTTTTGACACCGGCGCCCGTTTTTTTCGACGCTGGCGCCCGTTTTTTGACGCCGGCGCCCGTTTTTGACGCCGGCGCCCATTTTTCGAAAAAAAATTTTTTGACGCCGGCGAATTTTTGACGCGAATTTTCGCGCGAGTTTCGCGAATTTATTCGCTGGCGGCGAAACGCGCAAATTCGCGCCTGGCGAATAAATTCGCCCATCACTATTAGTAAACTTTAAAGGACAACTCATCTCTGAAATGTAGTTTTACTAGTTTATATAAAAAAGTTAAGTAGTAAACCTTATGTAATCATTTCTTTAAGCTGCGGTACTTCAGTTATTTACTGAAGTTATTTGCTGTTTTAAGTTCTAGTCTAAAGGTGGCCATACATGATAAGATCTTGCCAAACAAGTGGATCTTTCCCCGATATGACGGCAGGGCAATATAACGTTAATCAGAATGTTTAGGCTTAGGGCCGGACGAACGGATTACAACGAAGAGAGCGGGGCACCGACGGGATAAGGTCTACATCAACTAGCTGATGCGGTCCTCGATTGCCAAAAAGAATCAAACCTCCCCGATCGATTTGCAGAGGAGCAAAATATTTAAATATAAAATCTTTACTGAAAATAACTCTCTCCACCTAGTGTTCCCAAAACAGGAATGTTAAAAACAGATACAAAGGCTTCTGCAATGACATTATCCATAGTACTGCTATGTCAATCATTATTATCTCACATGCTGAGATTGTAGCACAATGTTTGTTTTCTGTTATTAGGCTGTATTCAAACTTCACAAGTGCAGATATAGTGATATGTTTACAATGTTTGCCTTCAGCAACAATCAAAAGAAACAAGAGACAGTCAAGTGTAAATAGACGAGATAGAATTAAAGATGGATTCTTACAGCAACAAATTCAATTGGTACACGGTTAGTGAATAACCTTGTACCAATTGGATTTGTTGCTGTAAGAATCCATCTTTATGGATGGACTAAAGCTGGACTAAAGCTACCATCATGCTATAACCTTTCATAATATAACGGAAAATGCTGAACCCAATGACATCTAGATGGAGATGGAGTGATGCTACTATGTAAGGTGTGTGATAATAATAATTTAAAAAGACCAATGACAACACAAATTAAAATGATAAAATATAATTTATGCTATAAAATACAGATATAAATATATCAGAGCTTAGTTTTATGGAGAACTAATAAAAATATGTGCAAATAGATTGACATACACACCTGCATTCTGATCTGTCTATAAATTAATTTAAGCAGTCAGTGCTTATTTGAACAGGAAAAAAGATTGTGCTATTTTATCCTGTGGTTATCTAATATACAGCAGTGGGAGCTAGCAACAGGACAATACTGCACAATATTATATGCCTCTTCATGTAGAATAAACCCTTAAAAGGATCACACTTGGTATATTAAAGCCTGCTTCACATGATCAGGTTAAATGTATAATGAATATTTTCCACTGAAAACAGATTCATTGTTTGGGATACTCCTCTTTTACAAGAAGTACAAAGCCATTGTTGTTCTGAACATTCAGGTCCTGTAAATACCAGATTATTCTGCATCACATTATCTCTTTCCATCTGTCTGTCAGTTTTTCTAAAGCTGTCTTCATTTCTAAAGGTGTTACTTTGAACCCTTCATTATAGGAGTAACTTGCTTTGGGGAAACACTCCAGCAAGGCATGGTGAATTATAAAAAAATGTATAACTATTTACAGACGTATATGACCTACCCTGAATAGTCAATACGCAACAATACGTTTTTAAAAGCTGCAGAAACATAACTCTATAAAAACAAGTGATAATTTTCTGACATAATCGGATGATTAGACCATTGCAGGCAGGTCAAGGCCTGATACAAAGGAAGCTTGGTCCTAATGCTGGAATCCAGAAAGGATAAATGTAAATAAGCTGAAGCAGTGAATGCACAAGATAACAGGACGTCTTGGGTTAGCACAGCAACTGATTCTGCTGTCTCACAGTGACAGTTTGGGTATTGCTCTTCATGCAGTCCTACATTTATATTTACAGTGCTTAGGGGCAAAGGAATCTGACTATACACAGACTGAAACAATGAAAGAAAATTCAGCTACGCCACTGCCCCCACAGGGTACTATAAGTAAATCTTTATAGCCAATGGGTATAAGTACCACCAATTCCTCAGTTCTGCATCTTCATGTATCAACGTTGGGCCATATAGAGCTATAGAGCATGGCCTACAGTCCCTCAAAGTCCTAGTAAACTCTTTGAGGGATTCTGAGTGTTTTTAGAACAAAACTACTATCAGGTATGTTAAAAAATATGGAACCTTTCCCCATGAAAATTAATTAGACTACACTTCATAAATAGAGACAGCTTGTATGTGAATGAAAGTCAAGACATGAGAGCACTTGTGTGTGCATGAATGTGATCAACAGTATGTCATGCGACTGTTTGTACTAAATGGCCATAGACAGGGACCATCTTTGTGTACTTATTCTTAGTTTATGATTTATTCTCTCTGGACCAACAGGCTACAGTGGGGATTGTCATATATTCATAAGACATCAAATTAAGTAATAGAAACAGGTCAGACCTAATGGGTTAGTAAACATCTACTTGGACTTACTGTATGTACTGTAGGAACACATACTTATTACACTTGAAACTCTATCACCCCATGAAATTGTTAAACCCCAAAAATGAAAAAAACATTGCAGCAAAAGTAACGCAATTATAATTTAATAGCAGGCGGTTCAGAAAATCTCTCCGATTTATTTCAGAAGAGAAAAATGAACCGATGTGTGTGTTTTTTTTTTATCAAGCTGTAACCATTGTGTCACACAGAGAAAGTACTGATGATTTTAACATCCCTCAAGTCTACAGTGTTCTCTCTGTTTGCACCACACATTGTTCAATTGTCACAGACTTGGGATTCAAGGTTTAATTCTGAGCGTCAGGAAGGCTGTTGTCACATATAACTCATAGCAAAAGTCTAATAAATGCTGCTGTACATTATTTACTGACCAGTACAGAAACTGAAATATTTTTATCATATCATCAATACCTAATGATAATAAGGGACTAATATGCTGCATTGAAGAGCGCCATACAACCTTGTGCTGATGAGGGTTAGGGGCCTATATAGCATCTTGTAAAATAAAAGCATAAAAATACAGAACACAACACCACCTGAAAGCTCTGATTCACTGTATAAAATTCATGGTATTTATAAAGCAGTTTATTGATTTTAGCTGCACAGGAAGTCCAATTTCAAATTCTGATGTAAAAAGCCGTGGCCCCTTGCAAATTCCTCTGTAAATGCAACATTCAGTACTGCACAATTATGAACCATCTTTTACTTCCTTTAATAACTGGAATTGTTTTGCCACCTGCACATTCCTACTGGCTTCATTGGGTTATACCAGGTCTGAAGTGGTGTAAAATAATGTTGTAAATTACTGAATTCAAGTGGCGGAAAAGGAAATATTAATATTAATATTATGGCTTGCTTTTTTACAGATGTTTTCAGAGCTTGCAAACAAAGAGCACATCTATACAAATATGGCCATAACTATGAGTAAGCAGAAGAGGATTGTACCTCATCTCTATCTCATTTGCCTGTTACTCCTAGTGCAACTTATTTGCCGACCTACACCTAGTGCAATGGTGCAATATCATTGTGCAATTTATTTACGCATTATCTTTCACTGTTTTTATGTCATAAAATCATTTTACATTGCCTAATAAATACACCCCTTAGGATCAGCTCATTGAGTATCCATGTATATGACTGGCCCTAGCTGTGCCTTACACAGAAATACTGAAAAGCAACCGTTATCTGCTTCCCAGTTCAGTGAACAAATCTTTGTACCACCAGTTTATAACCAGTGTCATTAAAGTTAGAGTTTAGTGCCCTAAATATAAATCAGTTACATAACAAAAGTATTATATGATTTGAAGGCACATTTAAATGCCCCACATATCTTATCATATCATTGTTAGAAAACATGAAAAAAAAATTCAATAGCATTTTTTTCTACTGTAATATTTAGTACAAGAATTAGCTCCTTAAGTTGATAGAGTCTGTGACCCCCCTAGCAACCATTTTCTTAGATTGTAAAGTTTTGCTGCAATCAGCCCCTACCCCACAACATGCTCTAGTTAGGGGTTTCACCTGGCCAGTGTTTCATCAGCCTAGTCACTAAAATACTAGCCAAGGCCAGGCTGGTATTACAAAATTACTGGCTATGAATTTGCCGGTAAATTTGTAAATGCCAGCCCATACCCATCTCTTGCTTCCATGTCTACCCTCTCCACTTTCTGCCCTCTCTACCCCAGCCAAATCATCAAATCTCTAGTTAGAGTAATTTGGTTTTTTTAAATGCATTGAATTATTTACTTATAAGAAAGCAAGTAAAGCTGGCCATACATGGGCCGATAAAAGCTGCCGAAAGACCAAGTCAGCAGCTTATCGGACCATGTGTAGGGCCCTCCCTCCGATCGCAGCCGCATCTATTAGTTGAAGTAGTCCCGCGATCCGACTGCCCGTGTTGGCTATATTATGATCGGATCAGGCCGATATCGCCCACCTCAATGTGGGCATATCGGGAAGAGATACCCTCATTTGGCAAAATCACCAAACAAGTGGATCTCTATGTGTATGGCCACCTTAACAGTTGTTGAGGTCCTATAGAAGTCAATGGGAGCTGCACTGATCTCATTGGACTGCTTTCACTGAATTCAGACTTTTAGAGGTTTTCCGATTTTTTTTCTCAAGGCCATTTACTTACAATTGAATTTTATTGTTTTCTACGAAACCCGAAACCTTTTCGGTTTTATTGTATTTCTAAAAAACTCGCAAAATGTGAGATTTATCAAGTGCATAAACCCATGAAAACCTCTAAGGCAAAACTTCACCAAGAAAAGTTGTCGAAGTGCTATAGAGGTTGTGGGAGCTGTGCCGATCCTATTGTCTGAAAAGCTCAGATTTATTTTAAAGTGTTTGTATTTGTTTTCAGATCGTTCAGAGCTCTTTTCAAACTTAATCTATTTATTCTGAACTTTTATTAAATTCAATGACAACGGTGCTTTTAGAGTTTTGAGTTTAGTCGTGATTTCAAAAACCTCTAAAACATCTAAAATCTGGCATTAAACCTTACGTGTATTTTATATATGCACTCAACGTTTTAGTGACCTAAGCAATTGGAAAGAATCACTGTATTTGCTTTGTTTAAGCCACCTCCAAAGTTCAAGAGAAAATCAACACCAGGTAATTATGTGTCTCACATGTCACAACTCCCAAAGATCTGTCAGAGAATTTAATGGAAGGCAGAGATGGTTCCTTTACCACACAGAACTTATTTTGCCCTCCAGGTTTTAATATTATTAAGAAACATCTAATACTGTGGATTTATATTTGGGAAGATTTTAAGCTACTTTTTCTTAGGTTACGTTAATCAAACCTTAAATGCTGCAAGGTATCTGTTAATTGCATGTCATTGCTTTTTTTCTAGTGCTCTATACACAGTATTACTGTTTGGGTAATTGAGTATGTTATTTCTTAATATACTAACACAGAGCCAACTATATACCTTTTTACCTTTTACCTTTTTTTTTATTGTAATGCAAGATAAGCAAATGAGTATATGTAAATATCAGCTGTGATGGTTCACGCAGCAAATATATACCATATCTTTGATAGGTCATCATTTCATCTAATAAAGGAATGCATTGTTTAAATAACTGGAGTCCAAAGGATACAACATAATTGTAGAAGCCAACATTAGGTATATCAACTCTCAAGAAATGAATACTGAGTTTAATATACATGTCAATATATTTCGCCCATGATCATTTTTTATTTTTTTAACTCTCAGAACTCCTGCTCTGTACTTGATGAATTAGATTTGCTGAGCCATCCTGAAGGACAGAGACTTCCCCTTGCTTATGAGCTGGGATCAGTGGCAGTACTGAGTAGCACCATTCTGGAAAAAAAAAATCCCCCTTTCTTGAGCACATTAAGTTAGTGGCAGATGAACTCTGCTGGGTCATACAATACACATGAGAAGTGTACCAGTGCCCACTCTGATAGACTGTGGCAGACCCCACACACCACACTTTACTCATCCATTAATGCCATAGTCCCTTAAAAATTATTCTATCACCGGCTCAATATGTTGATTTCTATTCGCGTAGGGACACAAATTACCAGTCTTATTTACATGTTTTGATTATAAACTCTATATTATTATTATTATTATATACAGTGTATCATTTTTTTTTCCAATTCTGGGTGTGCCACTTATAAAAACAGTGTGTCCCTTTAAGCAGCAGACAGGTCAGTGTAATGCTGCAGTTCTAAGAGTCATTGTCACCCTTTTATTCCCCACCCCGAGTTTCCCTCATATTGTGAACCTGTTATAACGCCTGAACATGCCAGCATGTCTTGCTCCTGTCTCACTTCATTGTGACTTGGGTTACTGTTCCTGACTTATTTGTGCCTGTATCCTATCAATGACTCCCTGCCCTTTTCTTTCGTATTTTTTCCCCTGTATTATGAATTGAGCTTGCACAGTCTGGAAACTGCATGCTTAGAAGGCAAAGCAATCAATTCTGAAAGAGATCTCCTATTTGATTTAAATGCCTCAGAGATAAGTTCAAGATAGATGCATTAACCAATTCCGATGCTGCAGCCTGTGCACAATAATGGGTTTCCCCCCTCATTAAATCCTACTGCTCTATTTATCATACATTTTAGAAGAACACTGGTTGTAGGTGCCGCGCAGTGTAATGCGAGCAGGAATATCCTTGCCATTGTCTCAATTGCATTACATCATGCATATCCCTCCTCCTATTTAACTCCTTGCTTTCCAGGGCGCTCTAAGGAAGATGCCAGCAAAATGGACTAATCAAACACACACAGAGGCAGGGACACACAGTAGAAAGCTATCAGATGAAACGAATAAGGATGAACACAGCACTGAGATATAGAATATATTCCCTGCAGTAGCCCACACGTAAATGTGCAGCACTTGTATGGCACCAAGGCATTTGCATGCATAACTGCTAACTTTCCTGCAATATTGGCATGAATATAAACAAATTATGTGCATGATCTCATTAGAAAGAGATTTTTTCAGTACCTAATCTTCTACAATTCTGCTGGCTTCTTCAAGAGATCAATAAAATCAGTCTGCAGTCTCCGCTGGCTCCTGGCATCACACTGAGCACTCCTGGACCATTTCCCCATCAATTCAAGCACAAATCTTGCTCACAATATGCTAAAGTCATAGCACCCTCCAGGCACGAGTCTGTAGCCAGAATCAGCTTGGCACTTCAGCATGTCTGCCTCTCCTGTCAGCACCCAAATGGAAAGGCATCCATGGAAAAAATGGCACATTACAAATTTTGCAATGGGAAGCAGAGCTCGGTTGAAACCATTGTTTAGAGCCGAGGAGGGGAGGTGTCTCTTAAAGACCCAGCATCCTTTGACAGCTGCAGGAAGGGAAGGGAATCTGCAGCAGCCTCTGAAAAGGTTATTCACATTGATTACAACATTCCAGCTAAGCAATATCTCATAAAAAAATAAATATTTGAATAAAAAAATAACTGACATCTGAACATTTGCTTGTAATATTATATAAACACCCACTTATATAAAATAAAAATATATATACACACACACACACATATATATATATGTATGTGAATATTTATAAAATAAGAAATCAAATCTATTATTAAACAAGCAAATTTATGTAAGTGACTGACTTAATAAGATTTATTATGGGATTATTGATTTCTATAGATAAATACAACATTTTTCCTAGCAGCAGAAGCATTACAATGTACAAGGGAAGATATTAATGCCTATCTTTTTTTTTTTTTAATTGTGCATTCAATATTTTAGAGGAAAAAATAACAGATGATCCTATCAAGTAAAGGCGAAATAATTTCTGCTTCTTATTCTGAAATAAGATTCAAATGAATGTACTAAAAGAGCAGCAAAAAAAAATAAAAAATCCTAAGCACCCAATTTGCTGAGATAGTTGTGCAACAGCTTAATATTCAGGTTTCAGATGTGGAAAGCAATAAAAGTTCAGTGGAAACACTGGTGATCGTTCCCTTTGCTGTTGTTGGAGTGGTTTCTACCAGCCCCTAAATAAATTCTGAAGTAATCACGCCTGCTCTTTCACTTACGTGCAGATCCCCCCGGCTGCCTAAGCTACATTTGCCGGTAGGCTTGATGCTCATTTATATAAGCGATGTACAGAAGCGTGTCATGAGTGTAGGATTATATTTTGTATTTAAAGGTTAATGTAACAGCTGCAGCTGGGACTTGCTGGGATCTGCTCAGTTGTTGTAGAACTAAAACTCCCAGCACCTCACTGCAACCTTTAATATTCTCGTAGTGGCAAGAGTTACCAATCTGTTACGCCTCCTGGCTCATTAATACCTCCTTATGCACCATATGTTCTCACTGCTCTCAATTCCTATACCGTTTCTTCTTAAGCCTTAGTACATTGTTTTGTTCTCTTATAGTTACTTGCCTAAGTAAATTCCTAGCCATTCTCCCTGCCTAAAAGAGTCAGTGGAAAATGACCCACCATGATCCGATTGTTTTAACCAAGCAACCACAACGCATGAGGCTCTATACCAATTTTATTATAGGCCTGTGATCTTCCCTGGCCTTAGCCTATATGGTTTCATATTGCAGTTTTGTGGGTAAATCATGTAAAAGACAAGACCAATACATTTTAAAGCAAACTCAAATGTGTTCTTACACCATGCAGTGTTACTGATGATCAGAGGCTCAAGCATCATGTTCAATGGTGTAACTACCGGGGCAGCAGACGGGGGCGATTACATCCAGGCCTGCTCCCCCTTGGGTCCCACCAGAGACTACACCGCAGCAAACGCGGTAAAGAAAATGAGTGTCTGGAGTCTGGGGCCCGGGTGCACATCCAGAAGAGGATAGTTTAGTTACTGATCATGTTCTGGGTTATATAGCAAATAAATTATAGAGATCACTGCTTCTTTAAAATATAAGCAAAACAATCCTTCCAATAATGTCTCTTCATCTCTGCCCCCTGCCTAACTTTAACCCCCTCCCCATTTTTCTCCCATTCCAAAAGGTACAAAGGAGAGGTGTCTATCAAAGTCTCAAGCTAGATGATGAATCTCTGCACTTTTTTGCACATTTCTCAGAATATTGATAACTATATCGCTAAAGCCCCATGTAAGTGAACAGAGCGTGGTAGAATTTGTCTTCTTCACTTTTTGAAAAATATGCCCCTTAGAATCCCAAATCTTCAGCTCCTTGTCTATTTGTTCAAAGGCATATTTATTAATCCCATAACTTTTAGCATAAACATGTTACAGTTTCTATATTTATATACAATTATGCACAGGAAAATGATGTAGAATACACTACAAAAAAAAAAAAAAATAATAATATATATAGCCTAACTATGATGTATATTTTAGGTTTACTGTAGGTGAATGGGTTTTATTTGCAGGGTTGTTTTCCTGTGGATGTTTACATATTAATATACAAGAATATGCAGACTATTATTTTATTTAGTGAATAAAGCAACCCTATTGTCATCATAAGGTTATTATAAATCACCAAGGTCATGGAATTCCAAGGTGATGTCCAATATCCTCATATTGAGGTACATTATTTATTATAATACACGTGTTTCAGTGAGGCATGTGCTGTTCTGAAAGGAGAAACAAATCCTTAATAAAAAAAAAACCTACCCCCCTACCCTACATAGACCCCCTCCCGTCCAGCCTAGCTGCCCCCCAAATTCCTCTAACTCTTTACTTACCCCTTTGTGCTGATTCTGTCCAGCGGAGTTCACGGGTGCCATCTTCAACCAATTCGGTAATCTTGGGAACGAGACAAGCACTTTGGCAATTTTCGTGAGTTTCGCTCATGTGCAGTTGTTGCGAAACACAAAAAACTGCACATGTGCTGCTGCGCGGTCTCATTCCTGAGAAGAAGATGGCGTTGTGAACTCCGCTGGAAAGAATCTGCAAGGAGGGGTGAGTAAAGAGTTAGGGGCATTTGCCCGGGAGGGGGGCAGCTAGGCTGGAGGGATGTGGGGTAGGGTTTTTTTTTTTTTCATTAAGGGTTTGTTTCTCCTTTAAGATAATAACCTTCAAGAGGTGCATTCACTGACTGCAAGGTCATAGTTTAGCTGTAGCCTACAATAAAGCATTAGAGAAGACAAGACAATGTGAATCACTAATAAAATACAGTTACAAGGTGCTACATATGCAACATTTATAGCAACATATGCAAAATTTACAGATAATCAATATATGAAAAAAAGCATAGAAAAAAAAAACCCAACAGAGCTTCCTGTGGATGCTACAGACAAAAAGGATTCTTCAAACTCTTTGATGTAAGTCACAAAATTAATCACACATTATCTAATAGCTACATGTCACCATCAACTAATTTTATTAGATTTGAAATCAACTTCCCCAACATACATCTGTTGCCTGGAAACTTATTGAATGCATAATCTTGCATTGTTTAAAAGAGAAGTCATTATAATTTGTTGAACATAAAGTACTGACAAAAAGCCCACCTCATTCAGATATCTCCCTCAAATTGACCTTCTTGTTCCTAGCATTCTAGAAGTCTCAGTGATAACAAGAAGAGGCAATAAAATGTCCTCACTCACAAAAGGAATGCATTCACATCTCCCTATACGCTTTACCCCATATAGCCTACTGGCAGTCATAACTCTAAGTGGGGCTCTGAAAGAGTGTCAACCAACCAGCTCAAACATTTATATATATATATATATATATATATATATATATATATATATATATATATATATATATATATCTATATATATATATATATATATATATATATATATATATATATATATATATGTAGAAGGGCTGTGGCACACACTTACTGGGGCAGAAGACCCAGGTGCTAGTCAGAAAAAAAACATATATTCATGATGAAAGCTGACGCACACTGGGATTTATCAAGAATAAAACTTGTTTTATTGGATCGACGTTTCGGTCCACACACGGACCTTTATGTGCGTCAGCTTTCATCATGAATATATATATATATATATATTGAATAAAGTAACCCCTCTTGTAAAATATAAGGATATCATAGGTTACTAAGGAGTTTCATGACCATATAAAAGCACGAGGCCGAAGTCCGAGTGTTTTATACAGGTCATGGAACTCCGAGGTAACTTCTAATATCCTCATATTTTGCAACTGGGGGTACTTTATTTATTATAATACACAGATTTCAGTGAGTCATGTGACAGAAATGACATCAGAACTCACCGTTTATAAGGATATAATTTAAAAGATATTCATGGCTTTTGTGTATTATATATATATATATATAGCCACAGCAAAGAAGGAATCCTAAGTACAGACACTGGCCTTGACACTTTGTTTTTATTGTTCTACAAGTATAGAATCTATTATCCACAACGCTTTGGAGCTGGGGTTTTCCAGATAAGGTGTGTTTCCATTTATCACCATACCTTAAATCTGATAAAAATAATTTAAACATGAAATAAATACAATAAGATTGCTATGCCTCCCATATAGATTCATGCAACTTAGTTACCATGAAGTACAAGCTACTGGATTACTATTACAGGGAAAAAATATAATTTTTAAAAACAAGAATTACTGCTTAAAATGGATTCTACAGGAGATGGGACCCCATACCTGTCTGAAAAACACTAATCAGTCATTTATTGCCCAGTGTTGGTACATAAGTCCCAGTATATTGTCTTCACACATCATGACTACACCTGTATTTTATTTTGTATATATTAGAACCATCACAGTCAGGAACACTTGAATTTGCACAAATTAAAAGAAAAAGAATGCCTTTGCTCAGTGTTCCATTCATCACTACACAAGGTACCCACTATTAGGACAAGACAGAACCAGACCATGGCGTTTTGGCATTCAAGTCAATATTACTTGACCTGGCGCTCCCCACAAACTGCCTGCAACACCACGCATAATCATCTCCCCAGATGCTTGAAGACTTGATGCTCAACTCTCATTCCCTCCCTGCCAGATGACCAGCATTTCACATAACTAGCCAGTAAAATGACAGCCAGGTCCAGTGTTGGTATTACACATTTACAGCCAATGTACTGGTTGGTAAATTTGTAATCCATAGTTGTCCTGCCCCTGGTCCACCTCCAATTCTCCCCAAACCCTACCTTCTCATGCCCTGATTCTGCCCCACAGCTTTTTTTGGTGATTTGAGTTTTACATAGCATAATAAATATGCCCCCAGGTGTATTGCCAAACAGAGCCTTCTGAAGGCTGCCAGTCCACATAGGGGCAACCAAATCACAGCCCTTATTTGGCATCCCCATGGACTTTTTCATTTTGTGTTGCTCCCCAACTCTTTTTACTTTTGAAAGGGACTAACAGGTAAAAAAAAAGTTTATGTTACATATGACTCTCTCGGGGCCTTAACCACACTGCAAGGTTCACCCAGTTCACAGTTCCAATAACTCGAGTGCCAGTGGTTCTTAAAACACAACTAAATCAAGCTATTACAGGAGCTAGTCCTACCTTACATACCTCCTTCTCTCACTGAGGCCTCCTGGGACAGACAGACATTGATTTAATTTGAATGTATATTTACAAATAACTTCAAAACCATTGACCATATTTT
Organism: Xenopus petersii; assembly: GCA_038501925.1. Lineage (NCBI taxonomy): Eukaryota > Metazoa > Chordata > Amphibia > Anura > Pipidae > Xenopus > Xenopus petersii. Next base: position 38,886,985 of record CM076677.1, read on the forward strand.
ATGAATGCATAGGGGAAAGTTGTCTAGTTGGTTTTCTTTCCTTATGCAAAAAAATGTAATTAAATAAGCTCTGTAAGCAAGCTGTCCAGGGGCGTAACTATAGAGGAAGCAGACCCTGCGCCTGCAGGGGGGCCCAGGAGGTATAGGGGCCCCATGAGGCCCTAATCCATATACAGTTTCAATAAATATTGGTAAAACAACTCAACTGCTAAAAATATTGGGGGCCTAAAAATTATTTGCTGTGGGGCCCAGTAATATCTAGTTACGCCACTGAAGTTGTCAGCTTTATAAACTGTTGCAATTTTAATAAATTAGTTGATAACGGTATGAGATCCATTATCCAGAAACCTGTTATCCAGAAAGCTCCGAATTATGGAAAGGCTGTCTCCCATAGACTCCATTATAATCAATTAATCCAAATTTTTGAAAATGATTTCCTTTTTCCCTGTAATAATAAAACAGTACCTTGTACTTGATCCCAACTAAGATATAAGTAATCCTTATTGGAAGCAGAACCAGTCTATTGGGTTTATTTATTATTTGCATGATTTTCTAGTAGCCTTAATGTATGAATATCCGAATTACAGAAAGATCCATTATCAGGAATACCCCAGGTCCTGAGCATTCTGGATGACAGTTCCCATACCTCATTCTCTTCAGCATCATAATTCAAAAAAACAGTGTTTAGGTTGGAATACCAGTTTTCAGTGAATGGTATCAGATGCTGGAAACGACCCTAATTCGCCATTGGTAAAAGTCATACTGTTTTACAAAGAGCTTCCAATCTATAGTAACTGTTGCTTGGCTTTCAATAATGACTAATGACTAATGATATATTAAAATGTTCTCTCACAGTTAATTCCCTTATCCCTTTATACCTGACTCTTAAACCTCTTCCCACCTGTCTACCAGATGCAGAGGAAATCAAAAAAGTATTGTTAGAAGTAGATGGAACTACTAGATGGATTTTTTTTATGTGTTGTTTCAAAAGGCCATTGGCAAGTGTTGAAACATATATTGACGCAAAAAAAATTATTATCCATTATCCAAAAATTATTTTCCATTTTTGCATAAAATGTGGAGGTATTATTTTTCATTGTTTCATAAGTAGCAAACTGTTCATTTGTAGTTAAAACACATGAAAAATATTCAGATTTGACGAGTTGGCAAATAAAATAAAACGCAGGGCCAGACAGCTTTACAGATATGAACAGTATCCTGATCAGAAAAGAGATAAATATTACATGAGATACATGCAACATTCATTCCAAACTCTAATAAATATTTCCTAGAGCCTTTCACTCACACTTCAGAAAATAAGCTATCGGCGCTTAATCCAATATTTGTTTACGGAGAAATAAAAGTGAATACATAACCCAATAATTTTAGGCCCATTATTTATTTCAGATCAATAACCTTAAGGACCTAAATGTAACCCTATCCCTTTTAGTACTAGAATTCATAGTTGCACTAATTGCAATCTCCTTTTTCTATTTTAAGATCATTTCTACTGCATCCTAATTTCAAACTTGCTTGTACCAGTTTTTGTGTTCTTGCTACCGCAAGGCCTAGCATATACTGCTTTTCCATTTTAGCAAGTCATACAGACTGCATGAAATCTGAACTACAATTCCTTTCAGGATACAGACGCTCATCAAGTGGATAATTCATTTTAAAGACTCACTCCCTGCCTCTTTCCACAGTCACTTCCAATTTGTCATATTTAACTATCATAACTCTACCAACTGAATCACAGTATGATTTGTTCCACCATCTTATTTTGTCAATACCGTTACTCATCCAATAGTCTGATAGTTATGTTCAAGTATTATTGATGTGCTCTTCCTTCTCAAGCTCAAAAAACATTTAGTTTAATATGTCATTTGCTGGACAATTTCATTTATCTGACACCGTGCCTCTGCACATTTCTTTATTTGAACAGTAAAGTGTTCTACATTCATTTCTTGTGGCCGATCATTAGATCACATTCATTAAAACATTGAGCATTTCATATCTACTGTATAAGTTAGCCTAACATTTATATCTTTGAATCAACTGTCTGTTCCTTTTTACTACAATGACAAACAAATGGTTTTTCATATAGCAGTCCAAAAATTTGGGGGGGGGTTATTTTTTAAAACTTGAAAAATTTGAGAGTTTTTTACTATTAAATCCGAAATTTTAGTGGAAAAAAAAACTCAAGTTTTTTGTGATTTATTAAACCCCGAAAATGGAAAACGTCTGAATCTGAAAATTTGGCATCTCAGACCTACCGAGGATGTATATACAGTAAGTCAAAGGGAGAGGCCCCTATCCTATTTGGAAATTTATGTGGTCTGCGCTGGAATTATCCCGAAAATTCAACTATTTTTCGGGCCTTAGCAAGGCTTAAACCACATTCTCAAATGGTGTTTCATTTAGCAGTCCAAACATTTGGGGGTTATTCATTAAAGGCCGAATGCCAAAAATCTGACATTTTAGTGGGAAAAAAAAATCTAATTTTTCACGATCTATTAAACCAAGAGAATGTAAAAAGTCTGAATCTGAAAATCCGGCATCTACCAACCTAAACCACATTCTCCAATAAAAGGTCATTTGTATTATTAGCGTTTCTTTAACTATGACTTGATTAAAAATGTATTGTTAATTCTGATTTTGTAAATGCCCTGCCATATCCATTTTTTATGTTTCATCTCATTTTTATGCTGGGTCTATTTTAAGCCTCACACTAGGGGTTGATCAAGTTTTAAGTATTCCTACAATTTCAAGAGGTAAGTTGTATACATTTTTTAACCCAAGGAGCAGACATACTGTTCAAAATTCAAAACCAGCTTACAAATATGTGAAGATATTACACAAAATGTGCAACAGTCACATTTCTAATTCTAATTCTGAAGGTGCAAATATGGATATTTATCTACAGATGTGTGCCCTGTCTGCTGTGTGATGTAACATAATTTTAAAAAAATTTTCTCCAGTATGGGGGACATACATTAAGGGGCAGATTTATCATCATCAATTACTTCAACTTTCATCGAATTTGGCCATTTGCGGTCAAAGTAAAATCGATTCGAAGGATTTCAGTTATCGATGAACGATTTTTCTTGGACTTCAAAAAATGTAGCAAACTGCTCTAGAAGGTCCCCATAGGCTAACATAGCACTTCGGCAGGTTTAATTTGGCAAAGTATTGAAGTTGAAGTTTTTTTAAAGAGACAGTGCTTCGATTATCGAATGGTCGACCCTTGATAAATCTGCCACTAAAAATATTATCAAAATAATTTTTCAATAAATATACTTCCTAGTTAATACCCCACTGGGTGACATGGCATGAGGCACTTTATAGGGATTGTTCCTCATTCACATCTGTCCTTGCCCCAGTGGAGCTTACAGTATAAAATCCACAACATGATATATAGAAACTGGAGTACAAATGGACTTAATTGAAAATTAATTTTAAAGAAGACTTTAGGGGGGGGTGTAATTTAAAATCACAAGCAATGTTTAAAATGGCATTACATTGCTAAGCAAAGGTTAGCATGAACACCTTCTCTGGAGTTTCGTTAAATTTTTAGTCGCACAATATAATTTGCAAAAGCCATTTGGTCTCAAACTGTGCGAGGAAGTAGTTGAAGTCTGTAATCAGACAAAAAGGACACATACACATTCGAAATGGTCTTTGTGAACTTTTTTCCTGCTAAGGAAAAATATTACATTCCCCCATTAGGATGTTATAAGGCTTTTGAGTTGGGCACTTGAATATTTTATTCATTAGTTCAGTTTTCTATTTTTCATTTTAATTTTTCATTTAAAAAATGTATATGCAGAATCAGTATAAAGTGTTTTTCAAGTTTTTTATTTGTTGGTGGCAAGGCAACTGTCCCAAAGGCCGGTAAAGTGCTCATACCCCCAAACCAAGAGCTGCCAGCTTGCTGCTGCTGAACATTATTAATTTAAAAGATTTATCTAATATTCAATAGTTTCATTAATTCAAAAAACATCTTCTCAAGTTTTTTTCTTCATGCATGGATACAGCATGTATTATAGATCCAAGTTAAATGACAATCAAAAAAATTACAACTCAAGTATTACACAGCAATGCATACAAAGATTTTTACATATAAATCAGTACACTTGAGAAAAACATTTCAATTGCTGGCTCTAAAATGCTTTTTATATCTAGGAAGTTATGGGAGAATTTATTTGCCAGGCGTGAATTCATGGCAAATTCCAGAAAATGCAGCGAAAATTTGCCGGTGTCAAAAAAAATGGATGTCAGTTTTTTGGACACTGGAGCATTTTTGGCAGCGAATTAGCGTCGGCGTCCAAAAAACAGACGCTGGCGCAATTTCGCTAATTTTCTGCCTCAAATTTGCCCATCACTGCTAGGAAGAATGGAATTGATGAAATAGCTTAAATTGTTTTTGTTTTCTATAAATCTAAACTTTAAAAATAGTTAGTTCAAAGAAATTTTATTTTAAAAAATGTAGACTTGGTGGAGATGGTTATCTTAACTAGTGATGGGCGAATTTGCGCCGTTTTGCTTCGCTGAAAAATTTGCGAATTTCACTCGAAATTCGCAAAACGGCGAAAAATTCCGGCGCCCGTTTTTTAGGAAATTTTTTTTTTTGACGCCAGCGAACTTTTGCCGGTGGTTCGCAAATTTATTCGCTGGCGGTGAATCGCGCAAATTTGCCGCAAATTCGCGCCTGGTGAATACATTCGCCCATCACTAACTACATGAGGCTGATATATCATGCCACAGTAATATTTAAGGATATTTAGGTAGCAATATTTAGGGAGTAGTAACTATTGTTACTCTGTAAAATATTACAGTTTCAGATTTTTAATGTATTTTAATGGAGAAATTATTCAAATTGTTATCCCTGCTTCCAGTTTGAAGCAGCAATTAGTTATTCAGATAGGTGTTAGAGCTCAGTGCTCCGGTTTATCACATCACACAGAAGTGACACAAATTCTGAAGATATCTGTATTGATCAATAATTTGGTAAAAATATAGTAAAAAAGTAATTAAAAATACTGTAGGTGACATTCAATGAAAAAGTGAACTTCAATTACGTTTATATTTAATGGAATTTAGTTGCTGGCATGAGACTTATTTGGAAAGCCTGTATGCAGAAAATGCAAAAGGTTTTCTTATCCTGACACAGTTGTAAGCAAAGTGCAATTTTTAGATGAATTCTGCATTTTTTCCCACAATGCATAGTTTTTTCACAGAATTCATGCGTTGTGCTGCACACAATGGAGTTGTGGAACTAGATGCAATTGTGCTGCATCTGACTCAAACATGTTGCATCCAGCACAACTGTGTTTGATTCTTCAAAACGCGCCACATACTCTACTTGTGCTTCTCTTAAAATCGGACACAATTGTGCCAGATATTTTTGCAGTCTGCCTGGTGCCAGTTCCAGTATTAGCCATGAGAATGACATTAGTGCCCAGTTATTTAGATGCAACTGGAGCTACGGTGTGATCAGCAGGTGACTGTAGCTCCAGGGTTCATACACTGCCATGTGTGAAATCTCTCAATTCGGAACAGTGGGCAAGAAAGACTCATTGGTGCTAAACATAACTACTGTATACAGAATTTCTAGGTACACAGTGTGCAATGTACAGTAAATTGCACACTGCTTGATTCTTATTATATGACCTATTTTTGTATTTAGAAATAACAATATTTTATATAAATGTTATCAATGACCAAACACGGGCAGAAGCGTAGCACAAACTGTACTGCTTGAGCAATCCAATCACACATTTGGGCCTCTGGTTTTTTAAACAAACATAAATGTGCTTACAAATAAGGTGTAGTAATAATGTAAATGTTTTTTTTTTACTGAAATCTTAGAAAAAAGTCACTGTTCTATTTATAAACACGATTTAATCTCCATTTAAAGCCTTATTAGCATTTCCTCATTTTTTGGGTTTTTGGTTACCTGATCGGCTCTTCATACTGCTTAGATAAAATCACTGGGATTTCTGTATTAAAAAGGAGAAGAAAATGTCTATATAATAACACCAATGAACACTCAAAGTAATGCTGCTCTGAGTTCTCTGTCGAAAGAAACAGCACATTTCTTTCCTTCTATTGTGTACTCATGGGCTTCTGTATTAGACTTGGTTCAGCTTAAACCTCCAGGAAACAGGCTTGAGCATGCTCAGTTTGCTTCTCTCCTCCTCCCTTCTCCGTTCTTCCCTTCCTGCTATAATCTTAGGGGCCGATTCACTAACTTCGAGTGAAGGATTCGAAGTTAAAAAACTTTGAATTTTCGAAGGTTTTTTTGGGCTACTTCGACCATCGAATGGGCTACTTCGACCTTCGACTACGACTATCGAAGGATTCGAAGTAAAAATCGTTTGACTATTCGACCATTCGATAGTCGAAGTACTGTCTCTTTAAAAAAAACTTCGACCCCCTAGTTCGCCATCTAAAAGCTACCGAAGTCAATGTTAGTCTATGGGGAAGGTCCCCATAGGCTTGGCTAACTTTTTTTAATCGAAGGATATTCCTTCGATCGTTGGATTTAAATCCTTCGAATCGTTCGGTTCGAAGGATTTAATCGTTCGATCAAAGGAATAATCCTTCGATTGTTCGATCGAACTATCTGCGCTAAATCCTTCGACTTCGATTTTAGTTCCTAGTTGAATATCGAGGGTTAATTAACCCTCGATATTCGACCCTTAGTGAATTGGCCCCTAAGTCTAGAGTGATGAGCGAGTAAGGAACATTTCAGACAGGAAGTTATGTCACAGCAAACTAATATGGCAGCTGCTATCCTAAACAGAGAGAGCTTCTAGAGCTGTTTATTTGGGTATAATAAAGCATTCTACAGAATAAATATAGCATTCTAGCTTGCACTATTGTGGCTAATATATTGGCAATAAACTGCTTCCTTAGCTTTCCTTCGCCTTTAACAGTTTTAAGGATATTTTAAGGATATTTCTTAATATAATGAATTTGAAACAAAGCAACAAAACTTTAGTTCTCCAGATGAATCATGTCTGTTCCTATTAACCAATAAACATCATCTTCTCAATACCGCAAGATAACAGAGAGCAGAATTATTTGGCATCAGACATCACAAATGCCCTATGCTGGAAGGTGATTATTCTGAAACATTTCTGATGTTCCAGTAGATAAATAATTAGTGTTTGTTAAACACAGATCATTATCATTCTGCCAGCATTCCATGCTACAGAATGTCAGGCACTGGAGACTTTCTTGGGAAGTATGTTTAATGAGTGTTTCAGTGTGCATATGTTGATGTGCCAAACAAATCAACGCCTATAGGGGATACTTTGAACATTATGTTATCATTACTGAAAATAGCACATTATAACTAGCAAACAGTCCCTGATCATGGAACTACTTTGTTGTTTTACAAATATTTGTCTTTTTCCCCCTTAAAGGATAGCAAAGGCAACAATAGTCATTAACATCCAGTTAATAGCAAGTATAGGTGTAGTTATGGCTAATAAAACGTGGGCAACACTTGCTATCCAGTAATGGGATTCGCACAAAGGTGATGCACAGTAGTCTGGTAAATAACCTAGGTGCAGATTCATTAATGCTCCTAATGTTTTTTTTCCCCAAGAATTAATGGCATTAACTGAAGAAGGAATTACCTAGAGGTTAAATGTGACTCAGTATATTTTCTCATAATGTCATTGCTTGCTTATGGTTGTGGTAGGAAACATGTTGCACTCGTATAATTGCCAGTTTCTTGCTGTTGTTTTGAACATCAGTGGACTCCATCTTCTAGTTATCATAGATACATTTTGATTCTGTATTCCATTATCATTAGTGATGGGCGAATAAATTTGGCAGGTGCAAATTCGTTGCAAATTTCTGTGGTTTGCCACTAAATTCGCGAAGCTGCTGCTAAAAATTCGCCAGCATCAAAAAATTTTAGATGGCGTCGGAATAACGTCAAAACTGCAGCCGTCAAAATTGATGAGGGCATCAACACTCGTGTTTTGCAAATTTTTTCCAAATTCACAAATTTCTGACGAAACGGGACAAATTCGCCCATCACTGATTAGCATTATTTTAAATGACATAAACTTTGGGACCTCATCTCCAGCTTTCATGAGACCTGCACTACAAGAGGCTGCCAATTCAGCCAGGTAATCTATATACACTTTTTCCTTAAAAAAATAAGCAACATTCCTATACAGATTTATATTATACCACATTCAGCTCAATACCTTAGTTTTATATCAAATTTAGCCTTATCACTTTGGAATAAAAGACAGAGCCTTATCATTTATGAAGAATATTCTAACATAGCCCTAAAAGATCTTTTTCCACTGCACATTAGTAAAGATTAGAAACATAGTCAAATAATGAAAGCCATGAAAATTTGATTTGCCAGGAGGTGCAATCTTCATTAACAATGTATTAGGCTTGTGGGAAAAGATAATATGTGGGAATCTATCAGCAAGCGTGATACCATTTCCATATAATTTACTATGGAAAGTGCAGATACAACATGATTAATTGATATTGAGGAAAATTGAGGTACCAGACCTTTTATTATCATTTAAGGAGGTTATAAGTATTAGCTATCTCTGCACACAAATGCATCAAAGTGAAGGACAATGGCAGGATATAAATGTTAATATGATAAGAGTCTCAGATGTAGACCAAAATGTTTTTCTTTTTGTAAAGATCAATTTTGCCCATTTTTGCAAGTCTTCTGCATTTATATATATACTGTATATATAGATAGAGGCAGAAAGAAAGCTTATAAATGCCCACATTAATATAGCATATTTCATCTTTTTACAGTGGAGAGGGGGCAAAATTGCACCCTTAGGTGCTCATGCACAGAGGAATGCTGAACAATGGCTGTGCTCTAAAACTTATACTAGATAAAAAAAAATCTGGTGCAAGTTACAGAACGTAGTTATGTTGTTCACAAGCCAGCACTGTGCTTAACACCTGCCATAGGATAGGGGAATTAGATGGAAATAGGGCTTCCCTGTGCTCTTAGTCAGCACGTCTGAATGCCGCAGGGGTATTCCAGGGAATGACCAATCCCTGCTATATCTATGTATGTATGTATGTATATGTATGTATGTATAACTTTATTTGTAAAGCGCTGTTAAGGAGCCGCAGTACTGAACAGTGCATAAAAGTACAATATATATAAAAGTATACATGGGGAGACAAATCACATAATAAATATATACAGAACCATAGGACAAAGAGCTTAAGTGCTAAGCGGTAAGAGACATAGTGGGAAGGAGGTCCCTGCCCAGTAGAGCTTACAGTTAGAGCTTAAAGGAACAGTAACACCAAAAAAAGTAAGTGTTTTGAAGTAATGAAAATATTATGAAGTGTTGCCCTGCATTGGTAAAACTCATCTGTTTGCTTCAGAAACACTACTATAGTTCATATAAACAAGCTGCTGTGGAGCAATGGCGGAATTTGAAAAACGGCTATATGGCACAGGATAACTAATGGATAACAGATAACACCATTAAACAGACAGAGCTTATCTGCTATCTGCTGTGTAACTTGAGCCTTTTCTCCTTTGAATGGCTGCCCCCATTGCTACACAGCAGCTCATTTATATAAACAAAAGTAGTGTTTCTTAAGCAAACACAGCAGTTTTACTAGTGCAGGACAACACTGCATTATATTTTCATTACTTTAAAACATTTTTATCTTTTGATGTTACTGTTCCTTTAAGTATCTATCTACCATTCTATCTTTCTACTGTATGTTCAAAACTGGGTGGAACAATGTGCGCTGGGACTCAATTCACCACTAGAAACCCACAAAATAAAAAACATTTAGTTTATGTTTGTACATACCCTTATTTGCCAGTCTCTAATATGAACTGATGAGCAAAGTGCAATAGAAATAGAGGCTGAATGAGGTATGAAGAACTTTATGAACCAGACAACATTCACCACATGCTCACTCTAACCTCACACCCCAATAAAATGTGTGGTACTATCATGTTGGAATGATACAGGCCACAACATTACAAGAATACAATCCATAACATAACCGTATCAATATACAAAACATTCAAAATCCCATTACAGAATGTTATAACAATATTTTCTTCACACCCCATTCCTTCAACCTGAAATTGCTGATTACACTTAAGCTTTCTGTATGCCAGGAAAATACTAAAGACCCATAGTAATGATATGCTACTGTATTTTGACATTTATCAGTAAATCTGCCAGCAAATGTTTGCCATACTATACGTTGCACATTGTAACTAGAACAAACAGCCAAACTAAATGTAGCTTTGCTTGAAGTCAGCTGAGGTTTTGTTCAGCCCACAGATATGCACAATAGATCCTATAGCTTTCTAGCCACTTTCTAATATGCCCAACTAATAGAAAAGACTTAATAAACTAGGCATTGATTCCAAGCAACATACAGTACAGTATGATAATAAGAAACAATACCATCACAGTTTACAGAGCCAGTCCTCTGTCTACAAAACAAAACCAATGGTGGCAAATATTGATTCACTACATTCATGTCAGTCGCCTGGCTCAGCCCAATCTCAGGTAGCCAGCCTGGCACACTGAAAGGCACACATCTCTGCCAGAATGCCACTGGGTCCTAGTGCATGATTAAAAAGAAGATGCTGCCAGAATGCCACTGGGTCCTAGTGCATGATTAAAAAGAAGATGCTGCCAGAATGCCACTGGGTCCTAGTGCATGATTAAAAAGAAGATGCTGCAGGGTCTCTGTTCAACAAGCATGGACTTGACACTTGTCAATCAGGACTCTGATGGCTTGATAAAGGGCCCAGCAGAGGCCCGAAACGTTGCCGCTTTGTTTTGTGAGCTGAATAAACACGGATCACTGAATCAACCGCATCAGCTGTGCCACAGGTTTCTTGTTTTGCTTCTGCAGGACTCTGTCATTGCCTATCCTATTTTCTGCCTGGTTTTCACCCTTGTATGTGTACAAATTTTAATCCAAGATGCCTGCCTTGACCCTTGGGCTGGATAATAGCACCAACAATTGCTGCCTTTCCTGATCTTTAGCCTGGATACTGCCTAATCCCGTAGGTCTCTCCTGTTGTTCTTGAATCTTTGTTGGTGTCACCATAGAAAGTCTAGAGGGAACACTGGTAGAACTCTCCAGCTTTTCCTAAGGCATAAGACTACAGTATTCTATCTTTTAATTCTTCTTTTGATATACTGATTAAAGTGGTAGTTGACCATTTTAGTTATTGTTATTTGTTTAGCGTTAAAAAGAGGCTTTGTTGAATTACATACCCTACATACTTTACATGACAGTAAGTTCTACCACTTCCTATTTGTACAGAGTACTAGCCTGTTACTCCAGATCCATTTTATACTTGTGCACATGGTGGCACATTGAAGAGAGTCACTGACCTGTATGCCAGATCTTTCATGTTTTTTATCTTTAAAAAAAAAGTTTAAGAATCTCAGATTTGTTACTAAAGGTCTCATTTTAGGCTGAGATCCCAAGCCTTAACATATGTACAACAGGTGATCAAAATAATGAGATGCCTCATGACATACAGATACAGGTATGGGTATATAGAATTTAATTAAAAGTAGAGAGGGGTGTATGTATGAATGCTGGGTTTTCATTTGGAGGGGTTGAACTTGATGGACTTTGTCTTTTTTCAACCCAATTTAACTATGTAACTATGTAACTATGTAACACTATTGTGTACCACCAGGCACATTTATGGATCTTACAAACATTCCTTCGTGGAAGTAGTCAAGCTGGTACAATAGGCAATTGCACAAATCGTTTCCCCCTTACAGATTTTAGTATATTCTTTCAATTTCAGAGAGGTACAATAGTTCAGCTGGCTGCTGCTTTGTTGGTGTGGCACTGCTAAATTGCTGCAAAGAAGCACCAGTAGAGGAAGCTAAAAATAGAAACCTTAATGCCAGACAGAAGGTTTTCCCTTTGAGATTTAAGCAGACAGTGACTTCTGCTGCTAGAAATAGGCATTGCGTTGTGGATAAAGCAAATTGCTGCAGCAATATTCAAGGTTATTACACACAGGTAGGTCCCTCCAGTGCCCGAGAAATTCTGCACTGCCAATAGACACTCAAACAATAGTGAGACCCTGTTTATTGTGTTTTCTGCTGTGCGATATCATTTATGGCTGATGTGCTGTAGGAAGTCTCTGGGGAATGAGAGTGGCACCATAGATACAACTGTCAGGAAAATTCTCAGTGAAATTGTGTTTATCAAACTGAATGTGGTCCAAATCTTTTTGTTATGAGTGTGTTTATCACTGTAATGCATGTAATATTCTTGTGACTTGTTCCGTATGAAGTTCCGTTTGAAGTCTGAACTTATTGTAAATATGTATATTTTCTAAATAAAAAATTCCCTCCAGTGCCCGAGAAATTCTGCACTGCCAATAGACACTTATACAATAGTGAGACCCGGTTTATTGTGTTTTCTGCTGAGCGATATCATTTATGGCTGATGTGCTGTGGGAAGTCTCTGGGGAATGAGAGTGGCACCATAGATGCAACTGTCAGGAAAATTCTCAGTGAAATTGAGTTTATCAAACTGAATGAGGTGTATTGCAAGAAAAAGAATGTGAATCTATGGGTTAATTTGGATTTTTCTCGGTCCAATTCATGTTCTTATGATGTTTCTTTGTGTGTGTTTATCACTGTAATGAATGCAATATTCTTGTGACAGTTGTACTGTATAAAGTCTGAACTTATTGTAAATATGTATATTTTCTTAATATAAAATTCCCTCCAGTGTCAGAGGTCACAGCAAGTATTTCTATCCACTTATTAATATCTACTATATTGCATGTGTTGCAAAGTAAGGAAACACACGTGTAATACACAAGAGTCTTAAATCTGTTACTTTCTTAAAAAAACAGAAGCTTCAGCATTCCACTATCTTAAAGGAAAACTATACCCCAAAAGGAATACTTAAGGAAAATATATAATTTATATCATATTAAGTGGCATATTAAAGAATCTTCCCAAACTGGTACATATTTTTAAGCAAATATTTCCCTTTTATATCTTTTCCCTTGAGCCGCCATTTTGTAAAGGTCTCTGTGCTGCTTCAGAGATCACCTGACCAGAAATACTGCAGCTTTAACAAAAAGAAGTGTGGAAGCAAAAGACAGAACTGTGTTCATTAATTTGCTCATGTGACCCAATATAGATTAATTGTTTGGTTTGTTTGTGTGCTCATGAATCGTAGTATCCCAGGGCATGGCCCTTAGTTCTTAAAATGGCAATTTTCTATTTAGGATTACCCAATGGCACTTACTACCAAACAACTATATTATTTAGACAATAGTAAATGAGGCCCTCTGTCACTTTCATATTATAAAATAATGGATTTTGACCATAAGAGCAAGAACATTTCACATCTTCAGTATTTTTATCGCTTTTCAACAAAGCGAACATCTGGCAAAAGGAGACAATTTTTAAGCAGTTAGATCTTTATGGCTGTTCTTACTCACTCAACTGAAGCAGAATGTCAACTTAAAATATCTTCAGTTCCTCTGCATCTTGCAGCAATAAATCCTGAAAAATTACTCCAAACAAAAGTTCTGAACATTATAGAGCAAGCAAAGTTTACACAGTAGAATTTGATGGCATTTTCTGATCATGGCCTCTTTTTAGGCATTTATTCAGTGCACTTTACCACACAGCAAGCTTTTTTTTTAATAACAAGAACAGCAAATACATGTTTATCCCACATTTCATTCCACTGCCCTTCAGCAAATAAGCATTTAAGACAAATCTTCAGATTCACCTAAAATCATGCTTTGGTGAGGACCCCATTCTTTACATTGGGACCTTCAGGAGGCTAACCCAAAAACTGGCATCCTATGCATCAATCTTTACAAGTTTTCGGGGTTTGCAAGTTGCATATTTAGTACAAACAACCTATTTTCTTCTCCATATTAATCTCTGTAAAGGAAGGGCATATCAGTGGTGACAGTTTTATGACATTACTTTGTAGACATCGTGCATATTCTATTAGCAGCCCAATTCAGCAGATAATGACGCCAGTGGTGTGATTTGATTTCTGGGATTACTCCCCCAACAGTGGTCCTTTTAGAGGCTTTCTGCAGAAAGTTTCATGGACCTGTTACTCTTTAAATTGGCATATCTAGTATAGGTCAATCTAAAAACAACTGGACTTGCTGAGTAATCAATGAAGACGTTTCCCTGCTCATCCGACCAGCTTCTTCAGTTCAATTGTCTGGTGTGGGAAGTTCTCGGTATATAAACTCTTCCACTAATCCAATCACAATGGCACATTGTAAAATTGGCAGTTACATATAAATGGGAAACAATAACAAGTTCATGCATTTACCTACAAATCATTTATATTCTCTTAGAAATACTAAACAAACATATCCAGTTAAAGACTGGGATGCTAAATGGTTCAGCATCTGGCAAGATGGCCCTTAGCTTATAACAAAGCTGAACAATTGCAACTGTGACCCTATAAGTCAAACAGAATCAAAGACAGTATATAGTCATTCACCCTGAAGCTTCCCCTAACTACAATTTAGTTTAACACACCAGTTCACTGCTTGGCTCTCAGCCCTGAAATGTGAACTATAGTGAATAACTTTTGCACAGTATATCCAGCTAAAACAAGGTTAATTGTATATGTTTTCCCCACTAAAATAAATGACATGCTTTGTGGATTGTTTGCATAATATTCCCCCAAAAGTCTGCTCTGCCTTTATGCATTTTTACATAAAAATGGAAACTGTCTATTGTTCACCTCTTCTGTGATAAATATGGCAATTCTCCATAGACACCAGGGCCAGCAGACAGCGCCCATTTAATGAACAGATGGTACTGTTATTGCTGCTGGTGTCTGCTTTAAAAATGCTGTTCACGTGCAACAAGACTCCATCCTCCCACAGGTATGGCAACTATATAAGAGTTATCTAGAGGTGACTTTCTGCCACTTACCTAGAAAATGATTTCAATATAACCCCAGCTTATCATTGACATAGGTTTCTATTTACGTAGAGATGTTGCACTCTCTACCGAAAACAAGTAGTTGCTTTCTCCCTCTTCTTTTAGGTTATTATGCACACAACATATGACTGTGTGAAGTCTTATGCAAATGGTATCTTGCTATATTGCATACAGTGTGTAAACCCCTGGTACAAGGATATAGCTTAATGTGTGCAATACCAGTAGACAACATTCTACAAATACACAAACAGCACTATTTTTGCCATTGGTGCCTTTTGGTAACATGGAGAAGAAACAGTAAACAAGAGTGAATTCACACAATAGGGGTAATAATAACTGTGTATTAAATATTGGCACTTCTAATTGTATGCAATGCAGTTTTGGTTGCCAAATACCCTTTATGATTTAGTTCAGCAGAATATGGGCTACTTTTTGGACTCCATGGGGTAAATTTATCAAAGAGTGAAGTTCCACCACTCGAGTGAAATTCCGCAGCTCTCAATTCATTTCTATGGGATTTTGAAAAAAAAAAAAAAATCCCATAGAAATGAAAGGAGAGTGGCAGAATTTCACTCTAGTGGCGGAACTTCACTATTAACTTCACTCTTTGATAAATATACCCCCATACAGATGCAGCCACTTTGGTTTGTCTGTTTGACACAGAATAACCAAACACAGATATCCCATTTATCTCATTTAACACAGAAAACTGCGTCACAACATCCCATCTAATTAAAGCATTCACCATTGTGAACAATGGAGCTTTGGTATGCTAATGAAAAGGTTAAATGCATTAAATGAGTTAAGATGACTTAAGATAACACAGTTTCTTCAATTACCCCTGAGTAGGGATGTAGCGAACTGTTCGCCGGCGAACTAGTTCACGCGAACTTCGACTGTTCGCGTCCGCCGCAAGTTCGCGAACGTCGCACGACGTTCGCCAATAGGCGTTCGCGTCAAAATCGTTCGACCATTCGACCATTCGATCGCTAAAATCGAACGATTTTCGTTCGAATCGAACGATCGAAGCCATTGGATTGAATGAAATCATTCGGAAATCGTTCGATCGAACGATTAAAATCCTTCGATCGGAGGATTTTAATCGTTCGATCGAACGATTTTAAAATCGAAGGATTTTAATCGTTCGATCGAACGATTAAAATCCTTCGATCGTTCGAATCGAACGATTTTCGGATGTTCGAAGTTCACGAACTGTTCGCGAACTGTTCGCATTTTTTGCCGGTGTTCGCGAACGGCGTTCCCGAACGGCGTTCGCGAACACATTGTCGGCGGTTCGCTACATCCCTACCCCTGAGTCATGATGCATTTAACTCACAAATCCCAGTGGCTTCATCTGTATGTGCAAGGATAAGCCCTAGGGTTGTGTACACTGTATCTTACAAAATCTCTTATAAAGAGTTAATACAGATTTATTAAACAGCAATGACCAAATACAGGTGCCTCAATGAAATGCATTGTAGAGAGATCAAATGTAAAATGCAAAATCAAAAAAGATGCAATTCACCAGGCACACGTATCTTTGTTAGCAAATGAGACCCCCTTGGGGTACTAATACTGGAGCTTCAGGCTGCTCAATAAATAGGCCCTTATTATTTTATGCAGTAATGGATCTACTTTAACTCCCATTTATTATAAAAGGTACAATGGTGCCCAGGTGCAATAGCCAATAGAATGCAATGCATCTACATTATTTTAAACCTTACACATGGTTTTTTGAAACACACATCACTAGCAGATGCATCCTAGTTCTCTAACTCATCTACCCTATCAACCCATCTATACTGAACCCATTTAAATAGATGATCACACATTCTTTCATTGAAATTAATGCTCACTTCATGGAGTGGTCTACTGTGGAAGCCATGTGAGCAAAGGGATGTCATATAAAAATGTGCTCTATCTGTTGGCTTATTTCCTATATTTTGATATGAAGAACTAACATTGATAGCAAGAACAGTATTAAAACAATGACTTTCTGCTGTCCTTACACTCTCCCAGCACTAGCAACCTCCATGCATGCCTACACTCTCCTACACATTATGGCATAATAATAAAACATAAAAACAATACACATGCTTCAGTAGCCTCTGCTAAATTCTACTAGGGTGTCAGTTTAAAATAAAAACATTATATATATATATATATATATATATATATATATATATATATATATATCAGGTTTTCCCTCTCAGCACAGGAAAGATATTTTAAAAACCAAATAATTTTACAATATTCTTTGCTTTTGTGCTTCCTTCTGGAAAACATGTTGTTATTCAGCATGAGTACTACTACTACAGGGCTTAGAGAGTACCTTTTCAAGCGGTAATGAATTTCTGAGGTTAACCATTAAGTACAAACCAGGATTTTACACAGCGTGGTTTTTATCCACAAACAACATTGTTACAGACAGACAAGCTAAGCAGAATTTGTTTGCAGTGCATTAAGAACGAAGCCATAGACATCATAAAGGTAAAATGGTACCCTTAAATGTACTGATTATGCTGACTTAGCCTGAACACAGGCATATGCAACAAAAAAGGTATGATATTTTGAAGCTGTTTAACAGCATGAAAGGCTTTTTTTTCGCTTAAGGTGGCCATATATTATAAGATCCGCTCATTTGGCAAGGTCACCAAACGAGTGGATCTTAACCTAATATGCCCACTAACGGCTGGGCGATATCGCGTGGATCCAAAACAATCAGCCCTGGGGTGCCATGGCCACCGACAGGTCGCAGGACCGCATCAACTAGCCGATGCGGTCCTGGATCGTAGAAAAAAAACAAACTTGACCGATTGATATTTTGCTGATTTTTTGCCTGATATTGATTGGGAGGACCCGTCAGGAGCCCCCATTAGGAATGGGCGAATTTTTTCGCCTTGTTTCGCCTAAAAAATTACACCCATCGACTTGTATGACGTTGTGCGTCAACGGTGCGTCAAAAAAAAAACCACAGTGCGACATTTTTTTGATGCCCATTGACTTTAATGGGCGTCGGCGACATTTCCCAGCGGCAAATTTTTGGCAAAACTAAACGGGTCAAATTCGCCCATCCGTAGCACCCACGCATGGGCAGAAAAGTTGCTGAATCGGTCTAAAGGACCAATATTGCCAGCTTTAATCTGCCCGTGTATGGCCACCTTTGCACAGGAATATGTAAATTACATGTATTTCTAGTCGGGGGCATAACTTAATTTTAAACTCATCTTAAAGGGGATATAAAGGCAAAAAAATAAAATTTCATTTTTGCTTTCTTTGATGAAAAAGAAATCTAACTCCAATATTCTTATTTAATATACGATCCCTAAGCTTAACCTCCCAACTGAAGCCCAGACCACACTGAGCATGTGCATGGTCTTGATCTTGCAAAGATGCTTAACAAAGTTACAAGACGATGGCCCCCTGTGGCCAACTTTGAAAGCATAAATGATTTGTTTAATTAGGCTTCTGGTGCAGTAAGTTCATGTTTATGTTTAGTATACAAAATGCAGCATTTCTATAATTATTCTATTTAGACTTTAGTTACACTTGAAGGGCCCTCCATCCCATATGTGTGCGTTGGAGTGCTGTGCACATTTGGTCTTTAATTAATAATAATCCTTTTTTTCCCTTAATTTTTTTGGAATTATAATACACTAACAGGATTTTTTGTTTGTTTTTTTCCCAAACTTACCTCTCAAACTGTAAACAGTTGTTCAAAGAGTGATAAAGAGCTCTGTTTAAACAAGCCCACCCCTGAACTGCAGCCCTTGTTAGGCTTTGATATAAGGAGGAATTCATTATACAGAGGCCTTATTTGTGGATTAAAGTAATGTTACTATGAAAGCCTTCAACATGTGTCCAGATTATAAGCGAATCATTTGACCATGCTGGAACTTGAATATTGGGCTGACTGAAAAGGCAGCCAATCGATGGCTTGCTTTTACAGACAATATGAACTGACTTGAACCTTGTTGGATTGTCTAATATTTAATGGATGAGCTACAACTGCTCATTCATAAAATATTGGCTACAACTCACCATTAATAAATCATGAAGGTGAAAAATGGTTCCTGTGCTTTGCTGTCCCAATACATCATCTGTTTAGCTGTAGAATGTGCATTTCTATATATTGGAAATGTAGAATCGATGTCGTTGGCATGCTAATTTTTTTCAGTGGCAGATGTTGCCAGTTAAAGGGGATTATCTAAATGACTTTATTGTATTATTTTTTTTTCAATATGAGACATTCAGATGGAAAAAGTAATGTTAGTGAGCGCAGCCTGTATTCTGATTACATTTCAACACCCAGACAGAATAACACAATGCAGTAGGCTTTTTTCACCACTGGCAGAGTTGGTTTTTGCGTATGTTTCCATCTATAGTTGGGCTCTGTTCCAAATTCCTTCAATGCCTTCTTTGCTTATAAAGTATGTGTATATTCTTATCCTTATTTCCCTTCTTGAATGTCACATTCGATTTCTTTTTAGAATTGTTATTCACCATGCATGTACAACAACTGAATAGTAATTAATAAATAATACCCTCTTCTTTCCATTTAATTGCACAGAAGACAAAGCAGGTAAAGCCAGTGCAAGCTGTGATGTCTGTATATTTACATAAATCATGCAATGATTGCCGCTGGCCCTTTAGATGATTTTGCACAACCTTACAGCCAAAACATCTGGGGTGCAGCCCCTTCCCAGAATTTTCATACAGGTTTACCTTAAGATTTCCACAGAACAGTCACAATTATTTCAGAATATGTACAGAATATGGAGCACTTACAGGCAGGATTAGTTATAGGGTAAAGCTGAGAAAGCACCTTCCCTTGGCTCCTTGGGGAAAAAATGTTATTTAAAGAACAGATTCTGTAGCAAATGTTGTTTTTTTTATAGTTCAATAGTTGGAGGGCTGCAGGTTTAACCTCCATGACTTATGTTATTTCTCCACTCAAGGCCAGGGAGTACATGCGGTACTGCAGTAAGAGGCAGGGCTGTGAAAGTGGTGGGGCTTATGAGGAGCAGGCTTTGTTGGGTTGTGGACAGGGATCCTGTGGATCAGGAGCCTGCCAATAATTGTTTCAGTTTTTTTAAATTCTGGATCCCATTTAACTTGTTGGCCCATCATGACTTGTCCCAGGTAACCAGTGGGCTACAAATTGGGGTGCCCTAGTGGGTGAATAGTGATATCTTAGTCATTTGTTACATCCCCTCTGTGTCTTGATGAATAAACTTGTGTCCACCACAGTGATTATTTAACTGATTTTTGCTCATTGCTGTAATAACCAGTAGGGACACTTTAGGCCCATTTATCCAAACAAGCTGAAGGGTGTTTCTCTGCCCCTTAAAACCTGCGGTGGCTCCGATGATGTTGCCCTCCTTGCTTTCTATTCTTGTGCAGGAGCGGATCCAGGGGGGCTGCATTTTCCACAATTGAGCTCTCTCTGCACTCGAAGAGCTGAATTTCCAGTTTAATAACTGGAAACTCAACTCGTCTCATGGCAACAGCACCCCATAACAAGCAGATTATCTTGCCTATACATATACTGATAAACCAATACTGTGTGTACTTTTTGTTGGGTTTTCCAGGCTTTTCATTTGTTTTTGCATTCTTCCTCCCACCCCCAAACTAATATAATAATGGAAATCAATTACATCACAAAATTAATCTGTACATTTTACATTTTGGGAAATTTTGCCAAAATAAATTTCACATCTGTGCTAAGCAGCACATAAAAAATGTAAATGCAGTGACATTGATTGGCTCCCCTTAGTGACTCTGTTCTTATTATGTAAATATTCTAATTACAAACAATTTTGTAAATGACAATGCTGCGTTCTGCATTGTTACCATGTCAAATAAATGAATCCACAAAAGATGTATTGCTCTGCTCATTTTTAGTAAAGCAACAGAATAATCAGCTTTACAACCATGTACTTTGCAAAAGCCTTTAACAATGCCTTTTAAATCATAGCAACTAGGTCTCATCTGTTCATTCATTTCAATATACACCCATTATTAAAAAGGCCATCGCATTATACATTTACCACATCATTCTACACTATATTACATAATCATATAAGGGGCCATTTACATTCACAAGTGTATTAGAGGGCTGTTATAGAAATGCTAATTCTGGACAACTTTTCAATTGGCCTTCATGTTTTCTTTTTTATAGTTTTTGAATCATTTGCCTTCTTCTTCTGAATATTTCCAGCTTGCAATGGGGTCACTGACCCCATCTAAAAAAACAAATGCTCTGTAAGGCTTCAAATATATTATTATTGCTACTTTTTAGTACTCATTTTTCTATTCAGGCCCTCCCTTAGTCATGTTTCAGTCCCTTATTGAAATCAATGCATGGTAGCTGGAATAATTTGGACCCAAGCAACCAGATTGCTAAAATGACAAACTGGAGATCTGCTGAGTTAAAAGCTAAATAACTCAGAAACCACAAAAAACAAAAAATGAAAGCCAATTGCAAATAGTCTTAGAATAGCCATCTCTATATTATACTAAACATTAATTTAAAGGTGAACAACCCCTTTAAGCAAAGTGCAATATTGTGCATGCCATGTTGCATTTCTACACAATGCAGTGAGATTTCCCACAATCCCAGCCTTGTTTCGGTCACCGGGGAGAGTTGTGCCTAATGCAATTGTGGCCATATCGTCAAAACTCACCCTTTGAAATGAATTGGATGCAACGGAGCTGAAAGTCTAGTTGGTGTGATTTTTGTCATTCAGAGTGAAAATTAACTAGAGTAATAAAAAGTAGCAATAACAATACATTTGTAGCCTTACAGAGCATTTGCTTTTTAGATGGGGTCAGTGACCCCATTGCAAGCTGGAAATATTCAAATGAAGAAGGCGAATGATTCAAAGACTACAAAAAAGAAAACATGAAGGCCAATTGAAAAGTTGTGCATTAGCAGGTATGCCAATCCCAGTTTAAGCAAAACTATATGCAACTGATATGTCAAATCATAAGCAAATCAAAACCCTTTGGGTCAAGGGAAATCAAAATGATATTTGTTTTGTTCACAGATAGCGCATTTATTATTAGAGTTAAATCTTATTATGTAAATAAGGTTTTGGATTTGGTTCAGGATTTAATCAATTATTTTGAGGAAGTCCAAAATACAAGGATTTAGAAAATCCCTAATATGTATAAGATGTATAAGACATTACCATCACTAAAATAGAGGCACTTTTACAAGAGTGGGCCAAAGGCAAAATAGATGAACCCCCTACCCACCAGCAGCAGCATTTATTATAAGACTAAGACAAATTGATTGTTCATGTCTCTGCTTTGCCAGACAGAAATAACCAGAATTATGTAATGTGTGGAATTTTTTTTACAGCAACAATTGTGGTAAAATTTGCACAACTGCAACTATGCTGAGCAAATAAACCCTAACTTCTAATGCTTTGGAACAATGTACTGTACTGTAAATGTATATTGATGATTTTTTATGTTAACCCTTAGCATTACTGCATCTTCCTCTGGAGACTTGTGACGACTCTGTTTTAGAAGTGTTTTGCCGCTCCTGTTCCCACCTCTTCATTCTTCTTTTATGCTCATCTCCCACCCCACAAGGGAATGCCTCCATAGCGGCAACCATGGTAACATCACCTGTCTATTCAGCCACCCTCGCTGTGCTGGAGCGAAAGGGATTAGAAAGGTTCAAGGGTAAAATCTTGCTTTCATTAAACTTTTAATGAAAATGTTAAAATATGATTACAAGGGAATAATGTAATATTATATTGTGATTCACCATTCTAGCATATCTATGACACACACATAATTGCTGCTGCTCTGTGTTACAACCTACTTTATAATAACAAAAATTGCACCTATTGCACACCTATGTTCATTACAGTATTGAGATAAAAATTTCACTTGGAATAAATGAAATGCATATGACTCCCTCTGTATCATTACTACATGGTTTTATTAACCCAACAAAGACATTGATATGTGTTGTGATGAACGTTATGAATGTTTCTAGTATTGCGAGCTCTCCCCTCCTGATATTTGAGTGCATCTGCATTGTGTTCAGGTCACTAGGCACCAGCGTATGCTTTCCCTGTAATCGAATGAATCCAGAATCAGCTGGTCTTTACCTATCCAAGGGTCTGAAAAAGGGAGCACAAATAGGAATCAGCATTGTCAAATATACAATGTCTTAGTAACAGGACGTGGAGTATTATGTTCCATAGCTTGTAAATGTCAAGAATCAGTACACAAGTAAGTTGCACAGTATTTAGAATTATACAGTGATTTATTATAAGACTATTCCAAGATTATGGAACAGTTATACAGACATCTAAATCAAACATTTTATATAGTTGTTTATATCTCAGCTAGTGATGTAACCACTTTACGTTTCATCAGTTAATTGGAATGTAGACCTTTAATAGATGATATCTCCTAAGATTCTATCATTTCTATATCTATATGTCATACTTTAGTTAACTATATAGGTATGGGACCAGTTATCCAGAATGCTTGGGGCCTAGGGTTTTCCGGAGAATTGATCTTTGTGTTATTTGTGTTTCCATATTGTAACTCTACTAAAAATCATTTAAATATTAATGAAACTCAGTAGGATTGATCCGCTTCAAATAAGGATTAAATATATAGTTATCTTAGTTGGGATCAGTTACAAGGTACTATTTTATTATTACAATGAAAAAGGAAATAATAAAAAAAAAGAAAATTAATTATTTTATTAAAATGGGAGTCTATGGTCCTGTAATTCAGAACCTTCTAGATAATGGGTTTCTGGATAAGGGCTTTGTAGTTCACCTTAAGACAAACTTTCGATATGGTCTAGACCAGGGGTCCCCAACCTCATGTACTAGTGAGCCCCATTCAAATGTAAAAGTTGTAAAGTTGTTTTTTAAAAAGTTAAATTTTTTTTCTGCAATGTGAGCTACAATCTGGTTACTAGGGTACCCTAGCAATGAAGAAGAGAATAGAGCATTAAAGATAATCAACAAAAATTTAAGCCATGGTTGTCAGGGGTAGTGACCCCAGCAACATGTTCATTTTTAGGCTCAAAAGATGCACAATATGAAGACAAATAATTAAAAGGAAGAGATCAAAAGTTATTTCAAAGGTAAACTTCTGTAACGTAGAGTTAATATTTTCTCTTTGTCTAGGATATCCCATTTGGATTTGAGATTTGCCTAACAATGCAATTAGTACAAAACATGAATGTATCACTGCATTATCTGCTGACTTCTACATTTCTAGATTGGAGGATAAAATTCTGTTTTTACTTTATGGCACCACGTCAACTTTAAAAGCCAAGAGCGGATTTTGGCGAATTTCGGGTATATGGAGCTTAGTAAATAACCTTAGTCTAATTAAAAATTATTTAAACATTAAATATACCCAATATTATTGTTTGCCTCCAATAAGGATTACTTATATCTTAGTTACAGAGAAAAAAAGAAACCATTTTTTAAAACTGGAATTGGATTTCATTAAAATGGAGCCTATGGTAGATGACCTGTCCATTATTAGGAGTTTTCTGGATAAAAAAATTCTAGATAATCTCAAACCTGTACAGCAAATGCTAGTCTTTCTACCCCTATATATATATATATATATATATATATATATATATATATATATATATATATATATATATATATATATATATATATATATATATATATATATATATATAGGAGTAGAAAAGATCGCACCCGCAGGACTTATTCTTGAACAAAGGAGATTTATTGTGAAAAGATGCTAACGTTTCGGCTGAGACAACAGCCTTTCTCAAAGGCTGTTGTCTCAGCCGAAACGTTAGCATCTTTTCACAATAAATCTCCTTTGTTCAAGAATAAGTCCTGCGGGTGCGATCTTTTCTACTCCTAATTAATGCTACGGCTCCTGGACTGCACCCAGGCACGCTTGACCTCCATTTCGTGAGTGCCGGATCTCCTACTCTATATATATATATATATATATATATATATATATATATATATATATATATATATATACAGAGAGAGAGAGAGAGAGAGAGAGAGAGAGAGAGAGAGAGAGAGAGAGAGAGAGAGAGAGAGAGAGAGTAAATCGGCACTCACCATTCATATAGTTAAGAGCCGGGTGCTAACCAAATTCATAAATATCAGTCCAGCGAAAGCACTCAAGGCACCCCCGCTGGCGTAACTACAGCTAGCCGGACCCCCCTGTAAAAAAATCTTCAGGGGGCATGGCTTAGCAGCAAGCACACATGCAGACCTACTTCAGCAGACACTTCAACCTCTCTTGCCTCATCCTAAAGCCTCAGCTCCAACCCCCGATTACTTGAGGCAGGCGGCAATCGTGCGCAGGGGGATTTCAATTCAGCAGACCCCTTGGTTCGGGCCCTCCTGTCCCCCCCCCCATCACTGCGGGGTCTGCTGTATGATAGTTCCGCCTCTGGACTTTTTAGTTGAAAAGTTTTACCCGGGTTAGTGCTCCTTTTAGGAAAAAGATGCATAGAACTGGAGAAATAAACTGGCCCTCCACCATAGTGAATTAGCCTTTCCTTGTCCTCTAACAGATACTTTTGGAGTTACATAACATTTGTTTACCCTGTTAAATGACCCATAACAACCAAAATGATATTTGCTTTAACTGGGCATCATTAAAACAAAGGGTACCAAGGTACCCAATATACTTCTATATTAATTCTATACTAATAATCACCGCTCTGTCACACACACACTCAGTGGTTTACATCACAAAACGCAAAGACTTGCATTTTGTCTCTGAAATCCACACAGTGTTCGAGCCAGAGCTGGCACTTACCCTCCTCCTCTTTCAGTATCATGGGCACCTGGAACGATGTGCAGGCTTGGCAGTGTCTGGTCTCCTATAATGGCATCCGATCATCCCATCCCCCTGCCCTATTGCATTGTTATATTTTACAATATGTTACTTTAAAGGTTTTTATTTAAAAAAAAATTTTCAATATGGTTACTTGTACCACTATTTTTATATGTTATATCGCAGCTGCTGGCGGGTAATTGATTTTGGTCCTTGCCATTTGGGTCTGGTTAATAAAGGTTTTCTGCGGCGGTTGCCATCTGGGGTAACTTAATATAATATTGGAGGGACAGGTTATGTGCTTGATTAAACATGGTTTAATAAAGCTGTGGCCGACCTCCACCCATTAAGAAAAGGAAAACTGATGTTTTCATTTTATTGGTTGCAAGGAGAAGGTTGTATGTTTCACTCAAGCGACTGCCTCCCCCACAGTCCTAGCATTACTCCTCTTAGAGCTCTGCTATGCCGTTTGTTCTGGATTTTTTAAGCCTCCATAAGCAGGAGCTCAAGAGTTAAATATATTGACCCTAAGGTAAGGGGCAATTTTGTACCTCTTAGGAGTCCAGGTATTAGCCCTGTCTATTGTTATAATGACTTTTAATGATTTATTAACTGCAAGGGTCAGCATCTTAATTATAAGAAATAAGGGAAATGTCTAAATATACACTAATATTTCTTTCACCCATGTCTCTAACATTACTTGCTTATGGTATCTTCTCTAGAAACAAGAAATTATTCAGTTATTGCATTCCGTTTAAGCAGCATGAAAAGCAGAGCGTTGCAAGTTTTAAAGGTTTTATGAACTACAAGCTTCATGGTATAATACTATAGCACATTGTCAAAGATGTGTAAAGTTATTCATATTGTACGATTAAGGGAGTATTTGATTATTTCTAGTTTAACCCGAGAAATTACTGCTTAGCAGCATCTGTCCTTCTGAAGCATCTGCCTGTAACAAGCTGTACCTACATCTTCATGTGAAACCTTAGCAACTATTGTTCATTCTAAATGATTTGAAAGGCATTAGCACTTTAGGAACATGTAATACTCTTTTTAAAGAGGGCAATTTCCGCAGAAAGTCAAATTCCAGAGAATATCATTTGGAATGTTTTTTTTTATTCTATCTTATATGCAAAACCTGATAAGTGAAATTTGTGTATTTGTGTAGTGTGTGTATGTCTCCACCAAAATAAAAATATGCCTTATACAGTTCATTTGATAGTCCTGATCTTCACCCAGCACATTGTTTTGTGTGCAAAGTAAACAATCATTTATCAAAGATTATTGTTGGGTATCAGTTCTTTTTTGCCATCAGAGGATATTGTCACTTATATGCAGCTCTGCATTGAGATTTTAAACTGGAGGCCAAACCTCCAGCTCACTGCTTGCTTTGTCATCTGATTTTTATCACTGTGTAGGGACCTGTAGGGTTAATTACCCTCCGGTCTGAGCCTCATGACTGGAAACCCCCTGCTTGGACTGTTGCTACAGGGTTTCCTAGAAGCTTTGCAGAGGCCAGAGCCCTTGTGCTGGTGCAGCATGGCCGATACCAAAAGAAGTCACTAGGTGTCGCTGCTGCACCACTTTACTATAAAAAGAAGAGCCATGTGCTCAGACAGCAGATTAGCAGGATACTACTTCATAGAGGAGATAGTGATTTGAGCCACCAGGATGTAAGGGCAGGAGTCATCTGAGGCTGGGGTGTGGCAGCCCCATGCCTGGGAGCTAGACCAGGAGGGTCAGAAGCTCCTAAATCCAGAATCTGGACTTGGAATGCTCGCGCTATATACAGTGCTGGGAGCTACAGTTCAGAAAGTGCAGCAAGCTAAGGGGTGCTTGGATAAAGGATGTCATCACTGTGGATGCCTGCTCCAGCTCTTTGTAAGCCTGCCAGCTCTGTGTGAGCCCCCGGGTGAGTCTGCCTGGGGAGGGTAGAGGGAAAGAGAGGATCCAGGTCCGTTTGTGGCCCAGGCTTTTTGTGTGCCTGCCATGTGGGAGCAGCACTTTGTCCAGTTGGGAAAAGTACTTGAGGCAGGTAAAGCTACCTGGGAACAATGTACTCTTTGGGGAAAGGGAATTAAGACTCTTGTCTACCAAAAGAGTTACGGGACTTTGCCTGGCACTGAGGGCCAGTATCGTGGACTGCATA
This sequence comes from Xenopus petersii, assembly GCA_038501925.1. Lineage (NCBI taxonomy): Eukaryota > Metazoa > Chordata > Amphibia > Anura > Pipidae > Xenopus > Xenopus petersii. The sequence continues at coordinate 38,914,948 of CM076677.1, forward strand.
TATATTCCTAGGAGAATGGGTAATGAAAAAGTAAATGTGTTTTACTTTGCCTTTAATGTTACATAAAGTTATTTGTTATACAGTACTTTGTGTATTTGAATGTTTTCCTAATGGGCCCTCCACAGGTGTATTCCCAGATCCCATTAGGTGGAGGCACTGCCAGAGAGGAGTTCCCAGTACTTTTCATTTAGCAAAGGGGATTTAGGACCTGCATCAGTAAAAGATATATGATGTATAACCAAGGCTGGTGATAGCACTCTGTAAGTTTAGCCCTTTCTAGAACATATAGCTGTGTCCCTCTTGTAAAAGATGTCTGTATTCTACATGTAGGCTAAATTTGGCATGCTTACCAAATAGTACCCCAAGGGCCGAGCAGTATTAGCTGTGATTGACACTATTACAATTCAGAGCTGGATTGTTCCTTATGATGGCACACCTGGAATGCCACGTGATTAGTCCAGTGTGCAGTTTGTTTTTGTGGTTCGCAGAAAGAATCAATCCTTTTTCTGCATTTTACATCAGGGTTGGTCTTTTTTATGGTTTACAAAGGTGGCTACCATGAATCCCAGGTTGCTTGTCTTTTTCCAGGTAGAATATCACAGAGACAGCCCAGCTGCAATCACTGAAGCTAAAGCCACATACTCTAGTGACTGGCAGTAGCAGTATCCAACTCTGGCACTCACCACAGAGTAGCTGGCTACCATCAAATCTCCAAAGGAAAACCTAAATTCTCCTAGAATTAATTGTGTGTGTGTAGAGAGCCCTTCTCTATGCCACAACATCCCAAGGTCAGGGGCCATCACATATACTGTACAGAAAAAGAAAAATTCAGAACCATATCAACAGTGAAATATCAGTGAAGTGATCCACCCATAAGGTTCCACTCATTCATTTGCTAACATCACTAACATCTCCTTTTAAATCCTGCCTAACAAACAGTCATACTCCTCCTCAAACCCACAGCAAACCCACAGGAACTCATGTTTACACTGGGTACTTACAGTCTCCCAAGTGCAATTCCTTGAAAATTTCTTTTTAGTTTAAATGCCTAGTTTAAAACTAACATATTTGATGCTGCTAAACTCTTACTTCACATGCAGCACTTAGATCAAATGTAACACTCGCTGTGCAGTCAAAAACGTATGAACTTATGGAGGTATCAAAACCTTTTAATGTAGTCCATGCCTTTGACCACTTTGCTTGTATTACTCAAAAATAATAACTGAAGCAAAAGACTGATAACGATTTTGACTTACAAAAGCACAAGAGGCAGATCTAATAATGTGAAATCCATAAACCTTACTAAATTGAACAACCGTTTCAAATAAAATTATACAAGTACTTTGTTTTCATGACAGAAGACAGTAACTGTATTGAATTTACTGCTGGTACAATGACTTATATGAGTAAAATTTTCAAGAACTCATTGGTCATAAGCTGTCCACTTTGTAAAAGAAAGGCACTGAAATGCAACTGACCTAGCACTGTATAAAATAGGTAGAATAATATAACATTGTGTAATAATGTTCATTATTTATGAGTCTTGTAATCTTGCACCAAATTGTGTGATGGTCAGGAGTTGTGTTTGATGTTAATATGGTTGCAATCCTGAAACACAACAGCAAGTCTAGCTAACTGCACATTCAAAGTACATGTCATGTATCTAGGAATACACTGCACATTATACATTTATAGCAGATAAACCATTAAAGTTATGTTGAGAAGGGTTAAAAGGAGCTTAAGAGCTATTTACTTAAAGGAGAACTAAACCCTAAAAACAAATGTGACTAGAAACACCATATTTTATATACTGAGCATAATGCACCATCCTATCAGTTTAGCATCTTTATTACAATAATCATCCAGCCCATCAAAGATGTTTCAAGTAGGGTCAGTGTGGTGCCCAGAGCACAGGACTGCTTTATGGGCACATAAAAAGCACACAGGCAGGTAACAGTACAACCAAACTTTAATGGCAGGCCATCCCTTTAGGCATATGGTGTGGAACAACTGCTCAATGGGAGCTAAACGTTTATATTTGTGGCTTAGGCCCTTTAGGCAGCACCTGACCCCAGGCAACAGTCTCATATCCAGATGACAGTAATTTAGTAAACCTGGGCCACCTGTCCTCTTTAAGCCACCATCAGTGTATTAAGGTAAGGTCTACTGTAATTACTTTATAGTCTCTTTACATTGAGTCCCTTATAAGATCAACCTGCAGCTTCTAGGCAGTCCAGCAAGAGGGATGGAGTGAGTAATCGAGCTGCACTTCTGTGGGTGGGTGCATAATAGGGTCATAGGTCAACAGTCCAGGAACATAACCAGAGTCAGACTGGACTGGCGGGACATCAGAAAAAAACCCCAGTCACTGTCCAGACCCACTGAGCCCAAAAAGCAAATGATGATGTGCAGTGAGCAATGGCATTCGAGCATGCACACAGGGGACCCTCCCAGTCATATAGTACATATGATGCTACAAGGCTAATTTTTAAGTCCTCATGCTAATTGGTTTGGAATTTACATGAATCTTTCCCATTGACTGGCAGATCATCCAAGTTTTAAAGTGATGTAATATAATGGTATCAAACGTGGTGTGCGGGTGACGTATAATACTGTTTTTGCTCATATCTTTAACATCTGACATACATTGTATTACTTGGCACAGTATTTTGTCACCTGCTACCCATGACCAGCCCATTGTGGCTGCATGTCATAAACATTGTGATAATATTATAGTAGTAATTAGAGGAGAGCACTTCAGGAGCAATTCTGCTGTGAACTTATTTATTCAGACTACATAACATACACAACATGTTTCGGGCCTTACATGCCCTTTCTCAAGTGTGATAATATGTTTATATTAGTATATGGAGTCACTCAAGTATGCTTGCACACATGTTTCTTTAGCAAAGCAAATGGAAACTATATATTCTTTGGCTTTAGAATGTCTGAAGATACAAGGGAGTTTGCAGATGCAACTTTTTTGGTCCTCATTGCAGCAATGAATTATAGGGAAAAACTGGTTCTCAGAGAATATATTACTAAAACAGAACTTTTATGTGGCCAAACTAAGAAATCATCTATGAAGGTCCTTGCAACTGTTCATTCTTAGACATGTGCAACAGTCAATAGAGTGAAACGGTAAACTTTGAGTCAGTAGATATCAATATAATTCCATTATTTAATATTCTGAGGGGAGGAGGAACCCTGTAACTCATCTGAAAAGGCCTTTGGCATTTTCACAGCTATTTTTGTTTTAAGTGTTATCTCACGGAAATGAGACATTGTTTTAACTATAATCAATGAGACCTTCTGTACCATTTGTGAAATTATCAAGTTACTCTTCAGTCTCCTTCCCAGCAATCTGTTTCTCTACATGCAGACTTTGTGGTGGAGATTCTTTTTCTTTTTTAGCTCAAATACATCTTCTAGGCAAAGCGCACATGGACCAACTATGAATTAAAGTTTACCCTCCAAAACATTTCAACCATTAAGAGAGACAGATTGGTGGGAAAAGTTGAGGTTACTTGATGGTTATTATAAAATGTACAGAAGGTTTCTTCTGAGATTAAGCTTGCATTACATATATTGTTAGCATGATCATTTGCCTTAAATAGGCCTTTCCTAACCTGTAACCCCTGACTTCTTAAAGGGTAAAGGGGCCCATGGCCCACGGACATGGTACAATAGTGTTAAAATATTGCTATTGTGCCAGCATTGCAAGGTTATCTTTTCTTTATATGCAAAGGACCTAAGAGGCACATTTACTAAGCTTGAGTGAAGGATTTGAATGAAAAAAAGTTTGAAGTTTTTTTTGGGTACTTCGACCATCGAATAGGCTACTACGACCTTCGACTTCGACTTTGATTCGAACTAAAAATTTGAACTTAAAAAAGTACTAATAGAAGTACAGTCTCTTTAAAAAATACTTTGACTACATACTTCGGCAGTTAAAACCTACCGAGGTACAATGTTAGCCTATGGGGACCTTCCCCAGCACTTTTATAACCTTTTTTTGATCGAAGAAAAATCCTTCGATCGATCGCTTAAAATCGTTTGAATCGTTCGATTTTTACTTTGGTCGATCAATCGAAGGATTTGCGCTAAATCCTTCTAACTTGATATTCGAATTCGAAGGATTTAAATTCGAGGGTTGAATTCAAGGGTTTATTAACCCTCGATATTCGACCCTTGATAAATGTGCCCCTAAGTGTATTCAGAAAGTTCTGGTGGGCAGGTAATGTGTCTCTGGTTATCAGAAAAAAAGTAATCCCATGTAAGAGCAAACTAACAGCACATCTGTGTGGTACCATAGCCAATCACCTTAAGGGCAGGACTACACGGCCGATTTCGCAGCGATCCGAAGCGCTGCGCAAAATCGTAGACGTCACGTCAGATGCATCAGAAACAAGGTAAGTAATGGCAGTGTCGGATCGTGTCGCATTGTTGCAGCGTGCAGCCTCTGCATCCGACAGTCGTGTCGCTCCGCATTAACAATGCGACACGATGCGACAATTGAATTACTTACCTTACTTACCTCTTGCGCAGCACGACGGATTGCTGCAAAATCGGTTGTGTAGTCCTGCCCTAAACCAGAAAGAAATTAATCCAGAGCACCCTTTTGTGCCAGCAACAGGCGATCCAAAGTGGAGATGTAATTTCAGGTAGCCAAAGCAAAACAAATGGCAAAACAAAATTAAGTGAACATCAAACATTTAATTAGTGAGAAAAAATAACCTCAGACAGCTGTGCCAGAGAATGCTTCATTAATTACAAGCTTGCTGAGGCACACAAGTCAGCATTACAGTACTCAGTAGTCTTTTGTCTGGTTATTGCTTACAGTTATGCAAAACCAGAATACTGTATGGACTTCACCTCATGTGAAGACTATGAAGACACATACATGAAGCATGTCTTATTTCACACTTGACTACAAGACAAATGATTTCTGTAAATGCAATGGTGTGCTTGCAGTTCCAGTCACATAGATCCATGGAAAGGAGGAAGGTTGTTGACCTGAAAATATGCCCTATAGAAACTATAAAATCTCAGGAAAGAGGAAAAAATAAAGTACAGTGCCACATCAAGTGGAGAAGAAGATAGCACAATAAAAAGCAGTAAAGAAGGTGAGATATACAGTTGGTGAGAAAAAAACAGGTATTGTTAGCAGTAGTTAACTTCATAGAGGTTGTCAAGCTGGTGTGAAAAAATTTGGTACCCCTTGCTGGGTGAGTGACAGGAGAGGCTGGAAGAAACCCTATGCTTAGGTAAGCAAATGGGATCCTTCATGAAGCACCAAAGCAACTGTATCTAAACCCTCCAAAAAGGCAAAGACGTTTCCCTTTCTGCTACACTGTTGAACCCCAGGTGGTCCTTCATGTAAAAACATAGCAATTGTAACCAAAGCATCCCAAGAAGACAGATGTGGGAGATGATATTGGACAAGAAATATTACATTGCCAATTGCAAGAAAGAAATTGAGTGAACCTTTCAGGCTTCATGGTTGTGGAATTAGGCTATCAATGTTAACTGGCTTAGGTAAGTTACATGCAGGCAAAAATTATAGTAGGCTATTGTTGTTCACAGCCTGTTTGCATCTGTATGGATGGAGAGGCATGTTCTGCGTAGGTTTTTTGGTTTTGTTATAGGTATTTATTTGTAGTAGCATGATTATTGCCTTCTGAATGGTGCATAATGTCATTAACCTTACTAATGATAATGCAGTTACAATATCATCACTTATGGTACCATCAAGACAGATACACGTGATATGAACCATGAGGTTGCTTCAATGTAGATAACTTGTTTTATTAACAGGATGAAATGTTTTATGAATGCTACTGAGCTGACTAACAGAATATGACAGCATAAGCTCTTGACACATTTGCTGAAGCAACTGTAATTACCTGAAATCAACATTTGATAAGTTATCTAATAAAAAAAATAATAATAATGACCTGGGAACAGAGCACAGAATATCTAAAGCTGTATCCAAAATGATTTGTCATTTTACATGTGTATTTTACAAGCAGTCTAGATGGCAGATATAACATTTGCAAATAATGCATTACCGCTTAAACATTTACTTTCTTTTTCTAATGATGACAGGTTCTTTTGAACAGCAGAATACAGATAAGCATGCTTTCTCCTATACCAAATGAATCTTACTGTAAGTGTTATTTATTGAGGCAGTGACAAAGTTTGCAATTTGCATCTTTTGTAAAAATGACAAAACAGGATAACATGACTAATATCAGTAAGGGGTTATACAGAAAGCTCATTTAGCATTATCCTGGGCTACACACGGTCCAGTATTACAGTAAACTGCATTGCTCATGAGAGTAGTGTAATCATGCATACAAAACTGTTGACATGTCTATGAAGGTTTTCATTCATCCATGGTACAGGTATGGGACCTATTATCCAGAATACTCGGGACCTGGGGTTTTCTGAGTAATGGCTTTTTCTGTAATTTGGATCTTCATACCTTATCTCTGCTAGAAAATCAGGTAACATTAAATAAATCCAATAAGCTGGTTTTGCTTCCAATAAGGACTAATTATATCTTAGCTGGGATGAAGTGCAAGGTACTGTTTTATTACTACAGAGAAAAAGGAAATCATTTTTAAAAATATGGATTATTTAGATAAAATTGAGCGTATAGGACACAACCTTTCTGTTATTCAGAACTTTCTGGATAATGGGTTTCTGGATAACAGATCCCACACCTATACATTAAAGGGGTTGTTCACCTTTGAGTTAACTTTTAGTAGTGTGTAGAGAGGGATATAATATATTTTGCAATTGGTCTTCATTTTTTATTATTTTTTGTGGTTTTGGGGTTATTTAGATTTTTATCCAGCTTTGCAGTTTCAGGTTGCTAGGGTCCAAATTCCCCTAGAATCTATGCACTAATTTGAATAAGACACTGGGATATGAATAGGAGAAGGTCTGAATAGGAGAAGGTCTGAATAGAAAGATTACTAATAAAAAGTAGCAATAACAATCCATGTGTAGCCTTACAGAGCATCTGTTTTTACATGGGGTCCATAACCCCATTAGTAAGCTGGAAAGAGGCAGAAGAACAAAAAAAAGAATTCTGGTGCCTCGCATGCGCAGTTGGGACCATTCATGCGTAGTGCGCATGCTGGGAAGGCTCAGAAGACTTCAGCACATGAAGTGGACACTGAAGTAGAAGCTGAGGTTTGAGCTCTCCCCGCCATGATTTCCTTGGGGAGAAATGTTTGAAAGTAGTACTGGAGAGGATTGTGGATGAAGGGCCGACACATGTTTGTCACTGTTACACTCTAAACATTTAATAACAGTCATGAAGTCCTTGGCAATATGTTCCACAGAGGCATAGCACTTGTAGCAGATTCCAAATTTCTATAAGAGTTCTTTGCACTCCTGCAGTGGTTTTGCTCCGAAGCCAAGACACTTTTTGAGCGGGTGAGGCATCTTGTGAATAGGGCATTGTCGATTTGGGTTTTCGATTTTCTCACCTTGGTCAACTTTGTTGGAAGGTGTAATGGCAGGTGCAACATCTGTTTTCTTTACAGACAAAGGACCTCTATGATCCCTGTAATTGGTGTGTGTATGTTTTGGTGAAGGAGGGCTAGGAACTCTTGCCTCACTAAATATAAAGCTTGGATAGTTCTTTATCCTTGCAATATATTTGATGAAGTAAAAAAATGGTGGAAAAGATACTTGTTTTTTTACCTTATAATTATTGTGTTACCCACTTTTCTTGAATGCCGTATGGCAGCTTTGCGACTATTGGGTTAACACCATGAGTGGTGTCCAGATAGCTGAGACCTGGCAAGTGAGGATCAGTTTTTGCCAACTGAAGTTCAAGCAAGAGGTCACTCAGGTCTTGAAACTTTTGATTGTCTTTTCCAGATATTTTTGGAAAACTTTGGAGTCTTTTAAATAAAGCACCTTCAATGGCTTCTGGACTGCCATAGCTCTGTTCCATGCATTCCCATGCAGCTGCAAGACCTGCAGCTACATTACCAGTGTAAACAGATTTCAAAGTCCTAATGCGTTCTGAAGACTGTGGGCCAAGCCACTGAATCAGTAGATCCAATTCTTGTCCGGCTGTAATACCAAGATCTGCTATCGCGGCCTCAAACGTACTCTTCCAGCCCCTGTAGGTTTCTGTTTGGTTGTCGAACTTTCAAAGACTGGTGCTGGTGAGTTCACAGCAAGCCATGAACTTGATGATGTCTGATATTTCAGTTCTCTCGGGCTATGGGCAAGGAGCTGCAATCTGAGGAAAGCCAGCCCTGTCTGGCATATTAGTGCAGAATGACTCAAGGAAGTAAGGTGATGCAGAGGCATTCAGTTTAGGATTAGTTTTATAGTCCATTATAATAGTGGGGTATGTATCTGCAGCAGCGTTGTCAGAAGGTAGATGACTGACCATGTGTGATACTGGGTCCGGTAATATGTCAACACCTCAAATTATAGTTTGTTGGAGCTCAGGAATTGAAGCAGAAAGAGGAGAACACTCATTGTGTTGATTAGAGCTGTGGAGTATCCTTGCCATGCCTTGAAGTGTTTTTAAGAATTGCTTGTGTGCTTTGATATATCAGAGTGCCTGCCATTTTGGCTCAAGACGTAGTCCTTGGTGCGCTTGATGGAGTCCTCTGTGTCCGTCAGACTGACACTGTCTCTATCAATCTCTTTAGCAGCTCGTTCTAAAACTTTTAGTCTAGCCAACGCTGCTGCCTGGTCGGGTTCTTTTTGCAAGATCACCATTTTGGCCTCCATTTCTGCCTTTTGCCGAGCAGTCTTTGCTTCCATTTCTGCCTTTTGATGAGCAGTTTCTGCTTCCATTTCTGCTTTAAGGGTAGCACCCTTTCTAGCGAATTCAGCCTCTATTTTAGCAGTTTCTAAATAAGCACAAGCTTTGAGTAGTTGCTCGCTGAGTGTAGAACACTTTGAATATGTAGATCTAGTAAACCTTCTTGTGTGTCTTGAAGTCGCAGAAACATGAGATGTAGATTCACCTTGATGTGTGATTTTTGTTTGAGCCTGCACCTTGGTCTCTTGTATTAGGCTGATTCTTTGCTCATTGAGGTAATTGAATCTACTTAACTCTTCTAGAGAATCACTGTGTTTGTGCTCTTTAAGAATGATGAATATTTAATACTTAATACTCTGATAATGTTCAAAGGCAATATTTAGACTTGAGAGCGCCCTCTAGGTGCAGTACGTCCTGGTCAGGTTCACTAACCACAGACATGCAGTGTAATGATTTGTTCCATAGCCCAGTGAGATTATCTGAGAGTTGCTCTTTAGTAGCTTCAAAATTTTCCTTTAATTTAATAGAAGGTGTGATCTTCCTTTTGGATCCAACACTTTGCCCTGGCAAGGTGGTGCCAGGTTGTACATCAGTGAGCTGTGGTTCTTGACACACATTTTCTGAAGTATCTTTAACAGAAGCCATAGATCCTGACTGAGACATACTATAGCAATGAATGCACTGGTTGCAGGATTTTCAGTGTAAAGTCTTTGTGACACACAGCTAAGAGCAGAGGAGGCAGGTGCTGAGCAGACAGGCAGATTAAAGAAAGTTCAATATAGTATATATATCCCACTTGTGTCGCTATGATGGATAGCAGTATTGTGTGAACAGTGGTACTGTATGTAGAGAAGCTCTTCCTGACTGAAGCAGATCTGAACATGTAATTATTCACACTGGATGCTGATAAATCCTCCTAAAGAGAGGACCCTAGAGTGTGCAGATATACAGCTGATTCTGTGTTATGCATATACACTGTGCTGCTGCTGCTAATGGTTGGTTGGCTGCTCCTTAGGAGCTCCAAACTAAACACAAAGCTGGCCCAATTTGATCGTGGCTGGCAATTATATTCTCTGACTGTTGTGTTTCAACCCACTGTCCTTAGTGATAGTTCCCTTAGATCTGTGCCAGGACTAGGGATGGGCAAATTTTTTCGCCTTGTTTCTCCATGGAAATGACACTCATAGACTTGTATGGCGTTCGTGCGTTAAAAAACAAGACGCGTTAAAAAACTTTTGGAGAAAACATTGAGGGGGGGCAATCGACGGAAGGGGATGGGGATTTTTGATTAACGTGGGGTTTAGTTCTACTTTAAGGACTGGAGTCCAAAACTGCACTGCATACTCCGGGTGAGGCCTCACCAGGGACCTATAAAGAGGCATAATTATGTCTTCATCCCTTGAGTTATGCAAAACAGAACTTAATTTGCTTTAGTAGCTACAGAATGACACTGCCCAGAATAAGACAACTTGTTATCTACAAAAACCCCTAGATCCTTCTCAGTTAAGGAAACTCCCAACACACTGGATAATAAGAGGTTTAGTACTGTATCTATTAAATCAAATAAATATACATTTTTCTTTTACATTCTAAGTAGATGTTGGCAGTATTAGCAAATACTTAAGGAATGCCCAATAGCGTTTACATTAACATTGCTGCTTAGCCAACGAGTTTATGGAAAACAGGCTTTATAATTCATAAATAAATTGTAAATTCCAGTTACCAAGATACAGAGTGTTTGTGTGTACTGCATATAAATGGAATAAAAAAATACTTTTACTAAGCTATGGAAGAGGATTTATTGCAGAAACCCTCACCATTGGAAAAGAAAAGCTATCAAGAATGCAGATGAAAGTGTTTCACTTGAAAGATTTTAGTTGAATTACAGTTTTCCTGGTATTTTGGCCAAAACATGACAATAAAATTGACATTACAATCCAAAATTTCTCTTCCAAAGACACCACAGCAATTCATGCCAAATAGCCTACGACATCACAATCACAACCCTCTTTAATGACTAATTTCTACCCCCACTTCCATATGAATAATCCCTTTTTTCCCTCACTGCTGCTGTCTCCTGTATTAGTCAACAGCTCCCCACCTGACACTACAATTAGCTAGGGTTAGTTAACAAATGAAAAGCTTTGTGTAAAACATTCAGTCAATTTTTATCAAATTCAGGTTATCTTCCAAGGGAGAAGAACCTTTCATAACCATTGTTTTTCTATGTTTTTCTTATTTTTATTACCTATAGGTAAGGGACCTGGGGTTTCCAGATCACTGATCTTTCTGTAATTTGGATTTCCAAACCTTATGTCTTCTAGAAAATGATGTAAACATGAAATAAACCCAATAGGCTGGGTTTACTTCCAATATGGATTAATTATATCTTAGTTTAGATTAAGTACATAGTAATACTTTATTATTACAGAGAAAATGGATATCACTTTTTAAATTTTGGATTAGTTTGATAAAATTGAGTCTTAAGGGAGATGGCCTTTCTGTAATTCTGAGCTTTCTGGATGACAGGTTTCCTGATAATTGATCCCACACCTGTATATTAGCCATTGAGATACGATAGCTCAAGATAGTGGGGGTCATTTATAAATTTTACACAGAGCATATTTATTGCCCATGTATTTTCCTGAGCGCTAAAATCCAGCTTTATAAATATAACCATGGGCAGAGAGGAGGAGTTAGAGTCGTTTCCCTCTCCAGGTCAAAGTGCTTCACTTTAGTTGGCCAGGAGTGCTAGGTTTTCCTATTCTTTAAAAATGGGAGTCACCATGTGCTCAGTCCCTTTGAACCTCATTAGCTGGAGGGAGTGGTGGTGCCAGAAGATCCTGAAGTGACTATAGACCAAATCAGGCAGCGTTGGATTTCTTCTCATGGAGCCCAGAGTACAGCACATGAGCATCCTTTTTACCTACAGCACAGGGACAGGGCACATAGTCCCTAGTGCTCCAGATAGGAAATAACTGGGTGCTACCCTAGGCCTTGGCAAAAATCTGGAGCTATGACAAGGAATAATCAGTGCAAAAAAATATCTTTTATAGCTTGATCTAACAGTGAGAGATAGGATCAGGTTAGTTAATTGAGCAGCCAGGGGCTCCAGTGAGGAGAAAAGAACTACTAACGCCCAGGTCTTTGAAAGATCAAATTCTTTGTGCGTAAATTTAGTGAGGTAAACCCTTTCTTTTCTACAGTGAAAGCTCACCTGAGAGAAAGGGGCAAATTCACTAACCTGCGGAAATTCACCAGCACTGGCTTCGCTCACATCGCAACACTTCGCCAGGCGTAGATTCGCCAGGACAACACTAATTCACTAAAATGCAAAGTTGCAACCAGGACGCCAAACTCTGGCGAAGTTGCGCTCTCGTTAGTGCGCCAAGCGAAGCGAAGTTGCGCTAGCGTTAGCTAATTTTCATAAAGAGGGAAGTTAAAGTAAAATGGACATATATGTTGCAGCAAATACATTAAACTACACAAGTCCGGGAAACCTTAATAAAATAAAATAAAGTTGTTATATTGCCCTACACATGAGCCCAGTGTATAGTTTATGTGCCATATGTTAGGAAATATAGGTGGGAGCCCGGGTACCCCCCAAAAAATAAGAGTAAGAGTAAGAAGTAGCGCTAGAGTTTATCTCCTTTGCTAGCTAAGTTACGCCTGCGCCCGTTAGTAAATCGGCGAAGTCCTGAAATTACGTCATGCTGGCGAATTTTCCCCCAAAGAGTCTTATGTAACGCATGCTCTAGCGAGATTTGCAGGGAATTGTAAATGGTCTGACCAGAGCTGAGGTAACATATCTGTCCAGGGCAACCCATCTATTCAAAATAGCAAAAATTTTAGGCATAACATTCTAGTTACAAGGTGTGGTGAACACAGGTGTTCCAGCATAAAGGGCTACTTTCTTTTTTTTAAAATAGATTTTATTTACTAGTCGTGAAACAATTTTTTGTATGCATTAACTGATGTTTAAAAAGTCAGCTGCCTGTTGAACCTTTGAATATGCCAAAGCAAGTATTTTTTACCTATTCATAGTACATAGTAACATGGTAACATGACAGGCAATTTTACATAAGGTGTTGATCTATAAGATTGTCTCTTTGACAGAGCCAGGATGCCTAATTGCAGATTCAACTCAGCTTCAATAGGAAACACGGCGGGGGGAATTGATGAGAGACTACATAAAAGCAATGAAGGAAACCAATTAGCAAGGTCAGCTAGTATTATGTTCAGAGTAAAGCTGACTACATGCCTTAACATCAGTTATTTAACCTGATTATCAAACTATACAATCTGTGGCAATGTTGGCCACACTCTGAATGGGGGGCTTCAAATTAAATATTTTAATGGAGAAATGTGCTTAATAACATTAGGATTAAGGTTGCCAAAAAATAAAATGCTAAAAGCTATTGCATTATTTCATCGAAAATTTAGATAATGGGTTTTTTTTTTATGTACAGCTAGTATTCTTATCAAAATTGGACATTTTTCGTTATTTAATTTGGCAGACATTTTGCCAAAATGAAATGCTACAGACTGACCCTATACACTGCATTGCAGAATAACTGTTCTTTCATGATTGGTGTGCACAGCAAGTCATTTACTACTGCTGTAGTTACAAGATTGCCTTTCTTTCATTTTGTTTGTTTCTTTTAGTAATTGTTATTTAACCATTCAGAAACTTGGGCCAGGCTACAGGATACATCCCCATATAACAATGAGTAGTAGTTTGCAAAATGCCCGAAAAAATTCGCCGGCGGCAAAAAAAAATTTCACCGGCGTCGGAAAAAAACTGACGCCAACATCAAAAATGGCCGCCGGCGAATTTTTTGCCGTTTTGCGAATTTCGTGCGAAATTCGCAAAATTTAGTTTTCAGGCGAAGCAAAAGGGTGCAAATTCGCCCATCACTAACAATGAGGCAGCTAATTAGAAGAAACTTATTTTATATATTTATATTCTTAGTCATGATAAATAACTTTGATCTTTGATAGCAAGAAGAACCAATTTTCTGGCTTGCTACAGGCTTCTTCTTGATTACATTTAATATCCTTTCAGTAACGGCCTTTACTGCATTGCCATGGCTGGAGGAGAGTATCTGAATTAGAGAAACACTTGTGCATCTTTATATACCTATGCTGATGTGAAAGTGGGAAGCCACTATGATGGGCAGTAAGGTGAACACGTGCTGATTTATCCTACTTACTAGCTATTTTTTAAAGGAAAAAAAAATGTGAGAAAAGTAGCCAGAAAAAACTTGCAAGCAGGGCCAAATTTCATGTGATGGTGCCCAGAGGCCACCACCTTTGATTTCACATGATAGGACAGGCAGATAATCTCCTGCTTGCCTAGACCTGAGTGTGCCTTAATATGTGCTCCCTATGCCTAGGTCTTTGTGGCCTTGCCATAAATCGGGGCCTGCTGTCGAGGTTTTATAGAAGTCAGTTGGAATATTCTCAATTAGTTGTTAATTGAGTTGAGTTGTTAGATTCTTGCTGGCATGCAATTTTTTTTCTGTGAAAACCCACGCCCAGGAATATGTTGTTGCATTTTTTTATATACCTAGCATTCAAGCAAAAAGTCACACAAGTTCTGTTGGCGTTTTTTTCTGCGTTTACTTAACTCATATTTTGATAAATCTACATTTTAAAGAAACAAGCCTTATCTTTCACAATATGAGTCCTAAAATATTCATACATGTTTTGCCAAGTTCTTACATCTCTCATCAAACTGTAAAACTAATGTTCTGCTAAAGCGCTATGCAAAAATGTGTACAGTTGAAAATAACATCTGGAAGTGCACAAGTCTGATCTCTAAACACTGTGAACTGACCTGGAGTATGCACTCCAATCTCACAAGAAGTGACTCAAGCGCAGAGACATATGTGCTGCTTGAGGGGGAAAAAAAGCTTTAAGGGTTTCATGAAGCATGTTTACAAGGATGCAGAAATATCTGAGGCTTTAATAAATGAAATGTTCCAGTAACATATGTTAATTAAAAAAATATATATTATTGTGTTTTTGCTGTACCGGTGTACAATTGATTACCTTTTCTGCAGAGTGAATAAAAATATGCTGTACTTATGTATTGTAATGGGTTGATTTCAAGGGTGCTAGCAAATGTTTATATAGTCCATTTATACAAACAATCTTTGAGCACTTCAGTGTGCATTACATGCCATATTGTTGTGAAAGGTTTGCCAATATATACATTTTTGTGTGAGTTTTTTCCCCTTCATAAAGTATTGGTGTCAAGCTGAACTTCTTTACATTTGAAAAAAGTGTTTGGTAACAGACAAGGTCTATTACTTTTGTTTAATTAACACATTCTAAATATTTGGATTTTCAGTGGCAGAGTTCAGTTCCCATCCACTGCAGGACTAGACCTAATAATGTAATTCAAAAGTCTACTTTTATATATTTCTTATTACTGCCACACTCTGTTACGTATATCACTTATGTGCTTTTACAATGTAGAAACGTTTTCTTTTATTTCCTAATAAACACTATCTGTGCCAGCAAATTCATATACTTGCATGCTTGACATCTGCCGCATCTCTTCCTACCTGGAACAGATGGTGATATGGTGATATGTGTAATATAAAAAAGTTAAAAATTGTAAAACTACATACGCAATATACAGTACATAAGTGTATATGTGATGCAGAGCTATATGTTGCACAGTTATTGTAAGGTATAATGATGAGGTGATAAGGGGTTATTGTCTTCATTAAAAATATAAATTATGAAAAATACTAGCTTAGAGATATAACGGGGACATGTCGATTGCATTTTGCTCCACTCACAGAATAAAATATCAAGCAACAGATTTCACGTGGATAATGCATATTATATTCTTACTACTGAAATGTCTCATTTAGTAGATTCCTTCGCCATTTTTATCTATCAACCCTAATGTGCAAATGCCTCGATCTATCAGTTCTAGTACATACTTGCCTGTTTATTTCATTGGAGCTTTCTAAATTAATAATAAGTGATTCCTAAATAAAACATGTGAAACACTGTAACTAATCAAGCAGAATACTGTAATAAACACATAGGGGCACATTTACTAAGGGTCGAATTTCATAGATAACAAACTTGGAAATCGGCCATAAAATTTGATAGTCAAAGTGTTTTTTCGATCGAAAACGCCCGTTTTCCAACGAAGTAAAAATAATTAGATCGAACGATTTAATACTTTGAATTGAACGATTCGAAGGATCGTACAAAAAAAACTTAGACTTCTAAAAACTTAGCCAAAGACTCAGGGAGGTTCTAGGAGGTCCCCCATAGGCTAAACAGCAATTCGGCAGGTTTAAGGTGGCGAAGTGTCGAAGTCGAAGTTTTTTAAAGAGACAGTACTTCGATTTTGGAATGGTCAAAGTTTTTTTCAATTCAAATCTAATTTTGGCTGATGGTCGAAGTACCCAAAAATGACTTCAAAAGTACCTGTTGGGGAGCTGTGCCACCAGTAGCCACATTAAAATGTATGTTAAACTGCATGCAGAATATAAAGTTTACTGATAGGCAGTTTTCTCAGGCTGCACTGCCTACATTTTCAAAACTACAACTTTTTATGTCAAATGAATAGCTCCAATAAGACTAGTGCAGAAAAATGAATAAGACCTGTGTCCTGCAAAAAAAATTGATTTAAACAATTGAAAATGTATTAGATTAAATGATATGAAAATACTTATTAATCGAAAAAGGGCGAGTATCTTTTGGAGTCTTCAGTGTTGTTTTAATGGAAAATAAATGAAAGTTATTGTCAATTTCTCAACCTTTCCCCCTATAGTATTCAAGTTCTCCTGACAGAGATATCCATTAGGGTTAAAACATCAAGTACAGCAGTTTTCCAAAGCAATCTGATGTAAAACAGAAGCTTTCTTTTCTCTGACAGTTTCTAACATATTTGCTTTCTTACCATTTTTCATCTCTATCACCTTCTGCTGTAAGTCATTTTTCTCCGTAAATTGGTTCCTTTCCAGCATTTCTGGTGAAAATACAGTATCTGAAGACAAGAGTGTGCTACTTTGATTTGGAGTTTCTGTTATTTTTATTAAAAGTATTGCAGCAGGCGCTAGTGTTTAATTACAAACATCCTAACCTCTGAGACATCTGCAGTGTGAAAGCTAGGGTTACACTGACATCCTTGCAATTACATTATGACACTTTTAAGCTGGCCATAGACGCAAAGATCCGATCGTACGAATCAACGTACAATCGGACTTTCCCATCTCCCGACCCTCCACTAACCATTCAGATCAAAGTCTTTACCATTCCGATCAAATAAGAACAGATCACCCAATGTTCTGCCCCTGACAGCAATCGTACGATACTTATGTCTGACAACACTAGTGACAGTCTCCCACTGAAAATCGTACGATCGGCAATACATGCAGAGATATTATCGGCAGGCGACAGAAATTTTCTAACCTGTCCGATCGACAAAACGACCGATCTCCGCCGGACGAAAAATGACGGGACTCTCCACACATGGTCCGAAAATCGTAGGAATCCACAATTCGTACGATCAGATCTTTGCGTCTATGGCCAGCTTTAAGAATGATAAAAGGTCATTGTGTCTTATTAACATCATAATATTTAATTATTAATTTTGAATGATGAAACACATAAGCACTAAGGAGCACAAAAGAGCGCCCTTTAGTGCTCATTCAGGGGTCTGGCATCTTATATTACATAACCACCTTAACAAAGGGACACAAAAAGCACCATGTCATTTTTCATGTTATTCATGGATCTGGCACCTAATATTACAAACCCCCCATAATACAAAGACACAAAAGTGCACCCGTTAGTGCTCAATCATGTTTCTGGCTGCTTTCCGCTGGATAAAATATACAGATTAACACAGACTAAATTATAATCTTTATCATCTCTGCATTTATTAAAGTTTATACTTAACACAAAACACCCAATATGTAATAAAAGGCACAAATTTGTCCAGATGCAGCATCATAGCAGCCATATACATATGCATGTATTTGTGTTTGTTTGTTTATTTACTGGAGCAAACTGTGCACCTTATATTACATTCCTACCTTTTAGCTAAACCACTGTTGCCACAAATCTTCAGACATACCTGAACAGTATCTGGTAGAGATAAGTCTAAAGAAACTGACTCGGATCATCCTTGAAAATGTTTCACCGCTCATCAGAGTGACTTCTGCCTTTGAACTATTCAAGTGCAAGGTACGGTTTTATTATTACAGAGAAAATCATTAAAACAATAATTATAATTAGTTTAAAACGGCATTCCCGTATCTTGGAGCTTTCTGAATAACATGCTTCTGGATAATGACTTTTTATTCTAGTTTAAAACTAAAAGCAATCAATTAAGGAAATCCATCAATTTGGAAAGCCTCAGAGGCTCATTTATCAACAGTCTCATTTAAATGGTTTTAAAGGTTTTTGAAACCACAAATAAACTCATTTTCTCTAAAACCACAAATGCCGTGTAATCTATTAAAAGATCCAAATATAAAAAACACCAACAGAGAAAAAAACAAATGATAAACAATGCACAAAGAAATACAACCCCCCTCAAAAAAAATACTCTAAAGATTTCGGTTTTTCCTGACACTTACTAGCAAAAAGAAAATCAGAAAACCTCTAAAAGTCCAAATGGCTAAAAAAAAATGTCACTGACGTCTATAGGACCTTCATGGGAACGGTCTGCTATAATGCAGAAAATAACACATATCCAATAATACACATGACACCATATCTTAGAATAATACACATGACACCATATCTTAGAATAATACACATGACACCATATCTTAGTTGGAGAATGGCCGCAGCAGAATTTATTAGTAGATTTTTAAACATACCATGTACTTTCCAGATACGTAAAACTAGCCAGCCCAATTCCTTCATTGGGTACCCTATCCCAATAGTTCCGCCTTTTGATTCTTTCGGCCAGGAAACTACTTATATAACAAACTTAAATTTTTCCTCCAGCTGCTACAATAGTTTTTTTTTTTGTTTTTTTTTTTTTAAATAATTAAATTTTATTAACAACATATACTCAAATATATTACACAAATGGGTGGGTGCAAATCTGGACAGCATGTTGACGATGTTCCTCCTTCACCGATCTTCGCCGACTGACAGGTAAGCTAGCCGCGAACCGGCTTTTATACCCCTTCCTTTAGGACACGTGATTGCTAACCGCCAATCACCTTTCTTTTCTATTTAGCTATCGCCCGGGACCTTCAATCAAGCCAGGGACTTCGATGACTGCAATTTCTACCTCAGGTAAGCATATAAACTTAACCTTTATTCTTTTACAGCAACCTTCCCATGCCTGCTATAAGTGTTAGGCACACTTAAGCTTACATTACATTTATTTGCCAAGGTTTTTTATTGGCATTTCTTATGGCTTGAATGTGATCTCAGATAAAAACACAATTGAGGTTTCTTTTGGGGGGGGTGATTTTGTAAGAATCAGTGGCACTGCTGCTCCACTCCAATGGCACTAGATTATAATCAGCATTCCCATGATATTATCAACCCTATAAAAATTATTTGAGCTGTAGTCTAGAACCATAGATGTTTAGAGCAACCATGCACAATACAAAATAACTATCCATGTGTTCTAGTAGCCCAACTGATGCAAATGGTATTTACTTAAAATATCTTACTATGTTGGATAACAACAAGCTGACCATAGCAGTACATGGAATAATTCATTTTACTGGAGAATTTCCTTGCATCATTCATTGCGTATGGGATACCTACTTTGGAGAGATGGGGTTAGTTTCAAGGAAGTTGAAACACCATTTCTATGCTATGCAAAATGGTGCTGGAGTGAGTCCTAATTCTTTGCTTCCATGAAATGGTTCTTTCTTTGGAGTTTCCTTGATAACGGCTAACAATTGTGCAGTATCTGTGAGTTTGATTTGATATTCAGCCTACAGTATATTGGCTAGCAAAGGTATTGTTATAAATAATATAATTAGAGGAAGGCAGCCTCGTTAAATGAATAACGGCCTATCAATAGAAGTTATGGGGGAGCATGACACACAAGCCTAGCTTGCTTATAATTGTAACTCCTATGCGTTTCAACTTGAATTTGTTGCTCATGTCACAGAGGAGTAAGAAAAAGCCATAAAGTCATGAGCCAGCAGAATCAATTCAGTTGCTGCAGTAACTTTCATATATAGCCACAGTTGGTATCATATAATGCCAATGTCTATTTAAGATGCTCAACATGGTTTAATCAAAGTAACTATACAATTGAGGGAAATTTCAATAGCATAATTTAAGCTGAGTGTATAATAAAATACACACTTGTCATTCAATTATAAGATATAGGATTGCCTTTTATATATGAACAGTGTATCGTATAAACTCGAGTATAAGCTGACCCGAGTATAAGCCGAGGTACCTAATTTTACCTACGAAAACTGGGAAAACTTATTGACTCTAGTATAAGCCTAGACACAACTACAGCCCTGTCTCCCAGCAGCGCACATTCTGCCAAAGCGACCCCCCCAGCGATCAACCGGACTTCTTTGCAAAAAAAGAGGGTGCTGTTTGATATTGCCATCACTGTTAATCTTTTGTATAACCAACAGAGGGCGCTGTGTGATATTGCAGTCACTGTTAATCTTTCATATAACCAACAGATGGCGCTGTGTGATATTGCAGTCACTGTTATTCTTTCATATAACCAACAGAGGGTGCTGTGTGATATTGCAGTCACTGTTATTCTTTCATATAACCAACAGATGGCGCTGTGTGATATTGCAGTCACTGTTAATCTTTCATATAACCAACAGATGGCGCTGTGTGATATTGCAGTCACTGTTATTCTTTCATATAACCAACAGAGGGTGCTGTGTGATATTGCAGTCACTGTTATTCTTTCATATAACCAACAGAGGGCGCACTGTTATTCTTTCATATAACCAACAGAGGGCATTGTGGGATATTGCAGTCTCTCCCCAAGTGTACTGTTGGTATAGGAATGATTAAAAGTGACTGAAATCTCAGCGGGTCGGGTACCGCTGACCCGAGTATAAGCCGAGGTAGAGTTTTTCAGCATATTTTGGATGCTGAAAAATCGGGTATATACGGTAACTATAGCTAGCTTTCTAGTAATTATTACAGCCAAACATAAAACATGCCTACTACAGGTATAGGATCCCTTATCCAGAAACCCGATATCCAGAAAGCTCTGAATTACAGAATGGCTGTCTCCCATGGACTCCATTTTATCCAAATAGTCCAAGTTTTTGAAAATGATTTCCTTTTTCTCTGTAATAATAAAACAGTAGCTTGTACTTGATCCCAACTAAGATATAATTAATCCTTATTCGAAGCAAAACCAGCCTATTGGGTTTATTTAATGTTTAAATTAATTTCTAGTAAACTTAAGGCATGAAGACCCCATTACAGAAAGATCCGTTATCCGGAATATCCCAGGTCCCAAGCATTCTGGATAACAGGTCTTATACCTATATTAAAAATATAGTTGCCCCTAGCTTCAGAACTAGATGTGCGGAGGTGTAAGTAGGGCACCAAATGCTGTGGAAAGTGTAAAGCCTGTAAATATGTGCGGGAAGGATCCGTGATAGTGATCACAAAAAGTACTGAAGTAGTTAAAGTAAAAAGTTGTGTGACCTGCAACACAAGGAATGTCATTTATGTAACAAGATGCAGTTACCAACATGTGGGGAAAACGAATAGGCCTTTTAAACATAGAATATTCTTAACATAATGCCTTTTATTAAGAGAGAAAACCACTTACCCATTTGCAACATCATTTTCTTCAAAATCATGGATGTAATCCGACTTATTTATTTTTCATGGTTTGGCGATTGTAGAAAACACATGACAATTGGACTCCTCAATTGACCCTTCAGCTTCAGCCATCCCATTGAACCCCTTAGTCACACACAGTAATGAAACACAAGGAGCCAGAAATGGTGAAAATGGCCACAGTATTTATTAACATTTTATCAAATAAATAGGACCTTGCCAGCCTCACCCCAAGGCAATATTCAAAGCCAGAATTCCATAAGAGATTGCTAATATGCTCTGCTGCTCCTCACTTGAGATCAGCACTATGTCATTAAATCCACCACTGAGTATTAGGCTGCCTCTACCTACAGAGAAGATAGCCCCAAACTCTGCTACGAGCAGGAGTTGCATCTCCCACCATGAGAGAAGTTCAGCAGCCCTGCTGTCAGTCTGGAATCTGCAGTGTGTCGATGGGAAATCCACACAGGCTGTCACCTAGGACAAGCAGTAGTAGTGTCTGTATCAATCAACCCACTGCATACCTCCCAACATTTTGGAAGTAAAAAGAGGGACAAAAATGTTTTCTGCGTGTAGTGCGACAATTTTTTGACCACACCCATATTTGTGGCCACGCCCCGTAATTACCATGTTCATTATAAAAATTTTAAAATATTTATCCTTATCTAAACTGTTAAAATTACTTATTTTCTTATCTCAAAATTGTTACAAAGTATCTTAGTTGCACCTGTTAGCTGTACTGGCCTCTCTGCCAAAAGCCAATTAAGTTAGAAACTTTGTTTCTTTTTCTGGCTGTTCAGTGCAGAGAAAAGAGGGACTTTCCAGTACAAATGAGGGACCTCAGGTTGAGCTGTCAAAAGAGGGACTGTCCCTCTGAAAAAGGGACAGTTGGGAGGTATGAGCCACTGTGCAGTCACAGGAGAGAACCTCCTTTCTCCCTCTTCTAAATTTACCTGTGCAGTACTCTGCCAGGTCCTACCGCTGCTGTGACAAATACTGTATAAACCACAATATAACAGTACATGCAGTAGTACCTCCACATTTGCTTATTAATAGATAATATGGGAACATAAAGAGAAACTCCTGACCTTTCACAAAATATGGAAAAAAAAGGGAGCGTGGGTGGGATGTTTGTACCTGCTCAGAAGATAAGGAAGTGAACTGCTTCTTCCCCTGACATCACATCCCTGTCTTTCTCCACCCCCAGCCCAGCTTTCCCCTGCCTTAACTCATTCCTTCTCACCCACTCACAGCTACATCTGATTCTGCCAATCTTTAAATATAAACCAGTGTAACTTGGCTGCTGGTCATTCGGATCCCTTGTCATGCAGCCCCTGCGTTTATAGCTCCAGGGCTTTCCTTTGTTGAAACGGCATGCTACTATACGGATTTTACAGGGAGAGCAATTTTGGATCCATAGGTTTCAGTCTAAATTTCCTAAATGTTTTAATGAGGCTTTAGAGCTTGCTGCATTTTTAAAATAATAATGGTCATTCTAAGTCAATTTCTAAATGCACTGTGATATGCTGTTTATTTTGTTTTTATTGTAAAAATGTAAGATTTACTTTTTAAATTGCTTGTATTATTGGTGATTAAACAGTTAACACTCACTTCTAAATAGGAAGTGTGGAAGAAACAGCTCACTGATCCTGACGAAGCCGCACCTGCGTGAAACATGTTGCAGACAAGTGAGCTGTGAGACAATTTGGCTTGTGCGCTGAAGTCTCAATATCTTGTAAGTGTATTTTGTTGTCCAATAAATCTGAAAAAGACGTTGTGGCTCTTGGAGCGCGTCGTTTCAAACATGCATAGACAGAGACAGCCTGGAGATATCCTAACATAAAATAAACGTTATTAAGGAAAAGCATTAGGAAAAACATACTAATTAGATATTAATGCAAGCAAATGAGCAGATACGACTTCAAGCATCTCTTTTAATATGTATTATAAAGCTATCATACAGAAATTCAGCTGCTTTTAACATCTGATACCTTCTGTTCCGATGCGACACGAGGAATCGCACGTCGGAAGCGATGAATCTAAGGTAAGTAATTGGAATGTCAGACGTTGTTGCAGCGTGCATCCAACACGACTTTTGGATGCAGCGTTCACATCTGACAGTCATGTTGGATACACGCTGCGAAAACGTCCGACATTCCTATTACTTACCTTAGATTCGGCACATCTGATTTCACAGAGGCGCCTGGCGTGTTTATACAAAGACACTGTTGTTTTTGCTCCCGTTCCACATTGCCTGATGAAGCAGGAAATGCCTGCGAAACGCGTTGCAATACTGTTTTGTGAATAAACTATTACTGAAAATTACCACTTTCGTTGGTGTCTGCTTGGAGGAGGTATGTCCACTACTACCTCCTCTGAATTACCCATTGGGTTTTTATGTGTTTTTAGCTAATTTTATCCTTTTGGCGCCTCTGTTTTGTCTTACTATTACATCTGATTTGATGCCTGCTCTTCCTAGCGTTGCGTTGAAACAGAAGGTATCGGATGTCAAAACGCCCATGTAGTTCTACTCTAAAACGAACTTGTAATTTGTTGTAGATCGGTGTAAATTTAACAATACTTTAAGCCTTTATTGTTCTTGAATAAAGTGCCTTCCTGTTTTGCATACAGTTTTATTTGTCATCTAGTTATCATCAGCTACCACAAACCTGAATATAAATAATATTGCGTATCATTCTATAGAGGCCCCATCATATTGTATTTTAGATTAATGTGAATCACCCTTTATACAAGAATAAAGTAAAATAACATGCTTTGAAATATGTCACCTTAATGTTTTTGTTAAATGGGTACCATACTAAGAGATGCTTCCACAATTTTTTTCCTTTCCTATTCTGTAACATCTATTCACAAATGTTTGAGTACATACTTGCATACAACCAAAACAACCATTATTGTATAACATAAACCTATATTCATCAAATGTTACCTAAAACGACATGTCCAGTAGAATAACCCTGCACTTATATTACCAATTTATGCCTAACCTATCCACTTGATTTAGTTTTAAAATGACTTCCTCCACATTAATAGAAAGGAAATGCAAGATTCAGGGAACATAGCTATAAATAAACTGAGGCAGTGTTGAAACAAAACAGGAGAAAATGTGATAAATCACCCACTGGGAATTAGATTACAGCATATTAAATTTTAAAACTTGAGAAAATAAAAAATAGAGAAAGTGAAATGTTTAAAAGAGCTTGACAGAGAAGGTAGGAGAGTGCTTTTATTTATAAATGAGAAAACTGTCTTTGCAAGAGATATAAGTGTGTTTTTGCTCTTAATGTGAAGTAATATGGAAGACAATATAATTATGCCTAATTTTTATGAAAGCAAGTTTACCATCACTTCCTTGGAAACTGCTATTACATTACACTCAAGAGGTGTATTATGCCATACATAAATATAACCTGTCCAATAAATGATATTTCTTGATTGCATATATCATAAACCAGTATAGATAACATATAAAATAGATATAAAGTATAAATTATAAAGTCAAGCTTGGTCAATACTGTATTTATTCGATCAAACATTGATTATTTTCTCTCTGATTTATGGAATCATGTTATTTAGATGTTATGGAGAATTATCTGTTGCTGCTGGGCATGAGTTACTTGGTGTATAACATCCTGGGCAGCTGTTCATTTCTGTACCTCCATTTCTGAAATTTATAAAGATACATGTCTACTGTACTATTTAAACTCCATAACGCTTGAGAAAAGTTTCCTCATTCTTTTTAACAAATAATTCCATAATTGTGTACTCTGCATATCAGCTTTTGTAGAAAGGGTAAGTTATTTTTCTTCCTTTAGCATATGCATGATGTGTTGTAGCTCTAACTGTGTAAATGTGAATATGCAATCAATAGTTAGTGATGTACCCACAGCAAAAGCTACAAGAACACACATAGTATGGACAGTTCTCATCATTTTTTAAGGTGGGTACAATTCAGGCTGTTATCAAAGGCTTTTAGAATCCTTCCTTCTCCTCATCATTATAGCTTGGTTCATCTTCGCAATGGGAAGGCAAGGTTCTTAGAGACAACTTGGCAATGATTGTTCAGGATGTCTGCCAAGCTGTAACAAATGGATGGGCCTGCCACAGCCCACATTTTTCTTAATTTAAAAATCATATGAAGCTAGGTTTGCCAGCTGTCTGGTTTTGAACCAGACAGTCAGGTTTTTAAAGTTGCGGTCTGGTTTCAAGATACCTGCCCAGTTTTTAAATGTCTGGAAACTGGGCAGGCC
Organism: Xenopus petersii; assembly: GCA_038501925.1. Classification (NCBI taxonomy): domain Eukaryota; kingdom Metazoa; phylum Chordata; class Amphibia; order Anura; family Pipidae; genus Xenopus; species Xenopus petersii. Next base: position 38,940,823 of record CM076677.1, read on the forward strand.
TGTTGCCTGCTTCCAGAGTGATTTGGGAAATGACAGGCCTCCACATCATTGGACCACCCCTTCATGTTTCTGGTCTACCTCTGATGTCCCTAGTGCCGCTCCCCTGTCGGGATTCCAGGGTAAGTAAAGGTGGGTCCCTATATGAAGCTGAGCACTTGCTGTATTTGCAGCAACATTTTAGGGGCCAATTCACTAACTTCGAGTGAAGGATATGAAGATAAAAAACTTCGAATTTCAAAGGTGTTTTTGGGCTACTGTACTTCGACCATCGAATGGGCTACCTCGACCTTTGACTACGACTTCGAATCGAAGGATTCAAAGTAAAAATCGTTCGACTATTCGACCATTCGATAGTCGAAGTACTGTCACTTTAAAAAAAAAACTTCTACCCCCTAGTTCGCCATCTAAAAGGTACCGAAGTCAATGTTAGCCTATGGGGAAGGTCCCCATAGGCTTGCCTAACTTTTTTTGATCGAATGATATTCCTTCGATCGTTGGATTAAAATCCTTTGAATCGTTCGATTTGAAGGATTTTACCGTTCGATCAAAGGAATTATCGATCGAACTATCTGCGCTAAATCCTTCGACTTCGATATTCAAAGTCGAAGGATTTTAATTCCTAGTCTAATATCGAGGGTTAATTAACCCTCGATATTCGACCCTTAGTGAATCGGCCCCTTAGTGTTCCTTTAAAATAAAATGAAGATGTGTTTTACAATGTGGCCAAAGAGAATATACATTCATAAGCTCTACTCCAGAAGGATAGCATTTTGGCTTTTTGTTATAAAATTTTTATGGGGCACGATAGTGTTCCTTTCAGGAAAACACCACTTACAGTACATATACATTATATGTTCCATTTAGTCTACTGGCACTGGTATTATTTCTAATTATATAGAAATAACCCAGGGATGTCAAGTCCCTGAATAGTTTCTTTATGAAACAAGAAAGCTGTTTTATGTAGTATATAAGTATTTTCTGGAAAATCCTACATCTCTAATCACCCTGTACACTCACCACAAAAAAAAAAAAACAAAGACATTCAAACATCTAGAAACCTGTAAATATTCTCTTTCCTTTGTTGTGCAATTTTGATTTTAACTTAATAATTATTTATTTAGCAAAATCTGAAATTGAATTTCCTGCATACAAAAAGGGGGTTTATTTCACAGTCAGGCTGCCATAAAAAGGCTTTGATAAACATCACATGAAAGTTATGTGTGGTGTAAAGCAGGTGAATCAGTCCCAATGTACACACAATATATAGTCGCAAGTGTAAGCCATAGTTTGCCTTGGTCATGTTTTCTATTGGAAAAAGTTATGACATAACTAAGATGGTGATCAACAGGCATCTTGCATGAGAAGTCAGGTGGGGTATGTGTTATTTTATAACCTATTAAAACAAAAATAACTTTCATTTTTCAACGAGGCATTTTATAGTGACATATGTTACAGCATGGCTTAGTAACAATTGTTAATTGTTTCATTAGTGAATCCTTTTGCACGTGGGATAATATAGTCCACTGCATGTCCTTTGCCTCTATATTAAGCCACATAGGGTGCTTTTTGGTGCTTCTTCATTTACATCTTAAGGAAACAAATTGAGAACAGTAATGATTTAATATCACTTTAATTGACAAAAATTTCTGTTCTGGGTTTTATTTTTAAACATAATGCCCCAAGCAATGCTCTGAAGTACAACCCTCAAGACACTAAAAGCTTTGCTGACATTTTTGTTGCTTCAGTGTATATTTGTTTTTGGTAACCAGACTATAGCATAGCATAGGGGTCTATAGCATAATCCTACAATTAATTTGCTGGACTCATTACAATCGGTGAAGAGCTCCACCCATAAGACTTCTTCCCCCTCATTTTCTAACCTCCTCCTTTATATAAGCTTTTAAATCCTGCCTAACAAACAGGCATTCCCCTCTTCCTTTTCTATTGCCTCTGTCCCTCTGAAACAAAGTATAGCCACTATTAACTGTCCAGTCATGCGACTCATTGAGCTATTTTTCGACCACCCCGATCACATCAAATTTTCCCTCCAGTGCCATCACCTACAGCTCTCCCATTTTACCAGTCAGACTGCTTGCATTAACATAAATTTAATACTGATACCATATTGAACATATTACATGTGGTTCTCCCTGTTCTTAACATTACCCACAACAACATCTCCTTCCCCATTTTTCCTTATCTCATCTAATCTGTCTTCCACATATCATTTACTGAACCCTCTCCCCACACCTAGTTTAAAATCTCCTTCAACCCTCTAGCCATCTTCTCCCCCCAAAGCAGCTACATCATAATCATTGAGGTGAAGCTCATCCCTGGCAAATAGCCTGCAGCTGATTGAGAAATCAGCCCTGTTCACCAATAACTCAAAACCCTCCTCCCTACATCAATCTCTCAGCCACTCAATACTCTTGATAAGCTCTTGCTGTCCTCTTATCGTTGCCTGTGGCACAGGTAATATCTCTGAGAAAATTACCTTGGAAGTCCTCCTCACCCACAACTTTAAACCTAGTTTGTTTGAGGACTTCACCACCTCCTCTAACTTTGTCATTGATACTTATGTCATGTGTACCAAGACACAGGTCTTCCCCAGCCCCACCCAAAAGTAAAAAGCAGCCTCTTTTTCTCACATAAAAGCATCAGGTCATTCTTTGCCAAGACTACTTTAAAAGATTTTTACTGTGGCTGATTTGCCCCTTTTAGGGGTTATTTATTAAAACTTGTTTTTATTTCTCTAATTGAAAATTCAAGTTCTTTCAATTAAAAAACTAGAATTTTTAGAGATAAAAACTAGAATTTTTCAAGCTTTATTATAATCTGAAGCTGCTAAAAGTCAGAATCTGAAAATACTCTAAAACCTGTCAAATGTATGTAAAAGTCAATGGCAGCTATCCCTTTAACCATTTGAAGATGTTTTTAACCTTCAAGAGTTTTGGGCATTTCGGGGTATTTGATGCTGGTTTTCACTAGAAAACTGGATACATTGAAGGTATTCAAGGTTGTTTTTTTTAAGCCTCAAAAAAACTTAAAAATAAACTTGAAGAATTGGAGATATTCATAAAAACGCAATCCGATTTTTTTCTAGTTTGCTTATTAGTAAATTAGCCATATTTGTGTATGGGGGTTAGGTCAAGATTGTTCCTGCTAAATTATGAGAAATAAACACGTTTTAGTAAATAACCCCCCCCCCCAAATCTTGCATGCCTACATTTTGTTGTGAAGGTTTATCTGCACCCATAAATGTTGGTCCAGGGTGGTCATCTGCATTGACACATCTATTTCAATAAGCACAGGCCATTTCTTTATTGCCTGCCTTATTCTATTTTTATTATATAACTTCAACTGCTTAAGTCCAGTACTGACATCCTTGCACTAGGACTACTGGTACATAAAAGTGGTCCTGGATGCCAATGAAACAAACTTTAAAGAATAATTGAAACAAGGAAACAAACAATTAATGAATAATGGCAAATTATTCATTAGGTGTAAACAACTGCTAGTGCAGGTAGTTATAACTGAAGCATTCTGCATGCACTTCTTGTTATAAATTCACTGTGTGCATGCATTCATAATTTCTACTTCATTGTTCTTGGGCATATAGTTCCTTATTAATTGAGATAACCAGGGAAAGGAAATCTTCATGCAAACAGAAATAATTCTAGGGGACTTATTTACAATGACCTTCCAGGGATAGGCACAAAAACAAGTGCAAAGGCCATGCAGTGAGGGCTTCTGTCTATGTTTTCTTGCGCCTAACAATGTGACAGTTTCTCCACTAATGGTGAGGGTGGTAGAGGGTGCAGTTTTATACCCCTCTCTAACCATACATTAGAACAAGAGGTCCATTTTCATGATGCCCCATTTGTAATCATTTGTTTTACCATAAAAACAGTGTATTTTTAATATTGTTTAATAGAACACCAATGCTTCACCCACAAAACATCTAGCAAATAAAACTTACACACTCCCAGCTTAGCCCACAATATATTGGTGAATATTCTTCAGTATTACATTTAGGGAACAAGCGAATCTAATGGATCCATAATGATATTGCTATAACTGTTTATTAAATTAGAACAATTGGTTCACCTAGGAAAATGTCTTATCTTAATTCCACAGGGAAAAAAACAAGACAAATAGCCTGTCCTAAAGACTATAATGGGATTAAAAAGATATAAAATCTGGGAATACTACAGAACTCCCGTTTTGACCTTACACAAATATGCCCTTATTCTTATTTGGTCAACATTAGTTTCTTACTAAATATCACACATTATTTTTACGCACAAATATGTTTTATTTTATTTTGTTGATTGTTCTTTAACCTTATTGTCTTTTCGTTCTTGGAGACTACAAAGCCCACTGCATTATACCGAGCTGAGTATATAAGTGTTCTTACACTCAATTGTTTACTTGTGTATTCACATGTAGTGGCTTTTTAAGTTACTGGAGATAGTTTAGTCTATGTGATTTGTACCTATGGCTCTACAATGGACCCCCAACACAAGTGAGATGTAGTGCTGTGGGTGCACACACTACAAAGTCAGGAGACAGACAACCTTTACTTTATTTTTGGAATGTGAGGGGAATCCCTTACAGGCTCTGTAAGAACATACAAACCCCTTGCCTTTCCTGTAACTGAACCTAGGAACTCAACACTACAAGTAGCAAAACCAACCACCCTTACACTTTACAGACAGGCACATCCCTAGTAATATGGACACCTCAGTGGGTCCTTATGGGGACCTTGTGCTTATGTAACCCCTGCAGTTCACACAGTGTACACCAGATGGCACTGTGCCAGAGTATAAAAGGTTTAGGAACCATGTGCTCTGGGTCCATTGCTTTAGCCCAACCAAGCAGGCTGGAAGGGAATGGGTGGTGCTGACCCTAGGCGCCTTGGCCTTAGTAATTAGACAGCTCTAGGAGATTGCTCTAGGAGTGCTCTAGGAGCGATAGAGAGGTTAAATAGTTGAGCAGCTCAAGGCTCCACCGAGGAGATTAGAGGGATTAAGATCCCAGGGTATTACTGACCCAGAGTAAGGAACCAAGTGTTGAGATAGGGATGTCAGGAGTTCCCCTAGTCTAATACCCATCACATGCTGTCAACTTACTCTCTGCTGTATATTCCCTAGCCTGTGGGGTTTCAGCCTATACGTGCTGTGAGTATAAGCTTCCTTTATGCTGCTGTGTATGTTCTATACTCCATTGTGGATCAATGTGCTAAATGATCTATGTGCTCTTGTTCAATAAACACAGTTCTTTGTTCAACAGTTAAAGAACTACTGGCGCCCATCATTGTGCTATCGCACCCAGTTACAGTTATACTACACCCTGCCTCCACCGCGTTGCGAGGGCTTACCCCTGAGAAAGAGAGCTCATCTGTGATCTCAGCCCACAAAGGAAAATAGCTAAAACTGCCCTGACACAAGTCAGTTTACTATAGCGCTACAGTTGCATTAAGAATCTACCACTTTGGCTGTATGACTAGAGCTACTGTCATACTTTGATAATGTGCTGGAGAATGCTGGGAGTTGTAGCCATTCAATATTTGAATGGAACCGTGCTGTTCTTCAATGTTTATGTCCCCTTTAATTTCATAGAACTCTACATCTGATCATTGGCATTACTGTCTCCCGAAAGTTAGGCTTCTTAGTCTGCTTACAAATGAAAACATGTTTGTGGTGTCCAACCTGCTTATTTATAGTAGCTTCTGAGTTTAACACAATTTTGTTCCAGTGCATTTTGTAACCATGCATGACTACATTCTCTCAAACGCCTGCTGGCAGACTTGAGGGGTCATGTCCCTAAACTGAAATCAATATTTATAAGTCTTCATAAAAATCAGTGTTTGCTATTGGCTTTTAATCTCTCAAAACTCATTATTGCACTTTAGGGAGACATTTAAGAAGACTGGTACATTGGGCAATAATGTCCCTATAAACATTAAAGCTTGGACACACTGTGCTTTCAAGTGAGTTTGATTATTTGTTTGTTTTCTTTTCTTTATAACAAAATGATCCTCTTTCCACTTTCTCCTCAGCTCATCAGATCACCAATGTTGCTTTACTTAAAGCGATACAATCACTTTTCTATTTAAGTGCTGTAAGTGGTATCTTTCTTTTAAAATATCCAAAAAGTATCTAAATACTTAAGCTCTATATCTTGATACAAACTTGTGTTTTCCTTCTAGAAAAGATGTTATCTTGCCTAGAAAGTAGCTTAGCAGTCTGTAAACATTTCAGTTGAGTCTCTTCTATTAATATTCTCTTTCCAAAGACACTGGCAGGTCACATAATAAACTTAAAAGGTATGTAAAACCTTTCATAGAATAATTCACCAAGGTTATTTTCATATATAGATAACCGTACAAGCTAATCTCACACTATCAATCACCTGAAAAGAGGATATACTGCTGGTTAGTAGTTCTGCTTAGTGATGGGTGAATTTGTCCCGTTTCACCAAAAATTCACAGATTTACCTCAAAATTAGCGAAACGCAATAGGCGTCAAAATTATTTTTCAATCAATTTTGGTACCTACGACAATTTTTATATGCACACCTATTTTGTCCAAATGCATTAAAGTTAATGGGGGTCCCAATAGATTTGACGCACTACACGTTTTATGTGCGTGACTATTCTGACATGTGACAACATTTTTTTGCAATGGCGGATTTTTCGCTGATGAATTTTCACCACAGTTTCACAAACTTTTTCACTGGCAGCAAAACCTGGAAATATGCCGCAAATTTGTGCCTGGCAAATTTATTCGCTCTTCACTAGTTCTGTTCAGTGCTTCCAGCTCCAGTTGCAGCAATGAAGAACAGCAGACAAATGTGCACAGCTCAGGTGCGCTTCTCCTTTAATAATTCCCTTGCATTTATTGGGCCACTTGGGAAAAATGTTACTGTGCAATGTTGCTTCAATAATGCTAAGTTAATATTGATTGACTACTGCTAACAGCAGATTCAACCCTTGACATTATAGTTTACTAAAGGGCGAAGTGGCTAACGCTGGCGAAAATTCGCCACCGTGACGTCATTTCGGCACTTCACCGATTTACTAATGGCAGCTGGCGTAATTTCACCAAGGAGATAGACATTGGCTCAACTTCGCACTCTAACGTCAGACGAATTTTCGGTCTGGCGAAAGAGCATTACTACGCGAATTCACTAAGTTTTTGATTTTACTGACCGTTACCTCTATTGCCAGACTTGCCTTCACCACCTCAGACCAGGCGAAATGCAATAGAGTAGATAGGAGTTCCTCAAAATAAAAGTTGAAAAATTTTCTAAGTCCCAAAAAACGCTGGCGTTTTTCCTATTTAAAGGGTGATAGACTGAAAAAGGTACCCTCTTTCCCCCCCTACATTTGCTAACAAATGCCACCTAAACTATACTGTGGGCACATGTGTAGGGCATTATAACAACTTTATATAATTTTATTAAGGTTCCCTGGCCTTGTGTAGTGTAATGTATTTGCTGCAGCATATATGTCCATTGTACTTTAACTGCACACCGTATGCTAATTAGCCAACACTAGCGTAACTTCAAACTGCTGAGCATAATTTCGCCGGCGTAATTTCGCCAGCGTTTGGTACCCTGTGCGCAACTTTGGATCTTCGTGAATTAGCGTTGTCCAGGCGAATTTACGCCTGGCGAAGTGTTGGGATGTGTGCAAAGCCAGCGCTGGTGAATTTTCACTGGTTAGTGAATTTTTCCCAATGTGTTTGCAGTATTCCCATTAGTGATTTAATTTCATAAATGGTATTGTAAGCTTAACGGAGCAGGGACCTACATTCTACAGTGTCTCTTACCACATGGCACTTAATCTCTGTATATTTATACTTCTTTTTTTACAATTCTTGTCCTCTATGCGTACCATATATCCTAATAGGGCAGAAAGGGAAATTGAAACTAAGGTCATTGGCACACATACCCCCATATGTAATAAAAGGCACCATGTTTTCTCAGGAGCAGTAACGCAAAGGAACCAGAAAGATAGTTGCTTTTAAACAGTGACCGGCAAATGCTACCTATTGACTGGATGTTTTTGATATTTAGAATGGTAGCAAACTTTGATACCTTATTTTACATTTCATTTATATGTTTGCTCAGGTTGGGTGCGACAGGCACAGCATCTGTCCAGGGGCAAATGTTATTATGAAAACACTAAACTAAAATCACATAAATCTACAAGGTAGAGGAGCAGATCAGCCAGTGTTTTTATTCCAGTAGAGAAAATGTTGTGCCACTTTCCACAAGTCACATTGAATCTTGTTAGTCAAAATTAACCTGACTATACATACCCAGATATGGTTAGGCAGTTTTGCAAATGTTAACCATACTATACCTAATCATCTGGGCATTTATGGGAGGTTGCATTGGATCACAGTATCTGCTATTATATTTTACCATTATGTTTACATTAATAAATCTGACACACAAGGCTCAGCAAAGCATTTCTCTGCAGTTCCTTTTGTAAGCACCGTGTAGGCAATATATGGTACGGACATTAAAACCCCCACAATAAAGAAATCAGTCAACAAAAACGTAAAAACCTTGCTTAAATAGGATTCTATAGAAAATGGCATACCAATACTTTGGAGTTTTCTAGGTAATTGAAGGTTTGCAAGTAACTGGTCCTGTACCTGTACACAAATGTATTTTTATAACCGCAACTTCTTCCTAATCTAGATGATAACTGTAGGGCTAATATGGTACTTGTAGTCAGAATTCTCATTGCACTGTGCCTTGTCTGCCTACTCTGGGGAGCTAGGAAATGCAGTCACCACATTTTGTAGGTTTACTTTCCCTTGTTGGAAGGAACAGCAGCATTAAACAGGTTTCCTAAAGATGTTTAGTTTCTTGGCTTGTGAGGGTACAAAGGCTGATTCACAAAATACATTCAAGAACTAATTAAAACTATTTGCTTTAGGAACAAAAAAAGTCTGCAAGCTTATTGATCCAAATGGAAACCTGATTGCCTTTTTGCACAAAGGCATTTGTTTTAATGCTTTGTACTGTAGCTAGTTTGGCTTATGTGTCAGTTTTTTGACTGATTGATTGTTTTTCCATGGACTTTTTGATGGACCTGTGTCTTTTTCTACCTTAAGTGGCATTTAATGTTTTTCTATGAATAAAACCAATTTAGAGGTCTCCTGTTTAAAAAAAAGTATTATGGGAAGAAAACTCTTCATTGTGAGTTAAAAATGCTGACTTGTGCCTTAAACTGTCCTTTGCAACATAGGAAGTGTTGAATAAATGATCCCTGTTGTGTCTTTTTACATGACCTTTATTATAATTTTGCAAAACTTAATACATTTAAACTTCCTGGTTGTTTTATTACAGACACAAGAGTGTTCTCAAATAAGAATCACACTTACTAATTCTGTCAGCAATCTTGTTATCTCAGACAACTTCTGCACTTTACATATAAAAGTAATAATAGTAAAGTTATACTATAATTTTTTATTTTAGAAAACTGCCTCTTAATTATTATTACTACAGGCCTACTATTCAGGAAATTGTATCTTTGTGTTATTCAGAGTTTGCCTGGCACAGACTCTGAATTACTGTTGTCTGACTGGTTCAAGCTTCTATGAGTCAGACTGGGAAAACAGTTTGAGCTCTTCCAGCATTTTACTAAAACCTTATATTGCTCTTTCTGATGTTTCCATTTGTTGAAAAATATTGAAGTTAAGCTAAAAAAATGTTGACTATAACCTGCCTTTCAAGAATGACTAGTATTCTGAGAAAAAAGAGAGTAAGCAGCTCCTAAGGCCACACTTTCTGGATAAGATAGGATATATTGCTAATATAGTCAAAAGGACATTGAGACTTGGAGGTGAGAAATATTCACCATATCCTTCTGGAATATGAATAAAAACTGCACAGTAACCTCAATATTAGTAACCTTAGTATGGATGAATCTCATTGGAGAATCATTTAGCATCTCTAATTTTGTTTTGGATCCCTACTTTGGAAGGATTTATACTCCTTTTAGTTAACATCATAATTTCAAGCATCATATGTGAATATGGAACTAATCAAGCTAGTACTTGATAGTAACTACCCTGCATAAATCTAGTCTTGTGGCAAAACAGTCCTTTGTTTTTTTTTATAGATTTTAATAGACCTCAAGCATTCCATAAAATAAATCCCATACAATAACTGTATTTTTTTGTGTAAATAGTCTTTTACATTGGTATATGTCATTGTTCAGTATAATTAAATACATTAATTTGGATTAAAATAAGGCATTTTCCTTATTTGGAAAACAAGACAGGCAGTTTTGACTCGGGCAGCCCTTCTGAAAAATGGGCTGTTCGGGTAACAACTTGCAACCCTAATAAAGCAGCTGGGGGTAACATTTTCTGTTCAAACCACTGATGTGGACTGCTGCCTGAAGCTAACACTAATACTAACAGATTTGCACAAGTTGGCTGCCCACCAAGGAGTCAAATGAAGATAAGTTGGGAGAGGACAACATGCTCTTCCACTCGATAGATATCTAGTTTTTTAATTACCAAGCATTATATACAGTATGGACTATTAAACAGCCAACTCAGTCTGTAGGGCAGCTTTTATCAGCCTGGGTATGGTCAACTGTTACTCTGCCCCCAAGATGCTCATTCAAAATAAGTTTCCTAGGTTTCCTTGAAATTGTTTGAAACTTGAATTGGCTGCAGGAGAGCAGTGAGTCTTTAAAAAGTCAGCTGTGCTTACTTATGTAGGTCACATAGCCTATGTACTTGCAATTTAGAAAATTTACATTTATTTACTTGCTTATTCAGAGGATTCATGATATCTGCACATAGAGGAGAGGTCCATATATCACAGCTAGAGAAATGAACAATGAGGGTTTTCTACATGTTAATATAATTTAATGTAAAAATGAATTCCTTATTTAGCTAATGTACTCTTGCTGAAAATGAAATAAGCTTTATTTGCCTGTTATTTCTTTTGTCAACCGTAACATTCCCATGTGATAAAATGAAGCAACAACTCCCGCCACCCACATTTATATAATCAACATAGTGAAGGGATAATTAAGTTATTATTGAAATCATATCATATACTTAGAAATCCAAAATGTCATGGAAAGATAAATACTCTTCATGACACCCCTTTTGGTATTCAAGGCATATAGTAGAATGTTGACAAAATACTATTTTTATGGTCACATAATATATCTGTCAACTCTGGGGCTTTACAAGATTCATTTCTATGGCAGCAGTATATCTTCATAACACTGATTTAATGCTACCAAGAACAGTATGTGCATGGGAAAAGTACTCCGTATATAGGCAATACACATGTGTTATGGGTATAAGAAAGAGATCCTAAATTCAATCTACAATCATTTGAACACAAAGATCATTTGACAGCTGATGTTTGTATATGCTTGCAGGTATTTTATTCTTTTCAAAGCAGAAACCATGGGAAATTGTTCTGAAGCTTTCTTATAACACTCGCCAGTTCCTATCTGTAATATTCATCTATAGCAGTTTCTAAGGAAAAAACATCAACAGATCTGTTTCATCAACCACTGTTATTAAACATCAGCACTAATAACACATTGTTAATATGACTACCAGGATTTGAAAATTTAGGGTATTGAAAAGAAGTCTTCACTTTCCCTAAGGACTCATTAAGTTTGTATTTCCAATGCTTTATGTAATATTTTACCTAGATCTTATAAGTTAATTGCGTTATATAAAATTCCTTGAAACTATAATGGCAGAACATTGTATCATTTGGTACATACAAACAATTGCTTGGCATGTTTCATTCCTTCCATGGCCATAATCAAGGCATGAAATGCGTCAGGTGATTATCTATATCAACCTGTACAATGTTCTACCATTATGTTAGGAATAAGGCAATCTGTTTATCAGATCTGTATGAAAAGTTTGTTCTGTTTACATAATTTATGAAGATGTGTATTGTTGACGTTGAATGGCCCTGAAGAACTAAACATGGTTTATCCTGATTGAATGCCCGCATTAAGGTAAGTCTGGAAGGGTGTTTTACACCGATCCATTACCATGAATATACAGGTATAGGATTTCTTTCCAGAAACATATTACCTAGAAAACACTTAATATTGGGAGAGTCATCTCCTGTAAAGCCCATGTTAAGCAAATCATTCTTAAATTTAAAAATGATTCCCTTTTTTCTCTGCACTAATTTAACAGGACCTTGTTCTTGATCCTAAGAAGACCAAAGTCCCAAACATTCCAGAAAATACAGTAGATCCAATATCTGCTTTTAAAAAAAAGACAGTTTAAGAAATCATTCCTCATACAGCTTTCTGCAATTAGATACTCGACTAGTAGGTAACTAGTAAATTCTACATATATATTACTAAACCTTGAACAAACTTTGCAATTTATATATACTTGCATATCATTTTGATATTTCTGTTTTCAGCTTCAGATTTTCTACCACTTATAAATCATAAATAAATACAAATTTTAAACAGTTTTTCTATCGCAAAACCATTTATCAAGTGTTCGTTTTTAAAATAATTTCCCCTCAGGGACAACTTTGCTGCAAAGGATTTTCTAGGTATGTCGGTTGCTATAGCCACCAAAGCAAGGCACTCTTCACAAATACAAAATTGACTCAATATAAAATAAATCAGTGTTTGTTCAAACTGTTGTCATATTAGCAGGATTCTAATTTTTTTCAGAACTTCTAGGTTCAAAAAAAAAAAAGTTGATTTTAATGCACAGAACGGATTTATCATTTTTCTCGACTGAGACTGGATTTTTGTTGTTGTTGTTGTGTATGGTTGGAGTAAAATTGTCACATTCAGTTTAATTTGTATATGATCTTTTGATGTTTTATCCATGGCCATGTTGATTCTGTTGCCAAGGGCAACTACTTTTAACTTGCTTTATGCTGCTTTATGTTAGTATTTCCGATCTGTTCTCCTGATCTCTAGAGGGTTAGGGTAAGAAAAAGCATAAAAACAATCATTAATGTTTCTGTAAGGCAGTTTTTAAAACAAACAGGGTAAAATATTTTATAATCAGTAGATTCATCTGTTTATTTTATCATATAGAGTTTGAAATATAGGGATGTAGCGAACTGCCGTTAATGTGTTCGCGAACACCGGCAAAAAAGCGAACAGTTCGCGAACTTCGAACGCTCGATAAAATCGTTCGATCGAACGATCGAAGGATTTTATTCGTACGATCGAAGGATTTTCGTTCGAATCGAACGATCGAAGCTATTCGATCGAATGATTTTAATTCAATCGAATGCTTATAATCGTTCGAACGAATGGAAATCGTTCGATTTTAGCGATCGAATGGTCGAATGGTCGAACGAAATTTTACTTCGAATCGAACGCGAACACCAATTGGCGAACGTCGCGCGACGTTCGCGAACATTCGGCGGACGCGAACAGTCGAAGTTCGCGCGAACTAGTTCGCCGGCGAACAGTTCGCTACATCCCTATTGAAATATTTCCATCCCTGAAGTGATTTCACCCCCCTCTAGGCATTACTAGCCAGAGAGCCAAAGAATAATCACTTTAGTTGCATACAATTCCCTTAACATTCTTACAAAGAGAATTAAAACTGGCTACTTCAGACTCTGTTGTGGCTTTAAAAACAATAAAAAAATACATTGTATGTTGCATTGTGCAATTTTTAAAAGATATTTATCAAAATATATAATATTAATAAAAATGTACAAAATAAAACATCCTTTTGGGGAAAATTATTAAAGGGTGAATTTTCACCTCAGAAGGCTCTGCCACACTTCGCGCCACTTCTTCAAACGTCAATTGGCAGCGCATACGCTTATTCATCAAAAGTTACATCTCAACAGATGTCTCGCAACCGAAAAATTGTCAGCGCGAGCATTACATAGCGAACTTTCATTAGTGTTAATTTTTTGCCTAGCAAAACTTTGTTAACACACTTACGCTTAGGTCAGTTTTGAATAGGATGGGGACATATAGGTCATATATATGTCTTTATTAATCTATGTTAGTTGCTTAAAGTGGCCACTTATTATTAAACCATGTCCAAGGAGGCAAAATAAAGACAAATTCATTGTCCTAGACATGAACACACCCTAAAACAAATGTGGTATGAACCTCAAATGGTTTAAAAATCTATATTAAAATATATACATTTAACAATTACAACTTTTAATGGTTTAAAAATCTATATTAAAATATATATATTTAACGGTTACAACTTTTAAACACAATCCCACTTTAAAATATGAAAAGGCTAGCATTTTTCATGACTTTTCAGCAAGCAGGATATGATGTCCCTGACATAAGATTGAGGAGGCTGTAGCTTCATCTTCAAGGGATAACATAATGGAAAATTCTTTAGTGAATTTGCGGAGTAACAATCTTTCACCTTGCAAAAGGGTGCAAGACTCATTAGTGCTTATATATTTAGCAAGTGAATTGTCCTCTACACTTGTTGGTAAATTGCCGATGTCCCTGCAAATTTTCTTTTTTGCGAATTTTCGCTAGCGACGGCCAATTCACCCTTTCATAAATTTGCCCATTTGTTTATAAACAAGAGCAAACCTTTGTCTGAGAGCTGTACGAGGTTTCTTCATAAAAGCCACAATAGCTGTAGAAGTTAGGTAGATGCTTATTCGGCTATGAGGAAACACTGATATTTGTGGCAGGATGGGCAGGGTCATGGATTATTGAATCTTTGTATATTTACTGTCTGGAATCTTGACTAGGTATAGCAGGTAAAGCAAGCAATATTTATTACTAGCCACCCCTTCCCAAAATCAAAGGTTTTTAGACTCTGTGGGTTCACAGAAAACATATCATGAGTTCCCATTTAACAAGATTATTGATACAGTATATAAAAGCATTGTACATTGTTACTGATATATAAAAACAATACTTCTCTATCAGGAGTGTCCAGCATCAAATTGACATTCATTCCATATCTCACCCAAAAAGGCCTTCATGCTTGGCATCCCCCCCCCCCCCAGTTTATGAACCTCTGCTCTGATAATGCCAGCTTTTCCCCTGCCATCATTATAATTCCATTCTTCTGTACATGATTCATTGCAGGGTAGTTATACCTATAACATAATTCTTCTAAATGTTAAGTTGATTCAGTTGAAGCAAATCAATATTAAGATCAGCAGGAATACTGACCCTAGAACTAAAGGCTCTTTGGAAGGTCTTTGACAACTTTTAAATAAAGCCTTCATATTGGCTTAAGGAAAAAGACAGGCAGCTAAGCTAATATGCCTCAATACTTCACAATGGCCCCCTGCTCAGGCACAAACAGAAAGATTTTTGTGAAATTTCATAAAATATTGCAGCAGTTGTGATAGCATATTAGGTGTGAGAATCCCTGGTGGTCTAGCGGTGGTGTGACGGGGACGCCCACCGGGTCCTTCTCCTTTGCATGCAGGTTAAAAATGACACACGTGCTTCAGCGCTTCCGGGTTGGACGCGGGCAGCAGATTACGTCAAATTGAAATATTTAAAGGACCTGTGGCTACTGACTCATTGATCAACGTAGGTCTATTTTGGCAGTTCTTGTGTGCAATTTTTAGTTCGACCTTGCCGGCCCCTGTTCTTGTCTTGTCTGCTGTCAGTCCTGACTCTTGCCTGTACTTTGACCAGGAATATTTTTCATGCTTGTGTTCCTTCCCAACTATGTTTTCATCTGAATGTTGCTCAAGGCTTTTATATCAAAGGTTTTAGGACTCACCCTGATGGTCTAGTGGGCCGGTGGGGATGCCTGCCGCAGTGATCCTTCCTCCTTGGTGCCTGGTTCTCCTATGGCACATGTGGCACGCACTTCCGGGATTTACTCACTGAAGCACCATGAAGTTATCAAGTTTTGGTGCTAAGTTTGAATTTTTAAACAAGCTTTTGGCTAAAAATCATTACCTGTTGTTAGGTCAAATATGATTAGTTCCTGGATCTGCTTTTGTCTGTATCTTCTCTGGTTTTGATCCCTGCCTGTCTGACTTTGCTAAACTCTGCCTATTTTGACCCCTGCCTGCCTGACTATTCTTGAACTCTGCCTGTACTGACCCAGCCTATCTGTCCTTGCTTGAACTCCGCCTGTACAGACCTTGGCCTGTCTGACCTTGCTTAAACTCCACCTGTACCGACGACCACTGCCTGTCCGACCTTGCTTGAACTCTGCTTGTACCGACCACGGCCTGCCTGACCCCTCTATCTTGTCTAATCCTTGTGAGGGTGGTGTTGCCTTCCATCCTAAATACTTAGGTAACGATCATGCCCCTTTGCTTGTCCAGAACACTTGCTTTGCTCCTCTCAAATTAAGACCTGGCGGCATCTGAGTAGCTGAGATCTCCTCCCAAAGCCAAAGGTGGCTGCTAAAGGCAGAAGATTGAGCCGTGACTGGGAACCTAGCACTTGTTTTGAACTTAGGGAGCCATTCATCATAAAAGGTATGCAAAAGTCACTTCTGCTACATACAACATCTGTGTCAACTTTGATAATTAGATGGTCCATCTATCAAAGTTTCAGAAATAGAAGACACATAAGGTAACTGGGTTTATAAATAAAAGTAATATTTAACTCAATCAGCATCAACATAGCATGACCCTAGATTGATCCCAAAACAGGAACAAAGGGAATATATCTACCAGGGTGACCTATTCTTTTGGCCATTAAAGAGGACCTGTCACCTTGAGACGTGAGTAATATATAGCTTTCCCTCCTTAGTTAAACCCTTTAGTCAGCTGTTTTTGTCTATATCTGAAACGAATTAGAAAATATCCTACATGTAAAAAGTGTTTCATAGGCGCTGCCATCTTGAAACAGGACCCCTTTGTTTTCTGTGTGTGGGCTGAGCCAAACTGCCAAATCTCATGCATGCTTAAGGTGGCCATACACGGATAGATCCGCTCGTTTGGCGATGTCGCCAAACGAGCGGATCTCCCTCCGATATGCCCACCTTGAGGTGGGCAATATCGGGCAGATCCGATCGTGGGCCCTAGGGCCCAACGATCGGATCCTACCATTCACAAACGGCCGGTCGGATCGCGGGACCGCATCAACGAACAGATGCGGCCGCGATCCGACGGGGTTTTTAAACCCATCCGATCGAGATCTGGCCGACTTTCGGCCAGATCTTGATCGGGGAAGCCCATCGGGGGCCCCCATACACGGTCTGTCGGCAGCTTTTATCGGCCCGTGTATGGCCACCTTTAGTCATCTGTGATAGACATGTTCTGCACCACTCATGTCACACCAGGACTTGATATTCTATTAGGATTGTTTGAAACACATTCTGTATTAGCACATTGTGTGGCTAAAACCTACTAAGAATGTGCAGTCCTTGGGGCTCATTTATAAACACTGGGCAAATCTGCACCTGGGCAGTAACCAATTAAATGTTTGATTTCATCATTCAATCTGCAGCTGCCTGTAAAAAGCCAGTCACAGTTGCTATGGGTTACTGCCCAGGTGCAAATAGGATTAATTATATCTTAGTTGGGATCAAGTACAAGCGACTGTTTTATTATTACACAGAAAAGGGAAATATTTTTTTAAAAATTTGGATAAAATGGAGTATATGGGAGATGGCCATTTCGTAATTCTGAGCTTTCTGGATAACGGGTTTCTGGAGAAGGGATCCCATACCTGTACTACTAACCTTTTTTTTTCCCTGTTCTGCTTTTCTTTCTCTTTTATTTTCTTATACATCAGTTTGTGATCCTGCTCCTCTACTATTTCTCTGTTTGTGTTTCTTTCTTCCACCATTTCTTAACTTTTTAACATATTGTTCTACCTCTTGCTGTTCTTTTGCTAGCAGCCTGGCACCCCACTTTTCTGTTTTTAAATTTTTGCCTGACAGCCTGGGGTTTTCTTTTACTATGTTCTTAAAATACTTTGCTACTTTTCTTTCCTGTATTTATCCTCTTTTCACAGCCATGAAATAAATATACACATACTTTACTATCCTAATCTTACCCCTGGAAATATAAATCTTTCCCCATAACCATCATCAGTGTGATCCCATTCTGCCACAGCACTCCCACTTTTGTTTAAATAAACAGAGGCATACACATCGTTTCCCACTCCCAGCATAAATCTTGTCTCAGCATAAAATAAAGGGCTTAACTTTGTCCTGGGAGGCATAAAGCTTGTCTCAGCATAAATCCGAACTTTATCTGTCTCAGTGCCCCGTGAATAACTTCTTTACAGAGCAGCCGGTAACAGTGCGCACATAGTGGGAGGATCGTCCAACTTCGGCGTCTGTATTTCTTATCTTGCGCATGCCCTGTATTGCTGTATACGTCTCCCAATACAGCGCATGCGCAAGATAAGAAGTACAGACGCCCAAGTTGGACAATCCTCCTACTATGTGCGCACTGTTACCGGCTGCTCTGTAAAGAAGTTATTCACGGGGCACTGAGACAGATAAAGTTCGGATTTATGCTGAGACAAGATTAAGCCTTTTATTTTTTAACAGTCCCTCCATCCACCGCTCTGCCTGCTCTGGAGTCGCAAAAAAAAAAAAGCTCCTGTATTCTGAACAGTAGCATCCCGCCTGACGGGATGCTATTTAGTAAAAAAAAAGTATCCCACATCCCGCCCCAATTCCAGCACTGCTTACCCCTTCTTCCTCGCTTCAAGCCATAACACTGAGGTGAAATCTCACGAGATTTTGATTCAGCATATTTTTCCCATGAGGCTTTGCACACCGACTTTCAGAAAGTCGGGGCTTGTGGAGTCTCGTGCACATTTTTGAACCTCTGTATTAGTTACATTTATTTAAAAAAAAGAGAAGCTATGTGATTACTATTAACTCTTTATTTACAGTTCTACTATAAGTAAAAAAGTGACAGGTTTCCTTTAACATATGCCAGTTTCTATAACATCATCTTGTGACCTCCTCACTACACTCCTTACACTAATTCTGTATACATTAGAAAGCAGAGTGGTAGCCTAAATTGAAGTTCTGTATCCAAAACCCAGAACAAACCCCAAGGTCCCGGTCACGGCTCACTGTTCTGCCTCCTTTGAAAGGAGCCCTCCGCTACTCGGATGCCACCAGGTCTTAATGTGAGAGGACTAAGGAGAGAATTCTGGGCGAGCAAGGGAACCATATGTGCAACAGGAACAGAGAATGGGAGCGTGATCAAAAGACAGGCTGAGTCAATACCCTCAAGAGACGGGAGCGTAGCTGAGGTTACATGCCCAGTCAGAATACCAAATCAGGCAGTGCAGTACAAAATCGAGAGACAGGATCAAAGTCGAGATCACAGGCGTCGGAATACCAAAGTAGCGGGTTCAAGTCAGGATATGGGAGAATGAGTGGTCCAAAATAAGTTCTGTGATTGGCCAACTGGTATCCCCTATGTTGGCTGGTGGCATACAGGGGGTTCTGTTTGGCAGTATCTCTGGTTTTTATGCAACCAAAACTTGCCTCCAAGCCAAGAATTAAAAAATAAGCACCTACTGGCTTGGAGCCAAATTTTGGTTGCATGAAAAACAGACGTACTGCCAAGAATTGGGGTGCAGGAAAAAAGTACAAGTATCAGTTTAACAGGACCGCATGAACAAACATACAATAATTTATACAATAAGTTATCTTTTGTCATTTATTGGTTCAAAAGATTACATCGTGACACAAAATGAAAGTGTTTAATCTCTAATAAATAATGTGGATCAATAATCCTTGATTTTTTTCCCACACATAAAGGTTTAAGATTTTAATAAAAAGTATAAGGAAAAAATAATTAGGAAATTCTTTGAAAATGTAATCAAACTATTGTTTTACCTCTTATGAGAATACAGCTAACTGAAATGTCATAACCATTTCTTTTAGTTAAAGGGGTAGTTTATCTTAAAGTTCACTTTTAGGGGCCTATTAATTGTGTTATGTAAAAAAAAAAAGCCAAATAAAACTAATAAAAAAAGCTGTGTAAAATAAATGGTGAATTTATCAAGGTCGTCATTATTTTACACTGCTTCAGACCTTTGTAAGTAAGTTCTAGCAGAAGTCGCTCTAAGAAAAATGGTGTAAAATATTATGCCCTTTTTTAGCGCTGTGCAGCCTGATGTAAATTTTTACACTGCATAATAAAGCAACTTCTTTAAGAACGTCCAATTCTTAGCCACTTTACAATTGTTCCTCATATGTCATAGAGTCTGAATTATTTGCCTTCCTCTTCTTCCACTTTCCAACTTCCAAATGGGAGTCAATTGACCCCAGTAGACAAAAAGCGATTGCTGTGAGGCTACAAGGTTATTGTATGTATGTCCTCTCATATTCATCTTCCTGACTAGAGTTACCACCAGTAACCTGGACACCTCGGTTTTCAGAAGGGCTGCCCAGGTCAAGACAGTCTGCCCGGTTTTCCAAAAAAAGGTAAACTGGGCTGGATCTCCCCTGATTGACATGGCAATCAGCCAATTGCTGATCACCACATCATAGCCCCACCCATGTGACATAACACTCCCCACCCTCGATGACCCGCCCCTGTGATGCCATTGCCCCCACCTGGATCGTGAGCCACACAAAGGTGGCAACCAGATAAATAAAATAAATAAATATCTAATATGTTCCTGTATTTATAGTACTGGCTAAAATACTGATAGATATGTAACACTGATATCAACAGGTAGCACCTCCATTATTCATTCGTTCATTCATTTATTCATTCAGTGGTACAACTGTGACAGCAAAACTACTAAGTGCATTAATAGTTAATGATTCATGGATTCACCATTATCCCTGAAATGAATGGCGCTTCCAACTGAAAGGCACAGACTGCAAACCTGAGAGTCTACAATAGGAGCAGTCGATCAGGAGGTAATGATTTATCAGTACACTGTATACCAGTAAAGGCAACTGTAAGTGCATAAAAAGATCAATTTTGTTTTACTTGAAGGAGTTCTCCACCCGCAAACAAATTATTTACATAATGTAAAAATGTTCAAAGCAAATAAGCAGCATTCCAATATGAATGAATTCAATATTTTCAGTGGTTTTAAAGTTATTTTCCTGCTATTGCTCGACTACTCTGCTTGTTTACAGGTACCAATGAAAACATGAAGCAGGTGTCAGCTCCAGTTACCGCAATGTCAGGAAGGTGTATGGCCAATATGCCTTACATTACTATTGCCTTCCACCAGTAGCAGCTAGTGATGGGCGAATTTATCCACCAGGCGCAAATTCACTGTGAATTTGCGCGATTCGCCGCCAGTGAATAAATTCGCGAAACGCCTGCGAAAATTCGGCTGAAAAAATTTGCCGGCGTCAAAAAAATTTTCCGCCAAAACGGACGGCGTCAAAAACGTGCGCTGCCATCAAAAACGAGACGCTGGGCCCATCACTAGTAGCAGCCACCTTTCCCATTGGGGTGAAAACCATCTGGTCTTAAAATGCTACTTGGTATATGAATTGTCAGACTCCTCCCCAAGAGCTCCCCTGACTTCAGTTTAATGCTTCAGTTTAATCATTGTATACAAATGCCAAACTTAAGATAGGGGCTGCCAGTTTAATTATACAATTAACCTCTTGGGAGATTAAACTTTTAAGTTTTCATTTTTACACAAGTGCTCACCAAGTGTTGGATGTGGTACGGGTGTCACTGCCCTAAACCCGTCGCTAACTTAAATGTATTCTTTCAAATCCGGTGCACTCACCGTTCTCCATTGATGCCCCGGGTGCTGCGCCCGAACTTGTATCTTAGGGAGAAAATGTTTCTTTGCAGAGCTGCTTTAGGCACACACTCCAGAGACTCTGCGAACATGGTGTAAGATCAAAAACCAGTAATCTTTATTCCACAGATAACACCTTACACATTTTGTATGTTTCCACACATAGTCAAAATTATAATTTTAGGCATCACTTTCCCAACAGTTGGATATCAGATTCCCACTAAACCCAAAACTTTATTCAACCTCACAATCCCCTACCCAAGTGTCCAAAGATATGACAGTCACTTGGGATAGAAATGCAGTTGGTAAAGTTGCTACTCAGAGAGTAGTTAGAGGTAGAAGGGTTATAGTGGGGGCTCAGCAGTCCTTTTTCTCATGAAACCCAACTTATACACAAAGGTCTTGGACAATGTCCATAAGTCCAGCAAAAATGGGAAAATGATGAACTAGAAACAACTGAAGAAGGCCCAAAACTTGAGGCAACAATCTAGAAGGATTTTCTTTTGAAGCAGGCCCAAATAAACGGGCATCAATCTAGATGAATGAAGTCTGGATGTAAATTAACAACATTTACAACAGGAACCATGGAGAAATCAGGCTCTCAAGCACGAGTCCCTTGACTTGAAAAAACTTACAGGAACCCATGTGCTCAGGGAGGAAAACTTCACACCCCCCTAGGGGATGTGATGCTCCCTTCCAAGGCAGGACTTCGCCACGGTATCTTTGTAGGACAAGTAGTAATTGGGGTGTGGCTTCTCCACACGACCCCCATGGGAAACTTGTTCCATTAAGCTAAAATGCCGATCATCATGGAATTTCCCACAGCTTTTTACAAAATAACACAGTGCGGCCATACCACCATTCATGGACCACATTGCTTAAGAAAGAAAGATTGCGCTCCATCTTTGAAGCATTTTTCTGGAACAGTCCTCTTGATCCAATCCTCTCCTTTCTAATCATCTCTCCATACACCCATTCATCGAGGTGCTTTTCCACGTCATCATAGACGAATTCTGGGGCGTAAGGCATGTAGTAGCCCCATTGGTCAAACACGCAAATGTTGATAATCCTCTGGATTCTTGACACTGTACGCTGTATTTGAGGATCAGCACGGCCAGGGGAAACCCAAAAGGAGGTATCAATGGCAGGGTTCCCTGCAGGCGGCATGGGCTTCTCAAAGAATGATACTAATTCCTCCTTACAGGATGGAGATGATGAAGGTACCGGTCCAAAGTCCATTTCCCCCCAATCTGGGTCAGGAGAATGTAGAGACTCAATGCTGTTCCCTTCAGAGGAGCAGGAGGCAGAGGTGACAACACCGGTAAGTGTGGTAGGTGGCTTCTCCCCAAATATATTGGGAGGGCCGCGTCCGCGACCCCTTCCACGTGTAGCAGATTTCTTGATGGAAGGTTCCACCTCCAGACCCTCCATGGAATCTGTGACTTCCTTTAACTCTTCTCCTTTAGGCTCGGCAGAGATAGAAGAGGAAGGTGGTGGTACGGAAGAAACTGTAGCACCCAAAGGCTGTATAGTAGCTGTGCCAGCAGTAATTTCTGATTTAGATGAAGTCGCAGCCGTCGTGAGACAGGCAGAATAGCAGAAAATGGTGAGGCCAATATAATGGGCCCTGAGGATTCCTCCATTTTTAAGAAGGGCCCCATCCAGCAGCTTCGCCCACACATTTGGCATGAGGGAGTCAGCCTCTTAAATGCAGCGCCACATTCTGCCCCAAACTCCCCGCAATATGGCACCATTATGGTACAGCCAGGGCTAAGGAAATCTTCTCCAAAAGTGCCCCTCCAGACATACCTGTTTGGTGCGGGGGCTGGTATGCTTGGGTGAAATGAGAAGGTGATCTGTCCTTCCCGGGCCTCTGAGTCAGGCCATCCATCCCAGCCTTGATCTGCCATCCTTGTTTGGGACACGGTGTAATGCTGTGGAAATTGCTGAACAGCGTGTACCTGCAGCCGCAGGACAGATATAATATGCTGGGAATCTGGATATAATGGGTGACTTTGATTCCAGGGATCCGCAATGAAAAGCGGTATGCTATCACAACTATCACTTTTGTGGTGGAAGGCAAAAAGGCAAGTTCCCTTAGCAGCTGCTAAGGGTGTAGGCCTGTGAAGAGTTGGGAGCTCACAGAGATGCGTCCGTCCTCTAGGAAGTCTTCCACAAAATGGCGGCGGTGAGGTGTACATCCGGGAACCGCCTAGTCCAAGCGCGCCAAATTTATCTGCGCAGGGACAAAATGGCGCCTGCGAAATCTCGTGAGGCAAGAAGGCGCCAACGGAAATTCACAGTGCCAAAAACGCCAGCAGATATGCGCCTGGCGAGGATTTTAGTGGCGCAGGCGAAAAAGGAGAAACGGGAAGAACCTCCAAGCCCCAACCCACGGCCTTACTATGTGCACACTGAAAATAGCAACTGCATGCAGGACTGCCTTTTTCCTATTGGGTCCGGCAGCCTGTCAGCAAAA
Organism: Xenopus petersii; assembly: GCA_038501925.1. Lineage (NCBI taxonomy): Eukaryota > Metazoa > Chordata > Amphibia > Anura > Pipidae > Xenopus > Xenopus petersii. The sequence continues at coordinate 38,964,984 of CM076677.1, forward strand.
ATTAAAGGGACAGTGTATAATTTATTGAAAATGCAAAAGACAAATTATAGCCTGGATTAAGGGGCGGGCCCCACGTTGGGCGCCAAAATGTAACGCTTTCTTGGGCTATCCTGCCAATTAGGAATTAAAATGTCCAGCTAGTGTAGGAGCATGGGCTACACTGTGAAACAACACTCAGGGCAGAGCCTTCGCTAAATGGAAGCTTCCCCTTTAAGATGGTGTAAAACTACAACCCACAGGCTAATTAGTGTTAAAGATAGATAAATTGGACGCCAGGAGGTTCTTAAATAGTGAAACAAGTGAGATGGTTTATTGGCACACAAATATGCAAAGGCAATTGACCACAGGTTTACTCATGCAGGAGCTGTAGCAGGACTTAGCATATCACAGAGGAGAAAGGATAGCATAATGATGATGCAGCATGCAATGATGTCACTCCCATAGTCAAATAGTAGGCAGAATATCTCACTCTCAAAGACCAGTCACCAGTGTGAAACAGGATCAATCAAGTAGGGGTCAGTAGGGTTCAGGCAGTGCTCTGCTAAACTGAATTCCCTATCACTGAGTTCCTTACACTAAAGGCAAACTTAGAAGCCTTTGGGAGGCTACTCCCTGCTATTCTCCTTGATGGAGCACACAACTTCAGCACTAAAGGTACAGGTCCCTTTGGGGTAAATGACTTTACTGGGGCCTTGGTGATCCCAGGCTCAATGGGAAACACCTAGCAGCACAAACACCAGGAGCCAAAGAGGAAGTGGCCACTCCCTGCACAACACTATATAGCAGTGTGGCAGGGGAGTGGTATTGTACCCTTTGGCCTATAGCTATAACTGTTACAAAAACAGGTCATAAAGGCTTTTGCCCAATAAACAACAGCTATAGAGAAAGATACAAGAAAGGTAGGGGATTAACTCTATAGGAGGCTTATAGATCCTATAGGTCCCTACATGTATATAAATATAAACGTATAAATATGCTTACATAATAGATACAAATATGTAGATAAATAAGGCAATGTAGAGTAAGCTTCATATGAATATTTGTAGTTAGTTTCAGGGTCAGCATACTGTATATTCTAAGCAAAAAAAAAAAATCTAAATAAAAGCTTAAAGTTGGATAACTACGTTTACATGCAATCTGACAAGCAAATTAACTGTCTTTTTAAGCAAACATAATTAGGAGCATACATTAAGCTGGAACATGAAGCATAAACATATATCATAGTATATTTGCATTCCCAGGATTCTTAAATGCCTAACAGGGTTCAATAAGTTATTGCTTCATGCACCAACTTGATGACTGGGCATAATACGTTTACAAATACAACCAAATAATTTGATGAGATACTTAGGGGCACATTTACTAAGGGACGAATTTCGAGGGTTAATTAACCCTCGACATTCGACCCTTGAAGTAAAATCCTTTGAAGGATTTACCGCAAACACTTTGATCGAACAATTGAAGGAAAAATCATTCGATCAAAAGATTAAATCCTTCGAATCGAACGATTCGAAGGATTTTAATCCATCGATCTAAGGATATTCCTTCGATCAAAAAAAGCGTAGAAACCTTATGGTGAAGGTCCCCATAGGTTAACATTGATGCTTGGTAGGTTTAAAGTGGCAAAGTAGGTAGTCAAAGTTTTTTTTAAAGAGACAGTACTTCGACTATCGAATGGTTGAATAGTCAAACGATTTTTAGTTTGAATCGTTCGAATCAAAGTCGTAGTAGAAGGTCGGAGTAGCCTATTCGATGGTCGAAGTACCCAAAAAAAAAGTAAATGTGCCCCTTGGTATTTGGCTGAAGGAATCTATAGTCTTTCAGTTGTTGTATTCTGCACAATAAAAATTCCAGCACTATGCAGCCTCCAGTTCATTTACAAGACTTAAGGTGACCATACATTTATACAATTATTAAATTAAAATCAATGTATATTTTATATACTAAAAAATACATGATTTTATATTGGTGGTTATTAAGCATTTTATGTGCATTCTGTTTTGCTTTTGTATAGCAGACTGCTAGGTAGCTAGTGATAGCCTCAAGTGCATAGAATTGGGGTAGAGGAACCTATCCTAAATTGTTCCAAGCAGTGTGTACCAGGGTGTAAGAGACTTCTGTTGGATTTGTGATTAATAAATAAAGATTATTCTGCTACTGAAATGTATTTATTGCAGTATTTCTAACCTGCTATTTAATTAGTAGTTAAGAACCTCTCGGATATACTGTATTCTGTGCTGTCATATCTATCTACAGTAAGTAAGCAGTGCAAAGATAATATATACCATCCGCTCTTATTACTATGTGAGGGCTCGCTCTGGGGCTGAAGAGAGCATTGACGAACAGGTTGGCGTTTTATAAACATTTGTTTTTATTAATAATATTAATAATAATACTAATGAGAATTTGGAGCCCCCTATTCCTATTATATAACATAAATAATTTAAATTTCAACCCACTGTATTATATTGTATTTATGTATATACTGTACCGTCACAAATGATCACATTTCTTTAGAAGGCAGAAACAAAAGCAAGGGCAGGGCTTTTATAAATCAACAGTGAGACTAAATCCGTAAGTGTTGGATGTTTAAACAAACAGTTGGTAAGAGGTCCCTGCCCTGAGCTTATGTTTGTGCACAATCAAACCAAATACGCACATTTATGCAAAAATAACTTAGTTAAAAATTTACATTTTCCCAAATATATGTAATATATGATGGCGTTTTATGATCATATATATTGGCAATGCTTTGTACTATAAGATAAGTATGGCTGGCAGTGCTCACTTATGAATAGATACTATATATATTAATTGCACGGTAATATTGTATGGTACATTTGTAATAATTTGTCTTCATTTATACAGATTCTAATTGTATGTTCATTTCCCCACAATTCTTTGCTCTGTTTCCCTGGTTACTCCACTGCGCTGTCAATAAAAAAAACTTTTATAAATTTACCTTGCACGGTTATAGACCTTTATTCATGCAAGAGAGCACCATACTGCCACCCAGTGGAAAAATCCATTTACATTTAGTGAATTTTAGCTTAATTATTATGCAGAAAATACTAAACCAATGTTTAAATCGCTGTGCATGTTGCAAAGCATTTTTCTGCTCTGTAATTTAGCTATATGACCCTAAACCTGTCACTATATTATTTTATTCACACTTGGTTGTAATAGCTTTTAGTTTTTGACAGATTGAAATTAATCCTGCTTCTGTATGAAAAGTAGTCAATCAAGGGTTAAAACCTTGAAATAATTGCCTTCAGAGGCGGGTTTTTTATAGAATGGAAACTGAAGAAACAAAGCAAGTGGGACGCCACATCCTCTGGCTCGTGATTCTTGATTCTGTCATGGTGTTGAGAGATTGGCGAATATGGAGTCACTCTTCAAAATTTTGGTTTTCTGAAAACTATAGGTCTTATGGGTTTGACAGAAGTTGTAAGAAAGATTTTGGATGGGTAATAAGTGATAAAATAGTTGAATATACAGGTTTCTGGATAAGGGATCTTTCTGTAATTTGGATCTTCATGTCTTAAGTTTACTAGAAAATCATGTAAACATGAAATAAACCCAGTAGGCTGGTTTTGCTTCCAATAAGGATTAATTATATCTTAGTTGGGATCAAGTGCAAGCTTCTGTTTTATATTACTGAGAAAAAGGAAATCATTTTTAAAAATTTGGATTATTTGGATAAAATGGAGTCTATGGAGATGGCCATTCTGTAATCTGGAGCCTCCTGGATGGGTTTCCGGGTAACGGATCCTATACCTGTATTAAAAAAAATTACAATAATGTGAGTTTGTGCTAATATGGTTTTTATGCATAATAGACTTAGGGGCAAATTCATCAAGGGTCGAATTTCGAGGGGTTAAATCCCTCGAAATTCGACTGGGGAATAGAATCGAATAGAATTGAAAAGGCAATTCGGGCGAATTTACGCGCTGGCGAATAGTCGAATTGGCGACTATTCGCCAGGCGAATAGGCGCTCGATCGAATATTCGCTCGAAGGATTTTCATTCGATCGAATGCCTTTTTATTCAATCAAAAACTTGGAAAACAAGCCTATAGGACTTTCCCATAGGCTTTTTAAAGCAATTTGGTAGGTTTTAGGTGGCGAAGTAGGCAGTCGAAGTATTTTTAAAAGAGACAGTACTTCGACTATCGAATGGGCGAATAGTCGCAGCGTTTTTTCGCTCGATCTATTCGAATCATTCTACTGAGGCGAATTTACGCCAATTCAATAGTCGAGGAGCACAAAAATTCGAAGTTTTTTATTTCGAATCCTTCACTCGAAGTTAGTGAATCGGCCCCTAATTGTATTGCCTTCTATGAGGAGGTGAGCAATAACTTAGACTCTAGGATGGCAGTGGATGTGATCTATGTGTACTTTGCTAAAGCATTAACTAACAATTAACCAAATTATGTGTTTTCACCCCCCCCCAAAAACGCTAAGTGAGCACTTATCTTTGCCCCACAGTCTAAGCCCAGGTAATGGGGAAGTAATCCATTTTAATCCAACCATGGGCCAAAGATATAACCCCCTATTTAAACTATGGTTTAAAAGAGTTTAGCACCAAGAGCAGTAGCAGTTTACACACTCTCAAGTAGATGCCACCCTATACATTTAGCTGCAAGCGTGATTTGATTACTGGGATAGCGAGAGGATCTGATGTAAAGCCTTAAAAAAGCTCATTTGGCCTTTTTGTGTGCTACAAAAGTGTAACAGCGTACTACTGTATATGGCGGGTTGGTGATGTTGGATTCTATCAACATACTGCCCAAGGAAGATTAGTCATGTAAAGTTATGCCCTGTAATATATACGTTAGAGGAATTTTACTTTTACCAAGTTGGAGATGAAATAAATGCATTATTGCTGGTGGAACTTAGCAACCACATTGAAGTCTACATTTCAAAATGCAGATTTCAGATTTCCTAAAAATGTCTAAAAATAAAATTAGCGCTTGTACAGGTATGGGATTTGTTTTCCAGAAAGCTCTGAATTACAGAAAAGCCATCTCCCATTTTATCCAGATAATCCAAATTGTATTTCCTTTTTCTCTGTGGTAATAAAACAGTGCCTACCTTGTACTTGATCCCAACTAAGATATAATTATTCTTTACTGGAAGCAGAACCAGCCTATTGGTTTATTTAATTTTTAGATGATTTTATAGTTTTCTTAAAGTATGAAGATCCAAATAATGGAAATATCTATTTTCAGAATGAATGCACACACTCTTTCCCTAATTTACACATGCAAATTAGGGTTCGGTATTAGGTCAAAATCTTTCAGAATAAAATTTGCGATTAGACCAAATCCTAAAATAGCATCCCTAACACAGAGGCACATATTAACCAAGATGCCACCATTATATATCATAGGGCATGGATGTCTGTGTTTGTGATATGAAGATGAAGTGGTGGCAAAGATCATAACACAGATGGCCTTATCAGGAGTCAGGTGCTGCTGTGTTTGCATTAGCAATGCAGAGGATTAGAATTCAGTTTGGGATTTCAGCAGTCAAAGCACTTTTTGCAGTATACAGAGTTAACCAGGAATACTTGAGCCCTTAGGTATTAAATCCACAAATCCACTAAATGCTTGTGTGTTTTATCACCAAGTAGGAAAAAAAAAGTTTGACACCTAAAACCTGCCATGTTTTTTTATTTTTTTTTCAGGGAAAAACTAATCAGCAAAGAGCCATGGCATTGAATCTAATAATGGTTTCTAATTTAATAATGAATGAAGCCTATTTCTCATTTACACAAGATGAGAAAACTAGTGATGGGCGAATTTCTACAGTTTTGCTTCGCCAAACAAATCGCGAAACGGCGAAAAATCAGCGAAAAATCGTGATATCTGAAAGTTCGCGAAAAAATTGTAAATTTCATGACATTTTGATGTTTTTACTCATAAATCATGAAATTTGAAGGTTTTCACAAAAAAAACGTTAAAATCGGAAATTGACCCCGGCAAATTTATTTTTACATTCGCAAATGTATTTGCCGGCGGCGAAACGCGGAAATTCGAAGCGAATTTGTGCCAGGTGAATTTATTCACCAATCACTAGAGAAAACATTTACATAAAAAATTAAAGACAATTTTTATTAAATATATAAAAAGTTTATACTTTCAAGACAGAAAGCAAGAGCGCACAAATATAATGCAGAGATATGTTGAAAGCTATCAGGACTTCTCTTGTATCTTCTGGAGACGGTATTCCAGTATTTATATGGTTCCATTTTTCTTTTCTTGTAGAGCTCCCTTTGTTTTCTTCTTTTTTCTGCTTCCTAGGATAAAAAAAATACAAAATAATAAGATTGATTAAGAAGTGACATTACTTGAGCATATATGCCTATTCATTAATAAACTTTCCAAACACAATTAATACTGTTTTGTATTGTAGATTGTGTTGTGGGAAAGTGCAGCAAAGAGAATTTGAACTGGAAGTATGGGCAAGGAAAACAAAATTTGTTTGTCGAGAAAATGTGGCCATACACTGGCAGATAAAAGCTGGTTAAACTGCTGAGTCAGCATTTTATTCCAGCCTGTGTATGGTCCCTCCAGACCAAGTTGGTAGCATAAAGGCCCATTTATGAGGGCCTCATAACAGCCTGCTTAACCAATATCTGGTCAAGAATCTGTCTGTCTGGGCAGGTTAGAAAGTTGTCAGGCGGTCCCCTTCCTTAAGGGTCAGGTTAGATGGTAAAATAGAACTGCTTATTTGGCCAAACCTTGACAAAGAAGTGCATTTATTTGTGTATGACCATCTTACACTATTACAATAGAGGTTTGGAGTATACATGACAAGTACGATTTAAGAAAATGTTTTAGTATAAAGATGCAGTTTCCTAGGAAAGGCTGTTAGGCTGCCTGTCCTGAAAACCTGTGTAAAATTGCCACCTACATTTGTGCAGTGTTATGGTCCAGTGGAAAAAGTTACATGCCCACATGGGCCTCGAGAAGAGAATATATGTTCTATTATGTTTAACTGTTCAGGGAACAACTCATATTTGCAGATTAGGATACCTCATTGTGACAGTAAGTACAGTATTATGACTCTGGCCATGAAGCAGGCTTGCAGGTTCAATGTACAACGTTTTAGAAGCTACCTGGGAGATCTGTAAGACACGCCAGTGCCTGTGATATGTCATAAATGGGGATGTAATTGCAAATATTTTATTTGATAAAAACACATTTTAATTATTATAAATTGTATCACAAAATTATTTTTTTTACAGTGCTTCCTTTATTACCGGAAATATAAAAGCTTAAACTACATCACATGTAATTTCACTGAAAGTTATCTCAGTTATACATGGTGTAAGCTACTGTTGTAGTAGAGTAGCAATACCCTGCTTACTTAATGTAAAGAAACATTGCTACCACTTAAAAATACTGGCATAGGTTAACCTGAAATTATCCATTAAATATTAGCATATCTAAATATGAATATTAAGAATTTTGCTGCTACTGCTGACCAAGATGTATACCATAGTAAAAATAGGCTGTAACATTACCTCTCTTTTCCTTGCACATTCAAGTTGCACTTTTTGGTTTTCTTTTTTTGCTTCCTGATTTGAAGCCTTCTTAAGTTTCCTGTTTGGCCTGCACAAAAATCAATAAATGTAAGAATTTGTTTGTGAATTTCTTATTTGACTGTAATGATTGCATCTGTAAAATCCATTGAAACCCTTCTTGGGGTCATCTGGATGCATCAAGACCACGTCTCTTTCCACAAAACCACCAGTATATTTTATGATCAAACTGAAAAAAGGAGCATCTGTTTTAAAATGTATAGACTTTCTTCCAGTCTATTCCTCGTCTGTTCCAAAATTATGATATTCCATTTTGGACATTTCTGAGGTGCCGAGTAAGTAGCACCAATTTTTATAATGTAATGCTTTAAGAGTTTTTTTAGTATTAATCACTAGTGATGGGTGCATTTCTCCCGTCAAAAATTCACGGAAAACTGTGAAATCTGAAAATTTCACAAAAAAATCTCGAAAATTTTATATTTTCACAAAAAATTGTGAAAATCTGTAATTTTCACGGAAAAATTGAGAAAATTGGAAATTGCCGCCCGCATCCAAGCTGACACTGGCGTTAAAGTCAACGGGTGTCCAAATAGTGTTGACATGCAGTGATATTGACGCAAGTGACTTTTCGGACCTGTGTCAAAAAAAATTTGACGCTGGTGAATTTTCGCGGGAGATTTGTGAATTTATTCACCCTGTTACAGTGTAGTGTATGTTCCGTTGTCAGTGCATATACCATACTTGTAAGCTGATATTGGATTTAAAGTTAACCCAGATAAGATAACATTGTGGATAATGAATTTAATTCTAAGCAACATTTGAGTACTTGTGTGGGTTCTCTTATCTAAACCCAAAAAGCTTAGAATTACGGGAAGGCCATTTCAAATTTAGTCAGTTTTAAGTATTTCCTTTTTCTTTTATGAATAAAAAAGAACAAGTATAGTAAACTTTAACTTAATTAAGCTGCATGCATCCATATTGGTGGCAGAACAGTCCTATTTGGCTTATTAAGGATTTATTTTTTAGTAAACTTTAGGTATGGTGAACCAAATTACAGATAAAAAACCTTACTCGGGAAACCCCAGCATTTTGGATAATAGATTCCTTATTGTCCTTTGCTATTACCATCTTTGCTGTGTTTACCTACATATAGTAATGTATTAAAACAAAATGTACAGTAGCAATAGTCAGCTGTCTCCAGCCGAAAATTCAGTTCTCACAATGCCTTGCATACTTCTGTTATTTTCCTGCTTTACAGGTGTTTTTAATCCTGAAACATGCAAGTCATCACTAAACTTTGCAGCTTGTGTCTCATAACCCTTTCTCCTGTTAGAAAGTAAGCTGTTATGTACTTTTGGGCCAGCGACTCCATTTGATTCCTGGAAGGTGTCAGAAGAAGAAGGCAAATAATTAAAAAAACTATAAGAAATAAAACATGAATACCAACTGAAAATTTGCTAAGTCAGCTATTCTATAAAATACTTAGGGGCAAATTCCCTAAACTCCAAAAATTTGCCAGCGACAGCTTTGCTCACAGTGCAACACTTCGCCAGGCGTAGATGCGCCAGAACAACGCTAATTCACAAAAATCCGAAGTTACATCCAGGGCACTGAATGCTGGCGAAGTTGTGCTATCGTTACTGTGCCAAGCGAAGCGAAGTTGCGCTAGCGTTGGCTAATTTGCATTCAGCAGGAAGTTAAAGTTGAATGGAGGTATCTGTTGCAGCAAATACATTACATTACACAACAATGGGAAACCTTAATAAAATAAAATAAACTTGTTATATATGCCCTACACATGAGCCCTGTGTATAGTTTATGTTAGTATATGTTAGGAAATGTAGGGGGGAAGCCGGGTACCCCAAAAAAATTTACGCTATTTTTTAGCCTATCACCCTGAAAAAGGAAAAGACGCTAGCGTTTTTTGGGACTTAGAAAAATGTTTTCTTTATTTTTAGGAACTCCTACCTACTCTATTGCACTTCTCCTGGTCTGAGGTGGCGAAGGCAAGTCTGGCGCAAGAAGTAACGTTCAGTAAAATCCACATCTTAGTAAATGCGAAGTTACACCAGCGACGGTTAGTAAATCGGCGAAGTACCGAAATGACGTCACGCTGACAAATTTTCGCCGCGTCACGCAGGTCTAGACTGAGAATTTAAATAGGCCCTGCCATTTCAGGCCCACTCAGCCCACAGAGAGACCCAAACAGGCCCCACCAGCCCACTTAAGCTGGCCATAGACGCAAAGATCTGATCGTACGAATCGAGGATTCGTACGATTTTCGGACCATGTGTGGAGAGTCCCGACATTTTTTGTCCGGCGGAGATCGGTCGTTTGGTCGATCGGACAGGTTAGAAAATTTCTGTCGGCTGCCGATAATATCTCTGCGTGTATTGCCGATCGTACGATTTTCAGTGGGAGACTGTCACTAGCTTTGGCTGGACATAGATATCGTACGATTGCTGTCAGGGGCAGAACATTGCTGATCTGTTCTTTTACTAATCTGACTGGTAAGACTTTGATCTGAATGGTTAGTGGCGGGTCGGGAGATGGGAAAGTCCGATGATCGTACGATGATTCGTACGATCGGATCTTTGCACCTATGGCCAGCTTAAATAGTGACTTTCTATGCCATCTTAGCAGCCCATCTGGCATTTGCCAGAACCCATAGATTGCCAGTCACTTCGCCCTTTAGTAAATTTGCCCATTAAAGTTAACTTAGGGGCCGATTCACTTAGCTAAAGTGAAGGGTTCGAATGAAAAATACTTCGAATTTCGAAGTATTTTTTGGGTACTCCGACCATCGAATGGGCTACTTCGACCTTCGACTACGACTATCGAAGGATTCGAAGTAAAAATCGTTCGACTATTCGACCATTCGATAGTCGAAGTACTTGCCCTTTAAAAAAAACTTCGACCCCCTACTTCGGCAGCTAAAAGCTACCGAAGTCAATGTTAGCCTATGGGGAAGGTCCCCATAGGCTTGCTAACCTTTTTTTGATCGAAGGATTTTCCTTCGATCGTTGGATTAAAATCCTTCGAATCGTTCGATTCGAAGGATTTAATCGTTCGATCGAACGAAAAATCCTTCGATCGTACGATCGCAGGATTTGCGCTAAATCCTTCGACTTCGATATTCGAAGTCGAAGGATTTCAATTCGAGGGTCGAATTTCGAAGTATTTTTAACTTCGAAATTCGACCCTAAGTGAATCTGCCCCTTAAAGTCGAACTACCCCTTTAAAGGGTTAGGGAAGGTAAACTCATTTGGGTTTTTAATACTGATAGGGGTAAATTTATCAAAGAGTGAAGTTCCGCCACTAGAGTGAAATTCCGCAGCTCTCCATTCATTTCTATGGGATTTTGAAAGGCGTATTTATCAATGGGTGAAAGTGAAATTTCACCCTTTGATAAATATGCCTTTAAAAACCCCATAGAAATGAATGGGAAGTGGCGGAATTTCACTCTAGTGGCGGAACTTCACTATTAACTTCACTCTTTGATAAATATACCCCTAGAGGCCGATTCACTATGGGTCGAATATCGAGGGTTAATTAACCCTCGATATTCGACTGTGAACTAAAATCGTTCGACTTCGAATATCGAAGTCGAACGATTTTGCGCAAATCCTGCAATCGATCGATCGAAGGATTTTTCGTTCGATCGAACGATTAAATCCTTCGAATCGAACGATTCGAAGGATTTTAATCCAACGATCGAAGGAAAATCCTTCGATCAAAAAATCACAGGCAAGCCTATGGGGACCTTCCCCATAGGCTAACATTGACTTCGGTAGCTTTTAGCTGCCGAAGTAGGGGATCGAAGTTTTTCTTAAAGGGACAGTACTTCGACTATCGAATGGTCGAATAGTCGAACGATTTTTAGTTCGAATCGTTCGATTCGAAGTCGAAGGTCGAAGTCGAAGGTCGAAGTAGCCCATTCGATGGTCGAAGTAGCCCAAAAAAACTTCGAAATTCGAAGTTTTTTTTATTCTAACCCTTCACCCGAATTTAGTGAATCGGCCCCTAAGTGTTCATTTCAGGATCAGAAATGAAACTGAAATGAAACTTTGGCCCTTTGGTTCTGACCTGCAGAAACCTCCACTGGGAGGTATGATATTTGTCTGGAAGTATTTTTTCATTTATGTTTTAGCTGTAAAAATTCAATGTGTTCCTCCAACAACTGACTTAATATAATATGCATAAACTGTTTACTGAAATTGAATGCAGATGTTAGAAGAAGTCATTTTCAGTGATTGCCAGAGAACTCGATGTTAGGACATTCTGAAAGCATACACAGCCTATTTTTAACCAGCTTAATTTTTGCTCTTTCAGCATAGCTGACATTAATTTACTGTACAGTTAATTCTTTGTGGCATGTGTACTGCCCAAACTAGCCAAAGGGTTTATTTCAATTTGTGGTTTCCATCTGCTGTAAACAACAAAGAAATCATCAGCTATAGAGTTGACTTGTAGAGGTGACTGGGAGCTGTACTTTCCAAAGCTGGAGGGTCAAGAACTTGACCTTGCTCATATAAGAAAATAAAATATAATTATTCTTTTTCTGAAATGATAGCATAAGAATTCTGTGAATTGTGTTTGTTCGTATTGTCAGAGTTCTTCCCTCTTTTCAATGTATTTGTTAAAACATCAAGAAAACAAAGGACAAGATTCTGTATTCATTTAGCCTCTGATCTGGAGCAGATTTAAAAAGTCCTTCCAGTCAAAAGTTATGCTGATGATATGAGCTAAGAGTTCATTTACTACTGGTACCATTGAAAAGGAACAAAACTTGCATAGACTAGTGCCTAACCTGCACTCTGCTCCTTGCATTGCATTAAATATCTGTCAAGAGTGCAATAGTGCAAAGTCCTAGAGAAATACGATTTTTGCTAGGGGATACCTACGTTTCCCCCATGTGCTGCCCCTCCCATATATTTGTAGGCACTGCCAGCACTTCAATCAAAGATGGGTTCAACCCATCTGTCTGTCTGAATTTTCCACTTTGAACATGCAAGAATTAATTATTTGCTACAGCTTGGTTACAATATTTTGACAAAACTGACTTCTGACTAGGGATGCACTGAATCCACTATTTTGGATTTTGGAACCCCTAAATCCTTTGCGAATACATGCATATGCATATTAGGATTTGGATTCAGTTCGGCCAGGCAGAAGGATTTGGCCAAATCTGAATTCTGCTGAAAAAGGCTGAATCCTGAACCAAATCCTGGATTTGGTGCATTCCTTTCTTCTGACCAAAGCATGGGTTTCACATAGGGATGCACCAAATCCATTATTTTGGATTCGGCCGAACCCCCGAATCCTTTGCGAAAGATTCGGCGAATACCGAACCGAATCCGTGGTGGGAAGGGGAAAACATTTTTTACTTCCTTGTTTTCTGACAAAAAGTCACGCGATTTCTCTCCCCGCCCCTAATTTGCATATGCAAATTAGGGTTCGGATTCGGTTCGGCCTGGCAGAAGGATTTGGCCGAATCCGAATCCTGCTGAAAAAGGCCGAATCCTGGCCGAATCCCGAACCGAATCCTGGATTCGGTGCATCCCTAGTTTCACAAGCTGATCTTCTTCTGCCGCAGTTTTTATGCATATTTGAAACTGTAGTTTAGAGTCCTCCAGTGTGTCAGATACCTGCGGGTAAAGAAGAAGGTAACCTGCAAGTTGGTAGGTCTTTCGGGTACAAGTATAGATGTGAGTCTGTGGGTTTGCAGGTTGTGGGTATTATCCACAATTTTTAATTATCTGTCCCCCGCCCATTCCCATCACTTCTGGTTTATAGCAACAGCACTTCCTGTGTTTTGATGGTCAGTGGGTTGTAGATCGGTTTATGGATAAGGCAGTTGTGGGTCAGGTAGAGAGTCCAAGCAGTTATAAATGGAGGTTGTGGGTCCCAGATTTGGGTCAAATCAGCTTTCAAAACCAGTTTTTACACTGGATTCTACTGTACCAGCAATGCAGAAGAAATGTAAATTCTAGGTTTTTGCATTCTTATTTTTAGGCAGTAAGCTAGAAAGTGTGGAGATTTTCAATGAAGTTTTGACCGGATCAAGAACTATTTGGCTGTGGCTTGGGGGAATCAGAGGCCCGGGGAAATTTGTCATAATTTTCCCTTTCAGGGGCAAATTTATCAAAAGTCGAGATTTTTTTTCACGATTCGAGGAAAAAAGCAGCAAAAAAAAAAAACAAGTATAAATACTGTATACTCAATAATATTCTTTGAAACCTTGAATAGTCGCCATTTATTAAGAATAAACACCAGAAGTCGTCAGAAAAAACTCTGTAAATTAAAGCTGGCGAGGTTCAATAAGAGTCAATGGGAATTGTCTCTAACAACTTTAATTAAATATTTATTTTCCTGGTTCATTAAAACATTCAAGTTTTTTTAGCCGCGTTGAAAATGATTGGGACAATGTGATTCTCGCTGGTGTGTGACTTTTTTTTAATGAGAATTATTTTCTTAAATAAGCTACCATTAGACTAGCATAAGACATCGAAAATGAGTAAATAGGCCCATTAATGTTCGGAGGTATGCAATGTAGTGAAGACTGCAGTTAAATTTAAATGAAGAATGAGAGTGGTCTGCTGACTCCAGACCCCTAGCCATTATGGTATTCCAAAAAACATTGTTATAAGAAAACATGTTGTTGCCAACACGTTATTTTTTGTTTTAATAGCAGCGTTTGGACTTCATTATTTTTATGGATTTAATTCCAGGTAATTATTTTTTCATTTTCGGAATGTATATTTACTAATTAGACGTCTATGACAGTTTGGTAGTACAGGTATGGGACCTGTTATCCAGAATGCTCGGGACCTGGGGTTTTCTGGATAACCGATCTTTTTGTAATTTTGTTCTTCATACCTTAAGGGTAAGATTTTGGGAGATTTAGTTGCCTGGTGAAAAATCGCCTCTTCTTCGGGCAACTAATCTCCCTGAAAAGCCTTCCCAGCTGGCTAGAATCTAAATGGCCGGTGGTATGGCAGCGCTTCATTTTCCGAAGTCACCCAAAGTTTCCTCGTGAGAGATTCTAGCCGGTGGGAAGGCTTTTCGGAGAGACTTGCCGCCGGGCAACTAAATCTCCCCAAATCTTAGCGTGTGCCCTTACCCTAACTCTACTAGAAAATCATGTAAACAGTAAATAAACCCAATAGGCTGATTTTGCTTCCAATAAGGATTAAGTATATCTTAGTGTGGATCAAGTACAAGGTACTGTTTTATTACAGAAAAAGGAAATCATTTTTAAAAATTTGGATTATTTGATTATAATGGAGGCTATGGGAGACAACCCTTCTGTAATTTGGAGCTTTCTGGTTAATGGGGCTTCCGGATAACGGAACCTATACCTGTATATGGAAGGGAACCAGGCCTTCCCCTTTCCAGTAGGGCTATACCTTTCCCAACAATTGGAAAAAAAACATAATTTTCCTAGCATATTCACATAATATTATTGCCGGAATATTTATTTTAAAAAAAATAAGATCTGTTAATTCACAAGTCCCTATCACTCTGATATAAGATGTTTCCTAACAGCTTATCAGCGATATAATGGAATTCTTTAGAACATACTTATGTCAAGTTAATTTGCAGAACCTGTTTGTTTTGCACATAAAAAAAATAAAAAATATTGGACTGTTTTTAGATATAGGTACCCATGGTGGGCTCATACCTAGGGTGGTTTCATTAGGGGGACAGGCCAAGGGTGCCTATATATAAAAAAGAAGAGATTCCCTAGCCTGCTGCTGGACACTTGTGGCTAAATCCAGTGATGATGCTGAGAGCTATTAAAGCTCTGGAAATCTTTTTCTTTTGCAGTCAGCACAAAATGTACTGCGCATGCACCAGTCACGATGGGGGGATGGAGGGTGGGCAAAGGTCCAGTGCCTAGGTGGCCTAGAAATACAATCTTGAATAAGTATAGTATACATTTTTCTTTGTATATTAAGCAAACTTCTTGTCTTTATTGAATCATCAGTTATCCCTTTTGCTGTAAACTGAACTGGGTCCTGGTGCCCAACACATTTCTTATGCAACCTTCAGAGTCCAGTATTAGTAAGGTAATTTGAAAAAAACATACTTTTCCTACTATATTAATGAAGGCCTTGTGCCAATGTCAGATACTAACATAGACATGATACCAATAGGGGAAAGAAAAGTTGTGCAAGCTCTGTGATGGTTCAGGGGAACTATTCTGCACACCTTGGACTGACTACAGAGAAAAGATAGCTCTGGCTGCTGCCAGCTATTCAGAATTATTTAATCAAAGGTCTTTTTCTACTCAAATAGTGTAGAGAAAAAAGTGCTTGGGAGGAAATTTCTTGTTTTTATGGGTGGTGAATTGCAGTGTTTAACCTATTTCATTTCTCAGTAGGGCTACTGTATGATTTTTCTTAATTTTCTATTACAAATACAACTTGAAAAGCAGTGCAGCTGAATCGTAAATTTCTGCAGTTTTCCATTAGGTGGTAGTATTGAGTAAAGTATTTTGTAGTTAAAAGGAAAACATCTCAGATGTTTATCCAAAATAAGATACAGGTTTTTAAAAATGTGTTAAAAGCAACACTTAGGGGCAAATTCATCAAAGGTCGAATATCGAGGGTTAATTAACCCTCGATATTCGACTGGGGAATGAAAATCCTTCAACTTCGAATATCGAATCAAAGGATTTTGCGCAAATACTTCGATCGAACGATCTAAGGATTTTAATCCAACGATCGAAGGATTATCCTTCGACCAAAAAAAGTTAGCCAAGCCTATGGGGACCTTCCCCATAGGCTAACATTGACTTCGGTAGCTTTTAGGTGGTGAACTAGGGGGTCGAAGTTTTTTCTTAAAGAGACATACTTCGACTATCGAATGGTCGAATAGTCGAACGATTTTTTAGTTCGAATCGTTCTATTCGAAGTCAAAGTCGTAGTCGAAGGTCAAAGTAGCCCATTTAATGGTCGAAGTAGCCAAAAAAACACTTCAAAATTCGAAGCATTTTTTCTCCTATTCCTTCACTCGAACTTAATGAATGGGCCCCTTAAACTATTTTCTTGTGGAATTTTTAAAACACCCCAACACTAAGGTGCAGCTTTATCAAGGGTCGAATTGAAAAATGTAATTAAAAATTTGAGCTAATTTTAATGTACTTCGACTAGGGAATAGTCCAATTTCATTTTGAATTTGAAAAAAATAAAAAAATTCAAATATCGAAATTTATCATGTACTGTCTCTTTATAAATATGACTTCGACTATTCGCCATCTAAAATCTGGCGAATTGTAGTATTTGGAGTAATTTGGACAAAGGTTTTTTTTGAAAATACTTTGAATCAAATTTGATCGAATATGATCCGAATTCAATACAAACGATCGAATACAGCTTATTCACTCGAATTTAAAAAATTGGATTTTTTTAATAAATTTCATTTGGTCTTATTACCATCACCTCGAAATTCGACCCTTGATAAATCTGCCCCTAAGGAAAACACTTTTATTGAACATGTTGTTCTTTTTTATTTACTTTAGGGGCATTTCCTGGGGATGGGAGGCCTTTCAAAGTAAGTTGTGTAATTCCACTTCTGTAGCAAAATATACGCTTCTAAATGTGGAAATAATGAAAAAAATACAAAATAAATTAATATATATATATATATATATATATATATATATATATATATATATATTATACATATAAGGTCCGCACTCTCAGGACTGACGTTTCGACCTCTTCAGAGGCCTTTCTCAAAGCGCTTTGAGAAAGGTCTCTGAAGAGTCTCCTATGTGAATAAAAGTTTTTTTAATTTCTCCTAAGTCCTGAGAGTGCGGACCTTATTTGTATAATATTTAATCTGATTTTGGACACTGCACCCAGGCATTCGTGAACTTTGTGACGCGAGTGCCGACTCCACTATTGACTGTATATATATATATATATATATATATATATATATATATATATATATATACACATAATTTTATATATATATATATTTTATATCCAAAAATATTACTGACTTGGAAGACTCATGTCTCCTGAATGTGCCATCACAAATATATCCCAAATATGAATGACGAGTGCCTAATGAATAGTTTGATGACCAATCTATATAGGTGTAGTATGCGGCCTGTAGCTGTACCAAAATGAAAATATCCACATATGATCAATTTTTTCTGTCATTTAAGCTCCTGCAAAACCGACATATTTATGCAGTTTATGTGGAGTAGAGCTATAAAAAAGTAAGTCGATGCCAGAAAGTACACATTCTAACAAATCCAAAATGGGTAAATCGATATTTCTACTCTAAACTACAAACCATAAAGCTTTCCTTAATTTACTGGTTTTGATAAAATTTCTGAAAATCGCCCCAAAGCTTGCACTTTATCATCCACATATCTTTAGAAACCAAGATAAAACACCATAAATGTGCCAAGGGCCCACTGAACAGTTTGCTACTCATTGTGCATAGGTATGGGGCATGTTCAAAATGGAAAATCCCCTTGTATGATCGATCCGTTTCTGTCATTTCAGCTACTGTAGAATCAACACAGTTACTGCATTTTATGTGGGGTAAAGCTGCAAAAATATTCACCCCAGAACCCATATATTTTTGGAAAGTACACATTCTCCCAAACCCCAAATTGGTAACTATGTCCACTGAGTATCGTGGCTAAGGTTGAACTTGTTCAATTCTGCTTCCTGACTAAAATAACCATACCTTTAATTACTCAGAGATATGTGGCAATGCATTGCTTTTGTAGGGATGTGAAAATGTAGACACCCTCACATATTATTGACAGGCACATCCCTAGTAATATGGATGCCTAAATGGGTCCTAATGGGGACCTTGTGTCTTAGCTCTGCTTATGTAACCCCAGTAGTTCTCACAGTGGCATAGTATAAAGGTCTTGGAAACCATGCGGTCAGGGTCCATTACTGGCTGAACCTTTCCTCTGTTGAGCAGCAGAGGATAGGGGTAGTGGAACCCAGTTTGAGTATAGGAAAGTGATAGTTATACCCTTTTATAGATCACTCTCAGAGTGATAGATAGGGTATATAGTTGAGCAACTCAAGGCTCCGACAAGGATTTTACAGGGATTAAGATCCCGGGTATTACTGACCCCACAGTAGGGACTTAGTGTTAGATCCAGGAAGGTACATACTGTAGTCTTCTGGGTTCCCCTTAGGGTGACCCTGAAAATTGGGAGTATAGTGCCTATGCTGTTTGCTGTGTATTCCCTGACCTGCAGGGATTCATTCTATACTTGGTATTGTGAGTATACATTGTTCTTTTGGTTGATCTATGTTTTATCCCATGTTCTAAACTCCCATGTGAATTTTTGCTTTTGGTCAATAAACTCAGTTTATGGTTAAGCAAAATAAAACCACTGGCACCCATCTCTCGTGCATTAGCACACGGTTACAGTTACACTACACCTGCCTCCACCTCGCTGCGAGGGTTTACCCCTGAGTAAAGAGGGTCTCATTTGTGGTACCACACCACATCAAAAGTAGCTCCTATGACCACTGTGGTGTCAATTTACTATAGTGCTTTACTTTTATTGCATTTGTGACAAAGCATTGGATGACATTAATGAGACTACTGGCGAGACAACAAAAGGCTGTTTTTATATGCAATGTGTATATTAATGCATGCAGTTGTTGCCATAATGATACAGTCTCGCTCCTACAGTGTAATTTTACAGTGTAATTTAGAGACATCTGTTGTGAGATGTCTGTATATTATCTTCTAAATGAGCTCTGCACGAAGAAATATTCTCATTTTCCAGCAAATGCCTTCTTTCCAGAGAGGCTTTACCATTAGACAACCTCTTCCTCATTCGTTTTATTGCAGAGATTTGAGAGGATTGAATTCTTGAAGTCAATTAAAATCTAATTCCAAAGCAAGCTATTTTTTACTCTAATCAAGTAATTGACTTCAATTGTTAAGAATATATGGCTGAGTCAATTTTAATGATATGGTCTTGTCACATTTCTGTTATTTATTATGCAATAACTGTATCAGCTAACACATTGCAGCAAGATCCATTTGTGCACAACATATGGGCGCTGATTCAAGTAATGTTGATTGTCTTTCCCTTGTCTCTATTTTCCCCTGGATGGTATATATTATATTTACATGGCTGTGATATTTTTTAGGTATTCTTGTTAGATCAGGTCTGTAAAATGTTCTTCTCATTTTCACCTGGGTTAAATACATTCCTCTCCTGCAACATGCTATACATTACCTTACTTTTAACTTCTATGCAACCAGGGCCTTATTTAACATATAGGTACTCAAGGGCCTGTGCCTTGGGTGGCAGTTTCAGAGGGCAGCTTTTGGGTGCCTTAAAGGTAAGTAAAAATGCACAAAAAATATACCTCCAGTTCACCAACGAATGTAGTCGAAAGTAGAGATGGGGGTACCTTGCTCTTCTGCGATTTGCGCAGTACAGCATGATAATCTCGACATGCCAGTTGCTGAGGGATGGATGCAAGCTGAGGTCCAGTATCTAGGGCAGCACAGGAGCTAAATACAGCCCTGCACTCACTTATTCTATTCAAAAATTAAACAGAATATTCACCTTTATAATAACTTTATATTATAGATAAATATATTTGAAGCACCTTCAAATTATCTACTTTTATTAGTTATTTAATGACTGTGTTCCTTTTCTGCCTATGAAATGCTATCTGGCTGTTAGAATCTTTCCAATTAATCTTCAGTTATGTAATATATGCAGGTTTGTACATGGTATTACCCGTATATGTACTGTACAGAGGTAACCGTTTCGGTTAAGTCAAAAATATTTCAGTCATTTATGACTAAAAATACACATTTATTAAGTAAAATGTAAATATTTTTTGCAAGGCCCGCCATGTATTTGTTATCCCTTTTTTTGTGTTTTATTCAAAGAAAACCGGCAGCTGTTAATTTTAAATATTTGAGGTTTACTTTGAGAGTGGCTTTAAAATTGTACATTAAAAAGATAAAAGCAACAAAACTGCTCCTCGACCCTTCCAGATGTTGCTAAGGAATTGCCTAAACCAAATGTGTTTCCATTAAAATTAAATCTTAAGTGAATAATTTAAAGATCAAAGACGATACGAGTCTGGTTTTACTTATCATGCATATGCTTAGAAGGACTGATTATCACAGCGTGGTGTCTGGGACTCCATTCAGTTTGGACTAGTACCAAGAAGCAGTTGAGAATTTAGCTGCAAGAGCTGTTTAGTTATTTGTAAATGTTTATTAGAGGCCAACAAAGGTGCAAAAGAAATATAGTTCAAAAACGTTTGGCCAAAAAAATATATATATAAATACTCAGGGCCGCCATCAGAAATCACAGGCCCCATACAACAAAATTTTCAGGCCCCCCCCCAAGACTACACAGAATCAACACCTCTGTGAGTTTCTTCAGATGTCACCTCTTTGAAGAGTTACAATGTGCCATTGTAAATGGATTAGTGGAAGAGTTTATATGCCGAGAACTTCCCACACCAGTCAGTTGAACTGAAGAAGCTGCTCGGATGAGTAGTGAAACATCTTCATTGATTACTCAGCAAGTCCAGTTGTTTTTAGATTGACCCAGATCCTGCCCACTCTACATCACAGTTAAAAGACCACACAGACATCATTTTACACCCATATCTGTCTCCTGGTTTCCTTAAGGTATGTAATAATGGGGTTCAGTGGGATAACTCAAGGCGAAGGGTAAAATTGAAGGAGTCACCTTGTCATGATGTTAAAGGAACAGTTCAGTGTGAAAATAAAAACTGGATTAATAGCCTGTTAAAAATAAAACATGTTTCTAATATAGTAAGTCTGCCAAAAATGTAATGTATAAAGGCTGGAGTGACTGGATGTCTACTATAACAGAACAGAACACAACTTCCTGCTTTTCAGCTCTCTAACTCTGAGTTAGTCAGTGACTTGGATGGGGGCCACATGAGACATAACTGTTCAGTGAGTTTGCAATTGATCCTCAGCATTCAGTTTAGATTCAAAATCAACAGTTATGACTCATATGGCCCTCCCCCAAGTTACCGATTGGTTACTGCCTGGTAACCAATGAGTGGAAACCAAGAGAGCTGCACAGCAGGAAGTATTGTTCTGGCAATTATGACATCCAGTCACTCCAGCCTTTATACAGTAGATTTTTGGCTAACTAACTATATTAGAAACATGTTTTAGTTTAGTCTATATTTTTATACTGAAAAAAATCCTTTAAGAATTCTATGGAAACAATCTGTAATTTTTTGTAGTTAATTAAATATGTCACCTCTGAATTGTCCAAATTGGGCTGATAAAACCGTTTGGCCTTTGTGCCAACTGTGTCTTTATAGTGGGGGCCTATTTGGACCCGTTGAGGAAAAAAACTCGCCAACAGGCCTACGCAAACGGGATTTTTAAACTTGCTCAAAAGACATTTGGAAACCTCTAAGCCATACATTCACACATACATACATGTGTGTATATATATATATATATATATATATATATATATATATATATATATATATATATTATGTATATATATGTATATATATATGTGTGTGTGTGTGAATGTATACTGTATCTGTGCATCAGACCATAGCCAAGTTCTGTGTAGTATGGTGATCCATCATTTAAAGAGTTTTGTTGTTTTGAAAACTGTTCAGGCTTTTGCTAGTAAAAGGGGAAGGAAACCTAGTTGGCGCAAAAATCCTCCCACCCTTCCGTGTGTTGCCCACCCTCCCTCCTCCCCCCTGGCCTACCTGTCCTGCTGGGCAAATGCCCCTAACTTGTTACTTACCCTTCTGCGCAGGTCCAGTCCAGGGAGTTCACAGACGACATCTTCTTCCACGCGATCTTCTTTTTGCTTTGACCGGCGTTTTGGCACATGCGCAGTAGGAGCATTTCGCTGGTACGGATCTACTGCGCATGCGCCAAAAGTCACAATGTACTTTTGGCGCATGCGCAGTAGATCGTACTGGCAAAATGCTCCTACTGCGCATGCGCCGGTCAAAGCAGGAAGAAGATTGCGTGGAAGAAGATGTCGTCTGTGAACTCCCTGGACTGGACCGGCGCAGAAGGGTAAGTAACAAGTTAGGGGCATTTGCCCAGCGGGACGGGTAGGCCAGGGGGGAGGAGGGAGGGTGGGCAACACACGGGAGGGGGGGAGGGTTTTTGCGCCAACTAGGTTTCCTTCCCCTTTAAAGAGGTTTTTGTCTGTTAGGACAGCACCAACAGCATCAGCTTGTGAGATCTCACTCTGTTAAGGTTGAATAAATAACTTATGTATTTATTGCTGCAACCTATACTGTGAAGCTTTATATATTAATGGACATTTTATAGTTTATGTCACGCTAATTGTGATAATTATAAAATTGTGAATGAAGTACACTTATATGTGTAAATATTAGTGATGGGCGAATAAATTCGCCTGGTACGAATTTGTGGCGAATTTCCGCCGGCGAATAAATTCATGAATCTCTCGCGAATATTCGTAGGGGAAAATTTGCTGGCATCAATTTTCATTTTTCACAATTTCTTTCTTGAGTGTCAGATTTTCATGATTTTTTTGTGAAAATATCAGATTTCAGATGAAAACCTTAAAATTTCACGCTTTTTTACTGAAAACCTTAAAATGTTTGAGTGAAAACTTCCAAATATCACGATTTTTTTTGTGAAAACGCCCGAATTTCACGATTTTTTCATGAACTTTCTGATTTCACGATTTTTCGCTAATTTTTCAGCGAATAGAAACGGGAGAAGTTTGCCGATCACTAGTAAATATGATAATACTGCTATGGTGAGGCTGACATCACATATGTGTTTTGCCTTGAATGTGAAGTTATGGGAGAAGACAATGTTGCTCAGACATTTGCATCTTTGAGAATGAATGTATGTGACATATGAGTTGTAAATGGCAAGAAACAACAAACTGTTAAGAATTATTTATGTAATAAACAGTTGAGGAGAAGCAGCACACCTGTAACTTTGGCTCTGTGTCTCTATTCATTTTCTTTAACGGAATAACTGTTGCCATGGCCACACCGTATGCCTGTAACAGGTGCATAGAGCAGTTGTATCACCTGGTGGAAGACTTTACTGCTTACTAGACCTTAGGTATCAGTCATTTAAATGATCTCTCTGAGGTAATAATCACAGAAGAGAAAAAAACATATAGTGCAGGTGTCATTTATTTCCAGGGAATACTCTCAAAATAACAGTAGAGTAGAGAAGGAAACAATAGTAGAGAACAAAAGGGAAGATTGTAAAGTCGGTTCACAACAGTTACAATGTTCAATATTCACAATATTTTTGCCTGAACAATTTATTCTATAATATTGGATTTTTGTACATCTTTGTGAACTTTGCAGCAGGTATTCGTAGTATATCATAATTTGCCATTAAAAGTTCAGCCAGCATTATATTATGTGCCTTTTTCTGTTTATTCTTTACACTAGAAAGTTGTCCAGTGGAATATTAACCGTAAGTTTTGTGAAGAACGATTGCAAATTTTCCAATTACATTGCTACAGCATTATTAATGTGTTATGCTTTATGTATGCTAGACTAAAGCTGCCTTTAAAAAGGTCTGTTTCCCACAAGACACTCCTACCATTGCACATGATCTGCAGACTTAAAGATGTCTTTATTGTACACATTAGTAAGAGATACAAAACAACAAATGGTACAACTGCACTGCAGCATTTGATGCAAGGTAAGTGGGAACACTGGAGCTTCTCCCTGGTTCAAAGCGGGGTAGCTCCAGGGTTCCCCTGGGTCAATAGCCACAATTTAGCTTGCAAACAGGAGTTAGTGACACCCGGGCAACTATATAGACATGCAAAGCCCGATTATCTTTAATGAATGAGATTATTTGTGCACATTTGTATGACTCCAACTGTGGTATCCGACATAAATGACCCCTAACGTGTATTAAAGTTACAGCTGTTTTTTTTTTTTTTACTGTACTAGCTTTTTCCAGCATCTTTACAAAGTACAGACACGGAAAGCAGCAAATTGCGATCACTTTATTTCAGGCAAAAAACTGTAGAAAGGTAGCTCAACCCACTGTAAATTCACCTGGAAAGGTATTAGGGGTAAATAGTGATTTGGAAGTCTAAAGAACAGATAAGATAATGTAGAGCAACTATATACAAAAGTAAAATGTTATGACATTTTAATAGTTTGACATGTAAGACTAAAAAGACTGGAAGTGGAAGTAATCCATCATATAGTACATATGATAAATACAGTCTTAGAATATGACAAATGAAGTTGGGAAATTGGGAAATTTGATCTGTTATATATGTTTCAAACAGGAGTGTTATATTTCTAACGAAAGGCTTTGAAAATACCCTTTTTGGGGGGCTAACTGTGGTATGTCACCTTAAAACCCCTTTTATAGTTCCTTTTTTAAAAACAGTACAGGTATGGGATCCGTTATCCGAAAAACCTGTTATCCACAAAGCTCCGAATTACAGAAAGGCATTCTCCCATAGAATAGATTATAATCAAATAATTACAATTTTTAAAAATGATTTCCTTTTTCTCTGTAATAATAAAACAGTACCTTGTACTTAATCCAAATCAAAACTATCCTATTGGGTTTATTTAGGGGGTTATTAATTAAAGTCCGAATGCCAAAACTTTGAGTTTTTTTAACTATAAAATACAGAATTTTTAGTGGGAAAAAAACTTGAATTTTTAAACCCAGAGGATGAAAAATGCCAGAATCTGAAAATCCGGCACCTCAAACCTGGCAAGGTTGTATAAATCAATGGGAGAGGTCCCTATCCTATTTGGAAGTTTTTGTGGAATTAGTCAGAAAATCAGACTTTTTTGGTCTTTTTTTTCCGCGTTTGTCCCTGATCCAATAAAATCGGATCTATTTATTTAACAATAAATAAGGTCCAATCGTGGATTCTCGTTTGGTAGCCAGGTTACCCTGGCTACCAGGCAGTAACCAATCAGAGACTTGAGGGGGGCCACATGGATCATATCTGTTGCTTTGAATCTGAGCTGAATGCTGAGGATCAATTACAAACTCACTGAACAGAAATGTACCATGTGGCCCCCCTTCAAGTCGCTGACTAACTCAGAGTTATAGAGCTGAAAAGCAGGAAGTTGGATTCTGGCTGTTTTATTAGACATCTGTTCACTCCAGCCTTTATACATTACATTTTTGTCTAACTAACTATATTAGAAACATGTTTTATTTTGCACAGCCTATCTATTTACCCAGTTTTTATTTTAACACTGAACTATTCCTTTAAGGGCAGCTGTGCCCGAAACGCGTCAAGCAAAACCATGCAGTGTGTTTTTTTAACAGGGAACAATAAAAATGGTGGCTTTTAATAGATGGTCCGGTGTGCGGAGCTTCACTTTTCCTATTTCCGAATGTTCTTAGCTAGCACCTCTAGTGTTGCAATACAGTGTTGCCTTTGTTCCTGATTTTCCCTTTATTGCTGTTGATTCTTGCCATATTAGCCATTAGATGCACAGTAGAAGGGATGCATGATTGGGAACTGGTTTATGTCATGTCAAGTTTAAGTTATGGCTCATGCCTGAACTGAAAACCGATGATGCCAGGTAATATACACAGAATATGTATGTTTCTTTGTTAGAGGAGTCGTTTCTCTCTGATTGACCGTTTGTTTTCACTATGATAAATTTCTTCAAATTCTATTAGGATTTCATTCCCAGGAAAGAAAATATATTTGAGAGCCCTTTGCTGGCATTAACGCAAACAGCAGAATGTTGCCTGCTGAATAGCAACAGTGTGTGACTAGAGAGCCCATTACAAATGGCAATATGTTTATAGTACAGCTGAACTCCAAAATATCTTCACTGACAGGGGTGTGTTTCCTGTCATCAGTATTTATCATGGAGAGCCACATTAAAAGCTTGTTAGGCTGGAGCAAAATAAATTGTTCAATTTAAAGAGGTAGTTCATGTTGAAATACATTTCTAGCATGATGTTGACAGAGGTAATCTAAGACATTTATCTTTTGGTATTATATTTTATTCTTTTGTTGTTTTTGAATTTTATAACTGTCTCTTCTAAAGCTTTTAAGTTGCTTTATGGTTGCTAGGGCCACCATTTCTGTAACAATATGATAGGGGTTGAATAGCCTGAAGATGAATCAGAGAGAGAGGGCACAAGATAGAGCTAATGGGCACTCCCAAATCTCACCCTAACTTACACTTTACAAATCAATTAAAGAAAGCAAGTTTGTTTAAATGGGTGCACTTTAGTCTAGAGTAGGAACCCAAAGAATACCACTTTTTGGGTGAATTGTATCAACATTTGTGTGATCACAAGAAAAAAAAACTGCTTTTTCCCACTATTGTGCACATGTTTACAATCCTGAATGGTTGATCACCCAGGAATGGGAAAAAACAAGAATCACATTTTTCCTATTCATTTTTAAGCAAGTTGAGAAATTGTGGCATAAAATTACAAAATGACAATTAACTTCTGTGGCATCTCTGTCTCTTTGCTGGGGTGGTTTTGCTTGAATTTGCTGAAAAAATACAACCACACATGATAACAAATCTTATATAAATTTCCTATTTTTAGAAGCCATATGAAGTTATTTATGCAGAACACATATTCAACACAGTGCAGTTTGCCTGTATTTACCCAAATATTCTGTACTCCAACTGAGTCATTTTATTTCATACATTTCAAGGGAGATCAACACATACATCTTTATTGGTTCAATATCTGTTACCAAACAGGAATAGGCAGCGCCGGTTCTGACGAAGGAGCCGCCTGAGGCAATGCCGCCCCCACCTCACCGGCTTACCTGTGGGGAGGGGAGGCAGGATCACTATTGCGGAGAGCGCAATTGCGCTCTCTCGCAAAAGTACAGCCGAATTTCTGGTTTAAAATCTGGAAATAAATGAGGATGATGATGATGATGATGATGAAATTCGGCTCTTAACGGTGCAGGAGCGGCTTTTTGCTGCCCCTGGAATCCTCTCTGGCGCTGCCGCCTGAGGCGAGCAGCTCAGCTCACCTCATTGGCGGAGCACCCCTGAGAATAGGCAGCAACAGTGGTAACCCTTTCAATGTAAAATAAGCCAAAAGTCTGTTATCACAGTTTATTTCTATAACTATTCACTAACCTTCATTTATAAAAGTTTGCAGTACAGTCAGTGATAAATAAACTTCTGAACTTTCTGTGGAATTTTGAAAGCATTTTCAAAATTCAACTAGTTCATTACCTTTATTTGCATTGATTCCTTATGCACAGTCCTAGTATTATTTATGGTTCATTTAAATGTCTTAGCACCATTTCATGTAAAACCTCAATTTTAAATACCTTGATTTTAGTTTTTTTCTTGTTTGTGGTCCCCCCTATATAAAATGCATCATACTTTTTCTGGGATTTTACACCATTTTTTCTGATCCCCTTAAAATTGTTGAATGGGTATTTTGTATACATTGTACACTATTTTAAAGTATGATGTAATATGTTTTGCTAAAATATTAAGGAGCACTGTGTTAGTGATGAGTAGGTCAACCCAAATCCAGCAGTAGCTGCAGATTTATTAGTGTATCAGACAGGTTTGCCTGACCTGTATGTTGGTATCTTCATGTTACACAGCATATGCAACACTGTAAAAGTAACTCTTCTCCTAGACAGTAACCTTTTTGATCTGTCCTTGGCTTAACTTTATTAATGTCACTGACAGCTTCAACGTTGGTTCAAGTTAGGAAATTGGCTGCAAACTGTGGTTTGGTCCGAATGTACATCATGGGATGGTTAAAGTTTAGTTCTGACCAACTTACTAATCAGTGGTTGCAAGTACCCGAATAGAATGAGTAGAAACGAATAATAGACAGGCACTTGCTTTGTGAACACTTTCAACTTTTGAACTATAATTTCCAGTGTCCAATTTTACATTTCATTTTAACAACATGTATTTCATGGGACTGACTCAAATCAAGGTACCTGAGGTGAGCTTGAAGCTGTCATAGAATGTATTGTGCTGTGGTCTCTTAAGCTATGAACTTTTTAGTTTGTGTTTCAATATTAACCTGTTTCTATAACAATGTGTCTTGGATTTCCCAGTGGCTAGCACTGTTAGGTTTGTTTGTTTTTTAAAGAGAAAGTTTGCACCTGATATTTCTTTTTTCCATGTGTTGGCAGTTTAACAACAAGAATCCTCCTTGTAAATTCATTGTGCTGTAATAGAGCCAGGACAGTCAATAAATCGTACTTTGAGCTTTTTTTTCAAGCCAGGTATTAAAATGGTAAATGCGTGGCCAAACATACATTTAGGAACACATTCTATAAGACGCAATATTCACAAAAGCCAGATGATCTATCTGTGTGGTTTCAGACTTTTTCACAGCCAGCTTATTGAATTTCAAACCATCAGTCATACATAAAATTTAACATCAAATATTTCCTTTCCTGCCTCAAATTAATATTGTACAAATAAGCATTCGGAATAAAAGTAAATTGAGAATTAGATGAAAGTGTACCTTTCTTCCTATTTAATCCCTAAAGCAGCCCAAATAAATAAGGATTGAGATTTATTTATTTCATACTAAGCTTTTCATTCTTCACTATATCAGGTAAATTAGTTGTTAAAATCTAGCGTCATTCTAGTTACTCCGATTTTTTGTCTTTTGTTTTCTTTAGCAATGACCATTTCATAGGGGGCTTCATAAGTAGTTTCTTACCCAAGTTTATGGAAAATCTAAAAATGAATGAGTTATGTTGCTTAATGAAAAGGATAATAAAGTAGTGGTGAAATATCTTATTGATCTTAACCTAGGAGGAATATGTACTGGCTGTACTCAATGACTTTGTGCCCTCGATCAAAACCAGAAGTCTCCTCAGGGCATTCAATTCATATGGCAAAAACCTGGTAGCAATGAAGTGGATAAGTCCACAACCACTTATTGACCAGCAATGGATACAACTAGTGAATACCAGTTATAAAACTAATATACCTTGCCAGATGATTTCCCAAAATTTTTACAAAATAAATGGATCCATGGAGGCTTGCCCAGAGGCAGACTCCTTGGTTTGAATGTATTAACTATGTAATCGAAAGACAAATTCAGATATTTACCTTGTATAATGTGTTAACTGTACAATGTAAGTTTAATATAGTTTTGTAATTAATTTTCAAGATGGTGGCGCCCAGGGCCACACTCTGACATCATCGATTCATGCCAATGCATCTGACATCATTGCGCAGAAAATTCTAAATAAACGAACACCAAGTGCCTGAAAATAGGTTGCACTTCTTGGCCTTCCTGGGTGCTTTAAAATTATTAATTTACTGTAAGGAACTTACCCTGGTGGTCTAGCGGCAGCGGAGTCCACGCCACGTCCTTGGCGTGGACGCCCATCGCGCTGCTTCCTTCTCCTGTCCCGGCTTCCTCTAGGGTGCGCGCCGTGCGCACGTTCGTTATTTAAAGGCAATTGGCGCGAAATTCAAAGGTATAAACAGCCCATTCAGATTACAGGACCTTGCCGTTGTTAGGTTCAATTAGCTTGTTCCTGGGTGTTTATTGCAATTCCTGTCTTGATCTACTGTGTTTGACCCTTGCCTGCCTGCTTACTACTCTGACCTCTCCAATCCTGACCTTGCCTGCCTGAAACTACGTTGTTCTCTCCAATCCTGAAACCTTGCCTGTTCTCCGACTATTCTACGATCTCTATCCTGATACTGGCCTGTCTGACTATTCTAACTGCTTGAGCTGGCCCGGCCCGCCTGTTCCTGGTGGCTTCCTATCTTCCAGCATCCTAGTAAACAGTCGTGCCCCATTGCCTGCCAGAACTTACGCCTTGCACCTCTCGTTAAGTCCAGGTGGCCTCTGAGTAAGCCGAGGGCTCCTCCCGAGGCCAAAAGCGGTCACTTAACTGGTGAAGTACGAGCCGAGACCAGGGTGCTTGGCATCTGTTCTGGTGTAGGGTGCCGACCGTGACATTTACTGATGCTTGGACTTTTTACATTCTGCCATGTACCTGACCACAACAATTGCTGCCTGCCCTTGAACCTTCAGCCTGAATCTTGACCACAATCCTGTCTTAACCCTTTGGCTACCATGTATTGGACTTTGCATCTAGTGCTTTCTCCTTGGTCCAGACTTCTCCACTAATTAGCACCTGGGGCCCTGACAGTATTTTAAGGCCATAGACCCTACTGAGGAAGCTCCACCTGATGTGGAGAGAACTCTCTGGGGTTTGGCGACTTGCAGCGAGGCTTATGAAGTTTAGCAAACTAGCATAGGGCAAGTTCTGGAGGTTCTTCTCTCCCTGATACCTTCTGCTTCTCCAGTCAATAGGATTCCGGCCATGGTAACTCCGCCTCCCACAGTTTCCACACCAGGTAATGAACCCTGTATTCCCCCACCTCTTTGCTATAATAGGGATCCTCAGGCCTCCATATGCTTTGTGGACCAATGCCATATCCAGTTCAAGTTTCAACCCTTGCAGTATCCTACCGAGTGGGCCAAGGTGGGGTATGTAATCTCCAGGTTGGAAGGTAAAGCTCTGTAATGGGCATCCTCCTTCTGGGAGAAGAATTCTTAGGCTTACCTGCAGTCATTCTGAACTGTTTTTGACGCACCAGGCTGAGTTGCTAATGCCTCCTCCCATCTCCTGTAGATCCAGCAAGGAAATCGCAGTGCTAGTGAGTACGGTATTGATTTTAGAACCCTGGTGGTGGAAACTCACTGAAACAATGAGGCATATGCGGCTGTCTTCTATTATAGTTGATAAAAAAAGACCACTCCAGACTCACCCTCTCTTCCTGTCGCCCCGCGCAGTTCCTGTCTGTGCAGCCAAAGACTAACCAGGTGCACAGCCTTTAGCATCCCCACTGTAGTCCTATTGTAAACAAGCAAAAAAGAAGGCAGCACTCTGGATAAAAGTAACAGTGGTTTATTACAACAGGCTGTAACCACACTTAACTCGTTTCGGGAATCACTTCCTTAATCATAGGCTTTGAAATTACATCTTCCTTTAATTGGCCTGTCAAGTAAACTCAAAGAGGACTTGGTGTCATCAAGTTCAGATATTTACTTTGTAAAGTGTTGCATGGCGCAACAACATCATGGCACAAATTTTTAAAATAAAGAACTGCCAAGACAAGGGTTCAGTGCCCGAAAATAGGTTGTACTTCTTGGCATTCCTGGATGCTTTATAAGAATTAATTTACTAACTCTTGGACTTTTGGCATTCTGCCTTGTACCTAACCATGACCGATTGCTGACTGCCTTTGAACCTTCTGCCTGAATGTTGACCATGATCCTGTCCATAGTGGCCACTGACACCTAAGAGTGAACAATACAGGGGGGAGTATTACAGATGTGAACAATACAGGGGGGGTTACAGGGGATTACAGGTGTGATCAATACAGGGGGATACAGGTGTGAACCATACAAGTGATTATAGTTTGAATCTGTGGTGTGAACAATGCAGGGGTCAGTTATTCTCAGTGCTGATACCTTTAAAACTTGCATGAATTAAGCAGTCACAGCAGCCAGACTTTCGTGTGGAGGGCCACACTAGGGGATGGGGGTCGCTAGTTGGACAGACCTGTGCTAAAGTATGTACAGATTTACACAAGATGTAATCCATCGAACTAGCAGTCTCACATGGAGAACACCCTAATGGTTAAAAAATGTGTGCCTTAGCCCTAAGAGATTTGTGGGTGCTACTTCATTGTTTCCAATGTGGCAGATGCTGCAGACTTCCATTGTTTTCTTCTACAACAAAAACACATTTTTAAGTATAACCAACGTAGTTAAGTATCATGTAGTTGTTATGGTAATTACATTTTCTAGATGGACCTATGATAAAAAGATATTGTATGGATGTATTTTGTTAAATTACTTCCTACAAGTCATCGGATGCTCGCTTTCTGTAAAGCAAAAGATGAGGCATGTTAGTTGTCCTTATCCCAGTCATTTTTTTCTAAATTATTTTACATTCATGCAGAGGCTGGTAAAAGAATTCTACCATCACCCAATGCAGTAATGATCATTTTTAATGTTACTTAATAATGCAAACACTGTTTAATAGTACTATGTATTTAATAATGCATACACTATTTACAGTAATAGCACTATGTTGTTATACTTATAAGTAGAGTAGTTTGATAGTTGTCATTCTTAGTCATGGTTTTCCACTTTTATCATCTCTAGAGGGAGAGCCTGGTTTATAGATGTCTTTTATTGCTGAATTGCTTGCACCTGGCTGATGCAGAAACAGAGGCTGTAGCTAAGGTTATAAGAACTATAAATCCAGCCAACTACCAAAGCCTCCTGAGAAAAACACAAACCAGGGTTATAAACCAGCCAAAATGAGGAGCCACAGCTTTGATTTTTAGTTCGTATTAGCCCTGAAGGCCTGCATGTGATCCTCTCAATAAGTAGTTTTATTTTTCCCAATTCATATGACTGTGATGTATTCTCTTAATTGTGCCAAACAGAGAAGCTTCACTCTTGAAAATGGGGGGTACCCAGTCATGGTTTGACACCATTTACATCCTGCTCTCATAAACATATGCCAGAAGTGAATATAATGTTTTGAGGTAAAGTAACTTTAATTGACTACAGATGGGCACAGTCGTCACACTGAACCAAGATCTGAGGAGTCTCCTTGGGTAGAAAGAATTGTTTACCCTCCAAATCAGCTTCTAATCAGAGCATGCATTGGGCTTTTTCAGGTGCAGACAACATACTAATTTCACTGTCATCTTTCGGCATATTAATTTTCCTCCTGGCATAATTATCTGTACTGCCTAGGTATAGATGGGAAATTGGATGATTTTGTCCACTGACTGTCAGTTCTTAAAGTGCCATATTAGCAGCCAGTCTCTGGCACCTTACAACACACATTTCCTCACCCTGAGAAAAAAATAGAGTTGTGGTGTCCAAGTTTTGAAGAGGTTCAGTCAGCAGTAGGTTGATGTTGTACATTTGATCATGATTTTATTAAACATTTGATTGATTTAGGAAGTTATTTTTTAATTGTATTTTTATATTTTTTATATGTACTGTATTCTGTTTATGTTTTTGGAGACACTTAAGACAATGACACATTAGGCTATGACACTTTTTGAGTATTTGGCCAGCCAGCATTTTGTGGTGTGTTAGCTAATTCTGAATGTCCCTGTGCAAAATGTGTGCTATCGCTCTTTGTGAAATTACAACATATACATTGTATAGGATCAATAAATACAAGTTATAGTCTAAAATAATTCTAATGCTTGTTTATTTCTCTTCAGATGTTCCCGATATAGACAGCATTTTTTTATAGAAGCTTTTGTTGAGGCATCTCACAGTAATTCACTAAAACTGGGTATATGCAACTCTGTGGAGGAACTGGTTGAAGCTCTTACTATCCATGAAATAGGGAGTCCTGGTAAGTTTACACTTTCTAAACACTAATTTAATTTATGCTTTTTGGAATTTATGTTCAGTGCCTATTCACATAAAACATATATATTCGGGGGAATGTAATAAAAGTTGGTAACGGAAAAACTATTCGCAATGCGAAAAGTTATGCCTTTGCACGAACAAATTTTGCTTTGCTCAAATTTAATATAGCTTTTAGCGGCCACTTCCGACAGTGGAAGATCGTTTGCGAATGTTATAGTTAGTGCCAATGCGCAGTAAATATAATAAAACTTCTTACTGAAAAAGTCGTTACTTTTGCGCCAAAAGATTACGACACCTTCGAGCACCTCTTAAGAGTGCGCAATTAAAATTCGCAATGCCAAATTAAAATGCACAATTAAAATTTGCAATGCACAATTAAAATTTGCAATGCACAATTAAAATTCGCAATGCAATAACAGTTTAAGGAACAATATTACATTACGAGATATGGATTTTTAGTCTTATTGGTGCAAATTGTTTTTCTCTTTGTCACTCTTACATTCCCCCCTAATTGTATATTACTACCTTATGTAGTATATGTATTAAATCTATGACATCTTCTTGCATACAATATTTACACCGAATATCTGGAAAAATGTGACATGATTTTGTGTAATTAGACTTTAAGTTTATAACACCAATATTTATTTATGCAGTGCTTTACCAGAACCCATTTTCATGCCAAAGGAACATACAGCACAGGTATGAGATATATCAATTATACTGAGTATATTTTCCTTTTAATCATCAGTTTTTACGTATGACTTTTCTGACGCGTGACAATTTTTTTGCCGCAGCAGATTTTTTGACGCAATTTTGCGGATTTATTAACTGGTGGCGAAAAGTGGAAATTCGCCACAAATTCGCACCTGCCGAATTTATTCACTCATAACTACTTACTACTTCACTTCCTACTATGCTAATGCATTGTCTACTTACAGAAAAGGGGAATAGGCAAGTGGAAATTTTAGTAAGGACAGACTGCTATGATCCAGTACAATGACAGGATAGTCTGTCAGAAGTTTCTCCTGAGGTGGCATAATTGCCCAAATCTGTAGACTCAATTCTGCTTCTAATCTTATCTTTCTAATCAATATTTAGCAAGTAACTCAACTTCCCTGTGACTTAGGATGACAATTAAAACCTCTTACTGTCCAATAATTATTCTGTACTCCAATGTGTCATTTACAAGAATAAAGAAAACATATACTGAATAAAAGACACACCACTTGTAAGATCAGAGGGCATCACAAATAAACACATGCTGTAAAGTTTTTAAATTAAAAGTTAAAAAAATGTAACTTTGTATGACATATAGAAAAAGACGGTCACCTAATGAGAGATATATTTTTTAAAAGAAACACTTAATTGATTGATTCGGACACGGTGCACTGATTGGTTAATTCAAATGGACAAAGGTATTTAAAGTTTGTTGAAATTGTATTATATTATCCTTGAAAAAGGTCCCAACGAGGACCGAAATGTTGGATTACGGTATAATAATAAAGAAGTGAATTATTTGTACAAGGGTGTGCCGGTTCCTTGATGTTTGTGGATATATATATATATATATATATATATATATATATATATATATATATATTATAATTGAGGCCCTCTTTTTTCTTTCATACACCGTTCTGTACCTGCAAATCTGAGGCGACATGGCTATGGAGGTATGCAAGAGCCGTCTTTCCTGCCGGTGGGGTGCAGTCCGTGTTAGCTTCACCTAGGTATGTGTAGCTAATATACACGGCATTCTTTAATGTTTTTAATGATTTTTATGGCACACAGGTCACGGAATTTATATACACACTGGATGGTTATTTATGTATAATTTATTATTTTTTTAATAATGATGATGACCATTGGGGCACTAATTGGCTACACAGTACACACTCCCACTCCTTGTCACTTCCTTTTTGGCGCACAGTGGGGGTATTTAAGTTTGTTTGTTGGTGCGGTTTTTCTCTCTTACCTATGACTATATATATATATATATATATATATATATATATATATATATATATATATATATATATATATATATATATATATATTTTTTTTTTTTATAATTGAGGCCCTCTTTTTTTAACATGTGAGAGCTCTTCTCACTAGTTGGGCAGCTGATCAAAAAACGTCCCATTCTGAGAAAAAAACAGACATGTCAGAGATATTGTTGCTGCAGAACTTTTGCCAGCACTTACTTTTATAACTGCAGTGACTATATGGAATCTTGTCTGCTGTCTCGCCATTTCATTTCTTCTTGAGGATCCAATTCCCAAACTAGCTTCAATGGACTTTTAAATTGCACCTATTTTATTTGCACTAACAATTAGGTAATCTGAACTCCTGAACTTTGCTCACTTAAACATGATAATCTATAATGTGTTTGTCCTAAGAACACAATAAACGGAGTGAAAATTCACAGTTGTGTTTTTATTTTAATTTGTTTTCTGTGGTCCCTACACTACTGTATTTATACACCCTTTTCTGGAGCCCTAATATTTCCTTAAACAAAGAATTGTACAATTTATTGTGTCTTATTACCCAGTTTTATGACTCTATGGTAGCAATGTGCTGTCTGGCTTGGGTAGTCTTTACTCAATATTTTAGAATTGATTATCAAATAATCAGGAAATATTGTCTTTCACAGTAGATTACATGACAAGTTTCAGCACAGGAGGTTTCTTGCAGTTTATGAAGGTAATTTCACCACCCCAATAAATATTTCACAATTATAAACTAAATATAAGAATAGTAGAAATTAAATCTATATTTAGAATTGCCTAAGATTAATTTACTTAAAAGATGGAAAAATTAGTTTGCTTGTTTTGTTAAAGATACACACATTCAATAATTGCATATATTTGTTTCTTCTTCCCTTTAAAGGTACAGTTCAGTGTGAAATTAAAACTGTGTAAATAGATAGGCTGTGCAAAATGTACAATGTTTCTAATATAGTTAGTTAGCCAAAAATGTAATGTATATAGTCTAAAGTGACTGGATGTCTAACAGAACAGAACACTACTTCTTGTTTTTCAGTTCTCTAACTCTGAGTTAGTCAGCCACTTGAAGGGGGGCCACATGGGTCATAACTGTTCAGTG
Organism: Xenopus petersii; assembly: GCA_038501925.1. Lineage (NCBI taxonomy): Eukaryota > Metazoa > Chordata > Amphibia > Anura > Pipidae > Xenopus > Xenopus petersii. The sequence continues at coordinate 39,002,049 of CM076677.1, forward strand.
AGTTTGCATTTGATCCTCAGCTCAGATTCAAAAGCAAAGCATTATGACCCATGTGCCCCTCTGCTCAAGTCTCTGATTACCTGGTAACCAATCAGTGGAAACCAAGAAGGCTGAAAAGCAGGAAGTAGTGTTCTGGCTATAATATGAGACATCCAGTCACTCCAGCCTGTCACGAACGGCACCCTAAATCCAGAACCAGTGCTAGGCTTCTTGATCTCGGCTCTCGCTTCTGCCTTTCACAGCCACCTTTCACCTCGGGAGGAGCCTTGGCTCATTAGATACCTCCAGGGCTTATGAAGAGAGAAGCAAAGCTACAGGTTCTGGACGAGCAAAGGGGCACAATCGTCTCACCAAGGAAACTGGAAGGAAGAACACCACTAGGAAAGCAGGCCAGACAACACAACGTGGGACAGGCAGGTCGGGCCAGCACAAGTGAAGGTAGAATAGTCAGACTGGCCAAAATCAGGATTGGAGAACCTAGAATAGTCAGACAGGCCTGAATTGGTATTGGAGAACCTAGAATAGTCAGACAGGCCAGAATCAGTATTGGAGAGCGTAGAATAGTCAGACAGGCACAACTCAGCTAGGAGAGTTCAGGATAGACAGCTAGGCAAGGGTCAGGATACAGAGTTCAGAATAGTCAGGCAAGGCAAGGGTCAATAACCAGAAGATCAACAGGAATCACTTAGAAGTAGCACCAGGAACAACCTAAATTGAACCTAACAACGGACAATGTGTTTCTTTATAAAGCTCCTTTAAATAGTTTGAATTTCTCATTGTTGCCCGATGACATCATCACACGGGCGCATAAACCTGGAAGCGCACAGGGTGCATAGGGGAACCGGCACTGGAAGAAGACGGCAGCATGCATGCATCCCCGCCGCCCACTAACCACCTTGCATAGCCTTTATACATTACATTTTTGGCTAACCAGATATATTAGAAACATTCTTGCACAGCCTATCTATTTGCCCAGTTTTTATTTTTACACTGAACAATTCCTTTAAAATAAGACTAACAAGGAATTGTAAATCTTCAAGAGACTTTATATGGCATAAAACACCTTGTAGAAAAGGAGATGTAATTAAAAATTATAGAGCACTGAAATCATACCATATGTTTTACACCAGTGCAGATATCCTGTGGATAACTTTTTTTCTTGTGGTTGAACATTATTTAAGAGTATTGAATTTGTAGTACCCTTCTCCACAAAACCTTGATCTACAATGGGTATTTATTGTGGCATTTTATGGGCTAATTTTTCTGAAATAATTTTTCAGGGTTTCGATACTTTTTTTATAAATGATTTACTATAATGACACTTTCAGTGTTCACATCAGAAATGCAAACAATGAAAACCACCATGAGAATGTGGAAAGTACAGTACTGCTCCAGGACAAACACATTGAAATAATACAGTTAATAAAATATAACACAATACTTTTATCAACTAGAGAACTTGACACATTGGGAGTCATGTGTTGATGGCATTTGCTTGAATTTCATTGCATACAAATCTAATGGATTAGGGTGATGTGAGGTGCCCAGTATCTTGAATTTATTTGACCAGGCACAATAGTGAGTTGGAGGAAAGTGTTGGCCCATCATTGTCCCTATAAAGTCATAAATGTTAAAGTCAATGCTTTAGGAATACATTTAGACTGTTTGGCTATTATAACTTTCCATTTTCAGAGTGTGTTCAGAAATCCAGGGGTTGGCTGTTTTGATGGTGTTTGTGCTATTTAATACATGCTCCTTACTTTGCAAGATGGCAAGTAGTAATATGACAGTAACATGAAATCCTCTGTATAAGAAAGTCAATATGCCTTTTGACTTAAAGGAGAATTAAACCCTATAAAAAGAATATGGGTAGAAATGTTGTGTTTTATATACTGCCCATGCTTCCTCAAAGATTCAGAAGCCATATAACCGGATCAATCCAGGCCTTTAAAGTTAGCCACAGAAGCAGCACTCCATCTTCTGACCTTCTCAGGCCATCTTTTCAGTGTAAGTGACCCTTCATATTCTATACTTCAGGTAACTTGCACTACACAATAAATAGTATGAGTAATTTTATCTTCAAATTTCATTATATAGTTTTTATTTGCTTCAATGTCTGTTTTTTTCCATTCTCCTAGGTAATAAATTTGGGTGATGTGAAAGGTTATTTGAGTTCATATTTATCTATGAAATAGAACCTCAAAGTTTATGGGATTGACTCATCCTATACCAATACAGATAAGGCTAACAGGTGAAACTGGAAATTGAAAAAAATATTGGAAAGCCTACAAAGCAGATGATAGAAGAGCTTCAAAAGTACAGGAGTCAGACCAAAACAGAGACAATTTAGTGCCAAATTACAGTAGTCAGAAAATAAATACAGACAAAGAAATTACAAAACTTAACTCAAGTTTTCTTAAATTGGAAGCATTATCTGTTTCACATGAACATAAATGTGGTATCAGAATGGAAAAGTGACTGGAAAGCTATCACAGTACTCTGCAACCTGCAGAATCAGACAAGTCTTCTCCCTTTTTTGGATTTCTTGCCTGCAAATGCTGTGGAAGAGAGAACATTGTCAGAAAGTATGTGCAAAAGTCTAAGTGAACAAGATAAAGAGCAACGGAAAATTGAGAACATCAGAATGAAAGAGCAGAGTGGCTCACACATTTATTTGTCTCTCACCTGAAAAAATCAATGATTAAACAGACTTGATTGATATTATTGAGGATTTAGAGGTTGTCTATGTTTAATTTTTCAGACATACTGTATGTAAACACATTTCCTGAAGATAATCTTCAGAGGGCCCCCACGTTTTAACTAATGTGCAAGGGCATAACAATAACATGCCAGGCCCTCCTGCTAAAAAATCTTTAGAGGGGCCCTGCACACAAAGAAACTCCAAGGCATTCCCTCCACCAATTGCACTAAACAGTGCTGCACTATGTGACATGGAGAGGAAATATACAGAAAATATAAATGCTGTATATTTATTTTCATGTATAACACATTTGTCTACAAAAGATGGACTCTAAAATTAACATTTACAGCATCTTATTTTCCAAATACTTGCAAATCATCAAAAATGTGAATGTGATCTACAATGCTACATGTTTTAGCACTGTTTAACTCCTAACCATAAAGAACAAATGGATACCATACATATTTGGAAAAAATACCCTGGGGAATTCAAAATGGGTTAATGTGGCTTTTAATGCAAAACTAGTAAACAGCAAAACCTTCATAGGCACAGTGGGGGCCATTTATAACATTTGCGCAGCCCATATTTATACGCAAATCGTTGTATTGCCAATGCTTTTTCCTAACCGCTAAAATATTGCAATGCAGTGCCCATCTTTTGTGAATATTTTCTCCGCCACCAAAGTTGTGGTGTAACTCAGACGTAGAGTATTCACATTTTGCATTTCGCCATATTTAAAAAGCTCTTATGAGCAGGACACATATTTTCACTGTGCGGATTATTCTGCCCTGTGCAAAGTTTATAAATGAGCCCCAGTGGCTTCAATTGATAAGCAATTTCATTCACCATAACCACATATTTGTCAGGGCTATTAGCTGCCAGGATGGGTTGTAAGGTCCATGGAGGAAACACGTACCAGGAACAAGGAACAGGCAGAACAGATGACAGTTGCACTGGGAACAGATATGTATGGTATGGTATGGTACAGAGGGCAGCAAAGCCTGGCAAGGCTGGTACTAAGAATATGCACTGGCCGCAGTCCAATAGTAACAAAATAATCAGTCTTCACACCAAACAGGGTGCTAACATGCTGATGTATGTATTTTGTGTATGCACTGGCATCCTGATGGCATGATGACATTTGATACATTATCAAAGCAGCATATGTATCACAATGTTTTTGTTATATACAAAAATATGCCCACAAATATATGTTTAAAGATAACTGTTGCTAGGACCAAGGCAATGAAAAGGTATGAATTGTAGAAATATAAATTCCAAATGCTTATTTGCTATAACAGCTCCCCACAATGTGTCAACCTTAAAGAAACAAACTCTTAATTAAAAAAACCCTACTCCCCTACATAGAGCCCCTCCTCCTCCCACCCCAGCCTAGTTGCTACCCTTGGCAAATGCCCCTAAGTCTTTACTTACCCCTCTGTGCAGATTCTGTCTAGCAGAATTCACAGGAAACTCACAAAAATTACCAAAGCACCGGTCTCATTCTGAAGATGACCGAAGCAGCTGAATATGGTGCCCGTGAACTTCGCAAGACAGAATCTGCATGGAGGCGTAAGTAAAGAGTTAGGGACATTTGCCCGGGGTAGCAGCTAGGCCGGAGGGGGGGTCTGTGTAGGGTAAGGGTTTTTTTTAAGAGTTTGTTTCTCCTTTTAGCTTTTGCTTGAAGTTTTACTTTTACATGTGTTTTTCACACTTTCTGTTTTATTTTACCTTTATGAATCAGCATTTGGCATATTTGTCCTAGTCATTCTTAAGGTTTAACTGGTTGTGATTATCACAGTTGTACCTCTCTGTTTCAATTAGTAGTTTTTTAAAAGAAGTGGAGATTTCTTTTTAAATGTTATTACCATTCAAAGAAAACCCAGCATTCTCTTGAAAAGAAAAAAGGTCTGCCAAGGTTTAAAAGTGAAGTTGTAAATATATGGTATGAAAATTGTTCAGAATAGGCTGACAAAGAATGCTGGCTTTGTACTTTGACCTTCACTGTCCTAATCTATCTACTATTATTACACTTCAAAGGTATTGACTGAAACCTGGTGATCAGTTAAAGGACTGGAGGTGATTAACTGCATTCCAATTGCACCTTTCACTCTTTCAGAGGAACATGTGTTTTGTAATGGAATTGAAAGAGGCAAGGACATGAGAGTCTGGTGTAGAGAGAGAGAGCTCTGCTGCTAATCATTTGCCAAGCAATAAATTATTATTGCCATGATGATTTAAAAATTACAGTACCAAAAAAAGATGCTTTACATTTCACATTCACATCATATTAGCAGAATTTAAATACATGAAATATATAGTTGATGAATTAACTATGGCAACGTGCCTTTTTCCATCTTCCAATCTTGTCGCTCATAGATTTAATATCGTACATAGCTCTGTTTATACTGTTTTATAACAAACAAGGGAAAGTTGTGCTCACCACTATTTTTTAAAACCATTAGGCGGGGGTGCAATGAGGGTGTGACCACAAAATACATATAGTCAAATACAAGAGTCCTCTGCACTCAACCCATTATCAATATATTTAAGACAGAGACATTTTGTGCATACTGCTACTGAAAAATGCCTTACCCTTTAAACAAAACAGGGATTGTTTGTCCATATATTGCAATATATTTAAGCTGGCCAACTACGTCAAAGTCATCCCATATCTGGCCAGTCCTATGCTCAATTTTATCTGATTCATTAAGAATTCTATTGCTTCATTATACATTTTACAAAGGGACTAGGTTTTACCTGCAACTTACTTGCTGCTTTCAAAGTAAACCCCCATACTTGGCTGCCCTTTTATTAGACACCAGTGGGATCACCTGACTATAGCTGGGAAGGGTGGGAGCTAAAACATGGAGTTGGCCAGCTTAAATATATTGCAATATATGGACAAACAATCCCTGTTTTGTTTAAAGGGTAAGGCATTTTTCAGTAGCAGTATGCACAAAATGTCGCTGTCTTAAATATATTGATAATGGGTTGAGTGCAGAGGACTCTTGTATTTGATTATACTGTTTTATGTCATATAAATAATATTTGTTATAGCTAAAGGGAACATTTTTCTGCCAAACTCAATCAACACTTTTGTGATGAAATGATGATGTCAGTGAAAGGGGCACAAACAGGCAGAAGAACTGGAACAGTAATAGGATATGCATATGTGCCTGCAATAATGAGTGACAAAAGAGGGTTTTTAGCTAGCGATGGGCGAATTTATTTGACAGACGCAAATTCGTGGAAAATGCCCGCCATTTGGCGCCGGTGAATGAATTCACGAAACCGCCGCAAAAAGTCGCTGGCATCCAGAAACAGACGTCAGTGTCAAAAACGAGACGCCAGTGCGGTTTCGCCCGATAAATTCGCCCATCACTATTTTTAACAACTTAATATGCTTTATCAGCTGATTTTACTGATTTATGTAAAACACTTTGAATTTCTTCATCCGGTAGACTGTATTAAGGATTTTACAGTTTCTCAATTTGAAAAGGCTGCACATAGGGGGCCACAAAAGTTGTCAAAAACTCTGCCCAGTCATTCTACATTGGAACTTGCATCATTCAGTTGCAACACAAATGGAGATTATTGATAAATTTGTAGCTTTTACATCAGAAGACCCCTAGCATTGATATTGAGAACATGGGGGACAAGATGCTGTAAATTTCAAACTTAAAAAGAGTTTCTGAAATTTCATAAAAGGCAACTTATTTTAGCAAAGCATTAGCATTTGATAGTTTGGAGAAGAATTTTATATTTACCCATTTTAGATCTGTCAGAATGTGTACTTTTTAAAAATACATGGTTTTCTAGTTTTGCAGACTTTTACTATTCATAAAAACAAACTGCTGTGAAAAAAAATGCATGTACTATTTAAATTTGGGCTCGTCACATGCTGCATACCTTGGTAGTCCTATACTTATTGGGCGCATTTCAGAACACTCCTGGCATTCATATTTAGGATGTTTATTGTAAGGGCCCAGGTGATAAAAAAAACTCATTACATTTTGAAAAGCTTTGAAGCGTGGAGCATTTTAGTGTAAAGATATATTTACCAATTTAGAATACCTTGAAAATTTTACTTTGCAGAAATGTATGTTTTTCCATAGTAAATGTACTATTAGTGAAATTTTTACCATGCAATCTAAGCGTGATCATTTTTTGTGCAATGCTTTGAACACTGAATATTTATACTGTGGGCATATTGAGAGCGCAAATTGATTCGGTTCATTGAGGTTCTTGTGTCCAAACACAGTTCTGCAGTTCCATATGGTTGCCAGGGGGTCCATCCTGCCTGTTCTGATGAATGGTGCAGAAATGCCATAATTCCCACTCTGAAAATGCAAGGCCCAACTTGCACCCAACACAATTGTGTTCATTATGATTAATTGGGTGCAATTATACTTGAATTATGGCCTTTCCAAATCAATTGTGTTTCTGTACATATAATACAATATATGTATATGTTTTTAATATACTGTATCATTAAAAAATAGCTTTCTTTTCATGTTTTTGGTATTTATAATGCTATATCTTGCTATAGTAATACAATTAAAGAGTTATAGGAAAGTTAAACTAAACATTGCCCTTTCTTTGTAAAAGAAAACGCACAAATCTTAAAAAAAAAGTGCTTGACATTTGGAAAGTGCATTTTATGAACATTGACTGGTAGTAAAAGTGTTTAAGTAATACATTAAAGCACTTGAATTAACACAAGTTTGCAAGGCAGTGCAAAAAAAACTTTTTTTTTGCAACTGATGAAAACAACTTCACAATAAATGAAGTCAGGTCAGTCGCATGATATGGTTCAGGTGCTTGTTACACTATACTATTGAGTAGTACCCAGTCGCATTATTTGGTAACAGCATTTTTCTATGACCATTTACATGGCATATGAACAGTTACATATCTCCCAACTGTCCTGTTTTGATCAGGACAGTCACAATTTTGACAGCTCAACCCGCAGTCCCAGGTTTGTTAATGAAATGTTCTGACTTTTGCTTTGATCACCTGCACTGAAGAGCCAGACAAAGATGCAAAGTTTCTAACTTAATTGGTTTTTGACAAGGAGAGCCCAGAAAAGTGACCAGGTGCACTTAGATACTTATGTAACAATTTAAGATAAGCAAAGAAGTAATTGTAACAATTTAAGGTAAGCAGGTCTCTTGAAGTTTTAAACTGTGACTAGCAGCTTAAAGGGCAATTCCCCTTCATTAGCAAAACTGTAATAACATAAAAAACACATAAATGTTTTCAAACATTTATAACCTGCCAAATTTTGTAAAATTAATATGGTAATTACAGGTGTGTGGCCACAAAACAGGTGTTTTTCGTGCTACACACAAAATCTTTTTGTCCCTCTTTCTATTTTAAAAATGTTGGGTGGGATGCAGTTATATGTGACTTGTAAAGTGTCTTTGCAATTAACAAAACTGACCAGTAATGCTGCGTAGTTATTCAGTAAGGGCAGAGCTCTAATGTTGTTGGAGCCAGAAGGAGTCACCTGGTCAACCCCCAAAAATCAGGAATGTTATTGGACTCATTAATAGCTCCATCACCTTCAAACTGCATGAAACGCTTGCAATAAAGTATTCTGAATAAAGGTTACACCCTGAATCACACCTAAAAACTAGGGAAAATATATTTGAGTTATTCTTCATTTATTCTTTCTGACCTACATGCTTTCCCTTCTGGACCACTGGTAAGAGTTCCAGTTTCCAGATCCATTGCAGTAAATTTTGATGGCCTTTTTTTTAATCTGCCTGTCATATAAAAGTTTTTCTATTTTGATTTGTTTCAAGTGTTTTAAGTGATTGTTTCAGTGGCCATCTGGGATCCTGTAAAATTACTCTTAAAATAGCAGCTTCTTGCTTTTAGAATTGAAGCTGTAAAACTAATCACCCGAAAAATTAATGACTTCCAGTTCAACATGGTTTATAGGTCAAATTATGAGTTAAATCAACCCGAATTAGAAATATAGACATGAGGACTCATTTACAAAATTAAACATACTTGTTCACATTGTTAACATTACCACTAAATTAGTTAGGCATTAACGCATTTACACTTGAAGTTTTTGGTCGCCAACCAGATGTCCGGTAATTAGCAACTTGCAGTGAGTGCCATTTTGCCTATTAGGTCTTCTCTTATTTGATACTCTTAATTCCACATGGACTCAATGGTACGTTAGAAATACTAGCCACCTGGGCCTGGCACTAATTCCAAGGATTACTAAATTGTAATTGATTCACACTAAGAAAATTTAATGTTTCTGCCAATACAGATGGGCATGTTAGAAGTAAATCCATCCCTACTATGAAATACTTGAGCCACTAATTGCATCTGATTTACAAAATAGCAATATATAATTAGTTATCAGTCTTTAGTAACACTAATTTGTTTGTAATAGGTGCATTGTGCACAAGTTAAGGAGTACACACTGATTTATCAAAAGTCAAGTTTTAGTTTTTTCATGATTCGAGAAAAAGTGCAGCGAAAAAAATCCGAATATACTGGAGAATATTCTTTGGAACCTCGAATAGTCGCCATTTATTAAATAATAAAATCACAAAAAGTTGCCAGAAAAAATTGACAAGTAAAAGCTGGCGAGGTTCAATAGGAGTCAATGGGAATTGTCTCTAACCAATTTAATTATATATTTAGGGGCCAATTCATTAACTTCGAGTGAAGGAATAGAAGAAAAAATACTTCGAATTTTGAAGTGTTTTTTTTGGCTACTTCGACCATCGAATGGACTACTTCGACCTTTGACTATGACTTCGAATCGAAGGATTCGAACTAAAAATCGTTCGACTATTCGACCTTTCGATAGTTGAAGTACTGTCTCTTTAAGAAAAAACTTTGACCTACCGAACCCAATGTTAGCTTATGGGGAAGGTCCCCATAGGCTTGGCTAAATTTTTTGGTCAAAGGATAATCCTTCGATCCTTGGATTAAAATCCTTGAATCGTTTGATTCAAAGGATTTAATTGTTCGATCGAATGATTATTCCTTCGATCAAACTATTTGCGCAAAATCCTTCGACTTCGATATTCGAAGTCGAAGGATTTTCATTCCCAGTTGAATATCAAGGGTTAATTAACCCTCAATATTTGACCCTTGATGAATGTGCCCCTTATTGTCCTGGTTCATTAAAACATTCGAGTTTTTTAGCCTCATTGAAATTTAATTGAACAACGTGACTCTCTCTGGCGTGCAACTTTTTTTATGAGGAAATAACATGAGCGGGAATATTCTGATGCCTTTTTCAGTAATCGAGAAAAAAAGTCGCTCGAATTTTGTAGAAGGTTTTTCTTGGCGCTCATGTTTTTTAGTAAATATGCCTCTATGTGGTATATTTACAAAAAACATTTCATACTTAGAAAAATTGTTAGTATGCTTGTGTAAGAGAAATTTTGCAACAAAAAAATGATGTATGTTGGAAAATTAGCATGGAGGAAGTTCAAAGGTAGCTGCTGTAGTTTTATAAGGGAAGTTAGCCCGCCTGAACCCGGAGAAAATTCTCTTGTTAAAAATTCACTTTTGTGCTCTTGGTAAATTGGCAAAGAATCATTAGAGAAAAGATGTGAATTTTTTCGAATACAAGGAAAATATTGCAGATCCCATAGCGAATTTTAATTTTCTATGACAGTATGCCAAATGTAAACTTTCACCCCATGTATGGATTGTTTGCTGTTATACTAGAATTCTAGTATTAATGTTGTACTGTGAGTAAAAAAAACATGGCTATTTGCATAGTATTAGTGCACTTTACATTCCATTCATAAATGAGCCCTGAAATTCTCTTACTTAAAATAAATAATTAAAGAAAAAGATAACCAGAAATTATAATCATTCTGAGTTTACACTTGGGGGCACATTTACTATTGGTCGAATATCGAGGGTTAATTAACCCTCGATATTCGACCCTCGAAGTTAAATCCTTCGACTTCGAATATCGAAGTCGAAGGATTTAGCGCAATTCGTTTGAACGATTCAAATCATTTTAATCCATCGATCGAACGATTTTCCTTCTATCCCAAATTGGCTAGAAAGCCTATGGGGACCTTCCCCATAGGCGAACATTGATGCTCGGTAGGTTTTAGGTGGCAAAGTAGGTGGTCAAAGTTTTTTTAAAGAGACAGTACTTCGACAGTACTGTCTCTTTTTTTTAAAGAGACAGTACTAAAAATCATTCGAATATTCAACCATTTGATAGGACTATCAAATGGTCGAATAGTCAAAGTCGTAGTTGAAGGTCGAAGTAGCCAATTCAATGGTTGAAGTAGCCAAAAAAATACTTCAAAATTCGAAGTATTTTTTATTCTAATCCTTCACTCGAGCTAAGTAAATGTGCCCCTTGTTATTTTCATTGAGTGCAGTATTTGTTCTATGTCATTCAGTCTATTACCTGGTTGGAAGGTTAAAATAAATGTCGTAAGCACATTTTCTATTATTCCAAAGAAAATAGATTCTGAACAAAAGATAAAATAATTAAAAAATCCATGATTGATGTGCTTGAGGTGCTAGGAATTAACAGAAAGGCCTGGTGTTGGGAGGATTGAAGGCAAAACTGAAATGGTATAGCTGATTGCTAGCCAAAATGATCCAGTTCTTCATAAGGAAATGTTAGGAGTGCAAATAAATAAAATAAAGAACAAGTTGGATGAATCTAAGGGTAAACTTGACTACATGATACAAACCTTCATTTTAAGGTGAACATCCTGTTTAAGCCAAGAAGATATACAACTATTTTCCCCATTTGATTGCTGCCCAGACCACAGCAATCAAGCAATTCTTTCTGGCATCATCTATAACACTGCCTTTGTAGATGCTTTTGCTTTAGAATAACGTAAATTGTTAGGGTAAATTATGGGAAATAATGAAATCAACAGGGAAATGTTTCATTGAAATTAACAGATATCTAAGGGGCCTTTACAAACAAAAGGGCCACATTCCAAAGAGTTTGACTATGGGGCCGATTCACGAAGGGTCGAATTTCGAAGTTAAAATTACTTCGAAATTCGACCCTCGAATTGAAATCCTTCGACTTCGAATATCGAAGTCGAAGGATTTAGCGCTAATCGTTCGATCGAACGATCGAAGGATTTTTCGTTCGATCGAACGATTAAATCCTTCGAATCGAACGATTCGAAGGATTTTAATCAAACGATCGAAGGAAAATCCTTCGATCAAAAAAAGGTTAGCAAGCCTATGGGGACCTTCCCCATAGGCTAACATTGACTTCGGTAGGTTTTATCTGCCGAAGTAGGGGGTCGAAGTTTTTTTTAAAGGGCAAGTACTTCGACTATCGAATGGTCGAATAGTCGAACGATTTTTACTTCGAATCGTTCGATTTCGTTCGACTTCGAACGAATTCGAACGAATTTAACCAATTCGATGGTCGAAGTACCCAAAAAAAACTTCCAAATTCGAAGTTTTTTTCATTCGAACCCTTCACTCGAGCTGAGTGAATCGGCCCCTACATGTCATTTTTTGTTTATTTTTTTAATAACAAATGAATCCATTTATCAGTAATCAATACAAGATGAAGCTGCACAGTTTGTGTGTGTGTGTTAGATTAAAATACACTGCTAAACTGATTTTCTCTATGATTACAAATAAATAAAGTGACCTCAATGGAAATGCTAAATGGCACCTAACATTTTAAGATTCCATTTATTAGCCACATCTAAAGAAAAATACATATTGTGGCAAAGACTTTAATTTTATAATTCTGAATGAAAACCACATTGGAGTGTATCAGGTTATAAATGACTTTGCTGCAGATTCTTAAAGTAAGCAATAGTGGACCTGCAGAGGATAGGATGTTTTCTGTGACAGATGAGAAAGATTTATACTTTAGTAATATTCTTTCAAACTATTAAACAGGCAACAAAATAGATATAAAAATAAATAATTATAAAAAATAATTGGAGGAGATAGGAAAAAAAGCTGTATTTTGCATTCTATTTCCCATTTTAAGAATATAGACAATATTGGCTTAAAACAAATTGGTTTCCAAAGCAACCCAGATCCCTATTTGTGTAGTTGAGGGACAGAATTGTGTGACAACCAGGGAGTGCCTTAATGTAATTTCTGCAAATGAAGAGGTATTATATTTTTTATTGATTTAGTCTATCTTATGGCACTTTTTCTAGTAAGAAGGTAGAAAAGAATAACTAAGTAAAGTATAGTGGCCTGGAATAATAGATTACTAATCAATTACGATGAAAACTCAATTTTACATACCCCAGTTTTAAGTGCTGCTGCATTTTACACCATTTTTTGATAATCCCACCGATTTATAATGCATTTCGTTTGGTGCCTTTTCCTGATTTGACATCATGTTTTCTTGGATTTTACCCATAAAATTTGTCCTGATGCTCCCAGAAATGGAGAGGCCTTGCATATGCCCCTTATAGTGTAACAGTAATGCTGCAATGCTTAACCTATGCCATGAACATAGTAAATATATTTCAATGTAAAACGGACTCGTGTCCTTATACCCTTTGAATACTTTAAGAATTTGTTTTACATTTTCCTTGATTTTACCCAATTTATCTGGGTCACCTGAAAAGGTAAAATGGGGGTTCTAATTTATTCCTTTTTAAGTAAACATTTATATGAATGAAATGCAAAATGCATGATGGTGGTATCTAGGGTGCCTTTATTGGTAGCCAACTATATTAAAACATATTAACAGGGTGAGAAGAGGAAAGTATTGTCTTCTCGCTTGTGTTGGTAGGGTTACTATCAACACAAGCATGATTGTTTTTGAATAATAATCATGGGCTATATATTTTTTTCCTCCTATTATGGGCATTGTAAAACAAAGTGGCGGTATTGATTGCTATGGCTAAAAAGTGATCAAAACTCCCCTTGTCATATTCTCAAGAGATCTAAGATGACAGTGTTATAAGGCTAATGTCCACCAGACTGTTTCTGCTTTATTCCTTTGGTCTATTTCCTTATAAAGACGTTTTAACAGAACATTGAGAAACATAAACTCTTCTTACCATGGCAACCTGGAATCACCCCAAGCATAACACATATACTATACAGTTATTGAATTTTAAATGACTATCATCTATCATGCTTAGGGCAATACCACTTTTCCGTAAGGCAGCTTTCTGACTGTCTTCTTTAAACATTTAGGTTTCATTTAGTATATTGTTTACTTAATCTGCACATTTGAAAGTCCTTCAACAGCATTTGAAACTCAATGTTTTTATCTAGTCATACCTTAACTTTTGCTAGTCCTTTTCTCCCAAATCACAAACATGCATCCACTCTTCCTATACATATACACATAGATATTGGTTGTGGGAAGGCACAAGAGATATAGCCAGTTTATGGCAAAAATTACCAACATGTTAAATAGTAATTGTTGGGAAGCCTGGAAATGTATTACCTAAAGACTGAACCCAGTAGAACGGAAACAAAGTCAGGGGATGTTGTTTAGGCACCAGGGCAACAAAATGCACACTGCAGAGAAACCTTTGCCTCAGAGAAAGAACAAACTTAATATAAATGGGTGTATCTAAAATTTAAATCAATCATTTTAATTTTGGAGAGTTGTTGATCCTTAAAATGCACAGGGATGTTACCAGCTTTTTAAAGATCTGAAACCAAGTAAGACTCTGGTTTTGCCATTCCAACCTTTTAAGATCAACATTATAGGGCAGATTTGTCAATGTGAGATTAGAATTCATCACAGAAAAACACCTACTTTCTATTAATTTTTATGGTATTTTTAGAATAGTGTTTATCAGTGGAGTTCACCATTTGATAAATATTTGATTAAAAATCGCATAGGAATGAAAAGAAAGTGAGTGTGTTTTATTGTAAGTTCTAAATTCACACTTTGAAAAATCTGCCCCATGTCATTATGGATAATAAAAATATATTTATGCTGTAATTTACATTGTCAAACTGTCCACCTCTCTGGCCTTCTCTTCTACTAACTACAATTTTGTCTGGGAAATTTGCAGAGAAAATCCACATATAATTGCACTTTATAGGGTTATAATATAGCATACAACAAGGCTTAAAATGGTTAATTCTATCTTGGTCATTTTGTTGCACATGAGCTGTGGAAAAATGCAAGATTTTACTGTTGTCTCTGCTTTATATCAGCCCCTGCCAATATATGTATGATTAATAAGAAGGTATTGTGATGAGTTGGCCAGCCATTCTGCAATGATCTCATATTGACAGCTGCATCTGATCTACAGTCACTTGTGTGTTTTCTGCACTCTTGTTCTGTTATTTTTGCTGTAAGGTATTTAGCTTTTGCCCAGAATAAAAATATAATATTTTTCACTCTTTCTACCTATAATTTTCACTTCATTAAATTATTTCCTGACCAGAATAAAACTGTTAACATTCGCACAACTTGGAGGGGACATGCAGTATTTTGTAATGCAATATTTAAAGGATGTTCCAAGCATATTCCTTCAGAAAAAAAATCTGGCACAGTTTGAGACATGCCTGTCATACTTAATTTTCTAAATATGATTTATTATTTGTTTGATGTAGTTGTCATTTAAAGGAACTTAGTCTGCTAAGTATTTAACTAGTTTAAAATACTACTGAGTCATTTGTAGTCACATCTCTCTTTCAAAATTAGCCTGTCAACATTGTCTTAGCCATATGCTGTACAATCTTACATACATACATGTAATCTGGGTATCCACACAGAAAGCACAATAGTAATTGATCCACTTGGTAATACTGTGAGCTACTGTCATTTACTAAAAGTCCACATGTATTTTAAAAAGGGGTTACATCATATATAAATTCAGTTATCAAATTTCCTTGGTTGCAGCTACTGTATTTATTGAACATACAAAAACCATAATCAAAGAAACAAAATTTAGAGGAATTGGCAACAGAGCAGATTATTACTACATTATTTGTTTTACTGCTCACATTGTGCTTTGGTGTCTACTGTGTATCAGGTGTTAGCTATCTGCAATCCACTTAGATCAGAGATGGTCTGTTAAAACTGCCCAAATTAGGTGACATACATAATTAGTTAGGTTTTATTGTCAAAGCTGGACAATTTGCCTTAACAAAGCTGGAACTGTATAACCATATTTACTTTCTGAAATATTTTTGACATATGTTGTGCTGGGTTGTAAGTGTTTAGATGTCACACAGTAAGTTAAAATAAAGAGCCATCAAAGGACACATCTTGGATGTATTGCAATGTGAGTATTCTGTACATCAAGATTCATGGATTAAAAGATGTGCATCAGATGGTACCATGGCACATATTCTAGGAAGCCTGGAACTTTAAATTGACAGAAGCTAGAATCTTGGATTATCTGCATTTCCCCTTGACCATCCATGGAGGATTAGAGAAAACTCTAGAGGTAACGTTCTATAAAATTCTCACTTTAGTGAATTTGAGTAACGACCTTTCGACTGAGCGAAAATATAAGTAGCCATGCCATAAAATTAAGGGACATTATCATTAGAAAGGGTAAATGTTGACACTTGATTCTTTTTGGTAAACATCTAAGAATTTCTTTACACTGCTCAATACTCCAAATAGCCAACTTATGCTAGGAAATTTATGACACAACATTTTACAGCTATACAGTATTGGAAGTAATAGCTTCAGCTGTTTGGGATGTTGCTAGTTATACCCATTAATATATACGGGAATGTAAGATGGATATCAAATGTATGTATATGATAATGTTCTTCTGTTATTGTGAATTTCTATCCATATAAAGAATGGTAGAGGGAAGTTAGCTTTTCAGTGTATTGCACAGATTGCTTGAAGTTTGTTAGTTAGGTGAACTGTGTTCTTACCTGTTTATTCTGTTCTACACATTTGGATTTTACAGCTGTTGTCTTGACAGTGTAAAGCATGAGGAATTGACATTGATAGCCCTTTTTCAGATGTACCAGTCATTTTAGAAGTTTAGTAGGAACTTGATGTACATGTTTTTGATTAATGTACAGCCATTACTTTATGCCTGGGAGTGCTATTTGGAGCACATTAGACAATGAATATTGTTTTAATAGCAAATGGTTTCTAAATTTCTAAATTGAACTTTTCTTTTTAGTATAAATTTTCTGTTAGACATTATTAATTGCCTTTGTCAATTGTTTATATAGTGTGAACTTGCTTGTTAAAGTGTATTCTTGGAAATGTCTGCTTCTCTGTTAAACTACAAACCGGCAATGTATTAGTTATATCAAGCAGAAATGATTGGTCAAATGAGGTTAATATAATTCCTGAAATGAGCTTTATTAATGCTGAAAAAATCGCAAATGTACCTAATTGACCCTATATATTTTTTGAACATAAGCTTTTGAGAAATAAGCTATTCCATTGATCTGAAAGTTAAAAAAAAACAGAAAAAGCAGTTTGATATAAAGGATGCAATACATAGAGGCTTATTTATTAAAGGTCAGATTTTAGTGGTTTTAGAAGTGTTTCAAATCACGACTAAACTCACGAACGCTAAAACCACGATTGTCATTGAATTTCCTCTAAAACCTCTATAAATTCCAGTTTTTTTGGGACAATATGCAATTTGATTGTTTGTAAATGGACCCCATACTGTTGTGATAGTAAATTAGCACTTACATGTAAACTATGTAAATATGGCCCAGGGCACACTTGCACATGATATGCAACAGAAGGCAAAGTGGACTTAATGAATGTTGTCAATTTGCACAATATCTCTGTCTATTTTTGCCACTCACTTGTGGTTGCAGTTGTATATGAGCCCTTTAATATTCCGATTTGTGTAAAGTACACATTGAAGGCATTGTACTGTGCATCTTTTCCTACAGATTTTCACTCTGAACTCACAGATCAGCTAATGTGTGTCTGCCAAGAATATGTTCAAATTTTATCCAAGAAACCCAAGCTGGCAATAATTAGTCAAAATATGCCTTTTTGTATCTACTGATAGAAGCCAACACTTTATTCTAGGAAACCCATTTATCTAAAAGTATCATTTAACCTTTTAGCCCTGTAGATCAAAAACGCTAAAGTTAGGTACTTCTTTCTGCTTTAATAAATAACTGTCACTCACAACGTTAGTCTTAATAGGAAAAAAAAAGCCTTGTTTATATATGCGCAACTTAAATCAACATTCGTTCCATTATATTATTGCAGTGAGTATTTCTAATATGAAAGTTAATATTCACAACACATTCCAAGTTTTTGGTAAGTAAAGAAAAAGCCATAATGCCATCTATCTTCATGACAAGGCTTGACAGAAAAGAACATAGACTTCCTGTGCATTATAACCTTTTTAAAATAAATGAATAGCTCTTTTTTTTAGTTCTCATATGTTACATATCACAGGCACAACCGTTTCTTTAAATAAAAGCAACCACCATTGAAGTAGATTTTTCTTGAACACATTTTCTTGTAAATAAAGGCTGACATTTAATATTAAGTAACACTAAAAGCAAACAAATATAGTTGGCTTTTCACCAAAATGCTGGTTGCCTTCACCACTGTGAGTGCAGTATTTAAGGCACCTTTGGCAGAATAGCGAATGACAACATTTTGAACACCCGGCTTTATAAATAGCATACACTTTTACCTTTCGGCACAAGTGTTCTGGGTATCCCCAGGTCCACGGTCAATATAAAGTATGCTGAATAGACCTATATGTAAAGAACCACAGGTCTGCCCTGATGGAAAATAAATAAGGGAAAAAGAAAGTTTGATGACTGTATCTCTTCCTTGTGCACCTGTGAAAAGCCACAGCCGTAAATAAACTGTGGGCACATCCAGATAAGTATAAGCTCTAAGACATTTTCCTTTTAAGAGCTCTATAGCGATAATACATGGACAGAATAACCAATGATCAACATCCACAAATGCTTTGCAGGTGGGTGTGGGCCAAA
This sequence comes from Xenopus petersii, assembly GCA_038501925.1. Classification (NCBI taxonomy): domain Eukaryota; kingdom Metazoa; phylum Chordata; class Amphibia; order Anura; family Pipidae; genus Xenopus; species Xenopus petersii. The sequence goes on from CM076677.1 coordinate 39,020,647, forward strand.
ATTTTTGCATGCAATAATTTCAAGCTGACATCAACGTAAGAGACATAACTGATATACTTTAACAGAGGCGCATTAACTGACCTGGACTTTAATGGGCTAATTCATAAAGTTCTCTTGTTTACATTTAAAATGGCTTACTTAATAAAACACATTTTTAGTCAGACATATTAACTTACGCTATTTTTTCCTAAACTATGTTGTAATGTTTATCTTACATACTTTTTCAGGTGCATTTCATTTGGGGTATAAAAATGCCATGCATTTCAAAATTAGTTCATAGCTGTAGTTTAAAATTGCCAGAATGGGTTGTTTGCCTTAATATTGCATACATAACAAATCCTTTTCCATTTTAAGCACACTAAGGGGCCGATTCACGAATTTCGGGTGAAGGATTCGAATAAAAAAAAATTCGAATTTCGAAGTATTTTTTGGGTACTTCGACCATCGAATTGGTTAAATTCAATCGAATTCGATCAAATTAGATCGAATTCGAACTATTCGAACGATTAGAAGTAAAAATCGTTCGACTATTCGACCATTCGATAGTCGAAGTACTGTCCCTTTAAAAAAAACTTCGACCCCCTACTTCGGCAGCTAAAAGCTACCGAAGTCAATGTTAGCCTATGGGGAAGGTCCCCATAGGCTTGCCTGTGATTTTTTGATCGAAGGATTTTCGTTCGATCGTTGGATTAAAATCCTTCGAATCGTTCGATTCGAAGGATTTAATCGTTCGATCGAACGAAAAATCCTTCGATCGATCGCAGGATTTGCGCAAAATCGTTCGACTTCGATATTCGAAGTCGTACGATTTTAGTTCCCAGTCGAATATCGAGGGTTAATTAACCCTCGATATTCGACCCTTCGTGAATCGGCCCCTAAATATTGATAAATAAATACTGTATTCATGAACATCTATACACAGGCTACACACGCCTATATAGGACGTTTCTTACTTCTTCGGTCAATCTGCATTTATTTTGTTGGATAATTGGGCTACAGGTGAAAATGAGATTTTCGGCTGAATATATATGTGTTTTAGATTTTTGTTTCTCAAAATTTATTTTGCTTCTTTAAGCATAGCAACAATGAAACAAGGACTATAATCGTAAGGTAGAAGAAATGTAAATATTTAATTTCCTATGGGTCTGTGGCCATTTTTGTATAAATCGAAAGATGCTTCACAATGGTTAAAAATGAATTAAGCAGGTTCAATATTTTAAAGCTATAAATGTAGTTTACTCATTCTGTCTTGCACTTTCCTTATATTATCTGGAGACTAAAATGTTTATGAAATACTGCATTTTACATCTGTTCTGCATTTACAAGGAAAACATGTTTATCTAAAGAGATAGTTATAATGAATTGAGTTTTTCTGTTTTGTTTCAGTCTGCATCTATTTCTAAGGTTAAATGTGTTAAAGGTTTTTAAAGGGTAGTGGTTGGTTTAATTTATGAAACACAGCTATATCCTATTACAGTACATTAACTCTTAGGGGCACATTTACTAAGCTCGAGTGAAGGATTAGAATAAAAAAAAGTTTTTTTTGGCTACTTCGACCATCGAATTGGCTACTTCGACTATGATTTCGAATTGAACGTTTTGAACTAAAAATCGTTCGACTATTCGACCATTCGATAGTCGAAGTACTGTCTCTTTAAAAAAAACTTTGACTACCTACTTCACCACTTAAAACCTACCAAGCACCAATGTTAGCCTATGGGGACCTTCCCCATAAGCTTTCTGAGCAATTTCTGATTGAAGGAAATCATTCGATCTATGGATTAAAGTATGGTTCGAAGTAAATGCGGTAAATCCTTTGAAATACTTTGACTTCTAAAAACTTTCCCAAATACTGCCTATAGGTTCTAGGAGGTCCCCATAGGCTAACATAGAAATTCGGCAGGTTTAAGGTGGCAAAGTGGCAAAGATGAAGTTTTTTAAAGAGACAGTACTTTGATTTTCGATTAAACTGAAAACTAAACCATTAAGCAAAATAGAAATGGTTATGCATGAGGCTTATTAAGTGGAAATGTAAAATGTATGGTTAATGCCCCTTAGACCTGAAAATTAAATAGGTCTCTCTACAGCACCAAATCTATTGAACTATGATGCATTAGGTGATGTGCTACCAGATGTTGTAAATGCATTATATTGGCCAATTCTGGCTCTTCTATGCGTACATATGACATAGATTATTGGCTGCATTTATCAGCATAATATTGGCTGTGTAAACTGCAAATATATGTATGTGTAATTATAAAAAAAAATTACCTTATACTGTATGTCACATTCTCCATCCACTGTTTAAACACTGGATGTCTGCAATATATGAAAAAATAGTGAAGAATTCTTCTTTTTATTAATCTCTGTGGTAAAGTTAAACTTGGTTGCCCATTAAGCCAATAAATGTGTACTAAGCCAAATGAAACGACAGTTTTGGAAGAGAAGCAAGTTGAAAAAATTTAAAGAAATTGAGCCTTTTGCAGCTGTTCACAAGAGAAGAGAAAAGAAGAAAAATCACAAATCCATTTTTAAAGATCATGCCAAAACCTTAATGAGCTGTTTTAAGAACAATTGTTTTTATGGATTGATAATGAAGGTCACCACTCAGTAAAACATTGATTTCTTTAGATTTAACAAGCTTTTTGTAAAGAGCTTTTCAGCATTGGTATGCTCCAAATACTTGCATTGCTTTCACATGAAGGCAATACATCATTATTTAGTGGGGTGTTAGAGCTGAGCACTGCCGCTGAGCTGTAACACCCCATATCATAGCTTAATACGGGCGCATTGATCTACAAATTTGTCAATTCATTAATTACTTCCCTGACCTTGACTCAGGTCAGGATTGTTTGTGTACTGCATTATAAACTTGGTGGGAAACCATTTTACATTTATGAAATTTGTTTAATTTTTAAGTGGAACATTATCATTTAGCAATAAAATGAATTTGGTGTGGGAAAAGACTTGAAAAAATCGTGAAAAAAATTCAAACTATACAAGTTTTTTGGATTTGACGCCTTTTTTTAGATTATAACCAGAAGACCATAATTATTCAGATTATCAAACGAAAATCCAGCGCAGATCATGATATCTTACTATTTTAAAAGGGACATCTGCCATTGACTTCTACATGATGTCAGCAAGTTTGAGATAGAGTATTTTTGGATTCAGACTTTTAGCAGCCTCGGGGTATAATACATTTTGAAAACTTTTTTTTCCTGCAAAAAAAATGTGTTTTCCCCTTTAAAACAGCTACCAGAACAATTTGGGTTTTAGTAAATAACCCTCTTGATGTCTATATAATTGGGTAAAATGACAGATTGATAGCTACCCTTAGAGGCAGATTTACAATTCCAAAAAAAAAAAAAACATTTAAGGGTAGAAAAAAGCAATCAAGATAAAGATTAAGTTTCTTAAATAAGCATGTCTGAACATTAACCTTGAGGAATACTACATATGCCCCTTGTTAAAATGAGTGATACTGTGCTTAAAATGAGGGTGGGAGGAGCCTTATCCTAACTGTAAATAGTGCTTTTTTTTTTTTGTTACAGATAGGAATGTTACAACCTGGGGATTTCACATGAGCAGGCATTTTAAGGAAAGCAGCTGGTTCTTCAGTAAAAATGCCAGAATGTCCACTTGTTTGGTATGATTTGTTTGTCACCCATTTATATCAAAAGTATATATATGAGTTTCTATCAATTAAACATTAACAAAAGAATTACTGTATGTTCACTTAGCACACATTTTATTGTTTAATTGCTCCGTATGAATGAACGTTTGTTTGCTGAATATGTCATGTAACTGCAATTCACAAGAACAGACTAAAAATGTTTTTTATTTTTTTGGAAAACGTCTCAAAGTATACTAATCAGTAGAAAATTAGTATAAGCCTTCAATATGTATGTTTGATTTTACATAACCATGTTTACTAGTTGAATCACAGTACTTGACAAGCCAACCCAAGTGTTGGGATAATGGCAAGAGTTCAGTATGCATGAGAAAAACAATCTTGCTCTTTACATCATGACAACTCAACTACATTCCATGGGGACATTTTGAACTAAATGTAGAAGTATGGACTTAAATCTGATCCAATATTAATGAAACAGAGGGGGAAAAAAGACTGTTTGACATTTGAGGAGAGTCTGAATAGTATCTAAGAAATTTAAAGGTGATTAACATCTATGTCATTCTATCCTTTAGTAAATCCTAAAAAAGCAATACCATTTTGCATTTGAGATTGGTAAGGCGCCATATTTATGTTCAACTCTAAAGATGCACAAAGAATTCTAACATGTACCTCCGACATCTGGGTATTTCTGTGCTGATATCACAAATTTCGGCTGTGAAACCCGCATGTACATACAACACTTTAACAATACAGGTTTTCATACTATGCCAAACCTCACAGAGAACTGCTTTATTATTTGATTTGGAAACCATTCCAGAAGGAAATTGTTACAATTTGCTCTGCAATTCTGGTGGTATATAGTACACTTGTAACACCTTTAATAAAACAAATCCAGTGACCAGAGAAAACAAGCTTACCTCATTTATAATTCATTTTATAGTTTTCAATAGTGCTTAATGAAAAAGTTGTTACTTTTGCTACAAAAGTTTACTCCATCTTAAAGGAAAACTATCCAGCCCAATAAATTCCATCCAGGATGTGGCATCCTTGCAACAAGATCTTGACAAACTGGGCAGCTAAGTGACAAATGAGATTCAATGTTGATAAATGTAAAGTCATAAAAATATCCCAGACACTTGTACCCTTAATGGGACTGCACTAGACAAATCCATTATGGAAAATGACCTTGGAGTCCTTGTAGATGATAAACTTGGCTGTAGCAAGCAATGCCCATCAGCAGCATCAAGGGCAAATAAGGTCGTGCACTCTATTAAAAGGGGCATTGATTCACGGCAGGAAAGGGTCATTCTTCCATTTTATAGAGCACTGGTAAGGCCCCATCTAGAATATGCCGTACAGTTTTGGTCTCCATCACTCAAACAGGACATTATTGTATTAGAGAGGGTCCAGAGAAGGGCGACTAAGCTGGTAATAGGAATGGAAAATCTGGAAAAGACTGGCCAAATTGGGGATGTTCTCTCTGCAGAAGAGGCAGATATGATATGATAACTATGTATAAATATATAAGGGGATCATATAATAATCTCTCTAATGCTTTATTTACCAGTAGGTCCTTCCTTCTGACACGAGGTCACCCATTCTAATTAGAAGAAAAGAGGTTCCGCCTAAATATTCAGAAGGGGTTTTTTACAGTGAGAGCTGTGAAGATGTGGAATTCTCCCTGAATCAGTTGTACAGGCTGATACATTAGATAGCTTTAAGAAGGGGTTGGATGGCTTTTTAGTAAGTGAGGGAATACAGGGTTATGGGAGATAGCTCATAGTCCAAGTTGATCCAGGGACTGGTCCGATTGCCATTTTGGAGTCAGGAAGGAATTTTTTCTCCTCTGAGGCTTTTGGTGGGGTTGTTTGCCTTCCTCTGGATCAACTAGCAGTTAGGCAGGTTAAAAATAAGTTAAAACTTGATAGACGTTTGTCTTTTTTCAGCCTAACTTACTATGTTACTATGTTACTACCGGTATGTCTTAAAAGTTCACAATGGGCAAATAAGATTCACAATGCAATTCAAGCCTAATAAAGAATATTACATTGCAAGGTGAATTTTTATTCTTATTATTGCACAATTTTTTTCTCTTTGCAAATTTCATTATATTTTTCTCTTAATCTTAAACAAAATTGATTTTATTGGGAAATTAGAAGTAATATTACAGTTTGGTAAGGGATATAGATACTTATATGGTAACAATAGCTTTTTTTGTTATTAAAAACATCCAAAGAAACTGTCCTGGGAAGAAGCAGGACATTATCCTGAGTACTGCATGTGGGCCATGCTAATATCTGACACTTGGGGGCCGATTCACAAAATTCGAGTGAAGGGTTCGAATTGAAAAAAATTTGAATTTCAAAGTTTTTTTGGGCTACTTCGACCATCTAATGGGCTACTTCGACCTTCGACTTCGAATCGAACGATTCGAACTAAAAATCTACGACCTTCGACTTCGAATCGAACGATTCGAACTAAAAATCGTTCGACTATTCGACCATTCGATAGTCGAAGTACTGTCCCTTTAAGAAAAACTTCGACCCCCTACTTGGCAGCTAAAAGCTACCGAAGTCAATGTTAGCCTATGGGGAAGGTCCCCATAGGCTTGCCTGTGATTTTTTGATCGAAGGATTTTCCTTCGATCGTTGGATTAAAATCCTTCGAATCGTTCGATTCGAGGATTTAATCGATCGATCGCAGGATTTGCGCAAATCGTTCGACTTCGATATTCGAAGTCGAACGATTTTAGTTCCCAGCCGAATATCGAGGGTTAATTAACCCTCGATATTCGACCCTTCGTGAATCGGCCCCATACAGTAGGTAAGGATTCCTATCTATACATAACAATGCCTACTATGTACCAGAAAACTTTTTTACTTTAAAAAAATACTGAATTTGTGGTGTATGTTTCTGATTGTTTGCTCTAATGGCACTAGTGCAAGTTAGTAACTGTAGTATTAAATTATTCTATACTTCGCACATGTTTTTCTTGCCTATGGTAACTTGTTACGATCTGTTGGTTAACTGATTTCAATTAAAATGCAGGCTTTTGAGATTAATCAATTAAACGTCACTTATCTTCATTAGGCATAATATAATAAGAATGTTACCATGACAACATGCCTAAAGACAGCAATAAATGATACAGGTATTGGACTGGTTATCTAGAATGCGTGGGACCCAGGGCTTGCTGGATAATGGATCTTTCCATAATTTGGATCTTCATACCTTATGTCTACTAGAATAAACCCAATATCCTTGTTTTGCTTCCAATAAGGATAAATTATATCTTAGTTGGGATCAAGTGCAAAGTACTGTTTATAATTATAAAATTATAATTTAAAAATTTCGGATTGGGATAAAATTTAGTTTTTGCGAGACGGCCTTTCTGTAATTTGGAACTTTCTGGATAACAGGTTTCCGGATAACGCATTCCATACCTGTATCGCATTACCACAAAAAACGTTATCGCTCTAAACTATGATTATCAAGGTATGACACTACTACTCTGCAAACAAAAAAAAGCTTTCACCCATATACATCACCATCACTAGAATGCCCTTTAAATTGTTCTAAAATTGTAAGAGGGCTTTGGTATCTTCTATCCAGATCTTAAAATAAGGGGCAGATTTATTAAAAATGTGAGATTAGAACTCCACACAGTAAAAGTCAAACCTGTTCTATTCATTTCTATGGGATTTTTAGAATCGGATTTACTGTATCAATGGAGTTCACCGTTTCATAAATATGCTTTTAAAAATCCCATAGGAATTAACAGAACATTGGTGAGTTTTTTTTTTCTGCAGGGAGTTCACATTTTGACATATCTGCCCCTAAGTGTTAACATTTTCTGAAATGCCAAATTATTTTAAGCAGATATTTACACAGTAATTAAAATATAAAAAGCTATATCTCCTTATTATACACATACTAGGTTACCCGATTATGTCATTTGAGGGAATATAAATTGACTTCTCTTAGTCAATCAAACTGAAATATTTACATTAACTCCTGTTGTGTGTTAGGCACAGAGCCAGACATAGTGGAATTTTCTTAATGCTTCAAGCTTCTAAATGTGTGCGAAAGTGTTTTTCCTATCTTTGACTGACTTAAATAAATGAAAACGCTATAAAAGATCTGTTTAACAACCTAACACACTGGGCTAACACAATGGAGTGTTTGAGTTTATTTTACGTCACATAATTAATCTACTCCTTCTGCCAGTACGTTTACAACATCATCGGACTAAAGGATAAACAAATCAGCCTTATCTTTCGTTCATTTTCAAGGCTATGGAGCATGATGCAGTCGGCCAAGGGGAAAGTGGTTTTGTTTACTGAATCTCATAGAATCTGTCTTCCTTCTGATTTCGGTTCTAGAATAACCTGATTGTGAACTTACAGTCTTTTAACTGCAGATAAACTCATTGTAGTACTGTTAAAAGACGTTTATTGATTATTGTTACATCTCCCTTAAATCTTGACGTAAATCATTTCTGGCTTCTAAAGTGTTGATGGGATTTGTCGTTTGAAAAGGAAATATTATTGTTATATATTTTAAGTAGACAATGGAATTTGGACAGTTTGGAAATGGTCTTTATATTATTCTTTTGTGTTTTTGTAAATATGTAAGCTTTTTATTTTGCATCTCCCAAGTCTGGAATTCAAGTTCAACGACACATGGAGAAATTTCAAGCATTTTGGCTGACAACTTTGTTAACAACCCAGACAAGTAAGGTCAAATGCCTGAAATTATCCTCCACTGGCATCTATAAGTATCCCCTGAAAGTGACTGCATTCACCTTTGGGAATATCACTAGTTTGTCCAGCTAGTCTAGAGTTTTGGTCTTGCATTTTGAAACAAAATGTCTTCCTTACACAACTGCATGCTAGTACTTATTACAATTTACAATATAACAAAAACAGTTAGCTTGCAAAAAGAATGGCTTTTCCAAATGATAGCATTTGCCAATGAGTTTTTTTGGACACATTGGTGATATATAACAATTTCCTCTAGGAAAGTTTTATATAGTGTGCAGGAGATATTTCTAAAATATGTGCTTCATCTGTATAGCCATTTATAACCAGAGACTGAACATCTTGAAAAGGGTGGTGTGATGCCAGACTTTTGGATCTATACAAAAATAATGTATCTGTTGTATCACATCTTCACTTAACTGGCTATAGCACTCTTCAGTGTTAGATGTGCTTTCTGCCCCACTTGCTTTTAAGGATTGTATCCATCTGATCTTTCTCTCCAACTCACCACAACAACAAGCCCATTTTCCTTTGGGCATATCCATGAATATGAACATAATTATTTTGCAAAACTGAATTTTAGAAATGTGGAGATGATAGGAGGTTGAGTATGTTTACATTTAGGGGCTGATTCACAAAGGGTCGAATATCGAGGGTTAATTAACTCTCGATATTCGACTGGGAATTAAAATCCTTCGACTTCGAATATCGAAGTTGAAGGATTATAGCGCAAATAGTGCGCTCGAACAATCAAAGGATTATTCCTTCGATCGAACGATAAAATCCTTTGAATCAAACGATTCGAAGGATTTTAATCCAACGATCGAAGGAATATCCTTCGATCAAAAAAACTTAGGAAAGCCTATGGGGACCTTCCCAATAGGCTAACATTGAGTTCAGTAGCTTTTAGATGGCGAACTAGGGGGTTGAAGTTTTTTCTTAAAGATACAGTACTTCGACTTTTGAATGGTCGAACGATTTTTAGTTCAAATAGTTTGATTCGAAGTCGTAGTCGAAGGTAGTAGTAGCCCATTCGATGGTTGAAGTAGCCCAAAAAACACTTCGAAATTCGAAGTTTTTTACTTCGAATCCTTCACTCGAAGTTAGTGAATCGGCCCCTTATTGTTCATATTTTGATAACTATATTAGCATATTGTGGTTCATTTACAAAGCCTTTACCATTAGACAACTCCAATACAAACTTCTAGAAACACACGATTATATTATAAATAAAGTAATCTGCTTTGGGAAAAAAGCTTTACAGAATTCCTGCTATACAGATTCTATATTTCTAGGTTCCTAAAAAAATTATTGAAAAAAGCACATTGCTAGGAAATGCATGGATTGCTGGGGGTTAAAGGGTTAACAGAACTGATTTAAATGCACATTTGTCAAGACAATTTACTCAGCATTAAGCCTGCCACTATAAAAGAGGTTGGAATACAGGAAGCATTCTATTAAACTTTGTTATTCTACATCTCTCAAGTTTAGCTCAGCCATTCAGCCTGTGAATTCTATAACGGTCTGGAATGTATATAGGAGACAACCGAAAAGACAGATAAAAATATTGACAAGAATTCAGTTTCACACTCAGTACATGTCTGGTTGATAAAGTGCCACTGGCTCCAACAAAACTGAGAGGTTCTAAAAGAGAGAATATAAAAAAGTTCAGATAGTACTGTTTTCAACATTAATACGTTACTTTGTCTACATGAAACTTAACTGTACATTTTGTATGAAATGTTAATTGTTATATTTGTATTATCAGCTTGCAACAGAATCCTTGTTTTATCGAGTCGCGCATCCGGTTATATTGCAAGACTGCTTTGGCACAACTGTATGGAAAAATTCTAATAAAACATATGATCACATTATTTAGTTTCACCCTGTGTGATCATCCAGTTGATTACCTTTTTATATATCAGGAAACACACAGGAGACAACTCTGGTGAATTCTACTTTTTTAGAGTTACATTTGTGACATTAGTGTATACTGCTTTTTTAAAAAGGTTTGTTATGGTACAAGTTGGACATCTGCTGTTTTTGTGTCTTTACTAATAAAAACATTAAACAGAATAGTATGAATGATGTTTACTTCATCAGAATGAATGTAGTGTGGGCTTGTGTTTTTGAAGTATGAAGTATTTGGACAGAAATATAAATTATTTTTGCAGTGAAAAGCGCGTTGGAAAGATTTTCTGGCAACTTCAATGATTATGTAAGAAAATCCCTAAAAAAGCTGGGGTCAGCTCTGTATTTTCATTGTGTGAGCAGCTATGTAATGTGATCATTTACAACTATAGGCATTCAATTTTGGTTGGGCATAGCAACCAATTGGTGATTGATTTTCATAAGTTGACCGCCAATGAGAAAATAAAAATACAATTAATTGCTGTGGAAACTGCAATGAGTCTAGCACCTATGTTAGTCAATACACCAGTGAATGGCCATATTTGATTGTATATGCCAAATAAACATAAATTAATACCTTTAATGTGTTACTACTTAGGAAAAAAAGGTTTAGCAAATTGCTCATCCAGCTAATAATACAGTAATAATACACATATTAAACCTTTATTTTCCAAGGGTAAATCTGCCTTACAAGTTTACTCTGTGATACTGTAATGCTGAAGATGCAATGTGGCCACATTGGATTGGTTTTGTTCAGATGTTTTTGGAATTGCTCTGGGAATTTTGACTGGCCAATGAGTGGCTGTGAGGCTGTGATAAGGAGCTGTGGACTGGAAATCACTCTCACCAACAGTGATAAAATACCCAAAAATTGAAAAGCCTTCAAATGTCCTGGTCTGAGCCAGCTGAATTGTATACTTGTAGGCTTTATGAGATTTAACTGGCTTAGAACAGGCAATTCCAATTATTTTTTTGGGTGTTGTGTAACCCTCTGCTATTGTGAATTATTGCTAATGAAATGCAGTGTAAATTCCCTAACAGTACTTACAGTACTTTCATGAATTATTTTGACTGGTTCTGTGAGACATCGGATCCAATGGTGGGGAGGTGCACTACACAGGGTTAACTTTTTCTCCTTTTTCTTGCATGAATAAGGCAAGCCTTTATTTTTAAGAATACTCTTGTAGTGATGGGCGAATTTATTCACCAGGCGGGAATTTGCGGCGAATTCCCGCGATTTGGCGCCAGTGAATAAATTTGCGAAACTGGTGCAAAAATTTGCCGCCGTCCCAAAAAATGGCGCATTTTTGCCTGCGTAAAAAAAAATGGACAACGGTGTCAAAAACGCACGCTGTCATCAAAAACGAGACGCTGGCGCCATTTCGCTAATTATTTGGCAAAGCTAAACACCACAGATTCGCCAATCACTATACTCTTGGTTTAAATTTGGTTATCTATTGGATGATTTTTTAAAACTAGGGTAATAAATGATGATAATGTCAACTTTTATTTTACTACATAGCATGGTACAGGTATGGGACCTGTTATCCAGAATGCTCGGGACCTGAGTCTTTCCATACAATGGATCTTTCCGTAATTTGAATCTTCATACCTTAAGTCTACTAGAAAGTCATGTAAACATGAAATAAACCCAATAGACTGGTTCCAATAAGGCTCTATCACATCTTGTTTTGGATCAAGTAATAGAGAAAAAGAAAATAATTTTAAAAAATTTGCATTATTTAGATAAGATTGCGTTTATGGGAGATGGGGTTTCTGGATAAAAGATCCCATACATGTATAACACTGAAATAATTCCAGTTAAATATATAAAGAAAAAAATGCAAAGAAAACTTATTCTGTCTGTATGGTACGACAAGTATCAGTATTTTACATAGCACCAACATGTTCTTTAGCTTTACTTTTCCTTTGAAGTTCTTTCCAATGTATCACCGACAAGCAAAAAATGTCAAATTCTGTTATTTGGAGCTTTAAAGAGACATGAATGTAGAGGTCCGAATTTGGTTTACGTATTATTTTGCCTAATTCAAAAACTGCAACATGTTGTGTGATTTGGCTGAATCTGAAAATTTTACATTCAGTGGAGCCTCAAAAGGTTGAACTCAAAAGGAGTAATGATTGTTTCTCTGTATTTCTATGGTGAGCAATCTCCCCTTTAATTCATTTAAATCAGACGATGTGTATACAGCACCTATATGCACAAAATTGCTAAATGTGAAAAACAAGATTCAGCTTTATTTTATGGACCAATTTGTGATCCTGTGTGCCGCATACTTGACTGGTTGAAGTGGTTTAACACACACTGTTAAATGAAATTGTTTTGACAAAAAACTGGTTTATTATACTGTTTTTTTGATGGGTGTCCTTTCAGGTGTTTCTGTGACATTTTATTGGTACGAAGCCATGCTGCTTTAACAGTCCTCATTAAAAGAATTGTTATATTTTGTTTTCCTTTAAACTGAAGCCTCTTTGATGGGTCGGTTGCACACAGCGGCTTTATCTGATGTCACTAGCTGTACCTAGGTGTAGATGAGGCAATGTCATTGCTAACTTCGTTGGATGGTAACCGCAACCAGCTGGATTTCAAAGTATTACTGTGCCTTCAAGTGTTGGTGTGTTCAATGCTAAATAATAAGTGAACACCTGGCATGGAACCAAGCATTGTCACAAGGGAATGCTATTTATGTGTGTGTGTGTGTGTGTGTGTGTGTATACACAAAATACATGAATACTGCCAAAAGGTAGAATTTTGCATTGTTTAAATAATCAATAATGAAATCATACCTCTGAATACAGCCTCTCTATATACAGTGTTGTGTCTCCTGAAAGAAGGCATTTTCTTCTCAGCCCCTCCTCAAACAAGAAAATGAAATTGCTTTGGAACTGTTAATTATGATCTAACTGAAAAAGCATTTGCGACATTCAGAAAGCTTGCAATAGTTATCAGCCACGTTTACACTGATGTTATTAGCCTTCATCTTAAGTGTTGAACATATTGCTGAAATGACTACTTCGGCAAAACCAATCACTCTGTTACAAACTGTATCTAAAAGTCAAAGGATGCAAGTTCTGTCTCTGAACTTTGCATCTGATTTTATATGTGAGCAGTCTTTCCATTGGTACTGGATATAGAATGGAGACGTGTACAAACCATATCACCTTTTACTGGTTGTTATCACGTCAATCATTATCCAGTCAGCAAACTGGCTCTTTTTATGGTTATCCTTACATGTCATGCTTTGTGGTTAGTGTATTATATTCTGTTTCTCAGAAACAAGTTTCATTCATAGCTTTAGTAAAAAAAGGTAATATGCTCCCCTGTTTAACATATGTGTAGTTAGTTGGGCAAAGGCACATTTATCACTGTTATGAGAGAAACATTTTGGGGCCCATTCACTAAGTTCGAGTGAAGGAATAGAAGAAAAAAAACGTTGAATTTCGAAGTGTTTTTTTGGCTACTTCGACCATTGAATGGGCTACTTCGACCTTCGACTACGACTTCGACTTTGAATCGAATGATTCAAACTAAAAATCGTTCGACTATTCGACCATTCGACCATTCAATAGTCGAAGTACTGTCTCTTTAAGGAAAAAACTTTGACCCCCTAGTTCGCCACCTAAAAGCTACCGAAGTCAATGTTAGCTATGGGGAAGGTCCCCATAGGCTTGGCTATGTTTTTTCAATCGAACGATTATTCCTTTGATCAAACTATTTGCGCAAAATTCTTTGACTTTGATATTCGAAGTCGAAGGATTTTAATTCCCCAGTCGAATATCGAGGGTTAATTAACCCTCGATATTCGACCCTTGGTACATCTGCCCCTTTATGTTTGTTTCTGTGGGGAATAATTGAACCTGCTATTGTGAAAGTATAAGCATATTAATAGTCACCGTGAATTCCATGGCCATATTAAAGGGTTTGACGCAGTGTCTGGGAAAACACTAAAGTAAAGGTCCAAAATATATCCCAGAATGCTATGGGGGAAATTTACAAAAGGGCGAAGTGGCTAACACTGGCGAAAATTCGCCAGCGTGACATCATTTCGGCACTTCGCTGATTTACTAACGGTAGCTGGCGTAATGTCGCCAAGGAGATAGACTCTGGTGCAACTTCGCACTCTGACGCCAGGCAAATTTTCGGTCTGGCGAAAGAGCTTTACTACGCAAATTCACTACGTTTTTTATTTTACTGATCGTTACCTCTATCGCCAGACTTGCCTTCGCCACCTAAGACCAGGCAAAGTGCAATAGTAGATAGGAGTTCCTCAAATTATAGTTGTCTGGCGTTTTTTACTATTTAAAGGGTGATAGATTGAAAAAGATTTTAAATTTCTTTTGGAGTACCCCCTTCCCCCCTACATTTGCTAACATATGGCACCTAAACTATACTGTGGGCACATGTGTAGGGCATTTTAACAACTTTATATAATTTTACTAAGGTTCCCTGGCCTTGTGTAGTGTAATGTATTTGCTGCAGCATATACGTCCATTGTACTTTAACTGCACACTGTATGCTAAATAACTTCGAACTGCTAAGTGTAATTTCGCCAGCATTCGGTATCCATGCGCAACTTCGGATCTTCATGAATTAGCATTGTACAGGCGAATTTACGCCTGGCGAAATGCTGCGATGTGAGCAAAGCCATTGCTGGCAAATTTTCGCCGATTAGTGAATTTGCCCCTATATGAGATCGAACATATGAGGAGAATAATAGAGGGTGGGTCCATTCAGCATGTAATATACTAAAATCAGTTGTGGTGAGTGATGAGGGGGGAACTTTCTGGGAATGGAAGCAGGAAGAGGAAGTCTGTTTTAGGCTGTGAGGCTTTCTGAAGCAAGGAGTTTGCATGAAAAATTCTGGAGAAAACCAAAGCTGTGTAAATGGATATACTGACTAACTACACTAAGTGGGACTAAAAATGTTCCTGTAACCAGCAGGACCTGTACTGTACTGGTTAATGAGCAAACTCTGTAGGTTAATGTTACTTTTGTTACACACTATTACACGTTACTTCCCTCTTGAAAACTCTGTTTCTGTTTAAAGTTACCTGGATGTTGCTACCTTTCTACCTTTTCAGTTATTGATATGGCTAACATTTGAGTGAATTCCCACAAGGGATACCTACATGTTCCTATAAAAATTCAGTTTTAATTCATATTACTAAACAGTTGTGGCATGAAAATCTAGGAAGCCAAAAGTTCCCTAAAGTCACCCCTGGGTATTACTAACTTGGACAACATTCTAATAGAGTCAATAGATCCTCCACAATTGTGTTAGTCACACTGGGCTGGACAGTATGATCCTTTCATAGACTGGAGTACTGTTTTTATTTGTAATTAGCCTTTGACAGAGTTCTGCCACCCCAGCCCAGTGTGACACAGGAAAATGGTGCAGTTTCCTCTAATCTTGTATGTTTTGTGATTAGCAGGTACCATTAGGCTGGGGGTGGCATTGGTACATGTTTGGCTTTCTATTTTTTCATGAAATAACTGTTTAGTAATACTGACACATTCCAATTAATTTTCTTAGGAAAGTGTAGGTATGTATGTACATTATAACTTTATTTGTAAAGCACTGTTAAGAAGCCACAGTGCTGTACAATGCATAAAAGTATAAACTAAATGATAGTACAAGATATAAAAGTACACACAGGGAGGACAAGTCAAAGTAAATACAATAGATATGCACAGTAAACACAGTTCATATAAGGAGACAGAGCTTAAGTGATATGTGGTAAGAGACACAGTGGGAAGGAGTCCCTGTCCCACAGAGCTTACAATCGAAATGGGTGTGCGACTAACATACAGGCACCAATTGCAAGGAAAAAAGTGCACAAGGTAAAATCATTGTCCAATAGGAAAACCGGCTAGACTAATGTTCTAGTGCTGCAAAAAATAGACTCTAAATTAGTTTTTTCTTGAAGAGATCGAGAGAGCACTCATTGCGAAGGAATTGAGGATGGAATTCCAGAGGTAAGGAGGAGCAAGATAGAAAGGCTTGAGATAAGAGGTGGCAGTAGTGGGGATGTGGATGGTGTGAAAAGAAATTGGCTCTGAGAGGAGAGAAGAAGAGGGCCAGGAATGTACAAGTGAACAAATGTTGTGGGGAGTTTATAAGGGCTTTGAATATTTGCAGCCATGCTAAGGATTTTAGTTGGGGTTAAACAGGTTCCCTCTTAGGAGAGAGCAGGAGGCTCCTGGTAGTGGAGTTTAGATTGATTGGAGGGGAAAGGTATGGGAGTCAGGAAGACCGAATAGTAGGAGATTGCAATGGTCTAAACAACATAGGTCAAGGGCATGGATCAGGGTATTGGCCATTGTTTGTGAAAGAAAGTTGTTTATCTAGGCTATATTGCAGAGGAAGAAGAGACAGATTTTGGCAGTAGTATAAATATGATTAGAGAAGCAGAGAGACTGGTCAAGGATGACCGCTAGCATCTTGCTGAGTTAAAGGGGTTAATGGTAATTACATCAATAGTAATGGAATAGAGTGAAAGGAATTGATGGGCTAGGTTTGGGTGGAAACACCGTGAGCTCAGTTTTGGCCAAGTTGATGTTGCAGTGGAGTTGGTTCATCCAGGAGGAAATAGCTATTAGGCAGTCTGTGATCTGGATCTGAATGTCAGCAGTTAGTGAAGGGGTGTCTAAATATATCTGGATGTCATTGGCACACAGGTGATATTTAAGGCCAAATGAAGATATAAGGTCTCCTAAAAAGAGAGTGTACAAGGAGAACAGAGGGTCTAGTACAGAACCGAGTCACCTCACACTAAGATGAACAGGGGAGAGGATTTGTTAACAAAAGTAACGGAGAAGGAGCGGTTAGAAAGGTAGGAAGAAAATCAGGATGCAGCTCGACCCCAGATACCAATTGAATGGAAAATTTGCATTAGAACACAATAGTCAACAGTATCAAAAGCAGAAGACAAGTCCAGGAGAGTCCTTTGGCCTTAGAAGTCTGGAGATTGTTTTCAACTCTACATAAGGCAGTCTCAGTTGAGTGTGCGGGTCAAAAGCCAGACTGCATAGGATCAAGCAGATTATTGGTGCAGAGAAAGTTAGAAATATGGGAAAAGACAAGACATTACAAAAGTTTAGAGTCTAGTGGTAAGACAGAAAAGAGAGAAAAACTGTGGTAGTTGGACAAACACAGGCCTGTTTGAATAATAAGGGGAAAGTACCAAATGTTAGCAAGGAATTGAATATATGAGTAAGTACTAGAGTAAGGACAAGGGCACACTGTTTTAGTAGAGGTGATGACATTGGCTAAAGTGAGCAAGTTGATGATGGAGAGAACAGGAAATGTTTTGAGACTTCAGGCTCAGTTATAAGATGTAAGGGCCCGAAGGCGCAGTAAGAGTGCGGACCAAGGAGGAGGCAGGTAGTCACAAAGTTCGTGGTACAAGGGATCAGGCAGAAGAGTAGTCGTTGTTCAGGCAAAAGGTTCAGTCCAGGCAGCAAAGGGTCAATCCGAATAACAGGCAAGGTTGGTACACAAGAAATCAATAAGTAATACAACACCCAGGAATCACGAAGATAAACCTATACTTGGGCAATGTTGCAATGTCCAAGGGGGGTTTAAATAGGCAAGTTTTGGCGCCAAGATTTTGGACGCGATGACGTCATGACGCTGACGCCGGCGTCAAGACGCTAACGTCGTGACGCCGACGCACGTTCTGATGCCGGCGATCAGAGAGCGAGAGGCAGCTGACGTCATCACACTGGGACCAGCAGGATCCGCATGGGGGAGGAAGGAGTCGCCATCTTGGACGCCGTCGCCATCTTGGACGCCGTCGCCATCTTGGACGCCATGGCCATCACGAAGGTAAGGAACTTCCGTTTCCATTACATAAGATGAACAGAGTTGTAATGAGAAAGAGGAGATTTAGGAAGAGTGAGAATATTGGTATCTAAATGGTGGGAAAATTGTTTGTGGGTGAACTTTGCTTTTAAAGAAGTCAGCAAAGTCCTGGGGGGTATGTTCAGATGTTAATGTTTTGTTTGTAGAGGGATGGAGTAGTGAATTGAATATGGAAAACAAGCATCTTGTGTTGGATGTATTATTGTTCATGAGTGTTCTATAGTACTCTTGTTTAGCCTGGGATAGGGCAGTACCAAGGTAGGCCATAAGAAGTGTATAATGGATTTCTAGTCAGTAGAAAGTTATATACAGTCCATGGAACTACTAGGGGTCTTATAATACCTGAAGTAGGTTGTACTGTATATAATATATTTCAGCTTCAATAGGCCATGTGTCACAAATGATATAACTGAGCACAGTTTATAACTGATGACATACAGTAGCTGAGCAGCATTTATGAAGATATATTTTACAAAATATCGGTTGCTCTTGTGATTTTTTAATTTATTTGAAAGTATGCTGTTGATTTGAAATACCTTTTCCTTAGACAAACCATGTCCTACATATTAGCACACAGTAGCATTGACATTTTTTACAAGTACAGTAGCATTGATGGATTATGGGGTCTGTAGCTCTTACTGGTTGTTCTTCCCCTATTTTCTTTGTCGTTATCTCTCATCAGATTCAATGACAGCGATACCATTAATTTGTTCACCATTAAAATGACAGTTTTTGAATTGGAAGTGATTGTCATCATCCATTCCCATGTGCCTGCCCCACCAGCAACAGGGTTATTGTTGGCATGTTGAAAGAGAAGTTTATGGTCACCTGAGTTTACATGGCTGGTACTTTGCCCAAATGTGACTGCTTAAACTTTCCCAAGCACAGTTCAACATATGTGTCACAAATGTTTCTTTGTATAGACAAATGCCATGTGTATGACAACTATTTTAGGAAATTTGTTGTACAATTAATCCACAGATTTTTTTGCAGATTCTTTGGGGCTTGGGAAGATAATACAATGTGAATCATTGCAGATGCAAGTGATTATGTGTATGGAATGCAAATAAGGACAGCGTGTCCTGCAGAATAGCTTGTACTATATTAACTTGCAGATGCAGATCCTGTGGAATTTTAATCATTATGTTTATCTGCCACTTTTCTTGGTAGGTGAAAGATATTTAAGGTTTCTTTTGTTGATTAGAAATAAAAAAAATATTAGTTTAATGCTTTTTTTGTTATAGCCTAAAAATCTTTTCATACTGCAATCATTGCCTTGGTTTATATCCTTCATTTGGGAAATGTGTTACGGTGACACTGCATAGTTTCTCTTACACACCACTGTAGACAAGACTGGGGTTACAGAATAAAGGGGCTCTTGCAATGCAAACTTGCAGTGCTCCACCAGAAAGCATTCAGTTGAGAAATTGGCATTTCCATTCTAATTATGGTCTATGTCATTTATTGATTAAGGGTCTAACGGCTCATTTTGGTGACCTTATACAGTATGTGGTCAATGGGCGAGTTTCTCTAACTATGCTTAACTTTATTTACTTATTTAATGTACACACTTTGAAAGGTCAAAGCCAGCATTTTCATGGCTGAAAAAAGCAATATATGAACAATGTCATCCGTTCAAAGTACTTATTAAAAAATATGTTATTACATGTAACACAATAAAAGCTCATAGAATAGAAATACAGGTATAGGATCCCTTATCTGGAAACCCGAAATCCAGACAGCTCCGAATTACAGAATGGCTGTCTCCCATAGACTCCATTTTATCCAAATAATCCAAATGTTTAAAAATGATTTCCTTTTCCTCTGTAATAATAAAACAGTAGCTTGTACTTGAACCCAACTAAGACATAATAAATCCTTATTGGAAGCAAAACCAACCTATTTGGTTTATTTTATGTTTTAATGAATTTCTAGTAGACTTAATGCATGAAGACCCAAATTACGGAAAGATTCATTATCCAGAAAACCCCGGGTCCCAAGGATTCCGGATAACAGGTCCCATACCTGTACACAATAGTCATAGGCCTTAAGAAAGGAAGAAAAATGACAGAAAAGTAGCTTCAAGGTTGACAGAAAAACATGAGTTACATTATGGGCGTTATTTATTAAAGTCAATTTTTTTCTGCTCTGACTTTTAAAGGGGAACAGCAAAGGAATTCCAACAGCACACGGGACTGTGAGAAATCTTCAAAAATGTATTTCAATGCAGAGTGCAATGCAATGTTTCGGGGAGTAAAACCCCTTTGTCAAGCATACCATTTAAAGGGGAAAACACAATTTTTTGTAGGAAAAAAAACCTTGAATTTATTAAAACCCAATGGTGTTAAAAGTACGGATAAAAAAGTACTCCATCTCAGATCTTTCGAGTTCATTTAGAAGTTAATGGCAGATGTCCCGTTTACAGTTGGAAGCTATCCTGATCTGCGCTGGATTTCGTTCACTAATCTAAACATTTTGTGGTTTTCAGTCAATAAAATTCGAAGTTTTCTGAGACAAATCTGAAAAATCCATACAATTCATTTTTTTTAAGATTTTATCAAGTCTTTTCCTGCACAAGAAATTTTCTTGAAAATGTATTCATATATAGGGCAGAAAAGTCAGTATGGATTTGGTTGCAATGGTTTTCAGAAAATATGTGAAATAAGAAAGTTAGGATTGTATAAAAAGTGCCAATCACTCCTGTAAATAAATAAGAAAAAAACTCAAATTCTAAGTAGTTATAGAAGGGAATATATTGCTTCTCATCTGAATGCTAGGTTGCGTTATTTTATTTTAGAAAAGACCACCAAGTTTCTTTCTGTCTAAATTAAAGGATTTCTCACGGGAACCATTAGCAGATATTGCTGAGATCACTGACTGTGTCTGAAACAATGTCAATTTTACAAAATCTAGAAAATAGCATTGCACAACAGGTCCAAAACAAGAAAAATGTATGCAGTTCCCATAAGGATAGGTCAAATGTAGTGATGGGTGAATTTGGGGAGTTTCAATTCGAAACAGCGAAAAATTTGCGAAATGGCCTAGTTTTTGATGCCGGCGTCCGTTTTTTTTTTTTTTTTATGCCGGCGTCCATTTTTTTGATGCTGGCGAATTTTCACTGAGGTTTTGCCAATTTATTCGCCAGCAGCGAATCGCGGAAATTGGCCGCAAATTTGTGCCTGGCGAATAAATGCGCCCATCACTAGTCAAATGTTCATTAATTGTATTAGCTTAGCAGGAGCCATCCATAACATATTTATGGGAAAATTTGGCGATGTCGCTAGACGAGGGGATCTCTCCTCGATATGCCCACCTTGAGGTGGGCAATATCGGGCTGATCCGATCGTTGGCCCTAGGGCCCAACGATAGGATCCTAACAAATTGTAATGGGCGGTCGGATCACGGGACCGCATCAATGAACAGATGCGACTGTGATCCGAAGGGATTTTAAGTCCGATCGAGATCTGGCCGACTTTCGGCCAGATCTCGATCGGGGAAACCCGTCGGGGGGTCCCATACATGGGCCAATAAGCTGCCGACTCGGTCTAACCCACCCCTTGTCTAAATGGGTTGCATTCATCTTATTCACTAGTGAACAGTCAACGTACTTGTTATCTGCCTGCTATAATTTGGGAAAGCTGAAATTAATATATAAATGCCAAATAAAAACTTGTACAACTTAATTCAAAATGACTTTTTTTTTACAAAGATAATATCATTAAAGGTTTTCTTTCCAACCATCCCAAAGGAAATAGTATTCTAAAAGAAGTATTCTTATGAAAATAAATATCTTTTGTGTCAGAGCCCAGTATGGGATTTAGGAAACCATATTCACAGGACTCACATATTTGTGGTTGTAACAGGGTTTATCTATGCTACAAGTATAGCATGTGGCACTTGGGCTCTGCTAAACAATACAAAGAAAAACAAAATATATTTTGTACTATTTCAGTTCAGGTGAAATCTATTTTTACTCTGATTTAGAATCTTTGCATATTTCATAAGTGTTAAATTTAAAAGATTATTCATTGGATGTTTCCCAGAGTGCACAATTATTGTCCAGATCCTTTCTTTTCACATGTGAAATATATTATATGGGTTTTATCTAAATCCAGTCACAAACAAAGTAACACAGATTAAGGGGCCGATTCACTAACTTAAAAAAAAATTTTTGGGCTACTTCGACCATCAAATGGGCTACTTCGACCTTCGACTACGACTTCGAATCGAAGGATTCGAAGTAAAAATCATTCGACTATTCGACCATTCGACCATTCGATAGTCGAAGTACTGTCTCTTTAAAAAATACTTCGACCCCCTAGTTCGCCATCTTAAAGCTACCAAAGTCAATGTTAGCCTATGGGGAAGGTCCCCATAGGCTTGGCTAACTTTTTTTGATCGAAGGATATTCCTTCGATCGTTGGATTTAAATCCTTCGAATCGTTCGATTCGAAGGATTTAATCGTTTGATCGAAGGAATAATCCTTTGATCGTTCGATCGAACTATCTGCGCTAAATTCTTTCGACTTCGATATTTGAAGTCGAAGGATTTCAATTCCTAGTCGAATATCGAGGGTTAATTAACCCTCGATATTCGACCCTTAGTGAATCGGCCCCTAAGTATTGATCATCCGGTACAGAATACCTTCCTTAACAGTGGGCCCCTTAGAACTGCACTGTTGATGCCAGTGTCCACACTAGGAAGAGCAACAACCGCAAACACATGCCTGCACTGCTTTCATAGCAAAAATTGCTATACTGCAGTGTATACAAAATTTATTGCACTAGCCTAAAGTTCCAGTATCTCAATAGCAGCAATGATCAAGGACATTCAATTTTTCACAGGGAGTCACCATCTTGGAAAGTGTCTGTGGGCTCAGTGGGCTCTGAGTAGCTGTTGAGAAGCTAAGCTTAGGGGTCGTCACAAATGCAGTGAATCAGCAGAAAAGAAGATACAGGGGCATCTTTGGAGGCACAGATATTTATCGCTAAAGGGCTGTGGTTGCCTTGGGCTAGTACAGAAGCATAATGTACAACATTTCTAGCCTACTTCTTTAGTTAGCCTTTATTTCTCATTTATAAAAATAAGTTATTGCATTGTGTTATGCCCAGAGACCAGTAAACAGTATAACTGTGTAACTTACTAAATGAAAATGTCTTCAGTACATTACTCCAAATTGAATAATGACACCTCCTTTTTTCAAGTGTATCACTTTCTGGCTGTGTGTAATATCATCGGAGACACATTGTTTATATATGTCTTTTTGAACCATATGTTTTGATAGTCATGATATTTTATCTCACACTGTAACATTTAGTCCCAATAATTTTGTTCTTTCTCTGTAGAACTATATGCATAAAGCACATACAGTAGGCGTCAGTTTACTAAGGTGCAATAAGCAGCGATAATAGCCTGCACCAGAAAAAACACCAGAAAATAAGTCAGAGCAAGTTTACTAAAGTGCAACACTTCTGTCATTGCAAATATTCTGGAGAACATATATATATTAACACCTATTATTGTATTCATGCTATGTAAATTGTCTCAAAAGGTTTACTAAAGATTATTGCCAGAATTGTTGACAAATATAGACCAAATTTTACCAAATTATATTGCCACCTAGAGAGTGGCATTATGTGAAAAAAACAGGAAAGGTATAATAAAAGAGGAATATAGTTCATTTTTTAAACATAATTAATAATAAGTAGTTGAACTGGAAAAGAATGATATCTATAAATGTATTTTTAGTGAATTTATTAAGAATAATATATGGGAAAATCATTTAAATCATTTATTCATGGTAGTACTTAATTGGCCATAAGTATATTTAATAATACATTATAAGCTGGTAGTATTCTTTATAAACTCATTCATATAGCAATATATTCATTAGTGTGGTTATTGGCAGTGATGCCAAAAATACTGCAAGATTTAAAGCAGATTATGCAGTTAACCTAAATGAAAGCTCAAAAAAAAAAAATCGCAATTTGCCAGAAATAACGCTGAAACAAACTGCTACGCTTGCATAATTAATGTAATTTATGGCAAGAAAAATTTGTCTTATCGCACTTTAGTGCCAGCGAGTGGCGTTAATTTTGTCACAATAATATTCTCAGCAATAATGGGCAACTGGGGTGTTATAGACAATTTTTAAGAACTTTAGTAAACGAACAAGGCCTTTTCTTTCTTGGGTCTAATGCACAGACAGTGTTTTCTTTGTTGTTTGTTGTAGACAAAAATTTATTTAGCGTACATACTCATTTTTAATGTTGGTGCAGTCATTCTAAAATTGATTCATATGTTGCTCCTATTGATGCCATTCTTTAAAGGTACTTTTGTCAAAACCCTCGCCTCCCTGTATATAGTTGCTGCAAGCTCCATTTCATCCACTGTCTCTTCTCCTAAATCATGTAAGAGTGCGCCTATTGACACACACACTCCATTTAACTCCAGAGCTCCAGAAGTAACACAATCATGACTCTAGAAATGTTGCATCTGCTATACTACTGCTTGTCTGCCTAGTTGCATTTGTTTTGCAGCCTCTAGAGCAAATGTGGAGGCCACAGCTTACCTTGTAGCAGCAAATACAATGAAATGTGGGGGGGGGAAACTACAATTTGGGTAAAAACAGAATTACAATGAACATCCAAAATTGCACTTTGCATATTGCACTTTTGGCGGTAAATGCCCCTTAGGATCTGATTTATTAATGTTTGTATTTGAATTTCTACCACAACGTGAGGGGGTTTTATGCTGAAACTCACAAATTTGAAGTAGCGTTTCAAAAACTCTAATTTTAAAGATGTCTTTAGTGCAAAAAACTCAAATGTAAAAATTTGGCATCTAAAGTCTGCCATGTTGAAAAAAGTTAATGGGGGTTGTCCTAGGCAAAACCAAAATTATATTCATTGAGCTTTAGAACTATTGAAAATCATTAGTAGAGTGAGAATTCGGTACATTTGACATTTTTTCACATTTTTTTTTTCAAGTTTTCTATATTCATGTTTTTTTTCCATAAATAAGTCCACATTTGAGTTTGGTAAGTTTATTTATTTTTGTATAAAAAATCTAAGATTCACAGTTTAATAATTTTGATAATACGCCTCGCCGTGCATTTTTTATACGCAGCATGCAGAAAAACAAAATTATTACAGTTTACACTTCAATATTCTCTCTAATTTATTTATTAGCAAAAAAACATAATTTTTAATGTATTCTATATATTTAAAATAGTTAAGCTGGAGATTTTTCTTGTGACTCTATGCTATTATTTTACAGTACATTATCATTTGTTTTAGATCTATTTTTCTCTATTATCCTTGGTAAACATAAAACCAAGATGAATCCAATTAATGTGTCATGTTTTAGATATCTGTATATCAGTAGAATGAAAACCTCTGGAACATCTATGGTACCGTAAGAGACAGTGCATCTGGCACTTTTTATCTATGTATTTAGCAGGCTGTCCTCATGATGTTCTATGTACATTACAGATACAGTATGTAAAGTCAAGCACTTGGCCTGGAACAGTTTGAGAGAAGCACTAAAGGCATCAGATGAAAGTTTCTTATTTGTCTTTCAACATCTTTTAATGCATAATCAATCTTCCTTTTAGCTGAAAGTTCTCTTGGCTCCTTGTATCAAAGCTATGATTCTCTTGGAGCGCCTTCACTATCTAGAAGCAGGTAATTTTATTTCTCCTTCTGTGACACTAAATAAGTTAAAAATAAGTTAAAAATAATAACATATGCCCTGCAGATGCTTTTCTTGTTTTTTTTTTCATAGTAAATGCAAGCAATTAGGTTAATGTTGCTTAATTGTAGACTAATTGCAAGAATCAAGATAGTGACAAAATCTAAAATCTGTTCATCATTATACTAGTGGACTAATCAGATTAAAGGAACAGATCTGTGTAAAAAGAAAAGTAGTTAGGCTGTGCACAATAAAACGTGTTTCTTATATAGTTGGTTAGCCAAAAATGTCATCTATAAAGGCTCGAATGACTGGATGTCTAACATCAACAGAACAGAACACTACTTCCTGCTTTTCAGCTCTCTAACTCTAACAGCTGCTTTAAGGGGGGTCACAACTGTTCAGTGAGTTTGCAATTGATCCTTATCATGCAGGTCAGATTCAAAAGCAAACAGTTATGACCTATGTGCCCCCCCCCTTTAAGTAGCTGATTGGTTACTGTCTGGTAAACAATCAGGGGAAACCAAGAGAGCTGCAAACAGGAAGTAGTGTTCTGACTATTATGTCACTATAATGTCATCCAGTCACTTCAGGTTTTATACATTACATTTTTAGCTAAGTATATTAAAAATGTGTTTAATATATACCCCGTTTTTACTTTTATAATGAACAATTCCTTTATTGCTATAATAGTTTCTCAGTTTTATTCATATTAGGTTAGTTTTCTGTCTTCCAACTAACTTCCTGAACCCAAATAGTTTAAAATAATACAATTATGAGAGAGTCTGGATAGTACCCATCCTATTTTTCTGCTGAAAAGATATATTAATAAATGCAATTGGCTTGTGGCCCTCCGTTTTGATCTCTGGACAAGATGCATAAAGTCCTTTTAAATTAAAGCCATGTCTGGGGTCCCTTCCACTATAAACATTTTACCAGTAAACTTGTCAGATGAAATGCCTTCCTTTCAAAGTCCTGCTTGGAATCCAAATGTCACTATAAATGTTTGATTTTGCTGTAAATTGTATTTTTTACACAGAAAAAAAAAGATATTTTGAAATATGCAGATAATGATGTATTTTCCTGGCTGCCAGCTTACAGTAAATCAGTAGTTTGTGTGACTTCTATGAGTGGAGCTCTGCCATCTTCCATGTGGCACTGATTTACTTTTCCTGAACTAGACAGATATTTGACCTGTTTTTTTACATGTTTGCAATTATTTTGCTGCCTCTGCTATGCACATATTTCCCCAGATCCACCGTTTGTCTGTAGGCAGCCTGGACATCTAATGCAGAACTACCTTGCTGTGCACCCTAACCCACTAGACAACCTCATAGAGGATAGTTCATTTAATTTGGCAGACCTGTGCTTTACAAATTTGGTTCAGGGTACAAATTAGAGAAGAATAAGGAAGCTACTGTGTTTCAGTAGTATTGGGCTGGCCCCTGTAAAAGATGGTTTGTATTTTGTTATTGCTATTAAATAAAAAGTAAGATTTTTTTGAGAATTTCTTTGTAATCTGACTTTACTATGGATACTCATTTTAGTTGTGAGAAGTGTGGGTCTGAGAGCTTATCTAGTTGTAGAGTAGAGTGACTGAATAGATAATTTGAGACAATGATTTATTTCTTCTCACCATAGCACCTAGCAGTTAATAGGTAAAGATGAGTCATACGCTAGTATAATCTTCCTAATAACTCATGAATAGGGATGTCGCGGACTGTTCGCCGGTGAACTTGTTCGCGCGAACATCGGCTGTTCGCGTCCGCCGCAAGTTCGCGAACGTCGCGCGACGTTCTCCAATAGGCGTTCGCGTCAAAATCGTTCAACCATTCGACCACTCGATCGCTAAAATCGAAGGATTTTCGTTCGAATCGAACGATCGAAGCCATTGGATTTAATGAAATCATTTGATCCAATGGCTTCGATCGTTCGATTCGAACGAAAATCGTTCAATCGAACGATTAAAATCCTTCAATCGTTCGAATCGAACGATTTTCGGATGTTCGAAGTTCGCGAACTGTTCGCGAACTGTTCGCAAATTTTGCCGGTGTTCGCGAACGGCGTTCGCGAACACATTGGCGGCGGTTCGCTACATCCCTACTCATGAATGGAACATAGCTCTTTACTTTACATCACTTTGTCTGTGAATTTTACTTGACCTTTAAGGCTCATGCTGCACTTCATGTCACAACTTTTTTTTCTATATACTGTATGTTGTGCTATCAAAACACATTTTCTTTTGGATCAGTCCCTATTGTAGTTGGTTGCTGTGGGAATAGCACAGGAAAGATATTAGTGCCTAAAACACTGACACTCTTGTTACTAAGAAACATACTTGATTTGTAGTATATCCATAATCTCCATTCCCTGTAATGAGAATTGATTTATAGGTAGGTATAAGTTCCAAAAGCATCAACATGACCATCTGGGAAGAGTCACAGTGACAATGCATCAAGAGTCATAAGCCTAATGTACCATCCATCAAGACTTTTTTTTAAACTATTTATAGTTTGTTGTATTAATTTCTATATTTTATCTATCCTGTTATACATTTGAACTGCAGCACCTTGGAGCAGGTTACCTTTATAAAAGTCTTAAGGTCATAATCTGGTCAGAATGTTGATATTAATGATATGGGTGCAGGCAGCTAGTTAACTGCCTAGGCAAGCCCACCAGTGCAAGCAAAGAATGTACGGTTTTTATTCAAAATAAGTTTT
Organism: Xenopus petersii; assembly: GCA_038501925.1. NCBI lineage: Eukaryota > Metazoa > Chordata > Amphibia > Anura > Pipidae > Xenopus > Xenopus petersii. Next base: position 39,049,251 of record CM076677.1, read on the forward strand.
ATTCCAAACATGAATGAAAGATTTTACAGCAATAGCATACAAAATAATGGCCTATTCAATACATTTGTGATAAGCTCCTAAATAAGATACCTTGTTAAACCTGTGGCATGCAAGACCAGATACACTACAGACTTTCAGGGGGTATGGGTCCTAGGGGCCTATTTATTATGCTGTTTTAAAACAAAATAGCAACTTTATCAAGGTGTTTGATATTTTACACCATGAGAACGCCAGATTTTCTGCTATTATTTTACACTGCTTCAGACCTTTGTAAGTTCAATTTTGACGCTGCATTTTACACGGCGATGTGTGCAAACTTTATTGCACCACAGATAGCTAATAAGGCAGATAGATAAGCAGGGTCAATAAAGCAAGCAAGGCAAAGGCAGGTTTAAACAAAGAGTCCACAGTAAAGCCCCCAAGGGTTAAGCCATCTCAGATTTCAATTACAGATAAGACATAAACCGCCATTTGTAATATAAGGCACTATGTTTGCCCAGGAGCATTAACCCATGACAGCCAATAAGACTCTTACATTTAAACAGGTGACTAGTAAATGCTACCTGCTGATTGGGTCAGAGGAGGGTATGGGTTACTGCCCCATGGCAAACTTAGTGCCTTTTATTACATAACCCCAAATGAATCCTACTACTCTTACTCTTGGCTTGTTGGCCCACCACAGACCAAGGGAAAAGCAAGGGATGAGATACAGATACCTGACAGAGAAGTAACAGCAGTGGGAGTAATAACAAGGCAGACAGACTAATAGCATAATCAGAAGGGGAACAGGCATTGACATGGGGTCAGAGGAGGGTATTTAAAGACAAGCAATAGGAAGGTCTGAATTAATTAATGCAGTACAGCTGCTCCCAAATTATCTGAGACAGGCAAGGAACACAGACTACATAGGTAGATTCTCTATATGTGAATGTTCAATGCATGCATGCAAAGTAGTGCTGAGGTTATTGTCAAGGAAACCCCGAACACAAGGCCTTGGGTTAAAGCTCAACAGCAGACTTCACATTAGTACTGAATCTTGAGGCTTCCTGTCTGAGAATTGGTTGTCTCTGTACAACAATATAGTATAATTGATGAACTACGCTGTCTACTGTGCTTGATTGATTGTGGACTAATAATATAATAATCAATATGCTTTTATTCAGAATAATTTAGCATAGTCAGAACTGGTAAAGTTGTTTTATCTGGGAAGTCTCCACGTTGTTATGCAGTGGTGTCGATGAATAAAGCATAAAAATACAATCTAAAGACAGTTACATTGCGCACCCTTGATTCTAAAGGATGGAATTCAAAGTCAGTGTGAAGATTCTAATTAAATGACTGCTCGTGATAATCTGCTTTGTGCACTGCCATGACTGGCATTCATAGACAAGATAGAATATATGACTGTTGCTGTGATACCCATCATGCCACAGAAGGAAATATATTTGTATCCCCAGTCACAGATTGAAAACATCTTGGAAAATGAAACAAACAGACCCAGGTTCAAGCTGTGGTCTTTATGCTGGAATATTATAATAATAGAACGAATAAGCCAGATGAGCACTGGCCTTTATTGTGTTTATCACATTGCCAAAATGACATATGGTAAAGTCAGGTGGCACCATGATACTATTATTTGCTGCTCTCCCTGCCTGAAAAAAAGTCTTCAAGCTTATTGTTTTAAAATTTATAAAGGTATATTTATGATATACAGTATATGTTTATAAACCCATATTATACTAATACTTACCTTTACAGCATCTGTTTCAAATAAAAATGTGATCAGGGGTTTTAAAATGCTCCCTTACCAAAATGCAGGTTCTATTGAAAGCCTGAGCTGCTCAGGACATTTAAAACTGTACAGTTCTCAAAGAGAAAGCCTGGATCACATCTTGTATATTTTCTACATAAATTTTCTGGCCGTGTTCCCTACATTTGTTCCACCAGTATAAAATAATTTAGTTATGAGGATGATTTTACTTCACCTGAGGGTAACATGTGGATATTGATTTAGCAGCTTTCCCTAGGAGCTAATCCCTTTCAGAATTCAGATCCATTGTGGTCACTTTAGAATGTCAAAGGGACATGTGTGTTTTACATTCTATATAATGGCTTTTAGCTATTTCTATATGCTTTGAATGTCCCCAGCATTCAAATGAAAAATGACCATAAATATGATATTCCTATTAAATACAGTATGCTGTATAATATTCTGTGTGTTTCATTCTTTTGGCATGTGGTCACTTATGAGAACGGAGATTTGTTATGAGCATTTGTGATAGCTCTATCTACAAATTCCAGTGTTTTTCCAAGTTCTTGTATAATAAATGTCTTAATCTCCCTCTGCATTGCATAAACAGGATAACCAACTACTGAGAGACCACAGATACTAATAAGATACTAATGACATATGGTTTTAAGTTCATTATGAGCGGGTTGCTACAGTACTGTTTCCTGAATGAACCGTAGGTTCCCAGCAGAAGGCTAAGGTAAAGCAACGTGTAACTTGTGGCGTTATATAAATAAATGATGACGATGATGATGATGGCAAATTCACTTACAAAATGGGGATTGCTTAGAAGAGCTATTAAATGCTCCTATAGCATGGGATACATACATACTGTAAACACATAGCATATAACCTTGTGTTGCTTCTGTTACCTAACCACAATTATATAGTACACCCTGTTTTGTTTTGTGCCATGTTAAGTAACCATCTGTCCATCAGTAGTTTGGCCTTTAGATTCTAAGCTCTTATGAGTAGAGCCCTCTGTTCCCGTTGTTACTCAGTAACTCGTGTTTATTAAATTATTGTAATCATTTGATTTGTTAAAACCAAAATCTCTTCATTTTGTCCTTTCGACTTTTTACTATTTCAGATTTTTTTAAGTGGGCATCTTCCCTTATTTATGTTTCATGGGACTGTGCCCTCACTCTGTCTCTCGTTGCCAAAGGATCACACTAATTTATGCATACTCACCTAGGATGGGTCTGAGTTGGCACAAACACTAGTGCTGACTAAAAATGGTGTTACCAATTTGAACACTTTTTCATAATTGAGCACCACTGTATTCTAAGATATTGTAGAGGTGTCAGCCTCCCTAGATCAAAACCCAGGAGATACATTACACCCAAATCACACGGCCTTGGTCACCCACACTGGTGGTATAATTATGGGTTACTCCTGAAAAATTGGGTTGATAGGTGTCAAATTAATTTTAAGTTGTAATCAAAGATTGAACAAATTATTTTGTGTAAGGAGCAGATTTATTAAAATGGGACATTTAACCCACTTAAATGCAGTAACAGTTTTGAAAAAAAAAAAAATCACAAGCCTCCTGCTATGCACACGCAAATGACTGAAATCAAACAATATTCAGACAGTGTCATTTGTTAAGCAATTGCTAGTTTAACCTAAACACACCATTTTGTAACCTATTAAAAATGAGCTGAGGAGGCTGGTACCAAAGCAATACATTAAGCAGAGCCCTTAGTGCTTTAAAACAAATCACAAGCTTCGAGCAGCAGCTGGTCTTATTTATTAGAAGGTACTTTGAAGTCCCTTATACAATTATCTGCACATTAATTATTCTGTAGACAACTGTATTATTACTCATACTCACCCCTCTATGAAGTGTAATTAAAAACTGGAATTATATGATCAGTTAAAAGAAAATAAAGGTATAAAATGCCATTCTGGGTTATTTTTTTATACAGCCTTTATTTTGTACTGACTGTTATTTTGTTTGCAATATTAGAGACATACTTTTTTTTTAAAAGAATAACAGTTGGTCCTGAGTTACAAATTATTTAGCATGCTAATATCAATCTATTCCTAACTTTCAGGGCCCGTTTCTTATTTTAGAAATATCTTCCTGGAAATGTCTCTGGGTAATAAAACTGGTAACTGCACACTGGAATTTTGATGTTCTTGTAATGTTATTTCCAGTTCCAGTATTATACCATATGCAGCATGTACCAAGAGAACCATGGCACTTCCCAACCCCAATAATTAGGAAGCAATTTGAAGGGCCAGCAAGCCTAACAGTCTATGTACTACTTGTATTCTCAGTTGGGACAAAAGCCTGCTATTAAAAGGCTTAACCAGTATCTTAATTGCTAAAATAAGAAAATAATTAATAGTAATACAAAAATAATAATAATAATAAAAGTGTTGAGTAGGGATAAAGCTAGCTGTGTTAGCCAATCCTAGTTCTCCTTGAACTATTGAGATATAAGTCTGTCTTCATGATTGAACCACTACTTATATCTTTTAAAAAGTAACTCAGACCTTTTCACCACTAAAAAACATTTTGAGCCATGTGAACCTGATGAGTAAAAACGTGTACTACTTCTGAAAGTATGTCTTTATGGAAGCAAAAGAGCATTCTTTGTAAGTAAGCCACATATTCATTTTCAATGGATACTTTGTAGGCTAAACTTTATTTTAAAATCACACCAAGGATATATACGATAATCAGATTCCAGTACTTACCCTATACCCAAATCATTTGCTGATTTGTTTTACTGAAGGCAACATTTGAAACAGAACTCAAAGTCCTGAGCAATACATGTATAATTTTCCAACAATTAAATAAAGTGACTAAACACAGAAAGTATTTGCACAAATATTAATTTGTGCAAATAGTTTGCTTATTCAGAAGGAAGGAGATTCTGTATCTGTGCTACGACATTCCGAAAACTGCTGTAAATCCATAATTTACATTTCTCTTTAATGGCAGTGTTTATTGTAATATGAGTTTGCCTTGATATTCCAAATGATTTTTGAATTCCCTTTAATAGAACTGACTCCTGCTTATTAGTTCCAGGGCACAGAGTATGAAGGGAAATGTAAATTAGGGCTATCAACTTTGTTTAAGCTCTTGTAATTCCATTCTCAGTCTTACAAACTTTATAATTTCACTGTTTTATACATACCCTGCTCAAATTTCAAAATACTTTTCAATGGTATTTTTGTAACATTTTTTCTTAGCATTGAAATCCCATTTTGTTTTTTTTTGGTTCCTGTGTTTGTAGGTTACACAAACAGAAATTGCTCTACATCACTTTTTATTCTTTTATTTTTAGGTATATTAACTAAAGTGATAGAATGAATTACACATGTGCTGCCATTTTTATTTCCATTCCAAGATTATGCAGAAACATTTGCAAATTTGCCCCACTTGTGACCAGTCACATGCCTGCTGTTAGTTGTACTTTATTAGATAAATAAAAGCTGACAGCTGGGCCATTGAAAACATTACTTGTTTTATACATAACATTGCAGATTTTAACTGTTTGTGTATAAAGCTCTTATGGTCTAATACAGGGGTGCCCAGACTTTGTCACCTCATGATCTACTCCTGCCACCTGATTCCGTCATGAGATCTACCTTAAGAACTCAGGAGGATGGCATAGAGGCAATTCCAAGTATAAATAGCCCCAAAAGTCATATCAGTATGGTAGAGAGGCAATACCATGTAAAATACCCTCAGAATTTATATCAAGATTAGGGATGTAGCGAACTGTTCGCCGGCGAACTAGTTCGCGCGAACTTCGACTGTTCGCGTCCGCCGAATGTTCGCGAACGTCGCGCGACGTTCGCCAATTGGTGTTCGCGTTCGATTCGAAGTAAAATTTCGTTCGACCATTCGACCATTCGACCGTTCGATCGCTAAAATCGAACGATTTCCATTCGTTCGAACGATTATAAGCATTCGATTGAATTAAAATCATTCGATCGAATAGCTTAGATCGTTCGATTCGAACGAAAATCGTTCGATCGTACGAATAAAATCCTTCGATCGTTCGATCGAACGATTTTATCGAGCGTCCGAAGTTCGCGAACTGTTCGCGAACTGTTCGCTTTTTTGCCGGTGTTCGCGAACGGCGTTCGCGAACATCAAATCGGCAGTTCGCTACATCACTAATCAAGATGGTACAGTGGAAATTCCAAGTATAAATCACCCCTGAACTCATATGAGGATTGTAGAGAGGCAATACCATGTATAATACCACCAAAACTTATATCAAGATGGTACAGTGTCAAATGCAAGTATAAATACCCCCAGAACTTATATCAGGATTGTAGAGAGACAATACCACTTATAATACCCCCCAAATTTCATACCAGCATGACACAGAGGCAATTCCATATATAAAACCCACCAGAGCTCAGACGTAGACATAGAAGCATGGCATAGAGGTAATTTTATGTTTAATGCCTGCAGTTACACAAATCAGCTGTGGGAACCAAGACTGGGATAAACTTATCAACCAGCCAGAATAAAACAAAACCAGATGCACCGACTGACTGTGTGGGAGGGAGAGAGAGGGTAGTGAGTCTGCAGGCTGAGGCTTTATCAGCAGTAACGGAACTAGGTGGGGGCGTGTCATGCAGCCGGGCCCCCTTCTTTGCGGCTGCAGCACGCGTGATCTGCTGGGGGCGCCCTGCTGGGACACGGGCTCTGGCCCAGTTGCACCCCCTGCTCCCCCAGTAGTTACGCCACTGTTTATCACTACTAGCTTGAATTATGGCTTCCTCGCTCCTTGCTTCTTCTTTACCCACCTGACCATATTCCAATGCAGACACAGAGCTACAGGGGGGTGGGCTTTACGTGGATCACCAATGAAAACTCTTCTCAGCACATCCGCTAGTGTTTTCCAGCCTATCTCAGCTGTGTTATTTGACCTCGCCGGCTTCCTGCATTCAGAAGAGAAGGGAGAGAGTGCGAGCACTGGGAGAGCTGTGCCTGAGTGCACATTTAAAGGAACGGTCGTGGTCTACCAGGAGCTTTGAATTGATCGACTGGTGACCGTGATCAACGTCTTAGGCATCCATGGTCTAACAGCAACCAATTAGCAGTTAGCATTTACTAGTCATGTAGCAAATATCTCATTGGTTACTAAAAGTTACTGCACCTGGGCAAACTGTGTGCCTTTTATTACACATGGGGTGCGTTTACCATTAAATACTGTCCCTTGCATATGTGATATTTTAAATAACACTGCATAAATGAATAGAAATACTGTGTATCATATTTTTTACTTATTGGATTTAAGTAAGCCTTTTTCAAGAGTAAAGACTATATCTTGCAAAACAATGAAATAGATTATTTTGTGGTTATAGAGGTTTTTAAAACCATGGCTAAAATCACAAATGTCATTGAATTTATAACAAGAACCAAATATAAAAAATATGAATGGAAAAAAGTTCTGAAAGATGTCCTAAGAAATACAAAAATTTCTAAAAATGTAAGTTTATCGGACAATTCCTAGCAAAAAAATATCAAAACCTCTAAAAGTCCAAATTGATTTAAAGTGGTCCAATCAGATAAGTGGAGCTCCTAATGACTTCTATAGCACCTCGACAACCTTTACTTGATAAATCTCCAATTTTTAGCTTTTACAAATATAGGAAAATAACACATTTTTTGAGATTAAAATTCAATAGTTAGTAAATGGACCCCATTATTTTGCAGTAAGATGACAAATTGCCACTGCCAATTTCCGTGCATTTTATAATGTTTTTTTTGTATTTGTTAAATAGTTTTAAGGCACAAATGTATGGCATTTTACATTCAGTAGGCTGAGCAAAACAATTACAAAATATACATTTTAACAACATTTTTAAAAAAAATTTTTTTCCTCTGACAGAAATTCAAAGCTTGAAACTTAGGGGCAGATGCATCAAGGGTCGAATATTGAGGGTTAATTAACCCTCGATATTTGACTGGGAATGAAAATCCTTCGACTTCGAAGTCGAAGGATTTTGCGCAAAAACTGTGATTGAATGATCGAAGGAATAATCGTTCGATTGAACGATTAAATCCTTCGAATCGAACGATTTGAAGGATTTTAATCCAACGATCGAAGGATTATCTTTCGACCAAAAAAAGATAGCCAAGCCTATGGGGACCTTCCCCATAGGCTAACATTGACTTCGGTAGCTTTTAGGTGGCAAACTAGGGGGTCTAAGTTTTTCTTAAAGAGACAGTACTTCGACTATCGAATGGTCGAATAGTCAAATGATTTTTAGTTCAAATCCTTTGATTCGAAGTCAAAGTCGTAGTCAAAGGTCGAAGTAGCCCATTCGATGGTCGAAGTAGCCCAAAAAACAGTTAGAAATTTGAAGTTTTTTTACTTTGAATCCTTCACTCGAAGTTAATGAATTGGCCCCTTAAACCCTGTTGAGCATTTAATTGTTGTCAAAAACAAAAATTTAAGTTAAAAAAAAAATACATTTTTTTTCTTCAGTTACAGTAGTTGTCTTATCCTAGCTGGTCGAAGTTTTTATTGTATATCTCTGAACAGGATATCAATGGACAGAAAGGGCTCATCCTTCGCATTCTATGGCATCTTCATCTAATTTTTCCACAGCATCAGTGGTGCCCTACCATGACCCTTACCCAATAGGGCAGTCTCTGCTTGTAAGGGTATTGTTTCACAACAGCAGTGCTTTAAGGTGGCCATAGATGCAAAGATCCGATCGTTCGAATCCTCGAACTTCCCCATCTCCCGATCTGCCACTAACCATTCAGATCAAATAAAGTAGTAAAAGAACAGATCAGCCGATGTTCTGCCCCTACAGCAATCGTACAAAAATTATGTCTGACAAAACCTGGTGACAGTCTCCCACTGAAAATCGTACGATCGGCAATACATGCAGAGATATTATCGGCAGCCGACAGAAATCATTTAACCTGTCTGTTCGACCAAATGACCGATGTCCGTGGGACGAAAAATGCCAGGACTCTCTACACACAGTCCAAAAATCGTACGAATCCTTGATTCATATGATTGGATCTTTGCATCTATGGCCAGCTTTAGGATGTGACTGCATTGTAGTCAAGCCTTAAACTGCAAACTATGGAAAACAGAACAAGAGGAAAATGATCATACGTTTAGTTCTTAATTTTCCATTAGACAAAAGCTAAAGAATTTTCCATTGGAAAAGGGATAGAGAAGGGAAAATTATATTATGGCTATTTAAGTATAAGGATGGGTGGGGGATGACATATTAAATAATATAAAGTCAACAAAATTGTACTAATCCAGGGACACGCCATGTTATGCAAACTGGATCCATTTATAAAAGTTATTTATAATAGTTTGCTGTTAAAGGAAAACTATACCCCCCAAACAATGTAGGTCTCTATTAAAAGATACTGAGTAAAACAGCTCATGTGTAAAACCCTGCTTCGTGTAAATGAACCATTATCATAATAATATACTTTTTTAGTAGTATGTGCCATTGGGTAATCATAAATAGAAAATTGCCATTTTAAAAAATAAGGGCCGCCCCCTGGGATCGTAAGATTCACTGTGTACACATACAAACCACATGTAAGGTCACATGAGCCAATTAACAGACTCTGGGGTCCGTTTACTAAAGTGCGTTAAAAATATTCGCACAAAATATAGACAGAATTTTCGCCAAATATGTTATCGCCAGTTTACTAACCTGCGGTAAATATAAATTTGCGAGTTTTCTTGCGCAAGAATAATTGTTCGCCAGTTATCGCATTCACTGAAAATAACGCTACGTAAACATTAACGCCTGGTTTACTAAACAGCGAAATATGCTAAAGACAAAATTAATGCCAGAATATTCGCAAACTTTTACCGCCACTTATGTAGTGGCGTAAAAGTATTTTTTTCACCAGAAAATTCTCAAGGGCCAGGAAATATCCCATAATACTAGTTTTTTTATACCCATCATTCTTTGCTGACAGGAGAGAGATCTGTAGCTATTGCTGACAGGATGTTTGGCTTCTGCTTCTATCTGTTGCAACAGCAGCGTGTTCAGCTCAGAGGCGTATTATTGGCAGCGGGCATCACAGTCGTGATCACAGTCAGGATTCGTCAGCCTCTACGCTTTTTTGGTTTCATTGTGATTGGCTACATTAAACTGTGCATTTCTATAAAGCAAAGAGATTGACTGGTATGATTTCTTGTTCCTATGATTCTATTGGCACTCTGGTAATGTTTCTGGATGGTATAATTATCAGTTAATAAAGTTTATGAGTTTTGAAGGTGCATTTCTGGCCATAAATGTCACAGTAAAAATTGCCATAATAACCGCCATAAAAGAAGACTATTTTATAGCATAAATATTCGCAAAAACTTAATTTTTCGCCAGAAAATTCGCAACTCGCTAAAATTACCGCTAACGTAAGCTGGTTCCTTAACGTAGTTACCGCAAGTGATCACAATGACTTCTGAGCGCATCGCTGTTTAGTAAACTTAGTCACTGCGAATATTCTGGCGTAAAAATATTCTCAGCGATAACATGCGGAAACTTAAAGTCAGATTTACCGCACTTTAGTAAACGGATCCGAAAATTCTGTCTATATTTTGTGCGAATATTTTTAACGCACTTTAGTAAACGGACCCCAGAGTTCTGCCTTTTGCTTCCTCACTTCTTCCTGTTACAGTTAGTGTTGTAGTATTTCTGGTCAGGTGATCTCTGAGGCAGCACAGATAGAGTCACGAAATGGTGGTTCAAGGCAAGAGATGTAAAAGGGCAATATTTATGTAAATATATATTCCAGTTTCGTAAGATTCTTTAATATGTCATTCAATTTGATATAAACTATCTGTTGCTTAACTATTCATTTTGGGGGTATAGTTTTCCTTTAAGGAACACTTCATGTGAGTACAGTAAAACTAGGCACAATTCAGCTTGTATGGTGTGGAAAATACATTTTGCCCTCTCATCTTATATTTCTTAACACTGGAACATGCAACCTAGTTCATCCCTAAGTGGAGAATGGAAAGAACACGGGCTAACAAAAGCCTTTTGTAAACGAGCATTAATTTTGGTTTTTAAATATGTTTCTTTCTACAAGAAAATATGTAAAAAGTTCCATGCTATCTAATATATATATATATATATATATATATATATATATATATATATATATATATATATATATATATATATATATATATATATATATATATATAACTTGTAATCACAGATTATATTTCTGAGTTTCCTAACAGCTTTTTAGCTGTAGACTTCCTGAGCTGAATCCCTTGAGACCTCCTGCATATCCTCAGTAATCCTATCAGAGGTGACACAGTCAGGCATTTCATTTGTTTTGGTTTATGACACTTATTTATCGATTTACTTTATGGGATGACTTCAGAATTCTTGCACGTATTCTTTGTCTCCTGGTTTAAATAAATGGTGGCCTTTCCAAAAAGTATCTGTGAAATAGTCTTAGCAGTATGCAGCTTTAAAGGGATTATGGGACAATCAGGTGCAAGAGTGCTTTCGGGAAATATAGTAAGCATATCTATTATTCTACAGAATGATTATATGTATTTCATAACCTTAGCTCATTAAAATATTTAATTAAAAAAATGTGAAAAGTGGAAGAAAACAGCCCCTAAATCACCACCAAACTAATGAATATTTTCAGTGCTGTTGACATTTCAAATGTTAGTTACATTATAGGCAGCTGATTCAAATGTCAACCCAGTGAAAGAAGGCACCAACTTCTAAAAGAAGTAGAAAGGGAACAAAAGTTTAGTTTATATTGTTGTCCATTTGTTAAAATGTTGGTTTCCTTGATATGGGTAGTTATCAATTTGCCACATAGGGACAGAGATTTTTTTTAACCAAATGTTAACAATGCTTTAAAAAAATACCAGTCTGTATTCAATTTTCTAAGCCCACGATTAACATTGCTTATTGACTAAGTGGGTCTCGGAGCTTAGTGCTACCGGTGAGCTCTAGCACCCCATAGAATAAAAACGGATTGCAATTCCAGGATGTGGAGCTTGTACACTAATCATGAACTGCTAGTCCCACTTAATATGATAATGACACACTTACTTACTTCTTTGAGAGACTATTGCTGTCCTGATGCTTACAGTGGGAACCTGTCATAAACCCCTTGATGTAGATCATGTTTGTGCAAGCAACACTGTTCCATGAAACATGAGTCCTATGTCACCTAAAGCTTCTCATATGAGGGTTTCTCTTTCCCAGTATATGAGCAGTTCTTTCTGAAAGTTTTCTTGCTTTTCAAGTTTTTGCTTTGACCTCTACAGTTCCTATTAGCTGCTATTTCAACATTGATGAAATGTTGGACAGTGGAAATTGGAAGTGTCTTGCAATCTATTGATAGCCTTCTCCTGCTTTGTAGGCATCAATTAACTTTTTAGATCCTCAGTTGCTTAGAGGAGCTCATGGTTGCTGAGTGACGGCTCAAATTGTGTGTGCCAGTGAATTTATTAGCTCTGCATTTGGCAATAGGTGATGAATCTTAAAGGGATACTGTCATGGGAAAAAAAAATTTCAAAATGAATCAGTTAATAGTGCTGCTCCAGCAGAATTCTGCACTGAAATACATTTCTCAAAAGAGCAAACAGATTTTTTTATATTCAATTTTGAAATCTGACATGGGGCTAGACATTTTGTCAATTTCCCAGCTGCCCCTGGTCATGTGACTTGTGCCTGCACTTTAGGAGAGAAATGATTTCTGGCAGGCTGCTGTTTTCCCTTCTCAATGTAACTGAATGTGTCTCAGTGGGACTTCGGTTTTTACTATTGAGCTGGGGGGGAGGGGTGATATCACTCCAACTTGCAGTGCAGCAGTAAAGAGTGATTGAAGTTTATCAGAGCACAAGTCACATGACTTGGGGCAGCTGGGAAATTGACAATATGTCTAGCCCCATGTCGGATTTCAAAATTGAATATCAAAAAATCTTTTTGCTCTTTTGAGAAATGGATTTCAGTGCAGAATTTTACTGGAGCAGCACTATTAACTGATTCATTTTGAAAAAAAATGTTTTTCCCATGACAGTATCCCTTTAATGGCTATTAAGGCCCAGTGAGGTAATAAGGGTCAGGGACCATTCAAAAACAGATCACAGATAAAGTGCCACAATTACTATTTTCTGTGTTCCTGTGTTTTAAATTTGGTGAAATAAAATGTTTGGTGTAATAAATGTAAATATTCACAAATATGTTTTAACACAATGATTCCTGCAATAGTTACTAATAACTAATTTTCACTTACAAAATTAACTAAATGGGTAAGTTTTGCACTGAACTGTATATTGTTAAATCACAATTTGTGAAAAATACAAGGCAGAGGCCCTGCTGTCTGGTGATATTAACTAACATTTTATCGTGTAAACCTGCAATAGGTTTGTGTGTTTTAAATGAATATGTGCTAAAGGGAGGATTCAAGAAACTTTTATTGTCAATACAGCCCCAAGTAAGTTGGTAGGGAAGGTGCTATGTGGGTTGAATAGTGATGAGTGAATTCTTTCATCGTGTATGGTTTCACATCGATTTTCTGATTTTGGCAGAACAGTGCCAAAAAGTCACCACATGGTCAGTTGCGCGCGCAACAAAAAATGTGCGTCGCACACCATAAACAAAATTGCGGAGGTATACAGAAGAGTCGCCTGTAAAATATATTTTGTTACAAAAACGTAGTTACAACAAAACTTTATTTAGTAGTTACCATATAGATTTTAATGTGTTTAACAATTTTTTTTGCCAATTTCCTTGTAGTTTCTTGAGTTTTTCCACCAAGTGAAAAACATTCAATCATCACTAGGGTTGAAAGGTTTTATAGAAATTGGATTAATGAAAGTGATTGTAGGCTCAGAGGGCAGAGGAACTAAATTTGTCTACAAAATTGGGACTACATTTTTTCCACACCACTTGTGGAGTATGTTTTTTACTGTTGCGGGAAAACTTGTTTTTTTTCAAAATGCATTTGTTAATAGTGCTGCTCCAGCAGAATTCTGCACTGAAATCCATTTTAAAAGAGCAAACAGATTTTTTTTTATATATTTCATTTTGGCATGTGGCTAGGTATATTTGTAAGGTGCCCCTAACCCTGGCACTTGTGCTCTGATAAACTTCAGTCACTATTTATTACTACATTAGAAATTGGAGTGATATCACCCTCCCCCATCACCAGCAGCACATCAGCAACCTCTCAACAGAACAATGGTCATTTAGCCAGATAAGCAGCTTTCTGACACCCCTGCTGAAGGATTTGATTTCATTGCTAAAAGTGCTCCCAAGCAACAAAGCCTTTTTCTGCTTGGGTGCTGTTCTCATGACTAAAACTAGGGGCTAAGAAGCACGACTTGTTTTATAGTGAAGTACAACGAGAGGAGCAAAAACAATAACAGTCTCAAAGCAGTTCCATCATGAAGTGCTGGCTCCTTCTTAAAGCTCAGAATTGGGCACAATGCACTGAGATGACTGCCTCCACGCCAGCATTATAGCTAAAAAATATGCATTTATTGGTTCAAGAATAACATTTAAATGGTATGTATGTATAACTTTATTTGTAAAGTGCTGTTAAGGAGCCTCAGCACTGTACAATACATAAAAGTATATGGGCACTCCTGCCATAGAGCTTAGAGCCTAAAAGGTAGAGTGAATTATTTGCAATGTAAACAGTGTAATTTAGAAATAAATACGGTATAAACCATAAAATCATTACCAAACCCCATTAAGTTTAAATAATTTAACATAATTTAATTATTATTGTAGTTTCATACTCATTTTAGGAATCACATTCGCAAATGCGTTTATTTTAACAATATGATTGAATGATTTCTTCTGTCATATTTGTGGGATGTAGGCTTCATCAAAATACGCTTAAAAAACTCGTTAAGCAATCAATCAGTTACAAGATGAGTCAAAGCTTAGATTATGTTGCGGTTTAGAGTCGGTAGATTAAAACCTACAGGAAATCAAACGTTTAATTGAACAGAGACTGTTTGTAGCTATTGGTTTCCTAAAAGACCCAACTGAACCTTTAGCTTTAGATTTACCTGGCAATGACATAATATCAAAGGCTATTCTGATACTAAGCTCTATAGTTAGTATAGATATGGGTATATAGAATTTAATTAAAAGTAGGGATGGGTGTATGTATGGATGCTGGGTTTTCATTTGGAGGGCTTGAACTTGATGGACTTTTTTCAACCCAATTTAACTATGTAACTATGTAACTATGCAGCAGAAGACCATACCCCTGAAATATATTCATAAGGAGAAGGTTAACATTTAAATATCAATGCATATAAAGTAGATAAACCTTCCATTGCCGACTATCTCTTCTCATTCTCAGCTGAGTTTCAAAATTTAAATCAACCATCAGCCCTACAGTATGTAGTAACTAGACCCCAAAAATGTAATCTGTTCCATCTGCTAAATCTCAGGATTATAAACTAGAAACAAGTTCACTTTACAAAATGTCATTTGTAAAGTGGGAGGCAGGAATATGCTCAGAATAAAAATAATTACTGTAAGCTTTTCATTTTTCCATGATCTGCCTATTTAATGTCTTGTTAAGTAACTTTTGATATTTTCTTGGCTTAAGCCGCTACATTTTTTGAAAAAAATTGCTGTCAAGAAATATTTTAGTCCCGTTGTGTCCAGTTTCACATCGCTTGGTGACAGGCAAAACAGTGTTCTAATGAAGTATGACAGGAATAATTATTAGAACCAAGAAATACATGACATTATTTCAAAGAATATATTTTTGATCCCAGAAACTGTACATTTCTTTTCTTATTTCACTGCAAAATCTATCCAGTGAAATTTTTTATACATGTGACTAGGGATGTAGCGAACTGTTCGCCGGCGAACTAGTTCGCGCGAACTTCGACTGTTCGCGTCCGCCGCAAGTTCGCGAACGTCGCGCGACGTTCGCCAATAGGCGTTCGCGTCAAAATCGTTCGATCGTTCGACCATTCGACCGCTAAAATCGAAGGATTTTCGTTCGAATCGAACGATCGAAGCATTCGATCGAATGAAATCATTCGATCGTATGGCTTCGATCTTTCGATTCGAACGAAAATCCTTCGATCGAACGATTTCAATCCTTCGATCGTTCGAATCGAACGATTTTCGGATGTTCGAAGTTCGCGAACAGTTCGTGAACTGTTCGCAAATTTTGCCGGTGTTCGTGAACGGCGTTCGCGAACACATCGGCGGCGGTTCGCTACATCCCTACATGTGACTATTAGCCAAGGAACAGCAAACCAGTGCACAATATGATTGCTTTTTATGCAATAGAAATGATTTAAAGAAGAGCAAAAACGAAAATTGTGCTCACCCCTTAAAGGGGTTGTTCACTTTCCAACACTTTTTTTAGTTCAGTTGGTTTCAGATAGATCAGAAAGAAAGACTTTTTCCAATTACTTTCTATTTTCTATTTGTGACTGTTTTTTTTCTAATATTGAAGTGTAAAGTGTCATTTTCACCTTTTAAAGTAGCTCTGGGAGAGGGGGTCGCCGACCCAGTATACTGTTCTAAATTGATACCTTTAGTTGATACATTTGTTATCTTTGTTCCTGCTGAGCAAAATATCTGGGTTTCATTACAGGCAGCTGTTAGAATTTATACAAGAGTTGCTAATATCCTAGAGATGCTGCTGAGCGATCACTAGATGTTGCAAAATTGTTACAGTTCAGAATTTGCATCTGAATTACTGAGCTGCCAGCATGAAACACTAGAGACAGAAAACATTCAACTTTAAAGTTAGATTTTGGAAAAACGATAAAAAATGGTAAGTACTTGAAAAAAGTCTTTATTTCTGGAGAACAATCTGAAAACAATTGAACTGAAAAAGTGTATGGAATTTGAACAACCCCTTTAACAATTTTAACCCAGTAGACTGGGATGCAATAAGAGTGCGACCACAAAACTCATTAACTCATTAATAAAACCTTTTATTCAAACAGCAGTACCATATAACCACAATAAAATGTATTCACGTTGTGTGTTTACTATTTGAAGCTTTAGTAAGGCTGGCTTGGCTGAGGACACGGTGGGGGGCCCGGCTCGGCAGGGGACACGGAGGGGGGGTCGTATCGGCAGAGGACACAGATCCCCAGTCTGACCCTGCAGTTATTGCATTTAAAAATTATAGTCATTATTAAAAATGACTATATTTATAAAGACAGATTTTGTTGTTCTGCAACTTTGCTGCTAAAGCTTTGCTTAATCAACCACTTCAATATTTATTTCTCCTTTGATGAAAGCTTTGTAAATAGACAATCGCTTTACCAGGACCAGTAAAGTGCATTTCATATTAGTACAGGTATGGGATCAGTTATCCGGAAACCCGCTATCCAGAAAGCTCCAAATTAGGGAAAGGCCATCTCCCATAGACTCCATTTTATCCAAATAATCTAAATTTTTAAAAGTGATTTCCTTTTTCTTTGCAAAAATAAAACAGTACCTTTTACTTGATCCAAACTAAGATATAATTAATGCTTATTAGAAGCAAAACCAGGTTTATATAATGTTTACATGATTCTATCGTAGAGTTAAGGTATGAAGATCCAAATTAAGGAAAGATCCGCTATCCAGAAAACTACAGGTCTCGAGCATTCTGATAAAAGGTCCCATACCTGTGTTTTATACTTTACCTGCACCTGTATTTTATTAATATGTCCATGGTCTCATAAACCATTGTCTGCTCTGGCTTCTTGCACATATTCTTGCACATATTCCCCACCAAGGAGCCAAAGTGTTGTTTACAACTGTGTGTAATGTTTACTTAACATTTTACAGCAATCTATTTAAACTTGAATGATAGCCACCCTGGCAAAATAATAGCTTTTTACATGAACTATATTACAAGTTGTCCTGACTACATGTTCCCCTGAAGGGGTGTGTAGTCTGTCATAAAGATAACCCTTTATACAGTCCAATAAAAAAGTCTGGTAGAAGAGGTCTGTATAATCTACTAGAATAATAGGATGAGAGGTGAAACTGAAACATAACTGAAAGAAAAGCATGCAGTACCGTATATACTCGAGTATAAGCCGACCCGAGTATAAGCCGAGGTACCTAATTTTACCTACGAAAACTGGGAAAACGTAATGACTCTAGTATAAGCCTAGACACAATTACAGCCCTGTCTCCCAGCAGCGCACATTCTGCCAAAGCGACTCCCCCAGCAATCAACCGGACTTCTTTGCAAAGTTGATGGTGACAGAGGGTGCTGTGTGATATTTCCATCACTGTTAATCTTTCGTATAACCAACAGAGGACGCTGTGTGATATTGCAGTCACTGTTATTCTTTCATATAACCAACAGATGGCGCTGTGTGATATTGCAGTCACTGTTAATCTTTCATATAACCAACAGAGGGCACTGTGTGATATTGCAGTCACTGTTATTCTTCCATATAACCAACAGATGGCGCTGTGTGATTTTGCAGTCACTGTTATTCTTTCATTTAACCAACAGAGGGCGCACTGTTATTCTTTCATATAACCAACAGAGGGTGCTGTGTGATATTGCAGTCACTGTTATTCTTTCATATAACCAACAGATTGCGCTGTGTGATATTGCAGTCACTGTTATTCTTTCATATAACCAACCAACAGAGGGCGCACTGTTATTCTTTCATATAACCAACAGAGGGCATTGTGGGATATTGCAGTCTCTCCCCAAGTGAACTGTTGGTATAGGAATGATTAAAAGTGACTGCAATCTCAGCTACTGCCCGCTGACCGGAGTATAAGTCGAGGTAGACTTTTTCAGCACATTTTGGATGCTGAAAAACTCGGCTTATACTCGGGTATATATGGTAAGTAAAAACAAAAATAACATTGCAATAACAAGCATATTAAAGAGATACTGACATCAGAAAATAATCTTTTTTTATTATCCATCATAACATTATCTTTGAATGTGATTTATAATTTTGCCATAAGTAAGTATTTGCCTGATGCTTTTACATTACCTTTCTTACTACCCTTTTCCTGTATGAGGGGGCTGCCATATTTGTGCAGCAGTAGTTGGTTAGCATTAGAAACTCTAACTGACAGGCTGAAATGGGACAGTCAGATTGGCAAAACAGTCAGGTTTAGGAACTTCAAGTAATAATTACTTACAAAAACAGAACTATCAGCAAAAAAAGATCAACGTGACCTATAGGTAACTTGTAATGTAGATTGGTCATTTGAAAATACATTTTTTAGTGTCAGTATGACTTTAAACATACACAAAAACATTGGCAACATAATGAAAAGGGAATCAGGCAGATGATGCTGGCACATATTGTCGACATTGATGTGCTTCTTTCACAGCAGGGCTACAAAAAATGGAGTTTGAGCCACCCACAATGCATTGTGCCGGATCATGGGTTGAAAGTATGATGACATAAATTGACCAAATATGGCCTTGAAGACGGGGTTCACCACCAATGGAAATTGAAGCGACTAATATGATGGAAGCTTTTGCTGGAGACACGATGCAATTTTTATAAACAAACACCCATGTACAAAGTAAAAATAAGTCTCAGCCAACTACTCCTAATATTCCATTTAAAGGGGACCTTTCACCAAGCCATAAAAAGCTGTGTAATGACAGTCCTTTTCAAACTGAACATGAAACCCACAAAACTATTAATTTGGGAATGAATATAAGTTTGGGAATGTAATTAAGATCACAAGTGTTGTTTGAAATGGTGTTTTTTGTGAATGTTTAGGGCTGCTCATAATGTAAAATCATTCCCTCGCTAATACTACATTGCTCATTATCACAAAGCAAAGGTTAGCGTTACCTGCTATGGAGTTTTGTTAAATATTTTATTACATACACAGCACATGTTTACAAAAGCCATTTGTGACTTTGTCACTTTGCGAGGAAGTCGTTGAAGTCTCACATTGGTCATAAAGGAAGCAAACAATGAAAATCTTGGTCGCTAATGTTCACAAAGGTGTTTGCAAACGTTTTTGCACTAACAAAACATATAATATTCATCCATTTTTCTGTTTTCTTGCCCTATTTTATTTTTCTAGTGTGTAATCATGACATTGACATTGAACAAGACATTGCCTTACTTAACATTATATTGTTCCTTGAAACTGTAAAACCTGTTTCTTCTTACTTTTATAGTTCAATTTTTCTTCAAAACATTACTTGGATTGCTCTTCTGAATTATACTATATATATTAGAATAAGCCCCTACAGAACTTGACATCTTAACGCCTAAACAGTGATTGCTGTGTGTATGATATCCCCAAACTGCTGGACATCAGTCATTACATTACACTGTCCAGAAGATTATGCCCAGGCTCAGCCATGGAACAGAAGAAAAAAGTATATCAACGTTTGCAAGATTAAAAAGAATATTCAATTTTGAAGTTGTTAGACAACAAAACACTGAATTTTAATTAGTTCTTTTCTAAGACCTATTTAAAGGTAATTTATTCTTGTTGCTAAATATCTCATTAGAATGTTGTTGTTGCTGCATTACAACTATTGACTGTTGGTGTAAATAAATAAAGTGGGTACAATCTATTGCAGGGCAGGTCATTTCTATTAAACCTTAATATGCACAAAATAATTTCACTTTGGGTATCATTTTCTGTTAATGACTTTTATTACATTCCTGTTGTCAAAAATACACTTGTAATTTTAACTGTATATTGGATTTTCCATAAAAGGGCACAATTTGGCTCAATTCAGTAAATGGCCACTCACACACTTCATCTAAAGCTCCATATGGAAAGTTTGGAACGGATAGCCCATTTCACAATGTGAGATACTGCAAGGCTGATTGGTGAGAAGCTGCTTTTATAAAATAACTAGGCATATTCTAGAAACGATGAAAGCAATTACTCTAGATTTCAAATGTAAACTTCATAGACACTTTTACTAGCAGTTGACACAGCAATAACTCCATTGAACTATTGGATGAGAATTTGAAGTTTAGCATGTACAGTATGTTACATTCATAAACCCAATATTTTTATTGGCTTCACCAAGTAAACTCTGTAATGCCATACACCCAAGGGATGAGGATTCTGTTATAAATATATATCCTTATTATGAACTGCACTATACACTGATTAGGGATGTAGCGAACCGCCGACAATGTGTTCGCGAACGCCGTTCGCGAACACCGGCAAAAAATGCGAACAGTTCGCGAACAGTTCGCGAACTTCGAACATCCGAAAATCGTTCGATTCGAACGATCGAAGGATTTTAATCGTTCGATCGAACGATTTCCGTTCGAATCGAACGATCAAAGCCATTGGATCGAATGATTTCATTCAATCCAATGGCTTCGATCGTTCGATTCGAACGAAAATCGTTCGATTTTAGCGATCGAATGGTCGAATGGTCGAACGATTTTGACGCGAACGCCTATTGGCGAACGTCGCGCGACTTGCGGCGGACGCGAACAGTCGAAGTTCGCGCGAACTAGTTCGCCGGCGAACAGTTCGCTACATCCCTAACACTGATGCTGAACAAAATGTTTTACGCTCACATATAGCAAAATAAATAGTGGTTATGGAATACCAACTGATGTTTCGGGAAAACACAGGAACAGCTGCTGCATAGTGCAGTCCCAAAACTGGGAGGGATGTTCATTGTAATAATAAAGAAAATCCATACATATACATACATAGATATCTGATCTGAGATACTCAAAGAGTATGTGAATCATTATTAATATAAAGCATAAGCTGCATATTCTGTTTTAAGAAGTCAAGTCATCTATTTATTCAAAGGAAACACCAGCAGCACTACTATAATTACCATCTGAATCCAGCACTTGCAGGGTCGTATTAGAGGGCCCATGTATAATCTCCTATAAAGGAGCTTTGATTAAAACTCTAAGTGGGGATTATTATTTTTTTTTTATCCTTTTCATGATCATCCTAGCCCAGCCAAAAGACTGATTTGGAATACATGTAATAAATACTCTAGCTAAAAGTCATGGCTGCTCCTTCCATGAGGTGAGGTGAGTCAGCAGTGAGTGGCCAGTTACCAGGGTCAGTAAAAAGCTGTCTCAGATAACTTTAAAAGCCAAATTTTCAATTTTCAAAACGAAAATTCTGCATTAGCAATGCTGCCCCCTTTGACCTGCTCAGACGCCAAAGCTTAAGTGCAAAGAGGGGGAACATTTGTAAGAGCAGCTCCAGAAATGCCCTTGCTAACATTTTCAGTTTCAATCTCTCTTCAATCAGGTTTTTATCTGAGTTTGATTAGCTTTTCCATTCTATCCCAAACTATTGACTACCTTCACCTCTCTGTCCAAAGTAGTCATGCTTATAACCCCCTGGCTAACTGCTCAAACATGATTATTGTGCTCCTGTAAAAAACTATTTTTTTTGTCATCTATAAATATATCTTGTCATATCCGGTCCTCTCCCAGGCCAAACAAGACTACTATAGTACGCAATAACAAATACAATATGATGCTGATGCTTGTTTTTCATACTTTAACAAATTCAAAAGCAAGGTACAGGTATGGGATCTGTAATCCGGAAACCTTTTGTCCAGAAAGATCCCAATTACAGACAGGCCATCTCCTATAGACTCCCTTTTAATCAAATTATCCAAATTTTGAAAAATGATTTCCCATTTCTCTGTAATAATAAAACGGTAGTTTGTATTTTCCACAAACTAAGATATAATGAATCCTTATTGGAGGCAAAACTAGCTTAGTGGGTTTATAAATTGTTTACGTGATTTTCAGGTAGGCTTAACGTATGAAGATCTAAATTACAGAAAGATCCATTATCTGGATAACAAGCCCCATACCTGTATATCCTATCTACAAACAAATTGCAAACATGACAGACCCAAAGCCTCCTTCCTTCTAATTCAATTCTTTAAATTCTGAGTCTGAGGCTTTCTTAGCTTTTCTTTTTAACCTGCATTCTGTACTGAGACATCCTTATATATAGTTATTTCTAGGTTGCCAAGGACATTCTCTATTATCATCCTTCTGGATCTGTCCTCTGCCTTTGATGCTTTTAACCATTCTATTCCTACAATCGAGTTGCAGCATGGTTCTCTTCTTACCATTGTTACAGAGCCTTCTCTGTGTCTCATGGTGATCTTGCATTATCATCCCTTAATAACGACCATTATTTTCCTCTTGAACTATTTAGTTAATACTGCTTGTGCCATACTATAATACATGCCCCAAAGCAGGTTAGCTTGTACTTTATCAAAGGGAACCCATTGATTTAAAACAATTCCCTCCACTGCAGTGGTGAGCTACAAGAATTCTGGTAGGGGAAACAGATTTAAGCAAAAGTTACCTTTTAACTTCGAAACCACACCTGAACAGAATCGACTACTATTCAATATAATTAGTATCCTTCATTTAATCTAAGCCTTCTTTTCATGTAGTAGTTACCTATGTATACATTTTTCTTTATCTTTTTGTGAACCATTACTTTTAAAATAGCCTAAGTAGGAATTCCTGTTCTTTTATAGTTGCCAGTAGAGGTCAGTGTTCCTCTTTCACTTAAATAGAAATCATTCATTTTTTACTTTTCGAAGATTCGTACATGGAACTAAAATGGAAAAGCCGTGTTTAGTCTTTCAGCTAAGAACAGCAATGTGTATTATAAGACATTGTACAGTTGCAGACACAACTGTAGCAGAAAATATACAAACTAGGTAACAGCCAGTGTGAGATTAACCCCTTTAGATAATAATAATTATACATGGCTGGATGAATGTGGTGGTAATTCACTAGTTCCCTAACTAATTTTCCCCAACTGCTAGTTTTGCTTCAACTGACATGCGCCAAGTGAATATGGTTTTGTGGTGTTAGGGCAGAGACACACGTGGGGATTTGGGGAGATTAGTCGCCGGCAAAAATCTAATGAGTACCATCCCGCCGGCAATTAAGATTCTAGCCAGCGGGAAGGCAGTTCCGGGACATTAGTCAACCTAAAGAAGAGGCAATTTGTCGCCACGTGTGTCTCTGCCTTAAAATATCCTCAATTTCTATGTAAATAAATGTAAGTCTAGGGGTAGGACAGTCCACAAGTGAAAAATATCACCAAGATTTTTGGTTACTTTGTTCTATTAATGTAATCGTTTTCATAGACAAGGTTGCAAGAACATAACAAACAATGCTGACAAGTGACAACATAGTCCAAACAATTGTCCTACATAGCTGTCCTATAACATTAAAGATGGCTGGTGTCACATCCCTCTAAAGAGGGTTTTTTTTTGTCCAGCAGCGCCTTTCACCATAGCTGTCACGTTTGGCACCCTATATCCAGAACCCAAGCTAAGCTCCCTGGTCTCAGCTTTCACTTCTGCCTTTAACTGCCGCCTTTCACCTCAGGAGGAGCCCTCGGCTAATCGGATGCCACCAGGTCTTAACAGAGAGAGGAGCAAAGCTAACGGTTCTGGATGAGCAAAGGGGCACGATCGTCTCACCAGGATACTGGAAGGAAGAACACCACCAGGAACAGGCAGGTCGGCCAGCACAAGCAGAGAATTGTCAGACAGGCCAGAATCAGGAAGCTTCTTGCGACATTCGGGTCTCTTGTATAAATGTAATAATCACTCACCACATCAGGGAAGTTGCCCAGGTGCACCGCCCTGAGCCCTCAGCACACGGGGGCGGACAAACAAATGAAGCAGGCACGACGAACAATGAAGCAGGCACTCAAGAAGGCAAGACTTCCACCAGGCAAATGTTCAAGTGAAGAATTTATTGTGTCAAACAGGCCGGAATCAGGATTGGAGAATGTAGAACAGTCAGTGGACAGGCAAAGGATCAGGATTGGAAAGGTCAGAATAGTCACAGACAGGCAGGATCAGGATTGGAGAGGTTAGAGTAGTTAATCAGGCAGGCAAGGGTCAATACACTAAAGATCAGTAGGATTCACAAGGAATATAACACCCAGGAACAAGCTAATTGAACCTAACAACGGGCAGTGTGCAGATATCTGAATTCCCCTTATATACATTTTGAATTTCGCTCCATGTGTGATGACGTCATCACGCCGGCACATAAGCTAGGAAGCGCGCCGGCACACGCGCCATAAGATCCCCATACACAGAGGAGGAATGAGCAGCACGCGTCCGCGCCAAAGGAGTGGCGCTGGACCCCGCTGCCCACGAGACCACCAGGGGGGTGAGTCCTGATAATAGCTCTTTGTATAAATGAATTATGATTAAGAGAGTTAACAAATCTCTCCACCTTTGGGACTATAACATGCCAGTACATCATGTCTAAAGCACAGCCAGTGTCTCCCACATATCCAAGATATTGTCAAACAACACCACTGGCCCTGCCTACAAGGAAGCAAGCAAGGATTGGAGCAAATGCAGTCCTATGTCCATCCCTAAAACTGGACATATTATTGCAAAATTAAAACTTTGATGTTTGGTACCTATGTGTTATTGTTCTTCCTCCCTGTCTGTGGATGAGTAAACACATTAGTGCGAATCACACTGGATTGGTCATATACTGTATTTAAATATACACCACCCCTTTGAGGGCGTGTTTAAAGCTGTAACCTTTTTAAGGATGTGAGATCATTGTACACTTTATTGCTTGATAAAGAAGCGGGAGCTTCGAAACGTTGCATATTCTTGCTTGATAAAGAATTTTCTTTCAATTACAAGGCAAGTCGTCTGGACTTTTTGTTTATTATATATATATATATATATATATATATATATATATATACATATATATATATATATATATATATATATATATATATATATATATATATATATATATATATATACACACACAATGAAGTTGGTCGGCACTCCAAATATCTGTATTTCTCAAAATGCTTTATTCCATAAATTATACCAACATTTCGGATCCTACTTGGGGCCTTTTCCAGGTCAGTGTCGGACTGGCCCACCGGGATGCCAGGAAAAGTCCCGGTCTGCCAAGGTGTCAGTGGGCCCTCATGCTGCTAAACATTTGGCCTATGTCATGGCCATTCCCTATTTTATGAGAACAAAGAGGCTAAATAGTTGGAAAAATAAAGTATATTATGTAAGGAAAAGAGACTAGGAGAATAGAGGTTGAGTGAGGAGAGCAAGAAAAATAGTACTAAGAGTGGGCCCCTGGTCTAAGATTAATAGGTGGGCCCCTGGTCAAAGATTTTTGGGTGGGCCCCTGGTGTCCCAGTCCGACATTGTTCAAGGTTCTATCTATCTATCTATCTATCTATCTATCTATCTATCTATCTATCTATCTTCTATCTATCTATCTATCATGCAGGATATTGATTAAAGGAACACAAATCCCCTGTGATTGTGTCAGTTTCCCTTTAAATAACAAATAAATCCAAAATTAATAAACAGGAAAGTGCACATTGCAAACCATTTAAAGATGTCCCAAGAAGGCACTCAATGAAGTCCCAAACTTGTGGAACCTGTATCAGGTCAGGATGCAGTATGATGATGGCAGGGATATCCCCGATCAAAGCGTAATATTCCAGGGATCATATGAGAAGACCCGTACAGGCTACTTACAAGCAAGTAGAAAACTTCAGCATATAAATATTTTTTAGATGGCTCAATGTATTTTAACGTCATGCTTCCTCAGAAGCGACTATCTTGAACTTTAACTTATTTGTGCTCATGTACACTCTGACTTTCACGTGCACACTTTAAATTTATAAATTTACACTGACAGATTGGCAGCCACACACCCACATCTCACTCACACACAGTTTAATTGCAATGTTCACCCAGGCACATTCTCGTGTTAGGACTTTTATCAGTAACCCCCCACAAAGCATAACATCTTGCAAAT
Organism: Xenopus petersii; assembly: GCA_038501925.1. Classification (NCBI taxonomy): domain Eukaryota; kingdom Metazoa; phylum Chordata; class Amphibia; order Anura; family Pipidae; genus Xenopus; species Xenopus petersii. Next base: position 39,075,816 of record CM076677.1, read on the forward strand.
CTGTCAATTCTTTTATGAACCTGTGCTAGAATTGATACTCCAATTGTTATGCCATAAGATTTGAATGGGAACTGGCTTCCAGGAGTTGTGTATGTGTTTTGATCACCACTTCCATCATTTCGTTGTGGGCTATTTCTTTTACTTTTAGTTTTCATTTTTACCACAAGTTTCTATGTTCCTTATTCTATTAATGTGGATCACTCATATACAATGTACATGGATAGAGAGCATTATACATGACTGCTAAACTTGTATTTGATAAGGTATTCTTCATGTGTGTCACACCAATGAATTGGGATTTTGTTGTCTTCCTATGTGGAGTTCTAGCTACTGAACTGTAGTCTGAAGTTAATGGCATGGCACACAAAATACCTATTTAAAGCAATTCAGAGGGAGCTAAAATGTGTTCCCCTTTACATGTGTTTCCTGTAACCCTAGGCCAATGTAAATACAAATATAAAAGAAGGCATCCTGCATGCTATGGCATTTATGTTGGATTCTGGAAGAACTATAATCTGATTATTTACACTGCTGAATGTAAAACAACTATTTTACAGTCTAGGAAACGTTAAAATTCTCTGCAATTAGGGTCAGCCAATTCGTGAGTTTGCCAGTGTCTGGTTTGCCGAAGCACAGAACAGCCGTGCCATGCATTCCTTTAAATAATCCACACTATTTAGCAAAATAAGCACTGGGAAAATAGATTTAATTGCTTTTGTAAATAGATACGCAGCATGAGTCAATATCTTGGATTTACATTTTTTAGCATGTATTTTTTTTATGAAACCTGAGAGAAGGGGTGTTTTATAGAAATGTATTTTATGCTATAATTATGCACACAACACTCTGTAGCTTGATGATAATTGATTCTGCAATCTCTTCCTAATTATGAGGGCTAAACTCCCTATAGTTATTTTTATACTGTCACATATCTCCATAATATGATAACTTTTCAACACTGAAATTGCTCTGGAAATAATTCTGTTTAGCATATGAGTTTATGTTGCCTTCCAGAAAAAAAGTTAAAAGAGCTACACTATTCACAGAGGCTAAAATATGTATAGTCAGCTCTCTCTATATTGGTTAAAGAAAAATATTAAGGAGAAACCTTTGTAGCTACTGAAAGTGAAACCCAGGACAGTGCATGCTGGCAAAGGGTGCATGACAGGGGCGGGACAAAGCTGCCTGGCAGGGGATTAGTAGTGGGTTAGTGACGTAGTTGGGGGGTGGAGTTGTAAGGGGATGTGTAGCACTAACTGCTAAGGAGGGCATCCATTTTGGAAGAAGAAAAAGGAGTCCCACCCTCCCTCCCTAGTATTTCCCTTTGTGCTAGTTGTCACAATTGTGGCCTGGGTAGTGGGGCACACGATAAGTTGATGGGGAATGGTGAGTATTGAGCTGACTAACCAAGAAGTGATGAGAGGGAATAGCCCGTTGTCACAGCCGGGCGGCGGGTCCCTGGCAATGGGGACAGTTAATTAAGTGGAGTTTTTTACCAAGTTGGTTAATGGAACTTGGTTGGTGGTGTTCCTCTCTAAGAGCGGTGGTCTCTGGGAGGGTATGTTGTATTGGGGGTAGCATGCAATCCTGCGTACCCATCATGCTAGAAGGCACAAATGGCTGGTGGCTTAACGATTGCATGCACCTAATTGGGTCCATTGCCAGGGGCCTTGCAGAGGATAAAATGTTAATGGTATTTCACTGTCATATTTGTATGTTTTATAATGTTGTTAATATAACAGTTATTGATATATGTGTTATCTATTGTTAAATAATCTGTTGTGCAATAAAGCTGTGGACATAAAGACTCCAACAAAGAAATGTATGGTGAGCGAGTTGGTTATTCCTAGGCCAGTTTGGGTGAAAGGCAGGTATTTGTCCCTGCCCATGTCATGTTTGCTTTTAGTCTCATAAGTAATTCAGTGCATTAATAAACTCCATTGTTCTGAAACAATTAGCTATGCTGGCACGTCCTGATTGGCTCAGCCACAATGTGAAATCACCTGCTGTCTCTTTGGTGGACTACATGTCTTTGCATCTGTTAACTGTCTCAGCCACCATAAACACTTGATATTAACATAATGTGGTGCTAAATGCAAATTAGGATAGACATTGGGGCAAATTCACTAAAGGACCAAGCACCTTACGCTAGCGTTAATTCGATAGCGTAGCGCATTTTCGTTAATTCGCCTAACAGACACTGGCGTAAATTCGCTAGTGTTACTTCGCACCCTTACCCCTGGCGAATTTGCGCAATGGACGTAACTACGCAAATTCACTGACGTGCGCATTTTTCTGAACGCTACCTTTTACGCTAGACTTCCTTCACCACCTCAGACCAGGCGAAGTGCAATAGAGTAGATAGGGGTTGCTTCAAAAAAAGTTGAAATTTTTTCAAAGTCCCAAAAAATGCCGGCAATTTTTCTTTTTTTCATGGGTGATAGGCTGAAAAAGACCGAAATTTCTTTTGGGGCTACCCTCCTTCCCCCCTACATTTCCTAACTCATGGCAACTTAACTATACAGTGGGCACATGTGTAGGGAAAAATAAAACATTTATTTGATGTTTTGAAGGTTTTCCAGGCTTGTGTAGTGCTGCTACATATACTTCCATTGTAAATACAATTTGGAGCCGTATGCAAATTAAGCATCGCTAGCGTAACTTCGCTTTGCCTGGCGAATTAATGCTAGTGCAACTTCGCAACCTTTCGTTTCCCCTGAGAGCAACTTCGGATTTTAGTGAATTTGCGTAGCGCTGGCAAAAATTCGCCTGGCGAAGTGCGGCGAAGTGGACGCTGGCGCAACTACAAATCTTAGTGAATTTGCCCCATTGAGTGAAACTATTGGAACCATTGAACTGGAGGGCTCCCTGAGCATTCTCCATCTTGCTCTCAGTGGACCCCCTGTTAGAGTCAGAGTGCTGATATCTAATTAAAGCATAATTTTTACTATAATATTATTTAAACTAACAACTCATAAACTAAAATCTCACAATCCCAAATTAGACAGGCAGAATTTGTTGGTAGCAAGGATTAGGGGTACTGCTAGTGGGAAGGTACCCTGTAAAACTGCTACTAGCAACTGTCCATTCTGGCTGGGCAGCACTATTGGACTGTAAAAGGTGACTAGCCCCCTTCAGTCCCAACAAAGCTAGGTAGAATAATCGTGTTGGAAAAAAGGAGGAACAGGAAATGGGAGGGCACCCTGTAAAATTATACTGGCCTTATATTCTTGTCACTACCAGCAATGATCTACCTTCAAATACTTTTTTTTGGTTTTAAGATATGATATTTTTCTGTGTTATGTCAAAGGTTTAAGCATGCTTTAATGGCTTATTTGTATACAGGGAGCATGATAGAGAATGCTCAGTAAGCCCCCCCAGCTCAATGTTTGTTTCAGATTTGCACTCATTGTCATTGTACAAACTGAGTTCTCCTTAAAAAGTGATACTGGACATACGATAACTATCTTAATTTTCCTACCATATACAAGTTTGGGTCTGACTAAGGTTCCAGGAAGCATTCTAGAGGGGAACCAAGTCATTGTGTCTTTTCGTGCCTCCTCTTATAGGGGCAAATTCACTAAGCGCCAAAGCGCCGAACGCTAGCGTTACTTCGCTAGCGTTTGGCATTTTCGTTACTGCGCAAATTCACTAACGAATGCTGGCATAGTTTCACTAGTGTTACTTCGCACCCTTATGCCTGGCGAAGTTTCGCTAGCGACGTAACTACGCAAATTCACTAACGCGCACAGTGTACTGAACGCTACCTTTTACGCTTGACTTCCTTCGCCATCGCAATAGAGTAGATAGGGATTGCTTCAAAAAAAGTCCAAATTTTTTCTAAGTCCTAAAAAATGCTGGCGTGTTTTCTACATTATGGGTGATAGGCTGAAAAAGATCGAAAAAATTTTTGGGGCTCCCCTCCTTCCCCCCTACATTTCCTGACTCATGGCAACTTACCTAGACAGTTGGCACATGTGTAGGGCAAAATACAATTTTTATTTGATGTTTTGAAGCTTTTCTAGCCATTTGTAGTGCTGATACGTATTCCTCCATCGAAATTTGAATTTGGCGCGTATGCAAATTAGCCTTCGCTAGCGTAACTTCGCTTTACTTAGCGAATCAACGCTAGCGCAACTTCGCAACCTTACGCTACCCCTGAGCGAAACTTCGGATTTTAGTGAATTTGCGAAGCGCTGGCGAAACTACGCCTGGCGAAGTGTGGCGAAGTGCGGCGAAGTGTGGCGAAGTTACGCCTGGCGCAACTATGAATCTTAGTGAATTTTCCCCATAGTGTAGGACAAATGTTAAAGCTATCTAGAGTTAGTGAGCATCAGCACTAATGGAAATTGGACTTGCACTGTATGTTTTAGTTTGAGAAAATGAAAGAACATTGCATTGGGAAGTTCCTACTTGCATTTGAGGTTTGACAACTCCTCACAAACAGTGTATTTTAGTTTGGCAAAACAATGAAAATATCACAGAGGAAAATGCTTTTCGCTTAAAATAAACAGAACATACACTCGTATATATTGCTTAATATACAAATCTAAATAAACTGTATATAGTAAAGGAAGTCTGGAGTCTTTGATATCAAGTACCATTGTATAGCCTTCTCTAATTATAGGTTTGAAATAGTGGAGTGTTCTCTAAATGGAATGCAACTTTGCAGATACCAGCTGCCAATAATAATCCTACCAGAGACATGTGCGCTGAACTCTGTGCTTTGGTTTTCAAGGATTCAGTTAACTTTTGTTAGATCTTTCCTGTGGCAGGAATCAAGCAAAAGGAGCATTCCCTGAAACTGGTTGAAGACAGTGCTTCTGATTATTGTGAAATCAAACAGAATAGTGAGTCTCTTGAATGTAGCCATTAGAGTTCCTGTAATAGAAAAGAGATATCACCCATGGTCATTTTGCTCTCTCTCACTGCAGGTGCCAACGTTTATAGCGGTTTGATTCTGCAATGTATTGCACAAACTATTTATTTATTTATTTTTGTTTTCTGATTCAGGACTAAGCCGCTGGAAATATGAAAGCAGCACCGCTGAGTAGTCTCACATTGTAAAATAAGGCATTTTTTATACAGATGAGGACCAAAGGGCTCATTTATAGGGATGTAGCGAACTGTTCGCCGGCGAACTAGTTCGCGCGAACTTCGACTGTTCGCGTCCGCCGCAAGTTCGCGAACGTCGCGCGACGTTCGCCAATAGGCGTTCGCGTCAAAATCGTTCGACCATTCGACCATTCGATCGCTAAAATCTAACGATTTTCGTTCGAATCGAACGATCGAAGCCATTGGATTGAATGAAATCATTCGATCCAATGGCTTCGATCGTTCGATTCGAACGGAAATCGTTCGATCGAACGATTAAAATCCTTCGATCGTTCGAATCGAACGATTTTCGGATGTTCGAAGTTCGCGAACTGTTCGCGAACTGTTCGCATTTTTTGCCGGTGTTCGCGAACGGCGTTCGCGAACACATACTCGGCAGTTCGCTACATCCCTACTCATTTATGAACTCATGCAAATTGAACATGCATTGATGCAACTCCTAGCAACTTGCTTATATGCCAAAACACTTATTCAGTCTGCTTTGATGAATTGCGTGGACCTGGAAGTAGAATCAGGGTTTCCTGGTGGATTGTACCCATGGACACAAATGAATCAAAGCAAATTAAATGCCAATTTAATTACTCACTGCTCTCAGAATGTGTGGCAACTACTGCAAGTTGTTGGGCTGCTACTTGAAAATGATGCTAGTATTCTTCTGCTACATCGCAGTTAAAAAGAAATTGCATCATAATTGTGCACTTACTACTCATTAACAAGTGCTTCATTCGCTGTGTAAATTGCGGTAGATTCTCTAATTGTACTAGGGTTCTAAGCGGTGGGCAACGGGAATTTTTTTGGGACCATTTTTATTCAAAAGAGATGGATCCATGGGAAAGAAACCCATTTTCAGTTTTAAAATGTTAATTTTGATGACTACACTATAGCTCACCCACAGGGTTTTATAGCAGAGCTGGAATAATCCCAGCTACAGATGGGTTTGCCCTAGTTGGTTCTCCTCAGTGCATTGCATATCAGCATATAAAAAGAATATGTTGATGGCTCTACATAAACAGTACATAGAGCCATGGACCAGAGAGCTATTATTGCATTAAATTAAATAATTATGGGTTTAGCCAGGTAAATATTGAGACGTGCCGTTTTGGTCTTCAATACACAAAAGGGGCATTATAAAATATAGAAAGTGCAGGAAAGATATTGCTTTGTTTAACTATATAGGGGTACCATAAAATCTAATGACACAAAGTCATCCCTTAAAATTAAAAGCAATTTTTTTTCTGTAAGTTACAAAATTCACTCTCTGAAGCCTCTTGTCTTGGCAGATAAAAGTACATTTCAGCTTGATGCAAGGTTACTGAAATTAACTTTGTATAGAGCTAATCCAGAGACTGGCCAATTGACTTTTTGGAGTCCGGAGTCTCATATGGCTTTGTATGTGTTTTTTTTCTTTGCTTGTATCCCATGCCCAGTGTGTAATCTGATCAATGTTTCATACAAGACCAGAATATTTCCTTGCACCATTTTTCCCTTGAAAAGATAAGCTTACATAGTATCTCTAGTGGAGGACCTGGCCCGCTAACTCTGCTACCATTATAACAGGCAGCTTTTAATTTGTAGGGACTGAGTTTTCTCACTCTGCAGTCTGAACACAGCCACTGGATACATTGGGGCACATTAACTTAAGGGTGGATTGTGTTTTTTTTTTGGTGAAAATTCACTAAAATGACAAATCGCAGTGAATTCGCTGATTTACGGACAGGTGAAGAAGACAATTCACTAGCGAAAATGCTCAGCGCTAGAGAAATTACATGTTGTTTTGCCAGAAGAATTTTCTTTCTGGCGAATGATAATTAATCCACAAATTTATCCGCAATAAATTATCAGAGTGTAACTTTTCCAATATGTTACCCTTTTCACCAAAGTCTACTTCACCTGGTTCTACCTGGTGAATTGTTAAGATGAAGCTACATCCTCAACATTGCTACTGTATGTCAGTGACACCATATCTTGTATTTAAAAAAAAGTAATAAAAATAAAGATACCTTGGTGTTTTTTCATATCTTAATGTGGGATTATGTACACCAGGGGTCTGTTTATCCAACAAATCAAAACATTCAACAAAAACACCCAACAAGAAATATCTAATCTAGAAGCCCTTGCCGTCCAGGCAGAAAAGATATACTGCAACACACGCACCCCTGAACAGACAACAGTGGCTGGCGGCTCAAAATGCACTACAGGTAGGTTAAGAAAACACAATTTTACAAGAAAGCCAATATCTTCGCTGCAGGTGATAAAAATGGTAAATGACTAGTTATATTGTCTAGAGACATGTTTCCTTTAACGAATATCCCAGCGATAGGGATGTGAATGGGTCTATTTGTCACCAACCCTTTGGAAATGAACCAGGTTTTTGCACGTTACTGTGAAAAAGCTTTATACGTCTCAAATATCGTATACTGAAGCACAAATAAATCCATCCCTCTCCCAAGTTTAGAACCACAGGATAGCCTCCTACTGTGATAGGTGCCTGTTAAACAAATTCTACAAAAAATGGAAAAATAGGTATTACCCAATTAACCCCCGAAATGTGGAAAGATATGTTGGAATCTCATAACTCAGTATTGATAGATTTCTCCATAGAATTTACTTAACTCCCCATAGATTATATTTAACTAACCCTTCCATTCCAGAAATATGGCCCAAATGTAAACACTCCCCTGCAGACTACCTACACATGGTGTGGCATTGCCCAATAATACAAAAATTCTAGGGAAAAATCACAGAGGAAATCAATTACCTACTGGCACTAATAAAATAAAAGTTCAGAAAGGTATGGACCCCATGGCTAACCGAACACCTCCCTTCTCTGTTGCCTCAAAGCGAACAGGACCTTTAACAACCCCTTTTGCTTATTCCCATCCCCCCCAGGAAATGACAGAATGCATCATTTATTGTGAAAACAGTTTATTCATTTGTTGTATACTTCAGCTGACAAAATAAGACAATGTATACAGGCATCTTCTTCTACTGACATAAAGCATAACTAAACTATACTGCCTTGCACTGAGAGAAAACATAATAATATGCTATTGAAATGTGTCACCTGATGTTCAGAGTGCTTTGTTCATTTATGTTATTGTTTGAAATAGCAAGAAAAATAATAACTTTGAAAAAAAAATGCTCTGTAAGGCTACAAATGTATTGTTATTGCTTCTTTTTATTACTCACATTTCTATTCAGTACTTTCCTATTCATATTTCAGTCTCTTATTCAAATCAGTGTATGGTTATCAAGGTAATTTGGACCCTAGCAACCAGATTGCTGAAATTGCTGACTCGAGTTAAATAGCTAAACAACTCAAAGACCACAGATAATAAAAAATGAAAACCAATTGCAAATGGCCTCAGAAAATCATTCTACATCATACTAAAAGTTAATAATAAAACAAACTAAGATATAATTCACCCTTAACGCGCACAAAGCAATTCCACTGGGGTTATTTAATGTTTAAATAATTCTTTAGTAGGTTTAAAGTATGGAGATTCAAATTACGGAAAGATCCCTTATCCGCAAAACCCCAGGTTTGACCATTCTGGATAATAGTTCTGATTACCTCTACAGGTTCCTTTTGGGGAATTCCCTTACAGGTGGGTGCTACCTGCTGGCTGAACCAAATTTTGTTTAACTATTAGCATATAATATTTCACCTCTTTACACACCCCTGGGAGTGGGATGTGCTGAACAAGTTACAGGGGTCCTCTACCAGCATCAAGCAACTTAAATCATTATTATATTATTCAGTAGAGTAACAAATAGACTACCATCGCCAGACACCCAATGTCTCCACAAAAATGTCACACACCCAATATTGACCTTGCAGTGTACATGCATAGCTTGAGAGAATTTGTATATCTTCTCTTAGACATTACTAGTGATGGGCGAATTTATTCGTCAGGCGAAAATTTGCGGCAAATTTTCGTGATTGCGCTGCCATTTCTTGAATTTATTCGCCGGCGTAAAAAAAAAAGACAGGACGCTGGCATCAAAAACGAGATGCTGGCGCCGTTTTTCAATTTTTTTTGCCGTTTCGAAAATTTCACGGGAAATTCACGATTTCTTTGGTGAAACGGCGCAAATTCGCCCATCATTAGATATTACATGTTTCATACTTATGGTAAGGCTGCATTAAAAATGAAATGTGAAGAAGCCTCCTAACTGAAATAATTAGAGAGTTAGCACGCTGCTTGCAAACTGCATTGAAATAGTAACTTTTCTCGTACAGAAACAGAGGTTTATACCAGAGGAAAGTTGCTTTAATTCACTTCTGCTGCAGTGTTGGAGAGAATCCATAATTTATTCTAGGCCAATTTTAAATCTTTGCTGTAATGATTTTTTTTTTTTATGAGCAGAGTGAGGCTTTGTATTGCAAAACAAGAAATAATTTTCCAGAATATATAGATGTGTAAAGCTTTCCTCCAGTGGGAATAATGAGAACAAATTCTTGGGGTTTGCACTACAAACTTCAGGGTCACCAAACAAAAAATAAAGATATAGAGGAAAATTAATGTAATTAAAACATATATGTATTTTAAATAAGAGATTTATAATTCTGTAGCATATTCTAAGGGCAAGATTTATTAAAAATGGAGCTTACGTTTATTCTATACTTTTAGAAAACTATCCTCCATATGTACATAGGCACTAAGCTTGCCCAGGAGCAATAACCAATATCAGCCAATAAGATATTTGCTTTTAAACAGGTGACCAGTAAATACTACCTGATGATTGGTTGCTATAGGTTACTGCACCTGGGCAAACTTAGTGCCTTTTATTGCATTACCCCTATATTTTCAAAGTGAATACTTAAACAGATCAGTTTTATCATAATAAGTAACATATTCTCCTTACTGAATTGTCATATATATCAATAAATATTGTCCTTTTACATCTTTTACCTTGAGCCACCATTTTGTGACAGTCTATGTGCTGCCTCAGAGATCACCTGACAGGAAATAATGCAGCTTTCACTGTAAGAGGAAAGAGTGTGGGAGTAAAAGAAAGAGCTCTGTCCATTCATTGGCTAATGCATCCTAGCATGTAATTTGTGCCTTTGGTTTATGTTTGAGCATAGTGAATCATTTGAGCCAAGGACCAATCCTTAGTACTTCTGTCAGTTTTTCTATTGAGGCTTATCCAAAGGCAGACACTACTAGAAAAGAATGTTTGTATGAAACACTGTTTCTCTTTAAGGCATTAGCTGCTTTGTGCAGATGTTGATGTTGTGTTGATGTTGTTGTTGTATATTGATATTTGAATAAAGCTGGTTTATTTTGAACAGCTCATTTGTGGTGACGTAGTGTAGTAGAGAAGAAAATATTCACCCACATGTAATGCAAGGTTCTAAGTTTGCCCAGGTGCAGTGACCTTTAGTAACCAATATGATGACCAGATGACCAGTAAATCCTATCTATATATAGGTTCCTGCATCTGGGCCAGGGCCAGAACTAGGGGTACAAAAACACTTTTTACTTATTTTTACTCACACCCATACCCTTACCTCTACTCACACCTATTTTCAAATACATTCACACTTTCCAAGTGTGCACCTACATACAACTTTACTTTCACTATTGTTTTTCCATTATTTCATTGTTTTTTAAAAAATGGGCATTGGTTTGGGCAGTCTCTCTCTCTCTTTTAAAAGTCGCAAAAGCTAGTGGCGGGGGAGGATCTAGCCCTCAGACTGAAACCATGGTTCAGGAGACACTTACTCCAAGTAATGCTACTATGCAGAGGTAAAAGAACTTTTATATTATGACCAGAGGTGAACAAGTTAGGGACCACCGTATGGGGTTTACCTTGACGTGGTATGGTGGCTTATCAACTTTATGATCATAACTTTGTAACAAAAAACCCCTGTTTTTGTAAACACATGCATTTGCATAGTTACTGAATTACTTAGACAGGGGACCAGGGAATGTGCATTGATTAATTGGCCAAGTCAGTAGTACTTCCATTGTATTTAAACACATTCTAACTTAGCCTTAGGAGTGCACCCACAACCCCCTTTTCTGTACCAGAACTAGGGGTAGGCAGAAGAGGGGGGTTCAACGTGGGGAGGTGCTAGGCACTTACCCCTTCTGTCTGCCTCCCCCTAATCTGAGACACTTGTCAATTAACTATGTCTGAAGCCACGCAGTCCCCACACATGTGCGGTTTGCCCCCCCACATGTGTGTGCTCTGGTTCACACGTGGAGGGGGGGTGAAGGGTTAAGTGGCTAATGGTAATAATGATGTGCTGTGATATACAGTATTCTACTGAATTAAGCAATAGAGCCAGATCTCCTCAAAACTGTTAAAAAGACAGTATAGGGCATATACTTTTATTAAATACATTTTCAAAATGTTTTATGTCATAAATTGTATAACATTACCAATGTGATATTCTATTTTTATAAAACTTAAATAAAAATATTTACAAAAAAAAAAAATCAGCTCTGCAGTACCATTCGCACTTGGGATAGGACATTTATTATAATGTTTTAATTTAATGCTTTTAATGATGAACAAAGAAGAGAAAAGAGCTTACCCTTATAGTTACACTACTAGTCCACAAACTGGGAGAGAGCACAATTAGAGCTTGTAATCTGGGAAAAATTATGGAGATGCATAAATAGATATTATTTTAGGGGTTTTTTTTTTGTTGCTTGCAAACATAGCTGCAACTCACTTGTGCCAAGCAAAATACTTGCTGATGTTGTTACTGATGCTGAGCGCATTACCAAACCCAAAGTATTGAAAAGCATGTGCTTCTTGCATATATATTAGTACATCCTGCCCATGTTGTCCATAGCTGGCAATGAAGCTGAGATTTTAGCGGAAATTCTACATTGTGTATTAACAACATTTGAATTTTGCATATTGCACTGACTTTGTAAATGTGCCTTTGTGAGTATTTCCATAAAATTGTACCATAATGCACTGCAATAGATTCATCATATATAAAGCCTTTGGTGGATTAGTAATTAGACACACAGTTTATAGTCTGCAAAAAAGAATACAGTATATAGTAGATGGCTAGAAGAGGGTGTAAACCATCACAGTATTGAGAGTTGTTGTTTCAGAAATCTCTACTTCTGTTTATTTTAAATGGATAATAAAAAACGCTGTAGTGTGGCATTGAATGACTAATGAACAAAAATGTTTTCATTTGCAATACCTTGTTTAAATAATTTGGGATAAAGAGTATGCTATGCTAGTGTTTGTTTTCTACTGTATATGCTACTCTCTTTGAGCAATTTAAATTTTCATCAACAAGCTATCAAAACAATAAACAAAGAAGTCCTATTTTATGTCTCTGAGATTATGCATTGCTAAACAAGCAATCACTTCACAAACGGATCTCTGTGGATTTGTTTCATTTATCACAATGCTCTTAGTCACAACTCGAGATTTCAGAAAACAAAGAAAGACTTTGTATGTTGTACTAAATGGTTCTAATAGTTGAATGAATGGAAATATCTGTGGGTTCACAGGTGTAATACTCCCACCCTTGTACTCCTCTTCACCCTAACAGGCTCAGTCACATCTTTATTTCTGCAATAATGGCCAGCTCCTATTGTGAATAAAGTAACAAAAAATTACTGAGTTGATGCATGTAAAATGCTTAAATTCTATGTGAAAAATGATAAGGTTGCATGCATCTTGACAGCGCTATATAAATAAATGATGATGATGATGATGATGATGATGATGCATCAGATGATCCAATTAATTATGTTCCATCAGAAGCACAAAATAGCATTTATATTAATGGCAGCCAGTTCAGAATAGTGTAAGTAGTATCACATGACTTCCAAACAAATACTGTACATGGACGGCACAATTGCTCAAGTAACAATCCTGAAATGTATTTCTGGAGTAGCACCAATCAGCATTGGCTTTCTTCTCACAATTCTTCCAATGATTGTCTTATTTCAGCTGTAGATATCTTTAATTCCTTTATAGCTACTATGGGCCTCTTGGTTGCTTCCCTGACTAATGCCCTCTTTATGTGGTTATTTTTGGCAAAAATCTTTCTCTAGACAAAGTCCCAGTTGAGCAATATTACCTGAGCACATTAGAGCACATAATGTGGCACTGACACTAACTTTAAGGAAGTCATAGAGAACTTTTGTCTAAATTCTTCTTCCACAGTATATGCTTGAATATCTGGAACACAATTGTGGGCAAACCAGTCACCCCACAAGGCTACCTCAGAACAAAGACTTATGAATTACATTCTAACGGCTGCGAGACTATACATCACTAACCGACGGTAAGACCCTATCTCACCCACAATGTCAGAAGTGCTGTCTAAAGTGGAAGATATGAGCGACATGAAAGTTTTGCTAAGCTCCATGGAGTTCTGCCGCAATCTGAGAAAATTTGATCCAGATGGGGCCTTTACCCACAAAGAAACATGACCATTTACTAATTATGCCTTTAGTGACCTCAAAATCTATACACTCAAATCTTAATAACTAATTCTTCGACAAACTGAATTTTCCATTTACCCTTTTTTTACCATTTTTATCCCTCTCTGTTTTAAAAAAAAGTTCTTTACAGCTACTTTTTGAAGATCAATTCTTAAATCTTAAAAACAAATAAAAAGGAAGTTCTGTAATGCATACCACTGTACTTTAAGGATATAGTTTTTCTGCCGTCAGCATAGATGTATACTGGCATAGTCAAATCTGATATGCTGTTTTCTTACTACATGTTAATATAAACAATTATTTGGTTAAAAATTAACACTATGGAAAGCTCAGTTTAATTTCAAAGGGCTTGTGCATGTGAATATTCTCTCTCATTTACCAGTATGATTAATAATCTCATTATGTCCATGGATGCTATATCATCTTCAGTTCTGAAAAGAATGGAAATTGTAAAGGCAATTTAAATCTTAGGAAGGAAATCAGTATTTCAAAGATAATTGATTCAAACTAAAAATAAAAAAGCACATGGTCCACCTTTTCCTGCTGCTCAGTTTATGAGGTCAGACATTTCACCTCACTTCTGTAAAATGATTTTGATCCACCCAGCTTAAATGATTAAGGCAAGCTTGGATTTCCTGTAGCTGGCAGCACACTCGCAATAAATGGATACTTCATTCTCATTTATAGGACAATAGGGAGCAACCATCATTATACTACATATTCTTCCTTTCGGCATTTAAAATGTAGACATCTAGTTTGAAAGGGAACAGCAAAATGATAAATATCAGTAGTCAAATCTTTTCATATTTGTTATTTTACTGTTCCTGGTTGCATTTGTTTAATTTTATCCTGTCCATATTTTTGGGATATGTCCTAGAAAAACTGTATTTTTGACAAATTAATATTCTTTCTCAACAGAAGTATTTTATTTTTTTTTTGCACTGGAATTTTTTAGTATTTTTTTCCTTTCCTTTCTCCCTGCCTGCAATATACATTGGGGATCATAGATTCTGGCAGATGATGGTGTTTGATTGTTTAATCGCCCCATTTAAATGAACACTGAGCACTAGCATGCCATTGATCACAATGGTATAGAACTTCTTCTAGCAGACACATTCTGACAAATTTACACAGCTATGAGCTCTGAGTCAAATTTGTTAAAAACTTTTCCTGACCATCAAGAAAGTTTTAATAATTGGAGAAAACCACTAGAAATCCTTCAGGATTCCCTAGTCCAGTGTTTTGATTGACCAAAAGGATGCAAAATAATGCAAAGTAAAATGTGTAGCATATCCACTGTCCCAATTGTGTTGTCAAACAAAATAAACAAACAATATACAATATAATAGATTCAATTCTTTGATTTCAGAAATCAATCAATAGTTATTGTGAAAAGAAAATGACAGGGCAAATGGTTAGCCATTTGGTAAATCTGCCCCTTATTCATATATTATCCATTTTGGCAGGTATTACTGTACGCAGCAATGATGATTATTCAGGCTGGAAACCTTTTTGCTGTACCTTGATTAGATTACTTTTATTGATCACATTGGGTTTCTACAAAAAAAATCAATTATTGAATTTTGACTTGCTATTTTGTTACTAAAAGGGTAGATACTGTAAGACCTTCTCTGAGACGTAATAGAAATAATGTGTTACTTTCAGAAATTGTTATTTTATGCAATATATTTATCCATGATGTGTTGTTTGTATGGAGAGGAAATAGAACTATTTATCAACATGATTAAAAATGATGACAGGGAAGTTTTCTTTGCATTGCTATAGATAGCACTGAATCCTAACAACATCCTGCCAATGCAAATCAGAGAGAAATAGAGAGTTCTGATGAGTTTTGCAGTAGTAGGTCATTTCATACCACACACACTTTAATAAAGCTACAAGTTTAAAAACAAAAAAAACTATATACTATTTTATGATCCATCTAAAATGGTGTATAGAAAATAATCCGAAATCAGGTTGCATTTGGTGGAATCAAGGTAAGGATGAATGGATGAAGCACTTACCCCAAATATACCTGTATTGACTTACCATATTGTGTTTGTATTTCATCCTATTACTTTTATTTCAATATAACATCTATATATTGCCATTTTACACCCGGAACTGATAAAAGGCAATGCTGCCTGTTTTAGGCATAGGGTAGATCACACACAAGGGGAACATATCAGAAGCATTGCTTTGTATGCTTTGCTATCATTTCATGTAGATAAACATTTATTGGTCAGACAAAATATGTGTATTCTACATAGTGTCATTCCAAAATATTTACTTTGCCTTGGATATGTTAATGCCCTGTAGGATAGCTGACATATTGGGTGTTCCCTCGGGTTGCCATTTATTGTAAGTATTAGAAAATAATACATTCACATTAATTTATTTCTTCTACAAATCAATAAACATTTTTCAGTTTTCCTACTGTATAAAAGAACTTTGAGACAAATATTTTGACATGTTCCAGTAGAAAGTTTGGTGAGAAGGAGACATGTTTTAAACATGATTGCCTTGCTTATTTCTAGCACTAAAAGGATCTGCAGGCACTACGTTGCCAGTTCAGCATGCCATAGCTTTATTGCTGTTATTTTGTTTGTACAGGTCTTGGAGTAAACAGATCCATGGGGATCTGAGACTGTTGATCTATAACATCTTTGTTGAGAGAGCGCAAGCCATATTTGAGGGCCTTCATTATCACATATTTTTGATAAATGTTTTGCCAAAATATATTCCCATATATTGCACACGTTTTTATGTGCATGTACCATGCAAGGGTTAGGTGACTTATGCTTGCTTATTGAGTAAATGAATCAGTTTATACTGTTGCATGTTTCATTTTCTATCATAATCACCATATACTTATTCAGTTCACAATCCTTCACTATTTTGGAATTTAGTATACAATAGTGATTAAATCCCACATCATTTCACTGCCCAATCTCATGTTTAATTAATCATGCAGTTGGTCAGAATGTTATTTTGTTACATTACCAGACACAGAAACTTCACTTGCAATGTCACCTTTTGGGTGAGGTCACAAGCGGAGTTTTTACGTGGCATTTTTAAAAATGTGTGGTCAAGCGTAAATACGTCCATGAAACCACATGCGCATGATAATGTGCTTTTTTTCAGCCTGTAATTTTCTTTTCCCAACATGCATTTCTATTTTTTCTCACTCCCCACAATTTTCTCGGAAGAGTATTTTTTAAAAGTTTTGTGAAAAAAAGCCAAACGGAAAAGCAATTTACATACAAAATGTAGGTGGACTGATCGTCAATATGGAGCTTAAATATGTCACCAGCCGACAACTCCACAAATATGTATATGTACATTCCATCTCGAGAGCTTTGGCCACCATATTGAAAAGTTATTTATTAATTTCATATTTATGTATTTCAGCGAAGTGTATTTCCAAACTTGCGGAGTTCAATAATATGGTGTTTCCTTGGCGTATTGGTGTTTCTGCTATAAAACCCCAAAACTGGTGTCTTGTGCTAGATGTTGGCTCGCAAATGCTCAACAGCGCGTTTTTAAAAGCAACATAAAAACAACACATGTGACCTTTCCCTTAGTTACAGGAATGAGCAACATAAAAGGAGAGTCCAAAGATTCAAACCCTGTTGTTTTTTTGCTTGGGACATTAGTACCATAGTTACCTATAGTGTAAATCTATATAGAAAGCAATACCTCCAGAAACTTGGAAGGGTAGTGATGAAATAATAAATGGAGCTCAACGCTGCTCTCTAATCCTGCCATGATTTTCAGCCCTTCCATAATTATTACTAGCCATTAAAGCACCTTCTTTATTATTTAAATGATTAAATGTATATTTTTAAATTATTCAATCAGGCTGAGCAAAGCACTATTACACATGAAACACTCAACATTTACAAGACTCTAAATGAGTGAATGTATTTCAATATTGGTGCCCATGGACAAACAGATCACACCATGGGGGCTGATGTGGGAAATACCCAGCGCAAGAATTTATCAATTAAAAAACAACATTAATAAAAATGTAATAATATACCTTCTCTTGTTGTGATGGTTATAAAATAGTAATGTATATTTTATAAACTATGCTCGAAAATCTGCATAAAGATAAGAGATAAAAAACCAGGCAATGTGTCAGAAATCCAGTTAGATGAAAAACCTGCATTCAGATATAGTAAGACAGCCTTGAAATGAATCAAAGGTAAGTAATCACATTTGTACCACAAAGGGCATACAGGAATGAGAAGTAACCAGCCCTAACCATCCAAAGTGTCTGATTGGTCTATAATTACTAATATAAATGTATTACTGCACGGTCATTCTAAATGTCAAGAAAATCCTCCAAGATTATGACACAAAGGGGCAGATTTATTATGTGGTGTAAAAATTGGCGTAATAATTTGCTACTCATCGTTTACATGGTTTTTCTTTAAGCAACTTCCACCAGAACTTACTTACAAAGATCCAAAGCAGTGTAAGATAATGACGTCAAATCTTGATAAATTTGCCATCTATTTTACACAGCTTTTTATCGGCTAATTTAATTTTACACAGCATAATAAATAGGCCCCAAAGTGTCATACTTCCCACAGAGAACTGCAAACTGTCATAGACATGCCTGAATGTCCTCCAACAATCCAAAAAAGATCCAACAATGTTGCAGGTCACAATATTGAGTAACAACACATCTTGTAAAGTAAGCCATAACCTCTGGTAAAAGTGCAGAATTCCAGCAAGACTACAGTGGAGCGGTTTACAGAAGAAATCTGTTTCCATTGAAAAGCAGTACTGGAAGCATATGATAATTAGGGGCATTTTTCAAGATGCTACAAATTATTTACTGAAGTAGTATTGCCTCTACAGAAGATTATTGTCTTTCATATAAGGTTTCTATAATCAACTCCGATTTAGTTGCAGCAACAAATACAGTAGTTATAGTGGCCTTAACATCAGTTGTACAACATAATCTATTTGCTTTGTGAATATTTTGAAATGAACAGGCTAGTCTTCCTTAAAACATAGCAATTAAGTCCATAACGTATAATTGTATATACTGTAGATGGAATATAATATGACTCTCAGATCTCAATAACCCTTGTTTAAAACTGACCCAAAAGAAACCCTCTCTAATCCTGCCATGATTTTCAGCCCTTCCATGGGTATGATAAAAAAAAGTGCAGCCCTTTTCATCCTGACATATTGACTATTCCTGATAATTATCATTGTTACTGCCATGTTCTGAAATGTATGTTCTGTATTAACTGTTATATATGAAACTGTACAGGCAAACAATGACATATTCAACCCCACTGCTGGTGACTGACCCACTCTCCATCTGGCATTTACCTGGAAGTAACATTTTCTGTAAAAGAGGAATAACTTTGTAATGGTACAAAGTCCAGAACTCTCTATACAAATATAATTAGATCCATAAGATATGTGGAAATGCCATTCTAGAAAAGAAATAATTGGCAATTAATGTGAGTGTTGTAAATCAACATTACACTAAACAGGTGTCGGATTTATCCTCCTATAGTCCTCCCCACAATGAGTAAGTCCTTCTTGGATTTGAATAAATACCCTGGGCCTGACTTGAACCAAACAGATTCACTCAGGAAATTAGCCAGACAGCTTTATTTGAGGTATACATTAATACAGAGTATTACAATACAGAGGGGCAAATTCACTAAGATGCGAAGTTGCGCCAGGCGCAACTTCGCCGCACTTCGCCGCACTTCGCCAGGCGTAGTTTCGCCAGCGCTCGGCAAATTCACTAAAATTCGAAGTTGCGCACAGGGGTAGCGTAAGGTTGCGAAGTTGCGCTAGCGTTGATTCGCTATATAAAGCGAAGTTACGTTATCGAAGGCTAATTTGCATACGGCGCGAAATTCAAATTTCAATGGAGGAACACATATCTGCACTACAAATGCCTAGAAAACCTTCAAATCAGAAAATATAAATTTTATTTTGCCCTACACAGGTGCCCACTGTCTAGGTAAGTTGCCATGAGTCAGGAAATGTAGGGGGGAGGAAGGGGAGCCCCAAAAATTTTTCGATCTTTTTCAGCCTATCACCCATCATGTAGAAAACACGCCAGCGTTTTTTGAAACAATCCCTATCTACTCTATTGCGCTTCGCCAGGTCTGAGGTGGCGAAGGAAGTCTAGCGTAAAAGGTAGCGTTCAATACACTGCGCAAGTTAGTGAATTTGCGTAGTTACATCGCTAGCGAAAATTCGCCTGGCGTAAGGATGCAAAGTAACACTAGCGAAAATACGCCAGCGTTCGTTAGTGAAGTAGCGAAAATGCCAAACGCTAGCGAATTAACGCAGAGAAAAAGGAAATAATTATTAAAAATTTGGATTACAGGTACAGGGTCCCTTATCCGGAAACCCGATATCCAGAAAGCTCTGAATTACAGAATGGCTGTCTCCCATAGACTCCATTTCATCCAAATAATCCATATTTTTAAAAATGATTTCCTTTTTCTCCGTAATAATAAAACAGTAGCTTCTACTTGATCCAAACTAAGATATAATTAATCCTTCTTGGAAGCAAAACCAGGCTATTGGGTTTATTTAATGTTTAAATGAATTTCTAGTAGACTTAAGGCACGAAGACCCAAATTACGGAAAGATCCATTATCCGGAAAACCCCAGGTCCCGTGCATTCTGGATTACAGGTCCCATACCTGTATTTGGATAAAATGGAGTCTATGGGAGACATCCATTCTGTAATTCATAGCTTTCTGGATATTGGGTTTCCAGATAAGGGATCCTATACCTGTACTGTATTTAACAGGGAATTGACCAGCAGCGGAGCTCCTGGTCATCATCTTCTGTCACTTAGTATTGTCTGCGGGTCTCAACGCCGACTTGGGCATGTGAAGTTTAATCTGATTCCTGACATGGCCCAACTGTGCATGTTCTCGCAGGCTTTGTGTCCTCCAAAAGACCCAAAGACAATCTGAAGTGAGAAGTGTCGGAAGATCCGCTGCACTTCTCTGCATTTAACAGCCAGATTATTTTTAAAGGGTTTTTTTAACTAATGCACATCGCAGGGAGGGAGAGCTGGCAATGCCAGGAAGTTTAGGGGTGGGTTTAGTTCTCCTTTAATAACCAAAAATGCAGAGCTAACCTTTTGCAGGGTGCCACCCAATATCTTTTATCATTCATCATTTTTATTATACTAAACTTCCATGTCCACCAGAATAAAGAGAGACAGGGTAATAGCAAGCGGTGGAGGGAGAAAGTATAAATGTAGAATTTGAAGTAATTGAATGAGTATAAAATCCCAGATTTGCATAAAGTGCCCCATTATTTGCATAAAAGTTTTTCATTGTTAATTATATTTTACTTTAATTCATCTTTCTTTGAAGATTATCTCCTTCCTAATTAAAAAAGTTGATGAAATTTTAATTCAGGTTATGACACAAATTATTACAAATGTTCAACATACTAATTTCATCTCAATAATTTAAAAACTACAGAGCATGGAAAAATCTAATAGTGTGAAGAAACTCTTAATAACTGGAAAATGCAAAACAGACAAGTCAGTACCAATTAATGGCAGTTAAAAAGCTTTTAAATGGAGGTTAATGATTCCCCAACCTAGCTTTAATTTAACCGCGGTTAAAAAGCTTTGCTTTGTTGTGTCAGTAGTGTTAAAGCATTGCCCCCTTGTTAATTTCAGTTCTGTATTTTTCCTGAAAAATGGCCTAAATCAAAATCGAGCATTAATGAAAATCTAATGGGAAATTCAAATTATGTTAGAAAATAATGTATTCATTGGAATGTCAAAAATAAGTTAATTCATAGTAGTGCTGAATTAACTATTCTGGCTACACAGGCAGATTTGAGGAGATTAGTCACAGGCGACAAATCTCTTCTTTTTTGCTGCAACAAATCTCCCAGATCTGCCTGCCCCTGCCTTCCGCTGGCTAAAATGTAAATCGCCTGGGGGCAGGCACATGGATTGCTTCGTTTTCCGAAGTCGCCCGAAGTTTCCTTGTGAGGCCCATAATTGCCTCCTTGTGAGGCAATTATGGGCGACTTCGGAAAACGTATCATTCCGTGTGCCTGCCCCCAGGCAATTTACATTTTAGCCAGCGCAAGGCAGATCGAGGAGATTAGTTGCCGCGAAGAAGAGGAGATTTGTCGCCTGGCGACTGATCTCCCTGAATCTGCCCATATGGCCAGATCCATAGGCATGAGCAATTTTTTTGGCATGCAGAATTTAGGGGTGAAATCCTGTTTCACCTACGGCACATGTAAGGAGCTGTTCAGGTGGGCAACGCATTGCATCACAGCAGGCAGATATTAAATATAAGGACCTCCAGTTCTTCTACTTGCTTGCACTTTGTACAGAGATCTGCATTTATACTAATAATAGTCTCAAAAGAGGGTGCTGCATTTCAAAACCGATGTGGCCTGCTTGCTGCTTGTTTGCACTTTGCTGAAGAGACGCCTGCATTTACTACAATACATAATTGGGGTTTGGTCAAGCTGATTTGGAGAATTTCTGGACTGAGCAACTGGGATAAAGGATAGTTAGATGGCACAATATTAATAAAAAGTCCCCTCCATGTTTGGAAGATACTGGCTACATGGGAGATATTATTCTATGAAGAGCATTTGTGGTATGGTGGAAAGGAGCTTCTCTAACAGTGTAGAGCAATGTATTTGCAATTGCAGAGCTTAAAACTGCTATGTCATTTCACCTTTCCAATGTATTTTGGCAAATGTTGGCATTTGCTTATTCTTAACCGGGGTGTCTTGCCTGCCATACGCTAAAGGAAGTGCTATTTGTTTGCACTCTGTAGAGACACTCGCATTCATTCCAATAATAATCTTAAAAGAGAATGCTTAATCTTTAAGGACCCTCCAGTCATTTTCTAACTCCTGCTGCTTGTTTGTAATCTGGAGAGTCACTTGTATTCATGCCAATAACACTCAAAATTGAATGCTTATTCTCTAAACTGGGGACATTTTTGCTGCCACCCTCTGCTGCTTGTATTCACTCTGTACTTGGCATTTTGATGGCATCACTTTCTCAGCAATGTGTATGATCCCTCTGGAGCTGCTTTATGCATCTTGCTTCTAAATGATTAAGTAATGACCCTGGATTTTAAGCCATGATGCATAGCACTGTCTGTGCCTCCCCACCATACATGCACAAAACACTTTGCTTTATGGCTGTAAATGTTTATATTGCCAAGTGTTTATCTCAAATGAGTTTGTGTGTTTCTACCAATAATGCAATACAAATGAGTGGTCTATGTTATAATGAATACTATATTTAAAGTATATTTTATACATTAATTTGTAAAGCGGATGAGCACTGTTGGAGGATTTGTAACTAGAAAAAGACTGCTCTTTCTGTTGCAGACACAGTATAAGCAAGAGAGCAAACCCTTTCTCCTTAGCTATGTGATTTGCTGGGTGACAGGGTTATTATGAGATAGAGACAAAAATGGTCTGTCACACTGTCAGACATGTAAAGTCCTTTCTATCACTAACACAGTCACAATCATGCCTGCAGTGTCTGACAGTGATACATTATTTTGCATTCTGTCTCATGATCTCTCAGCAGTGGTGTAATTACACCACAAGGTTCTGGACATATGTCTTTTTATGGATTTCTATAAAATAAATACCACATTCCTTCTTTAATAAAATAAAAAAGTACTAGAGACTTATTTCTATACACAGTACTCTGGGTTGCTGCTAAGGATGCATGGAATCAGATGAATAGCAAGTCCTCCATAAAAGTTGCTAATCAGTGAAAATCCCCGTCTTATTTTGCATATGTAAATATGATGCAAATATGAACAAAATGGTTCTATAAAATGAGAGTAGAGGTGGGAATTTTAGAACAGGTGCCATGTTACTCAGTAGTAGTAACTCTCAGTAATCACCAACCAATGAACAATTAGCTGTGATCAGTCATACAAGGCAGACTTATATGTGACAAATCGGGAGGATATAAATGTTTGACATCTTAATCAGTCATTTAAGGGGTTATTTATTAAGTTGAATTTTTTGTGGTCGGAGTTTTAAAGGGGAAAACACAATTTTTTTGGGGGGGGAACCCTAGAATTTTTTGTGATTTGTTAAACCCCAATGCTGTTAATAACCCAAAATATTTGTGGTTTTTAGGGTGCCAAATCCAAAAAAAATCATGTGATTCAGATTTTTTCATGATTTTGTCGAGTCTTTTCCCGCACCAGATTTTTTTCAAGTTCATTTTTTGATAAATACTGTAAAAAGGAGGATGGGAGTTTGATCAAAGTGATTTTAAGAAATTTTTGTGAGAAATGTTTGGATTTTAGTAAATAACCCCCTAAGTCATACTATTATTTTGGTGATCACATTAAATTCCTTTCTATCTTGTTTTTCCATAAGTTAGGACCACTAGATTGATTAAAGGAGAACTAAAGCTTAATTAAAGGAGTTGACTAGAAATGTTGTACATGATGTTTTG
The DNA here is from genome assembly GCA_038501925.1 of Xenopus petersii. Lineage (NCBI taxonomy): Eukaryota > Metazoa > Chordata > Amphibia > Anura > Pipidae > Xenopus > Xenopus petersii. The sequence goes on from CM076677.1 coordinate 39,099,855, forward strand.
TGCTTCTGTACCAGCCCAAGTCAACCACAACCCTTAAGCAGGGAAGATCTGTGTCTCCAAAGATGCCCCAATAGCTCCCCATCTTCTTTTCTGCTGATTCACTGCACATGCTCTGTGCTGCTGTCACTTACTGAGCTTAGGGTCTGACTTGCAATATACTGAATATATATATTATATAAATGTCACATTATAAGGCTGATTAGTTATTAATACAACATGGCAGGACAAAACCAGTGCAACTAGCATCAGAATTTAATAATCAGCCCTGTAGCATCTGCTTACAATATTAGAGACAAACTTAATTTTCTGCTTGATAATTTACAACGACCCCTAAGCTTAGCTTCTAAACAGCTGTTCAGAGCCCACTGAGCATGTGAGTGTCACAGACACTTTCCAAGATGGTGACCCCCTGTGACAAGTTTGAAGTCCTAATCGTTGCTGCTATTGAGATGCTGAAAGTTTTAGGATGGTGCAATAAGCTCAATATATAAAATATGGCAATGTTTAGCCATATTAATTTTTAGGGTTTAGTTAAGCATTCACTGACAATGTTAATGCCAAATGGAAAAAAGTTAGTGAGAGCTCATGTATCCATGGCCCATGCTGAGTCTGTATAGAGGTTAACTTGTGTCCCAGATATCACTGTGAATAAGCAAATACAGGTATAGGACATGTTATCCAGAATGCCTTCCCGTAATTTGGTGCTTTCTGATAAATGGGTTTCCATATAACATATCCCATACCTGTTATTGCAACAACTGTTCTGCAGATGTTTTGTGTGTGTGCACATTCTGTTAGGGGTATTTGTATGTGTGTATGTAGAGTGTATCCATGTTCATTGTGTGTGTGTGTGTGTGTGTGTGTGTGTGTGTGGTCCATTGATAAAAAAACAAGTAGTTAACATAGATTAACTTGATTGTTCATTCTGAAATGAAAAAATAAAAACACTTAAATTTTACATACACACAGCACTCGTATTAACTGACGTGAGAAAAAAAAAAGTGCTAACAACAATCCAACAACAAAGATTTTCATTTTAAGTGCACTCAGTCTAGCAGCAGGTTCTTATTTAATATCCAAACTTCTTTGCCTGCACAATATAAACAAACTCAATTTTCTAATATATTAGTTGCCTACATACTGGAATGCATTGAAGTTTAATGTGCAAGCATTTTATGGCTTTTGTTAACCTTACCCAGGTGAAAAATTAATTCCCAGATCTAGTATAAAGGCTGCATGGAAAAATCATAAAATATTAAATGGGTTAAGTGAATGAATAGGATCTTGAATGTGCAATTCTCTTCCTGCAAATAAACGTTCCCTGGGACACAACTGTTGAACAGTTGTTCTTTCAGACAGTCCCTTGAATCAATTGCGTTTCTGTTTGATCTGGAGAAACAGAATGACAGATGCTTTTCTTTAAAAGCCACAAAATATTTCAGGTTGCTACATACGTCCATTTGCTGTTGTATCAGCAAGTTAGATTATTTTACACCAATTGCAAAAGGATTTGCATAAAAAATATTTTTTTCTCCGTTATGGCAGAATAGATTTTCCATGATTGCAATAAGTGCATATTATAGCACTAAGAGTACACTTTATTTTGCCTGAGAAATAAGATTACTGTTGAAAATCTGTTTATGGTTCAGTTAAAGGCACACTGGTCTCCAAAAGAGAATTAGCATGGCAGAATTCCAGACTTTGTTCAGCTTGTAATATTATAGCTGTAATATTATTTTTGAAACATATTTTATGTACATTAGGTATTCTTTGAGTTTCAGGAGCCCACCATTCATTTTCCTATTTTATCATGGCTAAAGGAAGTTTTATATAAGTGAATACATTTTATTGCTGTTTAAAGTGGCAAAAAAGCAATAATTTCACAAATTGTTGGCTATGTTTAATATGGCTAGTGGTTTTTGTAATGTAACTTATTAGAGAAATTACAGCCATTTCTTATGCCAGATGCTAGAGCTCTCTTTCCCTTGTGTGCAAGAAGCATCTTTACTGCACTTTTTCAATCAGAGTCAGGTACACTTTCAGGTGTGATGGAAGTTGAGGGTAGAATGAAGCACTTTGGTCCAAAAACCTAATCATTTATTCAATTTTCTGTCAACTAAATTGCTACCAGAGATTGTAAATCCAAATGACCTTATTCACTAGTGAAGAAGGCCTTATTGTTTTTTACAAAGCGGATGTACACCATCCATAAACATGACTCCTATCCCCTCAATTGCAAGAAGGTATCTGAAACCTAATTTTGGCTCACAACTGTAATGGGCAAAAAAAGTGTGATCATCCCTACAGAGCAGACAAGATTCCTGCTGAATTGTCCTTTTGCATCAATTGAGTTGCTTGGCTTGGAAGACTTGACAAAAAGCTTTATTTTGCAGTTTTGCTTTAAGAATCAATCTTTGTGGTTGCTTGACCACTGCCATCAAGTTTTTTTCCTAGATATGTTGGGAAATGCTGGGGGTTTTGGCAACATTTGTTTATAGGAACAATGCTATCAGAGGTTTTACTGTAAATCCATATCTAGAAAGACCAACAGACAAGGGTTTTGTACTCTGGACTTTTGTAGAAAAGTCTAAATCTATATTTAATACATTAGGCTCAAGATCAACTCCTGCACAGAGGAATTGGGAAATACCAAATTTGAGATATATTTAAAAAAAGGCATAATCTGTGAACAAATAATTGTCACTTTCAGTCAAATCCAGAGCTTGAATTGACAAACCACAACGATTTGGCCAATTACAGTAGGGATGATTCTCATTGGAGTTGCATTAACTTTAGAGTGCCTACATTGAGGAGGTTAGTTATTAAAGTCTGAATATTAAAAACATGAAAAAATGTGAGTTTTTTTTTTACTATAAAATCTGAATTTTTAGTGGAAAAAAACTCTATTTTTTTCGGCCGGATGCTGCATAAAGTCTGAATCTGAAAAGCTGGCATCTCCGACCTGCTGAGGTTGTATATAAGTCAATGGGAGTGGTCCCTATCCTATTTGAAAGTTTCTCTGGTCTTTGCTAAAAATTTTAGGGCTTTTTGGGAAAAAGAGATTTGGAAAAAAAAAAACTCTTAAGATTTGGGTTTTCACTAAATGTTATCGAGTTTGTCCCGATCCGATTGAATCATGCTTTTTTAATAATAAATAAGGTCCAGTCGTGGATTCTAGTTTGGTCAGACTTTTTTTTATATAAGTACCCAGTAAAAATCGGTTTTTGATAAATAAGGCCCTTAGAGATCCAGGGAAGTGCATGGTTTTAGAGAATGTTTCTATACCCTTTACATGAATTAATAGATTTAAAATTGATCTCTCAAAATATTACTAACTTTTGAACATGGATAATAATGATGATTCTAGGAAAAGGGCTACAGAGTCACAGAAGAAATAGAGCATCACAGCACTTCTCCATCTTCTTTATATACAGATAAAATATATTAATAATGTGCTTTCTCTGCAGCTGTTACATGTCTTTCACTCCACCCATGTGTTATCACCTAAAATAATTTTCTTTCAGCTATCATCCATCATAACTTTCCTTATGTGGAGTAGAGGTAAATCCAGGACTGTATTAACCCGGCTAAAATTAATGAAGACCAAAAATATTTTGCTCATTTGTATTAAAGCCAGAAATTTTAATTCCACAGGCAGATGAAGATACCGTCATACCGCAAAGCTATTTTACATTTTTGGACTTGCAGCACTCAGTATAAAGTGCCAGAAAACCAATTTGCTTGTGGAAGGTTTCCTGTGGAGCTTGTATATATTATGTGCATGTTGAACACTATTTATCCCGCCTCAGAAATGTTTTTTATGGAAAACAAATACTTACAATAAATGGATAGTCAAGCAATTATAAAGCATTCATTCAATTACAGTAGAACAGGACAGTGCTCTCTCTGTCATCTTTTATAAATCACATTCTGTCTTAAGGGTTAAGAGAGGTTTGCAGTATTCCAAATATAGATACAACCCAATCAAGCAGAAATGTAATTAACAGAATGTGTGAACATTAGGAAATCATGTTTTACAAATTTAATTCACAGTTTCAAAAACGATTTTTTTTTCCATATTTTAACAGAAACAAACTCAACCTAACTCCCATCTATGAATTTGGATAATTCACTAATTATTAAACTTGAAAAATCTAAAAAAATCGTGACAAATTTACGCTTTGACTATTAGCTTGAATTTTTTGAGTTTATAGGTTTAAATACCTCCAGTTTCTTTTAGTTTAAAGGCTTAAACCCCCCCAAACACCAAGGGGGTTATTTAATTTAATAAAATCAGAAATGTTATCATTATTTTAGTAAAACAACTTTGCAAAAACTCCCATCCAAAATTTTACCTTATTTATCAATAAAATAAAAATGTGGTTTGGGAAAAGACTCTATAAACTCTTGATAAAATCATGACAAAATTCAAATCTTATCATTTTTTTAAATTTGATGCCCAAAACCCACAAATCTATCGTATGAAACCCGGCACAGATCATGATATTTTCCAATTGTAATAGGGACATCTGCCATTTACTTCTACATGACCTCGGCAGGTTTGAGATGGAGGACTTTTTTATTTGGATTTTTAGCAGCCTCGGGGTATAATAAATCTAAAAAAAGATGAGGTTTCTTGTCCACGAAAATTATTTTCCCCTTTAAAATGCTTACCAGAAAAAAATCGGACTTTAATAAATAATCCCCCAATAATTTATTGAGTTTTTGAGTGAAAACCAGCATGAAACAACGAAAAATCGTGAAGGCAAAAAACATCTTCAACTTGTTAACGGGACCACTGCCATTGACCTTTACATATATTAATAGGTTTTAGCTGGAGTATTTTTGGAATTTTTGTTTCGTTGATGCATAATAAATCTCAAAAAAATTGAGGTTTTTTTCTTAAAAAAATTTAGTTTTTTGTGAAAAAAACCTCGAATTTTTAGAGAAAACAAAACTGGACCTTTAATAATAGATGGTTTTGTTTATTATAATCAGTCTTGTGTCTGGCAAAAATGGCTTCCTTCTGTTGTCATTAAAGGTCTCTTTTCTGTACTCAAGGTTTCTGAGAAAATGCAATCAGGCTTAGCTTCTGTCAGACATCACTTGTAACCTGTTTTGGTCCTAATAAATGGTTGCATTAACAAGTTTTCATTGAAAATACTGGTAAGCGTGTTGGTACATCTCAAAGGATTTCCTTCCTATTATTCCTTTAACCTTTAGCAAACCAAAAATATTTGGTGAAGATTGAGATTCATAAATTCACTGTGTTACATTAGGAATAGGACTCTCCTGTGTCCATGTTGGGTGCACATTGCACCAATCAATTTTGCTACCATACATGAGCGGAAATTTTGGCATTTCATTAGACAATTCCTATCACTTAGGGAGTTATTTATTAAAGTCCAATGCCAACAATTTGAAAAATTTGAATTTTTGTTACTATAAAATCTGAATTTTTAGTAAAAAAATACCTCACATATTTTCGGCCAGAAAATCCAAAAAATTCATACAATCCATATTTTTCACACACATACAATTTTCGGGGGAAAATGTATGTACAGTATAGGGGTAATTTACTAAACTCTGAATGCAAAAATCATTAAAAATTTGTGATTTTTTTTTTATAAAACCAGACTTTAAAAAAAATCATGAATGTTTTGGAATTTATTAAACCCTAAGGATGGAAAAGTCAGAATCTGAAAATCTCAGAACTGTCGAGGTTGCATATAAGTCAATGGGAGACATCCTAATAATTTTTTGGTGCGCGCTGGTTTTCGGGCAATACCCCAAAGTTTTCATAGTTTCCGTGTGAAAATTACAAAAGAAATCTTGAAAATCGAATGAAAAAGTCCTAAAAATTTGTGAAAATCTGATTTTTCCCGCATAACAAATTTTCGGGAAAATTTTATAATAAATAAGCGTAAAAAACCTGAGCAGATTTGATCGGAGTTTGTAGCAGAAAATATTGAGATAAATTCGGACTTTGATAAATAACCCCCTAAGATTGGAATGTGTGCCAACTTTGAATGTAATGACAGTTATTTTGTTGTATAAAATAGCAGATCTATATATAAGCCATAAAACAGCAGAAACAGTGCACTTTAAAATATGTGGCATGGATTTACCAATCTGATTATATGAAAATATTCTTACTAATATGTCCTTTGTCAAAGGGTTCAGCATTAAATGTGCATTCATTTCAACCATGAAGCATTTTTTCAGGTTCCCTTGGAGAGCTTCACTTGAATATGCTTAGCAAAGTGTCAGGATTTTGAATACTTGCCGAAGCCAAAGAACGTGCTAGCCCTGTAACTTAGTAATGTTCCAGGAAGAAAGTATGGCATGTACTGTATATTACACAAGCAAACAAAATCATTTGAATGAGGAGATTGTTTATTTTGTTTTTTAGACATGATCCTCTTTTCAGCGAGTGACCTCTGCTGTGGGCATTTGTTTCAAGATAATTATAATTCTCACTATGAGCCAATATTGCATGTGACTCCCATTAAGAATATTCTTCATCTCAACAACAACAAAAAAATTCAATGCTGATTTGTATATTCTCAGACTATCTTTAGAGACAGTTTTTCCAGCAAGGGAGGGATTTGTAGTCACCAGCTACATTAACAGACTTTTAACTGGTTTCTATGACACGAGACTGAAAAGGGAAACAATGCCCCTGAACACTGCAGGTCTCCATAAAAAGATATCATTATAAATAATCCATATTTAAAATGCCTTTCCATATTAATAAAGCCTTTAACTCAAACATGTTGGTTTCTAATTATGTGTCATTGGATAATGCTGTATTGAAACACTACCATTTTACGTACTAAAATCTGTTCCTTATACAAGGCTCCATGCTCACATACAAACCAAGGACAAACATACAGTATAAACTAGATTACATCAGCCAATGGATAGACAGAGCTGTGCTTTTACTCCCACACTTCTTCCTTTTCCAACCTCCCGCTGACCACTGAGTAAAGCTGGCCATACACTATAAGGTGGGTGATAACAGTGGTTCTATGGCCAAACAATCGGATTATAACAACGCAGATAGGAGCTATCCAAGTGAGCACTGCATCAACTAGCCTATGTGGTCCTCCATTTGATGGAAAAATCAAACTTTCCTGATTTTTGCCTAACCAGTCTAAATGACCCAAATCAGAGAATTACATCTCTATATATAGATTTATATATAATAAATATAAACCATGTAGCTGATCCCAACTAACATCCAATTAATACTTATTGGAGGCACTTATTATTGATTTTAAAGTATGTTTTAGTTGACATAATAAGGAGATCCAAATGACAGAAAACCCCAAGGCATTCTGGATAACAGGTCCAATACCTGTATGTGTATGTATATATCTATATATCTATATGTATAATTGACATGAGTCTTTCATTTAATGTTTAATACTTTAAACATTCATTTCTGCTTTATTTCTTCTAATTTATAATTTATTTCTGCTCTGCTGAAATTGGACCTCCCATAAAATCCTTTTAAAAATTCAGAACATTTTGATGGGTGTTTTCTTTTCATGATAATACTCAAATAAAATAAAAATGCAAGATTAAATAACCTTGACTTGCTCTTAAAATCTAATTTGGAGCACATAGTGATCTGGCAATCCCCCATTCAGCCTGGATTTAGGTGCCATGTCTTATTCTTGGAGATACATAGGTTAGATGGCTATAAATAGCTTTGGTTATAAAAATCTGGTGGATTAATGCATAGTAATGGGGTGATTAGGAACCCTATGCATTATTTTTGCATGTAACATGTTACAGTATTCATTTAAGAGGATATTCATTTAAGATTCATTTAAGTTTAACTTGAAATATCATTGCAAAAGGGATCAAGTAATTCCCCTAAAATATATACATTCAAGCTGCAGGCTGTTCTAATTTATTCTCATTGTGTTCAATTTGGCTTCGTCCTCCAGTTCTCTCTTGAAATATTTTCTCTGGGAACTGAAAGTTTTGCTATTATTCACTGATAAGGAGCTATTGCTCCAAACCAAGAAGAGAGAGTCAAAAGCAACCAGAGTCGGATCCATTTGCATCAGCTGTCCCCCAGCCTTGATGGAACTATAAATCATGTGTTATTATTTAATGTTGCATTAAAAGGGTTCTAAAACCTCCCTGAACATTTTTAAGTATTATATGGGTTAAGTGGTTCAATAAATTCAAATACTTTAAAGTGAGAGTTCAACATTAGCCTTCCACAAGAGTGTTGCTCCACCCAATGAGTCTTATCAAGGGTCAAAGTATAATGTCCATTGCCATAGAAACCATCTAAAAAACTGTCAAGGTCGTGTTGAAGTCAGTGGGAGCTGTCCTTAGCAAATTGTAAAATATTTAGTTACTTTAGTTTTAGATTTTTCAAGGTTTCAAAGTGATTGGTTGCTATGGGTTACAGCACCTGGACAACATTATTCTTTTTATTACATATTGGGGAATGTTTCTAAAATCTTAAGTTCAATTTTTGGGGCAATGTTAAGGATACCTTTTATCTGTACAGTATATAAATGTGTGTTTTGCTTATGAATAATAGTTCTTTTTAAGCCATATTAACTATATTTGTGCATGTGTGTTTACCATGGCAGCAGTCCTTATATCAACACTCCCAGTCCTGAGGTTATCATTTAAATTTGCAATAATTGTATCTGTTGTTCCAACACAATGATGCGAGTTGTCAAAAATACTCAAATGCACCCCATTGCTCATACAAGTGGGGCTGGCATCTAACATGGAGGGTGTAAATTCAGCAGATGATAATAAATAAATAAAAAAATAAGCACAGATACAAGCCAATGCATGTGCTCTTTTATTAATAGCTATATCTTAAGGGTGGGGTAAATTTTTGTTATTTTGTTTAAGACAATCAGCCAGTCCTGTGGGTATACTCCAGATGATATAAATGCATCATTCTTAACATAATTTATTTTCCTTGGCTTTGGTTTTACATAATCATAGAATCAACTTGTAAATGTTTCAGTTTAGCTTGCAAAATGTTGTAATTATTGCCATAGGGATCACTTCTAATCAGAGAAATGTGATGCATATATTTAAAAAAAAATGTATAAATAATATCAAGACCCAAAACCATTGCTACTTAACAGTCTATTAATTGCTTCTTTTTCCACAGTTAAACAATCACAGGTTTGTCAAAATGTTTACAATGGATCCAGTGCAATTCTGCCTGTAATACTTGCTTTACTTACTGGAGTTGATATATTTCTATTTTTCACACTAGTTATGTGTCCCTTAGGTCCATTAAGATTTTACAATCACCATCGGAGGTGTTAAAAATTAGGAATGCTGTTTCTCTTGCTTCCTTTGGTTTTGGCTTAAAACCCGACACACCAGAAGTGTGTAAGTGCAGACAACAATCAAGTAAGAAGGACTGCCACATAATCTACTATTCCGACTCTATATGTGTCCAAGTGGCTCCCCAAACTGTATACTTCCCTAGTACTTTTGGGGAAGAAGTCAGGAAATTTGGTTGTAATACTTCAGTAGTATTTAACATCTTGTATATGAATGTGGTTGTCCCTATCTAAACTCTCTATACAAAGTTAGGAGAAACACATATTTGGTTAAATTACAACAAAATTTTGGTTAATGACAGTCTTCATTGTGTTCAAATTGCAAATTAAGTTCTACCTAAGAAAAACAAGTGTACTGTCCTGGGGGTGGATGTAAATGGTACAATTTGCTTTTATCTATTTAATATGGCTTTATGGATGGGGTAATATGAAAATATGATTTCTTTCAACTTTGCTTGTTTCTAAACCATATTTGTTTCTAATACAATCCAGCTCATGGCAGTTGGGAATTTGGAATTACAATACTGGTCACCTGCACTGGTAAAATTGATGTTTGCACTTCAGAAACAGAGCTATAGTTTATATAAACAAGCTGTTGTGTAGCCATGGGGGCAGCCATTAAAGCACAGGGTACAAAGTAGATAACAGATAAATTCTGAAGAATCACATTGTATACTACAGAGCTTATCTGTTATCTGCTGTGTATCCTGTGCCTTTTCTCTTTTCTCAGTTTTGAATGGCTGCTATCATGGCTTCAAAGCAGCTTGTTTATATAAACAATAGTGTAAACACACCAGTTATACCAGTGCAGTGCAACAGGACATTATATTTTCATAATTTTAAAACACTTTCATTTTTTCAGTGTTACTGTTCCTTTAAGTGAATAGTTTGTTAGCCTGATAATAATAATGAACTTTCATTTATTTTACACTGTTTTAGACAGTCTGCTTTTACGACTGACTGTCTCAAAGCCATCCCTTCCTTGCACTGCAACTTGCAAGACTTAGTTTAATCCTAAAATCCCTAAGGATCATTTTAGCCTTACAACAATTTACGGAACGAGACATTTCCTATTTCATCTTTAATTATTTCAGTATCATTCTCTTGAGTTTTCCTTTTTAGGTCCCCCATCAAACATTAACATTGACAATTTAGTTTGCACACCTGTTAGAATTATAAAAGACCATCTGAATCCCATTCATCCAGATTAATGGAATAAGCTATGATGTAACCAATTCAAGTCAAGGGTTAGAGACAAGGGTTCTAACTAAATAAACCTGAAAAAATATTGTAATATATTGTGTATCAGACAAATAGTGAAGCCAATACATATATTATCACTGCAGAATACTGCAGCGCAGAATTAAAAAAAAACACCACAAAATAATACACAAAGGTTAATTCACTCTTGGTTTCAATTTGTGTCTTGTGTGAATGTGACAAGGTACTTATGGGAGTAATGTAATAAAATTTGCTAACAAATAATAAACATAATGTGAACCAGGGGGACCCAGGAGGTATAGGGGCCCATGAGGCCCTAATTAAAGGGGAACAATTGTGAACATGGAAATTTAATATGAGCTTTGTCCTACTGAAATAAGACATTTTCTAAATTAATCAATTACAAATTCTGAAACTTTTCTGAAATAATAAAGTTACTTTTCACTATCCCCCTCTCAGCATCTATCTGTCTTCATTCAGGAGATGGGACTCTTTTTGCCTAGAAGATGTATTAGAGCTCACTCTATTAAAATTACCAGAAATATTGTTTCCCTACATGCAGGATTTGTGTTAAAGTCAATTATTTATTTTGATTTTGTTTGTGCTGGAGTCAGTTATTTGCATGAGCTCTAATACATCTGCAAAGAAAGGGAGCCCCCCTATAAGATATATTGGATCATTCATCTGACAACCAACTGCTGCATGAAGTCAGAATGAAGAGAAACAAATGCTGAGAGAGGAATAGTGACTATAAACTTGAAAATAAAATGATTTGGGCAGTGACTCTTACAGATAGTGATGGCCGAATTTATTCACCACCAGCAAATAAATTCGCATAATGCCCGCAAAAATTCGCTGTCGAAAAAATTTGATGCCGGCGTTGGAAAAAACGGACGCCAGCGTCGAAAAAAGCTGTTTCGCAAATTTAGTGGGAAATTAGTGGCGCAAATTTACCCATCACTACTTACAGGCTCTTGCTGTTCTTTCTTGGAATGAGTTTAGGTGCTGCGAGTGTAGCTCTGCTGATTGATTGCTTTACCCTAACAGCCATAACTGCTCTGTGCAGTTCCTGTCCACTTCCTGCTTACTACTTCCGGCTCTGTGTGTGCTGCGAAGACAACTATCATCAAATTAGTGGAGTAGAACAGCTTTTTTATAGCTTTTTTGGCAGCGAGGTTAGTGGTGAGGGACTGGAAAGCTGTAACATCAAATCTACCTCCGCTTTGCTTTCATTTTTCCTTCACCTGCCCACATAAACGTCATCATTTTTGCTGTCTGAACTCTCCATTTTATCTTGATGCCTCCCCAAACCTTCCTTAAAATCTGCTTATGGGAATATTTCTTTATACGGAATGTATTTGGGACAAACAGCACCCCATGAATGAATAGATGGTCCTATACCTTTGTGGTAAAATGGCATGCATTTGTGCCCCCTTTAACTAGCCTCAAGAGAGTAAAAGATGGAGAGAATCTTTCAGTAAGGCAGGTCCGGGCCAGCAGACTGGACGCCCTAGGCAACACGGTTGGCCATCACGCAATCCCCCCCCCCCGTGTGCATAGGCGCAAACTCGCTGCAACAGAGGGGAGAGCAAACACTGACTAGGGGTAGGCAGAATACCATTTAACAGGTACCTGCCCAGCTTCCCCCTATCATTGCACCCTAGGCAGTATAAAAGGCAGGTGCCTCTACTGCTTACACCTAGTTCTGGCCCTGTGGTAAGGTGGGTGCTTCCCTGGGCTGGAGTTAATAGGAAAGAATCTGGTATGCCTAGTCTGATTTAACTCTATATGAATGTTCTTAGGATCATGTCAATATGTCAGACAAGATCAAGAGAGGAGCTAATTTCAACATTTTATAAAAGCAAAGATAATCTGGGTTAGAATGTGAAGGCCTCCTCTGAAGTAAGCAGGGACTCCTATTGCTTGTAAAATATGAAATGCTTAAAATCCATGTACAGTAGTGAGACAGCGCTAGCATGACAGCTCAGAGATAGGTAGACAGATAACATTGTGAATATAGGATGGTTGTACTCCAGGGCTCTATTTAAAAAAACTGAAACAGGTTTAATATTAGATGTCATACTTACTAATGGATCACTTGCCCAAAACATCTTTCCTGAAAAATTAAAGTGCAACAGATATGTCACATCTGTTTCTCTCTGTAATGGAAAAAGAACCAAGTACTAACAATCTGACTCTGCTTACAGTGCCAAGTAATATTCATATTTCCATGTCATCTGAAAATAAAAATGCTTCGCATTATACATCCTAAAAGGGAAAGATTCAAATTCGTAAGTGTTGTAGCCCAACTGAACTAAATAATTCACTCTTATGGGATAGATTTACTAGGGTATGATAAATGAATACACATGCACACATGCATTCCAATATGCCAGGCAAATGTATCCCTTTGAGATTTTCCATGGGGATGTGACTGGATTTATTCAGCTACATGAGTTCAATCACAACAGTCATTCACATTTTATTCAATATATAAACAATAATGCAAGGTTCATGCCACAGATAAACATAATTGCTATTTCTTGGTTTAAAGAGCTGGTTCACCTTTTAGTTAAGTTTCAGTATGTTATAGAATGGCCAATTCTAAACAACTTTGTTGTTTGGCCTTCATTTCTTCTTTTTTATATTTTTCAGTTATTTGCCTTCTTCTTCTGAATCTCTCCTGCTTTCAAAAGGGACCCCAACTGATGGAACAACTGCTCTGTAAGGCTACACATGTATTGTTATCACTACTTTTTATTACAAAACTTTCAGGACCTCTCCTTTTGATATTCCAGCCTCTTATTCAAATCAACGCAACCCCTTTAAATCATATACTTCTGATTGTTCCTTTAGTTACTTTCTCCTGCTCTACCTTCACCTCATTCACTCTCTCTGTCGGAGTTCCTCAATTCTCTGTTTTAGGCCCTCTGCTGTTCTCACTTTATATTACTTCATTAGGAAAACGTATTCAGTCATTTGGACTTCAATACTACCTTTATGCTGATGATACCCAAACCTAACTATCTTCTCCTGATCTCTTTCCTAAGTTACAGACTGCTTTTCTGCTGTCTCCTGTTGGATGTCACAGCATCACCTGAAATGGAATGTATATAATTCATTATATTTGCTCCAACACCTTCCCCTGTCCCTCAGGTATCATTTATAGTCAGTAACATCACCTTTCAATCATTCACACCAGCACGGTGCCTAGAAATTATCTTAGTCTCCCATTTGTCTTTTATACCGCACATTCCAACACTTGCCAAAGCTTATCTCTTTCATTTGTGCAACATTGCCTGAACATGACCATACCTCATCTTAGATGCAACTAAAACACAGTCAGTCTCCTGTTATTTCCAATGTTGAAAACTGCAACTTAAAATAAATCAATAAATCATTTTTCAAAACTCCAATGTGTTCTGAACATTGCTAGACTCATTTATCTCAAATTGATCTCATTGCTTCACATCAGTGGCTCCCTGTTTCCTATTGAACCAAATTCAGATTACTAACACTTACATTCAAGGCTCTGAACAATGCAGCCCCCAACCCCATATGTTAGCTCTTATCTCAAAATATACTCCTTCACACAACCTACACTCTGCTTCATTCCGTCCCCTCTCTTCTCTTCCCATCACTTCATACCATTCCTGATGGCAATACTTCTCTCAAGCTTCTGCTTGCTTCCAGAACTGTGTGCCGTGACATGTTAGAGTCTCCTCTTCACTTTTAACTTTTAAATGCTTCCTAAAGACCCATCTGTTTAGTGAAGCATATTCAATGTATCTTGACTGATCAGTCATCAACATAAAATAAACAACCAACTGTTTCATCTCCCTTATGTTTCAAATGTACCCTAACCATTTAGATTGTAAGCTATTGTGAGCAGGGCCCTCTGATCCTATTTTTCTACTCCATAACCCTCGTTTGTTAAAGTTTGTAAGACCCCTCTTTATGATAATGTAATGTTAAGCACTGTGTAATATGCTGGCACTTTATAAAGAAAAAATAATGACGAATGTAGTCAAATTGGGCCCCCTCTTAAAATTAGGGGCATCCAGCCTGTGTCTTCATGTCTATTGTCCTACTCTCTTTCACATTAGCAAGAATAAGAGATTTACAGGTTTTGACACCTTTATACTAATACTTGACATGTCTATTGCTTCGTAACCATGAAACATTACACATGAAAGCATTTCTTCTTGCCAAACATTTCACTCTGAGCCTGAGAATCCATGGCAGATTTAATCTATTGCCACTTAAAGGGCAAATTGAGTATCTACTTAACATCTATTATACTATACAACGCATGTGCCACTATCCTCAGTTATCAGTCTATTAAAAAGTGATTTGCGACTGGCAGCAGCATCCCTGGTAGAGTACATTTGCTGAGCAAAACACAATATTTTGTATGAACAGCACATACAGTAATTTATATTTTATCATCAGGCAGAACATTTTATATAGACAAAAGTTTGTATCATATTTGTATATAAAAACAACATTAGAAAAGAGACTGACTAGATAGTTTGTAAAGCTAATTTAAATGAAGTGACTTTTGTTATTCTTTCTCTTAAAATCAATGGGCCAGCAGGTCATGAAGTAAGTGATTAGAAAGAAAACCAGAATCCAGTTTTCAGAACAAAAGCCGGAGGTGCTCCATAATACCGAGTACATTTTCTCAGCAGATGCCATGGAAAACAGTACAGATATTTTCTTAATCGTTTACAGTTACAACAGTGTTTAGAGCAAACCTTTTCAATTCCCTGTGAAACCATCAATATTCACCAGGAGTAAAAAAATTAATCTGCTTACTATTTGGTTTGTTTCCATAACAACAATCTCCCTGCTATAGAAAATCACTATTAGAATCCCCAACAATGCTTTTTTTTTTTTTAAAGAACTGATAAGAAATCAGAAAGCAATAAAAAAACAAAACAAAATGAATAAAATCTATTTTATTTGAAACAATAAACGAAACAGGGGGGATTGTTTTATTTTTCTGCAGAATGAAAAAACAGAGTAGTTAACATGCTTGGTGTTATGTTGTACTAATGACACAGATGCTATTATTATAGTAACTTGGATTACATGTAAAAATTGTACATTGCAGCAACCACATTTATTTACTTTTATATAAGAAAACATACATATGTCTAAGTAGTTAATAAAATATTTACTGTACCTTCTTCTCGACTACATGCATTTATTTACAGACATTATGATCAGTTCAATCACTGTTACAGTATATGCTACAAAGACACCATACCCAATCCCAGAAGCACACAATGGTAAAGGGCAATGGTGAATTTATAGAAGGAAAAGAATCAGCAGTTCTCCCTGGATTTAAGTAACTTCTCGACATTCGCTCAGGTTTAAAGGGGGCTCCAGTGAGTTTTCAGGGGTTTTTTTTTTCACGTTTTCAGCTCAAAACATACTACTAGGCACTCTCATGAGCACATGGAAAAGAATGACTTTCTTCTGATAAGTAGTATTTAGGTCACATATTCTTAACCTATAGGTTGTCACCCTGAAATGGGTCTCTATGCTGTTTAGATTTGATCTACTTGAACTCCCAACATTTTTAAGGTACAGCTAAACATAGAGATTAATACAAATGACTGTAAAGCACATTTTGGCTCTGAAAACTGATTCTGCAACACCATTTGGATACCCTTAGTAAAAACAAAATCCAACCAATCAGTTGTGTACAAATTGTGTATATTTACGTTTCATTAGATGACCAGTAAATGCAGGTTGTGTACTGTTACTTGTTGTTTGTTCATTGGAGTCTGTATTTTTTTTTAATTCACTCAGCATTTCATAAAAAAAGAATGTAACATTATTATTGAATTTTACCAGTATAATCCACTGAACATGAATGCATAAATTATTTCTTATAAAAGAGAGATTAATAGTATGACAATATTCAACAGTCCCCAAACATTTCCTACACATTCTACATTTTCCCATTCTTAAGTAAATATTGCCCTTTTACATCTCTTGCTTTGAACCACCATTTAATGATGGTCTCTGTGCTGCCTCAGAGATCACCTGACCAGAAATACTACAACTCTAACTGTAACAGGAAGCAGTGTTGAAGCAAAATACACAACTGTCTGTTAATTGGAGCATGTGACCTAACATGTATGGTTTGTTTGGTATGTTTGTGTGCACCATGAATCATATGATCCCAGGGGGCGGCCCTTGTTTTTTAAGATGGCAATTTTCTATTTATAATTACCCAACGGCACATACTTCTAAAAAAGTATATTATTATGAAAATGCTTTATTTTCATGAAGCAGGGTTTTACATATGAGCTGTTGTATGCCATATCTTTTTATAGAGACCTACGTTGTTCAGGGTGTATAGTTTTCCTTTAAATATATATACCTGTTTGGTAAGATTCTTTAATATGCCACTTAATTTCATGTAATATAATCTGTTGCTTAAGTATTCATTTTGGGTGTTTAGTTTACCTTTAAAACTTTTAACTGCCAGGTAAATTCCAGTGTACTTATGGATTCTCTATCTAAAATTACATCATAATGATGAGCATGATGTATGTGCTAATCTTTATGCAGGGATGTGGTAGAAGAGTCAGCCTCGATACAGGGTTGGCAAGCAAATTAATCCGCATTTTTGCATTTCTTAAAAAGTTTTATTTCACGTTTTGCTATGGTTACAGTAACACCAGTAATTCTTGGTTGATGCAGAGATATGCCAGTCAATCTTGATGCTGGCTGCTGTTTTTTTTGTCTAGCAAAACAGACAAAATGGTGAAAATCTAGTGCTGATTTGCAAAACAATTACTGGAGAAACCACAAAGTTTGCTGCAAATTTTATCCAGCTGAAGCAGTTTGTTCATCCCTTGTCATTCATTTCAAAGAAGAGTATGGAGCAGCTCAGCAGCTAATCTTTCCAAACTGTCGATTACCAATGAAAATTGCATCCAAAGTTAAGTGTTAGCGATGAGTGCATTTTTCAACATTTCGCCATCACTGCAAATACCAAATTTGCAGAAAAAATGCAAGAACATATGTCCATTTACTTCAATGCATTTGAAGTGAGAAAAACACTCACCGACTTTAATGCATTTGGAGTAAGAAAAAACACCCATTGACATGAATGCATTTGAAGTGAGAAGAAAAGTCGCGAGCATATAAAAAAGTTGCAAGAAAAAAAACAATTCAATGCATTTCACAGATTTATCAGCAGTTTTGCACATTTTTAAACAAAGTGAAAGTGGACAGATTTGCTCATCACTATTAAATATTTAGACAGTTGTTTGTGTGCATCATTCCAGTGCAGAAAAGATAGAGGTAACACCACATTTGTTTTTTTTATAAATCTGCCTGTTTAACTTTTTGAGTAATTATTATTATATAATTATTATAGCACAAATGGTAAAAATATCATCAATTTGAATTGCATAGAAGCTTTATAGACATAGGACAATGCAAGGGTTATATATTGTATGATTTTACCTGGAAATAGTATGTTAACAGGCTTGGACCAGAATCTTCTAAATTCCAATAATATAGGCATTGCAGACTTTGCATAGGTCAGTTCAATGTTCATCATGTATCTGTTTGACTCTTATAATTGCTTGTAAATCATTCCCATGAATACAAGCTCTGTGAAGAATTGCAATGATACTAATGAAGTTATACATATTTATCTTGGCTATTGCCAAAACTATGCTGTTTAGACATTAACTTGTAAATACACTGGAATGTCTCATGAGGACTTATTGCTCCTAAAGCTGCTTGTCATTACAAAACCAGCTTGATAGCATTCTTAGTGGAATTTTTGATTCCTTAGAGATCCAGGATAATGGATAAATGTTTGCCATGTCTGAAAACATATCCTGAAGTATTACCTAAATATGATAATGTTGGTTGAAGAATATTATTATTTACACTGTAGTTGCCTTTTGCTGGGAAATGACTAAACGGTAGGGATGTAGCGAACGTCGGAAAAAAAGTTCGCGAACATATTCGCGAACTTGCGCAAAAATGCGAGCGGTTCGCGAACGGTTCGCGAACCCCATAGACTTCAATGGGAAGGCGAACTTTAACATCTAAAAAAGACATTTCTGGCCAGAAAAATGATTTTAAAGTTGTTTAAAGGGTGCAACGACCTGGACAGTGGCATGCCAGAGGGGGATCAAGGGCAAAAATGTATCTGAAAAATCTGCCTGTGTGTGCTTGGAAGAGATAGTGTAGGGGGAGAGCTGTTAGTGATTTCAGGGACAGATGATAGTAAGTTTGCTGGCTAGTAATCTGCTTGATACTGCTCTGTATTGGAACAAAAAAATAAATAAAAGCAGTCCTTACAAGGACTACTGTTATTGCAGCAGTCAGCAGATGAGATCAGAAGCAGGACAGCTGCCCACTGCAGCTACATACAGAGCACTGCAGTAGAAGGTAGATTACTAGCCAGCAAAGCTACCTAAGCTTAAATGTCCCTCAAACCCCTGCAGACTTCTGTCCCTCCAATAACAGAGCAGTATCAACACGATTACTAGCCAGCAAACTTTCAACTGTCCCTGAAATCACTAACAGGCAGCAGCTCTCTCCCTACACTATCTCTTCAGTACACACAGGCAGAGTGAAAAAACGCTGCAGGGCTTCGGTTTTTATAGGGAAGGGGAGTGGTCCAGGGGAGAGCTTCCTGATTGGCTGCCATGTACCTGCTGGTCTGGGGTGAGAGGGCAAAAAAAAGCGCCAACAATGGCGAACCCAAAATGGCGAACGTCGTGAGACGTTCGCGAACTTCCGGCGAGCGCGAACACCCGATGTTCACGCGAACAAGTTCGCCGGCGAACAGTTCGCGCCATCTCTACTAAACGGCTAAACATTCATGCAAGAAAAAGTATTCATCCAAAGTAGAAAAAGTTCTGTGTGTTTCAACCACCTTGTAAGTACGTATGAAGTGGGTGCAAAGAAGGCGAAAACACTTGCCGCGGGGTTACATAGACATCCAGGAAAAAATACAGCTGCAGCACCTTGTAGTTGCAAAAGTGAAAACATGTAATTTATTAGGTCAGACAACTAGGGATGTAGCGAACTGTTCGCCGGCGAACTAATTCGCGCGAACTTCGACTGTTCGCGTCCGCCGCAAGTTCGCGAACGTCGTGCGACGTTCACCAATAGGCGTTCGCGTCAAAATCGTTCGACCATTCGATCGCTAAAATCGAACGATTTTCGTTCGAATCGAACGATCGAAGCCATTGGATTGAATGAAATCATTCGATCCAATGGCTTTGATCGTTCGATTCGAACGGAAATCGTTCGATCGAACGATTAAAATCCTTCGATCGTTCGAATCGAACGATTTTCGGATGTTCGAAGTTCGCGAACTGTTCGCGAACTGTTCGCATTTTTTGCCGGTGTTCGCGAACAGCGTTCGCGAACACATTGTCGGCGGTTCGCTACATCCCTACAGACAACCAGGCCTGGTTGTCTGACCTAATAAATTAAATGTTTCACTTATGCAACTACAAGGTGCTGCAGCTGTATTTTTTCCCCAGAAAAAGTATTCATCAGCCACCAACACCCCTAACATGAAGAAAAATATGCTTGACTAGATGTGTGTTAAAACATGTACAGGTATAGGATCCCTTTAGACTCCATTTTATCCAAATAATTCAAATTTTTAAGAATGATTTCCTTTTTCTCTGTAATAATAAAACAGTAGCTTGTACTTGATCCCAACTAAGATATAATTAATCCTTATTGGAAGCAAAACCAGCCTATTGGGTTTATTAATGTTTAAATTAATTTCTAGTAGACTTAAAGGAGAACGAAAGCCCCAGGGCGCAAAACCCCTCCCCCCCTCCCCTCCGTTGCCCCCCCTCCCTCCTCCCCCCTGGCCTACCCCTCCCCCTGGGCAAATGCCCCTAACTTGTTACTCACCCCTCTGCGCAGGTCCTGTCCATGGAGTTCGCAGTCGCCATCTTCTTCCACTCGCGTCTTCTTCCTGCTCTGACCGGCGTTTTCTGGCGCATGCGCAGTAGGAACAGTTACCGGTACGGCTCTACTGCGCATGCGCCGAATGTCACGAAGTGAAATCGGAAAACTTTGTGACATTCGGCGCATGCGCAGTAGAGCCGTACCGTAACTGTTCCTACTGCGCATGCGCCAGAAAACGCCGGTCAGAGCAGGAAGAAGACGCGAGTGGAAGAAGATGGCGACTGCGAACTCCATGGACAGGACCTGCGCAGAGGGGTGAGTAACAAGTTAGGGGCATTTGCCCAGGGGGAGGGGTAGGCCAGGGGGGAGGAGGGAGGGGGGGCAACGGAGGGGAGGGGGGGAGGGGTTTTGCGCCCTGGGGCTTTCGTTCTCCTTTAAGGCATGAAGACTAGGGATGCACCGAATCCAGGATTCGGTTCGGGATTCGGCCTTTTTCAGAAGGATTCAGATTCGGCCGAATCCTTCTGCCCGGCCGAACCAAATCTGAATCCTAATTTGCATATGCAAATTAGGGGCGGGGAGGGCAATCGCGTGACTTTTTGTCACAAAACAAGGAAGTAAAAAATGTTTTCCCCTTCCAAACCCTAATTTGCATATGCAAATTAGGGTTCGGATTCGGTTCGGTATTCTGCCAAATCTTTCACAAAGGATTTGGGGGTTCGGCCGAATCCAAAATAGTGGATTCGGTGCATCCCTAATGAAGACCCAAATTACGGAAAGATCCGTTATCCGGAAAACCCCAGGTTCCGAGCATTCTGGATAAGAGGTCCCATACCTGCATTATAAAGCATGCTAATGTTTGGGTAAGCCTAAGTGTTCCTAAATCTCACGTCCTTTGAATGTGAAACACATATGTACCATATAAAAAGTGAAACATTTAAGCACTAATAGGAAATTGCTGCAAACATTAAAAATGTCTGGTATATCAGGAAACCATCCCCAAGATCAACAATAAACAACTTTCAATAAGTAGTCTCACCTAAACATCACAAACTCACCTTATTCACACTGGCAAGAATGATGAATATTTTATATATTTAAATGTTAAATATAATAAAAAGCATTCAATTTAGCTCATCAGCACAAGACCTTTTCTTGTGCTTGTGGGGTGAGTTTCTGCAAAATACGATACAAAACTGATCATATTTTGGCTTATATATGACTCAGCCCATGACTAATTCAGTGTAATAATGCCTTCTCAAGTGGTATTTTTTGTAATCTCTATCCATGTTTATAACATTTTAGAAGGGGTCGGTTTCAAGCAGATTATTCCGTAGTTTCTGATTTGCTGGATGGTTGGTTAAGGAAGCCTACTATTACTTCCACAGGTTTAAATAAATGGGGTATAGGTGACAGTGTAAGAGTGTAAAACTAATGTATATACCTAATAACAAATCTCAAATATTATTGTAATCATTGACATCATTGACATTTACTCTGGATCTCTTCACAAATTTCTTTAACTGCAGGGTTGGACCAGGCCACTGGACACCAGGAAAAAATCTTTTGGGCACCACAGGCCCAGTCTCGCTCCCTGCACTACCGCTTACCTCCCTGACCGTGGTCAGTTAAAAAAGGGTACGTGCCCGTGAGGGTGTGGAGGCACAGTTTGTGGCTGGGATGGGGCACAGAGGGTCTTTTGTGGCTGAGGGGCCCAAGGAATGGTGTGGGGTGTCGCTGAGCCTGCAGGCCATCACAGTTTTACTGTCACTTATACTCCATTTACTTAAACCTGTGCAATTAATAGTAGGCTTCCTTATTTCTTAACTTACCTTCCAGCAAATCAGAAACTACGGAAGCATTTGCTCTTTGAAACAGACCCCTTCTAAAACATGTTATAAACATGGATAGAGAGAACAAATTTGCCTATTAAATTAGTTTAAAATCCTCATTATCAAAGCAGTAATGGAAAACTAGGAAGAGTTGGGAGACTTAACTGACCTTAAAAGAAAGTTTGATTAATTTAAAAAAATATTGACTTCTGGGAATTCCTCCAAATTCCTTAATTTAATCCTTAATAAACTTCAATGATAACTGCTACATACGGTACCTTTAAAAGATATCTTACAAACAATGAAATTAAATACTATTTCCACACACATATAATAGCTGGTATATGATTAGATCCAGATTTTGCCTTCGATATTTACAATATTTCCTATATTTCTAAATATATTTCCTGGTTATGTAATAGAGACTTCCTTATTGGTACAAACAACTACGGTCTTTAAATATGGGGACAAAAAGGACTACAAACAATAAAGGACAAATTAAATGGGAACTATTGCGAAAATGAAAATTTAATGTAAGCTTCAGCATACTGAAATGAAACTTTGTAAATACAATCAATTAAATATTCTCCATTGTTTCTAAAATAATAAAGTTTATATTCACTTTCCCTCTCACAGCATCTGTTTCACTTCATTCTATCTTCATGCAACAGTTGGGTTTCAAGATATTCATTGACAGTTAGATCCAATAATATATCTTATATGGGGACTTTCTTTCCAGCAAATAGCTGATTAGAGTACAAATCTAACAAAATAACTACATTTTGCACAAATTCTGCATGTAGAGAGAAAGGATTTCTGGTGATTTTAATAGAGTGAGCTCTAATACATCTTCTAGGCAAAAAGAGCCCCCCTATAAGATATATTTTATCTAATTACAATGAATATCTGACACCCAACTCCTGCATGAAAAGAGAATGAACAGAAACAGATGCTAAGAGAGGAATAGTGAAGATGAACTTGATTATTTCAGAAACTGTACCAAATGTCTTATTGATTGTATTTAGAAAGTTTCTTATTTCAGTATGATGAAGCTTATATTAAATTTTCATTTTCACATTTTTGTAATAGTTCTTTTGATACCCAAATTGAAAGAAGCCACAGAAAAGTACCTATCACAGTCAACCAGATATTCTCCTTCACACAAATCACATACTACACAATGTTAATTCCAGAAACTGCTAAGTTACATTTATGATGGGCCCCATCAATAACCTATGAAGAAATAAGACATCAGCAAAATCAAAGTCTACAAAATAATAATTTCTAGCAATACAAAGACAAAACATGAAGTAGTTTCCCTGTTCCCTTTTTCACTAAAATAATAACAAAAAACATGGATTTTTGTAATTAAAAAGTATGTTCAGCCCAAGCCTTCCAAAAAAAACATAGATTTTTGTAATTAAATATGTTCTGCCCAAGCCTTATTCATTGAACATTTATTGAAAAGAAGCTATACTGCCCTTTAACCTCTGAAAAATAATACAAAATAGAAACATCTTTAGACTGATGTCTATTATGCACCCCCAATGCAGACTTAACACATTGATTTTGGACATGTTTGGTCATTCAAAAATTTGGTTCCAAAGGATAAAATCTACTGGGACAACTTGGCCATTGTCAGTAATACACACAACACTCAACTGACTAAACCTCAAGAAAAATGTGGCTGAATGACTAGCTGTAACAAGAACTGCAGCAAGAAAAATCTTACATTAATGGGTCACAGAAACATCGCTATCCATAGACTCATCACCTTTTGCATTTGGATTGGTTGGAAACAACAACTAAAAAGGAATCTCACCTGAATATATTTTTCAAAATATGGTCAACATACCCAAATACTTAACAATCCAGATCTTTCAACATACTGCATGGTATGATACAGAAATCTTAAAGGAATACAGATGAAGCCACTTGAATTTGTGAGTTAAATGCGTCATGACTCAGGGGTAATTGAAGAAACTGTGTTATCTTAAGTCATCTTAACTCATTTAATGCATTTAACCTTTTCATTAGCATACCAAAGCTCCATTGTTCACAATGGTGAATGCTTTAATTAGATGGGATGTTGTGACGCAGTTTTCTGTGTTAAATGAGATAAATGGGATATCTGTGTTTAGCTATTCTGTGTCAAACAGACAAACCAAAGTGGCTGCATCTGTAGTTCAGTGTGAAATGAAAAACTGGATAAATAGATAGGTTGTGCAAAATAAAAAATGTTTCTAATATAGTTAGTTAGGCAAAAACGTAATGTATAAAGGCTGGAGTGAACAGATGTCTAATAAAACAGCCAGAATCCAACTTCCTGCTTTTCAGCTCTATAACTCTGAGTTAGTCAGCGACTTGAAGGGGGGCCACATGGTACATTTCTGTTCAGTGAGTTTGCAATTGATCCTCAGCATTCAGCTCAGATTCAAAATCAACAGAAATGACCCATGTGCCCCCCCCCTCAAGTCTCTGATTGGTTACTGCCTGGTATCCAGGGTAACCAGTCAGTGTAAACCAAGAGAGCTGAAAAAGCAGAAAGTAGTGATCTGACTGACATAATATACATCCAGCCTTTAAACATTACATTTTTGGCTAACTATCTATATTAGAAACATTTTTTATTTTGCACAGCCTATCTATTTACACAGTTTTTATTTTTATACTGAACAATTCCTTTAAGAGGTAATGGTAATAGAAGCAAACCAACATATGCAGCAGATTTGCCCCTGCAGGCTACAAATTTTGAGTTCCCCTTCCAGGAACCACTAGACTAATATGCTTATTGCAACCTACGGATACCAGCCAGAGAGGAGCCATGGCTATTGTTTGATAAAATGACGAAAGTAAGCTGTCATTAACTGTTATTTTCTTAATTGCTTAATAATAACTATCTATAACATCTACAGCTAAAATCTTATTTAAATATGTTTTTTTGTAAGCTACTGTGCTTCATTGGTCATGTATCGTGTTTGTTTACTATGTTAAAATCAAATAACAACACATTAAACAAAAATGGATGGTAGCCAGCTAACTAGACAGAAGGAGAACTGCAGTTTATGTTTTGGAGCTGCATGGTTCTGATGACATCAGGGTTTTATGTGCTTACTGTATGTAGGAATTCAAGCTCTGTAGTAGGAAATATTCATATAAACCTGTTTTATGTGTAGTATATTACAAAACAGCTATATATAGGGATCTTTAATATATTTTGGAAAAGCCAACAAATATTAAAAAATATTTGCTTCTTCATTATGGTATACTTTACAGTTAATGAAACATTGTGGTGTTTAAGTCTTGAATATACAGAATAAGCATAAATTCACATCTGTTATTACCATTTTCTGCTCTGCTATTCATCCCTTTTTATAAAAAGTCAATTCTCTTTGTAACATGATTTGGATAAGAGCACTTCAGAGGCTTCTCATAGCTAGTTCAGTAAAGCACCAACATATTTCATAGTGCTGTACAATAAAGGTGTATTCAATAAACATACAAAAACAACATACAAAAATACTAATGATAACTGATACAAGACCCTACTCAAAAAAGCTTGCAATCTAAAGAAAGAAGATTAAGCTAGACGTGTTTACCTTGACATGATTCAATGGGATACATAGTTGGATAGTTTGTACAGTGCTGCAGAATGTACTTTTTGCCGCTGTTATGATGTAAAAATGTAAAATGCCGGCTATGTGTTGATTGACAATGCATACACATTTCTTTCTTGAGGTCTCTACATGTCACACTGTTTAGAAGACCATATGACATGTGGGAGATATACACGTGGAGTAAATTTTCAGAAATTTTAGAAAACTGAACCGTCTGTATTATGACAATTAGTACATTTTCGATAGTCTTGATATTTAGAGTTGTATATCTTTTTTGTAACTTAATTTTTTTATTAAGTGTTTTACAATTTTTTAACAGAAAGAAAAAAAAAGGTGATTACACGGCATGCATTTAGGTTCAGTGAGTAGGACAGGTCCAATGCAATTGAAGTAATAGAAGGCACCATTTACATGTTTTACATAATTGACAGCCAAGTTTATCAAACCAGATATACAAAAAAAAAAAAAAAACAGTTAACTGGGTTTCCTGGGTATTATAAATTATCTATCAATCAATGCTCAGTGCAAATAGGCGCGCTCTGTATAGCTTTGTTCTGGGAATAGCTAAACACTATAGACAGAGACCTTTAAAATCTGCAGTAGTAGTAAAGGTATCCCATCTAGACCAGATCTTTTGGAATCGGGGGAGAGTATCTCTAATTCTCGCCGTCATGTATTCCATCTCCCTCATATCTGCTATCCTATGAATTATACCCTTTAATGATGGGGGCTGTACTTTTTTCCAATGATGGGTAATCTCTAATCTGCAGGCTGTTAGAATATAATTGAGCAACCTTTGTTCAGCTTTAGTAAAGTATTCTAAGGGTTTTCCAACTAACGTGATAAGGGGGATCTAATATGATTTCTGAGTAGAATATTATACCCAAAAGGTTTTCTACAGATTTCCAAAATGAAGTAATTATAGGACAGTACCACATTATATGTGGTAGAGAACCAACCATCCCGCAAGCTCTTCAGCATTGTGGGGTGACTGTGGGAAACCAACCATGTAGTTTTCTTGGGGTGTGATACCAAAAGAACATCATTTTATACAAGCTTTCCTGCTGTCTTACACATGAAACGTTTCTTCTGCCATTCTCCCATATATCTTCCCAAGTTTCCATCGATATTTCTTGCGCCATATACTCCTCACATTTCAGCATATATCTGTGCTTAGGAAAGGGATATATTGGTAAATCTGATAAAAAATGATAAATTATGGAGATCAGAGCCCTTTGAGGGAGTCCAATTTTAGATAGCCGGTCAAATCCCGTGAGGGGGGTCCGCTGCCCTTGGGTAGGTAAAATTGTTTGGCAGAAGTGCAGGAGTTGCATGTATTCAAGGAACTGTGTTGGGCAGAGTTGTATATCTTTTTAAAGAAGAGGTAATTGGTTGTCCCATTCAAAAGTTCTCCTAGTAAACTAAAAATCCCCCCCAGGAAATACCCCTAGAGCAATGTTCAAACATTGTCTGACTGTAAACATAAATACAGTGTAAAACCAAGTTTTCACTTGCTTTTGTTTTTCTATTTTATGTATATTTTTAAAAAATATGATCTCCCCTATATTAAAAGTAGTATAATTATGCCCATTACTGGGGTTGGTAGCCAAACAGAAAATAGATTAGATCGACTGTGTAGATTTTCACTGTTACCATGTTTGTTAGATCAAGAAGCCTAGAAATAATAAAACAATTCAACTGCTCACCTCCTGTAGCATATTTTATTAGATGCCCCCTGAGATACTGAATCCTGATACACATCCATGATTAGTAAAAAGGTTAGGTGCCTAATTATACAATCAAGCCTGTTTAGTTTCTGTTTTGCTACTGGTGTTACATGGAGGTATCTTGGTAACTCTGGCTCTACAGAATAACCATGTGTGAAAGTAGCAGATTCTCTTAAAATGACTGGATTAGAAGTTAAAAGGCAGCTGAGGGTTTAATAAATATTGCCTAATGACTATTTATTCATGTCTTTTTACCTTAAATGTGAAAGCCACATCTTCAACCTATCACTGGTGTTACAAATATCCTCACCTCCTGTGACTTGAGAACCACTTACATATTTGCACCAGCCATTATTCTTTTTTCACGTGTGAGCTGTCTTTTCAGATTTTCCTTATAGCTGGTTCAGATAGAGACCCTTTGTCATTTTATTAGCCCTTCTCTGCACAGTTTGCTATTGATTTATGTCCTTTGGAATAGATCTTCAGAACTCAACACAATGCTTTATGCGATGGCTCCCAAATGACATATAAAGGGATATCAATTTCTATCTCATTTTGATGATAATACTTTTTCTATATACTGCAGCGTCCCGCTGGGTTTCCACATCACGTTGTTATATTGCCTTACTGTTTTTAAGTATATTGACATAACTGGCCCTTTGACACTGTCCTATAATGCAGTTGTCATTAAAGTGCTGTTAATGCTGCCACTGGACCCTCCTGACCTCTGTAAACGATTTTGGTATTTTACTTATGTATACTATGGGGCAGATGTATCAAGGGTTAATTAACCCTCGATATTCGACTAGGAATTGAAATCCTTCGACTTCGAATATCGAAGTCAAAGGATTTAGCGCAGAAAATCCGATCGAACGATCGAAGGAATATTCCTTCGATCGAACGATTAAATCCTTCGAATCGAACGATTCGAAGGATTTTAATCCAACGATCAAGGAATATACTTCGATCAAAAAAACTTAGGCGAACCTATGGGGACCTTCCCCATAGGCTAAAATTGACTTCGGTAGCTTTTATCTGCCGAACTAGGGGGTCAAAGTTTTTTTTAAAGAGACAGTACTTCGACTATCGAATGGTCGAACGATTTTTAGTTCGAATCCTTCGATTCAAAGTCGTAGTCGTAGTCGAAAGGTCGAAGTAGCCCATTCGATGGTCGAAGTAGCCCAAAAAACACTTCGAAATTCGAAGTTTTTTTACTTGGAATCCTTCACTCGAATTTAGTGAATCGGCCCCTGTGTGTTCAGATCAGCAAATCTAGATCATTTTATTTTCTATGTCTGTTCTCAGTCCTTTTTTCTATTTGAAGCCTCTTCATTCTCATTTAATTTGTTTTATTTTGCATTTTTTGGAAATGAGAGTTTAATAAAAAAAAATAGACGTGTCTGAAGTGCACAACTCTATTGTAAACAAATATAAAAATAAAGTTCTACAGTATAAGAAATGAAGATTTTTTTTATAGCATTGCTATAATTAAACACTGGTGAAAATGATTGCCTCCTCTGCATTTAAAACAACAATAAAATATCTCTTCATTTCAATGGAGTCAAAATGAGTGACCTGGAATACAACATTGCTCCCAGTGAAAGTCAACACTCCAAACCTTATCATATGTTGCATATGGCACGGAGGGATACATTTACTATTTTCATGAGGTTGCTAGTCATTGTAAATGAGTTCCAAAAAAGTACAAATAGGATGCTGGGCCAACAGACATAGCCAGGATAACACATGATGTTTCAAGATGTTTCAAACTTGCTTATCTTAAATAGTTACAAATGTGCAAGTGTTATGGGCTCTCTGTCAAAAAGCCTCTTATTTAATTAAGTTTCAGAAACTTTGTAGCTTTTTCTGGTGTCAGTGCAGGAGATCAAAGAGAAACTAGGGACATATCAGTAATAAACCTGGGACTGTCCTGCAGAAAATGGGACAGTTGGGAGGTATGCAATTTTGGTGCTGTTTATAGAAGGTGTCAAGGCCAGATCTTTGCAAACCATACATTTTTAGAGTAGGCACTCAAAATCTTTCACCAGGCAATATAATTAAGTAAAAATGTATTGATTATGTCAAATCATTAAAACCTAATGCATTTTGTGTTACACGCACAGTAATAGACTAACTACAAACAGTTCAAGACACAGTGTTTAAACACAAATGTACCAATCCAACAACACTTCCAATTATACAAAAAAACAATTTGTTCTTACGCTCAGCCATGCAGGGGTTAATTCCTCCATGCTTCGATCCTCAGCAAAGGATTACCGCAATCCTATGTAAACCCAAAATTCTGCAGTATAGAGGAGAGCACTCAAATAGAAGTTACTGCTAGAAAAATATTTTATTGACTACAAAAAGACTTCACGCTGTATACTGGGATTACACTTGAGAAAGGGCTAAGCCCAAACATGTCATGTGATTTGTAGTCAATAAAATATTTTTCTAGCAGTAACTGCTATTTGAGTGCTCTCCTCAACACTTCCAATTAATCAATTAACAAATCAACATAAATCAATCACAGTTAAGAGCATACATGTCAGTTAGGGCTCTTACTGATGAGCGGTTGAAGCTGCGCTCCCCTGCGTTCCATTTTTCTGCGTTCAGCCGCAGGGGAGCGCAGGAATAGACACATTAAGTTTTTATCAGGAGCGTGTAGGCGCCGAACGCAGGAAAAATGCAGCATGTTGCGTCTCAACCTGCGTTTGGTGCCTACATGCGCCTGTGTGAGTACAGCCCCATTGAAAAAAACTTAATGCATCTATTCCTGCCCGAACGGAACAGGAACGTAGGGGATCGCAGCTTCAACCACTTGTCAGTAAGAGCCCCTAGGGTTAAAAGCACACCCCATGCAAGGTAGTGGATGCCATCTTTGTACACCTTTACCTTGAAGCAAAATCAAGATATTGATTATAATAAACGGTTATAATGATTTGACATATGAAATCCATTTTGACTTAATTCTATTGCCTAGTGGAAGATTGCATTTTGAGTGCCTGCTCTACAAATTTCTGGTTTGGACCGCTCCCCTTGCTGAAGGCTTAGGGCGGTGCACCTGGTCCTCTTCCATTACTTGGTGAGTTACAATTTGATGTTGACATTCTCTTTGCAACCTGATGGAGTTAACTTATTTATTAACCTGCTAGGGTAGTGATCATATTGCTCACCAACCCCTTGGATGTTGCTTCCAGTTACCTCAAAGCAGGTGCTTATATTTTTTATATTGCCATACCTTAAGTCTACTAAATAATCATTTAAACATTAAATAAACCCAATAGGCTTGATTTGCCTCCAATAAGGATTAATTATATTTTCATTTGGATCAAGTACAAGGTACTGTTTTATTATTACAGAGATAAAGGAAATTCTTTTTAAAAAATTAAATTATTTGAATAAAACCGAGTCTATCCTATGTCCTTCCCATAATTCACCGCTTTCTGGATAATGTGTTTCCGGATTACGGATCCCATACCTGTATCAGTCTTCCATAAAACTCTACCATTGTTCTCCACAGCATGTGTCAAAAACTAAATTACAGATGCAAGAGAGGGCTTCCATTAGTACCATGCGTATCACTGTGTCTGCTGCATCAGTCATCTTGTTGCTATGATAGGGATATTACGGTGAAATTTTGACTTGCTCATATTATACTCAAATTAAACACAAGGGAATGCGTTTTGGGATTGTGGTGCTAGCATGCTCTGCAGAGCAGAAGTGTTCACTTCCTCTTTAAAATTCAAAACCTTAATTAAATCATGGATAGATTCAGACACAAGTATTCTCTTTGCAAGTGGCAGAGTTTAAAGTAAAGTTGCGCAAATCTTTGTGTTTTTAAATATTTGATTAAAGGCTGGTTAATTTTCCATACTGCAGTCTGTAATAATAGAGCTACTGTAGAACAAATCAGGTAAATGGTTGCTAGGGCTAACAGAAACATAAGTATTCTGTTAAAGAAATGATTGTTATTCATATTCACGCCCCAAGACTGTGCTTCCTTCAAAGTATTACTTAGCCTTTCAGTCAGCCGCATATATCTGCCAAGACAGTTCCTGCTGTGAGACAATGAAAGGTTATATAGTTTTATTTAAGTTTAACTGAAAACTATTTTTTTTTCTAATACTGCAGTTTGTATTCCCTCTGTAGTGTAGTTAAATAATAGACATACTATGGGAAGCCAAGCAAGACAAACTCCCAGGTACAGTCTGCAAGAAAGATAAGCAGAAAATGTCCTGTTTAGTGGGACACAAGTAAGGCAATAGCTAAGGCACAGTCAAATTGATGTAGTTTCACTCATTCATCATATATGTACCCTTTTTTAATAGTATTCACTACAATGGAAGCTAGTTTATAGGTGATGGCAGAAATACTTTAATTATTCAGCACCACATCTATTAAACCATACCAAGGGGCAGATTAACTCAAGGGCAAAATGGCTAAAGCTAGCGTCAATTTACTAGCGTTACCTCCCGCAGGGACATCACCAATTTACTAACGGGCGCAGGCGTCACTTCACTAGCGAAAGACATAGCCGCTAGCAGTCATTCACACTCTATCACCAGGAAAATGGACGTTACTCCGCAAATTCAATGAAATGTGGATTTTACTGAACGTTACCTCTTTCACCAGACTTGCCTTCGCCAGCTCAGACCTGGCAAAGTGCACTGGAGTGCATAGATCTTCCTCATACTTCTATTGCTAACATCATATTTTTTAGTGGAAAAAGCTTCTAAATCCAAAAAAAATGCTGGCGTCCTTTCCTTTTTTCAGAGTGATAGTCCTTAAAGTTTTTTTGGGGGTAACCTGGTTCCCCCATACATTTTCTAACATATGGAACATTAAAGGACCAGTAACATTAAAAAAAAAAATTCAAAATTCGTTAGTATAGAACGAAAAATAAACATCAAGGCAAATTAAACTTTTAAATTGCAAAGCCTTTATTAAGATATAACTTACCAAAACTCCACTTCCTGTCCTCTTCTAAAACGGCGAAAGGGTGACCATCCATGCAGCGGTGTTCCACTTCTCCTCCCTGGCTATTCTAGTGACAATATGTGAAGGAGGCAGAGGTCCGCTCTGCAGCGCTTCCCCTATTGCCAGCAGTCGGACTTTGACTCCATCCTTTCCTTGTCTGGCGAAAAAAGAAGAAGAGGAGGAGGGCAGCCTCTGCCTCTCCAGCGGCAAGTGTTGTCTGCAGGCGCGCCGATCTGCTGAAGAATATCCCCAGGACTACAGCGCATGGACAAACCCCTTGTTCCCGTGATGTTCCCACCTGAGTGTGCAGTCCCTGCTGCTGCAGGAGAAG
Organism: Xenopus petersii; assembly: GCA_038501925.1. Classification (NCBI taxonomy): domain Eukaryota; kingdom Metazoa; phylum Chordata; class Amphibia; order Anura; family Pipidae; genus Xenopus; species Xenopus petersii. The sequence goes on from CM076677.1 coordinate 39,132,828, forward strand.
GCGGCGACTTTAGATTCCAGTAGCGCCGAACCACATGCTATCCATGGATGCGATACGATTGCGGGCTACGAGCCGGTAGCACTCCCGGCTCAAAGGCGGAGCGGAATGCCACAGTTTGCAGGAGCTGTGCACTTGGCCGCGTGGAAAGCCTTGTGTTTGCGCAGCTCCTCCACGTCGCACCGATCCATGCGCTTGGGGATATTCTTCAGCAGATCGGTGCGCCTGCAGACAACACTTGCCGCTGGAGAGGCAGAAGCTGCCCTCCTCCTCTTCTTCTTTTTTCGCCGGACAAGGAAAGGATGGAGTCAAAGTCCGACTGCTGGGAATAGGGGAAGCGCTGCAGAGAGAATAGCCAGGGAGGAGAAATTGAACACCACTGCATGGATGGTCGCCCTTTCGCCGTTTTAGAAGAGGACAGGAAGTGGAGTTTTGGAAAGTTTTCTCTTAATAAAGGCTTTGCAAACCAAAAGTTTTATTTGCCTTGGTGTTGATTTTTCGTTCTATACTAACGAATTTTGATAAAAAATTTTTTAATGTTACTGGTCCTTTAACTATACAGTGGGCTCATGTGTAGGTCATTACAACAACTCTTTATTAAGGTTCCCTGGAATTGTGTAATATTATGGATTTGCTGCAACATGTGTGCATTCAACTTTAAATTTCCTGCCGTATGCAAATTAACCCGCGCAGAAGACCTCTAGCAAATTTGCGCAAGGCAGAAATTAATGTTATCACATCGTCGCTTTCAATTGTTCGCATTGCTGAAGTAACGCTAGCGAAACGTCGCTAGTGTTCGACACCCACAATGAAACTCCGCATTCCAGTGAATTAGCGTTGTCTGAGCAAATTTTCGCCTGATAAAGTGTAGCAATGGGTGTGAAGCGGTCTCTGGCGAATTTTCACCCTAGAGTAAATCTACCCTCACAGATCCAGCAGGTAGCATTTGCATGCTTGGAAGCCATCATGACCTCAAGCAGCTCAGTGAATGCATGTGTAAGAGGGTCAACCGTGGCTGGTGGACACTCATTATACTCAGGGGTATATGAACAGTTTATAGGAAGCAGGCATACTCATAATGTTTAATGCGAAGTGCAATGTTTCATGGTCACACCCTTTTATCAACCCCTTGGTAAAAAGGGGCGTGACCCCGAAACCTTGCACTCCGCATTAAACACGCAAGGCAATCTTGCTTGCAGTATTCCTGTTTCTTTCTATGGATTAGTAAACGTGAGACAGCCGAACCTCTACCTCTGTGCACCAGGTATCTTTACCTTTAATGAAGTCAGGGTGGGTGAGAGCCATATTTGTTGCATACTCATAACATTGCCATGAAAAAATGCACAGCTTATACTGAATATGTCAATATGTTATATGTGAACAATATAAACACTTTAATAAACACTATAATAAATGTTGTACAACAGCAATCTGGAAGGCAAAGATATAAAATATGGAGTGCATTGCGGCAGAGGTTAATACTAAACCCAAAATAGTTTTTTTTAAGTTTATTAATAGTAAAAGGATGTGGGTTGAGTGTGTTGCTCCTTTAAAGGAACAGTGACAACAAAAAATTAAAGTGTTTAAAAGGAATGACAATATAATGTACCGTTGCCCTGCACTTGTAAAATTAGTGTGTTTGCTTCAGAACCGCTACTATAGCTTATATAAACAATCTGCTGTGTAGCTATGGGGGCAGCCATTCAAGCACAGGATACACAGAAGATACCAGATACGTTGTGAACAATCACATTGTATACTACAGAGATTCTCTGTTATCTGCTGTGAATCCTGTGCCTTTTTTGCTTTTTCAGCTTTGAATGGCTGCCCCCATGGCTACACAGCAGCTTGTATATATAAACTATTGTATAGTTTCTAAAGCAAATACACCGGTTTTACCAGTACAGGGAAACACTATATTATATTATCATTCTTTTAAAACACTTTAATTTTAATAATGGAACAGATATGGTTGTAACCGATACAGAAAAGGCAAAAGTGCGAAATCCGTTCTTTTCTGTACATATTTTTTTATACCTGCTGGCTGGGCTAAGTTATTGTCCAACGATTTACGCGTGACAAATAAAATGTATTTGTAAAGTTATTTTTCACCTCTTTGTACACAGGACCACAGGAAGCAAAACACCTCCAAGATGTGAACCAACAAAATATCCTGGGTTGGTTAATTTTTGTTAAAAAAGATAAATAGGGTGTAATGTTATTGACTTTAATCACTGGGAAGTGCCTCCTAAATTGGTATCCCCTTTACTGTACTTGTTCTTATGTGTTGGTTATCTGTCCCCAGACCCAGAACTAGGGGTAGGCAGAAGAGGCACATGGCTAGAGTGCCTACATGTGATCCAGGCCTTGTTCAGTGCACACTCTCAATCGTGTGCACATACACATGGGAGATGGCTGACCAGGTTGCCTAGCCCAGCTTGGCCTGCCGCTGTCTTCCTCTAAATATGGTTGGCAGATCAGTAGCCCATTCCTACTGTTTGACTGTTTTAATACAATTATTTTCACCCTGTGCTCTGACAGGACACAGTTGGTCTCTCCAAAATGTCATATGCAAATATCCCTGTCTGACAGTTTATGCCACAGTTCCCTCTGATTTCCTTTCAGGCCTAAAGGAATGGATTAAGTAAATTAAGCCTGTAGAATGCAAAAGACATCTGCCAAAATCAGACCAACATACAGTACTTGCAATTTAATATTTTAATTCTAGTTAGCAGCACATGTAGTTTGCATTTTGTTGGACTGAGATAAGTAGAATCTTCATTCTACCTTTAAACAATAAAAACTGCATCTTGTGCAAAAGAACCATATAAATCCTCCTTATCTATTATTATGCCCAAGTGCATGCCTAAGCATGGGGAAAGCATGATTTCTATTTGCTTCTGACGCAGAGCTCATCTAGGCAGGGAAGAACATTTTACTGGTTATCAGAACCACTGTGTTCTTATCCTCTCCTAAATCACTTTTCTTATCTTGTTAAATACAGATGTCTTTTTCTTAGATTTCCTTCTTCCCATCCTGACTTGAGAGTTTTTTTCTACCCTTAAAATGTCTTATTTTCTTTTCTGTAAATTCAAAAAATACATGCCTGTCAACAGAAGCAGGTGTCTGTCAACTAAATCAAATATCCTATTTTTTACAGAGAGTTTTCTTTGCAAATAAAGGCAAAATGATTGCCACACAGGGGAAGGAAATATGTACTTTTAGGAATATGTGAAGTTAATTGGGTATATTTATAAAGCTGCAGAAAAGAAGCCACTGAAATACACTAAACTTCACTACTTTAACTTCCTAATATGCCTTGTAAGAGCACACATATTTGTATGTGACTGAGAAGTACAGTGTAACATTCTAGCATATAAAGGAGATGCGAGTTTGAAAAAAGCAGCTAAAAACAGTGCTAAGCATTGTATCTTTTTCTACATAATTTTATACCACTTTTCACAGCAGAAATTCTGCTCACTGAAGCTACAAATTAAGGTCACCATGACCTTTACACATACAATGATCAGTTTTAGCAGACACATCAAGCCTGCCTATACTGTATTTTGGAGTGCCACCATGCTGACAATTCAAATATTTTATCATTTTGAAGTTCATATACAAAAAAAAGCTATTACTGCATAGTAGACCTCCCTATATACATATACTACCAGCACATATAACTGTTGGCAAAACTTTAAATAAAGGGGAACAGTCACAAACATGAATGTTTAATATAAGCTTCATTTCATGGAAAAAGACACTTTAAATATAATGATCAAGTTGCTCTCCAGTAGACCTCTCTCAGCAATTTATCTCTCTTTATGCAAGAGCCAGAGTTACATTTTGATTGATTAAGTGAAATACAATGGTCTGTGTTCCCTGCTCCTAGACAATGTATTAGAGCTACAGTACCTGTCTTTCAAATATACCGACTCAAAGCCTACATGTAGAGGGGTTAGTACACGTGTTGCTAGATTTGGGCAAACAAAACAATTTATAACATTACCTCCTTAAAATTATAGTAATTATAATTAACATAACTGTTGAAAGGTAAACGTAATTCAGTTTTGACCATTGCAATCAAAAGCTTCTTCTGCTTGCAGTTCCTTCAGACACTCTATGTATCCTCACATTTTCATGGAGACATCTGCATGAAGAGATCCACTTCTATCCCTGATTGACGCTGTCAATGATGTGTATATACATTGTTTATCTTTCTATTAATGTATTACATTCTTGTCTTGTCTACTTGTCGCAGAGGGTTTCAGCAGAAAGGGATCTGCTTCCTCTATAGCAGTTTTAGTTCCTGGAAATTAGCACACCCATTGCACTTTATCAGCAGGGAGCAGGTACGTGCGTGGGAAGAGGTTGGTTGGTAGGTTTCTATATGGAGGAAGCCATTTTTCTTGCAGGGGTCTGGCACTGTTGTTACTTCAATTTTGCAAGTCTATGCTTTTTAGGCTATTGTGGAACCTTTAGCATTTAAAGATAAGTTTAAATAACTGTGAATTTATACAAATTATATCCATACTTTAAATTGCTTCTTTTGTTTAAAATCCATAGGGCGCATGTTAAATGAGTGAGGAATAAATTGTAGGCATTCATCTGTGGAATAACGGCTGGTACACTTTAACAGCGCACAGATTTAAAACATCAGTAATACACTTTGTTAACTCTAATAAACACCACATGGCCGCACAGCCCATCTTTTAGCTTTTATCCTCGAAGTGCAAATCAAAAGGCCTGCCTTGGTACATAAATAATCAACTGTCCAACTGCCATCAGACTTACATCTCAGCATTTCACCCCTCCTTTAGCAGGAATGTGAGACATAATCAGATGCTACTGTATTATGTTATGATACTAATGTTTAAACTATTAATATTTTGTGCTTGTGCATGGAATTTTGCATGGAAAAATTGCATGTTTAATAAATGTGAAATAAAAGTCACCACAAAAAAACCCCCATAGATTTTAATGTATTTTGCATGGTAAAAATTGCTGTAAAATCGAGTTACCATGCCAAAATTTGCTGTAAAAAAAGTCTTTGCAGTTTGTGAATTTTTACTTTTGCAAATTGAAAGTCGAGAAAAAACTTGTTATAATTCAAATCACATGACTTTTTCAAATTGCCACTCAAACACCAAAAATTTTCCAATTGTTAAGGAACATCTGCCATTGACTTATACATGACAGGTTTTAACTGTATTTTCAGATTTGGATTTTAAGCAGTTTTGGAGCATAATTAATCTAAAAAAATTAAGTTTTTTCTCTTGAAAATTCAGATTTTTTTTGCCCCTAAACGCTCGACCAGAAAAATTGGAGGCTTACTAAATAGGCCCCTTGGTGTTAGAATCATAATGCATGTCTGAGAGAAAAAAAGATTTTTTTGTTTTTTTTTGTTCATAAAAACAATGGCTCAATAAATTATCCTGGGTAGCCTGCTACATAACTGCACAAATAAATAATCTCACAAAAAGTCAATAGACCCACTGTAGCTTCATGGTAGTGGCTTTCTGCATTTAACAGTGTTGATCTGTGCCAATGAAAATGCCCAAGTGGATCCCCATATTCTCTTCACAGAACGTGATCTGTGCCACAGTCAGTTACCTGAGGGATTGACTCACAATATATAAAGGTATTGGACCTATTATCCGGAATCATCGGGACCTGGGGCTTTCCGGATAACGGGTGTTTCCGTAATTTGGATCTTCACACCATAAGACTACTAGAAAATCATGTAAACATTAAATAAACCCAAATAGGCTGGTTTTACTTCCAATAAAGATTAATTATATCTTAGTTGGGATCAAGTACAAGCTACTGTTTTCTTACTACAGAGAAAAAGGAAATCATATTTAAAATTTTGGATTAGTTGATTATAATGGAGTCTATGGAAGACAGCCTTTCCGTAATTCGGAACTTTCTGGATAACGGGTTTCCGGATAATGGATCCCATACCTGTATATAGAATATAAATGTCACAATACAAGGCTAACTTGTAAAAATTTCAGATTCGTATTATATGGCAACTCAGAGACCATTAGAGTTAGCATCAGAATTTAATAATCAGCACTGTAGCATCAGATATGAAAACCTCTGCTTGATGATTTGCGATGACCCCTAAGCTTGGCTTCTCAACAAGCGCACTGAGAATGTGCAACATAACTGACACTCCTAACAAAATCCAAGATGGTGACCCCCCTTTGAAGGCCTGAATCATAGCTCTTTAGTGAAGCTTTCAGATGGTGCAATAAGTTCAGTATATAAATAACAGCATTTTTAGCCATAATCATTTTTAGGGTATAACCGCTCTTAAAGAGAAACCGAATCCAGCAGTGCACCCTGAGGGGTTGAAAATATTATATAGTATAGTAAAACCCTTTTGTAAAGGAATGAACTGTTTGTGTATATACTGTGCAGATGATTACTTTTAGCAACTAATATTTTACTACTGAAGCCACAGTAAAATATTTTACATTGTTTGGATAAGTAGGGAATGTTTAAGGCAATTTTAAGAGATTTACAGGGGAATGTAATAAAAGTCGCAAAGAGCAAAACAATTCGCACCAATAAGACTAAGGGGCAGATTCACTAAGGGTCGAATTTCGAAGTTAAAAATACTTCGAAATTCGACCCTCGAATTGAAATCCTTCGACTTCGAATAACGAAGTCGAAGGATTTAGCGCTGAACGTTCGATCGAACGATTAAATCCTTCGAACCGAACGATTCGAACGATTTTAATCAAACGATCGAAGGAAAATCCTTCGATCAAAAAAAGCTTAGCTTATAGGCTAACATTGACTTCGGTAGCTTTTATCTGCCGAACTAGGGGGTCGAAGTTTTTTTTAAAGGGTAAGTACTTCGACTATCGAATGGTCGAATAGTCGAACGATTTTTACTTCGAATCGTTCGATTTCGTTCGACTTCGATCGAATTTGAACGAATTTAACCAATTCGATGGTCGAAGTACCCAAAAAAAACTTCAAAATTCGAAGTTTTTTTCATTCGAATTCTTCACTCGAAGTTAGTGAATCTGCCCCTAAAAATCCACATCTCGCAATGTAATATTGTTCCTGAAACTGTTATTGCATTGCGAATTTTAATTGCGCATTTCGAATTTTAATTGCGCACTCATAAGAAGTGCTTGAAGGTGTCGTATGCTGGGGTTATGTAATTAAAGGCACTAAGTTTGCCCAGGGGCAGTAACCTATAGCAACCAATCAGCAGGTAGAATTTCCTGGTCACATGTTTAAAAGCAAACATATTATTGGTTGCTACTGGTTACTGCTGCTGGGCAAACTTAGTGCCTTGTATTACATGTGGGGTTAATCTTTTGAAGCAAACATAGCGACTTTTTCAGTAAGAAGTTTTATTACATTGACTGCGCATTGGCGCAAACTATAAAATTCACAAACGGTCTTTCACTGACGGAAGTGGTCGCTAAACAGTTTCCGGGCTCGCAAAAGCTATATTAAATTCGCAGAAAGCAAAATTTGTTCGCGCAGAGGCATAACTTTTCGCATTGCGAATAGTTTTTCCGTTATCGATTTTTATTACATTCCCCCGATAATGCATATGTGGAATGTTTCTGTTATGCAAGTGATATAAGTTTTTTTTCCACCAGGTAGTACATTACAGAGGCTTACACCCCCATTTCAATATGTGTAACAGGCCTGGAAACTCCAGGAGGAAAATGCATAGTGTAGATTCAAAGCATTTTTAAAACAACAACAAATTAAAGTTTGCCTTAAGCATATCTTCCCCAGGCCTACAGATGTACTCTCTAATGCTTAATGGCTGTCTTGGTAATCTCCAGTTGCTTTCACTGCTCCCTGAATATATTATTCACATCTTTGATCTTTCAATAATGTCATCTACTAGTCACATGGAATGGAAAATCTGGAAATGATACAGAGAAAACTATAAAATACAATCGAAATGTTTGAAATGCCCTGCTCTTATAGTTACTGTTTATTTTTCCTAAAACCTATTTCCTCACAAATTTTCCAGAATGAGAAGGAAATAGAGAGGGCAGGTATCCTTTGATGTTGTGTTCTCAAAGAGACCACAGCTACTGCAACTCTATTAATGACTTCTCAGTGAGGGATACTGGCAGTGTGTTAGCAGACATTGAGATAAATGTATGCTACTGGGAATTATGCAGAAAAAAATATCCCTCTTGGTTATTGCTGTGTGGTACACTGATTTTAGAACTCTCCAATGATTAAACTTTTATATATTTTCTTCTCTTCAGTCGCATCTGACAAATGAATGCACAATTAAACAATACGTGCCTGGGTAGACACAGGAAAATAATGTCTGTAGTTCTAAATTACTAACAAACCAACTTGATCAATGCTCAGCATTTTACATCACTTAGGGGAGTTTCTTTCTTTTCTATTCCTTCTTGTTAAATAAAAATAGAAAACTACAAAATATTACACTCATGCCATAAAGATTTTAGTATTTCCTAACAGTTCACTTTATAATTTTAAAGGTTTATTTTGTTTGGGATAGGTGTAGAAACAGTGCTGATTTTGCCATATTAGCCCTTTACCAGGACCAGCAAAAAAATCACCCCTGATAATGTGAAGATTGGAATTACAGTTCAGGGGACGAGAGAAGGTTAAATTGGGGTTGCTACCTCAGGAGCCGCAAGTTAAAAAAAAATCCACTGGATAGAACTTCTGTGATAAGTTAAGCTCTAGAATTAGATGGCCAACACATGCACAAAGGAAACACAATCGGGCAAATTCACTAAAATGCGAAGTTGTGCCAGGCGCAACTTCGCCGTACTTCGCCGCACTTCGCCAGCGCTCCGCAAATTCACTAAAATCCGAAGTTGCGCACAGGGGTAGCATAAGTCTGCGAAGTTGCGCTATTGTTGATTCGCTATATAAAGCGAAGTTACGCTAGCGAAGGCTAATTTGCATACGGCGCGAAATTCAAATTTCAATGGAGGAACACGTATCTGCACTACAAATGCCTAGAAATCAGCAAATAAAAATTTTATTTTGCCCTACACATGTGCCCACTGTCTAGGTAAGTTGCCATGAGTCAGGAAATGTAGGGGGGAAGGAGGGGAGCCCCCAAAAAAATTTCGATCTTTTTCAGCCTATCACCCATCATGTAGAAAACACGCCAGCGTTTTTTTTGACTTTTTTGGAAACAATCCCTATCTACTCTATTGCGCTTCGCCAGGTCTGAGGTGGCGAAGGAAGTCTAGCATAAAAGGTAGCGTTCAGTACACTGCGCAAGTTAGTGAATATGCGTAGTTACGTCGTTAGCGAAAATTCGCCTGGCGTAAGGTTGCGAAGTAACACTAGCGAAATTACGCCAGTGTTCGTTAGTGAATTTGCGCAGTAGCGAAAATGCCAAAATCGAGCGAATTAACGCTAGCGTTCGACGCTTCGCGGCTTAGTGAATTTGCCCCAATGTGTACCTTACACTTAAAGCTCTGTAAATTTGATAAGGTTGCTAAAAGAGTTGATCTTTGCCAGGAGCTGGGCAAAATTGGACTGATCCAATTATGCGTTCATAATTAGAGCCTATGGATATCTGGGAGAGGACCATATCAATGCACCAAGACAATCCTCATCCAATAGGATTTTCTAACCTGCCCAATAGGTATTCAATATGGGTGTTTTTTGGCCAGATAACAGTTGGGCCAGCCAGTGTTCAGGTGCAATACACATGCCAATAAGCTGAAAGGGTCTCAGATCAGCAGATGTTTTTGGCCCCTGTATGGCCACCTTAAAATGGACTTTAAATATTATAAATCAACTTGCAAATATATTACTTGTTTTTTTTTTTTTTGGTGACAACTAATATACATAAATGGTGATATAATAAAAGATACAGGGGCTCATTTATATACACTGGCCAAATTTGCACCCGAACTGCAACCCATAGCAACCAATAAGTCATTAGTTGAGTACTTAAAGTAATCATCTGATTGGTTGACCTGTGTTACATCCCTGGAGCAAATTTGCCCAATGTTTACAAATGACCAACATTATGTTTGCACCAGGTCTAGAACATATTGTAAAAGAAGCACAAGGAAATGCAAAAAACTGACTGCGAGTGACTCTTGTTACTCTCTGTTATTTCTGCTGAACTTGTATTTAACTGTCACATCAGTTAATGCTGTCCCATGGGAAATGTTCATGATTTATGAAAGCTGCAAGTTGCTGACCCTACTACTTAGTCAGAGAAGCAAATCTGTATGTGTTTGGTTGTATGAAAAAAACTTTTGTTTCTATTTGCCTGCTTGTGAATAAAATAAAGGCAGAGTGAATTTTACCTGGTGTCCCTGATGTATGTATTTATATATTTATAAATATATACCAGTGTATACAGTGCTTTAACAGGCTTAATAATATTGTTATTATAAGTTATACAGTATAAATAAATACATCTATGCTTAAGTGCTTAGGCGTTTTAATACACAACTGGGATGAAGTCCCTACCCAGAAAGACTTACAATCTATAAGGGAAAACAGAAGTAAAAATTGGTGAGGTATAAGTGAATTTCTTATCTATAAAAAAGGTGCCGCCGCTTCGGCCATTAGATTGATTTCCTACACAACATTATTTCCACCCAAATAATGTTGTGCAGGGAATAAAAAAAATAAAATGTGGGGAAAACATTGCTACATTATTTGCCATATGTCAGTTTAGAGAAACATTTTTGCTGTACAAAAGATGGCCTAACAGAATCAGAAGATGTGTTGATGTGAATAATTTTGAAGGCCTGGATCATTCCTGATATAGAGTATTTGGCAGAAATGTAATTATATAAAATACAACATTTCTATCTATAGTCTCTTTTATTGTCCTTCAACTCAGCAGACTGATACAACCAATCCTTCCCCATTACCTTTTAACTGAGAGCAGTGACAGGTATATCCCATCAGAGGCCATTTTGTTGTATAACTACACACACAGAGCAGCTTTGGGTGGGATTGGCATTTTGTCCACAGGACAAGAAAATACTTTTTATTTATTATTTACTGCAGCTACACCTAAATTAAGTTGGCCCTAAAATTGCAGGTTTCATTTTGGATAATATAAGGTATGAAATAATAAGTGCACGTTATCTTAATTCACACGCTATTCTAGAACTAAAATTCATAATACATAATTAATAAGTAGTTTATTTTCCTTTCTTACTAAGTAACATATAATTGCATCATTTTAATTAATAATGAACAAATATCCTTAATAATGTAAAACAATTATAGTCAATATGAATGTGGGTTGCTCTGACAAGCAGAATGAAACCTTCCATCAAAGAAATATAAGTATATAGTTAAAGTAACTACACTGCTGGAATAAACTGAAGAATGTTTGTACAGGTATCAACAATTATATTTTAATCGGCTACCCACTATAGTCACTAGTTGCATCCCAGGCTGCTCATTTTCAGTGCTCATATCCCAGGCTTGTTAGAGGAGTGTTAGAAATGTTAATGTTTTGCAGTTAATCTCTTTGGAAAGTTAATGTAAAGAAATGGAGAACCATCAGCAGCAGTCAGAAATATATCCCATGGTAGAACTTCAGCACAATACACAAGCATTCTATTACAATTCTGGACAATTCTCATATTTAAGAACTTCACTTCAAGATTCAGGATTCTGGGCACCTGGGGTTCATAAACAAATGGAGACCCTTAATCAGAAATATATATAGTTTTGAGCATGTGGCCTAAAAAAGTGAACTGCAGTGGTGCTCCTGTTAGCAAACAAATTGCGCACGCCCAGGGAGCCCAGATTTGTGGGCAGGCCAGAAAGGCCTGGGCCTAGGGCAAAAAAAGCAGCTTTTTTCACTCTATTGCACATGCATCTGCCACAGTCATTGAAGGAAGAAGAGGATTGCTCTGTAGTGCTCACTCAGAAGTACCCCAGGCCTGTGCATTTTATATTACATGAGTACCGGCCCCAGGTATCAAGTAAGTTATTATAAATTATAATCACTGGGGTGTTGCCTAACATTTTCCCATACCACCACCACCACCACCACCAATGATTTAACCTTTCCTTCTTTTTTAAAGACAAAGAGACAAAGATTTGCCTAAAGCAGAATTAGCAGCCCCGTGGTACTGCCACAATTACAATCCCCATTTCTCCCCTTTAGTTTCACCCTCCTTTTGAAACACTTGTTGAGCCTACATTCCTTGACGATCTGGTGCACATTTACATCAGATGGACAAGGGCCATTTGTGATGTTTTGTATTTCTAATGGGATGAGATACTCATTAGCCATATACTTTCAAAATAGACAAATATATATCCTATGTGTGCAGCAGACTTATTTTTTTTTTCAAAAATAGCAGTTCTAAAATGCAGCATACACTCTCTAGTTTTATGCATTATTTGTAAAATAGGTGCAGAGTCACATATTTCTGTGTCAGCTTTAAGGGTTAATGGAATAGTTCACCTTGAATAACTTACATGCATCATCCAAAACATCTTTTGCTGGCTAGAAAGAATCACCTAATCTTTAGTTCCTCGTAAGAAGCAGTAGACATATGGCATTCAGAGCAGTATGAAACAATCCAAGACTTTCAATAGCAAACATCTAAAGCATTTGGGAATAATGTTAGGGGAAAAGTAAAACAGGTCTTATTGTTTTTTTTTTGTTTCATATACAGTATAATTGCAGGTACACAGAAAAACATTTCTGGCCTCAAATAAAACAAATCAATTAGTTATGCTGAAGATTACATATAGTAAATAAAGTTAATATAGGACATATCAGAACTTGAAAATAAAGCAAAAAAAAAAACTTTTATAAAAGGGAAAATAAGCATACAATAAATATATAATTTGTAAAAGGTTAACATGGGATCTAGGGTTTTCTGCTTTTATATTTAATTTAGATCAATATGCTAAATGTTTACTAAAAGCCAAATAGGCACTTTTTTGTAAAACTGCCTTTATTACATACCACAAAGCAATATTTCAAGCTCAACAAAGCAACCGCAGAGTATTCTGTATAATGGATTTCCATTTTTTAGGATATCTAGGATTACACAGCATTTGGATAAGGGTCTCTCTGTAGGGTGTTGGAGAGAGTTATGAATGTTAATTGTTTTACCAGGATGGTGAAGAGTCATTTATAGTAGTGGATTTATATGTATTATCTAAACATGTCATACAGTTGCAAGAATATACAAATGTGCCAGGAAAATAGGGGCTCCAGGCACATAACACAATTTTAAGCTCAAATACTCAATGGAAAGAATATGGGCCTTTTTGTTGAATTCTTATTTTTGGTAAGGCACTTTTTATATAAATTAGTTTTACATGTGTATTCCCATATTGTGTAACATTCAAGCTATTGCATATCTTTAGTAGCTTTACCAGAATGCTATGCATTTGAGTATAGAGAATTAAAAATTTCTGATAAGAATGTAAAACATCATACATAAAAGCTTATTTGTGATGGGTCCTGTATTTTCTTTTCTAATTCTGTTGTATACTGGGTAAAATAACCCATAGTAAGTAGCATTTACTGGTTACCTGTTTGAAGCAAATGTCTGATTGGTAAGTATGGGATACCAAACCATGCTTTTTGTACTACATTTCCCCCAAAGTTAGTTATGTGAAAACCAATCTGCAAGGTCTAGCATTGATATGCCATATATCAATACTTATCTCATTTGCTTTAGCATTTTGAATTAAACTAACCAAGGAAAAGAAATGCTAACTTTACCCTGATCAGTTTTTGATTTTGTAATATCTGATTGAGAATTAAATATTGTTTTATAATATTTTTTGCCTTTAGTGCAGCTTAATAATGTTCACAGTGAGCAGAAACACATGAAAAAAAAATAAGATGCTGGACAGATATCAACCCGAAAAATATTTAACTTCCTGTTTGGTGGATCTGTATGAGTGATATTAAAAGGAAGTGTATTACCAGCTTAGCTAAAAGAAGCAGCGGGCAGGGGATGTGTAAAAAAAAAACCAGGAACTACTAATTATAAGAGGGAAAAATCAAAGAAGTTGAGAAGAAACCTTTAAATAGCACCAGCAATAATAAAAATTAATAATGTGGTTTGAGTGCGAAAGATGCTATTTAAAGAACACAATGGCACAAGAGCTTAACATAAGTGCCAGGGGATGAAATCGGTCAATACATGCTTTCTCTAATCTAATGCTAATCATTGTAATACCTTTAACAAGCCGCTTCTGCCAAGTGGAAAACAGGCAGTGAATGACTGCTGCCTACAGCATTTTTTATGTAAGAAAGAAAAACATATCTGCTTAGTTGTCTTTAGGGATGGGCGAATTTTTTCATCTCGTTTCGCCGAAAAAATGACGCCCATAGACTTGTATGGCGGTTTGCATCTGCAAAAAAAGACGCGCGTCAAAACAATTTTGCCGCGCGACAAAAATTTTTTGATGCCCATAGACTTTAATGGTCTTCTGCGACAATTTGACGGCGGCGAATTTTTGGCAAAGCGAAACAGGTCAAATTCGCCCATCCCTAGTTGTCTTCATTGTTCATGTAGGATTCTGCCAACTACAGGTATAGGATCTATTATCCAGAATACCTGGGACCATAATAATGAAATAAATCCAATAGGCTGGTTTTGTCTTCAATAACAATTACTTGTATCTTTGTTTGGATCACGAACAAGCTACTGTTTTATTATTACAGAGAAAAAGGGAATAATTTTTGGATCATTTACACAGTTACATAGTTAAATCTGGTTGAAAAAAGGCAAAGTCAATCAAGTTCGATCCCTCCATACACACACCCCTCCCTACTTTCACATAAATGATATATACCCATATCTATACTAACTATAGAATATAGTATCACAATAGCCTTTGATATTACGTCTATCCAAGAAATCATCCAATGGAGTCTATGGGAGACAGCCTTTCTGTAATTCAAAGCTTTCTGTATAACAGGTTACTGATTAGGGATCCCATACCTGTACATCTTAATTCATAGTTGTATTTGGATTAAAAAGTTAAATAAGTCAAGTCTGCCTATCTAAATTACTTTAAGATTTTCACCTGGTTGGATTCTTTTTTTAGCTCTTTTATATTGTTTTTTAATTAACAATATGACACTCTACCATGCAGAGCAGTGAGGGTGAACTTTTTCTTTTCTTTTTTTATTCGTGTTTCTGATTGTTCTTGTTTTCCTTTCTTCGTTCTCTTGCCTCTTTTTTTTATATGCAGGGTTCTCTATGTCGCCAGTTGGGGTGATCTCTCTATTGACTCCGCAAACATAGTGTGAGTGTTCTCAGATGTAGTAAATACCATTTAAGAGCAGAACCCCTTTCTGATACTAGTAGTTTTACTTCTTATATATAAGTTACCAGCTGGTTTCCCTCAACTGCTTTTTGAATTGAATTGAATGCAATATTGTGTGCATGTGTTTGTGTGACTAAGGGAGACGTAAAGCTGGAGACAAGTTTATTGTATATGCCTTGCAAAAAACTGTTCTGTTTCATATAAACACACATTTTACTTTCAGATATTTTAGATGAATTCATGGAGTTAAGCAATCTATTTTAGTATGAAGCTACACACCCCATCCAGGCCAGAAACAGAGATGATAAATCATTGTCATTTTCTATGACTGCATAAAATAATGGGTGAATGCTACTATTTATGCACTTTGAACAGATGTCTGAATGATTGAGAACATCATCTTACAATTTCATCTAAAATTCATTCTTAGCTCAGCATACCGTTAACACTGATGACTCTTTATGTAACTAAATTCCCACATGTTCTATATTTATCTATTTATCTTTTTTATTTAAATGAGTTGACTGACTCATAGTAATGAATTTTATTTTAAAAGTTATTTTGAAATATTTTATGCCAGTACAGTCATACTAGAATACACATTTTATTTCACTTGGAACTTAGATTTATTCTTTATAGCAATGATCCCCAACCAGTGGCTCTTGAGCAAAACTTTGCTCACCTAATCCTTGATTGTTCCCAGTGAACTTAAGGCAGGTGCTTATTTTTGGGTTCCTGGTGGAGGCAAAGTTTACAGCCAAACAGAATCTCCTGCAGGCTGCCAATCCACATAGGGGCTACCAAATAGCCAATCACCACTTTTATTTTGTACCCTACAGGAACATTTTTCACACTTGCATTGCTCCCAAACTTCTTTTACATATGAATGTTGCTCACGGGTAAAAAATGTGGAGGAACCCTGCTTTATAGGCATGGTAAGTGTTTATTAACTTAGAACCATAACAAGAAACAATTCATCTGCATTGTTTTATTTGCACTTTATAAATATCTTTATGTAAAACTAATAATGTAGGGTAACACAATGGCGTAAAATGTGTTCTGGGTGTAACAGCTGATGGATTGTGCTCCACACCTCATCCTTATTTTACTAGTGAAGTAGTGGGGTTGTTAACCAAGCTTTGTACATTCCTTATCATTTATAAATTCATAAAATAAACTATATAACATTAAATTATATTTGCTTTTACAGGTGCTAAAAGAGAAACTCACCATTCATGTCAGCTGCTAAACATTTTAATACCTTTGCCAGTTGTAACCCTACTACTCCTTGCTTTCTGCAACTCACCATTCAAATCAGCTGCTAAACATTTTAATGCCATTGCCAATTATTCAATTGTGGGGTGTATGGTCTATTTCTATTAAGTTTATTAAGCAACTTTCCTACTTGCTTGACTGAATGGTTGGTATGTCTATTTTATAGCCACGTCTGGCTCAGTTCTATTAATTGCTTAATTACTTATGTTACTGATATTAATTGCTTAATTACTGATGTCAGATAACCAGGAAACTTTTAACTTGTCTTAATTATTCAATTGCCCGTTCTCACCCATGTGACCCCTTTGCTGTATATCAGGGCATTGATTTAAGGAGAGCATGGCATGAGAACTATGGCAGATGTAACAATGTAATGTCCAGCAATTTAAAGAACAGGAATTTTAAGTACAACAGATAGAGTTAGACAGAGCTGACCAGCAGTTGGATTGGAAACTCCCTGCAAACAATGGACATCTCATTCAGACATCACTGCACATCATTACTTCCGTAAATAAGATAGGCCTAGTTATACCATTTAACTATGTTTAAATTGATTGCCTTCTTTATCTCTCTCTCTCCTCCATTGTTCTAGATATATCCTCTGCACTCCAACATCCATCCTGAAATTCTGATCTCCTCCTCACTGATCACCCTCTCTAAATCTAAGCACACTCTCTTGTATTGTTAACTCACTTTACCCCTCTCAACCCATCAAACAATACAAATGCTCATTCTGTAGTTTCAAATCTAGGTCACACCTAGAGTCATTTTTCTTATTTCTGTTACTTGAAGCTAGGGATATATAGGGATGTAGCGAACTGTTCGCCGGCGAACTAGTTCGCGCGAACTTCGACTGTTCGCGTCCGCCGAATGTTCGCGAACGTCGCGCGACGTTCGCCAATACGAGTTCGCGTTCGATTCGAACAAAAATCGTTCGACCATTCGACCATTCGATTCCTTCGACCGCTAAAATCGAAGGATTTTCGTTCGAATCGAACGATCGAAGCCATTCGATCGAATGAAATCATTCGATCGAATGGCTTCGATCGTTCGATTCGAACGAAAATCCTTCGATCGAACGATTAAAATCCTTCGATCGTTCGAATCGAACGATTTTGCGGATGTTCGAAGTTCGCGAACTGTTCGCATTTTTGCCGGTGTTCGCGAACGGCGTTCGCGAACACATAAACGGCAGTTCGCTACATCCCTAGGGATATATCCCAAAACCCTGGTCCCACTTTTTCATCATTCCTACCCTTGGTTATTCCCAAACACAGGCAAATAAAATTCTCTTTTACAATCTATAAGACCTTACACACTTCTAACTCTTCAAATCTCATTCCCATAAAGCCTTCACCCTCTCTTATTTCTCATGTGGGGTTGGATGTTTTCTCACCCCCAAATGTAAATTTCAAACATTAACCAATCCAACTTCTCTTTTCTTCTCTTCTTTTGAAGTCCACACCATACGCTTATTCTCTCCAATCTTTCTGTGGGTCTCAATCATATATCGTCCTCCAGGTCCCTAATCTTGGATCACTTTGCTGCTTCCATGGCTTCCACACTGTCTCTCCAGTGAGACAATCCTAGGTGATTTTAATATTCCCATTGACAACTCTGCTTCTCCTGCCACCTCTAAACTTCTCTCACTAACAACTTCATTTGATCTCTCTTGAGTGGCTCTCTCCTACTCACACAGAGGGTCATGCTCTTGATCTTATATTTTGCCACTTGTGCTACCATTCCAATCTTACTAACTCTCCCTTCCCCCTATCTGACCATCGCATATTTTCCTTTCAGATAACACCTTCACCTGCACTATCACAACCATCTCTCTCCTCCAACATGTACAGAAACCATAACACATTTGATCCACAACAATTATCAACAGTGGCAGCACAGCCAATTTCTTATATTAACAACCTTTCCTGTCCAAATATGGCAGTTTCTCTCTACAACAATGCTCTTTCAACAGCTTTACAACAGCTCTTTCTACCACCCATCACATTTGACCAGCTAAACCCCAACCGTGGCACCCTAGTTTAACTCGGTACCTCAGAAGATGTAGTAGATCAGCTGAATGACAGTGGAGAAAGTCACAAACTGATCATGACTTCATCCACTTCAAGTTCATGCTCTCCTGCTACAATCAAGCTCTATCAATAGCTAAAGAACATTACTTCTTGTCTTTAATCTCTTCTCTATCCAATAAACTGACTGTTAGCCAGATTTAACTCACTACTATGCCCCCCTCCGCACCCTCCACCCATTAATGTAACTGCCCCAGATCTTGCTAATTTCTTTAAAGAAAAAATCTTAGACTGAGCATATCATCTGACAACAATCTCTGATTATCTTGCAGTCCACTTACATCCATTTTGTACTCCTTCACCCCCGCAAAATTAAATGAAGTTAGCAAACTTCTAGCCTGCTCAAACCCCACAACCTGCTCCCTTAACCCCCTAACCTCTCGCCTCCTTTATCCAATCTCTGATACACTCTGTCCTGCACTTACCCACCTATTTAACCTTTCACTCTCAACTGGTACTTTCCCATCTTTATACAAACAAGAACAAATCACTCCTATACTCAAAAATACCTTCCCTTCATTCCAGCTCTCCCACCAACTATTGTCCAGTTTCACTTCTTCTAGTCACATCCAAATTTCTGGAAAGGCTTGTTTACAAACACCTGGTCCAGCAACTCACTCTCAACTCCCTTCTCAACACCTTGCCATCTGGCGTCTGCCAACACACCTGAAACTACACTCACTAAAGTAACCAATTATCTTCTACTGGCAAAGTCTAAAGGTCACTATTCCAAACTCATCCTTCTAGATCTCTCTGCAGCCTTTGACATGGTTGACCACCTACTCTTCCTAGACATTCTGTGCTTAGTTGGAATTTGTGACACTGCCCTTTCACGGTTTACATCGTATCTTTCTGATTGTCCCTTTAAAGTTGCATTCTCTAACTCTACTTCTACCAAGGATCTGTCTTAAGCCCTCTTAAGCCACTGTTCTCACTCTACACAACTTCACTATTCAGTTGTTGGACTTTAATATCACCTTTATGCCGATGACACCCAACTCTACTTGTCTACTCCTGAACTCTCTCCTTCTGTCCTTTCCTTAGTTATAGACTGCTTTTCTGCTGTCTCCTCCTGGATGTCTCAGCGCCAGCTGAAACTGAATCTTTTTAAAACAGAACTCATTATATTTCCTCCAATATCTTTCCCAGCTCTTCAGATCTCACTGATAACATCACCTTTCATTCAAACACACGGCACACTGCCTAGGAGTTATCTTAGACTCGCATCTGTCTTTTTCACCCACATCCAAACACTTGCAAAATCTTGTCATATTCAGCTGCGCAACATTGCCAGAATATGACCATATTTCACTTCAGACACAACCAAAACACTTATCCTTTCTCTTATTATCTCCCACCTTGATTATTGCAACCTACTCCTCGCAGGTATTCCAACAAGATGCCTTTAACAACTCTAATCTGTTCTAAATGCTGCTGCTTTCATGACTTCAGCCCATTCTCATTTACAAGACGTCGCTCGGGCTTCTGCTTCTCTCTGGAACTCGAGCTGTCAGACTGTCTCCTCCTTTCCAAACTTTCAAAAGCTCCTTAAAGACCCACCTGTTTAGGGAAGCATATTCAATGCACCTTAATTAATCAGTCATTGCTGTGTCATTAATCACAAATTTGTTTAGAAAATCCCTATGTCTCATTTGTACCCTAACCTTTAGTTATAAACTCTTGTGAGTAGGGCCCTCTACGCCAATTGTACTCTGTAAACCCTTGTTTGCTATTCACTATTTATTCCCTGTTTATTATATACTAAGGAAAAGCACTGCGTAACTTGTGCTATATAAATAAATGATGATGATGAAATAAATGATGATGATTATGATGAAAGAGTATAGATTGGGCAGAGATTTCAGATGGGTGAAAGGTTATAAAGAAAATTATCATTGGTGTATGCTACAAACCAGCCGTGTAAGTGAGGAAAGTAAAGCCCAGCTACTGTTACAAATGGATTGTGGCTTCACAATTAGATCAACTTGTTATTATGGATGATTCTAAATTGTTATTCTTCATATGTCTTCACAACTGAGGAATCAGCTAAAGAAGACTTCCTTTTTTCATTTTTCCTTAGATACATTTATACTAATATAACTAGATTGGGCAGAGATTTCAGATGGGTGAAAAGTTATAAAGAAAATTATCATTGGTGTTCTCTACAAACCAGCCATGTAAGTGAGGAGAGTAAAGCCCAGCTAATGTTACAAATGGAGGAAGCTTCACAATTAGATCAAGTTGTTATTATGGATGATTCTAAATTGTTATTCTTCATCTGTCTTCACAACTGAGGAACCAGCTAAAGAAGACTTCCCTTTCTTTCATTTTCCTTAGATACATTTATACTAATATAACTAGTGATACATGAGTCACTCAGAAGGAAATTCAAAAGAGACTTAGATGGTTATTCAACTTTGAGGGCAGTGAGGTTTGGAATGCCTTTCTTGTGGTATTGAGAGTTTCTATTAATGCCTTTAAGAGTAGTTTGTATGGTTTCTTTGATTATATGCAAGGCTATAGTTTTTTTCAAGATTTACACTAATTAGTATTGATATTGGGGTATATATACAGTAGTTGATATATTATTTTGTTGGCAGTAATGTACCTTTTTCTTACTGTTGAATGGAAGCAATGGGATGGTGATATCTGCGGAGGAGACTCTTCAAGCATAAACATTGTGGTTTTGAATAAAATGTTGAAATGCAGCACACTATTTCATTTAATGCCTACAGTGTTTTCTCAACACTCATGTAAACAATTTTTTATTAAAATGCCTGCTGGTTCAAACACTGAATGAAAATATTTTCCATGGTGGTTCTGACCTAATTCCACTTCTGCTTTGCTTGTTTAAAAACAATTTAAATCCAATTTTTTTAGCTGTGGGGCTTTCTAGAACTATTTAACTGCACTGTAAAATAAAACCGAGTCTAGAATAATGGCAACCGAGGAATGCATCTTTTACAAACAATTAAAAATTAAAGGAAAACTATACCAACCAAAATGAATACTTATGAAATAGATAGTTTATATCATATTAAGTGGCATACTAAAGATTCTTACTAAACTGGAATTTATATTTAAGTAAATATTGCCTTTTTACATCTACTCGCTTGATGTTCTCTGTGCTGCCCCAGAGATCACCTGACCAGAAATACTCTAACTGTAACAGGAAGAAGTGTGGAAGCAAAAGACACAACTCTTTCTGTTAATTGGCTCATGAGACCTAACATGTATGGTTTGCTTTGTTTGTTTGTGTGCACCGTGAATCGTAGGATCCCAGGGGGTGGCCCTTATTTCTTAAAATGACAATTTTCTATTTAGGATTACTAAAAAAGTATTATTATTTTGAAAATGGTTTATTTAGATGACGCTGGGTTTTACATATGAACTGTTTATGCAATATATTTTTATAGAGACCTACATTGTTACGGGGTATAGTTTTCCTTTAAAGCAATATAATTCCTAACATAGGCTACACACACACACAGGTACATGTTTAAAATAACTATTGCAAATAAAATACATAAACTAACAATATTGCATTGGTTTTATTGCATATTGTGAGAATGCATGGTGGTCCAGTGGTGATGCGGCGGGGACCTTCTTCAAAGATTCCTTCTTCAAAGATCGCAGATCCAGAGTGATGCATACCCGCGCCATTTTTGGGGTTTTGACGTGAATGCAGCATCTGACCTCATCGTGCATTGGCACAAAATTGAAATATTTAATGGGGCCATGGCCAATAGCACACTGCCCAACGTAGGTCAATCTCCACAGTTCCTGGTTGTGTTTTCTTGTTGTCTTGCCTGTTACTGACCTAGCCTGTCCCTAACCAATCCTAGTCTGCTGCCTGTCCTTACCTCTGCCTGTTCATTGACTTCTCTTGTGATCCTGTTACTGTACTGCGCTACTGTTGGTTCTGACCTTGCCCTGTAACCCCGACTATGGGGCAAATTCACTAACCTAAACTAACTAAATTCGGCAGCAACGGCTTTGATCATATCGCAACACTTCGACAGGCATAGATTCGCCAGAATGATAATTCACTAAAATCCAAGCAAGGAAAGTGAAGTTATGCTAGCGTTGGCTAATTTGCATACGGCGGGAATTTAAAGTTGAATGGACATATATGTTGCAGCAAATACATTACACTACACAAGCCCGTGAAACCTTAATAAAATAAAATAGAGTTGTTATATTGTCCTTCACATGAGCCCAGTGTGCCATATGTTAGGAAATGTAGGGGGGAAGCCAGGTACCCCAGAAAAAATGTACGATCTTTTGCAGCCCTATCGCCCTGAAAAATGAAGACGTCAGCGTTTTTTGGGACATTTTGAAAGTCCTATCTACTCTGTTGCACTTCGCTTGGTCTGAGGTGGCGATGGCAAGTCTGGCGCAAGAGGTAACGTTCAGTAAAATCCGCATCTTAGTGAATTTGCGAAGTAACACTCTTTTGCCAGAGCAAAACTTTGCCTGGTGTAAGAGTGCAAAGTAGCACTAGAGTCTATCTCCTTTGCTATCGAAGTAACGCCAGCGTTAGTCACTTTGCCCTTTAGTAAATTTGCCCCATATCTCTGATTTCAATTTATTTCTGCACTGCCTGATTAATTCCGACCCGGTCTGACCTTGACTACGCTTCCTGTTCTCCATCCCTCTAGTAAATGTTCCGTTTCCTTTGTCTGACCAGAACTCTCCCCTTGGTCCTCTCGCTATAAGACCTGGCAGAATCCGAGTAGCGAAGGGCTCCTACCAAAGCAATAGGCAGAACTGTGAGCCATGACCACGACCTTGGTGTTAGTTCTGGGTTTTGGGATACCCTACATTACACATATACTAGATGGACATCATTCATAAAACAATATGGTTATACAATTCATAAAACAATAAGGTTATATTTAAAAAAAACTACTTATGGTAAGGGAAGTGCAGTCATGATCATGTTTTACATTTCTCAGTACATTTTTAGATTTGAAAATTCTTTAAGATGAAGAGCCCGGTTTATGTGCTATTTATGGTGTGAATCTAGGAATTTCACACATCTGCCAATCACACATAAAAGTGCTTGTTACTACGGGTGCATGAATATTTTACATAATAACATCCCACTACACTGAATATTCCTGTGGTCTGTCTGTGACTTTTATTATCATTCACATCATAGCACATCAGACATTTGTAGCAAGCTGGCTTTACAAAGCATGTCAGCCCTAAACAGGGAAATTATTAATAGATAAGCAACTGGCAGTTTGTTTAATTCAGCATAGCTAAAAATATATTGTATTCCAACTTCCTGAACCACTAAAAAAGGATGAATGCTTTTGCTGAAATCAATTCCAGGTTTATGAATCACTCAATAAGCATTGGTCCTTGTACATCAGGAGATTCTTATAAGTAACCCATTTGGGCTTCTTTAACTTATGTGTATTGACCAGCAAAAAATCTTGCAGTATGCCTTTGCCTTTACATAAACTGTAAAACTAGGAAATAAAACAAGTTATGAAAAAACTACTCTTTCGTAAAAAAAATTCTATATACACATGCATCAATAGGGTTTGAGGACTTGCCAAAAAAATTAAATTAAGTATGATGTAGTCAGTGATATTCTAGGAAATATTGCAATTGACCGTTATTTTATGGAGGTTGAACGAGTTAAGATTTTCTGCAGTTCACCAGCTTTGAATAATAATACTATCTGGAATCTAGAATCACCAGTTCTAGCAATGACATAATAGTATAAATGACAAAATAAAAGGAACTGTACTGAGAAATAAGAAATTTTAGAAAGTCATACTGAATCTTTCAGGTTATTTAATGGCAGATGTGAAAGTCAAATAAAATTAGCACAGAAATAAGCATTAAGACTATTTGAAGTGGTGCCTTAGTGCTTAGAAGTGGCTTGTAGCTTTCCTGAGGAATGCATATATATCTACAGTATGCATAAATTATTATGTGAAGCAGTAACCTATACTTATGCTACTGCTCTGGTTTAATTTTCTCTTATTCCTCCTAAAATCCAGCTTTGTTATGCGAATTGCAGCCTAGGCATTAACTTTATTGCATTATAATTGGGCATGGTGGTTGTGTAAGGAAATTATCATGTGTTCATATTCATAATGACGTCAGTGCCCATGCATTTGGAAGCTGCAGCATCATGACTCCAACGTGTGTACACTCTGATGCTTCCTGCATTTGCACTGTGCTTAAAAAGATGCCAATGGCCAGCATCTTTAAGAATTGATTGTAGCTTTGTTGAGAGACTGAGCATTGATTTTGGTTCCTGTTTTTTCTGTTTTACTTGCCTTTCCTGACTTTTGCCTGCATTACCTGCCTTCTGATTCTGTTTTGATGTTTGTACTCCTAGCACTCCTCTACTAGGTCCCAGTCCTTTTACCACCTTCTGTGACTGTTTGCCTTCAGTGGGAGCCATAGCAGGGGTCTACCTCTACAAGCTCTTCTATCAAGCCTTCTGATAGAATTTAGTCATCTAAATGATCAGCTGACTGTACACATATCAGATCACTTATTAATGGCTCTCACAGAATCACATTTATCACGTAGTACAGGTCCTGGAATCTTTACAACAATTGTGTTGCTGAAGGAACATCAGAGGTTGCAGCTTTTAAGGTTGCAATCATATTACTCTAGATTTAAAACTAGATGTTACTGAACTGATGATTAGTTTCTTATTTTGCATTATTTATAGTTATAATTTATCACCTTACTTTAATATATGGATATATTTCTATCCTGTAGCATGGTTCAAGAATGATGGTTATGGTAAAGGCATGGCTGATTGCAGCCCTTTAAAGGAAAACTATACCCCCAAAATGAATACTTAAGCAACAGATAGTTTATATCAAATTGAATGACATATTAAAGAATCTTTCCAAACTGGAATATATATTTAAATAAATATTGCCCTTTTACATCTCTTGCCTTGAACCACCATTTCGTGATTCTATCTGTGCTGCCTCAGAGATCACCTGACCAGAAATACTACAACACTAACTGTAACAGGAAGAAGTGAGGAAGCAAAAGGCAGAACTCTGTCTGTTAATTGGCTCATGTGACCTTACATGTGGTTTGTATGTGTGCACAGTGAATCCTACGATCTCAGGGGGCGGCCCTTATTTTTTAAAATGGCAATTTTCTATTTATGATTACCCAATGGCACATACTACTAAAAAAGTATATTATTATGATAATGGTTCATTTACATGAAGCAGGGTTTTACACATGAGCTGTTTACTCAGTATTTTTTAATAGAGACCTACATTGTTTGGGGGGTATAGTTTTCCTTTAATACGGCAATCTTCTCAGCATACTGATTAATGGATGAAAAAGCTGATTATATTTGCTTGCCATAACATTTCAACCACTAAGATTTTAATTTACTGGCTCTGCAAAAACATTATTTAAAGTGGACCTGTGACCCAGACACAAAAATATTTATAATAAAAATCCTTTTTAAATTAAACATGAAATCAAATTTCTATTTTTTATTAAAGCATTCGTAGCTGTTGTAAACTCGTTTAAAAATCTCAGCTGTCAATCAAATATTATCTGCCCCTCCTCTATGCCTTAGGCATAGAGGCGGGGCAGACAATTACTGTCACTTTCCATTCAGCACTTCCTAGATATCACTGCTCTACACACATTCCCTCATTCTCTTCACTGTTTAATTGTGTAGCCAGTGCATGGGCATGGACATCAGGTCCCCCATTCTGGTGCACAAACAAGATTCTGAGATGATGCAAGGCTTGTCTTAATAACAGTGTCCACAAAATGGTTCCTGCCTGCTTGCTATAATTATGAATTCCCAGACTGAAGGAAACAAGATTCAAATAATTTATATAGTGTAATTAAAGTTCATTTTGCTTGACTAATGTGATAAAATAGGATTTTGAATATTTTTTTTGGATGACAGATCCCCTTTAACACTTGTTTGATTTTATTTCCATATAATTGGTATGGGAAAGCCTTCCTAGTGTTACTGCTTGCCACAGCTCAGCCTTAGATTATTTTTAAGATACAGAAGCTGCATTTCAATTCATTTTGAACAAGTCTCCCTTGGAATGCTGTGCCCAAGGCATTACCATGTACTATATTATATATGCACATGAAATTATATTAGGCATAGATTCCTTCTCTACATATTTTTATATGCACTGTATGCATATGAGTAAACATTGTCATTTTGTGTTTGTTCCTAGGGTGGTGCTGCACATTATATTGAACTATGAACAGTGGTCCTCTAATTCCTTGAATCTTTTATGCTTTTTAAAAACTAGGAACAGAAACATTGATGGTCCAACCAACCATCTCTGACTTATACAAGTGGATACAACAGATATTTCTGAGCTCCACATATGTGTCTGCACTGGTGTTATCACTTGTACATACACACATTAGCATAGACTAAAAGCAGGCCTTTGCTAGTGACTGCTGTTGTTAATAAAGGGGGGACATCAGCATTTAAAACACCAATATCATCTGCTTCTCATCCAAATGAATTGGAAATTACATTTGCATGGTACACACTGTGGAAATCTGTTTTCCCTTGTGATAGCCACTTACCAGCACAAATATGCTATCTGACTATTTATTCTGAGAAATAATATGGCCCATATGCTTTGGATTCTGTTGTAGCAATCATAAATACTCATGCACTATGAGCTTTACTGGAAAACAATGGAATTTCTTTTTTTCCTTTAAAACTATCAGCAAATAATTTCAGACAACGGCATTCTAAGCACATTCATTTGCCAGAAAAATAATCAGTTACCAAACGTCATTGCTGATACATCAGCCATTAAATTAATTAACATATTCAGTACAAGGTATGCTAGCAAACTGCAAAGAAAACATTTGCATTGTTACATTGATTAGAGTTTTTCCCCCCCACAAAGAGAAACTGAAATTTGTCTTTTAAGCCTGATCTTTCTTTAAGAGTATAGCTCCTGCTTTACTGTTAGTCTGACTGAAGAGATTTGTAGTGAATATCTGATGCTGTCTTAGAAATTCATGAAATTACAGTGGGGCAGAAGACTTTCTCACTTTAAGAGCTAAGGGAGGCTGACCAACGGTTTCACTTGTATAAAGTTACACAAACTTCATTGTTTTACATCAACAAGTACAGAAATTCAAGTAGGTCTAATTAAGTGGTCATATTGAACATATGAATTGATATGTGTGGCCCATAGGCCCAGACTATTTTATACCTTTAAACTCTTTTCTGAATTTCTCCGAATTTAAGTATATGTCCAATAATCTATTTTGCACTTTAAAGTATTCAAGTATCATGCCTTTTTATGAACATTTCTAGTTACAAGCATATTATTAACTGGATATAGTATTCTTCATATGAGAGATATAAATTCTGTGTTGGCAATTATTTTGCTGCTGGAGTGATATACTGTATAGAAATGTATTCATGGGATAATTAGTAGCTAGGCCTAGATTAAGAATGGGCCCGCCATTGATTTGCATGATTAATTAGAGCAGCTTGTACAGCATGGTCCAAAAATGTTGATCTGGTGTTTTTAATCAGAGAGTAACAGATAATTTAATTCAGCTATGCAATCTTATCATTTACACTTGCACTATTTACACTTGTTATTTATATTGAATTTTAATGATTATATGTGTATTTGTCAGGGCTGGAATAAGGGGTATGCAGAAAAGTCAAGTGTCTAAGCTACAACAGTGTGGCGGTGTAAAAGGTATGTACCTATTCTTTACCTTACCCCTAGTCCAGGACCTTGTTCCAGCTTTGTTTCACACAATCCCCTTGGCGGAGCTCACTTGCGTGGCTTTTGTGTACTTTGTGCGCTGGCTGGCTTGGTCCGGCTCTAGTATTTGTATTCTGTAATGTAATTGCATTTATTCACTTAAAAACACAAGTCACTTTAAGGTATTTCACTGTGATGTCATTTCCTATTAGATATCTACTATGGGTAGATATATAATGTATATATGGTGAGGCTAAAACCATAGCCAAGGTCTCAATTGGAACTGAAAGGTCACGTTGCCTGTTCATGCTGCAGTAAATACACATTCATTTTTTTAGCAATAATCTGTTGTGCTGTTTATTTTTCTACAGTATATATTTAATTTATCTGATATTAGAAATCTGAGCCAGAATTGCATTTTAACATTAGTTGCTTGAATATACTCATATTGGTAGAACAGGTACAATTCATGCTTTACTGAAAACAAATTTGTTTCAGTAAGAATAAGGCCCATACTATATAAATCTCAAATGCACAAATTGTTTAATAGATATGCAAACAAAACAATAATCAGATCATTCACTTTTAATGTCACAGCTGTAAATCTGATGTATATGGCCTTGAATCATATTTCCTAAGCGCATGTATCAGATTCATTTTCTTTGGCAAACACACATAATGCAATTTCCATAATTTAATTTCAATTATGAAAAGACAAAACTAATCAAAACTGAATTTGAAAGTCTCTGCATACTATGCCTCTGCATATTAAAATCCCGAATTACCCCAATAATCAAATTGTTCCACTCAAATGTAAATTTATAGATCTTGTTTTTAGCAGTTTTTAGCAGTTTGCAACAATCCTGTAGTTGACTTGAGATCTTTTACATCACCTGCCCAGTCTGCCTCTACATAACCATAACTTTGCTATATGTACTGCTGGCAATTTCAACTTTTTATTGATAGTCCCTTTCAGGTATTTTATGATACACTTTACCAAATTCCAATTACAATGTGATGGAGCTGAAACCTTTCAGTGTTGCTACGAACAACAATTTGCCAATAACGTTTCAATACTGGTGGTTGTCTGTCAACAATCGCTCACCGTTCTCGCCTTTCAGACATAGGTGTTTTCACTTCATTTGCTTCCTCCATTCCTCAACAGGTTATCAGTTCTTGAATTTTATTTTTCTGATTAATTAGGAAACTTCCATCCTCCTCTCTCTCAATTTGTATTCCAAGGTAATATGTGACGTTTCCCAAATCCTTCATTTCAAAGTTTGCCTTTAGTCTTTGAACAATATCATCACTGTCCCCTTCTTGCTCATAACAGAGTAGCACATCACCCACATAGATCAATACATACATACATCTGTTGGTTTCTTTCTTACTGTAAAGACATGGCTCTGCCTTGCTTCTGGAAAATCATCCATGTAAAAGGATTTGATTTATCTTCTCATTCCAGGCTCTGGCAGCTTGTTAAGTCCATATAGGCCCTTCTGAAGCTTTCATACCAAATATATGGTGTCTGGATTCACAAAACCAGGTGGTTGTTCCATGTATAGGTCTTCATCAATTTCACCATAAAGAAATGCAGTTTTCACATCTAGGGGGCAAATTCACTAAGATTCTTAGTTGCGCCAGGCGTAACTTCGCGGCACTTCACCACACTTCGCCAGGCGTAGTTTCGCCAGCGCTCCGCAAATTCACTAAAATCCGAAGTTGCGCTCAGGGGTAGCGTAAGGTTGCAAAGTTGCGCTAGCGTTGATTCACTAAGCAAAGCGAAGTTAAGCTACAGATGAAGCCACTTGGATTTGTGAGTTAAATGCGTCATGACTCAGGGGTAATTGAAGAAACCGTGTTATCTTAAGTCATCTTAACTCATTTAATGCATTTAACCTTTTCATTAGCATACCAAAGCTCCATTGTTCACAATGGTGAATGCTTTAATTAGATGGGATGTTGTGACGCAGTTTTCTGTGTTAAATGAGATAAATGGGATATCTGTGTTTAGTTATTCTGTGTCAAACAGACAAACCAAAGTGGCTGCATCTGTAGCGATGGTTAATTTGCATACGGCTCCAAATTCAAATTTCAATGGAGGAATACGTACAATCACTACAAATGCCTGGGAAACCTTCAAAACATCAAATAATTTTTTTTTTTTTGCCCTACACATGTGCCCACTGTATAGTTAAGTTGCCATGAGTTAGGAAATGTAGGGGGAAAGGAGGGGAGCCCCAAAAATGTTTTCGATCTTTTTCAGTCTATCACCCATAATATAGAAAAAACGCCAGCGTTTTTTGTGACCTAGAAAAAATTCGAACTTTTTTTGATGCAATCCCTATCTACTCTATTGCGCTTCGCCTGATCTGAGGTAGCGAAGGAAGTCTAGCGTAAAAGGTAGCGTTCAGTACAATGCGTGCGTTAGTGAATTTGCGTAGTTACGTCCGTTGTGCAAATTTGCCAGGTGTAAGGGTGCTAGCGAATTTATGCCAGCGTTCGTTAGTGAATTTGCGAAGTAACGAAAATGACCAATGCTAGCGAATTGATGCTAGCGTTAGGCGCTTCGGCGCATAGTGAATTTGCCCCTAGGTGTCTTACTTGCATACCTTTGCTGGCTACCATATATAAGAGTGTTCTCACAGTTGTACGTTTTACTACTGGAGCAAAAGTTTCATCATAGTCCTGACCAAATTTTTGTGAGTAACCTTTGGTGACTAATCTAGCCTTGTAACGCTCAACTTCTCCATTTGCATTGCATTTCACTCAAAGTCCATGTTTCATTCTTGTTCAAGGAATCAATTTCCTCTTGTGCGGAAACTTGAGATTTTTGGCTTCACTTTTTGGTAGCTGGTTGATCTCTTCCCAGGAGTTTGGTTCAAATATTTCGTGTGTATAAGCTTTGTAAGAGTATCTGGGAGCTGGTATCCCTTTTGTGGTGCTGGTTGACCTTCACAGTTCAGTTTCCTCTGTGACATTTGGTTGTTGAGGTGTACTTTGGGAATTTTCCATTGTGTGCTTCATAGAGTAACCTGTTTTGGCAAGTGGTTTGTGATAAGGAAGACTCGTCAAAATTTATGCTGTGGCGTACTGTCACTTTGCACGTTTTAGGATTTAGAACTCTGTAAGCTTTACTTTGTTCACTGTATCCAACCAATACACCTTCTGTAGCTCTGTCTCCCAGTTTGTGGCATTTTTCACTTGTAATGTGCACATATGCCTGGCAATCAAGTGTTCTCAAGTGATTTACACTAGGCTTCTTACCATTCCACAGCTTACAAGGGGTAGCTGCTATAGATTTTGTTGGTAAATGGTTTTGTAGGTATGTTTCTGTGGTAATCGCTTCTCCCCAGAATTTTTTTGGGAGGTTGGCATCATTTAGAATACACCTTGTCATCTCTACAAGTGTGCGATTCTTTCTTTCTGCTACACCATTCTGTTCTGGAGTGTATTGAGCACTTGTTTGATGTTGAATGCATTGTTCCTTTAGATATACTTTAGCTTCAATGCTTGTGTACTCCCTTCCATTTCAGATCTTAGGGGCAGATTTATTAAGGGTGAATTTGAGGGAATTTTCGAAGTAAAAAAAATCGGAATTCAAAGTAATTTTTTCAAATAGGATACTACGACTTCAAATTAGATTTGAAGTAAAATAGTTTGAATATTCGACCCTTGGTTAATCGAAGTACTGTCTCTTTAAAAAAACTTTGACTTCAATACTTCTCCAAATTAAACCTGCCGAAGTGCTATGTTAGCCTATGGGGACGAAGTAAAATCTTTCGATCGTACGATAAAATCATTCGAATCGTTCGATCGAACGATTTTACTTTGACCGCATGAATACCCAAATTCGATGAAAAAAAGTTCAAATTCGATATTCGAATTCGAAGTATTTAAATTCGATGGTCAAATTTCGAAGTATTTTTTACTTCGAAATTCGGCCCTTGATAAATCTGCCCCTTAGTGTCACAGGATTGCGCTGGAATTTGTTTGTGGACTCTGCTATATACTCCTTGAGTTTATCCAGTGTTTTGCTCTTCATTAGATATACTTTTGTGTATCTGGAGAAATCATCTATGAAGGTCACAAAATAGTTGTTTCCAGCTGGGGTCTGTGTTCTCATTGGTACATACACATCACATTACTGGATTTACTCTTAAGGGTTGACTTGCCCTGCTCTGACTTGTTTAAGGTACAGAGCACCCTGCATTTTTTAAACATTTCAGTGTAGGAGGCTCCCCTCTAATTCTGGAACATACAGTACATCCTTCACAAGTATATTATGTTTTTGTCCTGTGCTTTTTACACAGTTCACATAGCCTTGACCAATTCCTTTCACAGTGATGCTGTCCCCATTTTCAAGGAACTCTTTCTTGTTTGTATCACAGTCTATTTGATATAAGAAATGCTTATCACTTGTCATGTGACTCATTGCTCCTGAGTCAATACACCGATTTGATGAGTAGTTATCTTGAGGAAGCTTGAAACATCCACTCCACTGTGTATCTATACTATCTGGAGTTTTATGTGCAACACCCTTTGCAATTTCTTTTGCTGCCTTTGCCACTGCATGTTTTTGTTCATTTTTCCATATAAAGCAGTTTTTCTTTAAATGGCCTGGCTTTTTACAGCGAAAACTCTGCTCTGTGCATCTCCTTTTGCAACGTTTCTGGTGCTATAGTTTCTTTCACATCTCTGTTTTCCTTTCTGCGATTATATTCATCAATTCACTTGTTTTTGACATCTAGAGTTATTTTTGGATTTAAATGTTCCTGCATTCCTGATTTTTCTGCAGTCTCATGCTGTATAGCTTACGTAGCAGGTACAGTTTACTGTTTACGTTTGATCTCTCATTGAGTGCCTGCAGTGCAGATTCTTTCCTGATGTGAATCAGTTGATCATATTCCACCAGTAGGCTAATAACTGCTTTAGCCTGTCTGTTTCTTTTATCCCAATCCTCAGGATTGTTTTCTGGTCTCTCTGTGCTGAGTACCTCTGAGTATCTCCCACAGGTCATCCTTACATAAAAACATTTCCACCTTAAATTTCCATAGCTGATAGTTGCTGTTTTTCAGCCTAGCTATGCCTGACCTGAACTCCAGACTAGCTGCAATTTTACCATTTTACTCAGCTTCTGTCTGTCTCTCCAGAGATTCTCAGGATCAGATACCAGTGGTGCTGTGATCTGGGCCCATAACCTGTAAGCAGAGAGCTGATCTGACCTGCATGTGCAGCTTCTCTGTAAGTGAGGACAGACACACCAACTTCTGTGTGAATAGTAACATGGTTGCTTTATAGAACTCAGCATAAACACTTTCAGCATAACATGTCTGTAACAGGAACATTTCATAGAGCGTATACACAGGAAGAGGAAGAAGAAAATTGCACAGGGTTACAGGTCAAACATGACATCACAGTAGTCCCACTTTAGCCACCTGTAGCACTTGCACCAAAAACAGGCAATGGGTGTAACTGAAACATGTTAGGACACTAGATTAAGAGATAGAAAGCTTCAAGACTAAATAATTCATGTAGAAATTACCCCACCCCCGATCACACTATAAGAATGCATACAATACCCCCCGCACGCCAATTGCCTCCCTGTTTTGGACCTATACACTGAGAACCTGCTCATGGGATTTGCTGTTCACCTTGAGTCAGATTAAAACTCCAATGTGCAGCTGCTAAATGCAAACAGAGCTGTATTTACAGGAAACTCACAGGTCTTTGCCCCATTTTTTTTGCCCCAATTGTTGCCATTTGTAATTAAGCCCTAGTATTGAATATATTAAGCATACTTTTTGTGAGTTACCAT
The DNA here is from genome assembly GCA_038501925.1 of Xenopus petersii. Classification (NCBI taxonomy): domain Eukaryota; kingdom Metazoa; phylum Chordata; class Amphibia; order Anura; family Pipidae; genus Xenopus; species Xenopus petersii. The sequence continues at coordinate 39,167,024 of CM076677.1, forward strand.
ACTGATGTCCCTTTCATCCTTATACAATTGCTTCATATTAAGCATGTAGGATAATCTCACAGGCTTTCTTTAGTTACTGCATATGTTTATTCACTTGCTGTACAGTACAGGTATGGTATTCATTATCAGGAATACAGTGTTCTTTGTTATTTGACCTAAAGTCTACTACACTTTATGAAATCATATTTAGTACTTTATCCACTTAAACATATTTTTATGTCTGTCACTGATAACCAATAATCTAATTTGTGTAAATCCAGAATTTTTTCATTTGTCTTTATTACTCCATTAAGTCATTTTTTTTGGAAACTATCTGCTTCCATTTTTCTCTTAAATAATGTTTAGAGTTTGCTGTCATGTTTTTTTCCCCATTGGCTGCCATTTTATGCTTACAGATTTTGCAATTCATATTTTTCATAGCATACCAATCTGTATTTAGCCATACTGACTAACCAAATATCAACATTTGACCTATAGCCTGTTATCAATGGGCAGGGTTGGACTGGGCTGGCGGGGCACCGGGAAAAAACCCGGGGGACACTCAGCTCTCGTGGGCCGCCCCAGATCTCCCTGGTGCAACCTCCTTTGCGGTAAAAACAAAGTTTGCAGTTTTTGGTTTCCAATATCAAGCTGAAAAAAAAACAAACATAAATAACAATGGCATTTTTCTCAGGACAGACCTCTAGCTTGTGTTTACATGAGCACTAATTCTGGGGTAAAGGTACTAGAATGGTAGCAGTATTTACACGATTTTGGGGTGGAGTTAACTTATTTTTACTTTCCAAAATAAGTCATCATAACATCATAAAATGATTCTAAAAGACAAGCCAATTCTAAATGTAAAAGTTCAACCTGCCAAGAAACTGTTATGCAACAGAACTAAAATCTGTCTTGTCTGCAAATGAAGCACATTTAAAAAAAAGCAAAAACTTGGAAAGAATTTAAAGCAATAATAAATAATAATAGGTTTGACTACAAATGAGTTGGACTTTTGATATTGTAAAATGTTCTGTTTTAATATATATAAGGAAGTAGCTTCCTTACCATCTGTTGTGTTTGGATCTTCAGAGCCATATAATGTGAATTCTAAGACAAATTGTAAATTAGAATTGAAATATTTCAAACTGGCTTCTAAAAATATGTGCAATTTTTTTTATCTTTCAGTGTGTCAGGAATCGTCTCAATATATATATATATATCCATAAATAAATATTTCTTAATATATTGATTTACACTGTTATGTACATGTGGGGCTTGCACATCTAAAATCTTTCTTTCTACCCCATAGGGATTTCTTTGCTGCATTTTGTAAAGAAAGTTAACAGATTTGCTATTAATGTTGATGTGCCTTTTATGAGCATTGTGCTGTCTCATTTAGTCGAATTAATACTAATTAAAAATAAAGAGTCTATAAGGCACCATAATCATTATTATGAAGACACAAACTTTTGTGATCTGGAGAATTTAATGTCTCTCTAGTGTGTATATTGGAGAACAAACAATTTCACCTATAATGAACTTGGGATCCTTGATGAAGCGTCTGATTGAGTAGAGAATGTAACTAAAGTTTGTCTTTAATACAAATTGTTTTTGTTTTTTTTATACACAATGCAGTTGTTTATATGGCTTTATTAAGTTTTTCTGCACAGTTCTCCTTCTGTTGCACAATACTGTAAACAGGTGGAATGTTAAGTATCCATGTTAAAGTTTTATAAACTAATAGGGATGCACCGAATCCACTATTTTAGATTCGGCCGAACCCCCGAATCCTTCATGAAAGATTCGGCCGAATACTGAACCGAATCCGAACCCTAATTTGCATATGCAAATTAGGGGTTGGAAGGGGAAAACATTTTTTACTTCCTTGTTTTGTGACAAAAAGTCACGTGATTGCCCTCCCGTCCCTAATTTGCATAAGCAAATTAGGATTCGGATTCGGCCGAATCTGAATCCTGCTGAAAAAGGCCGAATCCTGGCCGAATCCTGAACCAAATCCTGGATTCGGTGCATCCCTATAAACTAATGCCATGTCCCTCTACAATTCTGTGAAAACTGTGTATAGTCAGTTGGCAACAGCTCTTAAGGTTCCCACCTTAAAAAACTTGACCTATGCAGACTCAGCTTATGGGGTTTTTGCCAGACAACATCTACTGGACCATGAGACCTTCTATATCAGTGATCCCCAACCAGTGGCTCGTGAGCAACATGTTGCTTTCTGACCCCTTAGATGTTGCTCCCATTGGCTTCAAAGCAGGTGCTTTTTTAAAAAATTTCTGGCTTGGAGGCAAATTTTAGTTGCATAAAAAACCATGTGTACAGCCAAACAGAGTCTCCTGTAAACTGCCAGGCCACATAGAGGCTACCAAATAGCCAATCATAGCCCATATTTGGCACTAAGGATCTTTTTTCTTGCTTATGTTGCTCTCCAACTTTTTTTTACATTTGAATGTGGCTCACGGGTAAAAAAAAGTTGGGGATCCCTGTTCTATATCATCACTGCCAGCACACGGCACCAGATCTGGCAGCATAGGTGCAGAAGATTCTTTGGCCATTCTGGTGCTAATTCTGACAACATTGTGAGAGCAACTCTGTCCCAGTTGAGTTTCCTGAAGGAAATGATATAAGGAGGTCAGTGTCTAATGAAAGTTGATGGCTAGGGTTGCACCTTCCTCCTTAAACTTGCCCTCTTGCTATGTGGTGTATTGAAACTGTGGTACTTGTATTAATATGGTCTCCCACACTCTGATACTGTTCTCCTTTAATCCTCAGGGTGATGGCAGTAACATTTCACAGCGCATAGTACAGGGAGAGATATGTCCGGCAAATATTTGGTTCTGTTTTGTGTTCATGCAGATATCGAGGTGGAAGGGGAGATTGAACCAAACAAAACTTTTTTTCCTGATATTGTATAGTGAAGGCTCTATGGACAAAAACAAGACTTTGAACTTAGAAGCTAGCCACGGGCTCTTTTGCTAGTGAATTGTCCTCGATGCCTGTTAGTAAATTGGCGATGTCCCTGCAGATGAGATTTCTGGCATATTTTCGCTAGCAATAGCCACATCGCCCTTTAGTAAATCTGTCCCTTTGTTGGTGGAGAATGGAATTTGCTACACTGTTTGAAAAGTCAGAACCAGCCATACTTATGGACAAACACTGCTTTAAATTGCAATTAGAATTAGATATAACAAATGGATTTTTTTAGTTAAAATATATAGTAAAGTTGTAAAACAGTTTCTATTTCATTCATTCGGGTTTTATCTTTGAGTTTACATCCCCTTTAAGTGTCATTCCAACAGCACAGTGGGCCCAATCAGGAAGGCAGCCCAGGCATATTGTAAATATGCAGCTATGCATCAAACATATATAAGTATTAGCTGTGAAATGCAAATTTGAACCCACAGTTGCATGCTGAACCCCTGCAGTAGATACAAAGAAGTATATTTATACAGGTCTGAAAATCTAACTCACTAACCAATTACATATTGCAAGGGATTCTTGCATTACATTAATTCTACTTTTCTACTTCATCACTGTTGTAAAATAATATTGCTCTTTTGAGTTTCTCATAAATGGTTATGCCAAGCCATGTTCTTGTCATTTCTAACTAAATGAATTAATTAATAATCCTAAAGTCACTAATATTTGCTGTAGAAGCCTGTTACAATAGTAGCAGGAGCACTGCTGTTCTTTGTATTAGTGTGGATTATCCTATGGATTTCAACAGGGTTTCTTTTTCAAAGGGAAAAAAAATCTTCATAGAATTCTTCAAAATAAAAACTATAAACCCCTCTCGTTGGGTGTATTTTGAAACAGAGACGTGCTCCTCACATAAGAATACTAACAAATAAGAATTCTAGATTTCCAGGATGAGAGAAGGGTCAGTGTGCAAACAACAGGAATCCAACAACTAATTAAATATATGAATCTTGGTTTTGCTACATTCTCCTGCTCCTGGCTTCTATGACTGCCGTCCTGTGTATTGAGTGTAGCCATCCATTCCTCATTATGAGATTTGTGCAGTTCAAGTAGCACTGCGATAAAAAAGCTGTACAAATTTTATAAACAAGTGCACCGTGTCTTATTTCACTCAGGAATATGCACTTATCAGGTTATAAAAATTGTTTTCTCATTTCTTTTTCATTTCAGATTTTACAGAGAAATCACTCTGCTTCAATAGAATCCTTCCCTTGGATATCATCCCTTTTTCATGTTATGATGTATTTTCCAAAAAGAATGAAACAAAAATGTATGTGTTTTATATCAGACACTTTTCTTTTACATGTTATCTGATTTCTATAGCTCTTTGTAGTGATTTGTTTGGCATGCATTTTTTAATTTCAATCAAGTATCTAATTACTGGCTGCCACTCTGGGCATTGCTGTAACCAGGGATAGACAAGGGTGTCATACCAGCTGTTGTAGAATTCTAACTTCTAGTATTATTCCACTCAAGTAGCTATTATTGTTTCCCACCAGGAATTCTAGGCTTGAAATTCCCCTCCAACTAGAGTACTATCTAATTCCTATACGGAATATTAATTAATTGTAATTGGAAAATGGTAATTCTATTATTATTGCTAAAGGATGATGATTATATAAAGATTTGCTACTTACTGGGAATCATGAATGCCTAAAGAGAAATGCTTAAATTAGTACATCGCTCTCACTGATCCACAGTGTCACTTTGTCACACAGAGAGATGCAGTCTCCTGTGATGAATGCTGCCAACTTCGGAGGGTTTGGAAGTACGTCATACTGTAATCGAATGCATTGTACCTTATAGATTAGTCTTGTAGTTCTAAGGAATAACAAATCTCAAGCAGTGATATTATTCAGAGCCACAGCACTGGCACAATTCCCGAACGATCTGCTCATTTTATCGGCAGTGTCTGACCCTGAATCATTGCTGCTCCCAAGCACGTATTGAGAAAAGTCTGGCCCCATATAACATCTTTCTGGAGCTACAGTTAAAGGGTATTACCATATAAACAATAGAGATCTCTATCTATATATCTGTTTTTATACAATATCAATCGAATCTTTCTATTGACATATCTACTGCAATGCCTTTAAAACTGCTTTTTGGGACCATCTGCTCAAGGAGGTGGGTTCACAATAAATGCAAAAATGTACTTATTGAGGTTGAATTAAGACTAATATTGACATTCATTCTTTAAAAGACAGTTCATTAGTAGCTGATCAAGAGGCAGGGATGCAGTGAATCCAAAATAGTTGGACTAGGGCAAATACCAAACAAACAGAAGACAACAAATCCGGCAGAAAAGCACAGACATTGTGAACTGTGCTTGTCAGTCTAAATACTAGAGGAACAATTAACAAATAAGATAAGTAGTGATTCTGTTTTGAAAAGAGGAGAGTCTGCAAGGGAATTTTAAGAAAAAAAGATTTAAGGGGAAATCTTGCCTGTGGTGGCTGGTGTAGTTCACTGACAAAAGAAAAAAGACATGGTAAGAACCACTAGTTTGACAAGGTCACACAAAACTTATAGTTTGCCAGATCAGATAGGGCCTCCTGAGAACCCAATAGACGTTTTAACTACTGCAGCAGCTGCAGCAACAGTGTCAGCAGCGGTGAAAGTTGCCCGTGTGATATTAGCCTAAAGATGCAATGACAAGAGGTCCTCTGCACTCATTATCAATAGCGATGAGCAAATTTCACAGTAAATTTCCAAGTTCAGCCACTGGCGAAAAGTTTTACGGAACTGCAGAAAAAACTTGCAACACATTTAGTTTCACATGCGTCATGTTTGCTACATAAAAGTTACCATGAGAAAAAAGTCAGCACAACAAAAATCCCTTGGACTTTAATGTGTTTGGCAAATTTTTCGCTGTTTCACAAATTTTCTTGTAGTTTTGAGAATTTGTCGGCAAAGCAATATAGTACAGATTCACTCATCACTAATTATCAATAAGTTTAGGACATTTAGGGGTAGATTTATCAAGGGTTGAATACTAAATTCGAATTTTCGAGTTTCAAAATTCACACATTCAAATTTTAATCCCCCTATTCGAATGTACATTTGAATGTGAGATTTATCACACCTCAACCATGGAAACAGTCCTAATTCAAATATTAACCAAAACCAGTGGAATTCATGTACAAGGCAATGGCAGAGGTCCTTTGAGCCATTGGGAGATCTTAATAGGCTTCCTGACATTCAGAGAAAAACTCGATTGGTACGAATAGAATACGAATCAAAAATGATTTCAGTTTTCAGGTTGGAACCATTCGATAGTATATTATCTATTTGAATAACCTCCCAGTTGACTTGTGAATATATTTGAATTTAAAAAAATTCACATGAATTCAAAATTTGATCTTTGACATATGGGCCTCTAAGACATTTTGTGCACTTTAGTGCAAGTTATTAAATCAAGGGTTGTTTGTCCATATATTGTAATATATTCAAGCTGGCCAGTTACGTCAAATCAGTCCTACATTCACTTTGATGTAATTCATTAAGAATTTATTAATTCATTATTAATTCTATTGCTTCATTCTACATTTCATGGAGAGACTAGGTTTTACCTTCATTGTGCTTTCTTTCAAGGTTAAAACTCCTAAATGGTTGCCCTTTTATTGGCCACCATTGGGATCACCTGCCTGTAGCTGAGAATGATAGGAGCTACAACATGGAGCTGGCCATTGTTCCTTTATTAACTATAGCAAAAAGGGAAAGTTGTGCTCACCACTAAATTTTAAACTTTCCTTTTTTTGCAATTAGCCTAGAGATGCCATTAGGATTGGTAGAGATGTGGTCTGATGTGAAAACTTTGAAGCATCCCCAACAGAGATAGAGAGTGAGAAATATGTAACACAAGAAAGAACAACTGAAAAAGAACATTTAGAAGTATGTGTTTTGAACTAAGAAAAAGAAATGTCAAGTACGCCACTAAAGTTGAAAATATCAAAGAGATGCATCACTACCTGTGTCTAAGGAGAGAGATCTAAAATGATGAGCTGGAAGCAGAATCTTGATGTTCAAAATTTGATAAGAAAAGGTTATTGGCCACAGTGGGATGTGTTTGTCATTGAACAGTTCTCTTTATACTACTTTCATGGCTCAAACTTACTGAGGCTTAGGTCTAGACCAAGGAGGAAGCAGTAGTACAGACTGGCAGGAACAACTCACAGAAGTAAGAACTATTTTTGGGCATTGAACCTGGGTCATACCGCAACATGATAACTTCAATATGTCAGTCAGTACAATGCGAGCCGCCTTGACATTGCGGCCATGAGAGCTGCCTTTTTTATTCAGAAGCAGAGCACTCCGTAATGGAGCTTTTCTGACAACTACATGGGAAATACTGTTGTTTCTAAAAGGTAAAGACACAATTCTTTATAAATCACCTTCAAAAGTAGTCAGAATCCTCATATCACAATAAAAACATCTATTCAAAGCTTCTGTCAAGCACAAGTACTGCTGTGATTAAAGTTACACTTATTATACACTTGTTTAACAGGATTGCCGTGGTTCTTAGTAAACATTTTACAAGGAGAATAAACTACAACATTAATTTTCATGTCTGCATGTCAGAATATCAGATAATATTCTATGTCTCAGTTAACAAAAACACTAAGTCAATTTGCCACTTCATAAATATGTAAATTAAAAGGAAAACAGACCAGGGGAATTTATGCAAATTAACGGCTACGTTTACTCGTGTCTCTTCCTCAACCAGCTCTATGTTCAGAAGTTAAGACTCTGTAGAACTGACTATACAGACTTCTGGAAATGGCCCGTAACCCTTTGTGTATAGGAACAACCAGATGTGCAGTTACTGTTCAAATTAAAACAGTATGTGAATGTATTCCCATTGCATTCATTGTTTTGAGGCAGTAGGTGGGGAAAAACAAGTTAATAACTTGTTATTATAAACTGAGAGCTCCTTTTGGTTCCTATAATACATCAATAATGCCAACATCAAAAACTAAGGGGGTTATTTATCAAAATCTAATTTTTTCTGATATTTTAAATAAACAACAAAAATCCACAATTTATCCTTATCATTAAAAAAAAAACAAGAAAAAATCGGTTCGAGAAAAAACTTGACGTTTTTTCGAATTGTTGCATAAAAATCAGTTTTTTTTGGATTTGACACACGAAAAGTCAGAATTTTTTGTGAAATCAGAGGAATAGGCAGGAAAGTGCTCGGATCATCATATGAAACCCAGTGCAGACCATATCTCCAATTTGCAAATAGGACCTCTGCCATTGACTTCTACAGGACCTTGACAGGTTGAAGATGGAGTATTTTCAGATTCCGACTTTTTGCATCCTTGGGGTATAATAAATGTTGAAAAAAATTTCGGATTTTATATTAAAAAAAACTAGAATTTTTGAGTTTTTTTTGCATTTGGACTTTAATAAAAAGCCACCCAAATGTTAAAAGTATAAAAGTTATTTTTTATATATATTTTTTCAATACAGGGATAAGGCTACACTCATTCTGTACATCCCATTGACACAAATGGGCACCCTCTGCATAATGACTTTTGTTATACAATCTTTTTTAATGCTGAAAAACCATGATTCTTTTTATATAAGATGCGTGCAGTCTGTTTTCTTGTTTTACAATTTTTGGTTCTGAAGTGTAACCAACATTGTGGGTCCAGATGTGCTGCTTGAGAATAAATGGTATAGTGTTGTTGTTGTTGTGGCTGCTGCTATTTCAGCTGACATTTACCCTGTCTTCTTAAAACCTGGGCTTTATGCCATCAGAACTCTGTTTGTTCAGTGGATTGAACAGCGTGAAATTGAAAAAAGGGGTGACTGCAGTAGTGGAATAGCCAACCCAAATTAATGCTTGAAACATTAAAAATCTTAGGAGGAAACAGGGGAAAGATAAAATTAGGTAAAATGTGCTCCAACCACATAACCATTTTTAGAGGTAGTATAACTGCACTAAACCACAGAAGAAAAAATCATTTTGGGATACTCAAAGGTGTTTTCATTTTCATGTTTACTGTTTGCTGCCATCCTAAATGGCAGTAGATCTCAGTAAGCTAAAATGTCTTCAAAGGAGAACTAAGGCTTAACTAAAGAAGTAGCTAGAAATGTTGTACATTATGTTTTGGGCTTTTGTACCAGCCATCAGTAAAATCTGTGTCTCCAAAGATGCCCAAGTAGCTCCCCATTTTCCTTTTTGCTGATTCACTGCACATGCTCTGTGCTGATGTCAGTTACAATATATATATATAGATCACAATATAAGGCTGATTAGTATTTAATTATCTGTATCAATTACATGGCAGCTACACGGCAGCACATAATCCAGTGCAACTAGCATCAGAATTTAATAATCACCCTTGTAGCATCAGATTATATTACAGTCCAACCTAATGTGCTTGATAATCTGCAACAACCTCTAGGGGCACATTTACTAATGGTCGAATATCGAATCTTAATTAACCCTTGATAATCGACCCTCGAAGTTAAATCCTTCAACTTCGAAGGATTTAGCAATATTCGTTCGATCGAACAATCGAAGGAATAATAATCGAACGATTAAATCCTTCGAACGATTCGAAGGATTTTAATCCATCAATCGAACGATTTTCCTTCGATGAGAAATTGGCTAGAAAGCCTATGGGGACCTTCCCCATAGGCTAACATTGATGCTCGGTAGGTTTTAGGTGGCGAAGTAGGAGGTCGAAGTTTTTTTTAAAGAGACAGTACTTCGAATGGTCGAATAGTCAAACTATTTTTAGTTTGATCGTTCGTTTCGAAGTTGTAGACGAAGGTCGAAGTAGCCAATTCGATGGTCGAAGTAGCCAAAAAAATTCTTCGAAATTCAAAGTATTTTTTATTCTATTCCTTCAAGCGAGTTAAGTAAATGTGCCCCTTAATATTAGCTTTCCAACAGCCCATGTGAGCCCACGTCGCAGACACTTTCCAAGATGGTAACCCCCTGTTACAAGTTTGAAGTCATTGCTGCTATTGAGAAGCTGAAATTTTAGGCTGGTGCAATAAGGTCATTATATAAAATATGGCAGTTTTAGCCATATTGATTTTTAAGGTTTAGTTCTCCTTTAAGCCAAACTCTATATTTTCCAAAATGTAGTGTGTTTGCAGCTGTTAGTAAGCCCTTCCTGACACTTAGGGGTCCATTAACTTAAAATCGAATTGCAATTTTTTTCCACTAATCAATAAATTTGTGGTTTTCCTATATTTCTAAAAAGCTCTAAAACCACAAAAGTCCTTAAAAGGGTTCTGTCGTGATTTTTATGGAGTAGTATTTCTAAATTACACTCTTTACTATGCAAATAATTCCATGTAAAATGTAATTTCTAACCCAACAAGTGAATTTTTTTTCAAGTTGTAATATTGTTATGTAGGCGCCATCTCAGGCCATTTTGCCTGGTCGTGTGCTTTCAGAAAGAGCCAGTGCTGCAATATGAAACTGCTTTCTGACAGGCTATTGTTTCTCCTACTCAATGTAACTGAAGGAGTCGCAGTGGGACATGGATTTTTTTTATTGTGAGTGCTGTTCTTATATCTACCAAGGAGCTGTTATCTGCTTACCTTCCCATTGTTCTGCTGATGGGCTGCTGGGGGGGTTGATATCACTCCAACTTGCAATGCAGCAGTAAAGAGTGCCTGAAGTTTATCACAGCACATGTCACATGACTGGAGGGACCTGGGAAACCAACAATAAGACTAGCACCATGTTAGATTTCAAAACTAAATATTAAAGAATCAGTTTGCGCTTTTGAAGAATGGATGCCAGTACAGAAGTCAGCTGTAGCAGCACTATTAAAATATTTTTTTTTACCATGTCCGCATCCCTTTAATGTCAAACTTTGCCAAGTAAAAGTTGTCGAGGTGCTGTATAAGTCAATGGGAGGTGTGCTGGTCCTATCAGACCATTTTAAATGCTGGAGCTTTTTGGATTTTTTTCACAATGAATTGTTGGAAAAACTAAATTTTTTAGAGGTTTTCAAGGTACCTATTTTGATCATTTTTTTAAATGTTGTTCAGCACTTTTTTCGTTTGTACTATTTATAATTGGAACTTTTAATTAATTCAATGACTATTATGGTTTTAGAGTGTGTTTAGTTTAGAGTTTAGTTGTGGCTTCAAAAACATCTAAAACCACTAAAATCCAACCTTTAACAGATAAGCCTCTGCTACTCATGTGACCACAAAATATGCAAAAGTAGGGAATCAACCCCTGACATTACTGCTCCTCGAGTGGTCACATTGAGCTTTTGGCCTCTAAAAGAGTCATTTTGCATTTTAATGCTTGCATAGTATTCTTATATTTGCTCTATTGCTAACTTCCGTGCATTGCTACATGTACAAAGGAACCTTTGTGTCACTTTGTGTCTTTGGTTCTACAGACGAAAGCTGCTGTTAAGAAACTGGATCAGGTAAAGGATTTGAGAGTTAAATCCCTCATGAAAACAAAGGCTGCTTAATCACAACTGTGGCAGGCTGGGTTTTATTTTTACACATGTAGATTATTTGTAGACTTGAATACATTTTACAGGAGTGATTGCTAGACGTTATAGTGAGCAGATGTCTTAAATGCCAGCATGTTTCATCAAACATTATGTCAAGTCAAGATGTGTTTAAAGCTTTACAGACAATGGAAAAAATGACTATGTAACGATCGCCGCCCGGAGCAGGCCCAGGAGCTCCGGGCGGCGCGTCCTCTCCTGCCGGCGTCGCTCCCAAGATGGCGGCGCCCATGGCCGCCACGTGGGTAAGCGGCGCCGGCGCGATGACGTCAGTGCGCCGACGTCGGCGCAAGGACGTCAATGACGTCACTAAGGCGCCAAATTCAAATAAAAAGCCTGGTTAGACGCCAGAATGGCGCCCAAGTATAGGAAATCTTCCCCAAAGTATTTCCTGGGTTCCCTGTGTGCTATTTTCGCTAAACTTGTTCCTGATTAATATCTTTGACCCCTGCCTGGACTTTGGACTTGCTGTTTCCGCCTGCCTTGAACTCTTGCCTGGATTCTGATCACTCTTTTGGATTAACCCCTTGGACACCGCGATCTTGTTCCCTCAAGAGGGCTTCCTCCTTGATCCTGACAACCTCCCTGGAGGGAGCTCCCGGCTCCCTGACATTATACTTGGGCCATGGATCCTACTGAGGAAGCTACGCCTGATGTCGGACGTGCGCTCCGCGGACTGGCATCCCGCATGGAGGATTATGAAGCCCAGCAGTACCGCATTGGGCAGGCGCTTGATACCCTCCTCTCTCGGATGCCTCCAGCACCCCCTGCACCCCAAGCTGCGGTAAATCCTTCTTTGGCGGCCGCTTCGTCCACCGCAGGTTCCTCGTCAAGTGAGCCTCGCATTCCGCCTCCTCCTCGCTTCAGTGGGGACCCACAAGCCTGCAGAGGTTTTGCTACACAGTGCCAGATCCAGTTCGAGTTCCAACCCTCGCACTTCCCCAATGAACGTTCCAAGGTGGGGTATGTGATGTCTCGTTTGGTGGGCAAACCGCTTGAGTGGGCAACATCTCTTTGGGAGAAGAATTCTCCACTGACTTTTGATGCCAAGGCCTTTCTTCAAGCATTTCGTACTGTGTTTGATGCCCCGGGTCGGGTCACTAATGCTCCTTCTCGTCTTCTGCAACTCCGGCAGGGAAACCGCAGTGTCAGTGACTATGCTATTGACTTTAGAACTTTGATGGCTGAGACTTCCTGGAATGACGATGCCTATAAGGCCGTATTCTATCAAGGTCTGTCTATTCGCATTAAAGATGATCTTGTCTCCAGGGAGTCCCCATACCTGCTGGAGGATCTGATCGCACTTTCTATCAAGGTGGACACTCGGCTCAGAGAGCATCAAGTAGAGAGGGAGCGCTGTAAAAGATTTCAACCCTTGTTGGCTCCTCGCTTCCAGAGACCTCTCCTGCAGACTCCGGCTACTCTAGTATCTCCTTCTCCTCCGGAGGAACCAATGCAAGTTGGAAGGGCTCGTCTATCCGAACAAGAAAGACTTCGTAGATGAATGGTCGGCTTATGTCTGTATTGTGGCGGACAGTCTCATTTTGCGAACTCTTGTCCGGTGAAGCCCACGAGTTCTGTTCCCCGAGGTATATCTAGGGTAACGCATGTAGGGGGCACTACTCCAAAGTCTCAAGAGAACTCTCACAGGTTTCTCCTTCCATTACAGATCCGCCTAGCCTCTAAGACTATCGTTGGCTCTGCTTTCATTGACTCTGGAGCTGCTGGGAACTTCATGGACGCTCAATTCGCCAAACACATGGAAGTTCCCTTATTCCCATTGTCTACTCCTCTCCGTGTCATTGCCATTGACGACAGACCCCTGGAGGTTGAAGTTGTCTCCATGACGACTGGGGAATTGCCTGTGCAGGTTGGGACGCTGCATAAAGAAAGACTTTCGTTCCTAATTATTTCCTGCCCATCCGTTCCAGTTGTGTTGGGTCTCCCTTGGCTACGCCTGCATAATCCCTCCATTGATTGGACCGCAGGACAGATTACTCGTTGGAGTCCATTTTGCCAGCAACACTGTCTTCCTGCTGTACCCCTCCGGAGGGTGAATATCTCTTTGTCGGATCTGAAGTCTCTACCTCCCTTTTACAAGGAATTCGCTGATGTGTTCTGTAAGAAGTCTGCGGAATTCCTTCCTCCACATCGCTCCTACGACTGTCCTGTCGAACTCCTGCCAGGAGCCATGCCCCCCAGAGGCCGCACTTACCCTCTCTCTCCTGCAGAGACTACCGCAATGAAGGAATACATCCAAGAAAATCTCCAGCGGGGGTTTATCCGCCCTTCTACCTCTCCTGCAGGGGCTGGGTTCTTCTTCGTGGAGAAGAAGGACGGAGGCCTTCAGCCATGTATAGACTATCGGGGCCTGAATAAAATCACTGTAAAAAACAGGTACCCACTACCCTTGATTGCTGAGCTCTTCGACCAGCTGAAGGGGGCGAAGATTTTCTCTAAGTTAGATCTCCGGGGGGCGTACAACCTCATTCGCATCCGTGAGGGTGACGAATGGAAGACGGCTTTCAACACTCGTGACGGGCACTATGAATATCTCGTTATGCCCTTCGGCCTTTGCAATGCCCCTGCCGTCTTCCAGGAGTTTGTTAACGATGTGTTCCGGGATCTCCTAGGAAGGTTCGTAGTCGTGTACCTGGACGACATCCTGATCTTTTCTAAAGACCTAGAAAGCCATCGGTACTCTCTCGTCTGAGGAAGAACTCTCTCTTCGCCAAGTTGGAGAAGTGCGTCTTCGAGGTGTCCAAGATCCCCTTCCTAGGATACATTATCTCTCCTGAGGGATTTGAGATGGACCCCGTGAAAGTGTCTGCCATCCAGGAGTGGCCTCGCCCACTGAGTACCAAGGCAATCCAGAGATTTATCGGATTTGCTAACTACTATCGGCAGTTCATCCGGGGGTTCTCTTCCCGCATTGCACCTATCCTGGCCCTCATCCGGAAAGGGGGTAAACCCAGCTTGTGGCCTCCATCTGCCATTGAAGCTTTTCAGTCCTTGAAAGAGGCCTTCACGTCTGCTTCTGTCCTCCGACACCCCAATCCTGAACTACCCTTCTGCATCGAAGTTGATGCTTCTGAAGTCGGAGCCGGAGCCATCCTGTCTCAGAGACACCCCGCTGATGGGAAGTTGCACCCCTGTGCTTATTTCTCCAAGAAGTTCTCGTCCGCAGAGCAGAACTACGATGTCGGGAACCGAGAACTCTTGGCTGTTAAACTTGCCCTTGAAGAGTGGCGTCACCTCCTGGAGGGTTCTCTGATTCCTGTTCAGATTTACACCGATCATAAGAATCTCGAGTTCATCCAGTCCCTTAAGAGGCTAAACCCCAGACAAGCAAGGTGGGCTCTCTTCTTCTCTCGATTTAATTTTATCTTGACTTATCGCCCAGGCTCCAAGAATCGGAAGGCCGATGCCTTGTCTCGTAGCTTCTCTCCGGTGGACCGCTCTCCTGAGAGACAAGAGCCAATCATTCCTCCAGTCAAGATTATTGCCTCCCTGTATCCACAGTTTGCCGACCAAATCCTGGCTGGTCAGTCTTCTGCTCCTTCAGATACTCCCATTGGAATGGCATTTGTTCCTCCTGAGCTGCGTCTGCCTATCCTGCAACAGACCCATTGCTCCAGGCAAGCCGGACATCCTGGCCCAGCTAAGACTCTTGAACTCTTACGACGCCTGGTCTGGTGGCCTGATATTCGCAAAGATGTGAAGGACTTTGTTGCTGCTTGTATTGTATGTGCCACATCTAAGTCAAGCCACTCCCGCCCCAGTGGGTTACTACAGCCCTTGCCGGTTCCTTCCCGTCCCTGGACCCACGTGTCCATGGACTTCATTGTCGAACTTCCTCCCTCCTGTGGGAACACTGTGATCTGGGTTGTTATTGATCGTTTCTCCAAAATGGCCCATTTCATCCCTCTGAAGAAGTTGCCCTCTGCGGTGGAGTTGTCCCAACTATTTATCCAGTACATCTTCCGCCTGCATGGTTTCCCGGTGGAGATCGTCTCCGATAGAGGCACCCAGTTTACCGCCAAGTTCTGGCGTTCCTTATGCAAAGACCTGGGAATTGTTCTTCAGTTTTCATCTGCATACCACCCGCAGACGAATGGGGCAGCTGAATGTGTCAACCAAGCCCTGGAACAGTTCCTGAGGAACCATGTATCCCTCTGCCAGGATGACTGGTCTGATCTCCTCCCGTGGGCAGAATTTGCTCATAACAACGCCTGCCACACTTCCACTGGGAGGTCCCCATTTATGTCGGTGTATGGCCAACATCCTCAAGCCTTCCCACAAGACTTTGTGTTGTCCGATGTTCCGGCCGCTGATGACCATGCAGCCCACATGTCTGCTATCTGGGCTGCAACCAAGTCCAACCTGGAGAAGAGTGCTCTGGTTCATAAGACGTTTGCAGATCGTAGACGTAGACCCTCTCCTCCCTACAAGGTCGGTGATAAAGTCTGGTTGTCTTCCAGGAACATTCGGCTGAAGGTACCATCTCCCAAGTTGGGTCCAAGGTTTGTAGGTCCTTTTTCCATCTTGGAGGTGATCAATCCTGTGGCTGTCAGACTTCAGCTTCCCCCTGAGATGCGAATTCCCAACGTGTTTCATGTCTCCTTGGTGAAACCCGCTACCTCCAACCGCTTTTCTGTTGTCCAGCCTCCTCCTCCTACTATCTCTGTGGATTGTCAACAAGAATATGAAGTGGAGAAGATCCTTGACTCCAGAATCTCCAGGGGGTCTCTTCAGTACCTCATCAAGTGGAAGGGCTTTGGTCCTGAAGAATGCTCCTGGGAAGGATACCCTGATGTCCATGCTCCTCGTCTGGTGAGGGAGTTCCATTCCAAGTTTCCCCAGAAGCCAAGTCCTGGTGGTCCGGAGGCCCCCCGTGAGGGGGGGGTACTGTAACGATCGCCGCCCGGAGCAGGCCCAGGAGCAGTTCTGTCGTGATTTTTATGGAGTAGTATTTCTAAATTACACTCTTTACTATGCAAATAATTCCATGTAAAATGTAATTTCTAACCCAACAAGTGAATTTTTTTTCAAGTTGTAATATTGTTATGTAGGCGCCATCTCAGGCCATTTTGCCTGGTCGTGTGCTTTCAGAAAGAGCCAGTGCTGCAATATGAAACTGCTTTCTGACAGGCTATTGTTTCTCCTACTCAATGTAACTGAAGGAGTCGCAGTGGGACATGGATTTTTTTTATTGTGAGTGCTGTTCTTATATCTACCAAGGAGCTGTTATCTGCTTACCTTCCCATTGTTCTGCTGATGGGCTGCTGGGGGGTTGATATCACTCCAACTTGCAATGCAGCAGTAAAGAGTGCCTGAAGTTTATCACAGCACATGTCACATGACTGGAGGGACCTGGGAAACCAACAATAAGACTAGAACCATGTTAGATTTCAAAACTAAATATTAAAGAATCAGTTTGCGCTTTTGAAGAATGGATGCCAGTACAGAAGTCAGCTGTAGCAGCACTATTAAAATATTTTTTTTTACCATGTCCGCATCCCTTTAATGTCAAACTTTGCCAAGTAAAAGTTGTCGAGGTGCTGTATAAGTCAATGGGAGGTGTGCTGGTCCTATCAGACCATTTTAAATGCTGGAGCTTTTTGGATTTTTTTCACAATGAATTGTTGGAAAAACTAAATTTTTTAGAGGTTTTCAAGGTACCTATTTTGATCATTTTTTTAAATGTTGTTCAGCACTTTTTTCGTTTGTACTATTTATAATTGGAACTTTTAATTAATTCAATGACTATTATGGTTTTAGAGTGTGTTTAGTTTAGAGTTTAGTTGTGGCTTCAAAAACATCTAAAACCACTAAAATCCAACCTTTAACAGATAAGCCTCTGCTACTCATGTGACCACAAAATATGCAAAAGTAGGGAATCAACCCCTGACATTACTGCTCCTCGAGTGGTCACATTGAGCTTTTGGCCTCTAAAAGAGTCATTTTGCATTTTAATGCTTGCATAGTATTCTTATATTTGCTCTATTGCTAACTTCCGTGCATTGCTACATGTACAAAGGAACCTTTGTGTCACTTTGTGTCTTTGGTTCTACAGACGAAAGCTGCTGTTAAGAAACTGGATCAGGTAAAGGATTTGAGAGTTAAATCCCTTATAAAAACAAAGGCTGCTTAATCACAACTGTGGCAGGCTGGGTTTTATTTTTACACATGTAGATTATTTGTAGACTTGAATACATTTTACAGGAGTGATTGCTAGGCGTTATAGTGAGCAGATGTCTTAAATGCCAGCATGTTTCATCAAACATTATGTCAAGTCAAGATGTGTTTAAAGCTTTACAGACAATGGAAAAAATGACTATGTAACGATCGCCGCCCGGAGCAGGCCCAGGAGCTCCGGGCGGCGCGTCCTCTCCTGCCGGCGTCGCTCCCAAGATGGCGGCGCCCATGGCCGCCACGCGGGTAAGCGGCGCCGGCGCGATGACGTCAGTGCGCCGACGTCGGCACAAGGACGTCAATGACGTCACTAAGGCGCCAAATTCAAATAAAAAGCCTGTTTAGACACCAGAATGGCGCCCAAGTATAGGAAATCTTCCCCAAAGTATTTCCTGGGTTCCCTGTGTGCTATTTTCGCTAAACTTGTTCCTGATTAATATCCTTGACCCCTGCCTGGACTTTGGACTTGCTGTTTCCGCCTGCCTTGAACTCTTGCCTGGATTCTGATCACTCTTTTGGATTAACCCCTTGGACACCGCGATCTTGTTCCCTCAAGAGGGCTTCCTCCTTGATCCTGACAACCTCCCTGGAGGGAGCTCCCGGCTCCCTGACAGACTAGAATATGGTTAAACAATGGTTCTCTACATCCAGTGGTATGGGAATGTCTCTGGGGTCTTTCTTGAAGTTTTTAAATTTCAATAAACACTTTTCTGACTTACTGTACATACTGCAACATTTTTGGGGCTGCTGACACCTGAAGTAGCAGCCCCAATGTTGCCCCCTTCCACTCCATGATTAAAACCTTAGCCAAGAAGTGGGTCAAAGGGGGGCCACATCACTAATGCTACCAGAGGCTGGTTTCTGGTTTTAAAAATGGAAATTGTTCTTAAAATTACAGACATGGCTTTTTGCAGCCCCTGGTAACTAGCTGCTTGCTGTAGTTCTCCTTGTCCCTTGGCAGGAGTGACCCTGTGTACACGTAACATGATTTTTTTTGCACTGGTCTTAATAATGTCAAAAAATTATTTTGTGGGGACATCTGATTAGAAAGCATTATGGACGGAAAGCCTCAACAGATAAGACAAAGCTGTCCAACCAGCTGTGTCTTATCATTTTCTTTTTAAACTTGATTATTTGTACTAAAAAATTTAAGACGTTTGTAATTTTGATTGAGCTTTCCACACACTATGAGATTTGGAACAATTACTATTTAAAGGACAACAGCCCCTTCACATTATGTGGCAATTACACACCACCCAATGGCTACCTGATTGTCCCTGTCATGCTGAAATCAATGTTTCATTTTACAAGGGGTTTCTATAAAATGTGATATGCACAAACGGTTTGCTGTTTGTCCAATAAATCCATACAGCAAGCAGTACTCTGTTTTTTTTTCAGTATATTAAGCAGTTGACATGCTATGCCAAGGTAAAAAATGCCTTTTTATAAAAAGTTGTACAGAATGCCATCATCATTACCAATGGGGTACGTCGCTGGGTATGCAAAGTTGCCCAAGAGATTTGATGTTGCTATTTGAAAATAGGACATTTTTTTTAAAAAAAGATTTGTAATACTGAGAAGTTCTCCATTGCTGCCAAATGCAGGCCTGTTTCCAGCTTTGCCAGGCAAACAAGTGTTGCAGTCAGACAGGCAACTTAACTATGCTCAGCAACCCTGTGAACCCCTACATATATATAATTAGTTCCTACTTTGCACTGCTGAATAGGTCTCAGATACTATGAAATGGCAAAATCTGATTCAGGAGGAGCCCTCAGCTTACTTGGGTGCCACCTGGACTTAACGAGGGGTGCAAGGCGAGATGTTCTGGCTGGCGAAGGGGCACGGCTGTTAGCAGAGTCTTTTGGGCCGAAGGTCACGGTACAAATGGAGCAGGCAAGAGAATCGTCAGACAGGCTGGGTCGAGGCAGGCAGATATCAAGAATCGTCAGGCAGGCAAGGGTCAAACCGGGTTGTCAATCAAGGGGTTAAGCAGGAAGAGTTGTCGTAGGCAGGCGAGGGTCAGGATACAGAATGCAGAATAGTCAGGAACAGGCTGGGTCAAACACGGGTAATCAAACAGACTAGATTCAGAACAGATCAAACGCACAAGGCTCAAGAACCACAAGAAACAAGTTCTATCACGGGCATCAGTCAGCAGTCTGAATGGGCCTTTTATACTATTTGAATTTCGCGCCTTTGCACGCTGACGTCACACATCAGCGCGCCTGCGCCTTTAAATATCACAGAGGCGTGCCGTGCGCGCCCTAGAGATTCGGCGCCTGCGGCCTAACATGCACCCACGCGATCCGGCGCCTGCGGCCTAACCGAACCCGCACGACGTGGTGGGCGTCCCTGCCGTCCCCCCACTAGACCACCAGGTATGTCTCTTACACCCTATGTCCGTTTTGCTTTTAACCAAAAGTACTTAGTGGATAATTGATCTCTGAGCAGTTTCGTTGCACTCAGTCATGCAGTGTCCCAATACATAAAGAACACCTAATAAACCAAAAAAATTAACAAACTCTCAAACACAACCACCATATTTTTTAACCGTTATACAGGTATGGGACCCATTTTGCAAAATGCTAAGGAAGTGGGGTTTCACCGATAGGGTTTTTTCTGTAATTTGAATCTCCAATCTAGTAAAAATAATTCAAACATAAATGAACCCAATAGAATTGATTTGCCTCCAATAAGGATTTATTATAGATTAGTTAGCATTAAGTACAATGTATTGTTTTATTATTACACAGAAAAAGGAAGTTTAATTGTTTGAATTATTTGATTAAAATTGAGTCTATGGGAGCCTTCCTTTAATTCAGAGCTTTCTGGACAACAGGATTCCAGATAAGGGATCCCATACTGTTCTTCCATAATAACAGCATCATTGAAGTTGCCAGGGTGCATCAGTTGTAATTGTGTCCCTTGAATGAAAATTGACCCAGTTGTGCTTGCACTTCAATGCAAATCATACACAATTGGACTGAAGCTATTGTTAATCAGGTACATATAATTTCCGGTGTTCGATGTGACAGTGACATATGCACCGATTTTGATTGGTAGCGGCGGCAGCACTCAATTGGGAAGGCAGTGGCATCAAACTATACAGAAATATAAGTAGCGAATGTTGCCTTTAATACATGGGATGTTTGACTGTGAGGTAATGTATGGCCTGCAAATGCAGTAGGTAAAGAACCTCTATAAGCTTTAATATGTCTCCGCTTCTTACAGTCTCACTGCCATTACGCTAGGAAATAAATATATTCTTAAAAAAAAAAACTACTGTATAACAGTTTATAGCAGAAGCTCAGTCAACATTTACCAATAATTCCAGTTGCCTATACAGTCATGCAGCGATGGGTAATTAACAAAACCATTAGAAGAGGTGCAACCAGAAGAGTAAAGGTGGAGGACAAATAACCTTTTACTCTCACCACAATAAATAAAAAACTAAGAGCACCCCATACAGGCAATTGGAAAAGGTCTGAATTGAAAAAAAAAATGTTTGCAGCTGTCAGCTTCAGTTTAATCATGAAGGGAACTAGAAAGCCATGAAATGCCAAATTATTCTTTACCCATTCCGAAAAAGGTCTCCCTGTTGCACAACAATCATCTCCATTTACTACAAAGACTATTTCCCTTTCCCATTACAGTTAATTACCCCTATTTCTCAATTGAATTTACAAATACATCATCTGTAAACGTTGGTATAATGTATGAATCTCTACCTCAGAGTTTAAAAATTGAAATGGCAACTGGAGTTCATACTGCAGATTGGTCTCATTTCTGCTAATGCAGCCGATCTGAGATTCCTGTGACTCATGGCTAGTTACCTATAATTTACTGTAGCTATTCCTTTTTTTCAACCCCAAGGGTTACTCTTCAGATTCTCTGTATGGAACATCACTGTACACTGAGCACTGCTTTAGCTATTTGATTGTAAAATTCCATTTGCTGTTTAATATATTATCTCCACCTAATAACTTACTCATTATGATCTTAGCCAGCTGCTTCTAGTTGTACATTAATCAACTCTGCAGGAACATTACCACACTGAATTGGAAAACTAGGAAGAGATCTATATGTACAAGAAGCATTGCAAATTATATAGGCTGTACTCTTACTTTAGCGCCATTAGTGTGATTGCAAATTGTATTTTTGTTATGTAAATTCTTTAATGTTATGTGTGTTTATATCAATGTTAGTGCTGTTTACTACTGCCATGTGCCCACAATAATAAAAGGCAACAGTGACCACATACACCAAATTTAAAGGAAAGGTATTCCTTATAGGAGAAGGAAAGAGCTACCAAGGCAGTTTATTGTCAATAGATTAGCCACAACAATGCAAGCTAGAATGCCATTTTTATTCTTTACTATGCCTTTTCAAACAACTTTAGACACTGGAAGTTATTTATAAATACTGGGCAAATTTGCACCTGGGCAGGAACTCATGGCAACCAATCAGATGATTGCTTTCAGTATTCAACCTGTGGCTGGCTGAAAAAAGTTAATCACTGATTGGTTGCTATGGATTACTACGCAGGTGAAAATTTGCCCAGTGTTTATAAATGAGCCCCACTGTCTCTGTTTAGGATAGCAGCTGCCATATTAGATTGCTGTGAAATCACTTCCTGACTGATTCTCTCCCTGCTCACTCATAGCTCTGAGCTCAGATTATAGCAGGGAGGGGAGGAGCAAACTGAGCATGCTCAAGCCCAAGCCCTGGTGTAAGATGAAAACAGGAAGTCTGATACAGATGTCGATGTGTAAACAAAATAAGGAAAGAAATTAGGTGTTTCTTTTGACAGAGGACTTTGACCGAGGAGCATTACTTTGAGGGTTTACTGGTGTAATCATATAGACCTTTCTGATACAGCTTACTTAGTTTTGACCTTTCCTTTTCCTTTAACAATTGGTTTTGTTTTAAAGAATATTTTGTATTAAACTAGAAAGAGAGTTAAAGTTAAAGGTGGTTGACTTCTCATCTTTAAAAACCACACCCATGTCCACAGTCCTCTATATATTGGTGTGATTTGTTTTCTACAAGATTTCAAATCATGCACATAAGTAGAATGAGGGGTTCTGCTTATAAGTAGACGTGTATGGATCAAGCACCATCTTCTGGGTGACCCCCAAAACATATGTCCACTGTCATAAACTGCCCTTTAATCCTACTTTAGGCTTTGGTAACTACATGAAGGATGGTGTGTTGGCTCCTGTATATTTACAGTCATATGAAAAAGTTTGGGAACCTCTCTCATCCTGCATAATAATTTACTCCACTTTCAACAAAAAAGCTAAAAGTGGTATGTCTTTCATTTCCCAGGAACATCTGAGTACTGGGGTGTTTTCTGAACAAAGTATTTTAGTGGAGCAGTATTCAGTTGTATGAAATTAAATCAAATGTGAAAAAATTTAATTTTGCTAATTTGAATGCATGTAACTGCTCTGATTACTGGCAACACCAAATTGGTTGGATTAGCTCGTTAAGCCTTGATCTTCATAGGCAGATGTGTCCAATCATCAGAAAAGGTATTTAAGGTTGGCCAACTGCAAGTTGTGCTTCTGTTTGACTCTCCTCTGAAGAGTGACAGCATGGGATCCTCAAAGCAACTTTCAAAAGATCTGAAAACAAAGATTGTTCAGTATCAGTATCATGGGTTTAGGGGAAGGGTACAAAAAACTCTCAGAGGTTTAAACTGTCAGTTTCAACTGTAAGGAATGTAATCAGGAAATGGAAGGCCACAGGCACAGTTACTGTAAAACCCAGGTTTGGCAGGCCAAGAAAAATACAGGAACGGCATGTGCGGAGGATTGTGAGAATGGTTACAGACAACCCAAAGATCACCTCCAAAGACCTGCAAGAATATCTTGCTGCCGATGGTGTTTCTGTACATATTTCTATAAATCAGAGCATTTTACACAAAGAAAATATAAGTATTGATGTAATATAATATCTCTGTTGGGTGCCCACATGTATGCACCTGTCTAATTTTGTTGTGATGCATATTGCATATTTTCTGTTAATCCAATAAACTTTATGACACTGCTAAAATACTACTGTTTCCATAAAGCATGTTATATATTAAAACGAAGTTGCTACTTTGACAGCTCAGCCTATGATAAACAATTACCCCCTGTACAACAATTATTACCGAGCTGGTATTTTTATATATTATGTACCGTATTTGGTTGGCCATTATGCCACATAAGTTTAAAAGGTCCTTGTTCAGACTTGGCAGCATCAATGTCCTTTAAAGGGGTGACATCTGTGCTACGGGCCAGCAGTAAACAGCTCTGTCCTAGATCATACAGATCTTTCTCCCTTTAATAAAAGAAAAAAAATGTGAATCTGTACTGGCACTTGATACTTTATAAGTCATTCTTGAAAAAGATGCTGTTTTTCATTCAGAAAATTTGATTTAGTGAAATGTCTGTGATTAGCTTTTTGAAATAAACAGGTGCTTTTAAATACGCTTGACATTTTCACTGAAACAGTCTCTGTACCCTCATTTCATTTATAAGCAATGTCTTATGGGGAAAATTAAAGATGGGCAGAAAAACAGGACGTCAGCATGTGTGCAGTCATACAGAGTGTGTAATATTGTTTTGATGGCAAGTAAGTGTTTTTTTTATGACAACCGGACTACGGGATCATTTACAGGTCATTGCACATTTCCACTTCAGAGAAGCTGTAGAAGCCAAACCACAGAGCTTTTCAGCACAGTACTCAAGTCATAAGATGCTTATAACACGGAATCTGTAAAGTCTATTAAGCCTCCTGCTTTTGTGATAACATAAATGTATCATCCCTACATTTCCACAATGACTAAAGATAATTAAACATGTAAAAGGAAAGTAGAGATTTTCTCTTATTTTATGTATACTGGCCTCCCAAAAATTGTCTGAAAATGTACAAATATTGTATCACAGGAAGAAATCAGTAAGAAGAACGAGATTTAATAATCCTCGTGCAACAGATACGTTTTACTGGTCTAGAAACGTTGCCTTAAAGGAAACAAGACTTCTGTGGCCTCATTGAAAAATGCAGTGCACAGTGCAAAAGTGCAAATTTGGCCAAAAATCTTATCAACAATACAGTGTTATGTCTCAAATGTCTACTATAATTGAAGGGGCATGCTAACATGCATCCATTGCAACTTTCCCTTAATGTACCAATATGAACACAAATTAGTATTGACAGAGCCGGCCGTGCTGGCCAGGCGCCCGAGGCAAGCCGGGCAGTCGCGACGCCAGCTTAGTGTGCGCATGCGCGAATGTCCGCTCGTGTGTGCATGCGCGAATGGTCGCTTGCGTGCGCGAATTGCCATTCGCGTGCGCATGCGCTTATTAGATTCTTGCGCATGCGCACAAGCGAAAAAATACTACAGATAGTCGAGCAGAGACGGGACCGGACACGGGGTAGGTGACAGAGGAGGTACGTGCCTGGCGCCCCCCCAGCTTTGCGCCCTAGGCACGTGCCTACTCTGCCTACCCCTAGTTCTGGCCCTGAGTATTGAATTGGTAAATGTCTCTCTTTTTGCAACAGATGCAATTTCCCCACCATTTGTGTTAAAATGGCTAAACTTCCAGCAGCAGCATTAATAATGACATTAACATAATGTATTGGAACAAGTCATTTGCGTCTATTGAATCAACCTGCCATGAGAACCCTGGAAATACTGCCAGGAGCCTGTTCAAAGGAGTGTTTGTGGCTACAAGTACATTTTGAGTCGCATTACTGCATGCTCAACTTTTCATTCATTTCAAGAAGTACCCTCAAATATATATATATAATAGGGATGCACTGAATCCACTATTTTAAGATCCATCCAATCCCTAACTCCTTTGTGTAAAATTCTGGTGAATACCGAACCGAATCCAAACCATAATTTGCATATGCACATTAGGAAAACGATGGGGCAAAAGAAAACTGACTTCCTTCTCACATGATTTTTTTTGGATGTGGATTCAGTTCGACAAGGCAATCGGATTCAACTGAATCCGAAAATGAAAAAGTAAGAATTTTTGTCAAAATTCAAACCTCCTGAACTCTTTGCATCCAAAGAACCAAATTTAGATGCTGTACAATAGATGAAGCGTTGGTTTTTGTTCTCATACTTATCAAAGAGGAAATAATAATTACTCTTAAATAAGAATATGGCTACTAATGCTGTATTTTATATGCTAAACTTACTCTACCAGCAGAGATGTTCAGCACCTATATAACATATATGTAATCATCCAAGACTTCAGATCTTTTCATAGGAGCTTGGCAGGTTCAGTGACACTCTGAGTAGTTGAGCTTAGGGTTTATAGGAAATAATAAATCCAAAATGTATGTATAGAGGTTGATACTATAGTGCTGATTATCAAGTTCAGATATAGAATGGAATGGTGGTGAGCAACTGCCTGTAAGGCGACCTCTATGGTGACTTTTTTGTGTCAGCGATAATTTTGTCTTGGTGACTTTTTTGTCAAGCTGATTTTTTTTTGTGCCGGGTTTTTGCCGCAGAAAAAATTGCAGATAGTGAAATGCAGAATTTCACTGTGAATCCATGGCTGGCGAAAAAATTTGCTCACCACTAAGGGTAGGACTCCACGGACGATTCCGACGCGATACGCAAAAACGCAGGCGTCACGTCGGATGCGACAGAAATAAGGTAAGTAATTCTTTTGATGCTGGCAGTGTGGAAAACAATTATGCTCGGAAGGTGGGAGACAAGAAAAAAGCAAGCGATAGTACAGCACACACAAAAAAAGGGACAACAAGTTAAAAAGACAGGCAAAATGGATACAGTATCTAATAAAGTATCAAGTGAAGGGAGTGATACAGTATACAAAGTTGTGGACAGTAACAGTCTTGCAAAAGAGGACACAAGGGAGAAAAGGATTTTAGGAAACAATGTTGCGGATCTTATCACTACCCAGCAGCAGTTACATTTGATAGACTCCCCTTCCTCGGCATCATTAGAATCTTTATTAGAATTAGACGAAGGTGGCGCAGAGCCAA
Organism: Xenopus petersii; assembly: GCA_038501925.1. NCBI lineage: Eukaryota > Metazoa > Chordata > Amphibia > Anura > Pipidae > Xenopus > Xenopus petersii. The sequence continues at coordinate 39,193,717 of CM076677.1, forward strand.
AGTCTGCAAATATGCAGTCGCAATTGAAAGAGAAGGATTTACAAAGGGACAACGAGAGGCTTGCAGAACAACAGGCAGGCACAAGTGGCTCTGTGTCTTTTAGAGCTTCAGGTGGGTGTCAAGGTTTGGGTAGTTATTCAGTTAATGCTCCTATGTACAATTTTGAAGGGGGAAATGTGTTGAATAATACTGATGATTTATTTATTGCAAAACTGAGAGATTTGGTATCAGTTTTGGAAAAGAGGGAGGTTAATGTGAACAATTTATCTCATGTATGGGGTAATGTGACAAACATGGGGCAGGAGAATTGTGACAGAATGTATAACAATCATATGTTGGATTTAAGGATAGCAGGTATGATTGCTGCAGCTAGGAATGCGGTAAGTACTTCGGGAGTGGAGGTCACAAAAGAGCAAAATTTAAGGAATGCAGAAAACAAAGGTAATGAGGGAGACAATGGTACAAAGCGCAGTAGCAGTGGAACCTGCAATATCTAAAGGTAAAGATAAAGAACCAGAGAAAGAGAATACAAAGAGTAAAGAGTCTGAGGTGGGTAGATCATTACCAATGTCGGATAATGCTAGAAGTCATACATATATATGTTTTGTAAAAATTAATATGTAGATATTTTTATACTACTGCCACTGGAGAGATTTAACTTAGACAAATGGGAAAAAGAGAAGGAGGAAAGAAAACAGGAGGATGAGGACAGAAGGCATTTTAGGTTGATACCCCGTACCTTTAGTAACTGGCTACAGGCGTTTGCCATTTTAGCAAGCATAATAGGGGAAAGGAAGCCCGAAAAATGCTCAGCATTATTTTGCTATATGGACATGATATTAGAAGCTTTCAGAGTTCATGGCAGGACAGCATGGCTAAGATACATTGAACAATTCAGGCAAAGGCTAGCTGTTGGGCCATCACTTGAATGGGATCATAAAGACATTAGTCTTTGGAAAAAATTAATGAACGCGAATAGACCAGGACCCAGTGGTTTTTCGGACTGGGACCGGCCAGGTCAGGAACCGGGAACCCATCGGTCAATAACAAGGCAGGTTATTGTTGGGCATTCAATGAAGGGAGTTGCAAGTGGGGAACAGCATGCAGATATAAACACGAGTACTCACACTGTAATGGAAGGCACCCAATGCAGAAATGTTTTAAGAAAAACGAATTTGGAAAATTCTGTGACTCCAATTCAAAAGGGGAAGACTCCGGTGAACGTAGGAGAGATGGGGTCATGGTTAAAGGTTTATCCTAAAAGACAGGATGCCATTACGCATTACGCCATTACGAAGGTTTTAGGTTTGGTTTTGTTATTCCAGCAAAGATGATAAATATGGTACAGGCGTCAAATAATTTAAAATCGGCTTATGAATTCACGGAGGTGGAGAAAAAATTGGAAAAATAATTAAAGCTGGGGAGAATGGCTGGTCCATTCACAGAGCCTCCTTTTGAGGATTTACGTATCTCTTTTAGGAGTTGTCCCTAAAAAAGAAAAGGAAAATATAGATTAAATACACCATTTATCCTATCCAAAGGCAGTCTCCGTGAATGAGAGCATTAACAAGGATTTGTGTAAAGTTACATATTCATCATTTGATAAAGCCATTCAGATATTAAGGAAGATTGGAATTGGAGCTCTTTTGGGAAAGACAGACATTGAGTCAGCATTTCGGCTATTACCGGTTCACCCGGATAGTTTACATTTGCTGGGTTGCCACTTTAAGGGAAAATACTATGTGGACAGGTGCCTTCCCATGGGGTGTTCGATTTCGTGTGCTTATTTTGAGTGTTTTAGTTCATTTCTGGAGTATGTGATAAAACAAGAGTCAAGAATTACCCCTTTACTCCATTATTTGGACAATTTTTTATTTATTGGGCCTAGAGGCTCAAATATATGTGCAGCTTTGATGTTAAAAATGGAGGAAATAACAAATAAATGTGGAATACCATTGGCCAAGGATAAAACAGAAGGTCCTAAAACATGCTTGAAATTTTTAGGTATAGAAATAGATTCTATACAAATGCAATGCCGTTTGCCTGAAGATAAACTGGCAGAGTCAGGTGAAGCAGTTAATACGGCCATTAGAGCTAAGAAAATTACTTTAAGGAACTTGCAATCATTATTGGGTAAACTAAATTTTGATTTCAGGATAATACCAGCGGGACTGATTTTTTCAAGACGATTATCTTTAGCAACTGCTGGCATTAAGAAACCACATCATTTTATAAAGCTTAACAAAGAACACAAAAATGATTTACGTACATGGCAAACCTTTTTACAGTAATACAATGGTATTTCGGTTTGGCAAGACAGTGAATTATCTAACATTGAAATGGAACTGTTCACAGATGCAGCTGGCGCAAGGGGCATGGGGGGCTATTTCAATGGTAAGTGGTTCTCAGAACCTTGGCCATGCAGCTGGCCTGATACAGATTTAGTTAAGAACATAGTCTTCCTTGAACTTTTTCCAATATTAACAGCACTGGTAATATGGGGCGAAGTCTTAAGAAACAAGAGGGTAACTTTCTTTTGTGACAATTTGGGAGTGGTGCAGGTTTTAAACAATATGAGCGTATCTTTGCTGCCAGTGGTAAGACTTATGGGGGAACTAGTGCTGATAAGTATGAGGAAGAATATTTGGTTAAAGGCAAAACATGTACCAGGTATTGACAATAACATTGCAGATGCTCTTTCTCGATTCCAGTTGGATCATTTTTGGACTTTTGGCGCCATTGGTGGATCGGGTACGAACCAGAATACCACAGCAGATGTGGAAAATTGGGTTTGAGGATTAAGGGACGCAATTAGAAATTCTTTGGCACCTTCAACATGGAAGGCTTACAGAGACATCTGGATAGAATGGATTCAGAGTGGAGGAAGTATTGGAGGCAGGGTGGATGAACAAGAAAATCTGGATAGATTATTATTATATTTGGCGCAGCAAAAGGAAAAAGGGAATTCATATAACATGATTAATAAAAGAATGTCTGCGCTTAGTTATTTATTCAAATTGTTAAATTTTAAGGATGTTACTAAGAAGTTCATTGTGAGGCAAATTTTAAGAAGCTATAGAAAGGAACAAGCTAGGACGGATAGGAGGAGACCTATTTCATTGTCATTACTGAGCAAATTATTTGACCAGTTAAGAGGAGTTTGTTTTTCGGGATATGAGGAAAATCTTTTTAAATTGGCATTTTCTTTGGCATTCTATGAGAAGGTTGGGCGGTGGAATTCAGAGAGATACAACTTGTATGTCAGACCACAATTGTTACAGGAGTAATAATAAATAAAAAAGACATAGAATTCCAGGAAGACTTGTTAAGAGAGGATGGAGTACATTTAAACAAGTTTGGCCTGGAGATCTTTAATGTTGGAATTCAAGAAGTTTCGAAGAAGATGCCTAAGGTATTATGCATCCATCTAGTGGCGGAAAAAACATACAATGTTGCGAGTTGGTTTAAATACAAGGGCATAGTTAGGAGATATAAAAAGGGCTTACAGGCATTTGGAATTAAATGGAGAAGACATGATTACATTATTACTTACCTGATGTTTACCAGCTGGATTTCATGGTTTGGAGGGCTGTAGTCCCTATGGTGATTTATGGTTACAAATTTGCTTTCAATTTATGCAGAAGTTATGGTGTGCCCACTGAGTCGGTTTGGTTTGCGGCTGGTGCAGGATACTGGTCCTGGGAAAACAATGAGTTGGAAATGGTTCAAGATGTTATTCAAATGCAATGAGATTGTATTCATTATAAAATATATGTGTTAACAAGTTAAGATAAAAAGAAAAAGATTATATTAATAAACATGCTGTGGCCAGCTCAATCCCATGCAGTGTTTTATTTATATATAACTGCAATGAGTCAGGCATTCACTAGTCATGGATCTTTTGAGGGCTACTATAATTACTGGGCTGAGAAGTTAAAGAAAGAAATGAGTGGAAAAAGATTGATTTGTGGTGTTAGAAAAAAGTTTATTGGCAACTTAGATAGGCAATGTTAATACATTAAATGGTAAGGCCTTGCCTAGTCTAACTGCAACAATAAGTTTGTCAATAATAGATATAGCTCTATTGCAGTAGAAGGGTATAGAAAGGAATATTTTTTATTCCAAAATATACTACAGGTTTATATGGAGGCTCAATATTTGGATATACTGGTATGGGATCCATTATCTGGAAACACGTTATCCAGAAAGATCTGAATTATAGAAAGGCTGTCTCCCATAGACTCCATTATAATCAAATAATTCCAATTTTTTAAAATTATTTCCTTTATCTCTATAACAATAAAACAGTACCTTGTACTATATCCATACTAAGTTATAATTACTCCTTATTTGAAGCAAAACCAGTTTATTGGGTTTCTTTAATGTTTACATGATTTTCTAGTAGACTTAAAGGGAAAGTAAAGTCTAAAATAGAATAAGGCTAGAAATGCTGTACTTTGTATACTAAAAATTAACATGAATTTACTGCACCACAAGCCTAATCAAGCAAATGATTTATGGTACAAAGTTGGCCACAAGGGGTCATCATCTTGTAACGTGGTCAAACATATTTGCAAGAGCAAGACTGTGCACATGCTCAGTGTGGTCTGGGATGCTTGTGGATCGTGATAAATGATCAAAACATCACAAGTCAAATAATATCTGGCAGAAGCCGATACAGCAAGACTGATTAATAATCAGAATAATTTCCAAAAAAGGGATTACTGTAAGGCTCAACAGCAAGCCATTGTTGAGAATGGCTTGCTTTACTTCACTCATTAACTCCCTTTCTAAAAAACCAGCACAACTTTTCTCCACCTTTAACACTCTCCTTTCCCCTTCTCCACCCCCTCCATGCACACCTGTCTCTGCTCAAGATATTGCTGAGCAGTTCAAAAACAAAATTGACACTATTAGAAGGGACATTACACTACTCAACCCCCCTAGACTTCCACCACCCTCCCTTCACACTCCCCAGTCTCTCCTGTGCTCCTTCACCCCTGTCACTGATGAGGAAGTCTCAAAGCTTCTGGCCTCTTCTCACCTTACCACCTGCCCGCTTGATCCAATTCCCTCAAAACTTCTCCGCAATACCAATCCTGGTCTAATCAAAGCCTTAACTCACCTATTTAATCTTTCGCTCTCAACTGGACTGTTTCCTTCTCAACTAAAACATGCTCTTGTCACCCCCATTCTGAAAAAACCCTCTCTTGATCCCTCCAATCTTGACAACCTCCGACCTATCTCTCTGCTACCTTTCATCTCTAAACTACTTGAGCGCCTAGTCTACAACCGACTTACCTCATTCCTCTCTGACAATAACCTGCTAGACCCCCTACAATCTGGTTTTAAGCCACAACACTCCACGGAAACTGCCCTGACTCGACTAACTAATGACCTTTTAACCGCAAAAGCCAACAATCATTTCTCACTACTAATACTGCTTGATCTCTCAGCCGCATTTGACACTGTAGATCACCCTCTCCTCCTCCAGTCCCTCCAGTCGCTTGGCCTTCGTGACACAGCCCTGTCCTGGTTCTCTTCTTACATCACCAATCGTTCCTTCAGTGTCTCCTACAATGGAGTATCATCTTCTCCCCTACCTCTTTCTGTTGGAGTTCCTCAAGGCTCTGTCCTAGGACCATTACTATTCTCCCTCTACACTTCCTCCCTTGGCAAATTAATAAATTCGTACGGTTTCCACTACCACCTCTATGCTGACGATACTCAGATCTATCTCTCATCTCCTGATCTCAACCCAGAACTCCTAACTCGCGTCTCCTCCTGCCTGTCCACTATCTCTACCTGGATGTCGCAACGCTACCTTAAATTAAACCTCTCCAAAACTGAAATGGTTCTCTTTCCTCCAAATAACACCAGTAGCATCCCCGAAGTATCCATCATAGTTAACAATTCCACTATCACCCCCTCTCCCCAGGCCCGGTGCCTTGGGGTTATCCTAGATTCTGCCCTGTCATTCACTCCTCATATCCAGTCACTTATCAAATCATGTCACTTCCACCTAAAGAACATATCCAAAATACGATCATTTATCACCCAAGACGCTGCCAAAATTCTTATTCACTCTCTCATCATATCGCGTCTAGACTACTGTAACTCGCTTTTAATTGGCCTCCCCCTCCAGAGACTGTCACCTCTCCAGTCCATAATGAACACTGCTGCGAGGCTCATACACCTCAGCAACCGCTCCTCCTCTGCCTCGCCATTCTGTCAATCCCTGCACTGGCTTCCGTTACCTTTCAGAATCAAATTCAAATTAATGACACTGACTTTCAAAGCACTTCACAACTCTGCTCCACCCTACATCTCTGAACTCATCTCTATATACTCACCCACTCGCTTACTACGCTCCTCTACTGACCTCCTACTCAACTCTTCTCTCATTACCTCCTCACATGCTCGCATTCAAGACTTTGCAAGGGCTGCACCCCTCCTCTGGAACGCTCTCCCACGGTCTGTCCGACTTTCTCCCAACCTTTCTACTTTCAAAAAATCTCTGAAAACGCACTTCTTTCAAGAAGCCTACCCTCACTCCGCTTAACTACCAAACGCAACACCACATACAATACCACATTTCTCACCCACTTACTTCGATCTTGCCCACTCCCACACCTTGTGTATTACTCCCTCCCCTTTAGACTGTATGCATATGCATAGGGCCTTCCTCACCTTTTTGTACCTGTATTGATTGTGACGTTTGTTACTCCATATATTCTATATATGTAATTTGTGTGATGTAGTTGTATAATCACATTTACTTTACAGTGCTGCGCAATATGTTGGCGCTATATAAATACATGTTAATAATAATAATAATAATAATAATAATAAAAAGGGGAAAAAACTGAAAAACAAAAAATATATAGTGTAATACGTCAATAATTTTGACCTCCATGACACTCAATAAAATGAATCAGTGCATCCCAGCTTATACATAAGTATAAACGTGACTAGTGTAAAGTATTACTTCACACGTGTTAGGTAAGGTGGATGAAGAAGGGTTCAAGTAAATATGATACCCACACTAATAACCAGGATCGATCCAGTAGTTGATTATACTCACAAGACCCCCAAACATAAATGGCATTAATCAAAATGCAAATGTCCCATCTGCATTTCTAGTCTTCCTTTTTCCTTATGTGGTCAATATAAAGTGACATGTTCACAAACCTTTGAAAAACTTTTAACAAATAGTTAAAAACACACTCACAAATGTCTGTAGATAAAGCGCATAAAATCCGATAAGCGACCTTTGTGGTGCTGCTCAAAGTATCTTCTTAGCATGACTTAGGATGAACTGCGCATGCCTCAACTTCCGTGTCCTACGCTACTGCACCTCCTTTACCTCTGACACGTTTCGCCAGTTGGCTTCCTCCAAGAGCCTGCTGTTGAGACTTACAGTAATCCCTTTTTGGAAATTATTGGTTTGGAGGCAAAAGAGAATCTTGCTGGATCATTGGACTGGCGATACACTGGATTTGAGATTTAAGTTAAATTTTTAATAATCAGAATAGGCAGACTGCACTGGGTCCTGTGTTGTCATGTAATCTAATGTGGATTTAATAGTTTTTGAATTGTTTAATACAAACTTTCTACAACTCTGCAGAACTAGTGGCTGCAGCAAAATAATCCTCCAAATAGAATCCCAGTTTATCTCTTTGTAGCGCTATAATAAACGGACCTTGTAGAAATCTGTTTTAGCTACTTTCCATGTGGGTTAATACCACCCATAAGACTCTTTTCTCAGGGGTAAGCCCTTGCAGCGGGGTGGAGGCAGGGTGTAGTGCAACTGTAATCGTGGCCATGCACAAGAGATTGGGCGCGAGTAGTTTTATTTTGCTTAAACCATAAACTGAGTTTATTAACCAAAACCAGAGTTCACAATGGAGTATGGAACACAGAGTAACACATAGATCAACCAATATAACAAGATATACTCACTGTACCGAACACAGAATGACTCTCTGCAAAGTAAAGAGTACACATAGAGAGTTATGCAGCTTGTGAGAAGGTATTTCCCCAATATTCAGGATTACCTTAGGTGGAACTCAGAAGACTACGTACTCCCGTGAGTCTAACACTTAGGCCCTACTATGGGTTCAGTAATACCCGGGATCTGAATCCCTCTAATATCCTCGTCGGAGCTTTGAGCTGCTCAACTACATACCCTATCTATCACTCCTAGAGTGATCTATTAAAGGGTATAACAATCACTTCACTATACTCCGGCTGAGTTCCACCACCCCTAACCTCTGCAGCATAACAGAGGAAAGGTTCAGCAGCAATGGACGCTTACCTCATGGTTGCAAGCCTTTTATATTATGCCACAGTGCCATCTAGCATCCAGTGTGAGAACTGCAGGGATTACATAAGCACAAAGCCCCCATAAGGACCCACTTAGGTGTCCATATCACTAAGGATGTGCCTGTTGATAATGGGTATGGGTGTCTAAATTTTCACATCCCTACATCTTTAAATCTGGCTCTATGATCTTTGTCCCTGCAGCTGGAGTTGGTGTCAGGGAGCCGGGAGCTCCCTCCAGGGAGGTAGTCTGGATCAAGGAGGAAGCCCTCTTGAGGGAGCAAGGTCGCGGTATCCAAAGGGTTAAGCAGAATCAAGGTCAAAGTCCAGGCAAGAGTTCAATGGCAGGCAGATCAGGATCAAATAACAAGAGTCCAGGCAGGGGGTCAAAACCAAGGCAGGAGCAGGAATCAGGATACAGGAAACACAAACAAGAAACCAGGATTAATGGCAGCAAATCCTATTCTTGGGCGCCGTCACAGTGTTTTGGGCGCCCTTTTATGATGAGATCCCGGCACCAGTGATGACATCATCATACAGCGACGCTGCAGCCATGTGTTCAGCATGGGCGCCGCCATCTTGGATCTTCACTGTGACAGCCGGGAATGTAAACAGTGCTGGCGGATACTTCTGGGCCGGGTACGTCTGGCAGTCCTGACAGTACCCCCTCCCCCACGGGGGGCCTCTGGACCACCAGGACAAGGCTTTTGGGGAAACCTGGCGTGGAAATCCCTCACAAGACGAGGAGCATGAACATCAGAGTGTCCTTCCCAGGAGCATTCTTCAGGGCCAAAGCCCTTCCACTTGATGAGGTACTGAAGAGAACCCCTGGAGATTCTGGAGTCAAGGATCTTTTCCACCTCATATTCTTGTTGACCATCCACAGAGATAGTAGGAGGGGGAGACTGGTCAATAGAAAAGCGGTTGGAGGTAGCGGGTTTCACCAAGGAGACATGAAACACGTTGGGAATTCGCATCTCAGGGGGAAGCTGAAGTCTGACAGCCACAGGATTGATAATCTCCAAGATGGGAAATGGACCCACAAACTTCGGACCCAACTTGGGAGATGGCACCTTCAGACGAATGTTTCGGGAAGAAAGCCAAACTTTATCACCAACCTTGAAGAGAGGAGAGGACCTACGTCTCCGATCTGCGAAGGTCTTGTGCACAAGAGCACTCTTCTCCAAATTAGACTTGGTTGCAGCCCAAATAGCGGACATATGGGCCGCATGGTCATCAGCGGCTGGGACATCAGTCAAAACAAAGTCTTGCGGAAAGGCTTGAGGATGTTGGCCATACACAGACATGAATGGAGATCTTCCAGTGGATGAATGACAGGCGTTGTTATGAGCAAATTCCGCCCACGGGAGAAGATCAGACCAATCATCTTGGCAGAGGGAGACATGATTTCTCAGGAATTGTTCTAAGGCTTGATTCACTCGCTCCGCTGCCCCATTCGTTTGGGGATGATAGGCAGAGGAGAATTGGAGAGCAATACCCAAGACCTTGCATAAGGAACGCCAAAACTTCGCCGTGAACTGGGAACCTCTGTCAGAGACAATCTCCGCCGGGAAGCCATGCAGGCGGAAAATGAATTGAATAAACAACTGTGACAACTCCATTGCAGATGGAAGCTTCCGTAAAGGGATGAAGTGGGCCATCTTGCTAAAACGATCTATGACGACCCAGATCACGGTGTTCCCACTGGAGGGAGGAAGTTCGACTATGAAGTCCATTGCCAAATGCGTCCAAGGACGAGAGGGGACAGGCAAAGGCTGTAGTAACCCGCTAGGGCGTGAATGGCTAGGCTTGGAAGTGGCACAAACGGTACAAGCAGCAACAAAGTCTTTGACATCTTTACGAATAGTCGGCCACCAGACTAGACGCCGTAAAAGTTCTAGAGTCTTAGCAGGACCAGGGTGTCCCGCTTGCTTGGAGCTATGAGTCTGCTGCAGGATAGGCAGACGAAGTTCAGGAGGTACGAATGCCATTCCGATGGGAGTATCAGGAGGAGCAGAAGATTGACCAGCCAGAATTTGATCAGCAAATTGAGGGTATAAAGAAGCGATGATCTTGACAGGAGGAATAATTGGCTCTTGTCTTTCAGGAGTACGATCCACCGGAGTAAAACTTCGAGACAGAGCATCGGCTTTCCGATTCTTGGAGCCAGGGCGATAAGTCAAGACAAAGTTAAATCGAGAGAAGAAGAGAGCCCACCTTGCTTGTCTGGGATTCAGCCTCTTGAGAGATTGAATGAACTCAAGATTCTTATGATCTGTGTAGATCGTGACTGGGATCAAGGAACCTTCGAGGAGGTGACGCCACTCTTCTAAGGCAAGCTTGACAGCCAGGAGTTCTCGATTTCCTACATCATAATTATGTTCGGCAGGAGAGAACTTCTTAGAGAAATATGCACATGGGTGCAACTTTCCATCAGAGGGATGTCTTTGGGACAAGATAGCTCCAGCTCCAACTTCAGAAGCATCCACCTCGATGAAGAAAGGTAACTCCGGATCAGGATGGCGGAGAACCAAAGCGGAAGTGAAGGCATCCTTCAGGGATTGAAAGGCTTCAATAGCAGACGGGGGCCACAAGCTGGGTTTACCCCCTTTTCGGATGAGGGCCAGGATAGGAGCAATGCGAGAAGAGAACCCCTTAATGAATTGCCGGTAGTAATTGGCAAAACCAATGAATCTCTGGATTGCCTTAGTGCTCAGCGGTAGGGGCCACTCTTGGATTGCAGACACTTTCACAGGATCCATCTCGAAACCCTCTGGGGAGATGATATAGCCCAGAAAAGGAATCTTGGACACTTCAAACACACATTTCTCCAGTTTGGCAAAGAGAGAGTTCTTCCTCAAACGAGAGAGTACTTCCTTCACCTGGGAGCGATGGCTTGCAAGGTCCTGGGAGAAAATCAGGATGTCATCTAGGTACACGACCACAAACTTTCCCAAGAGATCCCGGAAAATGTCGTTCACGAATTCTTGAAAGACAGCGGGGGCATTGCAGAGACCAAAGGGCATTACGAGGTACTCATAGTGCCCATCATGAGTGTTGAATGCTGTCTTCCATTCGTCACCTTTACGGATGCGGATGAGGTTATACGCCCCACGGAGATCCAACTTAGTGAAGATTTTAGCCCCCTTCAGTTGGTCAAAAAGTTCTGCGATCAGAGGCAAAGGATACCGGTTCTTAACGGTGATTTTATTAAGACCCCGGTAGTCAATACAAGGACGTAGGCCTCCATCCTTCTTCTCCACGAAGAAGAATCCAGCCCCTGCAGGAGAAGTAGAAGGGCGAATAAACCCCCGCTGGAGATTTTCTTGGATATATTCCTTCATGGAAGCGGTCTCTGCTGGGGAGAGAGGATAAGTGCGACCTCTAGGAGGCATGGTTCCAGGCAGGAGATCAACTGGACAATCGTAGTGACGATGAGGAGGGAGAAATTCTGCAGACTTTTTACAGAAGACATCAGAGAATTCCTTGTAGAAGGAGGGAAGTGTCTTCAAATCTGACGTAGAAATATTCACCCTCTGGATGGGTTCAGCAGGAAGGCAATGCTGTTGGCAGTACGGACTCCAACGGGAAACCTGCCCTGAGGACCAATCAATGATAGGGTTATGCAGGCGTAACCAGGGAAGCCCCAAGACGACTGGAACAGAAGGACAGGAAATAATCAGGAACGATAACTTTTCTTTGTGTAAAGTCCCAACCTGCACAGGCAATTCCCCAGTCGTCATAGAGATAAACTCGGATTCAAGGGGTCGGTCATCAATGGCGGTTACTCGAAGTGGAGGAGTCAATGGAAACAGGGGAACATTCATATGCTTGGCAAAGAGAGCGTCCATGAAATTTCCGGCAGCTCCAGAGTCAATAAAAGCTGAGCCAACAATGGTCTTAGTGGACAGACAGATCTGTAAAGGCAGAAGAAACCTGTGAGAGTTCTCTTGTGACTTGGGAGTAACGCCCCCTACATGAGTCTTTCCAAGGTTACCTTGAAGAGAGGAACTCTGAAGCTTCACAGGACAGGAGTTGGCAAAGTGAGATTGACCCCCACAGTAAAGACAAAGTCCAGCCGTACGTCTCCGGAGTTTCTCCTGTTCAGAGAGACGAGCTCTTCCGACTTGCATAGGTTCCTCCGGAGGAATAACAGAAGGCTGCTGGGGGGTAGGAGGTAATAGAGGTCTTTGAAAGCGAGGAGCCAACATGGGTTGAAATTTCTTGACTCGGTCCCTATCAGCTTGATGTTCTCTCTGACGGGTGTCCACCTTGACAGACAAAGCAATGAGGTCTTCAACCTGCGTGGGTAATTCACGAGAGACCAGGTCATCTTTGAGGCAGATAGAGAGACCATTGTAGAAGGCAGCATGATAGGCATCATTGTTCCAACAAGTCTCTGCAGCGAGAGTACGGAATTCAATGGCATATTCTGCAACACTGCGATTTCCTTGGCGGATCTGGAACAGACGAGAAGCAGCGGTCGCCACCCGACCGGGAGCATCGAACACAGTCCGGAATTCTTGAAGGAAGGCTTTGGAATCATCAATTAAAGGAGACTCCTTCTCCCAGTGCGGAGATGCCCATTCGAGCGCTTTCCCTGCCAGACGAGTGATCACGAAACCAACCTTTGCTCGCTCAGAGTTAAATTCTGCAGGTTGCAGGGCGAACCGAATCTGGCACTGATTCACAAAACCACGACAGGCTTGAGGGTCGCCACTGTAGAGAGGCGGTGCAGGAATACGTGGACCAGAAGTGGAGGACTGTGTAGCCATGTCGGCAGCAACTAGCGTGGGCGTTGTCGGTGTTGGAGTAGTCGGCGTCAGCATAGATAACTTTTCCAAAATCGCCTCCAGCGTGCGTCCGACATAATTTTGCCGAGCTTCGTACGCCTCCATGCGAGTATGCAGACCTCGAAAGGCCCTGCCGAAATCTGGCTGAGCTTCCTCAGTGGGATCCATGGCCCAAGAATAATGTCAGGGAGCCGGGAGCTCCCTCCAGGGAGGTAGTCTGGATCAAGGAGGAAGCCCTCTTGAGGGAGCAAGGTCGCGGTATCCAAAGGGTTAAGCAGAATCAAGGTCAAAGTCCAGGCAAGAGTTCAATGGCAGGCAGATCAGGATCAAATAACAAGAGTCCAGGCAGGGGGTCAAAACCAAGGCAGGAGCAGGAATCAGGATACAGGAAACACAAACAGGAACCCAGGATTAATGGCAGCAAATCCTATTCTTGGGCGCCGTCACAGTGTTTTGGGCGCCCTTTTATGATGAGATCCCGGCACCAGTGATGACATCATCATACAGCGACGCTGCAGCCATGTGTTCAGCATGGGCGCCGCCATCTTGGATCTTCACTGTGACAGCCGGGAATGTAAACAGTGCTGGCGGATACTTCTGGGCCGGGTACGTCTGGCAGTCCTGACAGTTGGAAACAGTAAAGGGGATGTAAAGGCAAAAATAAAATCCAATACAAATCTCTACACAGTCGCCAACTGCTCTACAGGGAACTGTCTGAAAATTCCTATCCACAGCACTAAATGAAGGGAGAATTTCACTGCATACAGTCAGGTTTCTTATAAAAATGGTACACATTTTTTAATTAAAGCATATTGGAGATAGGGTTCTTTTTCATTAAAGAAAGTAAAAATGTAATTTTTTTTTTGCCTTTACGTGCCCTTTGAGGTATAAAGATCCAAATTATGGAAAGATCCATTATCAGGAAAACCCCAGGTCCCAAGCATTCTGGATTCAGGTCCCATACTGTATATATATAGTTTAGTATTTGATGTTGTTGTTTAATATTATTAATGAATACACATTCTAGTAGTATGATTCATTGTAGGTACTCAGCTATTTGCTGAGAGAGTTTACAAAACTGTTTATAACACACTTTAGCAGTGCAGAGCTATATTTGGTTAGAAAGCAAATGTCTGAAACAATTTGCAGTTGGTTTTCATTTTGTATTATTTGTCTTTTTATTTATTTTTAGTTATTTAGCTTTTAATTCAGCAGCTATTCAGCGATGTGGTTGCTAGGGTCCAAATATTTCTAACAATGCTTTAATTTGAATAAGAGAGGCCTGAATAAAAAGATAAGTACTAAAAAGTAGCAATAACAATACATCTGTAGCCATTGCAGAGCATTTGTTTTTTTGATGGGGCAATGTGCAATTAAAATTTGCAATGCAATAACAGTTTAAAGGACAAGGAAAGGCAAACAAATAAAAGCCAATTTTTACTTTCTTTAATGAAAAAGAAACCTATCTCCAATATACTTTAATTAAAAATGTGTACCGTTTTTATAAGAAACCTGACTGTATGCAGTGAAATTCTTCCTTCATTTACTGCAGTGGATAGAAATTGTCAGACGGTCCCTAACTGCTGAGAAGGGAAACAATCATACTTATGAACAGCAGGGGGAGCCACACCTTACTTCCCAGCCATGCAGAATTCAAGCAGCTTTGTTTATGACGATCCCTAAGCAGCTCAGACCACACTGAGCATGTGCAGGGTCAGGGTCAGGCAAAGATGTTTAATAAAGTTACAAGATGACAGCCCCCTGTGGCCAACTTTGAAAGCATAAATCATTTGTTTGATTAGGCTTTGTGGTTCAGTAAGTTCATGCTTATGTTTAGTATACAAAATACAGCATTTCTAGCCTTATTCTATTTTAGACTTTCCTTGTCCTTTAAGGAAGAATATCATATTGCGAAATGCAAATGTTTTTTCTTATGTGTGCAAATTGTTTTACTCTTTTTGCGACTTTTATTACATTCCCCCATTCAAGTTAAC
Organism: Xenopus petersii; assembly: GCA_038501925.1. NCBI lineage: Eukaryota > Metazoa > Chordata > Amphibia > Anura > Pipidae > Xenopus > Xenopus petersii. Next base: position 39,208,826 of record CM076677.1, read on the forward strand.
TTAAATATCGCACATTTAATTCATAAGCCTTAGAAAAATACAGGATGATATTAGGGATCATACAGTAATTTCTATAGTATAAAAAAAACAATTGATTTCAAATAAATGTTGTATTAATTTGCAGCATGTTTAAAAGGAAAGTGAAAATGAGACACCACTCGCCAACAGCCATGTTAATCCAATTTCCCAAATTGGTTTCCCAAACTGATTGTAGGCATAAACATTATTATTCATGCTAATAAATCATTGTATGTAAATGATGCTCTGCATGTGATTGAAAGCATTGTAATAACTATGTCTGTACAATCACTATGGATTATTGTCACGTTTAGGGGCAGATTTACTAATCTCGAGTGAAGGATTCGAATGAAAAAAAATTCGAATTTCAAAGTATTTTTTTGGGTACTTCGACCATCGAATGGGTCAAATCCGATCGAAGATTCGAAGTAAAAATCGATCCACTATTCGACCATTCGATAGTCGAAGTACTGTCTCTTTAAAAAATACTTCGACTACGTACTTGGCCAGTTTAAACCTACCGAGGTTCAATGTTAGCCTATGGGGACCTTCCCCAGCACTTTTCTAAGTTTTTTGTGGTTGAATAAAAATCCTTTGATCAATCGATTGAAATCGCTCGATTGTTCGATCGAAGTATTTGCGGTAAATCCTTTGAATTAGATATTCGAATACGAAGGATTTTACTTTGAGGGTCGAATTCGATGTTTTTTTAACCCTCAAAATTCGACCCTTAGTAAATCTGCCCCTTAGTGAAAAACTTTCTTTAATGGTAGATTCTTTTATATACTTGCCTATATGTGAAGTTATAAATGTCTGATAATGCAACAAAAAATGCACTACTTACTGCAACTTTTTGCAGATAGATTATTTATAATGTCTTTCTATTTTATCCTTGCTTCTTTGTCTTCCTTTTATCTACTTCTGCCTTTCTCTCTCTCTCTTCTTCCCATGAATCTCTAGCATCCTTTGCTTTTTTCTGTCTCACAGTGACTTGATTCAGGCTACCATTCTAAGAACATATTACATGTGATAGCAGTACAATTCTCACTTTTATTGAAAAGTGAAGATTAAACACAAATTTGTAGTAAAAAAAAATGTGGTCTGGTGCACATGTTGCCACTGTGGAACACCAGTGAAAGTGCAGTGTGTTTGTTTAAGCATGTGTTGTTTTTAAAAATATGTGTGAATGAGGTGTTGAAAAAGAACATACACTTGTCTCCAACCCTAATCCTCAAAATCGTTGAGGCCTGGGTCCCTTTCTCATGTTACCAGCACAGCCAAAGGATCTTAGCTTGATTACTTTTTATTTGATGTTACCACGGTTAGATTACACAAATAGTCACTGTGTAAAATCAATTTACTTCAGCTCATTTTCATTCATAAAGTTCTGTTTGATATGGTCAGCTGGAGATTTAGTTCTAAAAACAACATATAAACAAACCTGCAATTGAACTCCCGCAAAAATATATATCAGGAAGGGTACTGCAAACTGTAGTAAAGTTGTAAGCAATTGTAAAAAACCCTGTAATAAAGTCGGTGCAACTTTTTTTTTTAATGCAAAAAAATACCTCTAAGATTGTGGGTTTTTTCACTGGCTTCAATTTTTTTTCCATTATGAATCAAAATCTGACCATTGCTGCAGCTTGTGCAATAGCAAGGAGAATGCAAGCAATCAGACTTTTTGACATTGCATTTGATTTTATTAGGCGTTAGCAGGTGCTACCTCTGGTTACAAGCTTAAGCTATTTGTTCAGCACACGTCTATAATGTGGTCATATGATCACAGGTTTACCACACCAGAAGTGATCATTGCTGTATCATTCTATACAAGAATGAAACAAAATGTAATTCTAAACACTTTCTATCTGAGTGTATTTTTTTAGAATCCCTCGCCCAAAGCCACATATTTTACGTTATACATCTTAGAACAAAAGGTATGAAAATGATGAGATGTTTTTTTTAAATGTGAATACAATCAAAATCTGACCATTGCTGCAGCTTGTGCAATAGCAAGGAGAATGCAAGCAATCAGACTTTTTGACATTGCATTTGATTTTATTAGGCGTTAGCAGGTGCTACCTCTGGTTACAAGCTTAAGCTATTTGTTCAGCACACGTCTATAATGTGGTCATATGTACAATGTATGTGGTGCCAATCAGATATGAATGCTCAGATCACAGGTTTACCACACCAGAAGTGATCATTGCTGTATCATTCTATACAAGAATGTATTGTCTTCCTATACAACGTTGACATAATGTCTGCATTGTCAGAAGCTGTGATGCCTGCTAGGGATGTAGCGAACTGTTCGCCGGCGAACTAGTTCGCGCGAACTTCGACTGTTCGCGTCCGCCGAATGTTCGCGAACGTCGCGCGACGTTCGCCAATTGGTGTTCGCGTTCGATTCGAAGTAAAATTTCGTTCGACCATTCGACCATTCGACCGTTCGATCGCTAAAATCGAACGATTTCCATTCGTTCGAACGATTATAAGCATTCGATTGAATTAAAATCATTCGATCGAATAGCTTCGATCGTTCGATTCGAACGAAAATCGTTCGATCGTACGAATAAAATCCTTCGATCGTTCGATCGAACGATTTTATCGAGCGTTCGAAGTTCGCGAACTGTTCGCGAACTGTTCGCTTTTTTGCCGGTGTTCGCGAACGGCGTTCGCGAACATCAAATCGGCAGTTCGCTACATCACTAATGCCTGCCTACTCTTCTCCATAACTATTAAAGCAACTTGAACTTAATAATTTAAATATTATAAAGCACCGACTTTTTCTTACTTTCCCAAACCAGCATGAAACACGCTGTCCATGTAATTTAATCTAAAGAACAGAGGGGAAATGAACAGATTCATTCCAAGAAGCCTGTTATATTTGTGTTTCCTGTTCCATTTCTGTCTATGCTTAATTCTGTTGTAAATTGATTTCATGCTTCAGCTGTGACCATCCTTAACAAAAACAGAGATACTCTAGTCATCCATTGCCTTAAATGTGATAAGTGGGCTCTCTGCATATCAAACGGGTTAATGTTTTAGTCTCCTTTACAAATGTTGCTTTTGTAGTATTGATAGGAAGTTAAAAACCTCCATATGATTTATACATTTATATCATGTAGAAAAGCAAATTCTGTGAAGTTTTGGTTCATTTCCATGTGTAATATATCTAGTTCCATTTCAAGGCACTTGTGGACTCAGGGTAGAGTTCCTTTTCATGGTTTCACCATTAGTCATTGAGCCCACCCCTCCCTAATAAAATAATGTGGCAGTTCAATGCAATTCATTATGTATTAATACATACGCATACACAAGTGCATATTAGTCATAGAGAATCCAATAGTATTTAGCATGGTTGTGATCTTGGATTTAGCCTGGGGCACTATCCGCATTTGTATGTTCCCTTGCTTTGTGGGGTTTGCTGCCACAGTCTAAAATCATAATGGTGGTTTGATAACATTTTGATAAAATTGCCCCTGGTATGTGTGGGGCATACCAGGGGCAGTACTTCGATTATCGAATGGTCTAATAGTTGAACGATTTTTACTTCGAATCGTTCGAATCATTCAAATTAAATCAAATTTGACCAAATCGATGGTCGAAGTACCCAAAAAAATACTTCGGAATTCGAATTTTTTTCATTCGAATTATTCACTCGAGCTTAGTAAATCTGCCCCGTAGTGTTCTGGCTATTATGTTTGACATCCAGGCACTCCAGAATTCATACATTACATTTTTGGCTAACTAACTATATTAGAAACATTTTTTATTTTGCACAGCCTACCTGTTTACATAATTTTAATACTGAACAATTCATTTAAGGAGCTAAAAAAAAATTTTCCCGAATGTCAGGGTTTTTGTTGCTCCAGTGTATTACAAGTCAGCTGATTAAAAACTTGGCGGTGGTTTAAAAATAAAAACCCATAGAACAAAAATGGATAAAAAAAATACTGCTTTCAATAGAAATTACATTTACAAATAACTAAAAAATCAAACTGCAATGTGCCACGTCCACAATGGGTGAAATTACTCTTGTTGCCCATAGACTTCAATGCATTTTTGTCCTTTCACAAATTTTCTGCAAAGTGAAATGGGTCATATTTTCCCCTTACTAATAGAGAGGCCTGCTGAATCACACAACTTTAAGTAGCCTTCAAAGCTGGGGGACTAGTGCATCTACAGAATAATGGAGTACTGCTTGTACCCAGAGTGATCTGTGGGTATGTGCAGTTCTGATGTGGTGTTTCTGATGCCGCCCCCCTCCCCCGTAGCATTGTTAGGGGCCACATTGCTAGTAAAACTGCAATTCCCATCCCCCGAAGACCTGAAGCCGATTCGAAAAGACCGGAAGCCATGCCGAAAAGACTCAAAGCCATGAAAAGAACCAAAGTCCTGAAGCTGCAAAAAGACCCGAAGCTATGAAAGGAACCGAAGAAGCTGAAGAAGAACCTAAGGTAAGTTTCACTGAACACCAATGTTTTTGTTTTTTTTTTTTAATTGAACCACTGGCCACCAATATTTTTTTTTAAATATTCTATGAGGCCCCTGACCACCAAGGTTTTTGAAAACTTTTATGGGGGGGGCCTTGGCGCAATTTTTTTATTTTATTTATAGGGTGGCCCTGACCACCAATGTTTTTTTTAACTTGCAGGGGTGCCCTGACAATGTTTTTTTTAAAAACTTTTATGTGGGACCCTGGTCGCCAATTTATTATTTTTTTAACTAGGAGGGGGCCCTGACCACAATGGCTTTTTATAACTTGTGAGTAGGGTTGCCACCTTTACGGTTTTACCGGCCGGTGGGGGGTGGAAACAAAAGGGGTGGTTTGCAATGCAAAAGGGGCAGAGCCACATTCTGCCACAAAGGGGCGGAGTCACATCGCACAATGGCAATAAGGCTGAAAAAAAGGTAAATTCTGAGCAAATTGGGGGCTGGCCAAGGGCTTTTTTTACGGGTTTTACAAATTACCGTCAACTACATTGCCAGTAAATTTGTAATACTGGCCCAGCCTTGGCAGGCCGGTAAAATTCCGGCCGCGTGGCAACCCTACTTGTGAGTGAAGGGGCCACCGTTACCGTGTCTGTGTGGACTTTCTACTGTAGTGTGCACGGGATCTAGGGTGGGGTGGGCGGTATCTGGTGGGGCTCGGGGGCGGGATCCGGGGTGGGTGGGGACCACGGGACCCAGAAAATTTTGCTGTACGGGCTGTGATCTCTGATGGTGGAAGTAATTGTTGAAATACTGTGAAGTTATTGTATTCTGAACAATGTAGAGAAAGCAACAATTTGTGATCAAGTAAAGAGTTATTTGTTTCTTAGAAGCACGGGTCCAAGTTATTGAGAAATAAATTTTTGTGTGTGATATCGGATTGGTTAAGGTTTCCTCCAGAGAGAGGCTCGTATAATTTCTTTTTATGAGAGGTAAGCAGGGACCTCGATTCTGGGATGGCAGTGGATGTGATTTACTTAGACTTTGCTAAAGCATTTGATACAGTGCCACACAAAAGGTTACTGGTTAAATTACGGAATGTTGGCCTGGAACACAGTATTTGTACCTGGATAGAGAACTGGCTAAAAGATAGACTACAAAGAGTGGTGGTAAATGGAACATTTTCTAATTGGACCAGTGTTGTTAGTGGAGTACCACAGGGCTCTGTACTAGGTCCCTTGCTTTTCAACTTGTTTATTAATGACCTGGAGGTGGGCATTGAAAGTACTGTTTCTATTTTCACAGATGATACTAAATTGTGCAGAACTATAGGTTCCATGCAGGATGCTGCCATTTTGCAGAGTGATTTGTCTAAGTTGGAAAACTGGGCAGCAAACTGGAAAATGAGGTTCAATGTTGATAAATGCAAGGTTATGCACTTTGTCAAAAATAATATAAATGCAAGTTATACACTAAATGCCAGTTTGTTGGGAGTTTCCTTAAATGAAAGGATCTAGGGGTCTTTGTAGATAACACGTTGTCTAATTCTGGGCAGTGTCATTCTGTGGCTACTAAAGCAAATAAAGTTCTGTCTTGCATAAAAAAGGGCATTAACTCAAGAGATGAAAACATAATTATGCCTCTTTATAGGTCCCTGGTAAGGCCTCATCTGGAGTATGCAGTGCAGTTTTGGACTCCAGTCCTTAAGAGGCATATAAATGAGCTGGAGAGAGAGTGCAGAGACGTGCAACTAAATTGGTTAGAGGGACGGAAGACTTAAATTATGAGGGTAGACTGTCAAGGTTGGGGTTGTTTTCTCTGGAAAAAAAAGGCGCTTGCGAGGGGACATGATTACACTTTACAAGTACATTAGAGGACATTATAGACAAATGGCAGGGGATCTTTTTACCCATAAAGTGGATCACCGTACCAGAGGCCACCCCTTCAGACCAGAAGAAAAGAACTTTCATTTGAAGCAACGTAGGTGGTTCTTCACAGTCAGGACAGTGAGGTTGTGGAATGCACTGCTGGGTGATGTTGTGATGGCTGATTCAGTTAATGCCTTTAAGAATGGCTTGGATGATTTCTTGTACAGACATAATATCAAAGGCTATTGTGATAGTAAGCTCTATAGTTGTATAGGTATGGGTATATAGAATTTATGTAAAAGTAGGGAGGGGTGTGTGTATGGATGCTGGGTTTTCATTTGGAGGGGTTGGACTTGATTTAACTAAGTAACTATGTAACACATACTCTATGGGGAGTTGCAGGGAGTTGTGACTCACCAGGTCTGTGTCTAAAAGTAACATATACCACAGATGCTCAAATCAGCATTATTCTGTCTGTATATAAATGCTAGTGTCGTTGCAGGTGTGTGAATAAAGATGGGGAAGGCACCTGAGGAAGGGGTTTTCCCCCAAAAGCTTGTGTGTGAATTCCGCTGGAATAAAATGTTTTAAAGGCAAAGCCTGAGGATGGTGTGCTTCATATCCTATTATTCCCTATTTTTATGAGAACAAAGAGGCTAAATAGTTGGAAAAATAGAGTATAGTATGTTAAGAATAGAGACTAGGGGAATAGAGGTTGAGAGAGATAGGAGAGGAAGATAAGTAGTGCTAAGAGTGGGCCCCTGGTGGAAGGTTTTTGGGTGGCCCCTGGTGTCCCAGTCCGACACTGGTACAATCCCACAATGTCTTTAGGACTACACTATACACAACAAAGGAGAGCTTGGTGTTTCGACATCTCTAATGTTGAAAGCAGCGGCAGCCGGAGTGAAGAGCAAACAGATGGGAACCTCTGAGGAAAAAAGAGAAAGGTAAAGAGACCCTGTGAGGGGCGGACAGGGCGGAGGAAGGCAAGGTTAGAAGAATGGTGGGAGGGGAAACGGGTGATGAAGGGAGTTGTTGCACGCATGCGCACTGGCTGAGACTTGAGCCCCACGCGGCTGATCCCTGGATGGTTTGTGTGCAGCCTGGGCTGAGTGCTGCTGCTGCTGACAGTGTGCTCTGCCGCTGCTACTTGGGAGACTGGCTGCTCTTTAATATCAGCCAGCGGCATCTCTGCTCCTATAGCCCAGGCAATACAATAGAGAGCACATCATTGCTTGCACTCCTTGCACTCCTTGCTGCCTGTGCCATGGGTTAGGGAGCGAGAGAGAGAGGGCGAGCAGTCCGGCATTGCCGAAGGAGCTGAGGGGGCAGAGCTACACAATCCCCGGCAATGGGCTGCGGCCGGTGATCTCTTGCCTCCTGCTGCTGCTGTTGCTGCTGTGGGATAAGAGCGAGGAGCGACAGCCCTGGGGATCCGTGCGGGAGAGATGATCGCGGAGTTGCTGAGCAGCGCCCTGGGGCTCCTCCTGTATCTCAACACCCTGGGCGCTGACTTTTGCTATGACGACAGGTATGTCCTTCCCTGATACTTTAGTCCCTTTATCTTCTTCCTTAGCTGCCTGCAATGACTGACGCTTTCCAGGGGACCCTGTGTAACAAGTTGAGGGGTGCAGCAGCAGCCACGTCTCCCCCTTTGCTAATTGCCATCATTGCTGCAACTGTCATGTCCATACCATGAACTGATTGGCTGTCGCTAGTACAGAATGAGAGAGAGAGCTGAAACTCTGCTGTAACCCGGGCACTGATACTGACACTTTATCCACGGACCAGAAGCAAGAGAATCACATTCAGTTGGCAACTATGGAACTTCTCCCTGTTTGTATGAATGAATGAGACCTCATTGTACCTGCAAGGAAACCTCAGCATCTGTCCCCTCCTACTACTTTTGAGCCGTGTGTGTGTGTGTCTAATATATGTGTGTAATGTGTGTGTCTAATATGTGTGTAATGTGTGTGTGTGTGTGCCCTTAACTAGATTCACAGGCACTATGCACAGAAATATCCTGTATAAATGTGTTTGTAAGGTGCAAGCTCTGGACTTCTATCCAATTTTTAACCCTTCAGTTGTTCATCTACAACTTCCAAGTTATTTATGGACAGTAGGGGATGTTTGGAGTTGTAGTTGAACAGCAGCTGGTTGGTAGTAGATAAGAACATCCAACAGTATGATGCATTGAACCTATTTGCAAACACTGTGTGTGTGTGTGTAAACAGAGACATTGTATCAACCTCTTAATGTAATGTCGCTATTTTGTAAATTATATAATGTAACGTGCATGCATGGAATTTCCTGTAGACTGTATTTTTGTCAGTGACATACACACAGGGATCATAGTGCAAAGAACTAGTCTCAGCACATCAATCGGTTAAAATCTGAGTTAGATGCTAGAAAGCGTGGATATACCTGTCACACGAAATACTGCTAAATAGAGCAATGTAACCTGCTGCCAGTTCCCTGGTATAGTAAAGCTGCAGCAAGTCATTTTGTTTTTAGGGTTTGTTCACCTTTGAGTTAACTTTTAGTATGACGTAGAGAGTGATATTCTGAGACCATTTGCAATTGGTTTTTATTTTTTTGTTATCTGTGGTTATTTAGCTTTTTATTCAACAGCTCTCCAAAATGCTATTCAAGCAACCTCGTTGCTATGATCCAAATTAACCTAGCACCCATGCCCTGATTTGAATAAGATACCAGAATATGAATGGGAGAGGACCAGAATTAAAGTATGAGCAAGAAAAACTAAAAACAACAATACATTTGTAGATTTACATTTGTTTTTGGATGGGGACAGTGAAAGCTGGAAAGAGTTAAGAGAAAAAGGCAAATAATTAAAGAAACTATTGAAAATAAATAACAAAGACCAGTTGAAAAGTTGCTTAGAATTAGCCATTCTATAACATACTAAAAGTCAACTGAAAGGTTAACCACCGCTTTAACATATGTTTACCGGACAGACGTAACTTTTTTTATACAACGAAGATTAGAAAATGCACCTTTTCCAAGGATATTGTTGCCATTCTGGGAACAAGTGTTTGTCTTTACCAGCATTAAATGAAAAGCTTAACCTGCTGCAACAACAGTCAGATGCCTGCTCTATGACACAAATTCATAAACTTGGGTTCATAGTTTGTGTTTGATATGGGTAACTGCTCTAGCGTAATAAACTTGGGACTAATCTATGCAATGTTGTAAAGATAACGTAAGCCTGTTTCTGATTGGCTGCTATAATGGTGAATTCACAGTGACGCATTTATTAAAATATTGCCTTCTATGAAAGTACTTTGCATGTTGTTTGACGTCAGGGAAGTAAACTCGGAGATAGCACTTTAACCCATTAAACATAGTTCAAGTTCCCCCCCTCATGCTTAATTGTATTGAAGAACTGTTAGACCCCAGGTAGTTGTCTCAACGATCATGCATTGCTTTTAAGGCTTCTGAAAATTACCAGGACTATTTATTTCTGTTCTGACAAGAAGTTTCCCAGATGGTTGGTGCATGTCAGTTTATTGCCTGTGTAAATGTGGCAAAGTAGAGCAGTTACTTTCCAATCTTTAGTTATTGTGTTGCCCTGTTTAAAAATCAGTGCAACCCTAAATGAGTCCTTTAGATGAAAAAAAAACCCTCTTTTGAGCACTTTTAGGGATTTAATCAGATTACAATTAAGACCGATGCATAATTAAAACATATTAGGGAGAACAGCACGCCTGGCTAAGCCTATTAACCATCCTGGGGAGTTTCATGCTCCATTGAAATTAAACCATCCAAAAAGTGAGCATAGATTTACTTTGACAGCTTTCATCAGCCTCTCTTTACTGTTGAGATTGAATGGATCCCCTGGGCTTGTGTTAACTGGTGCCTAGAATTCAGCTAGCTGGCTGTGTCCTTGTGGCAAGCAACTGCTGTTATGGGGATGGCACTTTAAACACATTCCATTTCTGTAGCACGTTATTCACTGTATATGACATGAACATAGTTTGTTTCATGCTTGCTATAGTCCATCAGTTTATTTTTGGACAAACTGTAGAAGTTATGAGCAAATAGTGACTAAAGTCCTATATCCAAACCCCATGAATATCAGGAAAAACGTACATAGTTCCTTGTTGAACTCAAACAGTCTGGAAAGGCTTTCGCTGATATAGCTTATCTAAGGATTTTGTGGGTGAATTCATCAGCTGCTGCCAAGTTTCTCACCTGCTGTGCTTTATGTATTATAACAATATCAACGTGAAACCCTTTAGATTCCTTTTATCCCCATAACTTTAGCTTTTAGGGAATGCTGGCAATTTTAATACAGCAACAGGACGGCCATTTCTGTTCATATCATTCACATGCTGTTACTTTCATGACATCAAGAAGTTTTTGTCCCGTGATTATAGCGTAACCATAAAAATCCCTTATATGTGTTTTAACTCTGTTTGGTAGGTTTGTATAAACCACAGGACTTTTTTCTTCCGCTTTACAATAAATTAGCCATTGAAGACTTTAGAGCAAAATAATATTTGGCAATTCGGATCATTTAACATTACAACAGATCCTATAGTTTTTCCAGATAAGTTTTATCATTTTAAAAAGATGTTCTGTGTTATATGTCCTTACTAATAAGAAAAAAGTGCCATCTAAGGGTCAGTTTATACATATTATAGTCTGGTGCCTGTTAGTAATTGTAATTACTAGTAATTGAGTGTAAGGGCTCTTACAGACGAGCGTTTTTACCTGCGCTCCCCTACATTCCGGTTTTCTGCGTTCAGCCGCAGGGGAGCGCAGGAATAGATGCATTAAATTTTTTCCAATGGGGCTGTACTCACACAGGCGCGTGTAGGCGCCTAACGCAGGTTGAGACGCAACATGCTGCATTTTTCCTGCGTTCGGCGCCTACACGCTCCTGTGTGAGTACAGCCCCATTGGAAAAAATGTAATGCGTCTATTCCTGCGCTCCCCTGCGGCTGAACGTAGAAAAACGGAACGCAGGGGAGCGCAGGTAAAAACGCTTGTATGTAAGAGCCCTAATACTGTTTAGGTACACAGCATGAGATGTCCAAATGATGTTGGGGATTTTTTTTCATTTGGATGTGCAAAAGTAAATGGCTTCAGTAGGGATGCAGTATGCAGTTCCACTTACTCAATGATGGTGGCGAGAGTTAAATTGGCTGTACAAAACCTTTTACTCTGTCTATGTTCACTCAAGTGAAAGCAAGACAATACATTTGAACACTGAAATGTGTTGCATGGTCTCCTGTTTATTAAGGCCTGTTGAATATGTGGCTGAAATTATCCCATGTCCAGATCTAGACTGAGATTTTCAACACAGAGGGCCAAAAAAACCCATAGGCAAATGTGACCAGAATATACAGATTGACAGTCTTGATTTGCGCATATTTATGTAATGGCAACATTTAAAAACGTTTAGAGAGTGAGGGTTTCCATACAGTCTGATTACATTTTCATAAGGTGCCAAGTTATCTAAGGGATTTTACATAAAAGCATTTGAATGCTCATATGAAGAACCATGAACTGGTCATAATGAGTATATTGCTTTTATATGCATTTTTAAGGCAAATCCATTTTTGTATGTTCAGCCTGCATTTCTGTATTTGTATCACACTTAATATATCAATCACAATGGTAATGGGTACCACCAAGCAGAATAAAATGGAACCAATTGGCTCATGTGTTCAGGCGGAATCAGTTTCAGGCGGAATCAGTTTTGCACCACAGAAATGTCAATTACATGAAAAAAACACGTGTGTGTGTGTGTGTTAGGACACTAACGGTATGTATTTGTTGTATGGAATCTTTTGACGGACAACATATAAACTTACCTGTTAAAATGCACAAAAGTGTACAAATTTGGTGTTACCTTGGCGTAAAACATTTGTTTATGCCAGAAAGTCATTATAAGTCCATGCCAGCTTCTTTTCTTTTTGCTCCACTTCAGGCCAACTTTTTTATATTGTACCAAAAAGTTGTAGTAAAGGAGTTTCACCAGTTTAACTCAACTTGGTGCAAGTCACATGCCACCTCAAAACACCATAAATAGATTAAGGCTTCTTGAATGTGGCATACTTTTAACTCCACATTTGTGAATTCCACCCATAGTGCCTGGATTGGAATAGAACAACAGAACTCACAGGTGCAACACGTTATTGCTAACAAACATTACTTTCATTACTTTTTTTTTTTTTAAAACAATCTTGATTAATAAGGCTAAGAGCTATTTTGTTGTAAGAGTTTTCTGCACTTCACTTGAGTTGTAAGTCCACTTTTGAGTAAAAAGAGATAATAAGAAAGGAAAAGATGGACATAAACAACTTGTGAATCAGACCATCATCTGAAGACACTCCTTGGTGAACATTAATTACAACTTACCTTAGATAGGTCCTCTTACCCCTTGGGATCTGGTGATACTTGAGGAGATATCTGCTTCTCTGTTAAAGGTGTTATTCACCTTCCAAACACTCTTTTCGGTTCAGTTGTTTTCAGATTGTTCACTATAAACAAAGACTTTTTTTCAATTGCTTTCCATCTTTTATTTTTTACTGTTTTCCCAAAATTCAAGTTTAAAGTTTAATGTTCCTGTCTCTATTGTTTCAGTCTGGCAGCTCAAAATCATTCTGACATGTTACAATTTGATTCATTTATTTGATACATTTCTCAGCAATATCTATGGAATATTAGCAACTATTGTATCGATTCTACCAGCTGCATTTAAAGGGGAACTCTGACTTCCAAACCAAAATTTGATAAAGAGGCCCACATAACACAGAACCCCCTAAAATATCCATCACAGTTACCTGTCCGTTCAAAAAGTATGAATAAATGCCATTGTCTATGCTGACATCCCACTCTTTAACAGTTCTCTTTCTGCATCATTTGAAATCCTGACAGGAAAGGAGGGACTAAAACACTGATGTTACAAATTGTAACAACTTCTCTACAGCTTACAGATGCAGGAACTACATAACCCACAACATGCAGGAACTACATAACCCACAATGCATTGCACTGTGATGTTTCATTCCTTATTGAAATCACGTGTGCAGTGATTGGCGTTTGGAAGATGCAGGCTGAGGACAGCTGGCTGTTAATACAAAGTAACAGTAGTCAGCCAGCTCAGCAAAGTAGTCAGAGAGATCAGCAAGAGAGCAGGGGGCTAGGCTTCGGGAACTGTTAGAAACCATTAAAAATCATGAAAAGTTTGCATGTTTTTTAAATGATGTATATTGCAAAGTTGCTTGAAATTATGTTTACTTTTCAAAAAGTTATGTTTTTATGGAGTTCCCTTTAATGAAACCCATGGATTATGTTTAGAAGGGCCAAATATAACAAATGTATAAATTTAAAATAGTTAAAGAGCCGTTGACCCCCTCCCAGAGCTTTACAATTCAAATACAAATAGAAGTAATTGTAAAACGTCTTTATTTCTGGGGAACAATCTGAAACCAACTGAAAAGAAAAAAGTGTTTGACGTTGAACAACCCTTTAAGAGAAAAAAAAATTATTTTCAAAAAGATTCTGGATTTTGTCACTGAAAACCACTGCAGCTGTAGCCCAAATCTGTGCCACTTAACAATTCCTCCAATGTTTTTCAGAACAAAGCTGCTCTGCATTCTTCTTAGTAGAGCAGTCTGACAAGAACAATTGCGTGCTCAAAGGGGTTGTTGGCATTTAACATTTGCAGAAGTATTTTCATGCATTTCTATACAGAATTTTTTTTCTCCCATAAAAATAGACTGGCTTCATCTTTGAATGAACAAACAATTTAAATATGTTTAGATTTATAAATGCATCACTTGGTTTAAATGTTATAATTGTGTTCAAGGTGCAGTTCTCAGTATCCCTTTGGGTTAAGTCTGTAACTGGCTTGTGTGGAGGGCAACATGGCATAAAGGTTAAATATGTGGTTCCAGTTAAGTTGTTTGAAAAATGCTCCATAGAATTCACACCTAATGTTTAAGTCCATATGTAGCTTTATTATTTTTATTCCCCAAAATATATGGCTTCCAGGTTTGGAACGTTAAAAGTGTGGTAATATAATAATACTTTTTTTGCGCTCCAAACACCTGTAGCCCAAGTAATTATGGATGATATTGACCACACTGAATATACTAATCGATATATTAATTTCTATTCAGGTTTGCCAAAAACAATTATCCAGAAAACTTTGCATTATGGGAAGGCCGTCTTCCATAGACATGATATGGACCCTATTGAGTATACCTATAGATATATAAATTTGTATGCAGGTATGGGATCCCCAGAAACCAGTTATTCAGTTTTGCATTACGGGATGGTCATCTCCCATAGACTCCATTTTATGCAAATAATTCAAAAAATATTTTTAAACAAATTATTTTTTCAATGTCATAATAAAACAGTACCTTTTACTTGATGGTGGTTGCAAAACAATCCTATTGGGTCTATATAAGGCTTAAATTTTTTATAGCAAATTTAAGGTATGGAGATTTTTCTTATCTGGAAAATCCCAAGCCCCAAACACTCGCTGTAAAGTGTTGGAGGATATAAACTATAGCAAGATCACCAGTTTCCTAATCCCCACCTGTTTACCCATTTTTCTCGCTCAACCACAGCATTTAGGAATGTGAATTAAAATTATGTGGTAATAGGTCCCTTGGTTTAGCATCATTTAGCTACGCCCATGGTTGTGAGGCATTGTTATGTGTACAGCAAGAATCCTGTGTGAGTGTGTGTTTTATATTTATATCATGGAACTGCAAGGTGATTTCAAATATGTGTCATGTCACACATTACATCATTAAGTGCTGATGCTAACCGATGACATCACTAAACTTTTATAAGAATAAATGTTACAGGATATTCGTCTGTTGTGTGCATTATATAAGGATATACATCACTGGTCTTTTGTGTATTATGTGCAAAAATTCACCACTGCATCTTTTAAAATAACAATCCACATACTGCTTTCATTAAGTTCTGATACGGAGCGATGCAATATTTCTAAGGTTTTAGTGAGTTATGGTGCAGATCTAGGAAAATGCTCCAAGATCTGGGAATGCTGACCCCTGCACCTCACAAGGGACCAATAGACCCAGGAGTTCCCGGGAACTCCTTATATTGTGTGATCCAGGGAAACCATGCCATAATTAATAAATCATGAGAAGTAAAGACTCTGCTTTGTCTGATGGAGCAGTAGAGATGATATCCTTTAATGTCTTTTTGTATGGTATAAACATTTTGATTTTGTCTTCTATAAAATGAAAATAAAAAGACAAAAATTCAAGGATAATGGCTGTGCTATTTCTCAGCAGATTGGGTCAAGCAATTTACCATGCGTTCAGCACATACTGAGATAATGTAAGTGTAAAGCGACAGTACCTAATGGCCATAAGCATTTTCTTTCAAAGTGACAGCTGTTCAGCTTCTTGAATAGTGTTTTTTGTGCCTTAAATACAGACAGGGAATTTTTCCAAAATGGTTCATAGTTAACCTTGTTTTAAAATAATTTCCAAGGACCTTTTGTCACTGGGCTTTTGTGCAATATGATAATTGCACTAATGTACCACACTTACTATGTATATTCTTATGAACACAGTTATAACCATGTAATTACCTTCCATTTTTCATTCCATTTTTCAGTATTTAGGGACCTATTTTTTAAACCTCAAGTTTTTAAAGGGTAAAAACTCAAATTGTAGAGAAAAAAAAACCTTATTTTAAACTTATTATGCTTTGAAGCTGCTAAAAATTTGAATCATGTCAAAGTCAACAGCAGATTTCTTTAACAACTGAAACTTTTTTTTTTTGTTACCTTCATGATTCTTGATAGTTTCGGCAGTTTGTGCTGGTTTTTGATCGATATTACGATAAATTCGGGGTTTTCAAGCAAAAATTCTATAAAATCAGTTTTTTGAGTAACCATTCAAAAAAGTTGCACGATTCGAATTGACATTGAATGTTGTCGTGACTTTTTGTTGCACCAAAAGGAACCAGACGTTTGCTGTCATTGTTATGACCTTAATAGACAGATCCTAATCGATGATTTGTTTCTTATGTTGGCCATACATGGGAGATATGAATGGATTATAACCATATTGGCCAGTACAAGGTGGGCATGTTGGGGGAGGTTGCCAGTCGAGTGGATCCCAAATGTTTTGCCACCTTTTGGCACCATCATGGTATCTACGCACAGAATGCATCATGCACGTTTAGCAATAAGCATGATTGCTGTATGCCCTATGATGTTTGCCACCATTCTTGAATAAAAATACAGCAGTTGGTCAAGAAGCTTATGCGTGTGGGCATTCTCACTTAAATATAATTAGCAAATAATTGGAACACTTCTAAAGAAATGCTTGTTGCTAGGCTGCATTGCTTGCAAATCGATCAGTTTAGCCTTTCTGGATGGCATCTTAAATTCTTTGTGTATTCCTGCTCCATATATTGCATTCCAAAAGCAGTGCCATATTAATGTCATGGTAATTTGTGTCAAATCCTGCTCATTTACAACTTAAAAATTCTTCAAATTTATAAAAAATGGTGTTCAGTTTCACCAATTTTCGTAGCTTTTTGCACAGATAATTTCATGGCAAAATTTCTCGTTTGTCTTAAAAAGAGTTTAGCAATCGTATAAAATGGTCATCTGTACATTCAGTGAACAGTTACAACAAAATAATATAGAAATCTAAGCAAAAATATAATCCTATATGAAGAGACTAAGGTAATAGCATACACTTGATTTTACAAGAGTTGTGTGTTCAGGACACAGTCTGGGGGAATGTCAATATTTCAATATATGTATTTTTGCTGTCTATAAACATATTTGTCAACTGTGTGAACACTTGAAATGTGCAGCATTTAATAGGGATGCACCAAATCCACTATTTTGGATTTGGCCGAACCCCCGAATCCTTCACAAAAGATTCTGCCGAATACCGAACTGAATCCGAACCCTAATTTGCATATGTAAATTAGGGGTCGGAAGGGGAAGACATTTTTTACTTCCTTGTTTTGTGACAAAACATCACGCAATTTCCCTCCCCGCCCATAATTTGCATATGCAAATTAGGATTCGGATTCGGTTCGGCCAGGCAGAAGGATTCGGCCGAATGCGAATCCTGCTGAAAAAGGCCAAATCCTGGCCGAATCCCGAACCGAATCCTGGATTCGGTGCATCCCTAGCATTTAATACATTTCATACAGCTCTATGTAACAGTAAAGCTGTTCACCCTACTTCTTCCTATACTAAATATGCACTTTCCTTCATGTTAGCGGCAGTAGCTGTTTAGGGATACCCAGGGATGCACAATGCAGCCGCAAGCTGTCTTCTGGATTTGCTTCTGTGTGAAGTTGAACAAAACGTATTTATTTTTGAAAAGAGATGATGGCATCCTGTTAACCAGTTATATTTGTTTAAAAGATGTCAGACAGATCCATACAGAATACAAATGGGTTTCCAGTCATGGTGAATGCTTGAAAGTACTACAAAGACTTAAAGGGGTTGTTCACCTTTGAGATAACTTTTAGTATGATGTAGAGACTGATATTCTGAGACAATTCGCAATTAGTTTTCATTTTTTATTATTTGTGCTTTATGAGTTATGATTATCTTTTTATTCAGCAGCTCGCCAGTTTGTAGTTTCAGCAGTCTGGTTGCTAGGGTCAAAATCACCCCAGCAACCATGCATTGATTTGAATAAGAGACTGGACTATGAATAGGAGTGGCCTGAATTGAAAGATGAGTAATAAAAAGTAGCAATAACAATACATGTGTAGCCTTACAGAACATTTGTTTTTAGATTAGGTCAGTGACCCCCATTTGAAAGTTGGAATGAGTCCGGAGAAGGCGGCAAATAATTTAAAAACTATAAGACATAAATAATAAAGACCAATTGAAAAGTTGCTTAGCATTGGCCATTCTATAACATATCAAAAGTTAACTTAAAGGGCGAACCGCCACTTTAACATTATGATCAAGATTATATTTGAATATAAAAAAAAAAACAAAACTGCAGGATTTTGCTTAAATTGTACAAAAAAGATGTCATATGATTATGCAAGCATGCTGAGGTGTTTGGGGGTGTTAGAAACAAATATTCCATGTTGTCCATTTTCCTCCATCCACATGCTGTGTTGTGAAGTCCATTTCATAAAAATGTGCCCTTGCCCACACCTGTTTTTCTTTTTTTTTTTTCACTAGAATTTTTATTATTTTTTGGATTACAAAAAGAAAAGCACTATTTTTCTAACCCTTTATATTGAGGAAATAGGTCAGATATTTTTGGTTAGGTTACATTAAATCATTCCAGTAAGATATAGTTTAAAGGGTGATTTTTTTTTTTTCTTAATAAGCCAAAATTAATATAGCAAGTGTTTTTTTATAGAGATTAGTAATAATGGTTAGTTAGTGGCCACCAAAAGTAGTTTATGTCTGTAGTGTCTTTTAAATATTTACCAACAGCGGTCAAGCTGTTCTTTCATTATATTTTTCTATGCAGATTTGTGTTCATTTTTAAAATTTCTTAAATTGAATTTTCTCTTTGAATATGCCTGAAAAACTAGTTATATATTCCACTGTATATACACTTAAGTTATATATATATACTAGTTATTCCGATTCAGGTTTACATAGGAATGATCTTCCTAAATAAAAGTAATGACCATTAAATTATAGCTCATTGCAAGATTTTAATTGTAATTATTTTTTATATTTTTTACATTATATAAAATATATCCCTCTTCTCCTCATCTTTCCCAGTAGCAGCTCAGGTTGCCAACTGTCTATACTGTTATCTGATGCAATAGTTAATGTTATTAGCAGCAACCACTTGAGAACCTACTGAGCATGCTCCCTGGCTACTGTCCCGTTTTTAGAGGGACAGTCTGTCTTTTGACAGTTCAACCTGCAGTCCCTCGTTTGTACTTGAAAGTCCTGTTTTTCTCTGCACTGAACAGCAAAAAAAACAAAAAGATACAATGTTTCTAACTTAATTGGCTTTTGGCAGAGAGTCCAGAACAGCCACAGCAGCAGATAAGATACTTTTGTAACATTTTTGAGATAAGTAAAGAGGTAATTGTAACAATATAAGATAACAGGTCCCTTGGGAAAAGTTAGGCTCGCAGCTTAAAGGGCAATTCACCTTTATTTGCAAAACTGTTATAACTGAAAAAAACAGAAATATGTTCAAAGTTTCATAACCTGACACATTTTGTAAAATGTAATGTAATTCCAATGCCTGCGTGGGTTTTCTACCAGTTTTCCACTCATACTTCAAAAACATACAGATTGTAAACTACACTGGGCAGAGACTGATGTGAACATTGTGTAATCTCCGTAAGGCGATGCATAAATGTGGCTGTGCTATAAGCATACCATGAAATAAATGGGCTTGTTCAGCAGAAAAGTATATACACACCTTTATATATTCACACTTTACCTTTATATATTCACCACTTTTTACTCCATGATTGTGGCCTAAACAATTTTGTACAGCTTAATAGGCACCAAAGTGCAGTCTGCCAACGCCTCCTTTTCACGAACAATCACTTTTTGCTCCGATAGTGGTCAGTTTCTTAATCCGCACTTCCTCCACCTCAAAGCGGGGAGCAGGCTGATGATGTTGAGGGGTGAGCCAATGATATGGCAGAGGAGGTCTGGTGATGTCAAGAGTGGGGCTATGACATGTCAATCGGCCTATCTCAGGTAATCTTTCTCAGCTTTCCTAATTTGGAAAACAGGGCAGACCGTTTTGACCCAGGCAGCCCTTCCAAAAACCAGGCTATATGCTCACATCTGACCCAATAATGGCTATTTTATATTGGTTAATATATTTACTTCTATTTGGGTCAACATAGCATATGCCATTTTCCTACATCACCGTTACTGCTATAGCAAAACCACAGCAAACGTTTGAACTTGGTTTTATCTTTCGGTGCCACCCATTTTCTGATCTCGCCACATTTGTTTGATATATTTCAACTTGTTAGGCCACATTCTGCCCCTGCCGCACTGTTATGTTTGTTAACACCCTGAGCTTTGATAAATGGTTGCTCAGACTTCGTTATCTGTAAGTTCAACAGACTGTTTGCATGTACCATTTCTTTTTACACTCCCTGTAAAATGCCTATTTAAAGTGACACTTTATGGAACCTGCTTCCCTCATCTATAGTGAGTTCCTGACCTTTAAACAGTCTGCACTTTGTCTGAATGTGAACTCTTTTTGTGCACGTCGGCTGCAGTCATAAATGCCTCTGCATGAGATTGGCTTTGGCACTTTACAGTGGGTTTTTTTTATATTTCTCTTGTTCCTTTTACACTTTGGGTTATGCTTAAAGCCTGCTTAAAAATAAGAAGCTGCCACCTTAAAAATCATTCATTTGTTAAAGAATTTTCTTTGACGTATTCTTCACTCTCACTAAACCTCTTAGGGTAAGGTCACACTGGGCGATTCGTCTTTGCCGCGACCAATCTCCCCGAATGCCTTACCTCTGTCTTGCGCTGGCTAAAATGAAAAGTCGCCTGCGGCATGGCATACGCTTCGCTTGGTATTCTGAAGTCGCCCAAAGTTTCCTCGCGAGGCAACTTCTGGCGACTTTGGTATACGAAGCGACGCATGTGCCATGCCGCAGGCGATTTTTCATTTTAGCCAGCGCAAGACAGAGGTAAGGCATTCGGGGGGGGGGGGGGGGGTTGGTTGCGGCAAACCAATCTGCTGTTTACCGGTGACTAATAAATGCTACCTGCTAATTGGTTGCTATAGGTTATTAGGTCTTCAGCAAACTTTGCACCTTTTTTAGAAAACACCACATATTGCTATAACGCAGCATATTTTACATTTACACTCCAACAAAAACTTACATCTGATGCTGATATTTATAGGGAAAACATTTAAATATAGAGTTCTATTTTTCCGGAAAATGTGTCATCCTTAATTGTGAGCTTCCCAAAGTTAATATTATAGGGCTGCCATATGGAAACACTTGCAACGAAACCTGCTGCTTGGAGTGGAATTCCTGGATTATTGCTTAATGGGAAGACTTTAAAAGATGTGACACTTGTTTTCCTGTTTCCTTTGTCGGGAAGTTTGTATTTGGAAGAGGTTAAGAAAAGCTTGTAACAAATATCTTTCTTGCTACTTGCATGAAGTCAGAGTAGGAGTTGCTGAGCCTTATTTGCTACACTCCTTGAAAGAATTGTACAATACAAATCTGTTATTTTAATTCATTATCAACTCTCATGGTCAGTAGCTGCCTTTCACAAATAGTTTGGTAAGGAAATGCGATTGTTAATGCTACAATGTACTGTTTATATGAATTCCCATTTTTTTTTTAATTAAAATTGAACTGCATAACCTCCACTCTGTAGCACAATATCTTGCTTACCAACAAGGTCAATCATTTAGTGTCATCTTTTATCCCTGATACAGTTACCACTAGTTGTGACTATGTTATGGCTCGGAGAAAATGTGGCGTTGCTCAGTAACATTGATATGCCTGCAGAATAAACCTTGCTTGGGTAAGCATTGCTTGTATCAGCGTGCACCTCCGTAATAAATCCATCTGTTTCCCAGTCAGTCCGTAAGTAAAATTGAAATGCAAAATATCAGGTGCTGGTGACTCCAAGGTCATATCTGGCAATATTCTACAAAGCCCCATTTATTATTTAAAGCTCTATACCTATGGAATTTGATGTAGAACAATGTTTAATTCATCCCAGTGGAGCATGGTGAACTAGATACGTAGTGTGAAAAAGGAGTTAGAAAACTCAATAGTCCAGCAACATGTTTTCTTCTCGACCACATCAAATAGATTGTATAGGAGCTGCAGCTCCAAATGGTTCACTGCTTTCTGTCCTAGTTGGCTGAGGAAGGTGAATTCCGAGCAGCCAGTGTTGTTGTTGGAAACTAATGAAAGTAAATAAACACGTTTAATGGGATTTTCTTTATTGCAAGCCACTGGCAAATTTTCTGTGCGCTGATGCACTGCTACTGTTTGTGTTATTTATTTCCGAGCAGCTATCACATTGTAACTGTGCTCTCTGTACAATAAAAATACAGTACCTGTTTAGCCTTTTTTTTTTCCTAGGGGTGGGGGACAGCGTGAGTCCTTTTCATGGCTGCTCACACAGTATGTAAATCACAACGGAAACGCTTTTTGCATCTTTGAGATGGGGAAGCTGGAACTTTTGTTTTCTAAACAATAATGAACTTGATGCATAAATTAGCAGTAGACTAGGCCTTGGAGTTTTGTATTATAAGTCCCATTGGTTAGCCACTTTAGCTCTGATTAAGCAAGTGACCCACATACACAAAAGCAAAGGGAATGCTGGCGTGCCTCTGGGAGATGCACAAGTGCCATCTGTTTCTCTTGTATTTATATTTACACTGCATTATTAAGTGACTTATTCTGATAAAAACATTGCCTTTATCATCTTTAGTACCTTTTTGTTTAATCTGCCCTGTTTATTTGTAATTTAAAAAAAAAAAAAGTCTGATCAGCATGTGTTTTTATTTCTCTTCTGGGTCTTACAAAAGATATTGTTTCCAAGTCTGTTTTAGTGTGAGATGTAGGGCACGAGTCTTACAGTATTCCAATGAAATGGTAATTCTGAGCATGAGTCTAGAAATTTACATCTTCAATGAATAGGCCTTGTGATTAACATGTTTTTTTTTTTTTTTTTTACCTGTATAAACAAACCTCTCCAGTTCCTAAGCCGAAGCCTAATTAAAAGCAAATCTACAACTAAATTTAAAAGACTGTAACCTATTCCTGATGTGTTTAAATACAACATTTGCTGCAAGCTACTTGCAAGAAATGAAAATCCATGTTAGTGATTTTGTTTCTGGGGTTGCAGATCTGACGGTTGGAAATGTTCTTGCTATAAGGCTGTCAAAGCTGCACTCCATGAAAGTAGTAATACATGAATTCCCAAATGGTAAATAAGGAAAATAAGAGATACTATAAAGATGATGATGCTGAAATTGCTCTGTAGATTCCAGCTAGCATTGTCTTCAGCAGCTGTCATAGCCATTGTTAGGAGGCCACAGAGTGACTAATGCGATCCCCTGCAATCTGTTGTGTGACTGAATATTCTTGGCAGACTTTTTCCACTGACATTGCATATAATCCATTAGCCGTCAGTGGAAAGCATGTTTATAATTGGGTGGCTGTACACTTTGTGCTAAGATCTCCAGCTCAGAAAAACTAGCCAAATGTCTGATGTGTACATTTTCTTCATCCCTTAAATGTATTCTGTTTTATTGCACCCACCAAAATGAGCACTAGGAGTAAAGCTAAAGAAATGTTTCTTTTATGTGCCATAAGAATATTCTTCCCAAAAATAGCTTTTTCTCTCCATTATCCGGAAACCAGTTATCCTGAAAACTCCGAATTATAGGAAGACCATTTCCCACAGAGTATATTTTAAAAAAAAAGAATTCTCATTTTTAAAAATGATTTCTTTTATCTTTAATGATAAAGCAGTATTGTGTACTTGATCCCAATTAATATATAATTAATCCTTATTGGAGGCAGAACATCCTTTTGGGTTTAATGTTTAAATGATTTTTTTAGTGGACTTAAGGTATGGAGATCCAGATTACAGAAAGATCCATTAAATGGAAAACCCCAGGTTCTGAGCATTCTGGATAACATGTCCCATACCTGTTCTCTGTTTCTTGACCCTAAATTGTTGTATCTGATTCCTACTTTATTCTTGAGAAAGTCACAAAAGCCCTGTGTAGCTTGGTTATTGGCCCAGTTGACACCGGCTTTGTGGTCTTACAAAATATAGAGCCCCAGTAAGTAATTATAGGTAGTTAAAAACACATGACATATGATATGTATGGAAATTAGATGACCTACCAAATTATGGGTAAAATGTTATATATTACTAGTGATGGGCTAATAAATTCGGCAGGCGCAGATTTGCAACGAATTTCTGCGCTTCGCCACCAGTGAATAAATTAGCGAAAATTTACCCGTGTCAACAAATATTGTACGTGCGGCAGGAAAATTGCTTTCGTCAAAACCGTTGCGTGTCAACATTATTCGGACCCCTATTGACTATAATGTTGCCGTCAAAATTGACAGTGATATGTTTGTGGGCACAGAGAATCGTATGATCCCAGGGGGCGGCCCTTATTTTTTAAAATGTCAATTTTCAATTTATGATGACCCAATGGCACATACTATTAGAAAAGTGTATTATTATGAAAATGGTTTATTTACATGAATCAGGGTTTTACACAAAAAATTTTTTTTATAGAGACCTACATTGTTTGGGGGGTATAGTTTTCCTATGAATGCCGTTATGTTCATTCTTCCATAGCCTTACTGGCTGGAGTTCTTCCAGAGTATGGGTAGTTATGAGAAGTTCTTTATAATTCACTCCTTTGCATAGAAACAATGGATGTGTGATACAACCCCAACAGGCCTCAATCCCCACTGGAGACCAGAGCCAGTAGAATCCGTGCAACATATGACCAATGGATGCATCTTGAAATGGCGATGACAGTGGAAAGCTGGCCATACATTAATGAATTTCTATGAAACTGTAAATGTATGGGAGGTCCTCTGATGCAAGCCAGTATTCATGTACTATGGATATGGGTTGGTTCAGAGACCAGGGACTGTCTAAAATTCTGATCGGTAGATGCATCATACAGCTACCATCTGCCAAACTCTATTCTCAGTAAAAACACTCTCTCTCTATAAAGTCACAACGTTTATTTATCTCAACACATTCCTTTGTTGTAACAAAGTGTCACAATAACAGGGACAACTATGCTGATCGTAAATAGCGATGTATTGTCTAATGAATAGTCTCACTGTTTTTCTTTGTTCACAAAACTACTGTTAAATAAAACCATTTGTTTAACTTACATACTGCAAGAGATTCTTCAACCCTCACGTTCTGCTTGGAAACAAAGACTTCTTTGTGTTCTTGAACTTGTACATACATTAGGATATCGTTACACAAAATAAGAAGTACTGTGAGAGCTTTGTTTCTTGATTCTCAATAGTAATTGTATCTAATTCTATACAATACTATGGTAATCATATTTCTGTTTTCACAGATTACCTTTTGTTCAGTAAAAAATGTATCTTCAGCTATAAGGATATTATTTATAATCAAACTGCCATGTTAATTAACACAACAGGCTGTGCATTGCAAGGAAATGATCACAACTCTATAGGGGTTATTTACTAAACTCTGGTCAGACTTTTTGGGCCAAAACTCAAAATTCTCAGTTTTTTTTTTTTATACTTGATATATTCAAGCCTTAAGAGCCAGAATCTGCCATCTCAGACCTGCTGAAGTTGTGTATAAGTCAATGGCAGAGGTCCCTATCCTATTTTGAAGTTTCTGTGGTCTGAGCTGAAATTAGCCCGGAAATCCGATTTCCCAGCTGCCCCCAGTCATATGACTTGTGCTCGGACTTGTGTTCTGATAAACTTCAATCACTCTTTACTGCTGTACTGCAAGTTGGAGTGATATCATCCCCCCCCCCCCCCCCCCAGCAGCCAAACACCAGAACAATGGGAAGGTAATGAGATAGCAGCTCCCTAACACAAGATAACAGCTCCCTGGAAGATCTAAGAACAGAACTCAATAGTTAAAGCCAAGTTCCACTGAGACTGATTCAGTTACATTAAGTAGGAGAAATAACAGCCTGCCAGAAAGTAGTTCCATCCTAAAGTGCAGGCACAAGTCACATGACTGGGACAGCTGGAAAACTGACAATATGTCTAGCCCCATGTTAGATTTCAAAATTGAATATAAATAAATCTGTTTGCTCTTTTGAGAAATGGATTTCAGTGCAGAATTCTGCCGGAGCAGCACTATTAACTGATGCGTTTTGGAAAAAACATGTTTTCCCCATGACAGTATCCCTTTAGGCAGATGAACATCATTCTTCCCTATGGAGTGATAGAGTTCAGCGCTGCACTATCCCCATCCAAATCTATTCTCCTCAATGCCAATTGTATGTAGGAAGAGAGGATTCCAACATGATTTAATCTTTTCGTCCCAGAGTGACAAATAAATGGTTATAGTAATAGTGTTTTATGATCATTACCGTTAGGTTAATTTATAAATCATTAGTAAAAAGACATTTGGTAAACGGTGATTAAAAATGTTCCTTGTTTGCTTGGACTATGTCTGACTTTCTTTTTCCTCTTACCTACAACTTCTGTTCCACACAGATACAGATACACAGACTTTGATTTTACAGTCAGATCTGTTTTCAGACAATTTGCAAGAAAACTCCATCTGTTTCATTTGATCTTTAATGTTTGTTTTTGCTGGGGTTTTTATATCACAAGCTGTTCTTACAAATGGTTTGCCTTTGTGAATAATAAGCTGATTTAGCAACCCATTTATATATATATGCGTTAATATTCCAGAATAAGGTTTCAAGAATCGCTTCAACACAAGGGCAAACTGTTCTTGATTTACATATCAGGACAGGAACACATAGACCGCTTCAATAAAACTTTTCTGTTTTGTCAAGATCAACATATGAGCAAATATTATTCCTAAACAAGATTCAACATTGCATTTTGTAGCATTTTTTTTTTCTAAATTGCTCTGTAATTAGTAGTCTGATGAAATGCAGCCAGGTTCAAATTATTTATTGGGCCTCATCACTTTCCTGCCTACACAACTTTCAGAAAGTAACGTGTCGTTTGACAGCTGCATGTGCTGAGTCAGTATTTGGCCACAACACCTGAAATTCGTCCAACATCGCAGTTCTGTGCCTTAAGTAATCGAATTCATTAAGAAGTTTTGCAATATCAAGTCCTGTTTCATTTAATATATATATAGACTTCTAAACAAACTTATTGACTGGAACATATAGCCAGTTCACTTGTCAGGTACTCCATGTCTGAAGAGGTGATGTGATTTGGACTTGTGCTTGTTTTTCATTAGATACACATGTATAGTCACTATAGGCCATTTATGTTCTGCATGAAATTACTCAGAATATAGTACAGAACCATGTACAGGCTGCTCCTTCCATGAGGCAAGGTTAGAAAGAGGGACAAAAACATATGACACATGTAGTGTAGCAGAAATTATGACCACGCCCATTTTTTGTGGCCACATCCCCTAATTACCATGTTCGTTTTACAAAAGTCGGCAGGTTATTAAAATTTGAACACACTTCTGTGGTTTTTATGTGTTTTGCTAATGAAGGTGAATTTCTCTTTAAACTGCAAGTTATAGTTTCCCCAAAAGCCTTGTTTATCTTAAATTGTTACAATTGCTTTTTTAATTATCTTAAATTGTTACAAAAGTATTGAAGTGCCACCTGCTGAATGTTCTGGGCTCTTTGCCAAAAGTCAATTAAGTTTAAGAAACATTGTATCTTTATCTGGCTGTTCAATGCAGGAGATCAAAGAGACGGAACATTTCAGTAACAATCCGGGACTGCGGGTTGAGCTGTCAAAATCGGGACTTTCCCTCTCAAAATGGGATAGTTGAAAGGTATGGTTTATTCCTGTGGTGTCCAAAAGGTAGATCTACCAGTAGACCTTTAAGGTCCCCATAGACGCAAAGATTTTTCTTTGGTGAACGACCGATTTTAGCGAAATCCGACCAGTCCGTCAAGTTATCATGAAGTTAGTGGGAATCTAACAATTGTACATCTTTAGATTTTTCGTCAGACATCTGTCAGAAAACTGATTGGCCAGGTTACAAATTTTTTATCGGTCCCAGTGCAATCTATCTATGTTTGCAGGGCCAAGCAGGCAGCTACCCTTTTCCTGGCAATATTGCCTGCAATGGTCTTTTTAGTTGATGGAGAAATCGAACATTTAAACGATCGTTTCGAGATAATCGTGGTCTCACTATAACGAAAAGATCTTTTAAAGATCTTTACATCTATGGCCAGCTTTAGCTGGGGATCAGTAGATCTCAAGACACTGGGGCTCATTTATCAACACTGGGCAAATTTGCCCATGGCCAGTTACCCATAGCAACCAATCAGTGAATAGCTTTTTAAAGCCAGGTGCAAGTAGAACAATGAATGCAGCAATTTGATTGGTTGCAATGGGTTACTGCCCATGGACAAATTTGCCCAGTGTTGATAAATGACCCCCACTGTCTACAAACAGCTTGTCTAAGTCACCCTCCTATTTTATGCTTTTCATTCAGATAATTATTATGTTAAGGTTACATAACAAATAGTTGCTTGTTAAATATAGCAATGTACATTTTCCCATTAATCAGTATTTAAGTAATATTTTCCATGGAATACAATGCTAACAATGTTTTTTTGGATGTACATCATAATGGGACAAAATCACTTAAAGTAGACCCCGCATTAGTAAAGTATGGACACTCCTGGTTTATACCATTCTACACCAGAGCTAGAGAACAACACTGGTATCACTTGGTTTGACCCCAAAGACTACCAAAATCAGAATTTTTGGAAAAACCAAACCCTAGTGTCGATACAACACTGTAACATCGGCCACTTAACCAACTCTTCAAATTTTATTAGAAGCCATGCAATGACTGATATGTAAAAAAAGTATGCAGCAGACTGACACAGACAATGCAGTAACACACTTTCAACTCTTTGTCTTGTCTGATTTATACAGGAGGTGAATTGTTTTGCTATATCAAAAATAAATAATATATCCAGTTTTAATAGTACTATTCTGCCTGAAGGCAAAACACACCTAAGGTAGCTGGCTTAATTTTTAATATATGAAAGGAGTCTGTTAAACTTAATTAAACTCTGAAAACAGGCTGTACTCTGGGTTTTGCCGCATTTACTATTGATGCAGTTAAGCTTTCCTATTCTATCTCTGCTCACAATAATCATAGAAGATATAATTTCCTTTATTACCAGCGATAATGTAATAAAAGATGGATGATTGAACTGATTCTCAAAGGGAAAGTATCTGCCTTTTTCGCAATCACATCCTGAGGAAGAAAAGCCAAAATGGGTGTTAAAAGTGTACCCTGCAACTAGGGGAGGGTTTTTGTCTTGCACAAGTTGGGACAGACAGACTTTTACACCCTGTAGTGTTGCTAATGGAGCAGTTAAAAGGGTTGTTCACCTTTAAGTTAACATTTAGTAGGATGTGGAATTCTGAGACAGTTTGCAGTTGTTTTTTTTTTTTTATTTCTGCTTTTTGAGCTATTTAGCTTTTTATTCAGAAGCGCTATAGTTTGCCGTATGTTGTTTCTAAGGTCCAAATTACCATAGCAACCATGCATTGATTTGAATAAGAGACTGGAACATTAATAGGAGAGGTCCTGAATAGAAAGATGAGTAATAAAAAATAGTAATAATACACTGGTAGCCTTACAGAGCATTTGCTTTTGAGATGAGTCAGTGAACCACATTTGAAAGCTGGAAAGAAGGCAAATAATTCAAAGGCCAAATAAAAGTTGCTTAGAGTTATCAACTCTATAAAATACTAAAAGTTAACGTGAAGGTGTACCAATTGCAAAAAGTGTTCATAGGAGTTTATTCAGTAATTTAGTGCTAAGTTGCTGTACAACTAATGACCAGATAGATTTAATTGGTTGCAACTGGTGAGATTCATCACCTACGTTAGCACTGGGTATTCGTAATGTAGCGGCTGCTTCAAGTTGACAGCCATAGGACTTTCTGCTAATGGCATTTATCAGCGATTCTTACCTTAAAATGTGTGTGTGTGTGTGGTTCTTCTTTTCATGTATAGTGTATTTGTATGCTCTCCCTGTGTCTTTGTGGGTTTCCAACATGGTCTCATGGTCTCTGGCATGAATGTTATAAGGCCCTTAGATTGTAAACCCTGCTGGGGTACAGACTGATGTGAATTATGTATAATCTCTCTAAAACTCTATAACTAAAACAATATAAATAACAGGATAAAAATGAAGGATCTATGAAAACCAAAACCCTCCATAACACAGACTTTGTAGTGATTTAAAAATACATGCGATTATTACAAATTACAGGTTTGTTTGTGTCACTTGGAGGCATCTGAAAGGGATCAGTAGTTCTTTTCTTGCTGATGGAAGTCTATATTTAGCAGAAAAGTTAACCTAATGCTGTGCTTAGCTCCAGCAGTAATCTACTTTTCTGCTGGCTGGAGCCAATTAACCTACCTGTATGTCTTTGGTGTTTTTTGGGCAGAAACCAAAGTACCCAGAGTAAACCTGTGGTATTTTAACCAAAGCTCTCCATAACACAGACCTTGTATTGATTTAAAATATGTCCTCTAAGGGTAAGGTCACACCTGGAGATTCGGGGAGATTTAGTCACCCGGAAACTTATCGCCTCTGCTTTTGGGGCGACTAATCTCCGACTAAACTCATGACTCTTCATTTTCCAAGACGCCTGAAGTTGCCTCACTCGGAAAACGAAGAGTCACGAGTGCCATGCCACAGGCGATTTCTCATTCTAGCAGGTGGAAGACGGAATCCGTTTGGGGAGATTAATCGCCCCAAAGAAGAGGCGATTAGTCGCCGGGTGACTAAATCTCCCCTAATCTCCAGGTGTGACCATACCCATTAGAATTTTTATTCATCACAATATTCTCAACTACAACATAGGTGTCTAACAGTGGGTTGCAGATTCACGTGAATGGGAATAAAAATATAATGACATTGATAAGAAATTGAATGTTATCGTTTTATTTTGAAGCTCTTTATTATATTGGTTTATCTTTGCTGCATTTCTTTATTCTTCTGATAGAAATGTGCATAAAGAAAAGTTCATGGAGTATTTGTCATTTATACTTTGCCAAATGCATGAAGGATTTTTTGTCTTCATAGCTCACAGTTCTGTCTGATTTTTCAGATTGGTATAATTTGCCTCCCTGCTGCTGAACAGCTTTGTTTAGCTTTCTGCTGCCATTCCACTGCCAGTCCTGCATTATGGCAGGTCTGGAATTCTTCAAAGCAGAAGGTGCATTAGTAGCTTGTGTATTCTTAGGATTAGGCAGCATAATGTGATTTCAGTGTACTGCATGGATTTTCAGTTCTACTACAAAACCACGCAAATGGTGCACTTCCTTCACTCTTTTAAGCTCTTTCCCCTTCACAAAGGCCTGCAAATGCACTTCTCCTGTTTTATTCTCTTAACAGCAGTTTTTTCTTTCACTGGTATCTTCTTCTTATCCCCAACACTGATTCTCCATTGCCAGCAATGTGTTTTATATTCACATAAAGCAATGAATGGTTGCAAAAACAAACAGCAGAATTGGGACTGCCTCCTAATCCCTTATTAACAGAGGCATTCCATGTAACTATGGGTTGTATGTTGCTCTCAATTGCCATTAAATCATCTCAAAACAGATGCACTGATGTGATTGTGTTACTTTTTGTTAGACTTCTAGTAACTTTAGGTTTGATGTAACACATTTTGGTAATTCTTCTTAGTACTCATTATGTGATTATGTGGCCCTGTTTTGACTAGTGCCATAATATACACAAGCTGGCTCATACTGAAGTCCTTATTTAGATTGTGTGCCCTTAATTTTCCTTTTATTGCTCTCACTAGTTTACAAAACTAAAATAATAAACATTAGGATGCATTCTGCTATTGATTCTTAAGGGGATCTGTCACGTCCTGAATGTGTGTAAATATTTCAGATCAAGAAATTCTTGATTTTGCGTCTGGCAGTATTTATTTTGTGTGTGATTATTACAAATAGCTATGTCTGTGCCAACTGAAGGCACCTGAATGGGCTCAGTCTTTTCTTACTGATAGCAGTCCACATTTAGCAGACATGTTAACCTTAAGCAGGCCATAGATTACAGATTTCACCATTGTATCTGACGAACGATCGGAGGTCCCAATTCAGATGATATAAAGTAGTTAAAGGGATACTGTCATAGGAAAATTCTGCACTGAAATCCAATTCTCAAAAGAGCAAACACATTTTTTTATATTCAATTTTGAAATCTGACATGGGGCTAGACATTTTTTCAATTTCCCAGCTGCCCCATGTCATGTGACTTGTGCCTGCACTTTAGGAGAGATGCTTTCTGGCAGGCTGCTGTTTTTCCTTCTCAATGTAACTGAATGTGTCTCAGTGGGACATGGGTTTTTACTATTGAGTGTTGTTCTTAGATCTACCAGGCAGCTGTTATCTTGTGTTAGGAAGCTGCTATCTGGTTACCTTCCCATTTTTCTGTTGTTTGGCTGCTGGGGGGGAAAGGGAGGGGGGTGATATCACTCCAACTTGCAGTACAGCAGTAAAGAGTGATTGAAATTTATCAGAGCACAAGTCACATGACTTGGGGCAGCTGGGAAATTGACAATATGTCTAGCCCCATGTCGGATTTCAAAATTGAATATAAAAAAATCTGTTTGCTCTTTTGAGAAATGGATTTCAGTGCAGAATTCTGCTGGAGCAGCAATATTAACTGATTCATTTTGAATACATTTTTTCACCATGACCGTAAACTTCCTTTTTTTGAGATCCTTCAGTTGAATAAGTGGCTGCTATGTCCTTGAGAGCTACATCCTGAGTAAAAGTTTGCACTGTTTTGGCAGGAAGAAATATAAATATTAATGTCCGTATACCACTGTTGTCCGCATGCTGTAAATATTGCCATATACATATATATATATTTTAAGTTGTTTATTGCAAATAGAAGACATTATTACTAGATTGATTAGATTCCAGCAAACTCTTGTTGACTACACACAATAGCAGTTGATAAAATGTATTCAATTAAAGCAAAATAATTATATATAATGTGAAATGTCAATCCACATTTAAAAATGTAGAAATTGTTTAATGCAAAACACTACATGCTGCAATTTCACTGTTTATGGAGGTGTTATGTAGTGTCTATTGTTAACCAACTTACCATTGAAATTTCAACCCCTAATTTTTATTGAAAATATGTTCCAGGCAGGTAAATAACACCCACATTCACTGATAGATTAACATTTAGAGCTGGAAGTGGCAGGTATGCCAAGCTCTTGGGAGTAAGGGAGACTTTTGTCTGTGGCCTAAGCATGCCCCCATTGTTCTTGAGCCCAGTATATAAATAAATAAGAATCCTGGAACATAGAAATGTGGATAGCTCTGTGACTGCCACCCAAACTATTCTTATTTTTTTAATTCTCTGTATGAATAATTTTGGTGTTAAATCAAAACTAAAGAATTCTTCTAGACTGGGGATTAAGGTAATATATTTTATGGCTTGCAAGTGTCGGTCTGCAAGATATCCGAAATTCTTACACATAAACAAAGCCAATGGTAGTGTTGAGGGATAAAACAAATACTTAGAGGCAAATTTACTTACCTTCGAAGTTGGACTCAGGGAGGCGAAAGGTAGCAAAGTTGCGCTAGCGTTACTTCATCAAGCAAAGTTACGCTAGCGATGCCTAATTTGCTTACGGCGCCAAGTTAAAGTACGATGGACGTATATGTAGCAGCAAATACATTACACTACACAAGCCTGGGAAAGCTTCATAGTCGAAGTCGAAGGATTTGACTTGGACACTCGAATATCAAGGGTTAATTAACCCTCGATATTCGACCCTAAGTAAATGTGCCCCACAGTGTCAATAATCCCAAAGCTTGTGCTACATTATATTTGATTAATACAAAAAGCTAAATATTTTAAGCACATATTGAACATATGTTGGTTATTTGACCGTATCCCCTTTCAAAAGTGCCATTAAACTAGATCTAAAAGCTCTGTAGCAATAATACTAGCATTTATGCTCAACCACTTTAAACTGAGACCACATTAAACACACAAGTTTACAGGCCTCTAATATTGGTGAAACCACAAGAAATGCGCACAATTCTTTCTTTGCAGGCATCTCTGAAATGAGCAGTTTGCTGGAATTTTCTTCTGTTGGGGGTTGTCTGTATTAAGGGGAAATTCAGAAAGCTTTATCCCATTTTGCATCTGACCTATTGGCAGTTCAGTAAAAGAGGCTTAATATTAGACATCACTGTTGTAGCTCATCACTAATGTGTTCTGCTCGAGACAATAAAAGGAAATAAAAAAATTACATAATTGTAAAAATTAAGATTCTTTGGGTCATTAGGTTTATTTGTTATTCATCTCACAGTTTGAGCAGAGGGTAACTACTGAGCAGGAAAGGACATCTTTCTCCTTTATATTCACAGCAGCAACGTTGCTTCTTATTCATGTTGTATTTGTAATTGCCATAGTGTTTCCAGACTTGTTGAGGGTATATTATGCAGACAAATTGTGACAGAGCAGGGACTTTTGACAACATTGTAAGCATGGTGTGATACATTTTAAGGTTACCAACAATAGTGGTCTGGAACCCCTACAGCACAAATGGTTTAAGGAGTGAAATATGTCTGAATCTCTCTCTAGTACCCTTCACTTTAGGCTAGTGCCTAAGAGAGTGCTACCTCCACCTATCAAGCCTTGTTGGAGCACAAGTTGCTAGTACTAGCTTGCCTTTCTGCCTTATATTCCTAGATAGTGATGGGCAAATTTGTGCGCCATTTCGCTTTGCCGAAAAACCGGCATCATGTTTTTGACGCCGGCGTAAATTTTTTTGACGCAGGCTAACTTTCGCGGGCGTTTCGCAAATTTATTCGCACCATCATTATTCCTAGGGGTTTTCCCTCTAGGGCAGAACACTTTACTGGGTCTTGTTGACTCCAGGCTCCCCAGGATGATTCATCTGGGGAGAGGATGGAAAGCCAACGAGGATGAACCACCCCTTTCCAATCACTATATTAAAGTTGAAGGAAAGGAGCTCTTTACTTGGTGGTGCCAAGTATCCCCAAGTGATTGTATGTACTTACCTCAAACCCCAGGCCGGTGCTCCTACCAGCAGAAAACTGCACCCTACTTAGCTTCTTCCAGCGAGCACCAACGGTGGCTAATTTATTGTACTGCACATGTGTCTGCCTCAGGGAATTTAAAGAAAGGAGAAGAAGGAAGCCAATCGCTTTGTGGTGCTCGCTAGAAGAACCCCCGGACCGGTGCAATTTTCTCCTGATAGGAGCACTGGGCCAGGTAGTGAGGTAAGTATATATCATTACTTGGGGTGTCTAAATTTTGACACCCCCAAGTAAACAGCACCTTTCCTTCTCCTTTAAGTTGTGACCGGTAGGGTATCACTAATTCTAAGAGTCGATAAGATAGATATGTAAATAAACTAATTTAGATACACTGTAGTAGAATAAGACTAAAGCAACTGGCCTTTTTGAGTTTTCTTGAAAACTGAAATGGATAGAAAGTAACTAGCGGGAATAGCACTTGTAGTAGATCTAAACCAATAGGGACTGTTAACCTTAAGGGTCCCTACCTAAGCTTTGTGGCATTATGCTAATATGTTTTGGCGCACAACCAATCAATTAGCTGGGAGTTCTAAAGATAAAGGGGCATATTTATCAAAGAGTGAAATGAGAACTTGGAAATTCCTCCACTCTCTACATTTTTTTAATCTCTATGTAACAATCTCATAGAAATTAAAAGAGTTGTGGGCTTTCACTCTATTGGACTGCAGTGAGCTCTAGATTCACACTTTGATAAATATTCCCCCAAAGAGGCTGCTGCTCTCCCTTCCCATCAGATACACATTTGCCACACATGGGAACATTTTTGAAATACATGTTTTTCTGCCATCAATTCTAGTTCTAGTTTTGGTTTTATTTCCAAACAATACTCTATTACTGTTGTGCTTTGGAACCCCTTGGTAATACTGCTGAAATGTCAAAAAACACATTACATATTTAGTAGCTGAGCTGAAACTACACACTGTGTGCGTATTACTACTATATTGGAATTTCATATTACACCTGAACCAAATCAAGCTAAGAGGATACAACAAAGTATACTCTAAGTTAACTGTTCCATATTTACTCTGTAGCTATACAGGAATGTTTTCCAAAATCAATTGATGTAGCTTAATCTCTTCTGATGGTGAAACCAATTTCACTCATCATTGTTTGCAAACCATTTTTTAATAAGCCTAGGCAAATTAGCTCCACCAGATATGGAAATTAGCACAACCAATGGGATAATGTGACATATAAATACTTGCAAACTTTGCAAATCTGATTACATTACCTAAGGACCCCTTTTATAGAAGATAAAATGTAATTTTTCTGTCCGCATCACATCAGTTTCCATCAAAGCAGAAATTGTATGTTTTTCAATCTTCAAAAGTTTTCTGACAAAGTCAGGCCGATGAAATAGTGTCAGGGCCCGAAGGCGCAGTTTGGAGTGTGGACCAAGGAGGAAGCAACTAGGCAAATACAGTTCGTGGTACAAAGGGTTTAGGCAGAAGAATCGTCAGTTCAGGCAAAGGTCGGTCCAGGCAGCAAGATAACGTGGTCGATATTCCAGGCAGAGGTCGGTCCAGGCAGCAAAATATCAAAGTCGAGGTTTCAGGCAAGGTCAAATATCAAGGAACTCAGGATAGAAGAACCTATACTCGGGCACTGAGAGAACCTTCTGGTGACTTTAAATAGGTGGATTTTCGCGCCAAAACGCACTAGATGACGTCACAGGACGTGCGCCAGAATATCTGCCAGCGTCTGCACGTTTTTGGACGCCAGCGTCTAAAGTATGCGCCAGCATAAATACGTGGCGCAAAAACACCAGCGTTACGCTGGCGTCTGACGGCCGCATGGCTTCTTCTGGGCGTGCCATCTTGGATGCGCCGAGGATGCCTTACAAATAGATGTCAATGTAAATGTAACTGTAGCAGTTAAATGTAACTGACATGCCATTGCTTCAGCAAAATTATCAATGTCATAAGATTTTGGTTTGACCTGTTTATTTGGTATGTTTCTTGCAAAGGATGATGAAAAGGGAAATGGATAAAAAGTATCTAAAGTAAAAATCTTTTAGAAGTGAAGAATTATGGTTGACATGTAAAACTTGCAGCAAACTTCAATCTTTACTTTTTTTAAACCATGAAGTAGGAGTAGATTGAGAATATTTTCTTTTTATTGATAGAGCCCTGTATTTCCTTCTTTCCATCCGTTACTATCGTCTAAAGTTGTGTAATCCTTTTCGGTACAGCATTTTTAATGTAATATTTAAAATGGGTTGACATAGAGAATGATAAGCTCTTTTTATAATGTTAAACCCTAATAAAAAGTAGAACTGTCTGTGGCAGTGGTTGGCAGATTTTCCTCTTAAAGCAAGAACTATCAGTCAAATTGACACTGGGTTGCAAATAAGGTTTTTATATGCGCGAGAGCCACAGCTCCATGACAAATGGCCCTCGCTTGTAATCCACAGAGGCTTCAAATGGATAAATGCAGCTGATATGATACATGACTTTAAGAACAGCTTGATGATTTTAGAAACAGGAGGCTTTGTATAGGCATACTTTAAAAAGAAGGATACATGCTGTAACCACAAAATGAGCCTGACGGCTTGAAGCTGCTGTGTCTGACAGAATACAACAACTTCTGTTTTCAGTTTGTTAACATTACTCTTTCTAACTATATGCTCTCAGGGCTAGAGATCTGAAACCTGTGGCTTTCCAATTGTTCTTGAATTTTAACTCCCACCATCTCCTAAAGATAAAAGCTGGAGAGACACATAGGGGCAAATTCACTAAGATTCGTAGTTGCGCCAGGCACAACTTCGCCGCGCTTCGCCGCACTTCGCCAGGCGTAGTTTCGCCAGCGCTCTGCAAATTCACTAAAATCCGAAGTTGCGCACAGGGGTAGCGTAAGGCTGCGAAGTTGCGCTAGCGTTGATTCGCTAAGTGAAGCGAAGTTACGCTAGCGAAGGTTAATTTGCATACGGCTTTTTTTGAAGCAATCCCTATCTACTCTATTGCGCTTCGCCTGGTCTGAGGTGGCAAAGGAAGTCTAGCGTAAAAGGTAGCGTTCAGTACACTGCGCGCGTTAGTGAATTTGCGTAGTTACGTCCGTAGCGAAAATTCGCCAGGCGTAAGGGTGCGAAGTAACACTAGCGAATCTACGCCAGCATTCGTTAGTGAATTTGTGAAGTAACGAAAATGCCCAACGCTAGCGAATAGACGCTAGTGTTCGGCGCTTAGTGAATTTGCCCCATAGTTGGCAATTAAGTAATGCATGTTTTGCTCTATGTTGATGCTTCACACATACCATGAAATATATGAAGACCCCCCCCCCATCTATTTGACTTCCCACAATACTCCACCATTCAAACAGTCGGATCATGTGCATGCCGCAGCTCTGAAGTTGATCCATCCAATTGTCATAGGTATTAATGGTGCAACTGTGATCCATCTAGATAAGACAAATTATTATGCACAAAACACTAGTTTGTGCATTAACAACACACCATGGATTTAAAAAAAAAAAAAACATTTCTTTGGTAAAAATAAGCTTTTGCACCACTGATTTATATAATGTGGAAAGCTTACAGATCACTGTAAGCTTTGGATGTGTGTGCTTTTGTTAAAAATAAAAACTTTTATTAGAACATTTTAAAAATTGGCCAACGTTTCGGTCTCCATCTAAGACCTTTGTCAAGACCATAGCAGTTATAGAATGAGCATATTAAATAGATAATTTAATATTATCACGAATAACAAGGAAGGTCACGTGAGCAGAGAATAGATAACACCCCCAAAGACCTAGGTGATATTAAACTAAACACCACAGAGAACAAGAAAGAAAATCCCCTGTGTCAAAAAGAAGAAACAAAAAACAAAAAAAAATAAGATAAATTAAGAGGGGTTTGACCCAAAACAATACATTCTATAAAAACATATAATACAGAT
Organism: Xenopus petersii; assembly: GCA_038501925.1. Classification (NCBI taxonomy): domain Eukaryota; kingdom Metazoa; phylum Chordata; class Amphibia; order Anura; family Pipidae; genus Xenopus; species Xenopus petersii. The sequence goes on from CM076677.1 coordinate 39,247,836, forward strand.
AACAAGGGCAACATGAGAAAATCACTTGTTACTTATTGAAATAAACATGTAGCAATCTCATATACATGTAACTGAAACTGTCAAAAGCAAAAAGCTACGTAAGTAACAAAAGTGAAAATGTAGCATATATAGAGAGGAGATCATCATTGGTTTAAAAAGTAAATTAAGGGGCAATTTCATTTAATCTGTGAGGGGCCAGAGTATTCAGTTGTTTTATCCAGAAAACTTCCCGCTGGAGCAGCAATTTGGAACGATCACCCCCTCGCCTAAGTGGGGGGATGTGGTCGATTGCAATATATTTGAAGGTTGGGAGCCTATGTCAGTGTTAAAGATTATGTTTAGCCAACGGTTTGGTAGTCCTACCATCCCTAAAAGCCGTACTTATAGCTGACCGATGCCCATCCATCTGTAGTCTAAGGGTCTGGTCAGTTTTGCCCACATAAGATAGCCCACAGGGGCACGTGATCAGATTTATCACATGACTAGTATTGCAGTTAATGTGCTGTCTGATCGCAAACCTTTTACCTGTTTGTGGATGTAAAAAAGATTGTCCTGTGTCGGCAAGAAATACAATTAGAACACATGAAACACCCAGGTTTAGGGCCTGTTAGCCAGGACTGTTTAGCACTAGTATAACAATTCACTGGGTCATTTTTCACTAGTAAATCACATAGATTAGTGCCCCGTCGATAACAGATCATTGGAGGATCCTGTATGACCCTGGCCAGATCCTTGTCCGCTTGTATAATATTCCATTGTTTTTTGATAAATCTGCCCATATCTTTAGTGCAAGAATTTTATTTTGTGGTAAGCACTAAACCTGAATGGCTAGCATTGGGCAAGGTTAACCCCTGATGGCAGTTCCGTGCTTTCTCTAAAGCCACACCTAGTACACTATCCAAATACCCAAGTTCTTTAAAACTGTCCCACATAGCAGAAAATGTGATTGTCACATACTGATTGAACAGAGTTATTTCTCAGTACTCTACAAAATTGGGAAATTGGTAGAGACAATTATTATTCAGGGACTCAAAATTTTGCAGTCAAATTAATTGGGAGGCATTTCATAATACAGATGGACAATGACCCAAAACATACAGCCAAGCAACCCAGGAGTTTATTAAATCAAAGAAGTGGAATAATCTTGAATGGCCAAGTCAGTCACCTGATTTGAACCCAATTGAGCTGCATTTCACTTGTTGAAGTCTAAACTGTTTTCAACGAAGTATTAGAAATGAACATTAGAAATGAGTATTAGAAATTAACATTTTATTTTGAGTTAATTTGTCCAATTACTTTTGAGCCCCTGAAATGAAGTGATTGTGTTCGATTCACCTTCATTAGCAAAACTGAAATAACTGAAACTTTCAAACTTTCATAATCTGCCAAATTTTGTAAAATGAACATGGTAATTGTGGTGTAGGCACAAAAATGGGTGTGTTCAAAAAGAATTGCCACGCTATGCGCGACAACTTTTTTCCCCAAATTGTTGGGAGGTATGTATGTGTGTGTGTAAATGTGTGTGTGTGTGTGTGTATGTATTTATGTGTGTATATATATATATGTGTATATATATATATGTGTATATATATATATATATATATATGTTTTTAATATTTCAATAAAGTATGTTAAATTTTAAAGTAACCTAACGTTCCTGATGTGCACCCATTTATCTCTACATATATATATATATATAGTTTTTAAAGGGATTGTTCCCCTTCAGATTAACGTTTAGTATGATGTAGAGAGTGATATTATGAATGCAATTGGGTTAAATTTTTTACTAACTGCTGAATAAAAGACTGAAATATGATTAGGAGGTGGCTGGAATTTGATTTTAGATGGGGCCAGTGAACCCCATTGAAAAGTTGGAAAGAATCAGAAAAAGAAGGCAAGTAAATCAAAAACTATAACAAATAAATAATGAAGACCAATTACAGAAAGAATTACAGAAAGACCCCTTATGTGGAAACTACAGGTACCCAAGCATTCTGGATAACAAGTTGCATACCTGTAAATATTTACATGTATACATCTACATCTATTTTTATTTGTCTAGGAATGTTTAAGGGGACCTATAATTTTTCATTATGACAAGCTTTTGTCCTTGGGAAAGGGTGCAGTCTATGCCTTTAAATAAAGTTTTCTCAGGCCTGCACGTCCATTGAAGGAAAAGGCTTTGAACACTTTGTATGAGAAAGGAGTTGACTGACTTTGTCTTCTGTGTGCTGACCCGGGATAACTTTCTATTCATAAAGTGACTTGTCTAATGCTAATTAGCCTAGCAAAGCCACATGTTGTTTACCGCTATGCGCATGTGAAATCAAAATTACAGCCAGTGCTACACTGGTGGTCTTTCATTTTGCCAAATAAACAGATTGCAAAATATGCACATAAGATCATTTTTTAACTATGAACATATAAATTATGGGTAAACAGGGCGTCCTGATTACAAGAAGCATATAGTTGTGTTTCTTAAATTTGTAACTTCCACTTGTGATGCAAATTAGGATTCGGTTCGGCCAGGCAGAAGGATTCAGCCGAATCCCAATCCTGCTGAAAAAGGCCGAATCCCGGCCGAATCCCGAACCGAATCCTGGATTCGGTGCATCCCTAAAAAAAATCTTACTGTCACTATAGAACTTGCAGGTTCCAATGGCTTGAAAAAGTTGCCATAACCAAAGCCAATTCTTGGGCATTTTGTTTTTGTCATTTTTTTTCCTGAGAATGAAAACTGCTGTATTGCATGCAAATGTGAATACAGCTGTACAGTGTGGCTGCCATAAAATAGGCTTTAGCTGGAGGCACAGACTAATATGAGTTTATTTGGCCATGCGTGGATAGTCACACTACCCTGATAAGCTTGCCTAACTAGTGAAATATAGTAGGTCTCAAGGAAAGCACATTTAGTACCGGTCACTTCCAAGGTGGTTTATGACTTTGAAAACATTCTAATGTGAAGCACTGGCAGATATTTTATGTGGCCAATACTGGCTGCAATGTGATTCAGTACTCACATGAAATCACCCTGCTATATCACACTCTGCTTGGCTAGGAGACTTATGGCAAAAATTTATAGTTTTGCTCACCACTGAACAATTTTAAACCAATAGGCAGGGTGTGACCTCAAAATTCATACAAAGACAAGAATCCAATGCACACACCCATTATCATCAACATTTTAATGACTTATTTTGTGCATTAAGCTACAAAAAATGCCTTCCCCTTTAAACAAAATAGGGATTGCTTGCCCATACATTGCAATATATATTCAAGCTGCCCAACTATGTCAAAGTTATCCCAGATCTGGCCAGTCCTGCACTGACTTTCACCTCGTTTATTAATAATTCTAATGCTTAATTATTTGTTTTTCACAGGGACTAAGTTTTACCGGCAACTTGCTTGCTTCAACGTTAAACTCCCAAATGGGCTTTTTATTGGCCACCACTGGGACCATCTGACTGTAGCTGAGACTGATGTGCGTTCTTACATGGAGCTAGGATTTCTTGCCTTTAGCTTTAGTAGAGTGAACCGAGAGCGGACAATGTAAACATTATTACAAAGCAGAAAGATTGAGATAGAGCTATGGAAAAGTACAGGAATGTAAATGTCAGGAGGTTATGTGTAGGATACACTACTTATAATGTAAAGGACAGAAAAATGAAAATGGCAAAATGGTGAAAATGGAAAGTAATGACATTATCATGAAAACATGGAGCACAGAATGATGAGCATGTGCCTGATGGAGTGGAGTTTGTGGGGAAAAAATGATTAGTTATCTGCAGTAGAAAGGAAAGGGGATTATATGGAGGAAATATGTGCACAGAATGAATAGAACAAACACTGTGTAGCTTAGTTGATTTTCCATTTTAGTTTTTACTTGAATACATTTTTATCTCACCCTTCTTGTGAGTGCAGCTCACTTAAGGAAGTGTGTGGGGATAGTTGTGACTCTACTATCCCAAACATCTGTGTAATATTCTTTTTCCCTAAATGACCCCTTATAAACACTGAATGGAAGATAAATCAAAGATCAGAGATCGGAGATTAAGAGCCTCAGAATTAGGCTGAAAAGTACTTTACAGAAAATGATCTATCAAAAAAGAAAAGCGTGCTCAAATTCCATTGGTGGTGTAGAATATTAGAACCTGCCTTTAGAAAAGCATTTTGGTGTGTTTTTATTTTTTTGAATGCCAGGAAGCAGCAAGTTATACTGTATATTCAATTGGGTTGGCCATTTCTTAAGAGAGAACTGAGAACATCTCTTTACATTTTTGGAGCTGCACTGTCAGGTGCTGCCAATAAAACTGTTCTTTGACCAGCTGAATCAATACTTCCATGTATGGTTTCTCCCTTGTAAAGGCACAAATGGTCTCCTGACAGGTTCATAGATGGTTTTTTTTTGTAAATCAATGCAAACTTTTCTTTTCCCCATGAGTTCTGGCTTTTTCTTTTCAAGCAGATGAAGGCTTACTATAAAATCCATTTAAGTAAATGCATGTTTTTATCTTTGCTGAAAGTGTGTTTACAAGGTGGGATTTCAGAGAACTAAAAAGCAGTCATTTTTAGATGTGGTTTAATGAAACAGGATATGTTTCCAATCAAATATTATAGGCTATTGTTTTAGAAGCTGTTTTTTCCACTTTTTGGTTACACATAGTTTCTTCCTCTTTGCTCATTTAATTAAGAAAATTGGTTAGCAGCGTGTTTAGTGTGCCAGAGTACAATGAAAGACAGGACAGTTACAGTCAAGGATGTAATGAAGGCAATTATGTTATTTATTAGAAACAATTCATGTCCTATTTAGCAAAAAAGATCATTTTAAAATACTTGTCCTTATATTACAACTCTGCATTAAAAAAAATGCTTGCATCTATTAATTAATTAATTTCGAATGTTGTTAGAGAGGGTTGTTCAGTTGCAGTAGAGGGGCAGTTTCCTGTGGTTTTTCACCCAGAAATCACAGGGGCAGCTAAAAGTGATTGTTCAGTAGAGATGTGTTGACTGTGGGAAACCCACACTGCCTGTGGGTAACAAATCTCCCAAAAATACCTTTGCAATTGTATCATTGGGGATCTCCCGCACAAAAACATATCAGTTGCCTAACTTATGAAAATTGATTTCCCTTGCATTCTCTGGCACTTACACTATTCACATGTTTTATTGCAAGTGATTCACACTGACACCAATGAAAAGGGTATTTTTTGGACATTTGTCACCCATCCATAGTGGAGAATTCCTGTGGGTGATAAATCTCCAAGTGTGCCAGGCAACTTGCATCTTCTTGAATTTGCTTACCATTCAATAGGAAGATACAGCACACATGCATTAAGCATATTTACTGCCTGTGACCAGTACTTCCAATATCTCCCAAATCAAGTGCACAATGCCTAGAGCTGCTCTTAAAGGGATACTGTCATGGGAAAAACATTTTTTTTTTTTCAAAATGAATCAGTTAATAGTGCTGCTCCAGCAGAATTCTGCACTGAAATCCATTTCTCAAAAGAGCAAACATTTTTTTATATTCAATTTTGAAATCTGACATGGGGCTAGACATTTTGTCAATTTCCCAGCTGCCTCTGGTCATGTGACTTGTGCCTGCACTTTAGGAGAGAAATGCTTTCTGGCAGGCTGCTGTTTTTCCTTCTCAATGTAACTGAATGTGTCTCAGTGGGACATGGGTTTTTACTATTGAGTGCTGTTCTTAGATCTACCAGGCTGCTGTTATCTTGTGTTAGGGAGCTGTTATCTGGTTACCTTCCCATGGTTCTTTTGTTTGGCTGCTGAGGGGGAAAAGGGAGGGGGGCAATATCACTTGCAGTACAGCAGTAAAGAGTGATTGAAGTTTATCAGAGCACAAGTCACATGACTTGGGGCAGCTGGGAAATTGACAATATGTCTAGCCCCATGTCAGATTTCAAAATTGAATATAAAAAAATCTGTTTACTCTTTTGAGAAATGGATTTCAGTGCAGAATTCTGCTGGAGCAGCACTATTAACTGATTCATTTTGAAATTTTTTTTTTCCCATGACAGTATCCCTTTAACTAAATATAGATATGTTCAAATATACAGTGTAACTTTTGCTGGTGCATAAATCAGTCCCTTGAATTTTAATGACTTTATAGAGAGACTTAATCATACTTATTAATAGGGTATTTTGTTCCATTTATATCCATAACCATTTAATGCATATGATAACTGAATTTGTAATTCGACTACAGAAGAAAAAAGTAATTGTGATATTCTTTTAATAAATCAAATATATCTAATTGCATCTCAACTACAAACTTGTGAAAAGGACGCACACTGATTTAAAGTTTAATGTTTTATATGTAGATGTACAGCTAAAGACATTTGAACCCATATAAGATAAGACAGGTATACAATAATAGAACACAGTAAACCGTATTTTATCCACCTTATGTAGTGAAATCCAGTATTCGCATACCAATAATGTAGCTAAAGAAACCAGGATTTTTCTATTTCAACAGCATTTGGAATCTGGCGCTTCTCCTTACATTCAAGTGAATACCTTTTTGCTCTTGGTTGTCAAAAGTTCATTGCAGTCTTTGTTGCAGGAAAGCGTTTGTCTCCTTTGTCGTTACAAATGTGGCAGTTGACGGGGAATAATTAAGCTCACGTGGCTTGTACTTGGTGGTTTCCCATCAGAATTGGTTGCTGACTATGGAACAGGACACAGTTTGTCCTTGTTTGTACAGCTATTACCAGCTCTCCGTGCACCACCCTTTGTTTCTTCCTTTTCTTATGCCGTCACTTGAAAATTCAGCGTGTTGTTTGAAATGGGAATACATTTTTCTCCCCCTACACTCCACAACATGCCGTGTAATGAATTTTCTTCTTTCAGCAAGGAAATGACATGCATTCAGGAGTCTGGGTGGAAGAAGTGACATCCCAAATTAAGAGTTATTGCCTCCTCCTAGGGATGCTTTGGAAGAGAAATGTATCCTGAGCTTGTGTATTTATCCCAGATGATCTTCCAATTTCTCCTTTTCCCTATAGAAATTCTGTACCAGCAAAAAAAAACAGCCTGTTACCATGGAGTCTAAATACAGGAGCATTAAGGGGCTATCTTGAATGAAAAGGAGTTGCTGTTCTGTAATAAAGAAAAAGTAAAAGTGGTCTATTTTCCATTTTGATTGTCCTTCATAGAAGCCAATGCTTGTCATTTTCTGTCTCTAAAACTGCTCATTAAAATTGCTCTGAGTGCAAATTATTTCATTTTCTAATTAATGTGAGGCATAATGTGGACATTTGTCATGTGCAATGATACTTTTAGCCTGCCATTTTTATATTATTGTCATGAGATTTACTTGATAAATGGAATTAATTAGATTAATTGGACTAATTGTAAGATAATTCAGACTGAAATGTAATTCCCCCTCCTGTTTATTTAGCTTAGTAACCAATTACTGTTTGATCAGTTGCCTTTATTTTTCTGCTATCCACTGTCTTTGACAACGTGTCCCAAAGGTTTATAATGACTTTTGTGCATTTATTTGATAATATTGATAATATTATCTGCAGACCCATTATCAAGAAAGCTCCTAAAGGCACAAAGGCCATCTTCCATAGTCTATTTTAAGCAGATAATATTTTAAGAGTTTCCTTTTTTTCTGTGATAATAAAACAGTAGCTTCTACTTGATGGTTACTAAGCTGCATAAATCCATATTGGTGGCAGAGCAATCCTATTGGGTTTATTTTCATTTTAAAATTTTTCATAGAGTTTCAGTATGGTTATCCAATTACAAAAAAAACCCATTCTCTGGAAAACCCCAGGCATTCCAGATAATAGATCCCATAACTGCAACACTGGGAAGTGTAAGTGCAAATAGAAGATGAAATAACCATCTAGAAGTTTTGGTATGAAAGGAAGGGATGGCACACTGGCTGAAGCCAATTACTGTAACTAACCAATGTTCTCTCCATCTATTAACCTCAAACCATGTTATGATAGGACGCTAAGCATTAGCCAGAAAAGCATTTCAAGTAGAACATGGAGTAAAGTTCCTTGTATAGCAGGATTCAGTGCACTGGTTCCTAACCGTAATTTTTCCCTCATATGTTTAGTATCGGTACAGGTATAGGATAGGTTAGTCAGAAACTATTCCCATATTATGGGAATGCCATCTCCCATACAATCTAGTTTAAAAATTGTTTCAGTTATTTCCTTTTTTCCTCTGTAAAAATACTTGATCATACTTGATCACAACTGAGATATAATTAATCCTTCTTGGAAACAGAATTATCCTATTGGGTATATTTAGCTTATTTTTTAGTAGACTTAGAAGTATGGTGATGCAAATCCAAGCAGAGAGACCCGTATTTGGGAAACCCTGGTCTCAAGAATTATATATCTGTACAGGTATGGGATCAGTTATCTGGAAACGCGTTATCCAGAAAGTTTTGAATTAGGGAAAGGCTGTCTCCCATAGACTCCATTATAATCAAATAATCCAAATTTTTAAAAATGCTTTCCCTTTTTCTCTGAAATAATGAAACAGTAGTTTGTACTTGATCCAAACTAAGATTTAATTAATCCTTATTGGAAGCAAAACCAGGATATTGGGTTTATTTAATGTTTATTGTTTACATGGTTTTCTAGTAGACATAAGGTGTGAAGATCCAAATTACAGAAAGACCACCTTATCCGGAATGCCCCAGGTCCCAAGCATTCTGGATAATAGGTCCCATACCTGTATAAGTATTTACAAATGAAACTTAACAATATCAACCCTATGATATGGCCATTTATCAGTCGGAAGAGGAACTGCTTATTTAAAGGCCCTTTTTTAGGAATTCCTTGGTTTTTCAATAATAGATGCATTGTTTTAGTGAGCGACATGTTTATTTAAACACATACCGACCGGAATCTGGCCCAACCAGGTACATCATTAAAAGGAAAACATTCAAGGGAACTAGGGTTAGATTATGGAAAAATCATCTTTCAGATTTTACTTTTATCAGAATGAACATTGACTATGGTCAAACAGCACAATTCATAGTTTCACAATATAGATCCATTTTTGATCTGTCCTTTGTAGATGATTTAGTCAATAAGATTGTTTTTATATTTTATTGAAATATCTTGACAGCCCAAATAAATATTGTCACATTTTCAAATTCTGCCAGCTATGGACCATTTGTTTTTGGGCTGACAAAAGAACTGGTTGTTTTGCCTTTAAATACTCTCTGACTCTCATATACTGTTTTGCATTGTAGAGCAGGGGCCAACAGAAGCTGTAAAACGATCCTTTCCGACCCAAGTAAAAGTGGGTTCCTGCCAGCTTTCAGGCCGGGTGATTTGTTTCTCATCAGTCATTGCTGTGACAGAGGCATGGAAAGCTTCACTGAATGCTGTTGTTTTCAATTTGATAAAAAAAAGTGTCCCTTTCTAATGTAATGCAGGCTTTGTGACACCTTGCATATATTTGCTTCCTACTAAAAGGAATGCTTCTCATTTGTGCCAGCAGTCAATTTTGGCTGTATTGACAAAACAGTATATTTCAGCTCATCCAATTTTCCATCCTTCCTAAAGGTATAAAATGCAGAGCTGCAAATGAGATAGCTGGAAGCAATTTACTAAGGGCTTTGTCACATTTGCTTCATTTTAAGAAAAAGGCTGATCTGACTAGGTGTGCTGTTCCAAATAAAGCAGTGTGCTAATAAAAAATATTGTTCAGCATTGCTGAGTAGAAGGGAGCTGTGAAGCTTTTCCTGGCCTACTCCATTTCTAATTATACAAAAGAATGGGAGAGTTTATTAATGGGTGCGTGTACAAATATATTCAGGAGCATTCAATTCAAATGGACAAATGTAACTGGGCTGTTCAGGGCTTTTGTAATATGTTGTGCTCATCTCTACTCCCTTATGCCCCCCCCCCCCACTGAGACGTTTAAAGCAGACATCTGCCTAAAAACAAGACACATCTGCTTAATGGACTTGCAATGTTCACCCTAAACCTATTTAAAGTGAACATTTTCTGTTAAATTAGTAATGTCTGAATGTTTATTTCCTTACAGTTGATTCAGGCAAACCCTCCTTTAGTCAGATTAGTCCTTTACTTCCTTTTCTGCCCTACACTGGTTCTGCTGGTCTTCTCACAAGATTACACAAGATTGGGTTCTCTCTATTTTAGTTAATTGCAAAGAAATCAGCAGCTTCAACTTATATAATCAGAAATACCTTTTTAAATAATATGCTGCAAGTAGTTCAGCTTACTGTACCTTTCCAGAGTCAGGTTAACTTATTCCCTTGGCATACATGCCCCTGTTGTTCCCATTTAAGCCCTTGGGTATATACAACATGACACTTTCAATGTTCAGTACAGTGTGGCATGACCTAGCACTAGCTCTGGCCACATCAGTGAAGACACCTGGAATGTGCAGCTGAATATTTATTAATATATTTTCTATTACTGCAAAACAGCTAATATCCACTATAAAACAGCATAAGACTATCCACTGAAATCCTTTTTGACTTTTTTATATCATTATGCTCCCTCAATTATTTGAAGGATTACTTTAACTGTTGCTTTAGTGACAAGTATCTTTTAGTGAAGTGTCTTTCTATATGTTGCTAAGAGGACACACTTATTCTTGTTACACTGAAGTGTTGTTTTTGTACCATGTAATTGCACCTAAAAGCAATTTTATTTATAATACACTAATTATATATCCCTTCACAGAGGTTCCTGGTACTCTTAGGTATTCCACTTAAAACATGTAACGCTTTTGTCTGTGGGTGTTGTTGCTAAATTTCATTATTAACTTTGGAGCTTTGTACCCAATTTTGCCACTTATTGTTTCACAAATGTATCAAAAAGATGCCTAGGAGCCTTTTTGAAGTGAAGTAGTTTGAGAGAAGCAAAATACACCGGTAATAAAATTCTGCGAGTTTAAGAAAAATTTGAAATTGTTAGTCTGTGACGCTAGTGGGGAAATATCATAGTTCTTCCTAATTTTTATATCATAAATGTAAATAAAGCTGTAGGATCCCCAATATATCACCATTAGTATGTGGATGGACTCATTCAACCTCTTCTAGTTTAGGTTAGCAAAATTAAGGCTGTTTGTGCTGCCTTGCAAAGTTTCAAAATCAGCACAATTCACAGGTAGGTATTATCCACAGAGCAACATTACTTCTCATAACTCAAGGATAGTTGTGCCTAAGGGCAGATACTAGGGTTGCCACCTGTATGGATTTCACCCGAACAGCCCCGTTTTTTGAATGGGCTGTCTGGGTGAAAACCAAATTTCCAAATCGAGAAATCCGGACAGGACATTTAAGTTAATGATATGGCGATCAGCCAATCGATGATCCCCATGTAATTTGTCCCATCCATGACATCATCCGTCCAGCCCCTGATGTCATAAGCCCCTTCCCGGATGTCATCAGCCCTGCCCCTTCCCCTAACTAAAATGGTGGCAACCCTAGCAGGTACTGAAGATGCAAACTTGTGAGGGAAGGGGTAGCAGGAGGGACATGGGAATACATTTATATACCCTCTAGTTGTTTGTGGTGCTACACCTGGTAAAGACAGTTGTCCCCTTGCATTGTACCCCATACATCAAAGGAGGCATAGCAAACAAATTAGTAGACAGTGCTTGCATAGATAAGCAGAGTCTGCAGATATTGGCTATGGCACTTTATACACTCTGTGTTGTGCCCAGCATTTATACAGTACATAAGCCCTAGGCTCTTAGGGGGTTATGTAATAAAAGGAATTAAGTTTGCCCAGGAGCAGTAACCCATAGCAACCAATCAGCAGGTTGCATTTACTGGTCACCTGTTTAAAAGTAAATATCTTATTGGTTACTATGAACTACTGCTCCTGGGCAAACTAAGTACCTTTAACTACATATGGGGGATAGAGTTACTATCATTTTTCTAAAATATCAGCTGTGGGAAAGTAGGGCCAGATGTACCATGCAAGTTCTCAAATAGCTGAGATCATGGCTAAATGAGCACAAGACACAGATCATGTATAAAGCACACTATAAAACCTGATCCAGAATCATGCAACATAACATTAATTTAATAGTCTTAACAGTTTTTTTTTTCTTCAACCGCAGAAATTGTGTTAACTGCTCAGAACGAACTGACCTAAAAATTCAATTTTGTTTTTTTTTTTAAATGAATACTGTTCAAATAGATCTGTAAATTAATTTCATACTGGGCAAAAAAAAATATATTTACATTGTTTATTCAGTTGAACAGCATGCATTCATTTCCTATAATTTTGTAAGGCCCGTATTTCCAGTTGCAGCCTTTGTAGACTTTTGTGGTTGGATATGGATTTACAAATATCAACGGTAAAAATGTATTTGTGTGGGAGAATATGTCTATTGTAAAAGGTATTTTAAAAACACTAGAACTCTAGAACCTCTAAATTCTAGTCTATATATATATATATATATATATATATATATATATATATATATATATATATATATATATATATATATATACAGTATGCTTCTGCCCAATTGTTCTATGCGTTGTAAAACACTTGCCTAATTTGTTTCTTTTTATTGTTGCTTTAGCCGAGCCATAAAGACTAATCAGGATCTTCTACCAGAGACACCATGGAACCACATCTTCTTTAATGACTTTTGGGGGACCTTGCTTACACACAGTGGGAGCCATAAATCCTATCGTCCATTATGCACACTGTCATTTCGCCTTAACTACTTATTTGGAGGTCTGGATCCGTGGAACTATCATCTTGTAAATGTTTTATTGCATTCTGCTGTCACAGGCCTCTTCACCAACCTCTGCAAAGCACTTTTTGGGAGTGGATGCTGGACTCTTATTGCAGGCCTTTTGTTTGCCTCCCACCCAATACATACAGAAGCAGTTTCAGGAATTGTTGGAAGGGCTGATGTGGGTTCAGGACTCTTCTTTCTGCTCTCCTTACTGTGCTACATGAAACATTGCTCAACACGAGGGTACTCGCTAAGCAGCTGGTGCTGGATCCTTTGTGCTGGATTTTGGGCAGCTTGTAGTATGCTGTGGAAGGAGCAGGGCGTCACTGTTTTAGCAGTTTCTGCTGTCTATGATATATTTGTATTCCATAAATTAAAGATGAATCAAATCATTTCTGTTGTCTTTAAGGTAAGTTAATACTATTATATATAAATAAATACTATAAAATACTATACAGGTATATGGGACCTGTTATCCAGAATGCTTATGATCTGGGGCTTTCCAGATAACAGATCTTTCCATAATTCATACCTACCTAAGTCTACTAGAAATAACGTAAACATTAAATTAACCAAATAGGCTGGTTCTGCTTTCAATATGGATTGATTAAATACATTTGGATCATGTGCACAATATTATTATTACAAAGAAAAACAAAATCATTTTTAAATATTTTGTGAGTTCAGAATTCACGGAGCTCGTGTGAGATAAACTTCTTCTTTTTTTTTTTTTTTACTTAAGTGGTCTCTACTATGTGAACATCCATGTCATATGTAATATGTAATATAAAAAAATATATTTTATATTATCCTTTACTTCTATATTACCAACGTGTTATGCAGTGGTTTACAGTGATTGCAATACTCAATTTAGCAGTCCTTGCCCCAGTGGAGTTTACAGGGTTATTAGGAAGGGTGTGGTTGGTGCTATTGGGAAGGTGAGAAGGAGCTGGAGTTAGAGTCCTGCAGCGGGTTGGGTACCCGTGGGTTACCCACAAAAACCTGAGGTACCCTGCGGGTTGCGGGTAAAAGTTCCGGGTGCGGGTATAGACACAGGTCGGCAGTTTTGCGGGTCGCGGGTTGGGCCGCGGGTCTTCTCAATAGCAATTGCGGATAAAGTACTTGCGGGTCAGGCCGGGACAGGACATTGAAGTCAATGGCATGGCAGTCAGTCAATTGCTAATCGCCAATTGGCATGTCATACTACTGCCCTCTGATGCAATAGGCCCACCCTGAATCATCACCTACCCCACCCCTGACTTCATCTGTCCTGCCCCCTGCCCAAAGTTTCCCACCGGAAAAGGTGGCAACCCTAGAAGGATCCCTATGCTTACAATCTGTGTTAAATTGGGTTTTGATGTGAGTAAATGATCTCTGTTTATTACAGATTTATACATATGATCTATATTAGTCCCCTTACCTAATCCAAAAAATAAATTAGGCCAATAGATCTGCAGGCTTTTAAAGGGGGAGTTAACCTGACTTGCCTAGTTACAGAGTCTTATCAGAATATATCAGAGTACTATAGAGAGAACAAAACATTTATAAGACATGTATTTTGTTTATAAACTGAAAAAAAAAGTTTTCTTTCATATGAAAAGATATTTTATGACTTTTAGGGGGGAATTCACAAAAGTGTCGGGAACGAAAAAATGTCTTTAAAATGTCGTAGAAAGTGTCGTAGCAACAGCCGACAAATTCACAGAGCATTTCTCTGCCAATTTTCCGACATGTGCGACACTTTTGAATTAGTGTCGTTAAAAGTGGGCGTGGTTTTTTCGGCGCCACTTTTCCCGACATTTTTATGAATTACTCGTAAACTCATTTTTTTTACCGACAATTTTTCAGACACTTTAGGCTCTCCAAAATGAAAATGTCAGACAAATTGTCGTTTAAAAAGTCTTGGTAAATGTCGTTTGTACGATGAAAAGATATACGACATTTTAGAAAATTGTCAGACTTACGAGACATTCAGAGATGGTAACATCTGCCTTTGTGAATTTGCCGTTCATACGACATTTTACAAATTTGTCGACCGCCACTTCTGGGTTACTTTTTTTACCGACACTTTTGTGAATTCCCCCCTTTGAGTCACGTTTATTTTTGTACACTTATTCAGTAGTGTGAAATACAACCTTTTGTTCCTGCACTGGTTTATGCATTCAGTTCCTATGACAGTGAAGATAAATAGTACCCATGAACAACATGCTGTTTTGAATAAATATTTTAAGTATTAACATGAACAGTAATAGATTTGTCTCTTTTTCTGTGTAGGTTAAGCAAAGACTTGCTTATTCCAATTCTATTCTCACTGTTCTTGTTTCCGCTAAGAGTTTTATAAATGAAGGGGTTAACTTGAATTTTCGGTGTCCTCATTTCTATTGTGTCCTTGCAACCTCTTCAGTAATCCCCTTTTCTTATCTTGGATCATTCCCAGTGTTCAATACAGGTTATACCCAGCAGACATCTGGCTTAAGTTCTGGTTCATTTGTTTTGTTTGTTAAATAATTTTACTAGGACTTTTGTAGTAATGTGAGTGTTGGCATTCGTACTAGGGATGCACCAAATCCACTCATTTGGATTTGGCTGAATCCCCGAATCCTTCATGGAAGATTTGGCTGAATACTAATTTGCATATGCAAATTAGGGTCGGGAAAGGAGAAAGTGGGGAAAAAATTGGTTTACTTCCTTGTTTTGTGATGAAAAGTCACGTGAAATCCCACCCTGCCCACAATTTGCATATGCATATTAGGATTCAGTTCTGCCAGGTACAAGGATTCAGCCAAATCCGAATCCTGCTGGAAAAGGCCAAATTCTGGCCAAAGGCAATAGCACACAGCAATAGATTGTCCCATCTCTAGAACATAACTGGCACTGTGGCTAAAGTCTGGTTTAATCTAGTGACAATGCCATGGAAACATTTATACGTTAGCAAACATATTAATAGGGTAGACAAAATCACATTAATAGGAGCTGAAAGTGTTTGAACAGTATTTGCTTCATCACTCAAAGTAGCCATAGTGGAGTATGGGGCTAAAGCAGGTTATATGTATGTCAGACCCCAAATATGAGTTTTAAATAACCACACTTTCACATTTGTTAGAACCAGATGATCTCCTATGATAGTCTTTTATCCTACAGCTTAAATGAGTGGTATACCTTTACGTAAACTTTTAGTATGTAATAGAAAGACCAATTCTAAGCAACATGTCAATAGGCTTTCATATTTTTTCAATCATTTGCCTTCACCTTCTGACTCTTCCAGCTTTCAAATCGGGGTCACTGGCCCCATGTAAAAAACAAATGTTTTGTAAGGCTACAAATTTATTGTTATTGGTATGGCTGATTACTCATTTTCAGGCCCTCTACATTTCACATTGCAGTCTCTTATTTAAATCAATGCATGGTTGCTAGGGTAATTTCAGTTTCAGTTTGCTGAAATTGCAAACTGGAAAACTGCTGAATAAAAAAAAAACAAAAGTAATAAAAATTGCAAATGCAACTGCAAAGTGTCTCAGAATATCAGGGGTCCCCAACTTTTTTCACCCGTGAGCAACATTCAGATATAAAAAGAACTGAGGAGCAACACAAGCATGAAACAAGTTCCTTGGGTTCCAAATATGGGCTGTGATTGGCTATTTGGTAACCCCTATTTGAACTGGTAGCCTACAGGAGACTCTGTTTGGCAGTACATCTGGTTTTTATGCAACCAAAACTTGCCTCAAAAATAAGCACCTGCTTTGAGGCCATTGGGAACATCCAAGGGGTTGGAGAGCAAGATGTTGCTCATGAGCTACTGGTTGGGAATCACTGCTCTACGTCATACTTATAGTTAATTTAATGGTGAATAACCTTTAAACTATTCCTGGGTTTGGCAGGTAGTGGAGCAGCTGTAAAACTACAACTTTTAGCAGAGCTATTGTGTCCCTTTGACCTTAGACTGTGTAATTGTTCATGAAATAAAATTCATGCTTATTCTGTAATGGAACAGCTTTTGTACAGGTGAATTCTGCATGCAATTCCTGCTTTTGGCTTACTCAAGCATCCCGTTACTATGTTCCTGAAAGGACATGGAATCCGTGTGAAATTGTGGTCATGCTGTGCTTTAATGACTTGTTGTCAGCAGGCACCCAGTATCAGTAAACAGAATGGCTGACATGCAGTTGCTATTTGTAATTTCCAAAGAGCTGTTCCACCCAGATGTCTTCTATATGCTCTGTTAGCCTGATGCTATAAAGTCATTTAATTCTGTGTTCATCTAAAACAGGGGTCCCCAAACTTTTTTTACCCATGAGCCACATTCAAATGTAAAAAGAGTTGGGAAGCAACACAAGCATGAAACAAGTCCCTGGGTGGTGTAAAGTAAGGGCTGCGATTGGCTATTTGGTAGCCCCTATGTGGACTGGCAGCCTACAGGATGGTCTGTATGGCAGTACACTTGGTTTTTATACAACCAAAACTTGCACCCAAGCCTGGAATTCATAAATTAGCACATGCTTTGAGGCCATTGGGAGCAACAGCCAAGGGGTTGGGTAGCAACATGTTGCTCACTAGCTACTGGTTGGGGATCACTGAAGAATTTGCTTTGTTCAAAAACTAAATATGGATGGTGCTAAAAGGATGCTAGAATATGACAAAACATTGCTAACATGGGTTTTTGTCCTGTATGTTTCATTTATGGCCAAGGAGAAGCCCTTATAAATGCATTGTCCACACACATGCAGACAAATAGACATGCCCGCTCCTAAGACAAGACAGACTTCTGTCAGACATATCAGGCAAGATGGGGGTATTTTTTTTAAAAAAAAGTCATTATAAAACCCAGACCTAAGGCACACATAATATTTAATTCTTTATATGCCCTCCATGCTTCCAATCAATGATATGTATGGAAACCACAAACAGTACCGTTGCTTTTCAGCCCAAAATGAAAGTGTATTAGATGTTTTTCTTCTGACTGAATATGCCATCGGTGAAACAACTTGTTTACTATTAGTCTTAACCCCTCCAAATGCTGGTTTACTAGATATCCTTCTTTACTTTAGCATTAATGCCATCCCAGATCCCTTTAGATCTAGGTGTCTAGATAAATGCACTTCCCTGCATACCTTCTAAATCCTCCTTGCAGCCATGATTGGTCGTGGTAGTGGAGCACCCAAGGTTCCTAGCGTAGAGCCGGGATCAAGCCTGGTTTGGCAGGGCCCACCAGGTGTTTTCTCAGTGTCCAGCCATCCCAAGATTGTAGCTGTCTCAAAGAGGAACCTAACATTGACCTTAACATAGACACTGCTTTTACTCTTGAATTATGTGTGCAATGCACGGTCCAAACATAGAGGCCAATGTACTTGTGTAACTCTCCCAGTGGTAAAGGAAATATTTGTGCTCTAGTTACAATAGTTGGGCCTAATTACACAATGTACACATGGCACATGTCAAACACAGTCCCCTAAGGAAACTTAGCAATATGGGGGCTCTAAATGTAGTTTCAAGATATGAAACATGACAAACAAGACATTGTTTTAGAAATGTTAAAAAGTGTTTGTTTTCTTCCTGAAACATTACCATGATTCTAGTTCTCCTTGCAATTCTGTTAAAAAATTCAGATTTATAATTGGGGTTGATTGAGATTAAACAAGTTATATTTTGTTTCATATTTGCTTATCTACTTATAGTTCTTACTAATAGCCAGTTATTGGATCTCTTTTGTTAATAGTTAAATATGGAATTATGCTAATTAATAGAAATTAATTAATCACTACCTTTGTTTTTTTCATGGGCATTCATGTTTACTTTGGCATTTATTAATTCTGATGATAACATTCTGCTCACTTGAATAGGATTGAATTGTTCCCTGATAAAATGAAATAATGGCATGCCTTCATTTGTCATGGAAACCTGGCTGTTTAATGGTACATGGCCAAATACTTAACAGAAGCCGATGACAAACGGATTTTGGAAACATTGCCATGCATACTTATTCATTCCCCCTGTAACGGAAAAGCGAAAACAATCTTAGATGGAAAAGGTGGTGAAAATGCATGGCCTTTTAACTGCTTTGAGTTTAACATTTGTTAAGCGTTCCACAATACATAATAGAGCATATGTAATTCACATTTACTGAACTTGTGTAATTTTTTTAATTACTCGAGACTAAAGAACTCCTTCACTTCTTTCCTAGAGGCACTTTACAAAAATGATTCCTATTGTGATATTTTAAGGCAGTAGATTGTGATAGATTTGCACATCTATGAATCGGTGTATGTCAGTAACTTTTAATGTTTGCTATGGAATAAAGGATTTTAACTTTTGTCTGATGCTCTGGGCATTAGGATGGCTTTTCTTTTTGAAGATTTGGGGATTCTTTGTGTTCTCCACTTTTATGGGCAGATTAATAAGGGTTGAATTCGAAATTTGAATTTTCACATTTATTATGGTCAAAACTGTCAAATTCGACTAGGGAGTTATTCAAATATGTTTTAAGTTTTTTAAAAAAATGACAATTTGATTTTCAAGATTTATCATACTCTGGCCCTTTAAGAACTCGAATTCGACTATTCGCCACCTAAAACCTGTGAATTGCTGTTTAATTCAGTGGGAGAGGTCCAGGGATCAATTTTGAGTTGTTTGCAGAATTCCTGACATTCGAGTTTTTTTCAGAGAAAAAAACTTAAATCAAGTTTTTAAAATTTGATTTGAATTTGATTTGAGTTTTTGTGTTGATTCCATTATTCCGAGTTTAAAGTTTTTTAATACATTTTTGTAATAAATTTCGATTGGTCAATTTTCATATTTTTGGGAGTTTTTAAAAACTCATATGAATTCGAAATTTGACTTTGATAAATGTGCCTCTACGTGTGTAGTCTCTAGTCACAAAATATACATGGTGAATTTCTTTTTGGATCTTTGAATTATAATTGCATTCTTTTTTAAATGTCAGATCCAAGGTTTAAACACCTGGGCCATGAGATATGGCATAAGTTTACACTTTTGGATATTATAAATATCCATTGTTTGTGCCATTTAATTAGATCAGAGTAAGAAATATTTTGATTAGTCTGATATGGTCTACAACTTCGGTATCCAAAATAGACTGAATTATATGGCCAAGTGAAATTCTTAAACACGGTGCAGCAGTGTTTTCAAGTAATTTCAAAACAAATAAATTACTTGAAAAAATAAATTAATTAAGTAAAAAATTCATTGCAAAAAAATAAATTAATTAGAAGAAACATGTTAATTCCCATTTACGATTTAAGCCCCCGTATGTTTCTATAGTTTTAAGTTGGTATATGCTTCCATCTTGGAATGTATCTTATCTTTATCACCCTGTTTTATATTATATTTGGGGCTATCAATAATCTGAAAAGTAATTCCAGACAATTAGATACTTAATCATGATGCTCAATTATATGCTTAGCAATGGCAGATTTGCTATCCCCCCTTTCAACGGTCGACAAATGTTCTAAAAACCTGTCTCCTGCACACAGCGTGGTCTTCCACATATCGGGCCCCACATGTGCAGGTGGCCAGGTAGATAACCCACCTCGACCTACAATTAAAATGCTGTTTGATGGTATAATGTTTACCTGTATACAGTATATACTGGTAAACCTGGTGGAGACATTTAATACTGTACATGCGTTACATCTGTTTCGAGCACACCTATAAGTGCCTTTATACCTCAACCAAGCTGAATCTATGTTCTGTTTGTTGGATTCATATAAACTTGGAGATAACCAAGATGCCAGGAATTTACCTTTCAGAAAAACAAAAGATGGATGCTGATCTAAAACATCCTTCAAAACCGGATCTTGTAATGCCCCAGTGTCTACGGATGCTCCATTGTATGTAATAAGCATCTCTAGTATATACTGTACTGTATGCAAAGTGGACACTTGTTCTTTCATATCATTGCTACGTTCTATGAACCTATCCCAAAATTCCATTACCCTCTCCTGAAAAGCATCCCAGATAGAACATAAAATCCGCGAAAGGCCCAGGATGTCCACTCTGGGCATGCAATAAGGTATTCCATGTAATCGACTTACGATACGGTGTAGTTTCAATCTTGCTCTGAGCAAATAACCTCTAAAAAGGGCAACGAATTTTCATGTGTATCGAAGGTGAACTGTATGTCATCTACTGCCGTATTGCAAAGCTCAGTAAATAGTTGTAGAGACTGGCCATCTCCATTTTTCAATGAAGTGATGATTTTAGTGCCACTAATGCTCGTGTTTAAGAATTTCGCTAGTATCCTTCACGCTTCGGGGGCGTCTGAACTTGACATCACTGCGGAATAATTATCAGGTCACTATGATTGGATACAGGCCATCAGGGGAAGCAGAGTAACCCAGCCATCCACCTTGCCCCTTTGTGTGTGTGCATTCACACGGTGATGTCATGCATACATGTGCTCATTCGTGCAGTGACATCACATGTGGCCTCCAAACAGCAAAATGCTATCTCCTGTGTGGGGAAGAGGGCTCGGACTAGAGGTAACCAGATGAAAGAAGTACTATTTGGTGCCCCTTCACCTTTGCACCCTAGGCATGTGCCTCTTCTGCCTACCCCTATTTCCAGCCCTGAGGGCAAGGACCATATCAACAAGCCAAAGTGGTCCTTGTCCAACTGGATTTTCACACCTGCCTGACTGACATCTGTCCCATTTTTGGCCAGATAATCAGTCGGGTAGTTCTGTCAGAAGGCCCCATAAATGGGCAGATAAAGCTGCCAACTCTGTCCATCTGCAGTTGTTATCAACCATTGTATTGACACCTTAGGATCCACAGATGACAGATAACCTATCTGACTACAGTATAGGTTTATTGTACATTGCGCCACTTCACCAGGTGAAAATTCGTTACCACTATGCTAATTGACTAAAATGCAAAGTTACATCCTGGGCACCAAACACTGGCGACTTCGGCAGTGCAAGCATTTCAAAGTGTTTCAAAATTACGCCAGCAACCGATTCTGCCTGGCGAAACTTTATTCCTCTTACGCTTAGGCCAATTTGAATAGGGCAGGTACATTAAAGTCGTATGGACTTCTTTATTAGAGATGTTGATGCAAATGCCACTTTTTATTACAAATGTCCAAGGAACCTGAATAAAGACAAAAGAGATCTTCTAATGCCCTACACATGAGCCCACCTTAAAACAAATTGTTCCATGCCCCTTTAAGGGGTGGTTCATCTTTAAGGTAACTTTTATTATGTTATTGAATAGCCAATTCTAAGCAACTTTTTAATTGGTTTTCATTATTTCTTTTTTATAGTTTTATAGTTATTTGCCTTTTTTCTTCGGACTCTTTGCAGCTTTCAAATTGGCGTTGCGGACTCCCTTCTAAAAAACAAATGCTCCGTAAGGCTACAAATGTATTGTTGTTTTTACTTATTATTACTGATCCTTCTATTCAGGCCTCTCCTATTCATATTACAGTCTCTTATTCAAAATCAATGCATGGTTGCTAGGGTAATTTGTACCCTAGTTACCAGATTATAATATAATAATATGCAAATTGAAGATCTGCTTAATAAAAAGCTAAATAACTCAAAAACCTTCAGTGATAAAAAATAAAAACAAATTGCAAATTGCCCCAGAATATCACTCTCTACATCATACTAAAAGTTATCTCAAAGGTGATCAACCCCTTTAAATGTCTAGAGAAAATTGTTAACCCTAAAAAGTTTAATAGTTAGAACTTTTGCATTCAATCCCGCTTAAAAGAAGGATAAGTCTACAGCGTTTTTTTTTGTTTTTGTTTTTTTACAAACTTTGCATATGCAAGTTACAAGGGGAGTTGAAGTTTTCCTGGTGTTCTGAGAAAATAAGCCTACTTGCTGAAATGTAATAACATCATTCATTAATTTATCAGATCACAGTTACAGAACTCTGCATTTAGCTATAGTATTATGATTGTTCCCCATAAAAACAACACAGCTAGCAGGGTTAGACCTTCTTTTACTTTGAGCCTACAGTTTCCCTAAATACTTTGCTTGAAATAAAGCAGCCTTATTAACGAGTGATTATTATAACAAAATATCTTTTTTCCCTGCCATACAACTATGTATATAATCAAACTGACAAACTAGCAAATTAAACAAAACATACAGCATTTGACAAAGTTTCTTAAGCCAGCAGGTTATGTTTTTCTGTTTATAGTATAAAAGAGTTGGTGCCTGATTAGTTTATTAGCTAAGTCTTTAATAACTAGCATGAGGCTGCCTTCAACCAGACTTCTGTATGATAGTGAAAACAGCATAGTCCATTTTGGGATTTGGTAGAAAGAATAAATAAACAAAAATTAATTAATTTTGTTAATATGCTCTTAATACATAAACAAATTGCTATATCCATTTAAGTTATTTGTACTCTTCAGAGAAGCATATCATCCAGCCATTATTTGGTGAAAATGAAAACAAAAAGGGGGTAGAGGTGATAGAAGCAGCATGAGGAGCAATTCATTGTGGGAAGGAAAATATATAGGAGACAATAGTAGCAGCAGGGGGAGCGATAAGAAGTTACGAGTTAAACTGGAGTACTAGTTTTTACAGCAATGGGATCAGTACCCTTTTTTCACATTTGGTTAGAACCATACGTTAACAATCCCTGCATTTGATAATAAGAATATTTTGGAATACAACTGTTACGGATGAGAATCATTTTGAATGTCTGATGGATGCAAATGTAGTGGCCATGTAAGGAAGGTGCCAGTGCTTGACAAATTGAAGGATTTGGGTATGGTAGGCCTAATGTGTGTCCGAGGAGATTTCTTTGTGGATAGGAATGTGCTTCATATTGGATATGGCACCCTCATTAACAGAAGTAGAATCAAGAGCCATAAATAGAGACATTAGTCGAGCAATATATGCTGTACTGTGTATATACTGGCAGTAAAATCCTCTAAATCACAAGAATATGAAATGAAATGTGTCTTCATATCTAATCAGGACCGCCATCAGAAATCGCAGGGCCCCATACGACAAAATTTCCTGGGCACCCTGGGCTGCGCCCACCGCAAGCCCCACCTACAGGTCCACCCTCCCCACCCCACAGGTCCGTCCGCCCCCCACCACACAGTAAAAAAACAAAAAAAATATTGGTGGCTAGGGTTCCCACATGTTAATAAAAAATAAAAAGATATTGGTGGTCAGGGCCCCCCATAAAAAACATTTGTCGCCAGGGCCCCCCATTAAAAATATTGGTGGCTAGGACCCCACATGAGAAAAAAAAATGGTGGCCAAAATTGGTGACCAGGCCCCCCCCACATTATGAGAAAATTGGTGGCCAGGGCCCCTTAAACGTCCATGCCTTCTCGAAGTCAGCAGCTCTCAGAAATATGGGGGGCCTAGCTAATCAAGTAAGTGTGGCTTGACTGGGCCCCCCTTACTCTCGGTGCCCCCCTACAACTCTCCCCCCTGTCCCCCCGATCGCTTCCCTGTATCTAACCATAGTAATGCTTACCAAAGTGGAAGATCCAGGCTTTGCTTGATTATTGGTTTGGTTTACACAAGCAGCATGGACGCTGTTGCATTTCCTTTCTTAAATCCATTAACCTCTTTTACCTATAAGGGCAGAGTCACACGTAGAGAGTCGGGGAGATGAGTCACCCGGCGACAAATCGCCTCTTCTTCAGGTGACTAATCTCCCTGAACTGTCTTCCCGCCGGCTAGAATGTAAATCGCTGGCGTGATGCTTTGTTTCTCGAAGTCACCCGAGGCCTCACGAGGAAATTTCAGGCATCTTTGGAAAATGAATCGCTCCGAGTGCCATCCTGCTGGCGATTTAAATTCTAGCTGGCGGAAAGGCACTTCGGGGAGATTAGTCGCCCTAAAGAAGAGGCGATTTGTTGCCAGGCGACTAAATCTCCCCGAATCTTCACGTGTGTCTCTGCCCTTACTTTTTATTTGTGGTTGGTAAATGTATTTTTTTTATCACTCTGCATGTTTGGAACCTTTGTTGCGGTCTTGCAGCTACAGTTTCTGCTATTGCAATAAATATGCGTTTAGAGTTTATGAGTTAAGAGTGTAAATGATCTCATTTGCATTTATCAATGAGGCTGTAAATGAGTGCCAAGACAAAAAACAATAGTTTGGTATCATTTCTAGATAAAGTGCCTTTGTCTATCTTTTCTTTCCCAATAATACATCCTTCAGAGACCTTACTTGTGGCTTGGCTAGTCTTTTTCACATGTGGGCCAAGTCTCTTGAACAGTTGCCACAACTGAGTGGTGAAAGAACTGTATGTCATACAAAGAAAATCTTTCACATAGAATGTCAATATTTGTACTAATTATTTCTCTAGTCATATTGAAAAAGCAGTTACCTTTGATTTGATGCTAGTTAGAGTAGATCTCCACAGGCAATTTTACCTGCGATACCATTCATTCCGACACAATGAGACTAATCGCAGGTGTCACGTCGGATGCGACAAATCCGACATGACATGACTGTCGGATGTGAACGATGCATGTTGCGTCTTCATCCGTCAGTCGTGTTGGATGCAATCATCTTCAGCGCATCCAACGTGACGCCTGTGATTGGTCTCATCGTGTCGGAAGTTATCGCAGGGTAAAATCTCCCGTGGAGTTCTACACTTACTTGGATGCAATTAAAATAGTAGGCATATTAATGTGTTAAAGCTTTCCCTTTTTATTTAAAAACATCAAAATGCCACTTGTCCGATTTAAGCAAGCACATTTTTTTTTTTAATGATTTCATTTTTTTTGTAATAAAATACTTGTACTTGATGGTAACCAAGCTGCATAAATCCATGTTGGGTTTATTTAATGTTTAAATATTTTTCATTGGCGTTAAGGTATGCTGATGCAAATTTCAGAAAGACTTATTCCCCCAACCCCAAAATATATACAGTACATAATTTACAATTCTGAAATGTCTGCCAGTGCCTGTGCTTCTTTAAAATCAGTTATTTTGCTACTGTGGGATTCTTAAACTGACCAACAGCTGAGAACACTGGTCTGTAATACATGTTAAACCTCTTATTTTTGTCTCCATGAAAGAAGATTACAGCTGAATCAAGCATTCAGTAACTTTTACTGTAATGGGGTGAGAGCTCTGGCAAAACCATTGCTGCTTTTGCACTCTGTCGGATATTCAACCTGTAATTCTCTAGTTACCTTGCTAACAACTGCTGGATTTTCTTGCATTAACTGATAAGAGGTTTGACTCAATTAGAGTATCAATGTATTCTTTGATAGTTCAGCAACTACTTTTCTCTTTATTCGTTATGGGTTTTATACAGATAAAGAGTAAGGACATTTATTTGTAACACTAATGCAAACAAGTAGGTTCTGTGATTAGGATATAACATATCCCAGGCTATTAACCTATAAGTCTTTAATACTTTGTCCATATTTGTGTCACATGTACTTGTAATACTTTTCCTTTTTTTACTACACATGCTCTTGTGCCCTTATTGCTCTTGCACTTCTGCCCCAGGTCTTTATAAATGACCCTTATAGTTTCTCTGTAGATGTGCCATCTAGTGGTCATAAGTAGATTAGGTTATTGGTACATGAGTCCGTTAAAGAAAATTCTATGAATGCAGTGCCGTCATAATGTCTGCTATCAAGCGTAGATCGGGTGTCACCTAATTTGTGATGGAGTTGCTGGTATCCTTGATCTTAGAATAATACTGGCCATGGATGCAAAGATCTGATCAAACGAATCAGAGGGCCGTGTGTGGAGAGTCCCGACATTTTTCGTCAGGCGGAGATCGGTCGTTTGGTCGATTGGACAGGTTAAAAGATTTCTGTCGGCTGCCGAAATATCTCTGCATGTATTGCCGATCGTACGATTTTCAAAGGGAGACTGTCACTAGCTTTGGTCGGACATAACTTTCGTACGATTGCTGTCAGGGGCAGAACATCGGCTGATCAGTTTTGTACTGTATTTGATCTCAATGGTTAGTGGCAGGTCGGGAGATAGGAAAGTCAGATCGTACGATGATTCGTACGATCGGATCTTTGCGTCTATGGTCAGCTTAAGACTAAAAGCATATTTCTATTTGATATGCACTGTTTTTATGCAATGTTTTATATATCTGTAAACGTTGATAAACTGAAAGTTACAAAAAAAGTCTAGCCTTTTAATATGCCTTTTGGTTGCCAGGGTAATTTTTTGGAAAAGGAAGGATCATTTAATTTGATGGGACTTAAAGGACAAGGAAAGGCAAACAAATAAAATCCAATTTTTACTTTCTTTAATGAAAAAGAAACCTATCTCCAATATACTTTAATTAAAAAATGTGTACTGTTTTTATAAGAAACCTGACGGTATGCAGTGAAATTCTCCCTTCATTTACTGCAGTGGATAGAAATTAACAATACAATGTAAGTTTGGAGCAGAACTTATATAGCAGCAACAGTTTGCCCGCAAGTTAGCAATCAAACTATATAAGATAAGCAAACATTAACTGTAACAAAAAAGAATGGAATATAAGCCAAACGACATCCCATTCTCATTGTAACAAGCAAACTAGTTCAGGCAACTGTTGCAACAATAACAGGTTAGGTTGTATGGACGACATCAGCTGGCAGGCTCCAGGGAAACCAAACTTGTTAAAAAGCCAAATCTTTATTATTCAATATTAAAACACACTGTAGGAGCAGGCAGGGGAACAGCTTAACGCGTTTCGTGACCCAATGTCACTTCATCAGAAGCTAAAGCGCCCCCTACAGGGATCTAGCATATAAAACCACATCAATTAAAAATGCAAATTAAGTTAAGACCAAAAAGGCCACTAATGTATATCAATACATAAATATGAAAGTATTCATTAACATATATATCTATAATTGTAACCTGGGAAAGGAGATGGCAAAATACACGTGAAGCAGAGTAGTTAATTATATAAATATATATATATATATATATATATATATATATATATATATATATATATATATATATATATATATATATATTCATCTCCAGCACAGCCAACAGCGACTCACAGCATATTTAACTCATAGCTGTGCAGGACCATGTCCCTAAAATAACATCTAATTAAAAACTGGTGCATAGCGTGGATAGGTGGTGGATATTCTAGATTAGTCAATGAAAGTTTCTAGTATCTGTAATGCTAATCAAGCGTTATATGGGTAGGTAGTACAGCTCCAGTCACCATTGGTGCCCACCCTTCCACCCCTCCCTTCGCAGACACCCTGCCTAGCTACATTGGGAAGAGTGGGAGCTATCCACACCACCTGCCTAGCAGCTTCGTCAGGCGCATAAGTGCTGCCTGCGCTCCACTTTTTAATTAAATGTTATTTTAGGGACATGGTCGTTGTTGGCTGTGCTGGAGATGTTTTTATTGCAACTAAGAGTAAAAGTTATGTTTTAGACATTGTTACAACAGTTGCCTGAACTAGTTTGCTTGTTACAATTAGGGATGCACCGAATCCAGGATTCGGTTCGGGATTCGGCCAGGATTCGGCCTTTTTCAGCAGGATTCGGATTCGGCCGAATCCTTCTGCCCGGCCGAACCAAATCCGAATCCTAATTTGCATATGCAAATTAGGGGCAGGGAGGGCAATCGCGTGACTTTTTGTCACAAAACAAGGAAGTAAAAAATGTTTTCCCCTTCCAACCCCTAATTTGCATATGCAAATTAGGGTTCGGATTCGGTTCGGTATTCGGCCGAATCTTTCACGAAGGATTCGAGGGTTCGGCCGAATCCAAAATAGTGGATTCGGTGCATCCCTAGTTACAATGAGGATGGGATGTCGTTTGGCTTATATTCCATTCCTTTTTGTTACAGTTAATGTTTGCTTATCTTATATAGTGGATAGAAATTGTCAGATGCTCCCTAACTGCTGAGCAGGGAAACAATCATACTTATGAACAGCAGGGGGAGCCCCCACTTTACTTCCCAGCCATGCAGAATTCAAGCAGCTTTGTTAATGACGATCCCTAAGCAGCTCAGACCACACTGAGCATGTGCAGGGTCAGGCAAAGATGTTTAACAAAGTTACAAGATGACAGCCCCCTGTGGCCAAATTTGAAAGCATAAATCATTTGTTTGATTAGGCTTTGTGGTTCAGTAAGTTCATGCTTATGTTTAGTATACAAAATACAGCATTTCTAGCTATTCTATTTTAGACTTTCCTTGTCATTTAACACAGTATTTCACCCATTTGTGTTTTGAAAATGTATCTGTCCATGGTGCAGGGCAATTCATGCTCCTAGATGCTGCTAGATTTTCCAAAGCACAATAACTTTAAGACATTGTATGAGGACTCATGTGAGATTTACTTGAACAGGCATTATATGCTAAGGGAAAGATTTATCAAATGTGAGATTAGATTCATTCCTATGAGAAATGTATTTATCAATGGGTGAATGTTCACAGTTTGATAAACATGCTTCTAAAAATCCCATAGGAATGAAGAAAATGTGGCTTAGTTTATCTGTGGTGTGGTGAACTCTAATCTCACATTTTGAGAAATCTGCTATATACAGTTAGAATAATAGCAGTCTGACATCACTAACCTGATCAATCACTGTTGTTGGTACAAATTATATTTCTACATGTCCAATAATTTACTAGTAAGTGTAGTAGAGTAATCGAAAACCAACAGACTCAACAGTCATGACATGTATGATGCTGATTCTGTCTAATTGAATCATTTATTGAGGCTTCTTCAAAATAATAATAGCTTATACCAAATAATAGCAGTGGGGAGTTCAATTAATTAGGTCATTCATTCTGTGAAAACATGTGTCTATTATGGACCTTATTTAAGGAAGGAAGGCAACAAATTTTGTGCATGCTGGTTATAGTTTATTTCTCTCTGAAATCTGAGTAAAATGTGTCATTCCAGACATTATTCAGAAGAACAGTGCACATTAATTAAAACGTTGATTGGGGAGGGGACACCATATAAAAAAGTGTAGAAAATTATAGGCTGCTCAACTAAACTGATCTCAAATGGCAACCAAAACCTGAAAGAAAACTGAAAAATACTGTTTCAAATAGATAGAATAATAGCCAAAATGGCTCAGCCAATGATCAGCTTCAGGAAGACCAAAGGAAGTCTAAAGTTACCTGTGAGTACTGTTAGAAGACGTATATGTAAAGCCAAGCTGTGAGCAAGAAACTTCTGCAAAGTCCCATTGTTAAAAGCAAAACATGCTGAAGAGGTTACAATTTGCCAAAGAACACATTGACTTGCCTAAAGAGAAATTAAGCAACATTTTGAGCTTTATTCACTTTTTGAAACACACTCCTATTATTCTGTGTTATTCTGTGTGTGTGTGTGTATATAAATAAAATGTCTGGCAGGCTAAATGGACTTTATTATTTAATGCAATTGTACAAATATATCAACCGCCCTATTCTCCAGATGCAAAGGTTTTCTTGGTTAAATATAGATACTGGACATCTCCAGTTATGTGACTTCTGTAACATCTACAATACTGTTAATGGCCTTGATTGGCATTTGCTGTCAACTGGTTCATTTTCACAATTACTTATTATCTGATTATGATTTCCACTGAGACTTTAGTAAATGCCAACATCCCTGTGGCCATTATTTCTTATGGACCATCAGCAAGCTGAATCTCCTGCAATATGAATCTCCTGCAATATGAACCCTAACCATTATCCCAACCATAAGACTCCAATGTGATTGGCAGCTAAGCCCAAACTAGCTATGACCACTGACTATAAGCATGATGGGATATAACTTTACTTGACTTAGAATCGTCCTTTCTGCATACTCTGTATAGCATTTCCCTTTATTTTTGCAATTAATCTGCTTGTAGAGCTATGGTATATACAATTGGCATTCTCGCTTTTTTTCTGGAAACTCTGCATGTGTAACATTCCGTGTCAGCTTTTTATAGGCTGTTGCCTGTGGAAAGGACCACAGCTTTGTGAAAATGTCCCTAATTCCAGAACCAATGCTAAGCTCCCTGTTCTTGGCTCTTGCTTCCGCCTTTAACAGCCGCCTTTCACCTCGGGAGGAGCCTTCGGCTAATTAGATGCCATCAGGTCTTATTAAGAGAGGTGCCAAGCGAAGGGTTCTGGCCGAGCAAAGGGGCACGACGGGCAGAAAGTCTGTGGGCAGAAGGTTACAGTACAAGGCGTAAACAAAAAGGCGTAGTCAATCAGGCTAGGTCAAGGCAGGCAGATTACAAGCAGAGTCAGACAGGCAAGGGTCAAACCAGGAGATCAATCAGGAGGGATACGGAATAGAAGAGTTGGTTACCAGGCAGGATCAGGATTACAGAAGTCAGAATCATCCAAAAACTGTCAGGGGTCACAACAGATATCAGATCACAGAAGCTATACAGCACAGAGGCACCAGGAAACGCACGAGGAACAGATCCTATAACTGGCAATGAACTACAGCCCAAGTGCGCCTTTTAACTTTTCAAATTTTGCGCCATTGCGCGCTGACTTAACCATGCCAACGCGAATGCGCCTACAAAGAAGGCAGAGGCTCGCAGCGCACACCCTTAGTATTCACAGTGCGGAAGAAAAGGTCGCACCCCCGGCCAGGGGGCAGCAGGTGTCCCTGCTGACCCCCTCCCACTAGACCACCACGGTAATTTGTTACAGAAACTATGTGAGCTCAGTTTTCTGTTGACCATGCTAGACAGTTAGTTTACATCAGATTTAGGTGTTTAGGTTTTCTCACTTATATATTGAAGATTAAAGTGGGCTAGATAAACTCATTATGTGGTCTTGCTTTTTCAGCCTCATGGAAACCTGTTTATAACACACACAATTTATTAATAGTGCAGTGGTTCTAAGACACTGAGTCACAGAGATGTAAAAAAGCATTGGTCTGCTTAGAGTGATGCAGATCCAGAAAAGCTTAGGGGGACATATGCAGATGTATGTTTTTCACATAAAGCTTCTGTAACTGAGGCCCCATAAAAATAAATCTGCATATTCAGTCTATATGCTGGGACTCCGACTGAGCTGCGGTGTAACACTGTATCAGTCACTCATGGCTCTGTACAAGATCTTAACCCCCTACCCTTCCTATTCAGAGAACTGTTAAAGGAACAGTTCAGTGTGAAAATAAAAACTGTGTAAATAGATAGGCTGTGCAAAATAAAAAATGTTTCTAATATAGTTAGTTAGCCAAAAATGTAATATATAAAGGCTGGAGTGAACAGATGTCTAATAAAACAGCCAGAATCCAACTTCCTGCTTTTCAGCTCTATAACTCTGAGTTAGTCAGCGACTTGAAGGGGGGCCACATGGTACATTTCTGTTCAGTGAGTTTGCAATTGATCCTCAGCATTCAGCTCAAATTCAAAAGCAACAGAAATGACCCATGTGGCCCCCTCTCAAGTCTCTGATTGGTTACTGCCTGGTAACCAGGGTAACCAGTCAGTGTAAACCAAGAGAGCTGAAAAGCAGGAAGTAGTGTTCAGACTGACATGTTATATGTCAAATCACTCCAGCCTTTATACATTACATTTTTGGCTAACTAACTATATTAGAAACATTTTTTATTTTGCACAGCCTATCTATTTACCCAGTTTTTAATTTTACACTGTACAATTCCTTTAAATTCATGTTGTACAGGGAGGGAAGAATTTCATGAATAATTACCGTAATGCTAAGAACTGACAAATAGCACAATTTCGAAAGCTTTGCTTACTGTAAAACAGTGAAACAACTGAATCCACTGAATAACATCTGAATTTGAAGGTTATCATTCATCCTCAACTGGACTTGCTGTATTTTACCATATTTTCCCCTCTCTTGAAGAGTTGAACTGGCTTTCTCAATTCCGAATCAAAACGGCTTCAAGAAAGAGAGAAAAAAAATAAGTCCAGCTGACTTGACTTTACTATAGATCTGATAACATCTGAAATTATCTTCAGTTATTTCCTATGAGCAGTTGTGTTGTTTTGTTTGATTCGCTTTGGCAGTAATGGAAGGTTATGTTTTCCACATACCCTATTTACAGTTTCACCATGTAAATCACATCACAAGTCTCCACCTTGTTCCAGATCACCCACCATTTCTTGCATGGAATGTGCACCCACAAACTCTGTTTAGGTGCAACATGAACTAGCAGCTGTGGATAATTGGTTGTAGTGACGGGCAAATCAAATGTTTTTTCTCTTCACTGAAATTACATGAAATGGCAAAAAATTTGACAAACACAGTCAATTGGCATTTTTTTTGCGCAAGACTATGTCAAACCGTGCAACTTTTTTTTTCACTATACATAGGTATAGTATTAGTACATTAGCAGCAAAATATTTCACTCCGCATTACGCAATATGTTGGCGCTATATAAATACATGTTAATAATAATAATAATAGTAATAATAATAATCATAATCATAATAATCCCTATTGGCAAGACTGAAGCAAACACATATATGATGAAGCATAGTAGTGACAATTGGTGATTGGCGAATTGGATACATTTCACTTCGCTGAAAATTTGCAAAACGGCAAAAAAATTGTCAAATGCATTGAAGTCTATCGTCAGCAGTTTTTTTTTTTTTTTGATTTGCAGCAATTTCTTGAATTTTTTTCACCCATTGGAGTCTTTAGGCTTCTTTTTGTGTTGCAAAACCTGGTGAAAAATTTTGCTCATCACTAATGACTGTTATATTGCAAGCCAATTCCAAAATGGCTAGAGTTTAAGGTTGGGCCTCAAATATGCAAATGTTTAAAACTTTTCAAAATATTTTATAGAAAATTCTCTAGATCAGATCCACATTCCAGCAGTGATATGGACTTATTCCCTAACAGGACATATGGTCCTGTTTTATCTCTGAAATCTGACTTTCACAGACAGGAGTAACAAGAAGGAGCCAATCTGAACTCTACAACGACTTTTTTCCCCCCATCAGGTCCAATTTAAAAATACTCTATCCTGGTTGGGGGGGGTTACATAGTTTATGTACCCCCTAAATTGTATTCACTTGATATTTCCAATCAGTAGTGTTTATTTGTTGCTCAGTACGGATTTCTACGATTAGAGTTTTAAAATATTTTTTGCAGCTGTAGAGACCATGTTAAAACACTGAGGGATCTTTTGAAGCTTGAAATCACAGGTTTTGTAACCATCTACCATAAAAAAAAGATAAGGGGCGAGTTCTGGCGAATACCAGCATCATTCAGCATTTTAAAACTGTAATTTGGAGGTTCACCTTCTTTCATGTAGAAGAATCCTGAATTGTGTAGATGATATTTTCTAAAAATAATGTTTTGTAATAGATTTATTGAAGCACTGCCATTAGTTACTATTTTGAGCCACTTAAAGGAAACATGTAGTGTAAAAAATAAGAACATACCAGTGTGTTATACTTATTTAGATATAGAAGAATTGTGCTTTAAAAAGTAATGTTTCAAGCTGATTTATTGAATATTTCTGCAAAAACCCTAATAATTCCTCCCTTCCCTTTCACTTCCTGCTCCCTGAATTCCCAGGCAGTACAGGGGAGCTGGCAACACTCAGCTCAATGCACTGTAGGACAGGAACCAATCAGCAGCTAGCAGGACCTGATAGGGAACTGAAGCCTGTCTTTGTTTGTGTGACTGCAGGACTGTGATTGGCTGTCCCCCTCCTACTGTGCTTCTGGCAGGGACCTTAGCACACGCCCACCCCTCATTTGGAAAACAGACAGGGACCAGAGAACATCTATAGAGAGTTCCAATAAAGGGGATTTTTATATTACTCATAATTGCCTACAAAATTTGAGTTTTTTCATTTATCCTATATGTCTCCTTTAAGAAACCACATGGATGTAGAAGTGTAGCTACTATAATACCTCCACAGCCCACTATGGTGTAGTACAGTGCCTGTGTACAAATACAGTGAGGCCACAGCTCATTATACTTCAAGTTCTGACTTTTAAGCCCATTATGATGTAAATAAAGTAAAGTAAGCCCTCTGTTTCACAATACAGTGACCCTTAGCCTATTGTCGTCCACCTGCTTTACACTTTTAACCCAGCAAGAGAAGTCATGCAAAACATACAACACAATCAGGCTTACTAAAAGACAATAATGCCACATGTGCATACATGACAATTCCCTTAACCCTGTACCAGTATTAGGCGTAGACTTGGAAAAAATTATATACAACAGTGTAATGAACTATGAGGAAAATTCAAACTCTTTCAGCACCAAAATCCTCTGTATGTGACTGCATTCTGACCAATGTAATGGTTCCGGATGCAGGTGAAAATGAAAGCAAATGGCAGTGTTGGGGCTGATTCTCAGTCTGAGCTTTTCAGATTGCATTCTTCATGAAGTTATCAGTCAATCCATACTTAGGCTACTGATAGTACTGCTAACTTAAAAAGAAAATATCTGTGTGTGTGTTTCAAGTGTATTTGTACAGAAAAGTAATGATTATTATTGCCCCCCTTACATATGTCACTTTGTGTTGACCGCTCATGTCTTGGCTTATTTTTCTTTTATGTTGCAATGAACCAAATTCAAATTGGTGCAGACTTCAGTCAATATTTTCTTATGTGATATTTGCTTCATGTGTAATAATTGCTTTTTACCTATATGTAATTTAAAATGCAGGTCTTCCCATTTATAATGCATTTACTGTGACCTGTAGTGATACATTATAACTTATTGGCAATGAATTATGTTGTCACACAACAAACCGTTTGTTTAAATCTGAGTTTTCCTCACTGTAGATTATTATGAGTCATTGTCCTTATCTTTACCTCAGTGATCAAGCAAAGTAATATGTACATAAGAAAGTATGGGCAGCACTATATTGGGACGTCTGCCTGTGTGGCAGTCACAGAAATAAAATATACACATTGGGGTAACATTTTTCAACATCTGAACTCTAATTTAACCTTATTTGAAGGGTGTTTTTTTTTCGATATTATACAAGCTAAGTTCAAGCACTAAAGCAAAAATGTTTCAGCATTGTCATGTGAGCCTGTCATGTCGCCTAATGCAATTCCTTCATATACAGTTATTCTTTGCTAACCACATACCTATAGAGATAAACATAAAATACAAGGGTCTCACTGATATAGCTAAGGGTATTTTTTATTTTTATGGCGTACCAAATCTCTTCAAATGATGCTGACACCAAAGTATCGACTATCTAACTCAGGAGTGGCCATAATTTACTAATGCAGGTTCTACTTTGAGCAATGCTGTCCCATTATGATCTACATTCATAAAGGCATTGTTAGCATTCTTTTTCATGGAAATTATTGCTTAATTATATTGATTTGAGAAAATGTATATTGCTATATTTAACAAAACTATTTCTTAATGTAAAAAGGTCTGAATGGAAAAAAATGCAACAGGAGTAACTTGATCAAGCTCTTTGTTGGCAGTGTCTTGAGATCTACTGATCACCACCTAAAGGTCTACTGGTAGATCCTGATCTACTTTTTTGGGCACCACTGTTCTAACTATTGCAGATGCGCCAACCACAGGATCTTGTCAAAAGCTTTATAGTTTCAGCCCTACAGCAGCTGAATAGACAGCCCTGAATCTTCATGGATTTTGAGTTGCCGCTCACTATTCTCTTTGAGGGCAACCCAATTTCCAAATGCTCCATAGAGAGTGGAGTCTGTAGTTTTAGGCTGCTGTAGCTCTGAACATCCAGACTTTTATGCATTGTATAGAATTTAAAGTGATACTGACCACATATTTTTCTATCATACAGTATTAAAGGAAAACAATACCTTTAAACAGATTATATATAGTGGCATATTAAATAATCTTACCAAGCTGTAATATAAATGTAAGTAAATATTTTCGAATATTCTCTGTGCTGCCTCAGAGATCACCTCACCAGAAATACTGTAGCTCTAACTGTAACAGGAAAAAGTGTGGAAGCAAAAGACAAATGTGTCTGTTAATTGGCATGTATAGTTTGTTTGTGTGCACAGTGAATTGTAGGATCCCATGGGCGGCTCTTATTTCCTAAAATGCCAGTTTTCTATTTAGGATTATCCACTACAATAAAGTATATTATTTGAAATGGTTAATTTGCATAAAGCAGGGCTTTTTTATTTGAGCTGTTTTATACAATATATTTTATAATATAGAGACTTACAATGTTCGGGAGTATAGTTTTCCTTTAAAGCTATTCACAAAGGGGATATTGCTGTCCAATGTGTCATAACAATGTACGAAGAGGTATACATCTATGAATGCAATCTGGAAAACTTTTGGACAGCTTGAAAAATAAACTTTACTTTTGCTTCAGATGGTCATTATTATTTCTTTATGTCTTAGAGCTGGCTATAGGTAAATCTAAACAATCTCTGCTCTATCTCCCTAAATAATGACTGTTTGCTTTTGATTTTAGGAGAAGAACGTGTCTTTCTTCTTCAGCGTTGGACTGCTGTTTGCCTGGGGCGTTATTTTATTGGGGGCTCGTTTTTACTGGATGGGAAATACGCCACCAAGCTTTTCTAACTCTGACAACCCAGCAGCAGACTGTGAAGTTCTTCTTACACGTACCCTGACCTTCTTTTACTTGCCAACCAAAAACTTGTGGCTGCTTTTTTGTCCAGATACTCTCAGCTTTGATTGGTCTATGGATGCGGTGCCTCTGATTAAAACCATAACTGACTGGAGGAATATACACACTGTGGCCTTCTATATTTTACTTATCCTACTTGCCTATTCAAGTCTGAAGGGTTCTGCAATAAAGAGAGACTGCAACGGGAAAGTATTCATGAATGGCAAGCAGAATACTAATGGGCATAGCTGTCAATCGGATTTAGAACACAAAAATGCAGAGCAAAATCCTGTGATTGCCTCAAAACTTGAAAATGGAGTAAAACACCATCTCAGTCATGAAATGCAACTTCCTTCAACAGAAAACATTGTTGTTTTAGCTTTATCTTTATTAATAGTACCCTTTGTGCCAGCCAGTAATCTATTTTTCTATGTTGGCTTTGTTATTGCAGAGCGTGTTCTATATATACCCAGCATGGGGTTCTGTTTACTTGTAACAGTAGGTGCAAGAGCCCTTTATATCAAGGCCCAAAAAAATATTCTCAAAAACCTTCTTTTTTATGCAACAGCTGCTTTAATTGTTTTTTATGGCCTCAAGACTGTCGTCAGAAACGAGGACTGGAAGAATGAAGAAATGTTATATCGATCTGGAATTAAAGTAAATCCAGCAAAAGGTAATCACTAGGATAAAAATTATTTTTAATTTAATTGTATATATCACATGTTACAAAATGCTGATGTACAGATTATATTTAATTTAAATAAAATCGGTGCAGCCCAGCAACTTGCATTTTTTAGACGTGACCTAAAATCATCTGGTAACTCGGTTACAAGTCACAGTGGAGTAGTAAAAAATCACAATATTTCTTCGACTGTCAAAACTGGTCGCTAAAAAGTTTCCAGATTTGCAAAAGCTTTATCAAACTCATGCAAATGAAAATGTGTTTGTTTGTGTTATCCCTTTCATAATCTAGAATTTTGTCTTGGGGAAAATTGCATGATTTAAGTGTTTTTTCTTTTGACCGTGGTATCCGCAAACACTGCAGCTACTTATAATGTCATTACTAGCCAGTTATACAAGTAACTTATGTAGACTAGACTGATACATAGGTAAAATATAACTCTCTTATACAGTATATTGCATAAAACTGCTCATATGTAAAACCCTGCTTCATGTGAAAAAAACATTTTCATAATAATATACTTTTTTATATCTTTTTCATTTAAAGGAGAAGGAAAGTCTGTTTGCACTTGGGGATGCCAAATGTTAGGCACCCCCAAGTGATTGTATTTACTTACCTGAAACCTGGTGCTCCTATCAGCAGAAAACTGCATGTAAGTCAATACAATCACTTGGGGATACCTAACATTTGGCACCCCCAAGTGCAAACAGACTTTCCTCCTCCTTTCTCTCTATCCCTGTATAAATAAATAAATAAATAAAATGTGTGTATGTATGTATATGTATGCACACTGCAGGGAGGGCTACAAGGGTGCTAGCAGCCGTATCTACAGTATCCTAAGGGTAAGTCCACACTACCCGATTCGGGGAGATTTAGTTGCCTGGCAACTAATCGCCTCTTCTTCTGGGCGACAATCTCCCCAACCTGCCTTCACGTGTCTTCCCGTCCGCTACGATGAAAAGTCGCCTGCGCTAAAGCACACACGGCGCTTCGTTTTCCGAAGTCACCCGAAGTTTCCTCGTGAGGCTACTAAATTTCCCTGAATCTGCTAGTGTGGCCTGACCCTTAACAATGATTCTACTCCAAATGGGAGTAGGACTTTACTGCCACTGATAATGAGTATCAGGTCATTTTTAATGTTCACGAATAAGTGATTATTACATGACTGAGCACTAGACTATAGAGATGTGTTTATATTACACAATTTCTATGATTAGTATCACGCGTATGAAATGAGCAACGACACAGATAGATGTATGATGTGTGCTTTATTGATGGTAACACCCACCTATGACGTCACACTTACCTGTTTGGTGCCATTTCTTCACTTTAAAAATGTATCACCATATTGTGGTGTTCACTTCCAGAGGACTGCTCGAGTGATGGATCATAAACGTTGATAAATTAATTTTACACTTGATTGTTTTACCTAACAAAATCCATGGAGTGCAGTTCTGTTTGTAAAGTATGAATTGTTGATTTGACCAGCACCCAGGCTATTGCTGTTTTGTGTTGCGACTGTACCAGACAGGACTTGATTAAAAAAAAAACAAAAAAATACACATATATATATATATATATAAATATATATATATATATATATAGATATATATATAGATATATATATATATATATATATATATATATATATATATATATATATATATATATATATATATATATATATATATATATATAGATATATATATATATATATATATATATATAAACCCACAGGAAGCCAGCACTCAACAATAAAGTGTTCATATGCCTGGGTGCACGTTCAACACATTGGGGCAAATTTACTACGAAGGACGAAGTGACTAACGCTGTTGAAAATCGGCCACTAACAGGCGCTGGCCTAAATTCGCTAGCGAAGGACATAGATTCCATCGCTACTTCGCACTCTAACGCCAGGCAAATTTACGCTCTTGCGAATGGTCGTAACTACGCAAATTCACTAAGATTTGGATTTTACTGACCGTTACCTCTTGTGCCAGACTTGACTTTGCCACCTCAGATCAGGTGAAGTGCAATAGAGTAGATAGGAGTTCCTCAAAAAAAAGTCCCAAAAAATGCTGGCATCTTTTACTTTTTACAGGGTCATATGCTGAAAAATGTTTTTTTTTGGGTTCCTTCCCTCCTACATTTCCTAACATATGGCACCTAAACTATACAGTGGGCTCATGTGTAGGGCAATATAACAACTCAGTCCCTCTTTTGACAGCTCAACTCGCAGTCCCTTGTTTGTACTGGAATGTCCCGTTTTTCTCTGCACTGAACTGCCAGATAAAGAAACAATGTTTCTAACTTAATTGGATTTTGGCAGAGAGCACAGAACAGGCACAGCAGAAGATAAGATACTTTTGTAACAATTTTGAGATAAACAAGTAATTGCAACAATATTAGATAACCGGTCCCTTGGGAGACGTTAGACTCACAGCTTAAAGGGCAATTCACCTTCATTAGCAAAACTGTAATAACTGGAAAAAAACACAGAAATAGGTTCAAACTTTCATAACCTGCCAAATTTTGTAAAATGAATGTGGTAATTAAGGGGTGTGGCCCCAAAAATGTGTGTGGTCAAAAAATTTGTGGCAGCTTTTTTGTCCCTTTTATTATTTCCAAAATATTGGGAGGTATGCATTTTCCTCCCTATGTTGAAACCCCTGATGACTTGTCTTCCAGGCACACAACCATGTAACTTCTCTGTTGGCCTCAGAGATAGGCAGGTCGGACATAGGTTTGTAAATCGTGGTGGCACAATTGGATTGGGGAACGGCAAGTTAGGATCAGACCCAGGTCAAGAATATGTGATAGGTCATGTATAAGTCAATGGCATTCTAGTTTTTTTCCCATGATTAAGTTTAGTTTTTTTATTTGTAAGTTAACAAACATTACAAAAATCCTAAGTTATATATTTATATAGACCACTAAGGGGCAGATTTACATATGGTTGAATATCGAGGGTTAATTAACCCTCGATATTTGACTGCTGAATGTAAATCCTTCGACTTCGAATATATATATAGGCCAAATAGTTCGATCGAATGATTAAATCCTTAGATTTTTCTTGGACAAAAAATTGTTAGAAAGCCTATGGGGACCTTCCCTAACATTGCACCTCGGTAGGTTTTAGGTGGCGAAGTAGGGGGTCGAATTTTTTTTTTTAAAGAGACAGTACTTCGACTATGACCTCGAATCAAACTAATCGTTCGACGATTCAATAGTCGAAGTAGCCAAAAAAAAAAAATTGAAACACTCTAACTAAGTGAATGTGCCCCTACGTGTTCAGGTTTAGTGTTGTGCCATGGAAACAGTTGTGCTATATAAAAGGTGCAGTTTAGAATAGAACAGCAACTTGAAGCTACTTTACACACCAAATTTGAAAGAGCAAACTTTATGTGGTCTGTACCACACATTTTGGAGTGCTGTCACTATTGGAGAGCATCTAGCCCTGTTTTTGAAATGCTTGTATAAGCTTACTGCACTCATGAGTTAAGGTACTCAACTGTAAAGGAAATGTGTGCTATAAATATTATTCTACTCTGTATAATGAAAGCAAGTAATGTTGTTTTTATTCAAAGTGTTTGCTGTTTTATACAAAGTGCATTCCTGTTTTAAACAACATGTTTTAAAAATGACATTTAGATTTAGGATGCAATGTACATTTAAAGTGTAACTAGCAAGGAGTATATTTTTATCTTGGATCATTTCCAGTGATATGCTATGAAACTATGCAAATATACATTGCTATATTTCTACACAGCTTTGGGAATGCTCCTGTCTGTCGCTCTACCCCATAGACATTTAGGGGCAGATTTATCAAAGGGCGAGGTGAATTTTCAAATGAAAAAAATTCGAATTTCAAGCTATTTTTTGTGTACTAGGGAATAGTCTAAATTCAATTTGAAAAAAAATCGAAAATTCGAATATTGAAATTTAGCATCCACTGTCTCTTTAAAAATTCGACATTCGCCATCGACCATTCGCCATCTAAAATCTGCTGAATTGCTGTTTTAGCCTATGGGGGACCTCCTAAAACCTATTTGGATTCAATTGGTGGACTTTAAAAAATCAAAGTTTTTTTGGGATAAACTTTTAATCGAATTTGATTGATTGCGCTATTTATTTGATTCAAACAATTAGAATTCGGCTTGATCGAAAATGGGCATATTCGACCCAAAAAAACCTTAGACTTAATTTTGGTTGGTCTTTTTGAATTCTAATTTCGAAGTTTTTTTCAATTCAAAATTCGACCTTTGATAAATATGCCCCATACGATAGAATATTGCTTAATAAGCAGGCCAACAAAAAGTCATTCAGAATTGTAGAGCTTTGTTATCCCTGGTGCCAATATGCCGAGTGGTCCTAGCGCTGTCTACCTCTGCGATTGCATGCACACTTGTGCCGGAGCACTGGGGAGTTGCGCGTCCCTAGTGCTCCTTACAAAGTGACAAACTCCAAATTGCTGCAGCGCCCACCAAAGGTTCAGTTTAAAAACGATCATCTTTATTCTTACATTTGATTAAAAACACAGCATCCAAGGTCTCCTTAGAAAGCAGCTGGGTGGCATGCCCCCTTAATATTTTGCCAACCTAGGCCCAGGCCTTTGTGACCTCACCACAAATCCGGACCTGGTTATGACCTGATCTGCTCAGGACATAACTGACATGCACTAACACCATATAATGAAATCCTGGGTACTTTTATTTATTTATTTATTTATTTATTTTGAAGTCTTATGAAAAATAAGATAGGTAAACAAATGAGATGTTCTATTCAATATGTAATTCTTCTTGCACTCATGTTCTCCTTAGTATTGTTTCCTTTTTATTTTATTTTCATCAGGACGATTGTAATTCCACATTCAAAAATGTTTATTATTATGCTGTGAAAAGTTTGGCATACATGGCAATAACCGCTCCAATGATGAGGTCACCAAACAATTGGATCTTTCCATAATTTGGCCACTCACATGCTGGCTAAATAAGACTGATCAGATAGTCCCTGGGCCAGCAATAACATCATAACGTGAGTCTATAGAGCCCCAAAGAGAGAAGACCACATGAACACAAAAATGCCATTCTGATCTAATGGGAATTTCTAACTTGCTGGACAGATATCTGGCTTCTACCAAAATATCTGGCAGGCCATGAGAAAGGATCCAGTAAACTGCCAGCTCAATCTGGTGGGCCCAAATTGGCAGCTTTTATTGGCTCATGTATGGCTATCTTTAGTAAAACAATCTATAGTTTTTATTTACTTATTTAAAGATTATGCATAACCATCAAAACAATACAAAAGCTGCACTAGTTCAAAATACATATATATACATTTTTTTTGTTTAACATTCTCTTCCTGGACTCTGCATCCTCACAGTGGGAGAAGTTGTAGTTATTTAGCTAAGGCATACTTAACCTGCATAGCCCCCATATTGTCCCTTTAGCCTTAGTTGTCCTTTGAAATCTCACAAGCAAGTATATTTATAAATCTTTGCAATGAGTAATAAGTTATTCCACAAGTGAAATGCAAATCCGATAGGAACATAGCTGGCTCTAATTTTAAGCCGAATGGAAAGTTATGGTTTATATTAGAAATATCATTTGCTATGCACTGAAGCCCCTTGAAGCGATGAACGGATTAGCAACAATTTACTCCCTTGCTCGATCCTCTGAAAAGTGATCTGTGTGGGTGGTGACATGACCTGCCTCTAGGCACATATTCTTTTAAGGAGCCCGTCAAACTACAGATATCTGATTAACTCAGTTGTAATACACCATGTTTTTGGCTGTGTTCATGGAAACTTACATTGGAAAACAATGCCTAAAATATTCAAATGACTGTCCAATATGAAAGTATTTTTTCCTTGATATAAAATATATTCGGTTTCATCTGCTTTTCATTCCTATCATTTCAGAAAGTTAACAATATGGGGCAGATTTATCAAGGGTCGAAGTGAATTCGAGGGAATTTTCGAAGTAAAAAAATTGAAAGTAATTTTTTGGATACTTAGACCATCGAATATGATACTACGACTTCGAATTTACTTTGAATTCTATTCGAAGTAAAATAGTTTGAATATTCGATAATTGAAGTACTTTCTCTTTAAAAAAACTTCAACTTCAATAGTTTGCGAAAATAAACCTGCCGAACTGCCATGTTAGCCTATGTGGATCTTCAAATTCATGTTTCGAAGTTTTTTGTAGTCTAAGTAAAATCATTTGATCGATCGCTGAAATACTTCGAATTCAAAGTATTTAATCGTTCGATCGAACGACTATTCCTTCAATCGTTTGATCGTAGGAATATCGCTAAATCCTTCAACTTCGATATTCAAAGTCGAAGGATTTTAATTTTTAATTAATTAACCCTCGATATTCGACTCTATGTAAATCTGCCCCTAAGTGTTTCTTATTACTTTCTTCCAGTCTCTGACATCAACCGAGAGATATACAGATGAGTTTCTTGCATGCACAGATGCTTCAGATCCCCCATACAGCATCAGACTTTGACTTAATTCCATAACCCGCATTTTTGTTTAGCCACTACTTGGAGGCTATACTGGAATGTTTAGGGCCATTGTCATGTTGTAAGGTGTGCTTTCAGTTGAACTTTAATCTTTATACTGATGGTTTCAGATTATCTGCAAGAACCTTGTGGTACAATGTAGAATTCATAAAAATGGGGAGTTGCCCCAAACCTTAACAGTTCTTTCGCCAAGCTTTATAGTTGGTATTAGGTGGTTTAGTGAAATGCTTTCTTCTGGTACTATAGCCAAATAATGTGTTTGCT
Source organism: Xenopus petersii (assembly GCA_038501925.1). Taxonomy (NCBI): domain Eukaryota; kingdom Metazoa; phylum Chordata; class Amphibia; order Anura; family Pipidae; genus Xenopus; species Xenopus petersii. Next base: position 39,292,513 of record CM076677.1, read on the forward strand.
TCATCTGTTCCAGAAGTCCTGGTCTTTGTCTAGTTGTTATGGGCAAACTTAAGTCTTGTCCTGATGTTTGTGGGCAGCAAAGTTTCCTTCACATCTCATATGTAGATTCCATTTGTGCAGCCTCTTTCTAATGGTGCACTTTGACATCAGTTGTGGTGACAGCTACCTGTAGGTGTACCTGTATGTCCTATATTTTTTTCTGGGTTGATTTAAATTTTGATATCCAACATATTGTGTTGGGTGTATAACTGAACTTAATTTGTTTAATGTTCCCTTCCTGGAATCTGCATCCACCCTCACCGTGGAAGAATAGGTAGTTATTTATCCAAGGCATACTTAACCTGCAAATCCCCAATTGACAGTGTCAAGTGGGGGGCTTGAGATTTTAGAAAAGGGGAGCAAAGATGTTAATGTATCTGTGCTCCTTACATGAATGTGCTCAAGTCTACCTCTGCATTTGCCTAGTTCACAGCCTACAACAGTACCACTATCCTCCAGTGATATCCTGGTCAGTTAGTTTATTGTTTTGGACTTTGCCTTTAATATTCGCTTTAGAGATTCCACATGTGTGTGTTTTCTTTAAATACTGCAAGGTATATGTCCTTCTTTCACAGCTATATTTACCATCATAATTGTGTGGATTATATACCCACAGCTGCATATCAGGTTTTCTGGTTTACGTTCATAATCACTTATTTATTTTATTAGTTTTAATCTGGTATTTCCATATGAGCTTTCCAACTTAATTAATTCCATTTCTGCCTCAAGTTACTGTTATAAACATTTTATATGATATCCTACATCAAAGTGTGATAATGTAAAGATAGACTTCAACCTGTATCACTTTCCTTCTAAACAAGAGCTTGGTAAGACATGCAAGTATACAGCGATCCATGTCTTCCTAATCAATGTTTGTAATGTGAGCTACCATAGTAATATTATTTTACAGAAACAATTTGTTTTGTATTATGAATTCTAAACTTCATGGTTTCAAAGATTTTTAGACCAATTTCCCTGCAAAACAAATATACTTTTAAAAGGCATTGTTGAATAGAGCGTATTCAGACCTCTAAGTGCAAACACCCTCTAAATTGTAAGCAGCTTTTTTTCCTGGTTACCCTTTGGCTTTCTCTCGCTGGGATGTAATTTGTGCTTTATTTTCTCAGACTGAAGTACCAGCATTTTATGACTCAGCACCACTTCCTGTGCTAAAGTAATTACTGTACCAGGAACGCATCGGTCATTATTATCTGATAGTTGAAACACTCCATTATTGTCTGACAGTGATATAGCTTGTACGCAACACAATCTGGAATGTTTACTACAAGAAGTGGACATTTGTTATCAGTGTGCAGGTGTATTGGGCAATGTCAGGTGGTGGTGCTTATATATTTTATGTCGTGCATTTCTGCTTATCCCATTGCTATGAAAAAAGTTTTTCACAAATATTTCTCAGCTAACTAACCGTGTACTTTGCCATTTATTGCTATTTAGCTTGATTTACTGTGCTCGATAAATAATTATATGTAATTATTTATTTTTCAACAATATTGGGGAGGGTTAACAGATAGGAATGATGGGGAAGGATCAGGAATCATACATTAATTAAATTTCTTCATACAAAACCATTGCATCATTAACATAGTAGCGACATAGATCTATAGTGACATTGGATTACTCAATGAGGTGTTTGTGAGGTAAGAACTTGGGGAAAGGGGCAAGGTTTTTAGTTTAGTTTTAGTTTTTCTTTGTATAGGTATAAACTATGTACCGTATAAGCCGACCCGAGTATAACTCGAGGTACCTAATTTTACCTACGAAAACTGGGAAAACTTATTGACTTGAGTATAAGCCTAGACACAACTACAGCCCTGTCTCCCAGCAGCACACATTCCGCCAAAGTGACCCCCCAGCGATCAACCGGACTTCTTTACAAAGTTGATGGTGACAGAGAATTGCCAAACGGATTACTGTTATTCTTTCATATAACCAACAGATGGCGCTGTGTGATATTGCAGTCACTATTATTCTTTCATATAACCAACAGAGGGCGCTGTGTGATATTGCAGGCTCTCCCCAAGTGAACTGTTGGTATAGGAATGATTAAAAGTGACTGCAATCTCAGCTACTGCCCACTGACTCGAGTATAAGCCGAGGTAGACTTTTTCAGCACATTTTGGATGCTGAAAAACTCGGCTTATACTCGAGTATATACGGTAATGTCCTGGTATATCAGGTTTACGGACCATCATCAAAAACTATTGCATTTCAGTTGAGCATTGTGATAAATTTGTACCTGAGAGAAAGTTTATTTTATACAAAATCCAAGGGTTCCATATGATTCTGAAGTTTCTGAAGGAGCCTTGTCTTAAAGTTCTAATTTCTTCAAATTTCCTGATTTCTTCCATAGACAAATGCCATTCATTCAGGGGGGGGGTGTTTGTTATTCCAATTTCGAGGAATTAATGCCTTTGAAAACTGTGTCATGTATAATGTCAAGTGATGTGTTACTACTTGCTTGGTAATTGTATTGTAGTGTAGTACAACAAAGGAAGGGATGCTTATATAATTGTCACATTCTAGATTTCTATAAATAAATCTTTCCAAACCATATATGTATGATAGAGAATTGTACGTCATTTTTATATGTTGGTGCTAGGTTTGGGATTTCCTTCCATAATACTTGGTGAATGGCTTGCTGTCTTCTTCTTGTAACTTTTACCCTGCTACACTAGCTTCTCAATTGTGCAAACAGTGGCATAAAAAATTACAGCTAATAGGGGCCCCCCTGGAAAATAAAATTTTTAGAGGGGACAACTTAGCTGCATGCATCGATCTCTCCTCCCATCCAGCCCTGGCTGAAAGCTTTGGCACATACGCTGTCCTCTTCTTCCCTCAAGCCGCTGTCAGAAACCCTTGGCTCCACCATAATGCTCCGTTACATGTTGTTGGTGGCAATCTTCACAGCAGCAAACAGTGAACAGAGGAATTTTACTTCAGCAGATCCAGTGGTCCGGGTCCCCCTGGGCCCCCACAGTGACCTCAGGGTCTGCTGTATTATAGTTATGCCATAGTGTGCAAGCATAACCAGTATTCGTGGCTATAAACAGTTTATTTTACTCTTAGGCTGTAATAAAAATACTTGGTGGTCTAGTGGTGCGGCGGCGTGGACGGCCGCCACGCTCCTTCTCCTGCCTCCAGCGCCAGCGCCATCTTGGTTTCTTAGGGCGCCTCTACCTCTTAAAGGTACGGCGCCATCTTGGTTTGTTAGGGTGCCTGTACCTCTTAAAGGTACAGGCGCGCTGGTGTGATTACGCCAGCGCGCATTGGCGCACGTTTTGGCGCGAAATTTGAAAGTATTTAAGGCACATTCATACTCCCAGCCAGTGCCCGTGATAGAATCTTGATTCTGGTAGTTTCTGAAGCCTTGTGCTGTCTGTTCCTGAGTATTTTGTATCTGCTATTCCGGTTTTGATCCCTGCCTGTTCCTGACTATTCTGATATCCAAATCCTGACCTTTGCCTGCATCTCGACTACTCTTTCTGCCTGACCCCTTCTGTTTGATTACCCGGTTTGACCCTTGCCTGCCTGACGATTCTTGATATCTGTCTGCCTCGACCCTGCCTGTCTGACGATTCTCTTGCCTGCTCCATTTGTACCGTGACCTTCGGCCCAAAAGACTTTCTACCTGCCGTGCCCCTCTGCTAGCCAGAACATCTTGCCTTGTACCCCTCGTTAAGTCCAGGTAGCACCCAAGTAAGCTGAGGGCTCCTCCCGAAGCCCAACGGTGGTCACACTACTGGTGAAGCCGAGCCGAGACCAGGGTACTTGGCACCTGTTCTGGTATTGGGTGCCGGCCGTGACATAGGCAGAAGGCACACCAGCAGAATGATGCTGATCACCACTCCGGCTGGCTGCCATTAAGCCAAAAAAGTGAGCATTTTCAGGCCAGAGGTAAACCTCTGCTTTTAACAGGCATTTGCCATTTAAGTCTGCAGCAGGCAACCCAAGACATAACAGGAGTAAGCAGGACAAATGCCTGGTGTTCAATGGGCATTTATATTGCCCCCATGGTTCTATGGAAACATTTGGGGAGAAGTTATTTAGTGGCAAATGAAAGGGCCTGCTTGTAAAAGAAAGTGTATAAAAGTATTTAGAGCACAAAAAATATTTTAAATGTGTTTTAAAGTATGAATTTCTCCTTACCAGTGCACTGGTCATGGAAATAATCCATTATAATACAAGAACTAATGGCAGCATTTATCAAGTGTGTGTTTTATTCAGATTCAGACTAGGGCTGTATTTAATGCCATCATTGTACACCATTTCAAACTGTTTTTTTTTTTGTAATCACATTATCAACCTGGCATAAGTCAAATGGTGGAAACTACAACTTTTTTTTTTTGTGCTGGAATTGTACACCTTGTTACAAATATGCAACAATTTATAGCTGACAAATTTACATTCCACAGCATTGTATTTGTTCTGAGCGGAGATGTTTAGTCTATATCTGTGCTGGTTTTTAATACACCTTTATTAGTAGGCCTCTATGAGGCCATGGGTTTTTCTCAAGATTTGCCCAATGTAACCAAGTAAAATGCTGCACAATTAGTTCTATAGAATGCTATGGGGAATCTTATTTGTACTTATCTGATGAAAACTGCTGTCTATATATTTACAACTACTGACTGCCTTTGCATTTTATTAGGGCTGGACAGACTTGAAACTACCCCTTATCAAAAATCCCATGGGTTTACATCCTCTTTTTTTTATTCCCATCCTACATTCTGAAATGTATCAAACGTCTAAGAAAATTACCCATCTTTAGTCTGTTTTACAATCTTTTATAATCAGGGAGAAAACAAAAACATCTAGGCATAAATAACTCCAAATTTCTGTTTCTCTTTTATCTTGGTGAAAATGTACCTTTTAATAACTATTGTATCTGCTGCAATGTATAGAAATTATCTTTTCTGGCAATCGGTCATTGCAGACAGGACCACTTTAAGAGTGGGCCCAGGGTGAATTTCTCATTTGCTGGCCCCATAGCTACCCCAAGATATTTGTACAATGACTTCGGGTTGTCACCTGACTGGTTTTCACCTGGACAGCCCAGTTTTTGGACAGGACTCTGAGGTAAATGACATTTCGATCAGCCACTCACGATATCTGCATCATAGCCCCGCCCCCTGATGCCATCACCCCGCCTCCAAAACATCATTGCCCCAGACACTCAGACCTATCGTATGGAAAAGGTGGCAACCCTAGGACTACCCCCAAGCAAAAAAACTTGAATATATTAAGGCAGGAAAGAAAGAAATAGTCTAAACTTACTGACATAGACATGTGGTCCAGGTGAAATGTCATGGACCAACAGCAATGCGAGCAGATGTCATAATCATAAATACCAGCCTTTTATTAATAAAATATATGAAATGGTTATGCTGGGCTCTTCGGGTGATTAAATTAAGGTTCTGTCATTCATTTTATGCCCTGATATAAAACTTTAACACTGTGTTGCAGATAGAAGCTGAGGTCAACGTTTTCACCAGTAGCATAAGTGCACGCTATATACAGAAGCAGCAGGTTGCTCTCACATAAATTGCAATGGCAATTTTTTTACTCAACATTTTCATATAACTTCTCCGTGCGGCAATGCAGAACATATTGCCAGCTAACTGTTAATTATAATAATCATGATTCGCTTAACTTTTTATAGCTTATATGGCCATTATCCTGTAGCTCAAGGTTATTAGTAATTCTTTACTTTTGTAATAAGGGTTCAACCCTGGTATGGAACTGAAACTGTTCAGTGATTAAACTAATCTCAAGGTGAATCGAACAATTGGTTTCTAAATATGAATATACCCATTGAATAACTACGCTACTTTGGTACGTTTTATTATTTCAACATTTAATTTAGATACTTAGATCTATCTATCTATCTATCTATCTATCTATCTATCTATCTATCTATCTGTGATGGGCAAATTTATTCGCCAGGTGCGAATTCACACCGGCGTCAAAGGTTTTTCGAAGCTGGCTATGGTTCCGACGCTGGCGCAATTTAGACAATAAACGGATGCCCGTTGACTTTAATGGGCGCCAATGTTGACTTCCACAAATTTTCCGACAGTTTTTCGAATTTCATTGGAAATTCATGGTGAAGCGAAACGGGACAAATTTGCCATTCACTATCTATCTATCTATCTATCTATCTATCTATCTATCTATCTATCTATCTATCTATCTATCTATCTATCTATCTATCTATCTATCAATCATCTATCATCTATCATCTATCATCTATCATCTATCATCTATCATCTATCATCTATCATCTATCATCTATCATCTATCATCTATCATCTATCATCTATCATCTATCATCTATCATCATCTATCATCTATCTATCTATCTATCTATCTATCTATCTATCTATCTATCTATCTATCATCTATCTATCTATCTATCTATCTATCTATCTATCTATCTATCTATCATCATCTATCTTTATTACATTTTACAGTAGCAAAATTGAATATTTTAGATGTTTTGAGTGCAGATTTATTAGCATAAACATATTGATCTGTGTTTTTTAATCTTTTTCTTTTCATTTTTCTTGGCAGCATGGGGAAATCTTGGGAATGTTCTCAAGAGCCAAAGCAAGATTGATGAAGCTGAAAATGCCTATAGGAATGCCTTGTACTATCGTAGCAACATGGCAGACATGTTGTATAATCTGTAAGTATGCCATACCTTGTTGCATTGTTATCCAGAAAGCTACAAATTACTGGACCAGCCCATTTTATATAAATAATTAAATTTTTGCTTTCCCCTTTTTGGTATTTTTGTCCAACTGACTGACCAGATCTTCTGAGTCTTGTTTTATTAACCAAAGGTAAAAAGTGAAATATTTTATTAATTCAATAATTCCCTTGCCTGTTAATAAAAACACAAGATTTTAATACCAAATAAAAATGTTATATTTTTGGAGTAATATAGAGGTGATTCTAGTTGGTTTATATTATCCATATATCAAGTCAAAGTAACCTATTCTCAGTGGGGAATACAGAGTGAGCACCTCCATACATTTGAGTCTGAATTTTTTTTTGCCTTTAGCATGTGAACTTGGTTATTGTATAAGGAAGCAAGTTTGTCTAGCAAGGAGGTGTGTTTAAAGTGTAATGCAGTTTATGTATGGTTGTGTCATTGACAATAGGTCAGCGCTTAAGCAGTTCTACAAGCTTTGAAGTTTACTCAGGGCCGGATTTACATAGTGGGCTGCCGTTCGTCGCCCCTGTACCCTCCCCTTTATTAGTGCAAATTTTTATCAACTGGACTGGAGCAATGGGGATTGGTGCACAGGAAATTTAAAAAAATATTGTATCTCCAGTGCATCCCCAGTGTTTTTGAACCAAAGTGGGTGTGGTTGGGCAGCATGCCGCCCCCCTAAAATCCTGCCACCCTAGGCCCGGGCCTAGGTGGCTTTTCCACAAATCCGGGCCTGAGTATACTACAGAACAAATAAAAACACACTTGGTATGTTTTAACCACAGAACGAAAAACTTGAGGCCTCAAAATGCAGTCTTTAGAAAACATATGAAACAAGTGCAGCAGAATTAAAATTACTAATTTACTACTAAATTATTTATTTAAAAGAGAAGGAAAGGCTAATTTGAAGTAATCTTTATCAGAAAGGTCTATATAAATACACCAGTAAACCTTTACGATAATACTGCACTGAGTCCTCTTTTAAAAGAAAAACAGCATTCCATTCCTTCTATTGTGTACACATGGGCTTCTGTATCAGACTTCCTGTTTTCAACATAAACCTCCAGGGCTAGGGCTTGAGCATGCTCAGTTTACTCCTCTCCCCCTCCCTTTTCCCCCTCCCTGCTGTAATCTGAGCCCAGAGCTATGAGTGAGCAGGGAGAGACTGAGGCAGGAAGTTATATCACACCAAGATAATATGGCAGCTGCTATCCTAAACAAACTTTTAGAGCTGTTTACTCAGGTATGGTAAAGCATTCTACAGAATAAATATAGCGTTCTAGTTTGCACTATTGTGGCTAATCTATTGGCAATAAACGTTCCTTCCTTGTAGCTTTCCTTCTCCTTTAATACATGTACAGTATGTTGCCAGTTTGCCATTGCCTCTACATAGACCCAAGACACAGCATGTTCCAGTGCAAGAGATTTCTGTACTTATCACCTGCTATAACCATGTCACTTTTTTGTATGTTGCATCAGTTCAATTACACTGTATGTGCCCATGTCCTGTTCCTTCCCTTGCAGGTGCAAGTTGTGCCCACTGGCATACAAATTAGCTACTAGTGCAAATCTTTGCATCTCTAGTAAGTTCTGGTGTCGAACGTTGCACCTGATTGTAGCAGACATGGTTATGCTGGTATTCTGGACATAAATGTTACTTGGAATCCCAAGACTGTGCATGTTATACAGACTGCCAGGCAAAATGAATAGCTTGTCAGAGAGCTATAATAGAAGAGATGGCTGGTTGCTGAAGAAAGCACCCAAGAGAATATTAGAGGGATGCAAAATGATCGCACTGTCAGTCTAATATATTCAACATACAGAAATACTATGACAAATCTCTAATCCTCTTTTAAGCTACATTGGTAGTTAGTAGTGTTACAATGAAAAAGATACACTGTGAAAATATGTCTTGTGTAATATACTTTTGAGTATGAAAATACTGAAAGGGGTTGATTTTAAATAGTTTAGTTTATGCCAGTATTTATTCTGTAGCTATATTACGAATTACTATCAATTCTGCAACACCTTCAGGAATTGACTTCTACTTGGATTTACAGTATCATTTTGTGGACCCTGTATAATTCTTGATACCAGAATGCAGATTATGGTGGAAAATGCCTCCCCTCCCCTCGTGTTTAGGCCTGTGCGAGTATGTAGACCTGCTTGCATTATTTCAATATGACTTTGTTTTTCTATATGACGGAGAACAATAACGATGGAATTAAGTTACTTCTGTAGGCAGGTTATCCAGCGCACCTGGAGTTTTCAAGAAAGTTTTTATTTTCTTGAAATGTAATGTAATTCTTGGAAGTCTGTAAAAAAAATGATTTGTTTTTATAATACAAATTCTCAATTGCAATTCAGAAGCATCCAAAGTGAAATATGTGTAACTTAAACCTTATCTTGTATCTTTAATTGGTTAAATAGATTTTATTCTCTCTACCTAGGGTGAACAAACAGCATATTTCTGAAAATCACTGCAGATTTGTACTGTACACAGCTCCTAATTAAATGAGTTGTAGAGGTGTATAAGTACCCAGTAATGTTCCCAAGCAAGTAATCAGATATATAAGTTAAGTTAGCTAATGAGAATGTACATTGACACAAAATAATATGAAAGTTGTGCAGTTTGGCAGTGTTTTTCACTATTTTGCCATTATCAAATAGAATCATTTAGGTAAGACACAATTGGGCTCATTTATAAACACTGGGCAAATTTGCTCCTGGGCAGTAACTCATAGCAACCAATCAGATGATTGCTTTCAGTGTTCAGCCTGCAGCTGCCTGTAAAAAGCTAATCACTGGTTGCTATGGGTTACTGCCCAGGTGCAAATTTGCCCAGTGTTTATAAATGACCCCCAAAATGTTTTCATAGTGCTGTTTAATACTTTTTATTATAAGGATTGGCACTTGCTCAGCACACATATTAACAAATGTGGTATTTCTCCCTGACTATTGCCAGTAAGAAATAAATCATTGCAGGTTCTTTGTAACAAAGACCTTTTATTACAAGTGGAATGCTTAAATGTTTGTCATTGATTATCCTGAGCATTTAACCTTCCATGAGGGGAGATAGGGTCACTGTCAATTTATTATTTTAATAGTTCCACATGGGCAGGAAAATTAAAAAATAATGGCAAATGTTTTCTGGTACCCTATGAAATTATAGATGAGAAAGAATAGATTTAAAAATAGTAATCTTTTATTACCTGATAAGTTTATTTGAAGTAAATCACAAAGCATGTCTTTAGCTGTGCTTTGTATAAATCAATGTTTAGCAAAGCAAATATCTAATGTGCCAACATGGTTGTCTTTATTAGTCAATAGACATTGAACAAACCATGCTTATATGAGTGCGTGTAACATTTCTTCTATTTTTCTATATTTAATAATAAACTCCAGCAGTGTGGTTTAAATTCCATATTACTGTAGATGAATCAATTTTGCCATCTCCCAGGTGTAATTAATGTTAATACCGTGTTTAATAACTGTCAAGAAAAAAAGGAGTTTGAAAAGAAAACTGGGTAACATTAAATTTTGATTCAGTCAGGTGCTATTTACAGTTTACTTTACAGAAGTGTCACACAAAATATACTCTCAGTAATCTTTACTAAATTCCCCTCTGGAAAGGCCAGGTTATTAGTTCAGAAGTATTAAAGGAGACATGTAGGATAACTGAAATCCCCCTTAATATTTTAGCCACTAATGCATAATATATGGTACCAATTCCACTTTGCGTTAAACATTATTACTTTTAAAAATGTTCCCTTTATTGGAGCTCTCTATAGATCTCCTATGGTCTCTAGTTTCCAATCAGGTCTACCTAGTTTCTAATTGGTTCATATGCTGCAATGTGCTGAGTGCTGCAGGCTCTTCTACAACCTGGGAAAGGAAACAGCAGGAAGTGGGAAAAAATGGTGCGTGACATGTAGGGTTTTTACAAAAATGTTCAATAAATCAACCAGAAACACTACTTTTTAACGTACATTCCTTCTATAGTTAAAAGTAAAATGCACTGCAAAATTCTTGATTTACAGTATGTCACCCTTAAATCTCTTTTGCTCTACATGACTTATCCAGTGGCCATGATGCCAAACTAAACATTAAAAAAGGGCATTAACTGAAGGAATGAAAGCATAATTATGCCTCTTTATAGGTCCCTGGTAAGGCCTCATCTGGAGTATGCAGCGCAGTTTTGGACTCCAGTCCTTAAGAGGGATATAAATGAGCTGGAGAGAGTGCAGAGACGTGCAACTAAATTGGTAAGAGGGACAGAAGACTTAAATTATGAGGGTAGACTGTCAAGGTTGGGGTTGTTTTCTCTGGAAAAAAGGCGCTTGCGAGGGGACATGATTACACTTTACAAGTACATTAGAGGACATTATAGACAAATAGCAGGGAACCTTTTTACCCATAAAGAGAATCACCGTACCAGAGGCCACCCCTTTAGACTAGAAGAAAAGAACTTTCATTTGAAGCAACGTAGGGGGTTCTTCACAGTGAGGACAGTGAGGTTGTGATGGCTGATTCAGTTAATGCCTTTAAGAATGGCTTGGACGATTTTTTGGGCAAACATAATATCAAAGGCTATTGTGATACTAAACTCTATAGTTAGTATAGGTATGGGTATATAGAATTTAATTAAAAGTAGGGAGGGGTGTGTGTATGGATGCTGGGTTTTCATTTGGAGGAGTTGAACTTGATGGACTTTGTCTTTTTTTCAACCCGATTTAACTATGTATCTGAACATTCCCCAGCATTCAGAATGGAAAACATTGTCAGGCATTGCAGGGGTTGCCCAAATGCAGCCCACCTCCTGCTCAGATGCGTGTTCAGCTAAACACAGGCATTGCCAAATACACAGTGAGACATTTTAACACATTAACAGGGGAATGTAATAAAAGTCGCAAAGAGCAAAACAATTCGCACCAATAAGACTAAAAATCCACATCTCGCAATGTAATATTGTTCCTTAAACTGTTATTGCATTGCGAATTTTAATTGTGCATTGCGAATTTTAATTGCACACTCATAAGAAGTGCTTGAAGGTGTCGTAATCTTTTGGAGCAAACATAACGACTTTTTCAGTAAGAAGTTTTATTACATTGACTGCGCATTGGCGCAAACTATAAAATTCGCAAACGGTCTTTCACTGTCGGAAGTGGTCGCTAAACAGTTTCCGGGCTTGCAAAAGCTATATTAAATTCACAGAAAGCAAAATTTGTTCTCGCAAAGGCATAACTTTTCGCATTGCGAATAGTTTTTCCGTTAGCGATTTTTATTACATTCCCCCAATAGAATGAAATATATTAACATTTGCATTGCTGACAGTGGAACAAACCAGACGGCAAATACACCACCAGTGGGAACAGAGCTGTAAAAAAATACCAGGTACTTTAAATAAACTGAAAGGCAAGAACTTTTCAGAAATGGGTTCCCCTTGTTTCTTCTTTCTTGTTTCAACTCTAGTGGCACAGATTGAATTTTATGTGAGTCAAGCAAAATGAACTTTAATTACACTATAAATTATTTGAATCTTGTTTCCTTCAGTCTGGGAATTCATAATTATACAAGCAGGCAGGAGACATTTTGTGGACACGGTTATTAAGGCAAGTCTTGTATCATCTCAGAATCTTGTTTTTGCACCAGAATGGGGGACCCAATGTCCATCCCCATGTACTGGCAACACAATTAAATGGTGAAGAGAATCGGGGGAATGTGTGGAGAGCAGTGACATCTTTTAAGTGCTGAATGGAAAGTGAAAGTAATTGTCTTCCCCGCCTCTATGCTTAAGGCATAGAGGAGGGGCAGCCAATATTTGATTGACAGCTGAGATTTTTAAATGAGCTTACAAGAGCTATGAATTTGGATTTCATGTTTAATTTGAAAAGGACTTTTATTATACAGCTTTTTATGTCTGGGTGACAGGTTCTCTTTAAATAAGTGGAGATCTTTTATCACGTGGTTGAATGTATTTTTGTTCAGTTTTTGTGTCTCTTCATGTTTGCAACCGATGCTTATTTTTGCACTAGTGCAGGTATTGGATCCATTATTTGGAAACTTGTTATCCAGAAAGCTCCGAATTGTGGAAAAGCCATCTCCCTTACCTCCATTACATTTTTTTATAAATTATTTCCTTTTTTACAGTAATAATAAAACAGTAACTTGTACTAGATCCTAAGATATAATTAATCCTTATTGGAAGCAGAACCAGCATATTGGGTTTAGTTTACAGGATTTTCTAGTAGACATAAGACATAGAGATTCAAATTACAGAAAGTTCTGTTATTGGTAAAGGCCTGCTTCTTACCCCAGAAGGGTCTGTTTTTGACTTTTGGTATATCAATTGAAGTCTCAAACACCAGGACAGGGGCATAACTATAGAGGAAGCAGACCCTGTGGTTGCAGGGGGGCCCAGGAGTGTAGGGGGGCCAGTGAGATCCTAATTAATTAGCAATTTTAATATATCTTGGTAAAATAAGCCAACTTATAAATATTTTGGGGCCCTAAATTGAATTTGCTATGGGGCCCAGTAACAACTAGTTACGCCACTGCACCAGAATATGAGCTCTTAAAACCAGCAATAAAGACCTTAGGCATAAAGAGTGTATACATATGCATAGATATATATTTGTTGTTACTGGTATTATTGCCCATACATACTACATACACATTAAATGTCTTTGGATGATTCACTGCACATTGCTGTGTAAAACTACTCGCACTGTATAAAAATTGCATATTTTGCTTTTCATCTCTGCCAATATTTTGCTTGGTGTTTAGTGCAGTCAAATTGAATGCGCCTAGTACTGTAATAATTCCTCTAGTGCCAGATCAGCACAGCACCATTAATCATGCAGTTTGCTGTGCTTAGAGCACAACGCTAATAATGCCTGGCCATTTTCTACTCTGTGTACGTGCCCCTCCTTTTTAATATAGAACAGAATGATTACAGACTGCTTCTGTCTCTATAATTGCTGCCTAGTGTGGTAATTAGAAGCTCTTCCTTTATATTTAGAAATAATTAGATGACTCTTTAAATAAAAGAAAAAACAAATAATTAACACACATGAAACTATGAAACATATATTACATTTAATTTCTAATTAGCGGCTCAACATGGTTATTTTTTCTATATGAATGTTCTGTCTGGGTTATGAAGTATGGGCACACGTGATTAACTCTTTGTTATTCATCTAACAGTTAACCAATCACTTGTGTTTTGGCCCATCTTTTTTAACCTAGCCAAATTATACATGCTTATTTTACTCATTTACACTATATAGATTCATGGTGCTACTAAAATGTCCCAGAATGTTGTAATTTTTTTCAGGGGACCAAGGAGAAAGGGTAGAACATTTTAAATCCACTTTAAAGTTGTTTAAAGATACTTTGGCAATATAGCGCTAAAATTATTTCCTTAACCAAATCGGTGCAATCTCTCTTTTACGTATGTGTATTCTACCTTAAATACTTGTATGTTTAAGGCATGTTTATAAAATGAGGTTTACAAGAAAGTGAGGTACAGAAAAAGATACACACAAGAAATTAGGCAGAATTGAGATACAAGGATGAAGTAAACGTGAACTTCAACTGACTATATTGTGAAGACATAATTGTGCTTTATTTGTTGGGAGCAGGCTGAACATAAGGGGGATTACAACCCACAGACTGGTGCCGTGTAGCACTGACAGTCTAAATCCATTCCAAGTATATTATATTTAATAAAGCATGGTAGTGGAACTTATTTTTTAATAAAATCACTGCGTTCAATCCAAAAATAATCAATGTTTATTCTGTGTTTCTGTATACAACACTTCTTGAATTTGAAAATGTTTTATCTTGGCTGAAATACTTCCTCTTGTGACTTGGCACGCTGTAATACCTTACATAGAACCACATAATATAAAAACACAGTTTATTTATTATAGTTAAAAATCTTTTACATGAGAACCACATTAAAGACTTGGCTGGTAGGACATGCTCTGGCTTTTTTTTTTTTTTAGAAACTATTTAAAAACCAGGTGTACATGCCAAAAGGAATGTGCATTTGTCACTTTGGATTGAGTTTGCAGAATTCTTAACAAATGTATTAACAGAGAATATTTCTCATAATTGAAATGACCTTAAAAATTGGTTGTATTCCTCCATGTTTGTGAATAATGCACTTGTGCTAATGAAAATAAAGGTATGGGATCTGTTATCTGGAAACCCGTTACCCATAACGCTCCAGACTAAGGAAAGGCTGTTTACCATAGACTCCATTTTATCCAAATAATCCAAATTTTTGAAAATTATTTTTAAGTCTATGTAATAATAATGAATCCTTATTGGAAGCAAAACTAGCCTATTGGGGTTATTTGATATTTATATGATTTTCTAGTAGGCTTAAGGTATAACGATCCAAATTATGGACAGACCCATTATCTGGAAAGCCTGAGGTCTCGATTATTCTGGATGACAGATCCAATACCTGTACTTTATTTGGGTTTGAATTTCAGATTCTGATATTATTTTCCTAATGTGACTTTTTTTAATCATTTAATGAATGCTTTCTTTTGCAATTTTAATTAATGTGTGGCCTGTCTTTAAAGATGGATTGCAAGAACCTATCCAATGTTCTTGCAATATAGCTAAGAATAGAATATTATGTACCATTTTTATCAAATCAATTGATAAATCTTGTGTCTAGATCTGTTTGCCACAGAGCAAAGAAATTCCTCTATTAGTACATATTTTCCTTTAACAACCTTATGGAGATTAGCTTCAAAACATCATACAGGTATGAAACCTGTTATCCATAATGCTCAGGACCTGGTGTTTTCCGGATAACAGATAATAGGGTCATTTGGGTCTCCATAATTTGAGTCTACTAGAAAATCATGTAAACATTAAATAAACCCAAAAGGCTGATTTACCTTCCAATAAGGTTTAATTTTATCTTAGTTTGGATCAAGTACAATGTAATGTTTTTGTTTTATTATTAAATAGAAATGTAGTTATTTTTTTAAATTGTTTAAAAATTTTTAAAATGTTTTTTAAAAATTTGGATTATTTAGCTAAAATGGAAGATGGCCTTTCCATAATTCTGAGCTTTCTGGATAACAGGTTTCCGGATAACGGATCCCATACCTATACTTGTGATGCAATTTAGAAGCCAATAGTTATTGAAAATAAGAAACTCTCCTTACTAACATGTGAATCTTTTATTACCTAATTGTTAATAACCCTAGGAGTAGACCCATGTTTTTATTTTTTCCCCCTAATTTTAAAATGAGCCAACTAAAAATGTCAGTGGTTACCACTTTGCAAGGTCTATGGTCTATTGTTATACTGTAGTCTGTAACTACGGTTGCATAAAATAAGTGCAATCCTGTAATTCTTACCATTAAGCAGTAGCATATCATTGTGCTTTTAGCACAAGTCAGCTCAGTGACAGAGTGACCCTGAAATTATTTTCAAATTTTGCTAAGACTATGCCAAAATAAGGCAGATCAGCTGTAATACAATTTAACAAATTGAAAAAAAAAAACCAAAAAAACAAGCAAACCAACTGTATAGCAGGCAGCAATAAATCGAGATAAATGGTCTGTAGGCCAGATGTGAAATTGTCATTCTCTAGTCAAGACCCTAAGTGTTCCTGAAATGAATGCTGCAGCCATACCATGTTTAAACTGATAAATTGCAGGGAACTGCTATTTGCAAATTAAACATACTTTTTAAACAGTTTATATGGTTTGATCCCAGTGTCTTAAGCTGGCCATAGATGCAAAGATCCGATCGTACGAATCATCTTACGATCGGACTTTCCCATCTCCCGACCCGCCACTAACCATTCAGATCAAAGTCTTACCAGTCAGATTAGTTAAAGAACAGATCAGCAATGTTCTGCCCCTGACAGCAATCGTGCTATATCTATGTCCAACCAAAGCTAGTGACAGTCTCCCACTGAAAATCGTACAATCGGCAATACACGCAGAGATATTATCGGCAGCCGACAGAAATTTTCTAACCTGTCCGATCGACCAAGCGACCGATCTCCGCCGGACGAAAAATGTCGGGACTCTCCACACACGGTTCGAAAATTGTATGAATCCTCGATTCGTACGATCACATCTTTGCGTCTATGGCCAGCTTTAGAGACATATTGGGAAAAGTATATAAAATATACTATGGCTAAATGTATGTGGGTACCGCTTTTAAAATGGCGTCCTTCCAAACTGTCTCTGGATGCAACACTGATGCAAGAACTATTTGTCAGTAGCAAAAGCCTAGTATATTATGCAGAATAACAAGCATGGTGAACATGTTTTCTTTGGACTGTTCATTGATTTACCATCTAGGAGCTTGAATTATCTGAATATGGCAGATGTCAGGAAAACTCTTCATAAACGTCTAATGCCCACTGTGAAGTTTGGTAAAGGAGGAATAAAAGTAAGGATTTAGTCATGGTTTGGACTAGTTCCCTGGTTCTAATAGAACCAAACTGTATAGCTATAACATACAATGATGTTCTTGACAGTACTTCCTACTTTGATGGGCATGTTCTAGCATGGCAATGCACAAAATTAAATTTGCACAAAATAGGTTTTCTAAGATGCGAGTGGAAGAACTTTACTGGCCTAAACTGAGCCCTGAACACCAGTAGGATGAATGGAAATTGCATCTGTGGACTTAACTTTTCAAAGCTTTCATGGCTGACTGGCATAAAATTCTAACAATAAATATCTTTTGAAAAACCTTTCTAGAAGTGTTATATCAATACCCTTAATATCAGAAATCAGATGTTGCACATTACACATGTCTTAGGTGATTTTGGCAATATAATGTTTTTCACACCAAGGAAAATGTATTCAAGCTAGTTTAAAATAAATGGCATAGTCATAAAACCCAGTTCACCTTATGGAAATGAACACCATGCAAATCATGCAAATAATCCAATTACACAGAGCCAACTGCTATATAAAAAGTTCTCTATTTTATCCTAGACTTATACCCAAAACTATGGACTTTGATTGTTCATGCTAACCAGAATTTTAAGCTTTTCTGAAGAAAAATATTACACAGTTTAATATATACATGTTTTATTTAGGGGTCTTTTATTGTTTTAAAGGTTAAAAGTAAGTAAGTATTATGAGAATGCTTACTTACTATATAAATACACCAGTAAACCATCAAAGTAGTGCTGCTCAGAGTCCTCTGTCAAAATAAACAAAGCATTTCTGTCCTTCTATTGTGTACACTTGGGCTTCTGTATCAGACTTCCTGTTTTCAACTTAAGCCTCAAGGGCTTGGGTTTGAGCATGCTCAGTTTGCTCCCTTTTCCCTCCTCCTCCTCCTGCTGTAATTTGAGCCCAGAGCTATGAGTGAGCAGGGAGAGTCTCGGGCAGGAAGTGATGTCACACCAAGCTAATATGTCAGCTTTAAATGGTAAAGCGTTCTACAGAATAAATATACTGTAGCATTCTAGCTTGCACTTTTGTAGTTAATCTATTGGCAATAAACTGCCTCTGTAGTTTTCCTTCTCTTTTAATGACTGTGAAGGTTCAGCACATAAACATAAGTCAAAATAAGACACTCCTGTGTATTAAATATAATGAATCCTTATCGGAGCTAATCATATTGGCTTTTTCATGTTTAAAGGATTTTTAGCAGACTAAAGGAATGGTGATCCAAATTACGACCCCTTATCCAGAAAAGCCCGGGTCCCATACATGTTGATTAGGTACGAGGAAGTGGGATAAAGAATGTTCTAAAACAACGTACCTATTAATGGCTATTATTATACTGCAGAACATGGCACAAGACATAAAAACATTATGTATGGCAACAGATATTAAACTAAAATCTGTAAGATTACTTAATCAATATTTTAAATATGTGTTATGTTGCTGACCTTGATTCTGGTGGGTACTACAGGACTTGCATACTGTATCAGTGACAGATAAAGGGACAGAATTAATACTGCTTTGAGTAATAACTAATTTCCCTTTATAATTATTCATGTACACCGTCTGTCACTAAACAATAGAGGAATCAACACACCACAGTTAGCGTAATGACGCTGTAAATGGGATTCTTACATAATTTCAGTACAGTTTTAGCTTTTTATCATTTACCTTTTATGGCCTATTTTCATCACTTTATCCCAATAAAAGTTAAATTTGTTACAGGTAATTGGGTGAGCAGTTGGCAAAAGACTCTCCATTAAACAGCACAATAGTATAAGTACAGGATCTGTTATCCGAAAACCCGTTATCCAGAAAGTTTTTCAATATTTCTGGAGTGCTGCTGTCTTCATTGTTTTGTGGGTTCCATACCTGTACTACATAAAAGCTCATATACTGTCCATCATAGACAAATGCAAAATGAGAGCCAATGAGGTTCTGTCTAATCTATTTGCTTCATTATGTACATCTACTAAAGTTCAGCTGTTTATTATAAAAGGAGCATGTTATGATATTCAGTGCTGTTTCACAAAGTGATTCTTCTAAGGGCAGAGACACACACTGCTATTTTGGGAGATTAGTCGCCCAGCGACAAATCGCTTCTTTTTCGGCGACTAATCTCCCTGAACTGCCTTCCTGTGACAGCTTTAATGTAATTCGCTGGTGGGATGGCACTCGGATCACTTCTGCTTTCCAAAGTTGCCTGAAGTTTCCTCGTGATGCAACTTCGGGAAGGAAATGTGTTCCAAGTGCCATCCCGCCGTGATTTACATTGTAGCTGGCGGTAAGGCAGTTCGGAGAGATCAGTCGACTAATCTTCCAAAATAGCAGCGCATGTCTCTGCCGTTAGAGAGTCTATTCTGATATATAGAGTGCTGTTACTGAGTGAAGACATACATCTGTGTTAGCTAACATCTTGGAATGACTACTGGTTGGGCAAAACAAACCCATTATTTTCATTTTTTCTGGAAATTATAATGTTTAAAACATGTTAAAATGTTTTGTACTTAAGAAACTCTGCTTTACGTCTCAAATAATCATCTGCTCATTTCTGTGTGTTTATTATAGAGGCTTATTGCTCCAAGAAAACAGCAAGTTTTCCGAGGCGCTGCATTACTACAAGTTAGCAATTGGTAGCAGACCTACCCTAGCATGTAAGTTAAATTATATTTTCTTATAACATCTGTATGTTATTATCATCTGTGTTTCTGAAATAAGATGAAGGGCTAAAGCAATACCACAAAACCTTCCTCTCTACTGGCACCCTAATTGGCAGTGTTTGTAGAGATGAAAGCTTTTAAAAAGCATGTAGGCTAAATCACTTGGCGTCTGTGGTGGTCCTTTTAAAGAAAAGATATTGGCAAACCATGCATGTTGAGATGTATTTTGATTTTCTCTTTATGCATACTACATACATGAAAATAATTAACTTAGCTATTTTATATGTAAATACAGTTTGTCCTAGTTTGCCATTGCTTTAATGTTTTTTTCTCAACAATATGCTTTGCAGCAGGATATTTGAACACAGGTATTATTTTAATGAATCAGGGAAGAACAGAAGAGGCTAGACGAACTTTCCTAAAGTGCTCTGAAATCCCAGATGAAAATTTAAAAGATCCCAATGCCCATAAAAGCTCTGTGACCAGCTGCCTTTATAACTTGGGGAAACTGTACCATGAGCAAGGACAGTATGAGGTGAGCTTTTTTCTTTTATATTGAAACAGGTAATCGCTTCCTATTCACTCTTTTTTCCTTGTTTCTCTCTGTCCGTCCTTCATTATCTCCCATTTGTCCCTCCTCCAGATTTTCAGTATGTTTTCTTCTATTACCCTAAAACCTCCAGGTTATGACTACAATCATTGACACTTACACATTCTATATACAGTATTCTCTTTTACTTTAAATACCCAGGAACTTGCACACCATACATATATTTTATTTTCTGATCATTGCCAACAGGTTAAACATGTTGATTTTATCTAGTACATGTGAAATAACTAATAAATATTATGATTTGTTTTACATTATTATCTAATCCAAACCTTTCTCATTACTTATTACTGACTTCCCTGTATTATATTAATGTAAGAGCAGATTACAGTGTACAGTGTAATATCATAGTATAGTGTTGGAGAGTATGAACTATGTGCAGAATGAAGAGGATGTTATTTATTTAACTTAGAAAAGGTGCAGTATAAAAAAAGGTTGCTGAACCAGCTACACTAATATCATGTCAATATTGTTCTATTTAATAAATGTGAAACAAATTTAAGTCTTCATGGAGTAAGTGTGAGCACAGCGCTGCTCCAGTAGAAAACATTTGCGTCATTTCATTCAATGCATCTATATTTTGGTACAGTTAAGTGTAAAAATAAAGTATGTAAATAGATAGTTTGTACAAAATAAAAAATGTTTCTAATATAGTTAGTTAGCCAAAAAATTAATGTATAAAGGCTGGAGTGACTGGATGTGTAACATAATAGTCAGAACACTACTTCCTGCTTTTCAGCTCTCTAACTCTGAGTTAGTCAGTGACTTGAAGGGGGACCACATGGGTCAATTGATCCTTTGCATTCAGCTCAGATTCAAAAGCAAACAATTATGACCCATGTACACCCCTCAAGTCACTGGTTGGTTACTGCCTGGTAGCCAATCACTGGAAACCAAGAGAGCTGCAAAGCAGGAAGTAATGTTCTGGCTATTATGTTAGACATCCAGTCACTTCAGCCTTTATATATTACATTTTTGGATAACTAACTATATTACCCAGTTTTTATTTTTAAACGGAACAATTTCTTTAAGGCACGAATTTTTGCACAAAGGTTTGCATGGGAGTGTGTGCTACACATGGTGTTTTTCATTCAATGTCAGATGTTTGGAGGTCAACACCCTGTGTGCAATTAGCCTAATTGTACAGGTAATTTACAGCTATCCACAACCAGGTATTAAGTCTGAAGTCTCCTCTGTGGTTGAAAGCTATTTCCTTTGTGCATACTGAATAGCTTTCACATGATAGGGCTGTGTAATGCCTATGCCAAAAAACAAGATTTACAAAAAAATGCAATATTGATGGTAAAATGATGATAGAAATCTGGGGGAAATGCTGTGTGGCAGGTAATATAAAATAGCAAACACAAGTACTTAATACCCCACTGGTGGTTAATTGTATACCTTTCTCTTTCACTTCAGGATGCCCTGATTGTATACAAAGAGGCAATACAAAAGATGCCAAGGCAGTTTTCACCCCAAAGCTTATACAACATGATGGGTAAGAGAAGTACACTTTCTTACTTTGCTGAACTTGAGGTGATCATATACTTTCTAAAAATATGTTAAAACATGCTTAGTACACTTGAGAGATGTTTCTTATCATAGTTTAATTCTAGCGTTAACAATTTTTAAAAAAAAAACGTAACAAAGTTGACAAAACTGAACTGTATTAAAAGTACCTAAGGAGATATTGTAACATTATAAGTATAGAGGTAGATATTTATAGGTTTTTTATGCTACAGGTAAATATTGTTGTTTTTGAGGGTATTGCCATTAATTGCATTAAAGTTTTTTCCCTCTTGAAGGATATGATTTTTCTCATTTGTACTTGGTCAGGAATCCTGGAATAAATATTTACATATTATTCATGGACACTAGAGCTTTCTTTCTTCACATTGTTTGGCTATGAGAAATCGATAGAATAAAATTGTCTATATTAAATTATTTGTATTTCCACTCATTCTTGTTGTTCTTATTTTCTGTATAGTAATTGTATTCTAATTAGTTTCCCATCTCAGGATAAAAATGGCAGCCATTCACATGTAGTGTTGGGTGAATTTGCGAAACAGTGAAAAATTAGCAAAACTTAAATTTTGACCCCGGCGTTGATTCTCAAGTGTCGAAATCAGCGCCAATGCCAGTGACAATTTGATGCGCATTAAAGTCACGAATTGATGCACACCTTGCTCTATAGGGGCAAATTTACTAAAGGGCGAAGTGACTAACGCTGGTGAAAATTCGCTAGTGAAGGAGAAGGACTGTAGCGCTACTTCGCACTCTAATGGCAGGCAAATTTTCACTCTGGCGAATGGACGTAACTACACAAATTCACTAAGAATTTACTGAACGTTACCTCTTGCGGTAGACTTGCCTTCGCCACCTCAGACCAGGCGAAGTGCAATAGAGTAGATAGGAGTTCCTCAAAAAAAATGTGAAAATTCTAAAAACTCTGGTGACTTTTCAGTTTTTTCAGGGTGATAGGCTGCAAAAGATCGTAATTTTTTTTTATGGTTCCTGACTTCCCCCCTACATTTCCTCACATATGGCACATAAAATATACACAGGGCTCTTGTGTAGGGCAATATAACAACTTTATTTTATTTTGTTAAGGTTCTCTCGGCTTGTGTAGTGTAATGTATTTGCTGCAACATATACGTCCATTGAAATACTTCCCGCTGTATGCAAATTAGGCAATGCTAGCGCAACTTCGCTTTGCGAATTAAAGCTAGCGAAACTTTGACATTTTTCGGCGCTCTGGACGCAACTTTGCATTTTAGTGAATTAGTGTTGTCCTGGCGAATTTTCGCCTGGCGAGGTGTGCCAATGTGAGCGAAGCCGTCGCTGGCGAATTTCCGGAGGTTAGTGAATTTGCCCCATAGAGTCCTTCTCTCTA
The DNA here is from genome assembly GCA_038501925.1 of Xenopus petersii. NCBI lineage: Eukaryota > Metazoa > Chordata > Amphibia > Anura > Pipidae > Xenopus > Xenopus petersii. The sequence goes on from CM076677.1 coordinate 39,315,902, forward strand.
ACAGAGGAGCATGGGGTGAGTCTAATACATTGTTATTTCTGTTTGGCTAGTTTTGATGTTACTATTGTCTATTTTGATGTTACTATAGTGTTATTGTCATATCTGCCACAAGTGGTACATCTTGATACTAGCCCATTTTCTGTTGAGGGGCTGCTCGGGGGGGACAGGTTGATATCTCACCAATTAGGTGTGCAGCAGTAAAGAGTGACTGAAGTTTATCAGAGCATGAGTCATATGATTGAGGTCACCTGTTAAACAATGAACATGTCTAGTCCTACTTCAAATTTCAAAAATTAATATTAAAAATCTATTTACTCTGAAAAATGGCCTATTGCATAATCATGAAAAATCTATGGTTTTTGTTATGTATTACTGGAGCAAAGTAGATAATTAGATTACCAGTATACAACCCCGCTCCCTTCCCTTTTGTTGTGACTGTTGTGTTAACAGGAGTCCATTAAGTAAGCTTTATCAGAATGGTCTATATAAATAAACCAGTTAACCCTCAAAGTAATGCTGCTCTGTCAAAAGAAACACAGCATTTCTTTCCTTCTATTGTGTACACATGGGCTTCTGTATCAGACTTCCTGTTTGCAGCTTTAACCTCTAGGGCAGGGCTTGATCATGCTCAGTTTGCTCCTCTCCACCTCCCTCCTCCCTTCCCTGCTGTAATCTGAGCCCAGAGTTATGAGTTAAGCAGGAAGAGACTCAGACAGGAAGTGGTTTCACACCAATATGGTAGCTGCTATCCTAAAAAAACAAAGAGAGCTTCTAGAGCTCTCAACTGAGGTATGTTTCAGCTTTCTGCTGAATAAATATAGTCTTGTATCTTGCACTGTGGGTCTATTGGCAATATACTGATTTGGTAGCTTTCCTTCTCCTTTAAGATTTTTTCTTTCCTTAACGACTGATTTTAGTGCAATCCAACAAATCCATCAAATTATCATCAGGTTAGTGGGCACCGAACAATCGTGCATGTAACAATTTTTTGTCCAACATTGGTCAGAAAATCAATTGGGCAGGTTAGAAGATTTTCATTATTCACAGTGAAATGTATCCAAAAAATGTATGTCCTATTGTTTGCAGGTCCAAGCAAGCAGCTACCCACAGTACCACTAGACAATATCCCTTGAAACTGTCTTTTTAGTTGATGGACAAATTGTACATTTAAACGATCGTTTCAAGATAATCTTGCTCTTACAATAACAAAAATCTCCCTCTATTGCCACCTTAAAACAATATGCAGATGATAAAGTGGATTTCCACTTTACACCAACCCCAAAGATAAATGGGGATCTTTCGGAATCCTTCAATATCAAAAAATGGCACACAACAGGGTTGCCGCTCTCACCCCTACTCTTCATACTCACCTTAGAAAGCCTTCTCAATAAAGTCAGGGCGAACCCAGATATAAACGGATTCCAAATAGGCTCTAGGGAGCACAAAATAGCTGCATACGCAGATGATCTCCTAGTCTTTGTCAAAAATCCCTGGATCTCCCTACCTAATTTGCTAACAGAGCTCCAAAATTACAATACATTCAGCAATTTTAAGATAAATTTATCAAAATCCATGGCTTTTAACATTTTACACCCGCACATAGAGTACATGGATATTTTACAAAACTTCCCAATAAAACCCGCTCGCTCACACTTTACATATTTAGTAATTAAGATTTTCCCTGATCCCAAACAAACAGCAGAACAAAACTATAAGAACCTATTACAAGCTATCTCCCGAGATTTACAAAAATGGTCTACGCCTGCCTTCTCTTGGATAGGTAGAATAAACATACTGAAGATGAATATCCTCCCTCACTTTTTATACCTATCCCAAACAATTCCATACCCCCCCAAATCAATGTTTAGAACATTAAACAGTGTAACTAGTAAATACATTTGGATGAACAAAAATCCTAGAATTGCCTGTAAAAAGCTCTCAGATAAAAAACATGGAGGCTTAGGCCTTCCCAACTAGGAAAATTATCATAAAGCTGCTATCTTGACCAGATGTTTGAACTGGTCCTTCCATAGACAGACTAAACCCCAGTTTTCAGCAACCCCACATTTACCCCCGGTCTAAATTTAGATAATTATAAAGGATGGAAGAGACAGCTGCACTCGGGGGCCAGTTTTTTCTACACTGGGAACCAACTAAAACTGAAAGCAAATGAATTCCTAACCAAGAAATCTCGGACCTAGATAGGTTCAAATACCGACAGATCAGGCACTGAATGGTAGCAAAACTACCATTCACATACCTAAATCAGCCAGTGTTTGCAAAGCTATACATTGCAAGGTTGATAAATATGTTGGTGCTCTTTATTTGTATACATTGGGTAGAAAGTGTATTTTCTTATACTTCTGCAAATTTGCTTTTTATGACTTGAGAAATGTCAAACTTTTAATATTGTCATTCCTGTAAAGTATACTAAGGGGCAGATGTAGTTTAAAAACTGTGGAATAATTTGCCAGACATTGCTGTGTAAAAAAATGGCGTAATTTATTTTCACGCTTTTTCTTTTAACAACTTCCGCTGGAACTTGTAAAATTCTGAAGCAGTGTAAAATAGCACTTTTACTTTTGGCATCAAGTAATTGTCACACACATTTTTCAGTTAGTGGCAAGTTTGTTCCTATGCTGACAGACAAGGGATCAGCCTACCTACACTAACATGGCAGGCTGTTGTTACGCCCCCTGCTCAGATGTTCAGTTGGTTTGAGGTTAGACTCATGCCAGTCAAGAATTTCCATTCCATCAATGCAAACCAATAAGAGTTTTTTGCATAGGGGCAATATACTTGAAAAGGAAATGGTCTTCCCCAAAGTATTACTAAAAACAGGGCTGCCATTAGAAATCACAGAAATCACAATATTACAACAATATTTTCCACCCTAGTGACCAAGCCCCGCCCACTCCACATCACAGTTAAAAGACTACACAGACATCAGCGCTTAAAAAGTAACCCCCCCACACACACATTAGTTATAAAAAGATATTGATGGTCAGGGACCTTTTATAAGTTTTAAAAAAAAACTTTGGTGCCAGGGCCTCCCATAAAAGTTTTTTTTTTAAAAAAGCACTGGTGCCAGGGCTCCCCTTACAAGTAAAAATAAAATAAAATTAAATAAAAATTAAAAAAAAAAAACTTTTGCACCAGGGCCCCGCTTACAAGTTAAAAAAAAATTGGGGCCACAAAAAATATTTTTTAAAACATACATTGGTGGCAGGAGCCTATAGAATATCAAAATAATACATTGGTGGCCATGGGATTAAAAAAAAAAAAAAAAAAAAAATGGTGTGGAGTAGAATTGAACTCATGGCTTCAGGACTTCAACTTCGCCTCCTTTTGTGACTTTGGGTCTTTTCGCCGCTTCAGGACTTCAATTTCGTCTGTTTTCGTGACTTTGAGCCTTTTCTCTCTTAATTACTTTTTCTCATGACTGTATATTCCCTTGTTACCTTACCAACACAATTATTACCTATCTAGAAGGTATAAAACAGGTAAAAAAAAGTTTGGGACCTCTGGGTTAAAGGCTTCAATGTAATTACATTCCAAGCTCTGGGCAAGGTAAGTTGTTAGAGGAAATCAGTTACTGCTGTGGCTATAATTTGAACTGCTGAGGAAGATGCTCTTTGGAGTAAATTTCTACATAATAATAATATACATTTTATTATAGTTGTACTGGAAAATTAAAAAAAAAACTTTGTAAACCACAGAAGAATTTAGCAGGAAATATTAAAATTAAAAATGCCTTCATTCATTAAATGCTTGCTCTTAGCCTAAATTTTTGTGTAATAAATACCCATCACATTTACTTAAGAATGTGCCCAGTTATATTTCTTCGTATGACATTATTAATACATATAAATTAAGCCTTCTACATGTGGTTATGGAGATTAATTTGTCTGCCATTATTACATGCATTGCAAAGACTAGAGAAAGCTCTACTGCATAAAAGAAGAAATATATTTAGCTTAAAGTTATAATTAGAAAGTTTGGGTCAAAAGATATAATGATTCCCTTGAGAGATTGAGTGCTTTAATGCCAAAATTAAGATTGCTTAAGGATCAGGTTTAAGTTTAGATGTATTTTCCTTTCCTGGAAACATGATATTGTGCAATTTATTGTATTACATTGCTTTCAAAACCACATGGGCCCACCTGTTACAGTAATTTGTGCTTCAACTACTTTCATGGTGCGAAAGTGTATGCTTTACAGTCATGCTTAATTTTTTCATTTTCTTTAACAATCAGAACGTGCCACAGAAATTTGGAGTTTTATTGTCCTTAACCTCAGTCCATTTTTGTTTGTTTTGAAAATAAAAGTGATAAAATGTAAGACATTTTGAATACAATAGAATGCTTGCTTTTTATGTTATTTGATTAAGAAAGTGTTGATTTTCAACTGGTATGGAAATTTGTAAAATGTATGTTGAAGTTGTTTAGAATTATTTATATATATATATATATATATATATATATATATATATATACATTTACTAAAGGGCAAAGTGACTAACGCGGGCGTAGCTTTCGTTAGCAAAGGAGATAGACTCTAGCGGTACTTCGCTCCCCAATGCCTGGCGTATTTGCGCTCTGGCGAATGGATGTAACTACGCAAATTCACTAGATGAGGATTTTAATGAACATTACCTCTTGCACCAGATTTGCCTTCGCCACCTCAGACCAGGCGAAGTTCGAAAAAACGCTGGCGACGTCTCAGTTTTTCATGGTGATAGGCTGCAAAAGATCAGCTTCCCCCCTACATTTCCTTACATATGGCACATAAACTATACACTGGGCTCATGTGTAGAGCATTATAACAACTCTATTTTCTTTTATTAAGGTTCCCTGGGCTTGTGTAGTGTAATGTATTTGCTGCAACATATATGTCCATTGAAATTTAATTTCCCACTAGCGCAACTTTGCTTGCCGAATTAAAGCTAGTGAAACGTCGCCATCGTTCGGCGCCCTGGACGCATTTTAGTGAAATAGCGTTGTCCTGGTCGAATTTTCGCCCGGTGAAGTGTGCCGATGTGAGCAAAGCCTCTGCTGGCGGATTTCCGGAGGTTATACCAATGCTAGTCAGGTAACTTGCCAGTGTGCATGTTTGGGGCATTTCAACACTGCATTTATAGGAAGGAAAAATCATGGCTATTGTCCTCTGTGCCTAGAAAAAAATACTGTGTTTTAAATTTTTTTTTCAATAATAAGTTAATAAACATAGCATTGCACATACTGTATATCTATTTTGTTCTAATACCATTATTGCTTTAATATACTGTTTCAAGTAAAGAGCATGAAAAAATATTGATATTGCTCCTTTAAATAAGAATATTCCCTGCCATGGTTCTTTAGAATTGGTGCCTAATGTGACTTGAATATCATTAGTCGATATTAGTTTAATGTTATATTCATGAGCCTCCACCAAAAAAAATAAACAACTCCCTGTCAGTCCCTAATTAAATTGTCTGGAATTGCATGGCCACATGGAGCACAACTCTAAACCAATGCCCAATGGGCACATTAGGGTTTCAATAAAACCCATTATAATGAGCTGAGTTTGATTGTACGTCAGAGGTTAAACTTCTTTTATATATCTAGTTTACATCCCCTGTGTAAAGCTAAGCTTACAGTTTTTGGCTTATTGTTTGTCCTAGTGGGGATCCTGTTTTTGCATTCTAATTATTTTAACTTAACACACGCAAATAGCAGCCAAAGGAGTTGTGGCTACAAAACATGAGAAGAAGAATTTCATCCAAGTTCTCTTAGTTCCCAATCATACTTTTCCACCAAGTGTAGTTAAATAACATTTGAAAGTAAATCAGTTATTACCAAGCAGTTCAAAGCAAGCCAGTTCTGAAAGAGACATACTTGAATTCTGCACTCAGTAATAGTGTTAGCGATTTCACAAAAGCAAGAACAATTGCAATTGCACATGTTTCATAAAAAAAGTAAATCTAACAAATGACTCTAGCAGACAATATTGCTCCAGGCAGTCATTCTCTATTGACTTGATAACAGTATGTTCATGTCAGTAGGAATGCAATTGATGCAGTATGGCCATCACTGTATAAATTGGAATATTTTCAGTAAACAATACTTTTTCCTAAAGCATTTATTCAATTTCCAAAATATAAAGACTAAAATGATAGTTGCCCAGTTATGTTGGGTTAAAAAAGACATGGTTCAATCCCTCCAAACCAACAGCAGTTTGATTTTAGTTATGTTTTACTGTTCTCTTTTTTTTTTTTGGGGGGGGGGGGCTCTCGAACTTGAAACCAAAGAACCCAGCTGAACATCTTTGCTGTCCTCCACACTTCACCTTAATTGCTACAAATACTTTCGCCCTTGGGCAAATCGCTGAGGGTTTTTGTCACCCAGGAGATTAATAAGTCTGCTGGCAGTGGACAAAATGCCTAGAATCGCTCCCTATTAATTTGAAAATGCAAGTTCAAGGAAATGTCTTACAGAAATACCGTCCTGGAATTAATTGCTCAGATGCCATTGCACTTAGTCTTGGATCCTAAAATCACAAATTGTACTGTACTGTATTTTCTTTTAATTTTACTTTTATCACTTTTCCTTTTTTTAACTCTGTCCTTGCTAAAACTAATCACACCTCTAAGGTGATACATTATGCTAACCCACACTTTTAGAACTTAAAAACCTTCATGCTTAATAATAATAATAATAATAATAATAATAATAATAATAAACATAACAATAATATTAATAATAATTAAGAAAGTCTTACTAATTTCTGTGTATTGGAGCAATTTTGCATGATGTTATGTGACAAGCTGGCTGCTTGTACATCCTTTTGGGGGAATTTAGCAAAGGTAGGCAGGTTTTGCAGATGATCCTAAGCATAAAGACAAGATCACCACGTCTTGCAAACACAGGTGTATTTTCCAAACTTTTTCCACCATAAAATCACAGGCATACAGTTCATCAGCATTTCACCATCACACATTTACCCTTTTCTCTGAGGTTCTCACCATACAGAGTGGCTCCTGTATCCTGTAGGGATACTCATTAACCAGATTCTGCTCTGGCTCACCTTATATCAGTACAAGGAGGTCTTGAGGGGCTTCACACCCTCCTCCAACACATGTAGAGATCCAGGGACACTGAGTAGTGTTCCACGCTTCTTTAATTTGCTGCTTACCAGCAGCCTAATCACACAGCTACCTCTAGCTTGGCAATTGCAAGAACCTCATGGAGTGGAGGGACCATCCTGCTCTCCTCCATTCACTCCAGGGACCCATTTATCTGGCTTTTCCTAAGCCTGTACACAAACACAGCCATGTTTGCTGTTGCAACAACATACATTCTCCCTCGTGTTAACTGTTTACCAGTCTACCATTGGTGAAAAATACACAATAACATGATAATCTGAAGCACATCTCTTTCTGTTACTGTGAGATATTATGCTCCTGCTTTCTGAATATCTTGCCCTCATGCATGCAAGGGCATCAACTATAGAGTACCAAAAGTAAAAGAGAAGCAGAAGTCATTAAAAAGTTTCTTATTTCCATAATAAGAAGCTTAAAAAACAAGAAATTAGTTTTTTTTCCAAAAGTCTGACTCCATTTCATGAAGCAATGTCTGACAGATTGACTTGCAGGAGCACATAGTCCTTACAGATTACAGTCTGGTTAATAAGTGGTTGAATTTTAAAATTATACCTCAGAATGAACTATTTTCAGAAATGGAGTTATGGTTATAGCTTCCTTTCCTTTTCAGTGCTTGATTTTTTTTCAATCTTCTTCTATCCATTGTACTTATCTGTATATGGAACTTTAGCAGAAATCTTGCAGGTCTGGATGTGTTGGCATGTAAAGTACAGGTGTGTAATTCAAAGTGAAAGCCAGTAATCAACCCTTCTTCTCCCACTCTGGGAGAGCTGTGTGCTTAATAAGAAATGGATATATTTCATCAGGACGGATTAGACATTTGGCCCAAAGATGCACAAGTTCAACAAGCGTTTTTACGTGCACGTATGTGTCCTGTGTTCTCAAATGAGCCCTATTGACTCAATACAAGGCACTGCTCCGAGAGATACCTAGACCTATAAAATTCGGGTTCACATATCGTGATCATATGGCATGGAGGACATCCATAAATATCAAACCAACACAAAATCTTTGGCGTTAAACATTTATTAATCAAATGTCAAGGTATAGAACAGCTATGAACAAATCAAGTCTGTGCAATAATAAACTAAATATATAATTGATGATTTTAAAAGAAAACTATACCTCCAAAATAAAAACAGTTTACCGTGTAAACTTTATATCACATTTAAATGGCATATTAAAGAATCTTCCCAAACTGGGATATATATATATATATATATATATATATATATATATATATATATATATATATATATATATATATATATATAGTAGTAAAGATGACCAGCAACACCGAGTTTTTTGAAAAAAGTGAATTGTATTCAAGTTACATTTAAAGGCTTTACATGTAACTTGAATACAATTCACTTTTTTCAAAAAACTCGGTGTTGCTGGTCATCTTTACTACATTATCTATCTATTTTACCTTGCACCTGAGGTAAGCTGCAAAGGCTGCCCACTTGGAATCATTATATATATATATATATATATATATATATATATATATATATATAGCTGATGATATATATATATATATATATAGCTGATGAATCGGTAAAAGCTTAGTCATTTTTTAGTGTTTAATCTAGCATTCATTGAGCATTTATTTTTAGGTGATTCAATATTTAGGCACATTTAATAGATTGCAGTTTAACCACCTTATAATGCACCTATTCTCTTGAAACTTGCAACTATTCATTATGTTTACTTGCTGTCTTATAAAATTATTTGGCAAATTAAACATGAAAACGTAATTCTTTACCTGTTATAAAGGTATTTTAAAACCAGAACTGTTAATCATATATTACCTGTTCCACCTTTATGGCTTAGGCAGCCAATTACTTTCATTTTCCATTTGGCAATTCCTAGACGTCCCTGCACTCCTCACATTTCCCCTCCGTCCTCAACGTCTATAATTTTGTAATCTGTGATGAGCAGGGCTATAAGGTTCCCCATTCTAGCATATAAAAAAGATTATGGGGTAATGCAAAGCTTGCCTTATTAGCAGTGTCTACAAAATGGCACCTGCCAGCTCGCTGTGATTTGCAAGTAATGTTTATTATGCTTAACTAACATGATAGAAAAGGATATGGAATTATTTCTTAGGGTGACCCTTTAATGTGTTTTACACTGCTAGCTTAGGGGGTGGTATCATTAAATCCCACTCACATTATGTAATTATCCTCTGCTCCACCAGCAACTGCATTTTTTTTTTATATTATTTTATAGCTGATGATGCATGAACCATTTCAGTCCTAGGTGAGTTTACATACTTAGGGCCAGCCTGTGGTTAACTAGTTACTAGCTACACTGACTATCTGTAAACCTTTTATTGCTGGTTTCTACTTATAAGTTATAAGCTGATATTTAATAGTATCCAATTTAATGTAACTACATTTCATAGATTTCCATGTTTTCATTTAGCCTGTTCTTGGTATGTCTTAATACTAAAAACATCAAGAAAAGAAATATATTTTCTAAATGTTGGAGATTTTCTGTTGCTTAAAGTAACATTATACTGTACATGGACAATGGTAGCGGTAATTGTTTTTGTAGAGCAACAATATTGTGCAGCCCTGGGTCACCTCTGAGACTTTGAGAGTTAAGAAATGAACACTCCCAACTGTCAGGCGAAACATGTGGTGTCCATTGAGCTTGAGACGAAAAGACTAAACAGTATTTAGGCTGTGTGCTTCTTCCTCACGAGGCCAGATGTGTTATACATTCACACCACTTCATAACCAATTGCAGAGACTGAACATAAAATAAAAAACATGCAGTATAAAACAAACCAGTTTGTTTCTATGTGAGTCTGTATGGGAATCAGTTACTGTATGTCAAGACTTTTAAGTTTTAGCCTTTATTAAGTCAGAACAAACACATTCAACAGTGCTGTTAATTGTACAATTCATATGGATAGCTCAAGTTAGTGTCATCACGTCATTTTTTTTTTATGTGCCATTGCAAACACTTTGTACTCCAGGGGACCATAGACTAGCTGCACAGATAAACAGGCAAAACAGGAAATGCCACTGCTGTAATTATGCAGCTGGCCAACAACCCCCAGTGCTCGTGTCTTCTCAAGATGAATGTGTAGCGTCTAACCCTGGTGGTCTAGTGGGCCGGCGGGGACGCCCACTGTGTGTTTTTTCTTCCTTCTAGTGCCGGTACTCCTATGGCGTGCACGATGCGTACTTTTTTTTTTACGTGTCGTTTGCGTGACCTCATTACGTCTTTGGTGTGAAATTCAAAGTAGGGGCTTCAGGCTAGAAATCGTTGCCCATTGTTAGGTCTAATTTGATTAGTATCTGGATGTAATTCTGTCTGTGTGAATATCTGTTTTTGATCCCTGTCTGTCCGACTCTTCTGAATTCTGCGAATCCTGACCTTTGCCTGCCTGACCATTTTCTGATCTCTGCCTGTACTGACCACGACCTGCCTGACTATTCTTGCACTCTGCCTGTACTGACCCCGGCTTGACCCCAGACTTAGCGGCATCTTAAAGGGCATGTAAAGGCAAAAATATAAAATCCCATTTTTACTTTCTTTAATGAAAAAGAAATCTATTTACAATATACTTTAATTAAAAGATGTCTACAGTTTTTATCATAAACCTGACTGTATGCAGTGCAATTCCCCCTTCTTTTACTGCTGTGGATAGGAATTGTCAGATGGTCCCCAACTGCTGTGCAGGTAAACGATCATACTTTCAAATGCCCCCCACCTTACTTCCCAGAACTCGAGCAGCATTGTTGGATTCCCTGTAGAGATTTGTATCCAGAGACGCAGTGCAGTCTCTATATTATGATTATTAATATATTATAGATATAGATATTATAAGATAATTGACTTGTGCTGTTTTGATAATTTATGACGATCCCTAAGCTTAACCTCCCAACTGAAGCCAAATACAACACTGAGCATGTGCGAGTCTTGATATTGCAGAAATGTCTAACAAAGTTACAAGATGACAGCCCCCTGCGCCAACTTTGAAAGCATAAATCGTTTGTCTTATTAGGCTGCTGGTGCAGTAAGTTCATGTTTATATTTAGTATACATAATACAGCATTTCTAACATTATTCTATTTTAGACTTTAGTTGCCCTTTAATAGCTGAGGGCTCCTCCCGAAGCCAAAGGCAGAAGATTGAGCCGTGAACAGGGAGCCTAGCATTGTCACGTACGGCTCCCTAAATTCAGAACAAGTGCTAGGCTCCCTGGTCACGGCTAAATCTTCTGCTTTAGCAGCCACCTTTGGCTTCAGGAGGATGCCTCAGCTACTCAGATGCTGCCAGGTCTTAAACTTGAGAAGAGCCATGACAACACGCACACGGCACATAAAACCCGGATGTGTGCCGGCACTATGTGGAAGAAAAACCATGTGGCGGGTGTCCCTGCCAAAGGTGCGGCAGGCATCCCCGCCAGCCCACTAGACCACCAGGGTATGACGTTACAGAATGGAAGCAAATAAATCTTCCGCAGAGGCATACAAATGACAGCTATACTGACATTTAGAATGCATTAAATATATTAATGTCATCATACAGTGTGTTTCTTAAATATTCCAGAGAGTAAGAACACAGGTGATCCAACTCGTGACACATCCATAGCCTATTTGCAGGTGTGAAATGGAATGTTTGATCACCTGTAAGTGCATTCTTACATTTATGCAGAGTGTGCTTAAATAAAACCACCCCTGTGCTGCTAAAATTATAATGTTATCTCTGCCCAAATTTGTAGAATAAAATATATATATATATATATATATATATATATATATACACATGCTGCTATACCTGAGCTATAAACATACTTGAAATGATTTAGAAAGCAAGGCATTCATGTAAAGAGTAAGCAAAAATAGTTTTATTTTTTACTACATACGTACAGGTAATCCAATGCATCTTGACCCCAAAGTCATATGGTACCCTTCTTCAGGGAAACATAGGGCCTGCAGATTTTGTTGTCTGCCTCCTGATGAAGACCTCCATATGACTTTAGGGTCAAGATGTTTGAATGTTCTATTCTACTTGTGCAATATATATTTACAAAATGCATCTCTATAGAAGTACAGATGATCTATTATATGGGTTATAATGCTGCCCCCTAAACAGAAATAAAGCAGTGTAAGCAAGGGGATAAAAGAAAGATAATAAATAGATAATAGTTTTAGCAATGAGCAACGACTTACCATCAGCCTTTGCTGCCTGAAAGCAATCGTCTGGTTGCTGTGGGTTATTCCACCTCAATCAAACTTGATTTTTGTTATTACATTACCCCTTCTTTTATGGTAAATAGTATAATAGCAATAGTTCCTATTTATTTTGCTTTTTTAACATGCTCTCGCTTCTGGGTAATATTTGTGGAATTAAAACTGGGATACTGTAACAGCAGTTGCGTAGTTAATCCAAGCCATAGTAATCAATCAGGAGTTAGCATTTATCTAAAAACAAATATCTGATTGATTTGGGTTACCATATCTGGTGGAAACTTTGAGACAATTGCTTACTTATCCCTGCCCTACCTACCCATATTGCACTGATATTTAAATGAGCTATATGTGACTATACAGATGCAGCCACTTTGGTTTGTCTGTTTGACACAGAATAACTAAACACAGATATCCCATTTATCTCATTTAACACAGAAAACTGCGTCACAACATCCCATCTAATTAAAGCATTCACCATTGTGAACAATGGAGCTTTGGTATGCTAATGAAAAGGTTAAATGCATTAAATGAGTTAAGATGACTTAAGATAACACAGTTTCTTCAATTACCCCTGAGTCATGACGCATTTAACTCACAAATCCAAGTGGCTTCATCTGTACATGTTTTTGGGGACCTTTGTGATAAATAGGCCCAACACCATAGTATGAGATACATCCCCATATCATGATGGTTTTTCCACCATGCGTCACTGTCTTTACACTGTACTGTGGCTTGAATTCAGTGTTTGGGGGTCGTCTGACAAACTGTCTGTGGCCCCTATACCCTAAAACAACAATTTAGCTTTCATCAATCCACAATATGTTGTTCCATTTCTCTTTAGGCCAGTCAATGTGTTCTTTGGCAAATTGTAACCTCTTCAGAGCATCATTTTTTCAGCAATAGGACTTAGCGGGGGCTTCTTGCCAATAGCTTGACTTCACAAAGGTGACTTCTAATTGTAACACTACTCATGGGTAACTTTAGACCTACTTTGACCTTTCTGAGCTGATCATTGGCTGAGTCTTTGCCATTTTGGCTATTCTTCTATCCATTCAAATGGTAGTTTTGCATTTTTTTCCACATCTTTCTGGTTGCCATTTTAAAGCATTTGATATAATTTTCAAATCAAATTCAAATTCAAATTTTATTTGTCACATACACAACATACAAAGTACGACATGTAGTGAAATGCTTGTTGCTGTGCAACCTATCATTTTCTCACTTCTTTATTATCATTGTTTTCCACTCTCCAATCAACTACGTATTTAAGCAAAGTACGCTGTTCTTCTGAACAATGTCTGGAACGACCCATTTTACTCTGATTTTCAGAGAGAAATGCACTATAATCAGCATGCACAACATTTGCTGCCTTCCTTCCTTAAATAAGGGCAGTAATTGACACCTGTTTTTTCACAGAATGAATGACTTCACTAATTGAGCTCCACACTGCTATTATTTGGAACAAGCTATCAATCTTTTGAACACTCATATTATTTTGAACAAGCCTCAATTAATGATTCAATTATCCAGAATCATCATGATATCATCATGTCATCATAAAGCCAGCAAAGTGACAGCACTTTGACTTAGTCAGTCCTGTATATTACTACATATAATGTAACCAATGTATTTTGTTTCGTTCGTTACAAAACGAGAGTGTTTCTGTACAAAATTGTGTCTGTAATTTATAGTAGTGTGAAATGGAAATACTCTTTGATTCTTGTGACATATTTTAATAATTATAAGGCTATTTACATTCAAAAAAATAGAAATTAGATTTTTTTTCCAAAAGTTCGACCTAACTCCATTTCATGAAGCAATGTCTGACAGATTGACTTGCAGGAGCACACAGTCCTCACACATTACAGTCTGGTTAATAAGCCGGTGAATTTAAAAATTACATCTCAGAATGAACTATTTTCAGAAATGGAGTCATGGTTTTGGCCTTTTCCTTTTCAGTGCGTGATTTTTTGACAATTTTCTTCTATCCCATGTACTTACCTGTATATCAAACTCTAGCAGAAATCTTGCAGGTCGGGATTTGTTGGCATGTCAAGTACAGGTGTGAAATTCAAAGTGAAAGTCAATAATTAACTGCTCTGCTCCCACTCTGGGAATAGTATATCTCAATAAGACTGAAGTACAAGCTTTCCTTTTAATATTTAGCATATTTATACAAAGAATGCCAGACAGCAAAAATTGAATTGTGCTAATATTACTGAATTTATTTAAGCGTATAAAACACAGGAAAAATAAATGTTCATGTTTAATTCTGTATGTGACTCATGATGTACTGAAAGAAAAAATATTACATTTTCAAGGTTGCATTTCTGAAGAAATGAAATTTCTTTTAACTGCACATAACATTTTAAGTGCTTGAAGGTTTTTTTGTCGCTAAATAATGACTTTTCCAGTAATAAATGTTTTTACAAACCATGTACACTGTTGACAACTAATGCGTAGTCTTTTTCAGAATAAAAAAAACTAGTGTAATATAGTTTGTGACGCATACATTTTTACATTAGCAACTTTATTTCATTCTCAGGGGGGGTTGTCAGGGAAAATCCTTTCTGCCATACCCTCAAACAAGCCCTGGGTGCATTGCTTTGTGTTTTGTCAGGTTACAGTATTAGCAGAATGAATATTGAATTGGAATATGTACCTCTTTGAAAGAAATGCTACTGGTATCGATTGGTTCATAATGTTCAGTCCTTTGCCTTGCAAGACATACATTTTCATTGAATACATATGTAAGTGGATATCCAAAATCCAATAAAAACAATTTATATTCCCTGCAGTTATCAAGAATACATAAGCTATTTCTGGTACCAAATGAACTCTGGAGAACACAATCTTTCATGTTTTAATGGATGCTTGACAAAGCTCTTGTATTGTTACCAGCAGTTGCAAAATAACTGATAGACTACATCTTTCTACTCCTCAAGCTGTTTCTTCGATCTTTAGCTGCTGCTTACTATCAGATAGAAACCTACATGCTCTGAAATATTTTCAACAGAACATGAATACATACTCACCAAAAAATGAATTGTCAGCAAATAAAATAAACAACTAAAAAATATTAAAACAATTGTTGGCAAATAAAACAAGTAAATTAAAACATTAAAATAATTGTCCGCAATTAAAATAAATAAAAATATTAAACTATGGTTTGTTTTTTTTATGTAGAGAAAAAGCTAATTGTCCAAGTAAAGACTTAATACCAAGCAGACATAATTAAGTGTAGTTAGTGAGCTGCAAAATGATTTGTTGCATGGGTGCAGACACAGTGAACACATTTCAGCACAAAATGCATACTAATATATGTTTCAGCACCACATTCCGCTGTGTGTGTCTGTTTCTAGTGACACTGCTTCAGCCTGGGTGCAGACACACTCAATGCCATTTATAAACACTAGCCAAATTTGCACCTTGGCAATAACCAATGGCAACCAATCAGATGTTTGCTTTTATAGTTATACCAGCAGCTGGCTGAAAAAGCTACTACTGGTTGTTATGAGCCCAATTGTCTCTGGGTGTGGACCCACCAGAGAACAATGAAGGGATATGTGCAGGCTGAGAAACTGCCCCATCTCTGGTCATCTCTGAACAACATTGGAGGACCACAATGTTCTCTATATTAATTTTAGGACTTGCAATGATAGGCTGTGTGCTGTTCCTTAGTCCTAGATTAAGATGTGCTAATGCAGGAGATATTCTAATAAGTGATGGGCGAATCTGTCTTGTTTTGCTTCCCCGAAAAAATTGCAAAACACATTGAAGTCAATGGACGTCAAAATTATTTTGACACTAGACAATTTTTACACGAGCAAATATTTTTATATGCGCGGCTATTTTGTCCAAATGCATTCAAGTCAGCGGGAGTCAGAATAATTTTGATGCGTGACAATTTTTATGCGTGCGTTAATTTTGACAAAAGCGAAAAGATGGTTTTGTTGCAGCTAATCTTTGCCCACAAATTTTTGCTGCAATTTTCAAAAACATTCACGGGCGACGAAACGTGGAAATTCACTGCGAATCCATGCCTGGCAAATAAATTCACCCATCACTGGTTGTAATACACTGCTATCTTTCCGGGAGAAGTTTCACTATTGATTCAGAAGTGCATCAATATGATCTGGACTGTAGTAATAGAAATGCTTGGTTAACTTTGAATTTATGATCATTGTTATGAATTTCAGTTGATGTGAAGTGTAAAGAGGGTTTTGGATTTTTGGTTTTCTCTTGTTCCATGGTGTCAACTATATGTAAGGCAGATTTCACAGCATGAGAACTATTTAAGATATGTTTATAGAGGGTTTTTGAGGAAGAAGGAATTCTGCAATACAGATATTTTTTCATTATCTGAGAAGTACTGAATGGTTCTTTAAGTTTTTAAGATGTTTTTTTGCATATTAAGCTTATTGGCATCACTTGTACACTGGCAGTTGATCATTACTTATAACATGTAGTACAAATTATTAATGAAATAAATCATTTTACATTGAAGTTTCTGTTCTCTGTTTTTCAAGTTATAATCTTACCCATGGCATTCATGCTCTATATTTTCCCTGTGACTTGACAAACATCTCTAATTAACCCCTGACTGAGATGGGAATCTTTGACCAATGTGTGTCGGACCTTGGTGTTTCTAAATTCTGTCACTCACTCAGTGAGGAGTTACAAACCAAATGAAGAAAATTGCTTCTTCGTTTCATAACAGTAACCATGCTTGGTTTATAGATTTGCTTAATTAAACAATGTCTTATTCTATTTTAGCTTTAGAAAATATATTTAAAGACATCTTCATCTGCTAATTTTGTTTGAGTTTAGAGTTGGACTCATTTCCTGTAGCTAAATATTTATTGGAATGCTAATGTTTATCTCATATTCCACTGATATTTTCCATGATGTCATTTTCTTTGGCATTTACCAGCACAGTCTGTTTCTGTTAAGATTTGTTGCTGCCAAGCCAAGTAATCGCTATCAATGGGCAGCCAATGTGGTAGAGGAAGTTCTACTTTGGAATGTTTGAGTGTTACTAATTGGGAAATAACCCTATAGATATTTCCATTTTCCAGCTAACCTATAGCACCTATAGCACAGGGAGGTATAATTGATTTGTTCAGGGTCATGCGGAGCTGAACTGAACTTTATCTGTAACAAGCATTTGACATACTTTTATCTAAAAGCAGTGATTCTACTAATTCATTGATGTACAAAGATTTTTATGATCTGTCTTTTTATAGTGTCACTGTGCTGTTTGATATGAAAGTGTAAACTAACATGTGGCTGAGTTTTATTTAACACTGATCTTTTGATTTCTGATGTGTTAAAATATATTGAGCCTTTTGTCAACTTTTGAATTGATATACTATTTAGAAGGAAACTAGATCTGGATATCGTGACTGGGAAAAAACCCAGATGGTAGCAACATCTCTCCCAGAATGCTGTATGAGAGACAGAAGGTGTGAAAATAACAAGGACTGTGTTCACTCAGGCCAGTGGAAGTGCTGAAATTAATGATTTGTTGTATATGGAAAGAAGTGGAAATGTGAGTGAGCTTCTAGGACATAGGAAGAGGTAAGAACACCCTCCAGAGGGGGACGGGCCAACCCTTGGTCCTATCAAGGTTTAATCCAATTGGCTGTCTAGTGGTGGTAGGAATAGCAATTTCCTGCTCCCAATATCTCACTCTTCCCTTGGCAATGGATACGCTCAAGGAAGGCAGCTTCCTTCCCCCCATGAGGCAGCTGATATGTTGATGTTCCTCCTTACTAAAGAATATATGTTCACATTTTTCCAAGTATGTGTCTTGAATTTTCCTTTACCTATTGTGTCACAATTTTAAAACTAGCCTGTGGCTTGCCCCCATTTACAGAAGGAGCACAATTGTTCTTGTTTTCTACTGGCATAATGTGTAAAGTTATGGTTATAATAATAATTGAATGAAGCGGTGGCCTTCGTTCCCTCCAGCATCAGGCCTGAATTTGTGGGAAGACCACAAAAGCCCAGGCCTAGGGTGGTGCTTTTTTGGGGTGGCATGCTGCCTAGCTGCATTTTTTTTTCCAGAGCACTGAAGAATAGGTGAGCAGAAGACTATACTTAAAATCTTTTGCGCACCAATTCCAAGGACTGAGGAGGAACAATTGGGTATGAGTGAGGGGTTGCATCTAGTAAGATGAGTGTGAGTAAGGAACAACTGTGCATGCATAAGGGGGATGGTAGATGGTGTACATAGGCTGGCCTAAGGACACACTTATTGTATGGTGTCAAAGTGTTTATATTCTGTAAAAACGTGGGCATAGATGTTTGGTGTCAGGGTGTGGCCCCTTTGGCAGCCATGAAATATCTTGTGTTCCATAGAGGAGCTAGACATTACTGCTGTAAGATTTACAGTATATTTTGATACCTTTTATACTTGCATGTATTTGCTTATGCTGGAATGGTAGTTATGTTTAAATGGATCAAGTATGTTATTTTTTATTGTGCTTAGAATACATAATGACTATTCATTTGCCAAAATAAAAAAAACCTATTTGTACCAACTTGTCATAGTTAAAATGATTATAGAGGCTGAATAACATTTCTAGAATTCTTGGCTTGCATTTAATAATAATAAGGTTTGGTCTTTGTTGAGCTGGTAAAAAATCATAATTACTCACATGATTTTGTTTCTAGAAACATTTCAGGCCTACGGTAGTTATTTTTTGTATGTGGATTGCTTGCTGATGTTGTGGGAATGGTTTAAGTCTGGGCTGTTGAAGTCCTTTAGCATAATAAGATGTCAATACCATATACAACATGGTTAAGTCGAATCAAGTTTAACCCCTGCAAATGAACCCCAATGTGCATCTATCTATCTGTCTGTCTATCTATCTATCTATCTATCTATCTATCTATCTATCTATCTATCTATCTATCTATCTATCTATCTATCTATCTATCTACATATTCTACAGCATTGTACAATAAAGGGTGTATACATTACACATACAAGAAAACAACAAAAACAACCAATTCAAGAGGTAAAGAGGATCCTGCCTAAAATAAGCTTACAGTCTGCAAATCAGGATTTTGCACAATTTATTATCTTGATCACTTTGCCAACCTAGATCATTAATACACAAGTTGAAAAGCAAATGACCAAGGTCAGACCCCTGGGCCAACAACATTAGCCCAATTAGAAAATGTTCCATTTACATTGTTGTACTTGGAGAGAAAACTGACTGAATGATAGATTACAAATATTATATTCCAGGCCAATTTTTCTTGATAGAAATCTTCTGTGTGGTACTGTATAAAATTCATAATTCATAATGCATAATCTAATCAGATCAAAGCCATCGCCCCCCCCACACGTGTCAATTATATAACTGTGCTTTTGACCACTGGCACATGTTAGAAAGAAAGATAGTTATATTATAATTATCATATTATACAAAGAACTCTCCATGGAGACTTTGATCAGGTAGAGGGCCAGAAAAACCTCCTCCAACTTATATAAAGTCATATCAATCTACATGTTATATTTACCCTTTGTAAATATACATGTAGCGTTTTTTGTTTGTTTTTTTAAGCTGGCATGTGTTCTCAAAATCCAATAACTATATTTAAAATGCATTGGCTAGTTTTAAGTGACCATTAACAATGAACTGGTACGTTCCCTATGGTGTTTTACGCTTCAAGATTAGAGCCCTGCACTTGCAAGGTACATAGGAATGTGGATGTGCATTTAAAATCATCACTCCCCCTAATATACATACAGTATATGTGATACAGTAAGTATGTCATGTTTCCAAGATCCACACCCAACACTGTCTGCTGACAGGAAAGCTGAACCCCCACAGTATTAATATTTAAGGGGGACTGCCATTGTTTTTGTGATGCAAAGTATCACAGCACCATTGCAATCCTTGCTCATCACTAGCTACATGAATTAAACTCTGCAAATTTCTAGAATCTGGACATTTTATAAAAGTGTGTCGCAAATCTGCATGTAGCACAAGCATATTTACATAGTGAATGTCATGAATGTTTGTGGCAGTCATTAATGTAGTGTCATGCATATATTAGCATCACCGCTGCAGCCAGAGGATTGGCACAAAAACTTTGCTTAATTGTAATATTAGCATTAGAGGAACATGGACTGCGGCTCTGGAAAGACTTTATTATACTTGCAAATAAGGCCTAAATGTACACTAGTAACTGTGTTGTGTGAGAAAAGTTAAAACTTAATAAACAACGCCCTTGCTATCAGAAGTCTCAAGAGAGGCACATCAAATTCCTTTAATGTATTTGTTTGTAATATTCTCATGGTGGTTGTTTATGCCAGTATACAGTCTTGCAAAACTTTGTTTGCTCCAAGGTATCTGAAAAAAAATAGAAAAGACTTATTTTCCATTTGTCAGGAGAAATGTAGACACAGGAGTTGAACATAATGGGATAAGTAACGCATTCCAATTCACTGAAAGCTAATACAATTGTTAATGCAATAATAGCTCCCACTTAATAACTTCTGACTATTTTGAGCCATCATCTGCTCTTTCTACAGGGGAAGCTTACATGAGATTGAACGTGGTGTCTGAGGCAGAACACTGGTATACTGAGTCACTGAAATCAAAGCCCGACCACATCCCAGCACATCTTACTTATGGCAAGTTGCTCACATTAACGGTAAGACAGAAAAAAAACCTACTTTAAGTTTGATGCTCCTAATTTTTTTCCCTGTTAATTACAAGTTTAAATTTCAAATGAAAACATAATTTATAGTTCCTTTTTGATTATGGTTCACACTCTGTATTCTGTGCTATTTTGTATAACCCTGGAAGGACACGTGGCTCAGTGAAATCTAAATTGTGTCATACACGACACAACTTTTTATTGTTTTGGATTCTTATTTTCCTACTTTATATTAAACATATTATATTATCTCCCCATAGCCTGTTCAGCTGTTAAACAGGGGTATTTTCAAATGTGTTCCTATCTGATGACTTTTTTTCCTACTTTTCACTGTACAGGAACACATTATGCATGTCCGATTTTATCTGCATTCAGTTAGTAAAGTCTTCATAGAGAGATACTCAATTAGTTAACACTTTAATTTCCATTCATTGGCTTTAAATGTGCTTTCAAACACACAAAAACTCAGGAGTTAATGTAATACAAGTTAAACCACCCATGTGTAAGGGGCCTTGTTGGAATCTTCTCTGTCTTTAATTTCAACATGCATTGAAACTTAACATCATAAACAACAGACCTACAGTAAAGGGCTTCTTTAAAGGGTGAGACTGGAGGCCTATTTCTCCCATTATCAAGATTAAGGAAGCTTATTTATTCCCATACCACAGAAAAAACAGGAGATCTTTTTAAAACCCACAGTTTTGTCATATATATTGGTAAATCTGTGTTCTAAACTGTGTATACTCACAACCTCTACTTTCTGCTGTTCTCTTTGTTGCAATTTTCTATATTTACATTCAACAAGTGTTCTGAATACTATATCCATTGGCAGCATGGCCCCCTCTTCCTTTCCATGTATCCTGTTCCTAATATTCTTCTAAATCTGTCACCCACAGTAAATAATCACTATGGGTTGCCTCAAGCAGATCCATTTTCTCTACAGTATGTATTTCGTTTGTACTTGGCCAATGTAAAACCTTATATTGGGTATGTGCATTTTATATGACTAGTTCCCTATTTATCACCAGGATTAAGAATAATGGGGAAATGAGATTTGTTAGCAAGGGCTCCACCAGGTAAAGAAATAATATAATGGATTTGTTTTGTTTTGAAACAGTAAAGCCTGTAAAGTAACAATAATATTTAATCTTAGACGCACAATTTTGCAGTTGAAATGGGATAAGTAGCACAGTAAGTAAAAGTTACTGGAAGGCAGCCAAAGAACTTTGTTTAAGCTGCTGTTTTAATTTATTCCTTTGATAATAAAGGTATATAGATATTGTGCTCAAGCAATATTAAGCTATTTGTGTGCCGTTTGCAAGACCTCACATGCCTAATGAACTAACGTGTGGAAAATTATGAGTAATAAAAAGGTAACGTCTGGACCGGCTTCTTCATCTTGCCACAGGAATAGGAGGATGCAGTAAAAAAAAGTATTGGTTTGTGCAACAGCTCGGTAAAGATTAACTTCCTTCCTACAAAGCAAAAATAATTCTTGTTAAAAATATACATTAGAGGACCCAGTCTTCTATGAACTTATTGTGTTCGTTATTCTGACTGTAATTATTGTAGCACTGTGATACTTAACAAGTGCCACACTGGCCTATTCTAAAGTTTAGTTTGTCTAGAACACCAGTCCCCTCCCAAAAGACCTTAGTCAACTGAAAAGGTGGTCTGACCCTCACTGCTGTCTTTTGTATTCAATTAAACTCAAATGTAATTTATTTCTTAAATAAAACTTTACTCAAGCAGACTACTTTTATTTTA
Organism: Xenopus petersii; assembly: GCA_038501925.1. Classification (NCBI taxonomy): domain Eukaryota; kingdom Metazoa; phylum Chordata; class Amphibia; order Anura; family Pipidae; genus Xenopus; species Xenopus petersii. The sequence continues at coordinate 39,338,702 of CM076677.1, forward strand.
AGAAAATCTACAGTCACTATGAAGATTGATAATCATTAATCAGTAGTAAGGCTAATAGTGCATTCATTCCTCCAAGCTCTGATCTGGAAGATCTTCAGAGCGACACCGGCAGGGGATACAGAATCTCCCTGCACTCTAAAATCTTAGCCAGCCTCCATTTGGGTAGGACTCCTCACCAAAGAACTTGGAGTCTGTTGTACCAGAGAGTTTGTTGTACAGCATTAAACAGGTTTGTCAGCCCATAATAGGTAAAGACATAACCTGCCTCTGTTTTGCTATATCATAAAAGCTCAGCCAGCCTCCATTTGGGTAGGACTCCCCACCATAGATCGTGGAGTATGTAGTACAGCATACATGAACAGGTTTGTCAGCCCATAATAGGTTTATGTTTTGGTATATCATCAGGAATCATATTATGGAACTGAAAAATAGTTTCCATATAAATTGTTGGTTATCAACACCTACATATCACATGAGTATTTGCTGAGTTAGATCTATTTTTCCTTGATAAACCAGCATATCTTATTATCAGTTTAAGCTGTAGTTTGAGTACAGCAAACAAATCTGAGCAGTGTGGAACTTCAGTTATTTTGCATGTGCTGCGGTAAGAGCTGAGATTATCACTCCACTATGTGCCAGTGTATGTATAGTCCATTACAATAGACCGATTCATACACATATTTACATTTTCATGACAGTTTGGTTTGTGTATGTGCTTCTTGTTTGCAACAGTGCTCAAAATCTCAATTTCATATGAAATAAATAAAGCATACTCAGTCATCCACTACTTTCCTCTTTTCTGATGCCAGTGCCAGTTCGTCTGTGCAATGGGAGCTATAAAATTGGTCTCTTGCCTACCGCAAATTGTCATCATAGGATTACCTCAAGCGCTCAACTCGCTGATTGTACTGTTTCCATTGCAGCAGCGTGGGCAATAATAATTACTTTAAGGCAGTCAGATTCTTACTAGAACAACTAACAGCTGGTCAACTTCCTAAATGCCCTACAGCTTAAATCTAAAATTCTGGCGTTGTCATAGAGGGGAAAAATAATATGTTACAATTAAATGTGTTGGTATATAAAAATGTATTTCTATATTCATTTATGGAATCTCTTATTTGGAGACTTGTCATCCAGAATACCATTTCCCACAGTATCTTAATTAAACAAAAAAAACTTTATTTTGACGGCTTTAGTTTTTCTCTGTAAGTGCTTGATAATAACTAAAACCATCCTTTTAAAAAATATTTACATGTTTTCTTCATAGCATTAGAGAATAATGTTCCACTAAGGAAATATTAGTTAATCTGGGAAACCCTACATTCAGAACATTCCAGATAATAGATCTCATACTTGTGCTGGCTTATCAGTGCATGATTTGTTTTGACAGGTTATGGATTGTTTATAGAATTTGTTCTTCATAGTTTGAAAACATGTTTTGCTTCTTCCCAGTTATGTCACATCCAATACCTTTGCTTTTTTAACTTCATACTTAGGTGGAGAGTCTACTGCACAAAATCTATTCTATATTTGGCTGTGTGTTGGTCCAGCACCAAAAATTTACCTGGAAGCATATTTGAACTGCTGATATTCATTTTCAATTTTGTTTATATCCCGTACACTATCTGAATATGCAAAATTATTTCACTCCTTATCAGTCTTAGTGCTCTTAGTGCAGCCCATTCAAGTCAAGGGAAAATGTATATGGCAAAAAATCCAGTCTAAACTGGGGAAAAAAATGCATATAAATGGCTTTATGTGGTGTGGTGCATTTATAAAGCATTTTAACACAGTTTTATTAAGGGGCCCTTAGGAGTAAGTTTCTCAAGAAACACATACTAGCATTGCACTGTATATTCAGCTTGCATATATTAAAAAATGTATGTGATATCATTTGGCTACAACAAAATTAAATTTACTGTGGTAAAGCTAAAAATGTATTTCCACTCTGGAAATGCTCATCCAGAAACATATCCTATTTTGGCAGTATATTCTCGTTACTGTGCTGATCTTTGCACTGGGTGGCCTGTTAATCAATGCTTGAACCACAGAGGGGCTTATGGCTGCAGTATTTGGCTAGTTTTAAAATATTTCAGAGAGTATTAATATATCCTAAATCCCGCTGTCAGAAAATGATTTACAGGCATCAGTGGGATTATTTCTCTTTGGAACAGTATTTCAAACTGTATGTCCTGTGTAATTGTTTAGTGTAGTTTTAGAGACTGTACACCTATGTAAATGTTATCCATTAATAATAAAATGACTAATTTATATTGCGTTCAATCAAATTTAATTTACATTTTTTAGGTATTAGGGATAGAGAATTAAGGTTTTGCTATGATACAGATTTGGGGCTTTACCCAAGCTTCAAACTCTATAATAATGGGATTTTAACAGCGTTAATACTCTTTTCATACACTGTCTATAATGCCCAGAATGGAAGGCCTGGTTGCTATATACATGCCTAGTTTACAGTCCTTCATTCAAAAGAAGAAAATGTAGCCTTCTTAAGGGCCCCATTTAAGAATGCTCAAACCTTCAGGCTCAAGCATTCAACATTAATTCTTAAAAGGAATTACATTATCTCTCAGATTTAGGAAAAATTGTCTGTATTGGTTGTCAAAACACAGCGCATTAGGTATCATTGTTTTAAGGGCATTTAATGTAAAATAAACAAAACCACTAAACATCATAATTTAGACCTTTAAATAAAAATATATTAGATGACATTGGGTGAAATCATGGCCAGACATTTATTTTTCAAATAATTCACATTCAATAGAAAATTTACTAGCAGAAGGGCTATTTCCTTTTCCATACATGAAACTATAACTTTTTAAAGCAAACCCTAGGAAGAGGATACACTGAATTAATAACCTCCTCAATTTGGAACCATAAGCTTAGGAGTGTATTTTGGTGACAGTGCCTAACTACTAAGTCTTAATGCCTCTTCACAATTACACATGAAAGAGTGTCGGCTGGAAGTGGGGTACTATGAGCTAAACCTTGCACCAAAAATAGCAGTTGGAAAAGGTTTTAATCTTTATGAATTTTTACCATTTATTCCTATGTCCCAAGGAAGTTTTCTTTGGGACATAGATGGGGAGTCCTACCCACAAATGGAGGCTGGCTGATCTTTTATGATATAGCAAAACAGAGGCAGGTTCTGTCTTTACCTAATGTTGCTTGTTAACTTAAAAAGCTATTCCTTCAGAATATTTTAAGATATGAGAAGTAGCGCCTGTTGAGCAAATGAAAGGTTATAATTTAATGTCAAGAGAATTTTGGAAGGTGAGAATTAAAATTTAGTTTTTAAAAATGATGGATGCTTTTGAAACGTGGCATGCAGGTAGAGATATAGAGATATGTAGTTGATTGTAGCAAATATGAAAGTGAACTCAGCTCAGGATGGGGAAGTTTTTTATCAGCAGTAAGCAGCAGAGAGAAGATCAAAAGAGGTGGGATTTGGCTTTTAAATTGTTATGCAGCATTACTTGAAAGCTAAATGCCACACAGTTGCTATATAGATACACTCTGATTGTGTGTATTTTTGTTGCTGGACACAGAACCATGAAGGCACCATCAGCATTTTGTAGTATTTGTCAATACAAGGTGGGCAGAATACACATTACATTCATGATGTCCACCAAAATATTCAGCAGCTGTAGGTTGTAAATATAAGATGCTGAAAAACAGATATAGCAGAAAATTTTCCTGTGTTGTTGGTTGAATGACACATTTATTATATCAATGTCATGTCACGTCCCTAGGCACCAAAATAGTTGTACAGCTCAGGCTTTGACCTTCTTTAAACTGGAGTAGGTTAGAAACTAGGACTTTTTGTTTAGACTGCTCCTGTTTCTTATTATTCATTTTTTCCATAATTGTTCAGTAGATATCATAGTTGCATGTTGTAAATAATTCTTGGTCCTTAAGGAACTTTTATGAATTATCTTTTACCATGCTCAGCTAGAGTTTGATTGTCATTTATTATTTTTCTATCTTAAAATTCTAGGTTGCAGATAATTTACAACATAACTTCCTCAGCCTAAAAAAATACATAAAGAAGCATTGATCATGTGAAATCTGCTAGGCCTTACCCCATGTCGTTAACTTTGCCCCCCCCCTTTTTGTAAGGTAAAATATCCATTGACTTAAAATGATTAGTAAATACATTACATACATAGAAAGTAAGGTTGTAAATATACATACGTTTATCCTTTCTAAACATTCTACAAGCTGATTCTGAAGCAGTCATCACAAAAACCCCTAGCAGTTCTACTGGTCAGCCATACCCTAAGAACAGCACATGGAAAGAAATATTTCTAACTGACAAAATAACTGTTTTATCCCAAATGCCCCCATAGGAAAGGGTTGGGGTATGTTGGGAATAAGCTGAGTTAAAAGGAAAGGCTGTATTTACTTAGGGGTGCCAAAAGTTAGGCACCCCAAAGTGATTGTATACTTACCTGAAACCCCGGGCCAGTGCTCCTATCAGCAGAAAACTGCACTGGTCCAGAGGTAATTCCAGCGGGCACCATAGAGCATTTGGTTTCCTGCTTATTCTTTCTTTGTGCGGGTGTGCATTTACAGTAGTGTGAAAAGTCTAACTTAAATTTATAAGTTGGCAATTTCATTCTACTGCGCGTGCGTCTGCCCCAAGAAAATTTGCAGAAAGAAGAAGTAAGCCAATCGCTCCTTGGTGCTCACTGGAAGGACCCCCGGACCAGTTCAGTTTTCTCCTGACAGAATCATCAGCCCAGGATGTGAGGTAAGTATATACAATCACTTAGTGGTGCCTAACTTTTGGAAACCCCAAGTAAATAGGCCTTTCCTTCTTCTTTAAGGCTGATAAAGTTAGAACTCTTTGGGAGCGGGTTAAGAATTTATCTAATTCAAATAAGAATGATTATATGTATGCCTTTACAAAAACATAGATGTCTAGATTATATTTAATGCATATTTACACTGAAATTTACTTGAAGATGAAAACATTTAACATAAAGATGTGTGTGGATTTATGTTGGGGCCCATGTATATACAGTAGAAACTTGGCAGCTATATTATTAGCAGAGCTGAATTTTTTTGAAATGTTAAAATTGAAACTGAGACCATTTTTTTTATATTTTTAGGGTAGAAAAAATGAAGCTGAACGATACTTCTTGAAGGCAATTCAGCTGGATCCCAACAAAGGCAACTGTTATATGCATTATGGTGAGTGTTTTACTGATTAATAGTGTTTTATAAGGTACTTGGATTGATGATCATGCCAAAGCACATTCTCTGTCCTTTTATTCATTTTATACATGTCCCATACTGTTGGGAAAAACTGAATATTGTTAAATGATCCTTTCTTGTTTTTTGTGCATTGTCATAAATTCAAATGAACCATTAATGACAATAAAGTACAATATAGAACAACTTATTTTTTAACTTTAGTTACAGCTTAGCATGTCAAGATTTTTGAACAAATAGTAAACTTTTATGAAAAGCAAAGAAATACCCCTTATAAATAAGTTATCTTGTGCTGTATAGTTACTGTATTCATTCATTAATTTGCTCATGAACGGAATCATTTGTATGTGCTTATTTGTATTGGCCAAAACACCTCAAAACATGTTAACACTTTATACCTTAAATCTTAAAACCTTAGTGGCTGCCATGTGTTATGATTGCCAATATTTGAGGATTGGTTATTTTACTACATTAAAAAATATGTGGGAGGACTGACTGTGTTTGTGAGCATTCTGTTTAGTCTGGATGGACCATGAAACCTAATCTTTTTCGTTAAGGGGTGCTTAGAATAATAGTTATGGGTACTTAAGACAGTAATACAGTTGTGCAAATGCTGTTACTGGAATGGCAGGCTTTTAGTTGTGTTAAATTGTGATTATTTATAAACATTGGACACATTTTCATCTGGCTATTAACTTGACAACAAATCAGATGTCTGCCTTAGGTTTTCTACCTGCAGTTGTCTGAAAATGCCTAATCACTTATAGGTGGCTAGGTTACTGCCCATGTGTAAACTTGCTCATTGTTTATAAATGAGGTGCTTTAATAGTTTTTATTGTGAATGCTTGAAACTTCATTTATGAAATCTTATGAAATTTGTGAATTACTGTAATTTCTATTAATATTTTTACTGTCTGGTACATTAGCATTCTTGATTCACCAAGTAAAATAAAATGAATGAATGTTAGCTTTTATTTCCCCCTACATTACTGTACAGTATACGTGAAGTTAATACTGAGGGGGTTATTTAACAAGAAAAGAGTTGGCATTTTTTTCGATTCAAGAAACAAACGGGGGCAAAAATTGCAGACGCAAAAAATATTACACATTACGTCCTGCTTTGCACCTCTCTTGGTTTCCCCTGATTGGTTACCAGACAGTAACCAATCAGTGACTTCAGGGGGTGGCACATGGGCCATAACTGTTTGCTTTTGAATCTGAGCTGCATGCTGAGGATCAATTGCAAACTCACTGAACAGTTATGTCCCATGCAACCCCCTTCAAGTCGCTGACTAACTCAGAGTTATAGAGCTGAAAAGGAGGAAGAAGTGTTCCAGCTATTATGTGAGGCATCCAGTCACTCCAGGCTTTATACATTACATTTTTGGCTAACTATATTATGAACATTTTTTATTTTTCACAGCCTATCTATTTACCATTTTATGTTTTTACACTGAACTGTTCCTTTATGAATGCATTGCAGTCAGTTGCCCTTATGGAATTAAATTTCCCTCTGTACCATTTGTTTGTTTTATACCACCAAATAGCTGATGATTCTTCATAAATTCCTGCATAAGTTTTCCAGCAAAGTGTCGTATATTTATTACTAGATGTTCTCTAGAATACTCTTTGGAGTATTGCTGCACTTTATGCATAGCATATCCCTGCTAATATACAGTTAGTTCCATAAATATTTGGACAGTACTTATTTTACTAAATTTGGTTCTGTACATTATCAATTTTAAATGAAACAACTCAGATGCAGTTGAACTGTAGACTTTCAGCTTTAATTCAGTGGGTTCAACAAAAATATGGCATAAAAATTTGAGGAACTAAAGCCTTTTTTTTTTAAACAATCACTTCATTTCAGGTGCTTAAAAGTAATTGGACAATTGACTCCACGGCTACTTCATGGGCAGGTGTGGGCAATTCCTTTGTTATGTCTAATAGTGAAGCAGATAAAGGCCCTGGAGTTGATTTGAGGGGGGTGCTTGTATGTGGAAGATTTTGATGTGAACAGACAACATGCGGTCAAAGGAGCTCTCCATGCAGGTGAAACAAGCCATCCTTAAGCTGCAAAAATAGAAAAAAAAACATCAGAGAAATTGCTACAATATTAGGAGTGGCAAAATCTACAGTTTGGTACAACAGGAGAAAGAAAGAAAACATTGGTGAACTCAGCAACGCAAAAAGACCTGGATGTCAACAGTGGTATATGATTGCAGAATCATTTCCATGGTGAAGAAAAACCGCTTCACAACAGCCAAACAAGTGACAACACTCTCCAGGAGGTAGGTGTATCGATATCCAAGTCTACCATAAAGAGAAGACTGCATGAAAGTAAATACAGAGGGTGCACTGCAAGGTGCAAGCCACTCAAGTATCAAGAATAGAAAAGGCTACATTGAACTTTGCTAAAAAAAAAATCTTTTCTGGAAAAAAGTATAGAGAAGGCGTGGAACAGCTCATGATCCAAAGCATACCACATCATCTGTAAAAAGGCGGAAGCAGTGCGATGGCTTGGGTGTGCCAGTGGCACTGGGACACTAGTGTTTATTCATGATGTGACACAGGACAGAAGCAGCCAAATGAATTCTGAGGTGTTCAGAGAAACTGTCTTCTCAAATCCAGTTAAATGCAGTCAAATTGATTGGGAGGCGTCTCATAAAACAGATGGATAATGACCCAAAACATACAGCCACAGCAACCCAGGAGTTTATTAAAGCAAAGAAGTGGAATATTCTTGAAAGAAGTTGAAGACTTCAGGCTGTCATTGCCAGCAAAGGGTTTTCAACCAAGTATTAGAAATTAACATTTTATTTTCAGTTTTTATAATTTGTCCAATTGCTTTTGAGCCCCTGAAATGAAGCGATTGTGTTAAAAAAAAGCCTTTAGTTCCTCACATTTTTATGCAATCTTTTTGTTCAACCCACTGAATTAAAGCTGAAAGTCTGCAGTTCAACTGCATCTGAGTTATTTCATTTAAAATTCATTGTGGTAATGTACAGAACCAAAATTAGGAAAAAAAGTTAGTCTGTCCAAATATTTATGGACCTCACTGTACATGCTGTTAGAGTTCCATTATTTTATTGTGAAATCTTAGTATGTTAAATTTCTATACTATTATCTTAAAATTTCTGTTTGGTTCTAAATATTACCATGGAAAGTACCTAAATGAGGATTGGTTTGCTGGGATCACTTTCCCTTGTAGGTTGAGTACAAATAAAGTATATGTGAAACGAGCAAGCCTGATTCTGTGCTAATGACAACATAATGGTTTCATAAAATATTTAATAGTGATCATGTATTTTACTATGTACTTAAAGAACTCCGAAGAATGAATGTTTTCAGTTGTTTGATGTGGTTATTGTCTTCATACTGGAATATACTGGGGTTTCAGCTGAGTCACCTGTTTCCCAAAATTGGATTTAAAAAGCAGTCTTTGCTTGATTTCCAGTTAACGTGAATAATACTTTAATTTTAAAGTATTGCATCAGACATTAAATACAGGCATGTTACATTGTTTTCCTGTTGTAGTAGGAAAGTTGGCATAAGGTGGCATGAAACACATTGTAGTTCTCTTTACGTCTTGGGATATTTGGGAGCCTATCTATCAATGGGTAAAAGTAAGAGTTCACTGTTTGATCAATACACTCCTAAAAATCTCACAGAGAGGAATAGAGAATGGCAGATTTTCACTAGTTTCACTCTTTGGTATATATATGTATATATATGTCCCTTATTGATATGGATCCAGAATATTATGCTTGCCTAACAGTGGAATTTTAAGTTATAGTACCAGCACAGACAAATATTGTGTTCATTGAGAACTTTGGTGCTATTTTAAACTGATATTAGTTATATGAGTGCTGCAATTGTATACTGATTTAGCTTTGAGTATATGGGGAGATATACTTTATATGTGTTTGTTTATTGGTGATCATATGGGTATTTTGTATAGGGATAGCAAAATCCAGTGGGATAGATCAATAGGGATGCACCAAATCTACATCTTTGGGATTTAGCCAAATCCTAATGCTTCAATTTGCATATGTAAATAAGTTCTGAAGGGTTGGAAAAGAACCACATGCATGGATAAAAACATTTTCAGTTCCTTGTTTGTGTGGCATAAAGTCATACAACTTTTTGGATTCGGTTCAGCCAGGCACTGAATCATGATGATTATACTTAAATTTTGTATTTTGCATTGAATTAGCAATCTCTTAATCTCATGTGTATTTCAAGTTTTGCTCAAGCAATTGTTCTTATATATTATGAAAAGTCTGTACTAGATGGATAGTGACTAAATGTGCAGTTTTAAAAGTTTTGAATTTTTAACCACAGCTGGAATATACAGTAAGAAAGATAAAATGCTGGCAGAAAACTGCTGGTATTTAATCTCAATCATCAACTGTCTTTTCCACATTTCCCTTTAAAGATATACAGAGTATGTGTACAGCTGTGCATCATTATAATAATAGCCTGTACCTTGCAATTTAAATTGCAAACTATAGCTTCTGCTAATATCAGTCTACTGAAATTATAGCTCTTTAGACTGTTAGAATAACATACTGTCAGACTTAACAAGTATTTAGACGCCCAAACTATCTGTAAAAGTATGGGTGGCTTTTCACTGCCTCCAGTTTCTTTGATTAATTTGGTTGAATCGGATGGAAATTTTGAGCCTACTTGCCACTAAATAATGGTGTCTGAAGGCATTCTTTCTTTGCAGCCCAGTGGTTTGAAAACTTCTCCTTATAAGCATTTTTTGTCTCTGTTCTTAGAGGATGTACATATTTATGATCACACACATCAAAGCCAGTGTAACATGAGAATTGCAGTTATATTTAAGTCCTATTAAATAGCGAGTAATATATTCGTGAACCTAAGTTAGCCCCAAACTACAGAACTTTAAGTGACATTGTTATACAATTTGGTTAGAAAATCTCTGTCAATGTTTAAATGCTGTAATTCCACCAGGTAATGGTATAAAGTGTCTAGTAGCATTAAAGGCATACTGTCATGGGGAAAAATTTTTTTTTCAAAATGAATCGGTTAATAGTGCTGCTCCAGCAGAATTCTGTGCTGAAATCCATTTCTCAAAAGAGCAGAACAGATTTTTTTATATTCAATTTTGAAATCTGACATGGGGCTAGACATATTGTCAATTTCCCAGCTGCCCCAAGTCATGTGACTTGGTTTAGGGATCAGGCATGTTGGAAAATCTTATATGCTGATGCGCCATACCTGCCAAAGTTTGGTACATTTGTAGATGAAGAGGTAAAGAGGAGCCACAACTTTTTTTCACTTCCCCCTGGTCTTGGGCTGTTAGCCCAAACAGCTGGAACAATAGAAACGTAGCCGTACAAGGGCTAATTTATTGGACACCTACAATAATCAGAGTATGGCCCCTTTTGGATAAAAAGTACCTGAAATTGCTACCCCACTGCCTCCCTTAAAAGTAGCATTACAACATTTTAGCTTAAAACCCTTTAGTGAACATATTCAGGCTGAAATATATAAGCACTTTGGCTCATGTAGCAGCACTGGGCTTATTTGCATCTCGGTAGAAACCCATATAACCAGTGATTAGTTTTGTTCAGCCAACAAAGAAATCAAAACTTTAGTTGCCTTGGGTTACTTCCAAGGTACAGATTTCCCCAGTGTTGATATATGAGTCCCAGCAAAACCTATCCCCACAGATCCAATAGTCTTTAAGGCATATCTCACTCTGTATTGTAATTTCCAATGTACATATTAATCTTGTTTAATGTGTGAAAAAAAGATGTAGCTCACCAGTAGCAACATTGGTTGTGGGTGCACATGTCCCAGGATAACAACTAAAGCCGTTTGGCAAAGACTAACACATCCCATGAACAAGCATTGTTAAAGAATTGTGAACTTAATTTTCAACAAGATAGAGCATATATTAGCCTTTGCATGTTTCATGCCCAAGGCATCTAATAGTATATATGTGGTCTTAAGCACAAAATGTGTTAGGTTAATATGTTCTCTGCTCTTGTTTAAAATAAAGTTTACAATCTTTTTACAATGCCTGTTTGAGGGATTTGTGAGTGCTTGCAAAAATATTTGGTGACACAGTGAGCCTGTCGCCCTTATGTGTAGGGGAAATGGCTGATTGAGGCATCTGTGGCAATAACCCAGAACATTCACTAGGAAATGCTCACCTTTGCATTAGGCAGTGTGTCTCCTATATATTACTATGGAAAAGACAGTCAAGTAAGAAGCACTTATCCACCATTGTTTTAAAATGGAGCCAGGCACACATTTAGGATAATCAAGTCACCTTACTTAATGCAATCACTGCTTAATATTCAGTAGATTATATTCCAAGGCAAACACTTTACACTATTTAGTTAAAATGTGTTTCTCTCTTTCTTAATACCTTGGAAGTAGGTATTGGAAAATAAGTACAAATTATATAAAATTGAATGTTAGGTTTAGGGTTTTTATGCCGAACATTTTAGTGTGCTGATTTGAAGCTACATCATAAAAAATATAAAGATCAGATTTTTATTGTATATATTCCTCTGTTGAAGAGCTTTATGTGATCAAAAAAATGACAATGTTGGCACTCTATCAGCAAGTGAAAATGACTTAATTTTGTGTAATAAACTGAATTATATTTGTATGTGTGTTTGCATTGCAGGACAATTTCTACTAGAAGAAGGACGCCTTTTAGAAGCTGCAGAAATGGCAAAGAAAGCAGCGGAACTTGACAGTTCTGAATTTGATGTAGTATTCAATGCAGCACATATGCTCAGGTAGGTCAATTGGGAAACACCTAATTTATTAGCAAACCTGTTGAAGATACAAAAAGGGGGGGTGATTGTAGGCTTATACTTTTTTAAGGCTAATAGTATGTTAAACATTTTCTGCAGAGAAAAGCCATTAACCTGCCATATGTTTGAATATATTTTGCAATTTAAGTCAGTAGTAGATGGCATTTCTATACATGCAGAAATATGCCTGAGAAATCATGTGAAATCACTTAAAGCCTTTTCAAAGAAAGGCAAGGACAGAAATGTGCACTTCTGTTCCTTGGGCTCAGAAATGCCCTTCCCCTCATAACATATACATTGGAAACAATCAAATAGAAATTTTGAGGCACTTGTTATTACCCACATGTAAGGAAGTATTAATGCAAAACTAGTTACTGACACAACAACATCAGCATGTGCTGCTAGTTGTCAATATTTCCTTTAATTCCTATTACTTGTTTCTTTCCTTCATGACTTATAATTACTAATGCTCTGCACATTAAATGCTTAAGGGTTCTTACACATGGGCATTTATCAGTGCCTTCCTGTGTGGTGTGTTTTTATTAAAGGGATCCTGTCATCGGAAAATATGTTTTTTTCAAAATGCATCAGTGAGACATGGGTTTTTACTATTGAGTGTTGTTCTTAGATCTACCAGGCAGCTGTTATCTTGTGTTAGGGAGCTGCTATCTGGTTACCTTCCCATTGTTCTTTTGTTTGGCTGCTGAGGGGAAAAGGGAGGGGGTGATATCACTCCAACTTGCAGTACAGCAGTAAAGAGTGATTGAGTTTATCAGAGTCATATGACTTGGGGCAGCTGGGAAATTGACAATATGTCTAGCCCAATGTCAGATTTCAAAATTGAATATAACAAAATCTGTTTGCTCTTTTGAGAAATGGATTTCAGTGCAGAATTCTGCTGAAGCAACACTATTAACTGATTCATTTTGAAAAAAAATTTTTTCCCATAACAGTCTCCCTTTAATTCTTGCATGGCATGGGAATGCATGAGTTAATGAAACCCATACTTCACTTAGTTGCCTTTACCCATGACAATACACTGAACCGACAAATAAAGGTGAGGTGGTGCAGGCAACATACGGTAGATTGGACTCTGTTTACTCATGTCTTGCCATGTATTGAAATTTATGAAAAAGACAGCCCTAAAATTAAACCTGCAGCCAAACATTCTGTTTAATTGTTGTGTCCCTCTTTTTGCAATTAACTTTATTATTAGCCCCTTGGTTTATGAGTGATTCATCATGTTGACATCAAATTGTGAATGCTCTTAGAGGTTAAGCATGTAGTACAAGTTGCATTTGGAAGTACTCTACAGCTTTTTATTATTTCCCCATTCCGCAATACAGATTCCAGTAATATGGTGCCTTTTTATATGATCCCAACTGTGTTAATTAAAGATGTTTTCCCAGCATTTTTACATGGGTAAATGCAAGTTTAAAAATAGATATTAATAGCAAACAGTAATATAAAGAGTAAGCACTTCTTGGATGAGAGGAACAGACTATAATCCTTCTTTGTTATGTGCTTGGGAAGTTAAAGGACCAAATCAAGCAGCAAGTGCATAAATCAGGGTGAGTTCATAAACTGGGCAGGTTGGCTGATGTTTCATCTTTACAGCTACAAGGGCATTTGCCTAAACAGCATGAAATAAGATCCCTCGTTAGGCTATTACATTGTCTGGTGAGCCCATATATTCTGTGTTTTGTCTGGTTAAGAGTTTGCACCAGATGTAACGGATTGTTCTTTTCATCTCTGGATGAAAAGGACTGATCTATTGTGCTTGAATATTTTAGCCAGGTCCACAAATAAATACAAAAGCATCGTTATGCATCTGTATTTGTGTATCTTGGCAGTTATCTATTGATTGCTGAATTACAAATGAAGCTGGATTTAAGCAAGAAAAAACTCATTCCTTCTCCCCCTGTCCTAGTGTCTCTGCACCCTACAGTTCACATTTGTGTTATTGGATCCCCACTTCTTTCCACATACTGCATTTTTTTCTAATCTATATTTCATGGACTATTCTCACATTGCTTTTTCTGTTTAAAAAATAAAAAAAAAAGCAAGAGAAAGAGAGGAAAACAACGTTTCAATGTTTGAATTCAGTCAATAAACATAGCATTGCCTTTGTGTTTGCTCTCTGGCTTGAACCGTAGAAGCCTCTCTGCAGCATTCCTTTCCAAGTTTGCTCTAGTCCCCTGACACAAACAGTATGTACAGAGTTATGTTTTTAGGCTTTTCCATAGAATTCTGCAAAAATACCCATTATTATCTATACATTGCACTGATTTCATAAATATTAATTTGGTTGAGCTGCGGTACTCTGCCTCCGTGGTCTAGAATAACAGGAAATAATTTCTGTTTGATGTATGCTGCTTAATGTTGGTCTGAATCATAATATGTGGCCAGCAGCTAAAACAATGTGACCTTCCTCAGTGATGACTCTTCTCATTTTCTGGTCAGGCAGGAAAGATTTTGTCAGTTAATATAACTTTTTAGGTTCTAATACATTAACTGCTAAATAGCTGTGGCTTTTTATTACACGAACAAAGAAAACCTCTGACCACTGCGTTCCAGTAAATTTTCAGTACTTTTTTTTACATTTTAATAAATTATTTTTCATCACTATATCTGAAAATGAAAACAACCTTAGATTATGAAGTCTTATACTGTTTAGGCAAATCTTATAGATTATAGATAAGACAAATGTGACTGATTAAGGCAACAGGGTCTATTCATATATAAAACAATGCAGCTCCACATTTTGATCTTCCCTCAAACCTGGGAAGAAAAATTGTAGGTAAAGCCTTTCCTGACAGAATCATCAATTGAGACCCTACTACAATAACTTTAGATTGCTTTGGATTTTTTTGCTAGTGGATATCTGTAGACCCTATATGATATGATAAAACTTTAGGGATGTGACTTTTAAAAAAAAAATTTTTTTGAAAGGATTTTACTTATTATTACAGCAGATAATACTACTGCCTATAAAATTGAAGAAACTACTTTGATCTCCCTCTAACATTAAAAACAACCTCAAGCTCCGTCATGAAATTCAAGTGTCTTAAAGTTAACTTGAGCTTGTTATAGAAAAGTTCTATTTTAACATGTTTTAAGTTTGTCTACATTTTTTTGTAGTTCTTCAGTTAGGCTTCAGCTACAATTTTCATTTTATTTTTACCTTTTATTTCATATGTTTTTCAGACCCCCCTCCCATTCACCTTTCAGTCTCTCATTCAAACCACTATGTCATTGCTAAGTTACATTTGACCTAGCAACTTGATGGCTGCTGAAATTCCAAACAGGAGAGCTAAATAATTGAAACACAAATTATTATTTGTTATTTTATTATGAATGCAGAAAAACAAGGACAGATTCAGCATTTTTAGATTGCTTACAAGGGCTAGCTGCAGCATACACAGAGATATGGAAAATGGTGTTATTCTAATGCCAAATGTGCATTTTCTTTCTGGCTACAATAAACATACTAATTTTGATTAAATAGTGCTAGGTGTATTGTTGGTCTTATAAATAAATGGTATATTTATCTACATGTCCCTGATGTGTGACCAACTGCAATAACTCTAGCTGCTTACAGATGGCCTGTGAACTAGAGTAATAGGTTAAAGTGATTCTGTCAAGGGAAAACATGTTTTTTTACAAAATGCATCAGTTAATATTGCTCCTTCAGCAGAATCCTGCACTGAAATCCATTTTTCAAAATAGTTAAGATTTTTTTTATATTTAATTTTGAAATCTTACATAGGGCTAGATATGTTAGTTTCCCAGGTGCCGTCAGCCATTTGACTTGTGCTCTGATGATCTCCAGTCACTCTTAACTACTGCACTGGAAGTTGAATATCATTCCCTCCCTTTATTACCAGCAGCCTATCAACAGAACACTGGGAAGGTAACCAGATAACAGTTCCCTGCCACATGTATTGCTAAAATTGCTTCAATACTCCATCTAGTGGTTGATATTAGAAAATAACTCGGTAGTAAAAAGTCAGTTTGGCTAACCCAAGTGGCGACCCCTTCAGTTATATAGAGTAGGAGAAGCAATATGTTATCTGAATGCAATAGCATTGTGAAGTCCTTTGTGAAAGCTGCCTACAGACCAATATTACAACTAGAAAATACATTTATTGGTTCAAGAATAACATTTCAAATTGTAGAATGAATTACTTGCAATGTACATAGTGTAATTAAGTTATAAAAACTATACCATAAAAATCATGACAGAATCTCTTTAATAGAGCTGGCTTCCAGCAGTATTAGAATCAATAACAGCGTGTGCATGAGACAAGCATTTGGATGAAAAGAATTCACAATTGTTTATATTTTTGTACAGGTAATTAAATATTGATATTGAACTATATTAATTCTGAATTAATTAAATATTTACCATGTTGCCTTTTGTGAACATAGCAAATCAAAATGAAAGGTACCCTCCCTTCATCCTATGTCTATTGCTATGTTGACAGATAACCAGTGACAGTATCTGGCAGATTTTTCACCAATATCATGTGACATATCCAGCATGTTTCTTCTGGGAACATCATTCGAAAATGTAGTAATAAAATAATATTACAGAAAAAATGGAAATAACTTTGCTTACAGCCAACACAATAAGTATGCAATACCAATTAAACCTTTTTTGCTTTCTGAAAAAGCTCATATTTCTGGAAGCAGTCTGCAAGCTAGACACAACCAATGCTTATTTTGTTGGAAACAAAATTACCATTTTTTATAGTGACATGAATTTTGGTAAGGAGTTATACTGTGACCTTGAAGAAGCAGGTTTAATAAAGGTTCCATTTCAAGAAAAGGAAAAAAATATATGTTTGCTCGCTGGCTACTGAGGCACTATCAAATAAGTATGATAACCATCTCTAGATTAATAAAAAGTTGCCATGCCAAAATCTCCTAAGCATCCATATATTTGCAAGAAAGAACAGGGCAGTTCCTTAATGTTTATAATAAAGTGGTATAGGTTAAGAAGCAGTGTGCTCACCCATAACTCAAATAGAACTAAATAGAAAACCTTTGAAGGTTTCCATACTGAAATATGTGAACTCAGTGACCGAGAGCATGGTTGATTCTAATTCATTCATTATTTATGACTAGAATGGAAGAAATGGAACTTGAGTACAATTTGTTTCTCCTGACAGTAAGAAATAAGGGTGTAAATTAGGACATTCATGACATTTCTCTTCTCTAGTAGGGATACCAGTCAAGAGAACCTTTAGGAGTTTGTTAGGTGCATGCCCCAGAATACCTGAGTCCAGGAAAATAATGAAATGCTGATTTCAAATAACTGAAAGTAATGCTAATGTACAGTGAAATGTGCTGTGCATGTGTCCATGGCCGCCAATCCCCAGCTCAGATTTTTAATGATATACACAGTTTTCACCCAAGCTACAGAATGTAATCGGATCATATTTGCTTTATATTTGGCAGATTTGCAGATCTTGTGCTTAGCAGTTTTACACACTGCCACTGGAGTGAGTGTCACTGTCCTGAAATATTTTTTTCCATTCTATATTTCATTTAAAACCTTTCGGAATGTGATAAAAAGTGACTGAAAGAATCACAGTTTTCTCACAATTCTAACTGACCAGGCAGAACGCCGTCTCTAGGGATGTCTCCTTCCTACTGCAGCTTATTGCTCTAACATGCACAGATGGAACTGATATACTAGAGAGGATATGTCTTTGTCTAGAGCAGTGCTGTCCAACTGTTTTGCTTATTTAAAATATTGTCAGGAGTATAGTTTTATATGAAATATTTAATATCCAGGAGAGGTTGTTTATGCAATTAGTAATACGCTTTTCATTAAATTACACCTTTTTCTGTGTGTAAAATCCCTGGTTCTCACCTGGTTAGCTGTAGTAGAATATATATGCCTTCCCTAGTCACTGACTTCTAGGTATCTCATCTAAAAAAACTAACCATGTACAAGAAAAATGCATCCCTGTGTAAATGTCCACCTAACTAGAGGCAGTCACAAGAGAAATAACGGACTGGATATGGCTTGTTTCAGACTTAATAAACATAAAATGAGAGAACATGTTGCATTCTTCTTATTCTGTTCTATATGTCTGACTCCATAACTCTGCCCCACCGTACATCTCTGAACTCATCTCTATATACTCACCCAACTGCTTACTACGCTCCTCTACTGACCTGCTACTCAACTCTTCTCTCATTACCTCCTCACATGCTCGCATCCAAGACTTTGTAAGGGCTGCACCCCTCCTCTGGAAATATCTCTCCGTGGTTGGTCCGACTTTCTCCCAACCTTTCTGCTTTCAAGAAATCTCTTAAAACGCACTTCTTTCAAGAAGCCTACCCTCACTCTGCTTAGCTACCAAATGCAACACCACATACAATACCACATTTCTCACCCATTTAAATTCAATCTTGCCCACTCCCACACCATGTGTATTACTCCCTTCCCTGTAGAGTGTATGCTCTTTTGCATAGGGCCTTCCTCACCTTTTGTACCGGTATTGATTGTGATGTATGTAAATCCATATGTTCTATGTATATAATTCATGTGATTTAGTTGTATAATCACATTTACTTTACAGTGCTATGCAATATGTTGGCACTATATAAATTCATGTTAATAATAATAATAATAATAATAATATTATTTAAAGACACCAATTTCCACAGAACTATACAACATGGCAATGCGATTAAGAGTCCACAGCAGATGGTTGGAGGGCAGTGTTCATTGGATTTTACAATGGAAAGAAAAAAGAGCAAGTTAGTGAAGCAGATGGGTACAAATTAATTGAAGTTTTATTAGTTTTAAAAATATGCTTCCCTAAAGACATGTCAATTTAATAGCATTACAAGATGGAATTGGAATTTGAACTGCATGCCATTCAGACACTCATTGTCATATACCCTCCAACAACTGATAAATATAATTGTACCTGTGCAGTCATGGTCAGTTCTACAGTGTCACACAAAGGGACAATGTAAGATGCAGTTTTAGATGAGTAAATTATTTCAATTGTGTTTTTAAAACAATGTTAATTGTGTCAGAGGGAATATGTCCAATTTAACACCAGCAAAATTAAGATAAAAAAAGACACAAAAGAATAAAAACACTTTCGCAGATGTTAGTCACCTTCACTCTCTTTTCCATTAAGCCTATGTATTCACTAAATGTAAAAATATGCTTGCACATCCACCTTTATGGTATTACCTGCAGTAGAGGTGAGCACTGTTTTTTTACTTAGGATTTTAAATTTGGATTGTGTAGTTTCAAATGTTCTTTTCAACCTTGACTAAACTCAAATTTGAAAAAAAGGGCACAGATTTGTTAAAAATTAAATCTAATAATATAAAAAGCACAAATGAATAAAAACACAGTGAACAGACCATGCAAACCTTAAAATCGTTGTTTTTGTAAGGATTTTCATGCGATTACAAATGAAAGAAAACCCAAACACTGCTAAAAAATTCAAAGCAAAGAAAGATTTTACTACTGACTTCTATATGACCTTGTCAGCTTTTATATGCAGAAGTTTTGTTTTAGAGTTTCTCATGCTTTTTACATTTAGGAAATATCAGAATTTTCGTGGTGTAGTGTAAGTATAATTATACATTATTAGTGCTAAAATGTTCGATTCAGATGACAAAAAAATACAAATGTTAACAAATCGGCCCCTTAATCTAAATATTCCCTTTGCCCCATTAAGGATGTGTTAAATTCTGATTTTAACCATATTATTTATACACAGGTACTTAATATTAAAATGTGAGTACAAGTATATCTAGCCATTAATAGCGCTAGTCAACCGCTAAAGTTACACTTAGGGGCAGATTTACAAAGGGTCGTATATCGAGGGTTAATTAACCCTCGATATTCGACTGCCAAATGTAAATCCTTCGACTTCGAATATCGAAGCCAAAGGATTTACTGCAAATAGTTTGATTGAGCGATCGAACGAAAAATCGTTTGATCGAAAGATTAAATCCTTCGAATCCTAAAAAACATTAGAAAGCCTATGGGGACCTTCCTCATAGGCTAACATTGCACTTCGGTAGGTTTTAGGTGGCGAAGTAGGGGGTCGAAGAGACAGTACTTTGTTTATCAAATGGTTGAATAGTCGAACGATTTTTAGTTCGAATCGTTCGATTCAAAGTCGTAGTCGAAGGTCGAAGTAGCCAAAAAAATCATTAGAAATTCGAAGTTTTTTTTATTCTATTCCTTCACTTGAGCTAATTAAATGGGCCCCTTAATTTGTGTGTCAGAGATTAAACTAACAGTGTATGCTAGTTGGTAGCTCCTCCCCCCTTCAACCCAACAATTGTTCAGATCACTATACGGAATAACTAAACGTTTTGGCTAGGCACAGATGCCATATACTCTATAAAGTTGATTTTAAGTGCATTGTCCCAAATCTCTTCTCAGTTTGTTAAACATCCCCATCCAACCAAGATCTGCTTGATCATGTTAACCACAAAGGTTTTCCTCATGTAGTGCAATCTATTGGCTGTTTCTGTGTAGGTTTGTATTTTAATAACAATTTGGCATTCTAGGCAATGACAGAAGCATTTGGTTATTTTTTATAAATATCCTTAAAAACTGTTCAACACTATGGAAATAAGGAGACTGTTTAGAATACCTAGACTGCAACTGCATGAACTACATTATTCAGCAGCACAGTTATCAAAATTTCTGAGAAAATTTCCTTTCATGTTGCATGCATGATTACTATTATTTAAAGGAACTGGCACTTTTGCTGTAAATGGGAATTCAACTAATTCCTGCTGTTTTTTTCTTGTAACTGTAGGCAAGCAAGTCTCAATGAGGAAGCAGAGAAATTCTATAAATTGGCAGCAGGGCTGCGACCGAATGTAAGTGTGTTGCTTTTTGTGTTTTTTTTGGGAATCCTACTGTATAATGAATTAAACATTTATGTGTCTTATCATTTAGAAATATGCAATTTTTTTCCAAAAACTGTGTAATACTGAGCCTGATTTAGGTAATTGAGAAAAACGGTTTATCACATCAAAAGTCATGTACAAGATTCAATTTGAAATGCATTTCTGTTCAGAAAAAATGATCTCACATGAAATCTCCATTGTAGTATATGGGAAAAAACTGGAACTGGATTAGGAAAAACATTTTTTTTCCTTCTCCAATTAAATCTTATATCATGGTCTTTCACTTGAAAACCCATGTATAAGTTTTTCTCACTGTATTGAATCTGGCCCATTATGTGGGAGGCTGGAGGGCTATATCACTACTTTATAGTATCCATGTATGTCCATACTTTTGGGGGTGCTTAGAAGTTTAAGAGTATATTAAGTATAGCTAAACCTTTATGTGTACAGAACAAAGTGACATAGCCACTAGGCATACTAACTGTATGTTGAGTCCTTCTGAGATTATTCATCTCTCAGTGGAATCAACCTCCTTCGAAATGACGAAACTTGGTCTTGTTTACTAAGTTGGTTTGGCTGAACATCTAATTCTCATGAAGGAAAGCTCAGGTACAACCATATGCCATTATATGTGCAAAGTATTCCTTTAAGACTACAGATGTGCAAATGATTCTTCATACAGCTGAACCATAAACAAGAAGTGAGAATGGTGTGAAATCAGTTCAGAACTGCTGCGATGTTGACTACAGCATAACTGACCTGTGTATACCGACTTCCATAAAAAGGGATATTTATTGTCCTGCAATGTAAAAATCCTGCTGTAGGCCACAAGGAGTTAAAATAACAGTGTTAGAAAATACTGTTTTGGAACCTTCAAGTAATGGGAGTTGTCTTTTGTACTTTTTTCTGTTAAAGATAAAGAATATTTCATAGCATTTGGATTACTGTATCAGCCTTGGCCATTTTATCAGATACTTTGTTGTTGTGGCTAAAATAATGCTACAGTGAAAGTAATATACTGAGCATTCCACATTGTTCTTATCTGTTCTTTTGTGCACAGTTGCTATATTTAAGGCCCCTGAAGGACACTCATGTTGACCTCTGTGGGAAAAAGCTGAAGTATACGTGTTACTGCATTTTACAGTTGAAGAATAAATCACCTAACATGATCCGAACTCCTGAAATCTGGAGGGATTTAGAGCACATAACAATGTCGAATTTTACACTGCTAACTGCTTCAACAGAGGAAGCATTCATTAAGATGTGTCATATGACATCATAGACTATGGGGCTGAAGTTTCCCTCTGAGTTTTTCAAGAGTTACATGACATGCCTTTTTCAGTTTAAACATTCACCTTACAGAATTTTGCTCTTAACATAGGGCTTCCCAGCATTCAAACTATTCAGCATATTTACTTGTTTTTATAATTAATATTAATGTTTATTTTAATTATTTATTTATTTTGACAATATTAAAAAGCATGACTTTTGTGAATGGCCATATGAAAACAAATTACAGGCTGAGGTTAACATACTGTATGTTGTGTCACAAAATCATCAGTCAGGTCAACTACTTGTAGGTTTATGTTTATATGTATGGGACTTTTGCACCATTCCTAGTACAAGTGAACCAAATATAGGTAATGGGTAATGCTGTGGGCAGCAGGCTAAAAACCATACAGTCAACATACATAAAACATAGATGGAGTGACAACAAGACAACAACAAAAGGCTGTTTATAGTATGTATGGTACAAAACTAAAAGTTTCTCAAAATTTAATAAAGAAATGCAGATCTGCTTTTACTAGTGTTGAACACATTTTTTGTCTGGTATGGATTCATGTGAAATCTGCCCTTTTGACCCATGTTGAATTTATTTTGCATATGCCTACACAATTTTAACATTTGGTTCACTTAAAGTGATCCTGATACCTATAACGCTCTTTTTAACCTTGTCTTGTTATTGTTATTAGCATGTAATCAATGATGGGGAACAAAATTGTAACAATCGGTTTATAATCCATATGAGTGGATCAGCTTTATTTTAATAAGATGGCTGTTTTTCCTCTTGCTTTTTCAATGTCAACACCTTCACTTATACTGTATAAGGAACACACATTCAACCAGTCAAGGTTGTGCGTGTGCCACACTGAGCAGGAGCAGTGAAAGTATTGAACCATCAGAGAAGGAGATAGAAAAATACTTTTACATATTCAAACTGATATTCAGACCAAGAGTTGTAACTGTGTATCCAACTCAATAAAAAGGGTCTCTATGTTTGAACATTCAGGAAGACCCCACTGTTGACAGAGAAACATAAGAAAGTGTAATTGGGCTTCTCCAAAATACATCTAAACAAGATGAAGAAGACAAAAATCTGTAGGTGGGTGGTATGTGGATATCTCTCAAGTACTATTTTTAGTAGATATCAGCTTCCAAGTCAGAATATTACAAATTGTAGTTCTTGTTATCATTTGGTTAACATATGGTCTAATTATTGGATTATCTTAAATCATTTAACACTTTTACAGCATGAACCAAACACTTCATCATTATTTACTGGCCTTCACTACAAGTGCAAAAGATTAGCTTTGTCAGTAGTCCAAATATATAGATACAGTAGGATTAATCAAATGGATGTGGTTTGTAGCAAACTTCTGAATTCTGAATTACATTCTTATGGAGGGAATGTAATATTGGTCACTAACAAAAATTGTTTGCAATTAATTTGTGAATGTTTGTAAAGTGAATAATTTTCCCTGTACGAACACTTTGCCCCTCATGCGAAATTTGTTCTCTTTGTTTTTTGTTACATTTCCCCCATATATGTAACATACTTAGTCACTGATTTTAAAAGCTGTAGTTATTCAATAGGGAGCTCATTATTTTGGTTTTCGTCAGATCCATTTGTAAATTTTGATAGCGACATAGTCAGGAAAATAAAAATCATTACAAAATAAAACAAGCAAACAAAAAAGTTGTTTCTATATAATTTATTCATTTATTGAGATTATGTAGTCATGTCCAACATAATTCTGTGAATATAGTTCAGTGTATGGGGCTCCTAAATAATTCAAGCCGTTGTGAAATTGCAACAACAGGCAAATCAAATTTGTGTGGTTAATAACATTAGCTGAGCTAAAACAGAGAGTTACATTTACACATAGTCTTCTTATGATACTTGGCAAAACTGCAATTGGTAGATTGGATATTATGAAGGTTAGCCATATATATATATCTGTCAAGCTATTGCTAACCTCTTACTAAATATTGTATCCCTCAAATTCATAAGACAACTTACATGAACAAAATATTAAAATTATCTGAATTTCCATGACAGTTATTCCAGGTTTGCTTGGCAGTAGGTTAAAGGCCTACCTAATTCAGTGCCTGCAGTTTAGCCTTAACTTCTACATAATCATGATAGGCCATTTTGGTGCCTTTCTGTCAGTTTACAAACAGATGCAGAAGCACTGATGTACATACTAAACTATTGTTGTATAATAAAATATGTCCTTTCAGCTTTTATCAACGTTTATTCAAAATGTGTGAGACACAACCATTTGCTTATTAGTGCGGGAAAGCAAAAAATACTATTCCGAAAGAATTGTTTTTGAGAGAATCGCTAGTTAATTTTGCACCGTTCAAATATGCAGGATAGGTTTCTTCTCTGTAATGGCTCTGCTGGTCCTGTAGATGGTTTTGTTACAGGCATTTAGGCAGATTATGTTTACATAAAAAGAAATTATGTTCCATAGTGTTTTTGGGCATGACCGCTAATGGACTAAGATGAAGTGCAAATACATTCTAATTGCTACATTCCTTGCTAAAAGACTTGTTTCAAACAATACTTTCAGTACATTGATGTGGAGCGGTTGTCTACATTAGCAAGCATTGTGTGTTTTAAAGAAGTGAACTCAAAAGCTTCTCCTTAGCACTAACTGGTACTTACTGGGCTTTTGGTTTTGATTCAAAATATAGTGTGCAAATTGGCCACCCATATAGTTGTACAAATTGAGTACATTAAACCATAGATATTGAATTCTTACAATGTATAATCAACATTCAACACACACACACATATATAAAATAATATTCAAGTCCTCACTGATAAGTGATCACTATAATATAGTTGAATAGGTAAGTATTCAACCACAAAAATGGTTTCTTTATATAGCAGGGGTCCTCAACCTTTAGAACCCGTGAGCAACATTCAGAAGTAAAAGGAGTTGGGGGAGCAACACAAACATGAAAAAATGTCCCTGGGGTGCCAAATAAGGGCTGTGATTGGCCATTTAGTAGCCCCTATTTGGATTGTCAACCTACATTGAGGCTCTGTTTGGCAGTACACCTGGTTTTTATACAACTAAAACTTGCCTCCAAGCCTGGAATTCAAAAATAAGCACCTGCTTTGAGGCCACTGGGAGCAACATCCAAGGGGTTGGAGAGCAACACGTTGCTCATGAGCTACTGGTTGGGGATCACTGTTATATAGTATAGAGTTTGATTTACACCAGCAACAACAGGTCACTACTTAAGGACATATATATCAGGCCAGTGTATAGAATGATAAAACAAATAGAAACTGGGATCAGTCAGAATATATGCTCTCTTTCATTATGGATTATTGACTTCAGTATCTAGTAGAGATTAAGTCAAGGGAAACTGGATATTTATGGAAAAATCTAATAAAAGTCTCAAAGAGAAAAACAAGTTGCACAAATAAGAATAAAAATTAGCATTTTGCAATGTAATATTCTTCCTCAAACTGCAGAAGTGTTTAAAGGTGTCATCATCCGGGTTTGCAAAAGCTATGTTAAATTTGCTTAAATGAAAATATGTTCGCACATAGGCATAGCTTTTCGCACTTTGAAATTTTACATTGCCACATTTGAGGTTTTGTTGAAAACGTTTTACCACTCATCCGAGTGGCTTCTTCAGTTGAACTGCATTGGTAGGGAATCCCCTGGCATTTAAACCCTTGAGGATAGTAAAGTCACAGACATCCAATCACAATGGTTATATTGAACTTCAGTAAGGTGTTGGCTTTTTGAAAGCGTGATCCAGTCACAATGGTATCATGATTATCATTGAGGCCAGTGTTTATCTATCATGTGATTTAGTTGTATAATCACATTCACTTTACAGTGCTATGCAATATGTTGGCGCTATATAAATACATGTTAATAATAAATGTATTAATGTATTTGGGTTTAAATTCCAGAGAATTCCCTACCAATTCAGTTGAACTGAAGAAGCCACTAGGTGAGTGGTGAAATGTTTTCAATAAAAACTCTAAGGGGGTTATTTACTAAACTCTGAATGTAAAAATCACGAAAAATGTGTGATTTTTTTGTTATAAAAAATCACAAATTTTTCGGAATTTATTAAACCCAGAGGATGCAAAGGTCTTTATCTGAAAATCCGGCATCTGAGACCCGTCGAGGTTGCATATAAGTCAAGATGGGAATGATTTTTTGATGTGCCCTGGGTTTCGGGCAATACCCCGAAGTTTTCAGAGTTTTCATGTGAAAATTACGAAAAAAATGTGAAAATGTAATAATAAAAAACCCGAGTGGATTTGATCGTCGTTTGTAGCAGAAGATATTGAGATAAATTCGGACTTTGATAAATAACCCCCTAAATGTACAGTTGCCTTGGACTAAATTTCTACTTGATACTATATATCCTGACTTGGATAAATAAGAATCTTCCTCGCATTAATTGCTTCAGTATTCTTGAGCTGGACCTGTGATTATTGGTATATTGCTAACTATCTATTCCAGAAGGGCAGTTTCTGATTACAATGTTTAGAACAATCGTTCACAGTCGTATTTTGTATTGTAGTCCTAGACGTATTAGCAAAAACTTGTAAATTACTTTCCTAAATCTTCAACAGTTTGTAGTAATGTTTTATTGGTGTTTTATAGTGAATTTGATATGAATTTGATGTGCATGACAAAAAATGTCAACTTTGTGAATCTGTTACACGTTTCCTCGTTATACCATGCTTGTATAGCAATTACACTAATGGATTGGCTGTCATTCATTCGTTGCCTATCACATTTTACAATTTATTATCATATCTTTTTATCAGTGTGGAACCAATTCTATTATAGTAATAATAACGTCAGCATGTTCCATAGCAGAGTGCAAATGACACTGACAATAAATTATCAGCAGACAGTGAAGGGGGAGCCTGTACAGTCTATAATTTAGGAAGAAGATAAAGTGGAGGTGGACTGAAGTGTCACAGTGTTTTGAGATTGTTCTGCTATAGTCAGCATGCATAAATTGTATAAAAAGAAATCAGGCCGCTACAAACTCACCCCCTGTGTGTCCTTATTAATGTAGCTCCATTCTTTAGTTGTAATTGTCCGGATGCTCTACCATCAGCATCCCACCTGAAATTATAATTGCTCAAAGGATGAAAAGGCGGCACTCCGGTAAGTTAAAAAGGTGGTTTATTCGGAAGTAACTCCCTTAATCATAGGCTATGATTAAGGGAGTTATTCCCGAAACGCATCAGGTGATGTTGGTCATTGACCTGTTGGAATAAACCACCTTTTTATCTTACCGGAGTGCCACCTTTTCATCCCTTGCATAAATTGTAACCTCATTAAAAACTGTGTACATTATACCACGTTACCATCCTGTATAAATTTGGTAAGATTCAGAAATCCCTATATTGTGTTATTTTATAAATAATAGGTAACAAAACCTATAGTGACTTGCATTTGTAAGCTTACCATTTATATACTGCACAATCCAGGCATTTTGATTTGATGTAACCATCCATCTGTTTATTGGAAGCCAATGACAAGTAAAAATAAAAGTAAATTACTGCAAAAACTAAAGAATCCAGCATAGGCAGATAACAGTCAGCCATTTTGAATCAATTCTTGAAACTACCCATCCGTGCGTTGATGGTACCAGTGCTAATCCATCGTCTTTCAGATGTTTAACCTCCAAGTAATAGAAGTACAGACTAGTATAGAGTGAAATCTTACCGTTCATTTTTGTAGTTGTGTCAGCTATACGTGGGATAGCTTGTAGGATTTGAGAACTTCTTATCGTTACATGCCTGTTATG
The DNA here is from genome assembly GCA_038501925.1 of Xenopus petersii. Lineage (NCBI taxonomy): Eukaryota > Metazoa > Chordata > Amphibia > Anura > Pipidae > Xenopus > Xenopus petersii. The sequence continues at coordinate 39,366,745 of CM076677.1, forward strand.
AATCCTTTAATTTTTGCAATGCTTTTATTATGTTATTACGGTTTCCACTATATCCTCCTGTTTTATAGGAGGATCACACAAGGCATAGGCTAATGTCACTCCGCTAGTGGAGAAACACCTGAAACCAACTCATGAACTTTTGTGTGGAGACACCATTAAGCTCATGGTACACATGGCATATAACTCAGTGATTCTATTGACTGCTGGACCAGGTTAGGGCACAAATTCTCAGGTTTATAAACACCATGAGCTCAAGTCAGCCTTTATTACTATTTTCCTTAAATACCAGACATGCTGAGGTTTAGGCCTTAGAAAAGGTTTTATGTACAAGCAATTAAGCTGTAATTATCCCATGATCAAATGTACCACATTATGACTCCCAGAATGCCTCAGAGCACCACATGCTGGCACACACTTCTGCCTCTCTATACCATCCTTACTGTGGGTAACTTGTTTAACCTTACATGAGCAGTTATATTAGAACACTATAATAACTAAAAAATATTCATATTGAGGAGTTTTATTCACATTCCATTTATCTGAGGCACAACTGATATATATTAATGGCGTTGCCTTTACAGATATATTGTTTCTGTAAGCAATTTCTGAAATGTACATTTTTTTCAGAATTGACATTATTATTGTTATTTTACAGAGCACAAAGTAAGACTGTTAAAATCCACTCAGCATTTGCAGTTAATTAGGCCTAACCTAATATTTGTTGTTTTTCCCCCCATTAGCTGAAAGAATTGGCTAATGGCAAAACTGTATGCTTGTCATACATTAATTATAATAAACAATAATACCCTTGGGTACATATCTCAAAGCATTAAAGTACGGCATAATTCCAAGTGTAAGAAGATTTAAAGAGGGGCAGTCACAAGCTATACCTTTTGCTAAGCCTAATTACTCACTTTTGGACTTCATCAGCAATCTCACTTACTGCACGCTACATATTCATTTGCATTTTGCAAATCTTGCATTAAAGTAAAAAAATGCCAAAAAGCATTTACCATTTATTAGAATTTTGAAATAACCTTTTGACTGAGTGTGCATCTAACAATATTGCTTGTCCTTTGATGAACTAAATTTAAAAAAATCTAGGAACCAGTATTATGTATATACCATACTTATTTGTACATTGGTTAAATTAAATGTAAATGGAGAAACGATTTGTTGTTTCTTTGAAGCATATGAAGGGAATGCATTTCTACTGAATACCCTTCATTGCCTTAAAGTCTTTTAAGAATTAGAAACTATCCGACACTGCTGATATATACACTAGTTAGTAGGTATTCCTGTAAATACTTTTTACATATATAATTCGTAATGCCTTGGTACTAGGTAGTTATATGGGTATGATATATTAAAAGGTAATTCATGTAATGTAGGGTACATAAGGAGTTAAGAACCCTACTGGAAGTACAGGTTAGCTGTAACTTGTGGCACTTATGAACTTGTAAATAAACTTATAACATATAGGGAATAAAGTGGGTAATTATGTAAGTAATCCCTTGGAGCAGACTTGAAGAAATTAGCAGCAGCACACTGTATAACTTGCAATAGTGCTTAATGAAGAATTTATTCAGCCCATATCATACAAAAAGGCAAAGTTTTGGGCCTACCAGGCCCTTTATCAAGACTTGGTCTTGGAGCACCCTTGAGGCAGCCTGAGATATAATACAATACCTGTGGTGTGTGAGTAAACCCCAAGATAACTCAGAGGGTTGCAAATTTTATAGTGTTCTGCCTTAGAACAGCTGGGTATAGGGCCAATACAGCCAAGAAAGGGTTGCTGTATTTTTATGAATTGTTTATTTTTCCTTCACATTTGAGTTTTAATTATTAGAAAAGGGAGCCAGTAAATGTTTTGCATGCTATGTGTATGCCTGAAAATGGCTGATAAGATGGAACACTGGTGAAGCTTGAAAAGAGCTGATATTGGGCCAGTGTTATTGTGAATTATATTTCTACAGTTGTGTTGGAAATTGCAGGGAATGCCAGAAAAAAAGTGGGGTGAAATCCTGAAGTGTGCACAGAGTGTTGATCAGTGCCAGAGGTTGTTAAATTGAAGCATTTGTTCAAGTATGAGAGAATAAGGCATGCTTTAAGTTTGGAGTGATTTAAAGGGAGTTCATGTTTAAAAGAAAGATGAAGAGAGTGCAATACATTGGTGTTGTACCCATACAGAGTATTTTGATCTTCTGTAAAAACAAGATGATGTTTTTCGTTTTTATATATATTCATGGATTTTCGTGAGTGTGCTTGTATAGACAAAAAAACTGCTACTCGGTTGATTGTGTATAATGTTAAGATTTATATTGTGTTTGTGTGGATATTCAAACTGTGGGTTTGGCTTGGGGCATTTTTGGTTACTCAAGGGTCTGTACCACATCTCTCCAATTGCACCCCAAGCACTCAAGAAGACAGAAAGATCCTTTAACTATGATAGAAGGTGAATAATAGGGAATAAATAGAGAAGAGCAAATAATTCCGTTATGTTGATCTAAACTGAATGCATTCTTTACAATTCTTTACAAGCTGGATATTTTTCCCACTAAGTAGCATGTGGCCAGTGAAACTTCATGCCATCTGATATTCCAAACCCAGGAAGAGATCACACACAATTCTCAGCTCGAGGCTGCATTCCTCAAGTGATAGACAGTCTAATTTATAATGACCCAAATGGCCAACCTTAACATAAAGGGTTCAGCATTACAGAGTGTGGTGTTTATGCAAATGGCCTGTGGGTGTCACTGTGCATACACAGGACTTTTTGTACAGCTTGAGAGTGTTAGAATTTAATCTTACTGTTGTGTAATGGCTACACGAGTCTCTGCTAGTAAAGCACTGTTATACTCTACTCATCCTCGGCTACCCAAAACATAACAATTGGCGACAGGATTGCTCTTCTACCTCTGCAGCAGCCTGCATCTTTTCCTGCACCTTTTCTTCCAAATCCTGGTGAGCCTACCATACCTTTTACTGCTTGGATTCATATGTTTGAAAATTACATTATTGCTGCTGACCAAGGGGAGATTTCTGCTGCTTTTCTTATTCACTGCCTGGGAGCAGAGGGACAGCGTATATTCTATACATTACCATTACCTGATGATACTTATGGCCTGCGGGTGTCATTATGCCCAGGACTTGTAAAGCACTGTTATACTCTACTCATCCTCGCCTACCCAAAACATAACACAGAGTAGTGCCTAAATGAAGCAAAAGGCAACTTCCCATCAATCAACTACACTGCTTATGGTCTAAATAATCTGTAACCTAATCTATGCACTTTTTTCTAATTCTCTCTCCTACAGTACCCTGCTGCCTTAATGAATCTTGGGGCCATTCTTCATCTCAATGGCAAATTAGAAGAGGCAGAATCCAACTACCTCCGTGCTCTGCAGCTGAAGCCAGATGATGCAATCACACAGTCAAACCTCCGCAAGTTATGGAACATCATGGAAAAACAAGGACTCAAGACTTCAAAAACGTGACATGAAACAGCTAGAGACTTTTGACTGACCAATAGATTATGAAATTAGACATGCAGGAATCAGAAAGTTAACAGCTGCAAGTTACGTTTCCTATATGTGTCTGGAGAGTGTAATTGCTGCTATGAGAGTGCTCTGCTTTTTTGGCATAGTAGTTGTTCCATGTTAAAAAGGGAAATGATAAAGGGGATATAAAATCTCCACAAGGGACTAGGAAGTGCTTGCATTAGCCCAGATAAAGAAAGGCACTTAAGGCAAGGTCTGTCTGTACACAGCACAAATGTATTGGATGTGCACATATTTTAGAAGACTGAAATAGGAGTCTCTAAAATTGTAAAACGAGGTATAATGGATAGATGGCTTCCTAATGATTGCAAAATGCAATTTATTTGTATAAACTGGGCTGGACTGGAAAACAAACCTGCCTGTTGCCCAAGGGTATGAACTGCACACATTTCAGTCTGTCAAATAATCCAAGGATTCAAAGTTAAAGTACTAGATTTACAAACCTGTCAAAATGTCACTTGTTTCTTAAAACCATGATGTTCTCTTAAATTAGTTTCAGGCCAGTGCTATTTCAGATTGCAGCATTTAAAATATTGAAAATCACCACCGAATATGGAAAGATAAATAAAATGAGGTCTCAGCAGTGGTATATTATGACTTGTCTACCATTTTATAGTCTCATTCTTCAATCTTGGATTAATGTTGGCCACACAGCTTTAGATTCAGTCTCTGTGAAAAACAAAAAGAATTTTAACGAGTTTAAAAGCACATACTGTTTAATCTGATTTATACATACAGACATATGACACTAAGGAGGGGTTTTACTGACAGTTAGTGAGGTGCCCTTATAGCTGCTTTGCCTGGTTTATTGGACTATGCAGTTGTGATTGTACAGTTGTATATTTCCAGTCTGCTTGGAGATTTATCCACAGATTTAGAATTTATGCTGTTATGTGCAGTAAAATATCACTTCTAGAGTTACCCCTGAGTGCAACCAGCAACACAAGCAATACACCCTAGGGTCATGGAGCAGTAACCAATCAGCAGGTAAGTCTTTATTAGTCACCTGTTTAAAAGCAAACATCTTATTAGCTTTTATGGGTTACTGGGCAAAATTATTGCCTTTTCTTAAATATGGGGGTTGGGGTAGAACAGTGTTCAGTAAATTATACCAAGGAAAAGCAGCTTTGGTCCTTTATTCAACTGAAAATTCCCTTATTGTTTTGAACACTTTTTTTTTTTAGCAAGACCACATTCCGTATTCAAATATAATTTTTGTAAGGGATTGCAAGTACTGAAAAAAAAACATACTTTTAAAACAAAATAGCTCAATAATAACAAACCCTATATATTGAGTGCAGACACTGAAGAATCTGGAACTCAAGCTACGGACGCACTGTATGTGTCATATGATTCAGTAATTCTGTCTCATTAGAACTTCTGCCAAATGTTTCTTCACTAGCTAAATGAACAAATATACTTTGGATTTTATACACATTGCTTGAATTAGGCTCTAGGCGAATACAGTAATTAATTTAGCTTCTTTACCTGCAAGCATGGTATCTTGTAACACTTGCTCCATATTTGTATTGTTGATTGGAATAACGTTTTGGTCACAGGGCAGTGAAAGCATATATAATCATGCACTTTTGTCTGTGCATTCATTATATGATGCAAATGAGAGAAAGGTATGAAGCTCTAGATTCTGTTATTTATGCCTCACCAATGAACAAGACTTTTTGGAACAAAACCACGGGTTTGATCCTTTGGGAGACCTTTTTATTCGCAAGCTCTGCTCAGCTATTTTATCCATTACTCTTGTGCACTAGTGAAACTATTTAGTTTTTTGGTTTAGCCAGTGGAATCTTAAATGGTGGCATTACATCATCTTTCCCATTAACCATGTTGTAGTTTATTTGTAGTTTATTTGTAGTTTATATGTCAACCTGCAGAACAATGTTTCTGTACAAGGCATTACAAAGTTCATGAGTAATGCTAAAGTGGAGTATCTACCTGTATGTCTCTGAATATATACCAGGTCCACAGATTGCATATATAGCAACATCTGAATTAGGTAATTGTGTTTTATGTTATTAAATTATCTTTTAAATGGAAATATGGCCAATGTATAAAACCTAAAGTATGATCACATAGCTTATTGTTTGTACAGAAAATGTTTTCTCTAGATACAGCATTATGTACTGTGCATGTGAATAAGAGCCGATGTTTGCTTTCCCTGTGCAGAGATATTTCCCTAAAATCGTATTTCTCCTGCCGTCTTTCTCTTGCAGGATATCCCAGGCTAATTATAGTTTCCTTTCCCTTTTTTGTTGCTGTTTGGTAAAGATGCACTAAAATATTTTCTAGCTTAGTTATTCTTTTTGCAGGTCATTACATATATCATTATGCTGTACAGACTATGAACAAACCTGGGGGGGGGGTCTGATAAATGAGTTAGTGTAGTTGCCTGGCCTTCTGACCTTTGCTGCCTTCCTTTTTTAATCTCTTTAGTATTATTAAACTAATAATAGAGCCAGTGGCATTATATTGCAATCAGTGCTAGGTCAACAGGTAAGGGCGTCCAAAGGCAAGCCCCACCCCCCTTGTCATCTGCCCAATTACCCACCAATTGGAATAGGCTGGTGCCTCTTATGCCTTCCCCTAGTTCTGGCCATAGCCCTAGTAACACAAATATTAAATCTACTTTACTTTAATTTTTTATTTTATATAGAATGAGGTAAAAGAGAAATCACACCCCTTTATTGAAGCAAATAAAGTTAATTAACTGTGGTAAATGGTCATGTAGTCCTGTGAAAGGCATGTGCTTTACTAGTTTAATCTCATGGAGATAAGAAACTTTCAATTTCTACTACATTGACATTCATACAGTTGTGGTGTGTATGGGGCACTCTGCTCAAGATGTTACAGAAAAGAAATACAATATCTGTGTATTGTTCCCACAGGAACCATGTCTCTATGCTCATGACAAATAAGGGACAGGTGATCATTGGTTCTTCAGATTTTGCCAACCTACATCTCCCAGCATCACTTCAACAGTTGATATGGTGAAAGGATTAGAGCTTTTGCGTCAAAGATTGGATTTTTAAAAGTTTGCAAGTAAATTCAAATATAGTTTTCCTAAAAAATTAATCTGCAGTGGAAATTGTTGCACAATTTCAGTCACTACATTGATGCTACGCTAACAACTGTGCCTAAAGCTGCTTTTGGGAGCTGCATCAATGGAAACAGCACTCAGATCACATTGAAATCAGATTTGTTACAACGATAATGTTACTTAAGCTTTAAAAATTCCATCCAGCAGAAGTTATAGTTTGCACTTACAACTAAGCCAGTAAGGATTAGCCTTTAGGACTCAAAGCAACTCATGCAGATAGGTATTTATTTATTCTTTAGTACTTTTCCTAATCCCTTCTTTTCCTGTGGAGTACAGTTTTCTTTTTTTTTTTTTTGCCATCTGCAACTATTCCACATTGTGTTCCTGCTTTTAAGAAATGTTCACAGCCTGAAGGAAATGCAATAAGCAGCTCCAGACACTAGACGAGGCAAACTGTTGTGTATCCATAGCAATTTCATTTTGCATTTATCACAAAACATTTTGTTTTAAATGAAATAATACAAACTGTATACATAATAAATATAAATATATATATATATATATATATATATATATATATATATATATATATATATATATATATATATATATATATATATATTTTGGTGCTTCAGTAGTGAAAATGATTTTTTAGGATTAGTTCGACTTAGCTGCACGCTTGCCCTGCTTTCTTTTGAATGAATAATTATTGCTATTTTATCACTATGTGATATTTAAAGCCAGTATTTTTTAGAGATTTATTTTCTAGCAATGTATAAAAATGAAAATATTAACTCCTAGAATTGTTGAAATTGCTTTTTTTTATGTTAAATATTGAAGACATGATTTCATACACACCATTTTGTTTATGCATGTTGTTTTTATCAGAAGATATTTGCACTACAGTTTGGGCTGATGTCTGTTTATTCAGTGAGTGTAATCCCCCTCAAAACGTTAGATAATATTTCTTAAAAGCAAAGATGGAGCAAATCTTATTAAACAACCTACAATTTTCCCCCACAGAATGAATGGGGCATCAAAGTCTGCTGCATCTGTGCATATTGGGCTCTGTTCTCAAAAATGTAGAACTATACAAAAATGTAGAACTAAAGGCTCTAGGGTGCTATAATGTTATGACACTATATTACACATTCCCACTGTCTCCAGACTCTACTTATATGTTTAGGAATGAGGCATCAACTGGGTATTGGGAATGAACCCATTCCAGAAATTCTTTTGGTGTGCATTTATTACAAATGGCCAGAATTTATTCCTTGTCCTTAAAGGTGTACAGTTTCATGTGTTCCATTTTTATGCCATATAGGGAACATTGTTTTTCTATACAGGTATAGGATCTATAATCCAGAGGTTCTTAACCTTGCCTGCTAAAAATCATTTAAACATTAAATAAAACCAACAGAATTGTTTTGACACTAATATGCATTTAACCAGTTTAATCATCAAGTACAATGCAGTGTTTTATTATCATTTTTAAAAAGTAGAATTATTTGCTTGAAATGGACTCCATGGGCAATAGCCTTATAATTTGGACCTTTCTGGATTACAGGTTTTTGTATAAAGGATCCCATACCTGTAGTGTGATGTAATGTTCTACTACAAAACTCATCCAAAAGCTGCCACCTAGCCCATCTTTGGTTTATTAATCTTAACCGTTTAAATGCAATGACTACCCAGTGCTGCAGTTGATTTTGTGTAATTGTGACATGGTGTAGTTTATAGAAATTATGGGCAGGGTAGTTTGCAATACTAAATGGCTAAATGAAATTCATAAGAGCAACTTATAAATGCATTTTCAATATGTGTTATTGTTAAGGAGACTCTAAATTAAATCTTTATCGTGAAACGTGTCTTTCTTCAAATGATCTCTTATGATTTACTGATGATAAAATGTTCCAATGTGCTGTGATAATTTGCTCCAATTTTACAAATGAATGAGTTAGGGGAAGTGTGGAAAATTGTGTATATACTGGTTGACCATCGATGAATGCCCAACCTGCAGCTCTTCTTCAATAAGATATTATAGAACTAAACAACAACTTATTTGTAAAAGCTGTTTGGCTAAAGAAGACTTAAGGCACTACAGAAAAATAAATACAAACTAACTACAATAGGAGCCAGCGCCAAAGGCCCAGGAAACAAACAAAGGGAATATATAGTGTGATATTGTTTGGTATATAAAACCTCTCTTTGTGCTCAGTGGGAATTATTAAATGCACCACATTTGTGTAGACCCGTCTACCTGCAGCACCACCATAGGGAATAAAGATCTTACTTCCCTACATAAACGTACATAAACTCACAAATGTTATCTTTCAAAAGGAATCTTATCCTGCAACACAGCTCGCCTTCTAGTGAAGTCTGTAGGGTAATATGCAGCAGCAATAGTGTAAAATACCTTTCATTAATTATAAGAAAATATTCAAAATACATTTACTAGTGATGGGCGAATTTATACAGCAGGCGCGAATTTGCGGCGAATTTGCAAAAATGTTTTTGTCGGAAAAACGGACGCCGGCGTCAAAAATGGGCACCGGCGCTGTTTCGTGTTTTTTTTTGCCGTTTCGCAAAATTCGCTAATTTTTCGGCGAAATGGCGCAAATTCGCCCATCACTAACACTTACATAACGTTCATGGTTAAAAGCATATCTATACCACTATTTGCTTTTAAATACGGTGGCATTGCAGGTGGACGGGGGCTACACACAGCATTTAATAATTCCCACAAGCACAAAAAGAGGTGTTAAATACAGTATCAAACAATATCACACTATATATTCTCCTTGCTTGTTTCCTTTGGCGCTGGCTTCTATTGCAGGTGTTGTGAATCAGACTTGAAGGAATAAATGTTGAGCCGCATAAGGATTGTGAACTTACTCGGACCTTGGCAAATTTATTTTCTGAAAGTAAGCTGATGAGCCTCGTAACAAATAATGTAAAATATATAGTGATGGGTGAATTTGCGCCGTTTCGCTCCGCCGGAAAATTTGCGAATTTCACGCGAAATTCGCAAAACGTCGCCCGTTTTTTTTTTACGCCGGCATCCATTTTTTTCGACGCCGGCAAAAATTCCGCCCATCACTAAAAATATTTTTTTTTGTATTCATTATGTTTACTCCATGGTCAATATAGGAGGAACATTCTTATTGCTGTCAGTCTGTGGCATCATGAGTCATGAAATAGCTGCTCAGTCGTGTTTCCAGTTAACTGTGAAATAACCTGTATGCCCCATTAGTTAGAACTGAACTGTTCTACTAGGGGAAACATAGCAAGATCCATTCCATGCAACAGGAGTGTATGAACTGTGCTTTAAACTGTTCTATTGATTAGCGGTTTAGCTTGCAGTCTTGACGGACTTAGTCTGTTCCCCAAAGTGCACATCTGGCTTTCTTATTTGCATAACGGCTTTTGATGAGAACATATAAATTGGTTGTATGGCTATCATGAAATATACATTATATTGTATGAATTTATTACTACTTATAGTTTAAAAGCTAATGGAGGGTTGTAAGAAAAGTCATCATTGACAGAAAAGAATGTTCACAGTGCAAAAATATTTCCTTTGTGTGTTTATAGTCATTATGTTTGAGCGTTATAATATGAAGAGCAACAAGGGCAAATTTGAGGTACAGATGTTCACTGCTAAAGGACGGTGGTCACCTTGGGCTGGTACATAAGCACAAAACATAATGGGCAGCATTTGTAGCCTACTTATTTATTAAGCTTCAGTTCTCCTTTCAATACTAGCTGGAAAGAAGATTTGCATTAGTGTTTGCCAAATGTATCCATCATTTTACCATTTATTTTTATGTTTAGTAAATGTGTAGTACATTCTGTGTCTCTTCCTAATTAGAAGTACTACTTATTAGTCATTGGTTTTTATTTTAATTATTGTTTACCAAAAAAAAACAACAGCAGAAAAACTTTTTCCATGATTTGGTTTGTTGACTGCAGAGTCAGTGACATATCACTCATTTACTTCATGTTGATTCATAGATTCTAATAATAGTTTTCTTTTAAAATACAATATAATTTATAAAACGGAGACTCCAAGTTGTAATTACATTACAAAAAAAATTGCTTTTGATTATTAAATATTTTTAGTGACTTTAATTAGAGGTAAAACATTGCCTCTAAACCTGCATTTTAATACTTTTTTAGCTTATTTATTGTTTTTAATAATGTCACTTTCATTGTCAGTTCAGAGCTTATTATAGCCAAAATGTATTTTAAAGGGATACTGTCTTGGGAAATTTTTTTTTTTTTCAAAATTAATCAGTCAATAGTGCTGCTCCAGCAGAATTCTGCACTGAAATCCATTTCTCAAAAGAGCAAACAGATTTTTTTATATTCAATTTTGAAATCTGACATGAGGCTAGACATTTTGTCAATTTCCCAGCTGCCCCTGGTCATGTGACTTGTGCCTGCACTGTAGGAGAGAAATGCTTTTTGGCAGGCTGCTGTTGTTCCTTCTCAATGTAATTGAATGTGTCTCAGTGGGACCTGGGTTTTTACTATTGAGTGTTGTTCTTAGATGTACCAGGCAGCTGTTATCTTGTGTTAGGGAGCTGTTATCTGGTTACCTTCCCATTGTTCTTTTGTTTGGCTGCTTGGGGTGGGTGATAGCACTCCAACTTGCACTACAGCAGTGAAGAGTGATTGAAGTTTATCAGAGCACAAGTCACATGACTTGGGGCAGCTGGGAAATTAACAATATGTCTAGCCCCATGTCAGATTTCAAAACTGAATATAAAAAAATCTGTTTGCTCTTTTGAGAAATGGATTTCAGTGCAGAATTCTGCTGGAGCAGCACTTTTAACGGATTCATTTTGAAAAAAAATATTTTTTCCCATGACAGTATCCCTTTAATTGTAGATATGCCTTCACAAATCAAAATGTAATCGTCCCCGAGACTAGAAAATACTTCCTTTGACAGAAGAAAGATATCCTATAACTTATTATAGTTCTCAAGTCTTATTTCTTAGTCATTTATTTATCACATAGTTTTGCAGATTAAATAGTCAATTTTTGAAAAGTGTTTTCAATGTTTTTCCACCAAACTAAAAGCAGAGTATTGGGGGCATAATTATAGTTATGTAAAAAAACACACACAAGATTTTGAAGTGGAATTTACATGGACTCTAAATCTACTCCGCATGTAAAACCACACATTGTTTTGTATAACAAAAGAATGCTGATGTAAAACTGTAAAAAGTTGCTTGAAAATTGGCATGTTTTTTATGTGTTTTTTATGCCACTTTTGGCTATTTGAGAATTTCAGTAAAATTACTGCTCTTAATTTCCACAGGCAACTCTAGGTCTAGAGAGATTTTAAATAATGGTATTGTTTTCTGCATGAGTCTGGTAAAAAGCAAATTACACAGCTTTATAAATACTCAGATAAGCACATTGTAATGGATTTGTTCCACTGTTGTGAAGCCCGGAGTTAATTCAACACAACAAAGCTTTATTAATACCGTATTGCCATTTTATCCAACCTTTACTCTTTTTTTTTTTAGTTGTAAAATAATTTACACGGCTTAATAAGTATGCCCCATGGTAGTTTAATCAGTACTTATTAGCTTTTTCCTCACTTGACACTTCACTAGTAGAAATATAACATATATCTGGTAAAATTGTAGATTATAGCAGCTGCCGCTGCACTAATGAATCAAGGTGATAGACATGACTCACGTTCACTTCTTGGTGTTGCATGATATCATGTGAATGGAGATATAAATACTGTAGTTCAGAAGAAAAGAAGCATATTTAATGGTATCTCTTTTCCACATAATTTGCTTAAATACATTCAGATATCTAAGGTGCAGATTTATCAAGGGTTCAATAGCAAATTAAACAGCTGTCCGTTTATAAAGAACATTCCCATTATCTTTTAATATTGTAAAATATGTTCCTAAAAACCATTTGGGGCCCCTTGATGTTGAATGTGTCTCCTTTCAATGGTTGTACCCAAATGCTCTGCACTTATCCTATTGCAAAGGGCAGTTAGTTATTAAATTGTTAAGATTAACATTTAACCTTGAGACACTTTAATTGTAAACAGGCATCTGATCTTAAGGAACTGTAAATAAAGAAGATAGTTTAAAATATCTATATTCATGTTGCTCATTTTCCTTTGTAAGAAATATCAGTTACCAGGTTGTAATGATTTTCTTCTCAGCAATAGATTGCGTTTTCCAGTAACCCACAAAAGGATAAAGTTGGTTTACCTTGTTTATTGTGTAAAATGTAGTGTATAGAAATGCTTATGCTCAGGGATCTGACAATGATTATTGAAGATGGTGCAAAGTAGCAAAAATGAAAAAATATCAGATAAAAAAAAAATTTGTACAAAAGATCAAAATTTTGTAGGCTTCTATTTTGTAGAAATTGTTTTCTTTGATAATTAGACAGCAATCATACTTTTTATTAAAGCAATGAAAAATACTGTCTGTGAAGTTGTGTATTAATTGAACCTCAGCTTGAAACTAGTTTTTTTCTTTGTTTCCTGGGTGACAGTTAACTGCATTAATGAGTACATTTACTGTGATTATAAGTCAAGCTTATGCCATTTTTTGTTTAAAGTGGTATAGACACTATAAAAAACACTCTTCAAAATATGAATGTACATTAAAATTTACCCATAGGTCATGTTGATTGATGTTTTCCCTGATAGTTTTGCTTTTGTAAATAATTATTTGAGGTTCCCAAGCCTGACTGTTTTGCCAACCTGACCCTTCTCAACTTTTCTGTAAAGATTTCCAATGCTAACGGACTACTGCTGCACAAATTGGCAGCCCCCTCATAGTGGAACATGGGGATCTGATAGGTAATGTACTGTAAAAGCTTCGGACAAGCACTTTTATGGCAAAGTTATAAATAGCATGCAACGACAAAGTTATCATGTAAAAAAAGGTTTAACTTCTGGTGTCAGTATTTATTTTAGTCAGAATGGCCATATTAAATAATCTTGTAATGTGGTGCCCCTTTGCGATACTTGGCCAAATAGCACACCCCAGTCACAGTTTGGGGAACTAATAATACTCATTTTAGATATAAAAAAACTGGCTATCCACACAGTGGCACCAATAAACTAAAGAACAGTGTGACGTTAACCAGGACAGTTCTATATTAATGCTTTCCACATAAATTCCCCCAACAGCACACTGGTCAGTTAAGGTCCCCAAACCATTGGGCCTCAGCCTGCTGCCTATTTTCTTTCAGCTTTCAGCAGAGGGGTCAGAATTATGTTTGAGACACTAGGCCTTACTTAACCTAATCCCTTTTCCACAAGTAATTTTATTCACAGAAAAAAATAAGATGAGCTAACCTTAATATGCATGTTTATAAATTCTATAAGGGCTGTAGCTGTTGTAAAAAATACCCTTGTCAAATAATGTAGATATGGATGTTATTGGGGTGAATTAATTTTTATGAACCCATGAATCACAATTTAGTATATTTTATTTTAACCACCTTTCAGTAGTATGAAGAAGAGTGCACGAGTTTTGTATGTGTAGTTTCCATAATCAGATATGGAGGGTGTTTTGCCAAGTCCATGAATTAATAATTCATAGTTACCACAGCATTCTGCCAGGCATGCCACTCCATTAGGCTTATGGCTACTCGATTTACCCCATTTATTTATGTAAGTGAAAACCACAAGATCAGCAAAATGTTGATATTATGGTTTTCATTGGCAAAATTAATGGGGTTAGCCCCCCCCCCAAACACTTTAAGCTAAGTCCAGTTCTTTGCTCTTTTTATTCCTCCATTATGAATCTTTTCAATGTGGAGAGCTTCACATATTTATAAGTAAAAATAAAACATTTAATATTGCTTTTTGTAGAATTCAGAAGCAGAATTCAGAAGGGGCATGAGGCTTGCCAATTTTCTCCACCACGGAATGAAGACATTGGTGTAGTGCCATTAGACCCCGCAATTTGTAAATGATACTATGATATATGTTTCAATGCTTAAATAAGTGGTAAGAATGGACCCCATAATAGACTGATATTATAATGAGAATTATAGGTAAAAAACTCTAGTTTAAGTTTATTTGAAAGAAAATAGATGTGTCCATGAAGGTAACTTTCCCAAGTAAAAACCTTAAAAGGATTCTGTCATGTCATTTTTACGATGTAGTTTTTATTTCTAAATTACACTACAAATAATTCACTCTACAATATAAAATTTCATTCATGAACCAGGAAGTGTAATTTTTTTAATTGTAATATTGGTGTGTAGGCCATTTTGCTTGGTCCTGTGCTTTTAGAAAAAGCCAACACTTTTGCTTTCTGGCAGGCTGTTGTTTCTCCTACTCAATGTAACTGAATGTGTCGCAGTGGGACATGGATTTTACTATTGAGGGCTGTTCTTAGATCTAACAGGCTAACAGTGTTAGAGAGCTGCTATCTGGTAACCTTCCCATTGTTCTGTTGTTAAGATGGGGAGGAAGGGGGTGATATCACTCCAACTTGCAGCACAGCAGGAAAGAGTGACTGAAGTTTATCAGAGCACAAGTCACATGACTGGGGGCAGCTGGGAAACTGACAATATGTCTAGCCCCATGTCAGATTTCAAAATTAAATATAAAAAATATTTTTGCTCTTTTGAGAAATTGATTTCAGTGCAGAATTCTGCTGGAGCAGCACTATTAACTTATACATTTTGGGGGAAAAATTTTTTTTCCCATGAGAGTATCCTTTTAAATATTCATATGGATCTCTGTGCTTTCTGTACAGACATCCATAGGGAATTACAAGGGTGCTATGAATCAAGAGGCAGTGGTTCAAACCATCAACTCTCATGTAGGAATCTGAGTCAGGTTTTGAATGACCATTAGCTCTAGTGTGTGCTCCCTTTGCATAGACAATATATTAGAGCTAATTCAATTTACTGACTCTAATCCAAAACTGCATAAAGAGGGTAATACTGAAGTGTACCCATATCAGAAAAACTATAGAGTTTTTAATCGATTGAGATGAGATGAACCTTTTATTAAATATTTTTCACAATACTTCTTTGATTAAAAAAACACAAATGACAATTTAGACCAATTTATAATTGTCTTAGAAAAAACATTTTCTATAACATATCAAAATAAATTTAACAGTTAATGTGAAATAGGCAGGAGTATGACCTGTTCAATTGTTCAAGTCATTGGTTTACAGGGTGATTGAGTGACACCATAGGCTTCTTACCCTTACCTCTTTAAGATAAGATTTGATAAAAAGCATCAATAATGACACATATTTTTTTTTACATATTCTATCCAACACTTTCTGGCTCCAATTCAAAGGAATTTTGTCATGATTTTTATGTTGTAGTTTCTATTTTTATATAACACTGTTTACACTGCTTACCTACCCATTGTTCCGCTGATGGGCTGCTGGGGGAGGAGGGAAGGTAGGGGAATGTTATCACTCCAACTTGCAGTGCAGCAGTAAAGAGCAACTGAAGTTTATCAGTGTAAGTCACATGACTGGGGCACCTGGTAAACTGACAATATGTCTTGCCTCATATCAGATTTCAAAATTAAATATAAAAATCTGGTTGCTCTTTTGAAAAATGGATTTCATTGCAGAAGTCTGTAGCAGCACTATTAACTGACACATTTTGAAAAAAAACATGTTTTCCCATAACAGATTTACCCTAATCCACCACACACTGGGTCAGGAGTTGATTAAAAGTAGCAGGTACCAGAATACCCCTGCCCAGTTATAAAGTGTATGATATGTATAATCATAGCATGTTCACTATTACATGGAAATCCATGAATTTTCTTGATTTTTATGCAACCATTGGCATATGGGGTTGGAGGTACGGCTCTACATACAGTCCTTAAATGGAGGAGGTTGGGTAGACTCCCAATTCATTCCTTTTATCTCTTTTTACTTTGCTTTTAATTATGCCAGTCTGATGGCCATGGGTTTTTTTGAACTTTGTTAAATATCTGTAATCAAACTGTGCTGAATGCAATTGAAATGAAATAGCTCAAAATGTAGGCATGTACAAATACATAATTAGCAGAAAACCCATAATACAGAAAACTTCAGATACAGCAATGTCATTTTTATAGAATTCTCTCTTCTCCGTTTTACTGTACAAAAATGAATGCCCTTACACTGTCTGTCTGCCTGTTAAAGCAAAGTCAATACAACATTAACCCATCTCTAGGGTATATAGAGAATTCTGACAGTATGGATGGTAGTTTTCTAAAGAAAATCCATTAAAGCTCTTCCTAATACAACAGGACAAACAAGTCACAACCTCTTATATCGAATCTAACACATTTTCTACCAAGTATCAACTGATTACCAACATTCATTCATTACAGGCAGCAAACTGCTTTCCCATATAGCAGGCCGGGCCTTTGTTCCTAATTTTACTGAAGTGTTCTAGCCGTTCAGGGTCAAGGGGTACAAACTTTAGAAAAGCAGTTTGCTGTCTGTAGAGAAGGATACACCAGTATATACAGCCTCTATTAATACTTTATATTTGTACATGTACAATTCATAACAAAGTTTATAGCTTTGAAGTGCCAGTTTATTCTCTAATATAATCTTATATACTCCTTTGCAGCACTTTACTTGCTAAGGATTAAATCTGTTCAACAGATGTTCTCCATCATATGACCAATAATTGGAATGTAAATAGGTCAATCCATCCAAAAGCCTCCTGTCTTTTCACTAAACTCATTTATAATAGATTTTTCTACAGCAAGTCATGTCACAGACCTGAATAAATAATGACACATAGAATAATGTGTAAGCGCTGTACTGCATGCTTTTGATAAATGATACAAAGAGGAATTTAGGTTACATACTAAGATCTCACAAACTGTCAGAACCCTGCAGGGTCCCGTTTTCTTTTTATATTGTGATTAAACGATTATATGTATAACTGTCAAAATCATTTTTAAGAAGTGTGTCCACTATAAAAGTCTAGAAATACCTTTATTAACTGCAAATATCAGAGCTGAAATGAGCTGCACTGCAACTATAAAAATTAAAATAAGGGGTGTTATATACATATGAACAAGGAATAGAATCCAGAGGGACGTGAGCTCCTATATACATTTCCTGATGGCTTACAGTATTTCAGATACAGGTACAGTATTTCACAAAAGTACACTAAGCCTACTAATACTTATTCACATAAATTGCTTACATCTATTACATGTAACTGTAGACAGGGTTTCACCTGCTACTGCCTTCCTTAGCTGCCACCGTTCTTTGGTTTCTAGATTTGCAACATCAGTTTTATCTCTCCATCACTTCCTTTTATTTTCTCACATTCCAGGACTGATTTGCTAACCTAGGTGCTAAACAATGCACTTACCTTTACAAAGCTGATTGTTTGCTAATTGATTTGCTGTATTTATGATGTACTCCCAATCATAGGTGGAGGGTGATTTTTCTGTTTGGGAAGGCTATGCACTACCGCTGTGGGCACATACAAATGGTTTAAAGGGGTTGTTCATAGGGATGGGTGAATTTTTTCACATTGTTTCGCCGCAAAAGTGATGCCCATAGACTTGTATGGCGTAGTGCGTCAAAAAAAAAAACGAAACAGGTCAAATTCGCCCATCCCTAGTTGTTCATCTTTAAATTAACTTAAACTAATGTAACTTTACTTAGTATGATGTAGAGAGTGACATTTCAAGACAATTTGCAATTGGTTTTCAGTTTTTATTTGTATTTTTTTTAGTTATTTAGCTCTTTATTCAGCAGCTGTCCAGTTTGCACAGTTTGCAGCAATCTATATGGTTGCTAGGATCTATATGTACCTAGCAACCATGCATTTTAATTAGAGACTAGAATATGAATAGGCCTGAATTAAAAGATGAGTAATAAATAATAAGTAGCAATAACAATACATTTGTAGACTTACAGAGCATCTATTTTTTTTAGATGGGGTCAGTGACCCCCATTTGAAAGCTGGAAAGAGTCAGAAGAAGGAAAATAATTCAAAAACTATAAGAAATAGAAAATAAAGGCCAATTGAACAGTTTCTTAGAATTAACCATTTTATAACATACTAAAAGTTAACTTAAAGGAAAACTATACCCCCCAAACAATGTAGGTCTCTATTAAAAGATACTGAGTAAAACAGTTCATGTGTAAAACCCTGCTTCATGTAAATGAACCATTATCATAATAATATACTTTTTTAGTAGTATGTGCCATTGGGTAATTATAAATAGAAAATTGCCATTTTAAAAAATAAGGGCCGCCCCCTGAGATCGTAAGATTCACTGTACTCACATACAAACCACATGTAAGCTCACATGAGCCAATTAACAGACAGAGTTGTGCCTTTTGCTTCCTCACTTCTTCCTGTTACAGTTAGTGTTGTAGTATTTCTGGTCAGGTGATCTCTGAGGCAGCACAGATAGAGTCACGAAATGGTGGTTCAAGGCAAGAGATGTAAAAGGGCAATATTTATGTAAATATATATTCCAGTTTGGTAAGATTCTTTAATATGTCATTCAATTTGATATAAACTATCTGTTGCTTAAGTATTCATTTTGGGGGTATAGTTTTCCTTTAAAGGTGAACAAACCCTTTAATACAGTGTTGGAAGTTTATAGGTATTCTTTTAGCCCAGCAACTTCAGGGTAGATAAAACATAAACATAAATGTTAAACAGGTTTTTGGTAGGTTAGTTATCCTCCTTATATCTAGCTAGGGCTGAGTAGGGATGTAGCGAACCGCCGACAATGTGTTCGCGAACGCCGTTCGCGAACACCGGCAAAAATTGCGAACAGTTCGCGAACTTCAAACATCCGAAAATCGTTCGATTCGAACGATCGAAGGATTTTAATCGTTCGATCGAACGATTTCCGTTCGAATCGAACGATCGAAGCCATTGGATCGAATGATTTCATTCAATCCAATGGCTTCGATCGTTCGATTCGAACGAAAATCGTTCGATTCTAGCGATCGAATGGTCGAACGATTTTGACGCGAACGCCTATTGGCGAACGTCGCGCGACGTTCGCGAACTTGTGGCGGACGCGAACAGTCGAAGTTCGCGCGAACTAGTTCGCCGGCGAACAGTTCGCTACATCCCTAGGGCTGAGCTGCCCGTTTAAATTAACACAAGTAAAATCAGCCCTTTAGGCAGTGCTCCTTAGACATAATGTTGCTGTACACATAACCTGGAAACCACTGAGAGGCAGTAAAGACAAAATGAACCCCTCTGTCATCCAGTTCCTCTGCTCTTAGCTCCCTCTAAATATGATCTGGTGCCATATCAAGATGGACTCCTGAAGCCCCACAGGTTCACAACAGTTTCAGTTGTACACTGCAATAGTCCAAAACACTTTAGCAAGACAAATCAATCCCTTAGGGCAACTACACCTTTACCACATTAGCCAACAGCTTCATCTATGGCCCCAAACCCCTTGTTTTGCCAATTGCCATAGCTTTAGCAGAGAATGAGTAAACCCCTTAAGTGCCATAGGAGATAAACCATATACTCACATCAACATTAACATGTTTAGCCCTATTGCTATTTATTCAACAACACATTTTATTAATGCCACCCACCAGCCTCACTGTCTGCAGATGCAATGTGCTCATATGTAACTTCTGATCACTACATTCAAACAGCTTTCAGTATTAAGAGGCTCCATTCTATCGTTTTCAGTAGCTTTAATATGATTAATCATTAAAACAAATAGTAGAATGAAGAGAGCTGCTGAAAGAAAATGTAAACCATCCAATTAATAAAGAATAGAAAACAGACCAACTGCATATTGTTTTAGAATGCAGCTTTGTCCACAAAATACAAAAAGTACTTTTGAAGGTGAACTATTACTTGAAGCAATAACTGGGGTGGTATGGAGTGCAAGTAATTAGTCCTAAATTTCAATTAATGCTACATGTTACTTTAACTGTATCTCTCTAACATCACATAATTATAGCATGCTACATTTACAATAGAATTAATTGAAAAATAAAAATTCATTTATGATAGTGTCATGAACGGTAGCCAAGGCCACCTTTTGCTCTTCATAAACATTCATCATAGACACAATGTCATTTTATATAATGGAGAACTGTCTAACACAAGAGCAGAAGAGGTGGCATAGTTCTGTTTGAACTAAGGAAATATAAATAATATCTGAACTAATCTTATCACAATAAAGTACAACTTTTCATCTACACCTTTTCCAGAGACTATTTCACATGGTGGTTCATTGTAATACACTCTATTCTGTTCTTGCCAAGATGCATAGACCTCCTTGTATTCGTGGAATTACATGTCTTGCTTCATTTTTTATATCTTTGCAGAGCCAACTGTTTGGGAAACATTTTTATTTTTGATATTTATCATCTATAATACTCTTAAAAGTCTCATCTGCTGCTAAATATGGGCAGCACGACCAAATAGAATGGCACAGGGCAATAGATGTTCTTTGAATGTCAGTTGCTTAAATGTAGCATACATCGTAAAAGCAATAAAATGTGAGCAGTCAGACATAGTGCTGTATCTATCATTTTCCAGGGTCCTAATGATGAATGTTTGGCTTCTAGGGTTTACTCTCCTCCCATCAGCATATAAAAGCAACAAGGTTATTAATCACAGCATTCTATTGTTTTCCTGTCTAATTGTTTGCATTTAAAATCAGACAATGATTTATTCCTATACTTCTTCAATGAAGTTAATCATACACCTAATTAATTTACAATATACGACATATATATATACTGTATATATATACTGTATATATATATATATATATATATAAATATATATATATATATATATATATATATAAATAAATAAATAAATATATATATATATATATATATATATATATATATATATATATATATATATATATATATATATATATATATATATATATATGCATAGTCCTGAATTATCCTATTTATCAGCCTGTGCCTTGCACTTAATCTATTTTCTATTTTTCTAATGCAAGCAAGTTGTTTAGAATTGGATTTAAAAAAAAAAATTGTAAAATTTAACACATTTAAACATTTTCTTTTACACAATTGTTTTTAGAATGTGTTTTTTTACGGATGCCTGTACTATTCGAATATTGTTACAAAGAATTGCAAAGTAGCTGTTCATATTATTAAATGCCTACATTTTCTATAAAGAAAATAGAAACTTTCCTAATAGCAAGGAATGTACAGTAGGCATAATTGATACGTTTGTGGGCAATGTTCCCTCTTACCCTCTAAAGGGCAACTGTTGATATGCTTTATAAGAAAGAAAAGGCAGTGATTAAGTTGTTGACTCTAACCAGCCATCTTTAGGTGTTCCAGAGCCAGTAACCATGTTTCCAGTCCCAGTCCCATAACCATAAAGCCTGCATCCAGTCCACTTCAAGGTGTGATGAAGTCAATATTAACCAGAACTTTTATAAATGCCTTTGGCTAAACAGACCATTTTTTAATTGGAGAAATTAAATTATGTCTAAATTATCAAAATTATGTGAAATCATTTGAAACAGTGTGTGAAAAACTATGTTTTGATTTCATTTCCAATATTGCCAAGTTTGTTTCAACGATTTCCCTTTCTGCCGATCTCGATCAAAAAGCTGTTTAAAATAACCCTCTGGTAGTGGACTTTAAGGGGCAGATTTATCAAGGGTCAAAGTGAATTCGAGGGAATTTTCGAAGTAAAGAAATTCAAAGTAATTTTTTGGACACTTCGACCATCGAATAGGATACTACAACTTGGAATTTACTTCGAATATGTTTCAAAGTAAATTAGTTCGAATATTCGAATATTTGATAATCGAAGTACTGTCTCTTTGAAAAACTCACCGAAGTGCTGTGTTAGCCTATGGGGACCTTCTAATGCACATTTTTGGAAGTCAAATTAAAATCATTCGATCGATTGCTAAAATCGTTCGAATCGTTCGATTCGAACGATTTAATCGTTTGATCGTTCAATTTTACTTCAACCGCAGGAACCCCAAATTCGATGAAAAAAACGTTGACTTTATTTATAATCTTCGCGCAGCGCAGATTGGTTCGCAAATTGAATATATTTGCCTTGCGCATGGTTATACTTATAAAGCTGAATAAGAGGGTGCAAACAGAATTGCAAATTTTATTTTCACAATGAGAATGTCTATAGGAGCTTTTTAAATATGTCACAGTTCGCAAATTGCGAATTTTTAGGCGCACACTCTGCGAATCAATTACTCCACAACTTAGGCGGTGGATAAAATATTCGCAAAACAGTTGCGCAAACTGCGAATTTAAGTTACTGTCAATGATATTTTTGCGCACAGCAACCTCATTGGGTGCGTTCGCGCAAACTCCCGTCTCATTTGTGCACCATTTGCGAAAATTTATTAACACTGCGAATTAGCAAAAACCGGAAAGACGGGCAGAGCAGTGCAATATATTAGCGTTCAGGAAAAAACATGGGCAATACAACCATTTGCGAAAAATATTCGCTGCGCAAACTTTATAAATAACCCCCACTTTCTTTATCTATAGAATGGTCTACTGAGTTACTGAGAAACTGTATTAGGGTCTGGCCACATGGGCGACTTCATAAAACGAAGTGCTCCGTCTGCCTGCCCCCAGGCATTTTACATATTAGCTGGGGGAAGGCAGATTGGGGAGATTAGTTGCCATGAAGAAGAGGAAATTTGTCGCCTGGCGACTAATCTCCCCGAATCTGCCCGTGTGGCCAGACCCTAATGCTTCATATTTCTATAACAACAGCCTATCCCCCTATCTGATATACAGCAATAAAGATATTAGCCAAATTAATAAATGCTAATTGGTCTAACAGCCCTCTTGAGATCTAGCTAGCGTAGATAAGATACAATATACCTTACAGTTATTGGATCCCTTATCTGGGAACCTATTATCAAGAAAACTCTAAATTACGGTGGAGGCAATAGCAGCGGTAGGTTTGTGTAGCAATAGATCCTATTGTTACACAAACCTAATGAATTTCCTTTTTTTCCATTATCATCTAATCCAGTCTGCTTTTCATCTTTTAATTAACTGAACGGAATACAGTATAATCATAAATCTGTACCTAAATTCATACAATATAAATCTAGTAGTAACGGCTGCATTTAAATAAAAACTAAACTTGCCTATCCATACATAAATGACAAGTCTCATTATTTTTAACCATCACACTACAAATTTCTAATCACCCTTTGAATGCCAGGATGATGCAGTATCTCAGAGTTATCGCTTGCTTCCAGTGCTTATGCCGGGATGCTGTATTTTTGTGTTGGAGAAAAATAATAACTCTCTTGTCACCTCTGACAAATCTCATCTCTGTGGCAGCTCATTATCCTGAGATACTCTGGGATGCTTTACAGCCCCGGAAGATGTTCACTCAGTAAACCCCTTTCTGCTGAATAAATTAATACGTATTACAGAAGTGCCTGTGCCTATGGAATAATAATGGCTACTCTAGCGAGGGATATTATACATAAATATTGCATTCAAAGATTTTGTTATCAGACTAATAAAGATTTGTCAAAACAGGCTTGTAATAAATGACACGTTTGTGTTCTTACATTTTTCTGATTTCTTATGAAGGAATTCAACAGATGAATCTTCTTTCTCCCCGATATCAACAGGGTGGCTACCACATTACAGTATGTAACTTTTAAGAGGCAAATACTGCATCGAACGGGCAATGACAAAGAAATCATGTCATAGATTACCCATCAGAAAGGAATTCTGTCACATACAGTACAAGATTAATGTTAGTGTGTAATTCTCTGGATATGCATGAGAGTTAAAATGGCCATAACATTACCCCCCATGCCTAGACTTGCAAATGTTTTTCACTCAATAATAGGTTTAAAGACAGGAGTTAAGATCAATTGAAAAACTGTGGACAAGTAAGAAAGAAAATCCTTTTACCAGGGAAGAACAGTTTTGCTGACTGATTATACAATATAGTATCAGTAAGAGCAGCCCCCCACTTTACTTTTTGTATGCAACCCTATTTTTTTCCAATATCTGCTAAGCTTAATATACCACTCAGTTGATTTTTTTTTACATTTTACCATCCGTTAATTTAGTAACTTATTTTGCCGGATACTCTTGAATATCGAAGTCGAAGGATTTAGCGCTAATCGTTCGATCGATCGATCGAATGATTTTTCGTTCAATCGAACGATTAAATCGTTCAAATCGAACGATTCGAACGATTTTAATCAAACGATTGAAGGAAAATCCTTCGATCAAAAAAAGCTTAGCATGCCTATGGGGACCTTCCCCATAGGCTAACATTGACTTCGGTAGGTTTTATCTGCCGAAGTAGGAGGTCGAAGTTTTTTTTAAAGGGCAAGTACTTCGACTATCGAATGGTCGAATAGTCGAACGATTTTTACTTCGAATCGTTCGATTTCGTTCGAATTCGAACGAATTTAACCAATTCGATGGTCGAAGTACCCAAAAAATACTTCGAAATTCGAATTTTTTTCATTCGAATTCTTCACCCGAATTTTGTGAATCGGCCCCTAAGAGTGTTATTTTTTAAAGTCCAATTTTTTAATAACAATTTTTTCATAGAAAAAAACAACTCAAATTTTTTGAGATTTAGTAAACTCTGATGGTGTTAAAAGTCCAAATAAAAAAGCACTCCAAATCAGACCTGCAGAGTTCATGTAGAAGTCAATGGCAGATGTTCTGACAGTCACAGAGCATATTCAGTTGCAAACTGGAAAGAGGTTGAATAAGAATGCAAATACATTTAAAAATACATAACAAATAATAATGAAGGCTCGATGGAAAGTTGAATTTAATAAATTACATAAAAAAAGGGATAAACTACCAATTTCTAAAATTCCACATTTTCACCCTCACTATCTGCACATATTCCCAGATTTTAAAAGTAAACAAGGATGTAAAACATTATACATCTGTTAGAGAGATATTTAACATTTAGGTAATTTTTCTAGATTTCTAAAGTTTTTTGAGGTTCAAAAAGGAGCAGTTCCTTATCTTTTTGTTTAACTCTAAAACCATGAATATCATTACATTTTTTAAAAGATACAAATATAATAAATGCTGAATGATGATACAAATACCTTGAAAACCTCTAAAAATTTGAGTTTCTTAGAGGTTGGATTTTAGTGGTTTTAGACTTTTTTGAAACCACAACTAAAACTCACAAACTCTAAAACAATGATTGTCATTTAGTTTATTAAAAGATCCGATTGTAAAAAGTA
Source organism: Xenopus petersii (assembly GCA_038501925.1). Taxonomy (NCBI): domain Eukaryota; kingdom Metazoa; phylum Chordata; class Amphibia; order Anura; family Pipidae; genus Xenopus; species Xenopus petersii. The sequence goes on from CM076677.1 coordinate 39,392,585, forward strand.
CAACAAAAAACCGATGAATGATCCGAAATTCATCAAAATTCATTGAAAACCTCTAAAAATTTGAGTTTATTGGACAATTCTTAAAACCCCTAACATTCAAAAATGAAATGATCCAATAGGATCAGTGCAGCTCCCATTGACTTCTATAGGACCTCAACAACTTTTACTTGGCGAGGTTTGGCATTAAAGACTTTTTTTTACACTTAATTAATCTCAAAATTTTAGAACTTTTTAGAATCATAGTAAAACCATGCATTTTTCAAGATTCGTGGGAAAAAATGCAATTTAATTGTTAGTAAATGGGCCCGTAGACATTAAAGACTATTTGTATAATGGATAAATTGCACTTCATTAGATTAGAATTTAAAGATTTTAAATCTGAGTAATTAAAGGGGTGGAGTGATTATAAATACTTCCCCTGTCTGAAGGGGAAGTAAAGTCTAACATAGAATAATGCTAGAAATGCTGTATTTTGTATACTAAACATAAACTGTTACTGCGTCACAAATCTAATTAAACAAATGATTTATGCTTTCAAACTTGGCCATACGGGGTCACCATCTTGTAACTTTGTTAAACATCTTTGCAAGACCAAGACTGTGCACATGCTCAGTGTGGTCTGGGTTGCTTAGGATCATCATAAATGATTAAAACAGCAGAAGTCACATAATATCTGCCAGAAGCCGATATAGCAAGACTGATTAATAATCAGAATATGCAGACTGCACTTTGCCCTGTGTTGTCATGTAATCTAATGTGGATTTCATTATTTTTGTATTGTTTAATACAAACTTTCTTCAAATCTGCAGAACCAGTGGCTGCAGCAAAATAATCCTTCACATAGAATCCCAGTTTATCTATTTAAATCTGGCTCCATGATCTTTGTCCCTGCAGCTGGAGTTGGAAACAGTAAAGGGGATGTAAAGGCAAAAATTAAATCTTATACTAATCTCTACACAGTCGCCTACTGCTCTACAGGAAAAAAAACAAAGATGTTTGAGTTCTGCATGGCTGGGAAATAACACAGGGGCTCCCCCTGCTGTTCAGAAGTATGATTGTTTCCCTGAAGAGCAGTAAGGGACCATCTGACAATTCCAATACACAGCAGTAAATGAAGGGAGAATTTCACTCCATACAGTCAGGTTTCTTATGAAAACAATTATTTTTTTGCCTTTACATGCCCTTTTTAGCAGTTTGGATGTCTCCACATACAGTATTTACACAACAGTTGCAGTAAAGCAGTAAACCTTACCATATTGTAAAACACATTAAAAATATTTTTTTCTTAGAAATTAATGTGGTAAAAAAAAAAAATGTATAGTCAGTGCAAGAGAGAATTCCTTAACATAAACATTCCTATATGTGCAAACAATTATCCATTACTTTTAAGACTGATATACCATTGTGTTTGGGATTTTTTTGTTTATATATAAGTACACATAAATAATTCATGATCATAATAAGACATTTTTTTAAATGAAAACTCCAGTTGATGTTTGAGATTGAAATTTATGCTGGCATCCAGACACTTTTATGATTTTTCCGTAGAAAAATTACTTCTGTTTGACCAATCAGTCAAGTACAAATACCGTACTTCTCTGTGATTTATGGGACATTTACCAACTGGTTTCTTTTTCACAGAGAGAACACAACACGCATCTAAATAATTTAAAGCTTTATGCTGATGAGTATAGAGAAGATGAATTTGGTTCCTTTTTTGAAAATAAGCCACTGAAGCAAATTCCGTCTTGGGAAGCTAATAAAATAGTTTTACAGTACTTTTAAAATGAGCATGTCTTGTAGCTTCTCCAACAGATGAAGATTTAAATGAAATCTACAAGAAACATTAACATGTCAGAGCAGAAGAATCTAAGTTACACAGGTGGAAGTTCTATAATGATTCATCTGCTGACTACTTCCACATGTGATCATGTAAGAAAATATTTTGGTATCCTCTGCACTGTTGAGGGGTACTCACAGAGACAAACAAGGTTTTCATTTTATGAAATTAAAAATGAGCTTTGTATCACTGGACACTGTAATTTAGAAAATGTAAAGGACATAATCAACATCATACTCTTAACAGATAAAAGAAGAGGAAAATGTAGGCCTCTGGATAGTAACAATGATTTACAACTATTATTCCTTTTCTCACTCAATCCCATGATAGGATCAGAGTGTTTCATAAAAATGTGGTCTCTAGTACTGGGCAAATCTGATCCGTTTCATCGAAAATTCAGGAAATGGCAAAAATTTGCCAAGTGCATTGAACAAATTTTTTTTTGCTGTGCTTTTTTGCGGTGAAACCTCATCATTAGTGGTCTTTATAACATGGAAATTGATACACAAACAGCACATCAATGTTATATAAACTCTGCTACCAATGTTTTTGCCTTGCCATAACTAAGCTTCCCTTCAATAGCCGTTCTGTCAGTTCCTTTACATTGCCTGTCTGTGGCATCTGTGAGTGCCTGCTGTTTCTTCTACAGTTGGGTCCTTGTGCCTACTCGCCTCCCCCTCCTATCCCTTATGATACAGGCAGAGTTATATGAATTAGGGCAGTGTATACACTGGGGTCTCTTGTAAGGGCCCGAAGGTGCAGTTTGGAGTAGCAGACCAAAGAGGAAGCAGATAGACCAACTCAGTTCACGGTAACAATAGGGTTAGGCAAAAGAATGGTCAAAGTCCAGGCAAAGGGGTCAATCCAGGTAGAAAGGTTCAATATCCAAATAACAGGCCGAGGTCAAAACAGGAAATCCTACAATAATTCAGTAAGTAACACCCAGGAACTCAGTAAAGAAGAACGTACAATTGGGCAAAGTTTGCAGTGTTCTGGCGTCTTTTATAGGCCTAGTTTCGTGCCAAACAGGTGTGATAACGTCATGATGCTGCGTCTTGTTGTTTTGTCGCCGGCATCATGACACTGCATCCATTGTGATGCACCGGCGTCAAGACGCTGCGTCCATTGCGACTCGCTGGCATCAAGATTCTGTGCACGCTTGATGCACTGGCATCAGAGTGTGCCACTTGGAGACCATGGGCACCGCCATTTTGGATGGGAACCAGAGCGAAGGCCGAAACGCCGACAGGGTAAGTAGTTTTCCTTACATCTCTGTGTTCTAAAATGGAGTACAGAGACCTGCATCAATTTTGTAACAGAGATAAGCAGTGTGCAAAGTGCAAAAGCTGGAGCCACAGCCTTTGGGGTCAGGAATGACCCTAAGTGATGCATTTCCATTGTATAATGTACATCTAATATCAGTCTTTGCCCTACTCTTCATCGTTTTTACTGAATACAGTTCATTAATGCCACTCTCTTATGCTTCTCGAAATAAATCAGTAAAGGGGGCAAATACTAAAAGAATATGCCATAAGCTCCAAAAATATTTACATGCAAACACTAAAACAGATGCAACCAACAGTCCATATAATACATTGTAGCCCTTGATATGTGGCTTTTAATGCCAATGCTTGTATTCAGTGGGAATGTGTGCATCATTCTCTGTAGGAACCTTGGTGCCCCAGTTACTGAATTATATCAGCTTGCCATTTCAATACTGTGTGCATACACTGATAAAAATGTGCTCATCTTTTTGTTGAGAGCTATGAATCCATTCACAAACCTTGAATCACATGCAACACTGCAGAAAATACATTAATGGTGAGAAACATATTTGATTCTAGAACTAAATAACATTATATCCACCTTTATGATATTTGATAGTGTAATAGCTGCAAGAAAATATTACTCAAGAGTCTCATTATTTTAGAAAACAGCAAGATGGCTGACATAGCGCTGGTAGACTGGCTTAGTAGTAGAGTATTTAATTAAGCTTGGGATGCCTACATCTCAACTGAATTCATTTACATTTGAAGAAAATCACACACAGTACATTCAGCTGGCTGGATTATGAAGGTAATAAATATTTTAGTCATAGGCCAAGTAGTGTTTCTGTTTTTTTTTCATAATAGAATCCCCTTAATATTCATGGATGAAATGTGTAATTTGCATTTTTTTCTTGTTTCATTCCTTTTATTGGTTAATGTTGCTTAATTTTTATCTTTGCAGAGTTTTGTCCCTGTTGATTTTCTTGCTTTAAAAAAACCTTCCCAAGGTCTCAGCTGTTAATTCTGATGCATGTATAATAAAAGCAAAAAGGCACTTATGAGGAGGAAATTGTTTCTTAGAAGAGATTGGATGAAAGGGCAGTTTATTTCCTCTTTACTCCCTCTACACATTAAATCTGGCACCAAAGCCATTGCTCAGAAATTACAAACAGTCCATGAAGAATACAAAGGATGCTCCACAGGAAGAATAAGGAGAAGCACGGAAAGGGATGAAATATTTTTAGCTTGTGAATCATGGGATTTAAATGGGTTGCTTCTCCTAATGACTTTGTTCCGACTGAGGCTGCTGTTGTTCATTTAAATGTGATGAGTTGCCTGTTGATGCAGATTTGTAGAAACTTCATTTATACGAAATCAGTAAATGAATTGGAAACTAAGAAAATGTTGAAATAAAAACAATAGAACTACATCTGCCCATTCAAATTAAAAAAGCAGAGAGCAGTCACAGAAAATGACATTAGACTGTTTACATTTTATAAACCATTTATGAACAGTTAAAGAGCATTTATTTAAAAAGAAAATTTGAAAATGAGTCAATATTAGAATTGAAACATAGGATAATTGAATAATTTATATTTTTTCCAAATACATTGTTTCAGTGGCTCCTAGAATGTACAAAGAACTCCACTCCACTGTGACCCTTCCTACCTAAAGTAGGCCAGCCAAATACCTGTAATAGGATTCTCCAGTAGGAATCCTAGCAATTTCTGTGCAATTTCAGCATGCTAGTATGACAGTGTAATCAAACAAAGCAGTGAATGGATCACTGACTCTACTGATTTTATATGAGGTGGTGAGAAGTAACCTTGACTTTGCAATGGCAGTGGATCTACTTGGACTTTGCTAAAGCTTTTGCTACAGTACCATAAAGAAGGTTAATGGTTAAATTAAGTAATATTGGCCTGGAACATAATGTTTGTATTTGAATAGAGAACTGGCTAAAAGATAGATTACAAAGTGGTGGTAAATGGAACATTTTCTAATCAAAACAGTGTTGTTAGTGGAGTACCACAGGGGTCTGTACTTGGTCCTTTGATTTTCAACTTGTTTATTAATAACCGGGTGGAGGGCTTAGAAGGTATCATTTCACTGTCTTCATGCAGGATGCTGCCACTTTGCAGAACAATTTGATTAAATTGGAAAACTAGGCCTCAAACTGGAAAATGAGATTCAGCATTGATAAATTAAGTTATGCACTTTGGCAGAAATAATGTAAATACACTAAATTGCAGTGTGTTGGGTGATTCCTTAAAGGGGTGGTTCATCTTCAAACAACTAGTTGTTTTCAGATAGATCACCAGAAATAATGACTTTTTCCAATGACTTTCTGTTTTCTATGTGTGACCGGTTTTTTAATATTGAAGTGTAAAGTTTTATTTTTTCACCTTCTGAAGCAGCCCTGGGAAGGGGGTCGCCGACCCTGTAAACTGTTCTAAATGAATACATTTAGTTGATACATTTCTTATTGTTGTCCCTGCTGAGCAGAATCTCTGGGTTTCATTACAGGCAGCTGTTAGAATTGATACAATAGTTGCTAATATTCCAGAGATGCTGGAATAATGTTGTAAAATTGTAACAGTTCAGAGTCTGCACCTGAGCTGCTAGACTCAAACACCAGAGACAGGGACATTCAACTTTAAACTTAAATTTTGGAAAAACAGTAAAAAAATAAATAATGGAAAGTAATTGGAAAAAGTCTTTATTTCTGGGGAACAATCTAAAAACAACTGAATTGAAAAAAAGTATTTGGAAGGTGAACCACCCCTTTAATTGAGAAAGATCTAGGGGGTTTTGTAGATAAAAAAGTGCATCAATTCATGGGATGAAAACATAATTATGCCTCTATTTAGCTCACTCGTGAGGCCTCAGTTTTGGCCTCCAGTCCTTAAGAGGGATATAAATGAGCTGGAGAGAGTGCAGAGACTAACTGAACTGGTTAGAGGGATGGAAGATTTAAATTATGAGGGTAGACTGTCATGGATGGGGTTATTCTTTCTGAAAAAAGAGGGGAAATGATTACTCTTTATGAGGGCATTATGGACAGATAGTGGGAGAACTTCTTTCCATAAAATGGACCCCAGCATCAGAGGCCATGCTTTTAGACTAGAGGAAAAGAACTTTCATTTGAATTTGTAGGTGGTTCTTCACAGTGAGGGCAGTGAAGTTGTGGAATGCATTGCCAGATGAGGTTGCTGATTCTGTTAATGCCTTTATGAGAGTCTTGGATGATTTCTTGGACAAGCATAGTATTCAAGGTTATAGTGATACTAACATCTACAATTAATATAGACCTTCTGTGCATCTGCAACAGAGGCGTCACTGTCACAGGCAGATGCTGTTGATCTGTAGTTTGTGATAGCCTGAATGCCCTGCCAGATGCGCCGTGTGTCGCCATTCTCCTTGAAGAAGCTATGTATTCTCTGAGTGTATGCGCGCTTAGCTACTCTGATGGCACGGGAAAGTTTGGCTCTCACTGTTCTCAGGGTGACTTTGTCACCTTCCCTGAAAGCAGAGTCTCAGGCCCTCAGTAACACGTACCTCTCCAGCGAACCACGGCTTCTGGTTGAGGCGTATAGTGATGCACTTGATGACAGTGATATTATCAATGCACTTTGTGATGTAGCTGATTACAGATGACATATATTCATCCAAGTTGATGTAGTCACTGTAGGTTGCAGCCTCCCTAAACATGTTCCAGTCAGTGCACTCAAAACAGTCCTGAAGAGCAGTCATGGCTCCTGCTGGCCATGTTTTCACCTGCTTCAGAACCAGTTTAGAGTGCCTGATGAGTGGTCTGTATGCTGGAATTAGCATAACAGAGATGTGGTTTGAGTATCCGATTTGACATGGGGCTAGACATGTTCTTAGTTTCCCAGGTTCCCTCAGCCATGTTAGCAAGAAGAAAACCGGCACTCAGAGCTCAATGCATGCGGGCAAAGCCCTGCGTGTTTATTGCAACGTTACATTTCGGGGGCATGCCCCTTTTGGCTCGGGAGTCAGGCCAGGGAGTGCTGGTGGGTTTTGGAACTCCCTCAGCCATGTGACTTGTGTTTTGATAAACTTTAAATAAATACAATAATTAGTTGAAAAATAAAATTTGATTGGTAAAATGAATTATTTGCAGAGTACTCAGTCTAACTTTAGATGATAAAAATCATCACAGAATCCCTTTAACAAAATCTGCCAACTTCACAATCACAGATCTCCGACACGCGACACGCATCAGTGTTGAGCGTTATTCACTGTACCACAGCTGACTTTTTAAATGTAATTTAATAAAGAAAGATTTTTATCTTTTGAAAACATGTCGGAGATCCATGATTGTGAAGTTGAAATTGGTTCCCCTGCCAGGAACCCGGATGAGGGACACATGGTGTGTAGAATCAATCGGAGATCCCCCCACACCTGTAACAAAATCTGCCACAATAAAATCCCTAGGAAATATGAATATACACAGTTGTGTTAAGAATAATAGTAGTCTGGCATCACTAACCTAATCAATCACTGTTTTTGGTAAAAAATATATTTCTACATGGCAAAAAATGTACTACTAGGTGTAGTAGAGTAACAGAAAACCAATAGACCCAACAGTCATGAAATGCATGTTGCTGATTCTGTGTAACTGAATAATTAATTGAGTCTTGTTCAAAATAATAATAGCTTGTTCCAAATAATAGAAGTGTGGAGTTCAATTAATGAGGTCGTTCTTTCTGTAAAAAAAACAGGTGTCAATTATGGATCTTATTTATGAAGGAAGGTAACAAATATTGTGCATGGTGGTTATAATGCATTTCTCTCTGAAAATGCTGGTTATAGTACATTTCTCTCTGAAAATGAGATGTTCCAGACATTGTTCAGAAAAGCAGCATACTCTGATTAAAAAGTTGACTGGAGAAGGGAAAACAAATAAAGAAGTGCAGAAAATGATAGGATGCTCAGCTAAAATGATCTGAAATGGTTTAAAATGGCAACCAAATCTGAAAGATGTGGAAGAAAACTAACATTTCAATGGATAGAAGAATAGCCAAAATGGCAAAGACTTAGCCAATGATCAGCTCCATGAAGATCAAAGAAGGTCTAAAGTTACCTGTGAGTATTGTTACAATTAGAAGATGCCTATATGGACAAGAGGCCCCCGCAAAAAAAAGACATGTGCTGAAGAAGTTACAATTTGACAAAGAACATGGACATCAGGATATGGGGATGTTTCTCATTTATCGTATATCAGGGATCATGGATCAGTTTCAATACATCAAAATAATGGAAGAGGTCATGTTTTTTTATGCCGAAGAGGACATGCCCTTGAAATGGGTGTTCCAACAATACAACGACCCTAAACACACCAGTAAATAAGCAACATCTTGGTTCCAGACCAACAAGATTGACTTTATGGAGTGGCCAGCCCAATTCCTGGACCTTAATCCAATAGAAAACTTGTGGGGTGACATAAAAAATGCTGTTTTTGAGGCAAAACCAAGAAATCCAGAAGAATTGTGGAAAGTAACAGGTGCCAGAAGTTAGTGATGGGGGAATTTGCACCGAAACGGAAAATTCGCAAAATAGCACCGGTGTCTCGCTTTTGACGCCAGTAACATTTTTTTTTATTATTCCATACCTTTTTCCCTCGTTTATTTGCTGGATATACATAGTTGAATTGAACTTGTAGTTAAGTTATGTATAGACAGTGCTCTCATAGCCCTGGGCTGAAGATGTTGACAGCAAGTTGATGATTTTACTTTGCTTCTCTCTCTTTCTGCTTGCTATTAATGAGGCTCTAGCACTGCATTTTATCCTCACAGCCAAAACTGTTTGTGCTTCAGTTGATGTCAATTCGTCACTTCCCAAGTTCTAACTGTCTAGTGCCTGTGATGAGCTAATAATACTTCTTATGTGGTTTTCTGGCATTTCCAGGTGTTGCAAGGTGATATCCTCAGATTCTTAGAGGTGAAACAGGTACACATAATTTAATTCAGATGCAGGAGAATTCTCCAGTTAAAATAATCTCTAATGGTGCTACATTCACCCAATTTGCTTGATCTGAAATTCTGAAATTAGCATGCAGTTAATTATTTGTTTGCCTGTATAACATTGCTGTTGACGTGTTCTAGAGTGCCTAAAACAAATAATATAGCATACTGTAGTTGTGTGCATAGGATCCAGGATTCCAACGGCGAGACTCTCCTGAATTTATTACCCTGCTAACATTGGAGAGAAGTTGTATTGAGTAATTATGAATAATTATTAAAGGATATGTAAACCTTAAAGGAAATATAAATCTTAAAACAAAAATGATGTAAAGTGCTTTTCTAAGCACAATTTACATTAAATATTATTTTTTTTAGTTTAACAGCTATTTAAGTTTTTATTAACTGCCAATATAATGAATTCTGTAACAACAAAACCACCTGCTAGTCGATTCCTGTAACTATACAGTTAAAGACAAAGTCAAAGAGATATACTTTCAGAAGGAAAACAGAGAAGTGTTCTGCTCTTGTTTTCTCAGGAAAGAGATCATAAACCTCATATGTCCTTTCCCATCTTCTTCCTGGGCAGAGCAACCTCAGAACACCGCTCTGTTGTTCTTCTAAAGTATAACTGTAATATTCATTAAACAAATTAATTATATTGGCAGGTTCTTAAATAGCTCTGAAACTGAAAAACATAAATGAATGTAAGGTTTTAAGGTTTACTTTTCCTTTAACAATCTGACCCTGTAGCTACTCATCCCTTCACAATTTAAGCTGGACTATTATCCTCATATGTTTACATGCTCTTTAACATTAGCTCCCATTCCTGTCCTTGTGACAATTATGGGAACTGTGTTATATAAGACTTGGCAGCAGCAGGACAAGGACTCTTCCAAAAGGAAATGGGTTTTCTGTATGTGTCAAGTAGGGATGTAGCGAACTGCCGTTAATGTGTTCGCGAACGCCGTTCGCGAACACCGGCAAAAAAGCGAACAGTTCGCGAACTTCGAACGCTCGATAAAATCGTTCGATCGAACGATCGAAGGATTTTATTCGTACGATCGAAGGATTTTCGTTCGAATCGAACGATCGAAGCTATTCGATCGAATGATTTTAATTCAATCGAATGCTTATAATCGTTCGAACGAATGGAAATCGTTCGATTTTAGCGATCGAATGGTCGAATGGTCGAATGAAATTTTACTTCGAATCGAACGCGAACACCAATTGGCGAACGTCGCGCGACGTTCGCGAACATTCGGCGGACGCGAACAGTCGAAGTTCGCGCGAACTAGTTCGCCGCCGAACAGTTCGCTACATCCCTAGTGTCAAGTTGGTTAGGCACTTATGACATACAGAGAGCTCATTTATACTTTTACCAGCAGATTATATTTACAAAATCATATCTTCTTTGATATTTACATAATTCTACTTAAGTCAAATGTATATATGTATACATTCCTAGAATTGAACATATTAACATAATCAAATATTTATAAATCATCATTTATCACTTATTTAGTATGTTTTCCATTGCTGTCGTCAATATATTTGCTTCATATATTATTAAATTTGTATCTTTGACTCTCTACCTCATAGTTAAATAGTTTTAGTTTTGATTAACCTCTTGACTACCAAGTCTTGCCAGCACCATACTTTCTGGGTTATTCTTTAATTCATTACTAGCAACATGCAATGCAGCAATATTAAAGAGAGCCAGGACCCAAAAGGTTAAAGGGAACATAATCAATTTTGCTCAAATATGGCTTATAGAAAGGTTGCTGGACTGCATGTCCACAATACCCCTGCATATTATCTAGGCAGGGCATGCTGGAACTATAATCAAGCAACATTAAGGTCGGATTCTTTAAAGGCATATAAACCTGACTCTTTTGGACTGAGATGCAAAATGATTCTACACTGAGAATAATCGTACAAGCACAACGTCAATAAATTTATTGTAATGCACCTTCTTCAATAGTTAGATGACCTATCTGACATTCCAGATGATAAATGGGCTTTTTCTTTCTTTTATTACATGTGCATCCACTGACTTAGTTAATTTTTAGTTCGTTTTTGTTATTGTTCATGAATGATATAGTTTTGATAATATCATGCCATTGGCTCGTATGCAACATATTTTGTTCATCTGCATAACATTTGTTGTCATTTTGATTTCATTTGTTTAATATGAAAATCAAATAAAATATTTAGACACACATACATAATGCATATCTTATTTTTTATCTATTTTTTATTCATTTATTTATTTAATTTAATTTTTTTTAATTTTTGTGCAATTTCAATCTATATCTAACTCTAGATACCTAAAAAATAACTGATTTCTTATTTATTACAACACATGTATGTGGTCTGTTATCCAGAATGCTATTATTATTTTTCTGGATAAGAGTTTTTTGGGTCACAATGCCTAAGGGACTTATTTATCAATGCTCAGCCTCTGTGTGATTTCCTAAATTCCTAAGTTTTTGCGTCTGACTTACTTTGGCTTGCTGCTGATTTTAACGATGGGGTAGCACCACCAGCTTTGGTTTATCTGGAGCCTCACCTCATCCTCTGGGGCATAGAGCTGAATTTTGGAATCATTAATTACATTTTATAGGAGTGAGATACAAGCTGTGATATGCTTTATATGCATTCTCTGGTATCTCAGCATTGAATTAGTTTCAATTTGTTCGTATTAATAGATTCATTTAACATTGTTTCCAGTTAAAACATTTGTTTCCTTTTCCTAACCTTGGTTTCAGATTACAGTAAATCTGTATATGGGAAATTGATTTCACCTTTAACCAAAGAGTTGCTGCATATGTCCAAAGATTAAGGGGCACATTTACTAAGCTCGAGTGAAGGATTCGAAGTAAAAAAACTTCGATTTTTTTTGGGTACTTCGACCATTGAATAGGCTACTACGACCTTCGACAACGACTTTGAATTGAATGATTCAAACTAAAAATCGTTCGACTATTTGACCATTCGATAGTCGAAATACTGTCTCTTAAAAAAAAAACTTTGACTACATACTTCGGCAGTTTAAACCTACCGAGGTACAATGTTAGCCTATGGGGACCTTCCCCATCACTTTTCTAAGGTTTTTTTTGATCAAAGGAAAATCCTTCGATCGATCAAATAAAATTGTTCGATCGAACGATTTTTCCTTCGATCGTTGGATTTGCGGTAAATCCTTCTAATTCGATATTCGAATTCGTAGGATTTTACTTTGAGGGTCGAATTCGAGGGTTAATTAATTCTTTATTTGATTGCTGTTTAAGACATATACTGTATTTTATTCCCACATTACAAGCTGCAACATACAGTAAGTACTGTAAATTGTTTTCGCTGGGGAAAAAAAGTCAGTGTTAAACTTCACCTTTACAAATAAAATCAATTTTTTAGCTGTTCTAATAGTGGAACCATATGTTGCAGTGAGGAAACCATTATCAATCTTTATATGTGGCAGTTTGTATACTCAAGATCTAGAAAGCGTGAACACCATTAGTACTCCAAAATATGTATCATATAATACTTCCCTTAGGAAAACACCAAATGGACAGTTATATTTAATGATGATGATGATGATGATGAAGAGCCAAATTATTAATTTAGTCCCCAAGTCCAGTACAATATTTAGAACTATAGTCCCACAGTACTTAAAGTGTGGAATCAGTATTGTGGCCAGAGTTTAGTAGGAAAGCTACAGTATAGTTCTAGCATATATGTGTATGTGTGTGTAAAAAAAATAAATGGATAAACAAAAACGACACAGCACATGCTTAATCTTAAGTTTGAAAAAGGAGTGATGGTGCTCCTAAATGTTGCTGTTGGTGCCACATACAGTATTATATTTATTTCATTTCATTTCACATACAGCTGTGGTTGTGGTTATTCTATCTGGAGAAAACAAGCTTTATTTGTGATTATACACACACACACACACACACACACACACACTTCACAGAAAACCCCAACCACACTCATAAGTAATTTGCAAAGCTTGAAAAAAGGACAAACTTTATTCAATGTTTCGGCCCTTACATTTATGTTTTCTATATATAGTGTAACACCTAGACCTGTAGGGGTACCTGGGTCAGTGTCCTGGGGTTGCTTTCAACAGTCTGTTTTTGTTACACAGTGCTTGGTATCGAGCACACACAAAAATAAAATAGAAGAAGGAAAAATAAACCAGAGCACTGGCTAAACACAGTTGGTAGCCTAACTACAGTTGGGTGGCTTCCTGCATGAAAGATTTAGCCGAATACCAAACCTAATCCAAAGATTTTTTGGTGTTACTGTTCCTTTAAGTATTCATTCTGGGGTTATCTTTTTCCTGTAAGGTCCTTTAAGCATCTTTATGGGTTTAATGTAATACAAGTTTGCTCAGAAACATATAGCAAGCAATCATATATTTGCTTTCAGATCTCTAGCAAAAATTGTACCTTTATGATTTACCCTGACATGCTGGTCCTCAGGCTGAGCCAGATTTTCTTCTATTGCAGTTGCATTTAAAGCCAAATGAATGTCTTACTGTACAAATCTGGCCCAAGTTACATATATATGTCACTATATTGCCCCTCCCATAAAGGCAGCACATTTTGGCAAAACACTGCCTGGATTTTCAAATGTATGAGTAACCAGTTGCTTTGTTGGGGAAGATTATAGCAGCTCCTAATAAATCAGTAATTGCAATCAGCAGACATATAAGGCTCCTCTGTCAAAATATGTTTAATAAATAGAAAAAATAGCATGCATCAAACTTTAACAAAAATAATGTTTCCATTTAAACATTTTACATACAGCATATAGCTTTGTTTCCCAGGACTGTAAGATCTAAGTACCCCGAGTAGGCTAATATTACATGCTTTAAAGGGACTATAGACTCCCATAAATATGGCTCCATTATTATATATATCTTTAACATTGAGGAAATCAATTAAAATAAATAACAATGTCTCTCTCTCTCCTAGATATCTAGATATCTGTTTCTTCTCATTTTTGTCTTAACTAAACAATGCAAGCACAGAATTATTTATAGATTAGGAAACTGAAAAAGTAAATGTGCAATTTATAGGTTTCTGATTGACAGCCTCAAACTCTGAGGAACGATATGTCTACCTGCTAATTAATTGGTTGGACGCATGAATTAAATTAGCAATCCTAACTGAAGCAAGCTCTCATTTTGTGGATAAAATGCAGCACTGATAAATAACACAGCTCATTACATTTGTCTGAATTAAGTCTCTAGTTACGAATATATTTCTGAAGGCAGTGAAAACGTTGTTAGATGAATTTGTGTAGAAACATATTCGTTTTCATATTCACTCACACAGTGAACATTTAATTGGAGAAACTGGAGAGTCTGGAATTTCTTTTTAAAGGGGACAAGTACCTTCTCTAAAACTGACACTTTGGTGCCCCCTAGTTTTCTACAGTAGGCATCCCAAATCTAGAGGATTCACAGTTCAAAAGAGGTGTTAAAGAAGCCATATATGTGAAAACTGAAAAACCAAGTTTGAATAGAGCGGGGGGGGGGTGTGCAACATCTAGGGGCACATTTACTATTGGTCGAATATCGAGGGTTAATTAACCCTCGGTATTCGACCCTCGAAGTAAAATCCTTCAACTTTGAAGATCAAAGTCGATGGATTTACCGCAAATGCTTCGATCAATCGAAGGAAAAATCGTTCGATTAGAAGGATATTAATCCATTGATCGAAGGATCTGCCTTCGATCAAAAAAAGCTTAGAAAGCTTATGGGGAAGGTCCCTATAGGCTAACATTGGTGCTCAGTAGGTTTTAGGTGGCGAAGTAGGTAGTCGAAGTTTTTTTTAATGGGACGGTACTTCAACTATCGAATGGTCAAATAGTCGAACAATTTTTAGTTCGAAACGTTCGTTTCAAAGTCGTAGTCGAAGGTCGAAGTAGCCAAAAAAATACTTCGAAATTTGAAGTATTTTTCATTTGAATCCTTCACTCGAGCTAAGTAAATGTGCCCCCTATTGTCTGCCACATACAATGCTGTTTTGGCTCCTCTCCCTGGAAGGTTTAATAACACATCAAAGCTCCAGTCTTGCTAACAATCAACACCTAACATAATGACATCATTGTGGATTATGATAAACTGATTATGCTGATTGGAGCAACATTCCAGAGGATATATAGCGAAGCAAGATCCTATGTACAAGTCATTCTGAAATGAGAAAGCCAGTTGGATGACTGGTGAAACATCTTCAAGAAAAATATAGCAAGTCCAGTTGATTTGACATATTTCTATAGATATAAAAGTATATTGCCTTTTACGCATAAATCCCCACCCTGTCTTTTACCATTTGTCATCCCTTCTCTCTTTTTACCCCATTGTTCAATCAGCCTCATTATCTGTTTTTATGGTGTTCAAATGGTATAATCTGTGAAGAGCAGTGCTTCCTCCACCAGAGCTCTAAAAACATCTTGATAAAGACCAGTATAAGCTATGGGGTAGCAGCAAAGCTATTGCAATGGAGCCTCAGTAGAGTTGCACTTGATCTCAGAAATGAGTGACTTTATTTTCAGTAATGTTGCTCTGTGCAGTGAATCTCATTTACCTGTTCAGCTGTGCTTCCCTCCCCCCATACCTTATACGTAAATATTATTATATTAGACGACGGCACTTGATTTAGTTGTTAGAAGTGCATTTACCAGTTCGGTTAGTATCTCTCTGATTGTTTCAAAGACAAATTGAAGTAACTTTTTGACTATATGAATAATCATGATATCATGACTTGTTCAGAAATCCAAACTGTATAGTAAATCACAGGCAGTCTAGCCTAAAGTCTCTTTAAAATAAGTTATTTTGCACTTTGCATGTTACTGTTACAGTTATATTGTTCAGATTTCAGTTTTCAGAATCGCTTTTATTGCTGAACATTTTATTCTTCAAATGATATGATGATATAGATTTGTATTACAATCCTTATTCTATTTAAGTAATGTTTTCTTGCCCGGTAGCCTGATTTTTAATCAGAAAAGAGTCTGTGCACATTCACTAGCAATGAAATATGACAAAATAATGGTATGACAGACAAGGGATGAAAATTCCTTTCTTTATGTGCTGTAACGCTTATCATTTTTATATTTAAAATCCTGGCTGCTTAGGTATTGCAACTCCTCACCCCTGGATAAACTCACATGCTGGCTAGTACTCTTGCGGCTGGGCAGGTCTCCTGCTGAAACAATGCGATATTCACTGCTGGAAGAGTGAAGTTACAAAGTCCCAATGAAATCTCAACACAACATTTTAAAGCAATCTCTACACTGCATAACCTGCATATCTTTTACCTAAAGCTACTAGGGTTGCCAGATTTTCTGGGGAAAAAAAACAGCCTTCGGGCATTATTTTTACTGTCCATGTGGGAACCCTAAAATCATCTCATAGCTATACTGTGATTTTAAGGTTGATTATAAGGGGCTGATTTATTATTACTTGAGGTATACTAACTGGCTAAAAACACAGCTTAGTTACTTTTTTTTAAATAGATATTTTGCCATGCTTTAGGTGCTTAAAAAGTTGGGGGGGGGGATATTCTAAGAACAAGAACAATGAATGCAAAAAAAAAAAGTGACCTTACTCTTTCAGCCATTTTGTTACACTCTTGTTGAGAGTATTTGTGAAAACATAGCTTCATCTAGTTTTTTTTATAATACAATGCCTTTTGATGAGTGAGAATTTTTAACATCAAATATAAGATCACAAATTATTGGGCCCAATACATTATTTCTCTTTATTTACACTTCAACATTGTACAGTTCTGCCAGAACCAACCAAGGACACAACTAAAAATAATACCCGCTGTCAAGGTCTCATGATGTGCATGTGAGTGTTATCTCTCTGCATTGCTTGAATTAACCTTCTCTTTTTTTTATGGGATTACTAGCAAAGTTGTTTTGGTAGAGGGAAACTATTGTGAATAAAACATTACGAGGCACATTTATCAAAGGTCGAATTAATGTGAATTTTTTTAACTCTAATAAATTCAAATATACTAATAAAAAATTTGAATGTATATTACGCAAACGAATATTACCAACCTGAAAACTTGAATCGAATTCAACTCTAATCTAGTTTTTTCTCTGAAAAAAAACTTGAATGTCAGGAAGGCTAGTAACATCTTTAAAGTGGTCACTGGACCTCTCCCATTGACTTGTACATGAACTTGGCAGGTTTTAGGTGGTGAATAGTCGAATATGAATATTTTAAAGGGGCAAGGTTTGATAAATCTCTAAATTTAAATTCAAATTAAAATTGGAATCGCGATTATTTGGATTATTCACAATACAAATTTGAGAGTTTTGACCATAAAGAAAATTCAAAATTTTCAGTTGGACCCATAATAAATCTGCCCCTTAAAGGAATTGTTCAGTGTAAAAATAAAAACTGGGTAAATAGATAGGCTGTGCAAAATAAAAAATGTTTCTAATATAGTTAGTTAGCCAAAAATGCAATGTATAAAGGCTGGAGTGATTTGATGTATAACTTGTCAGTCAGATCACTACTTCCTGCTTTTCAGCTCTCTTGGTTTACACTGACTGGTTACCCTGGTTACCAGGCAGTAACCAATCAGAGACTTGAGGGGGGCCACATGGATCATATCTGTTGCTTTGAATCTGAGCTGAATGCTGAGGATCGATTACAAACTCACTTAAATAGAAATGTACCATGTGGCCCCCCTTCAAGTCACTGACTAACTCAAGAGTTATAGAGCTGAAAAGCAGGAAGTTGAATTCTGGCTGTTTTATTAGACATCCAGTCACTTCAGCCTTTATATATTTCATTTTTGGCTAACTAACTATATTAGAAACATTTTTTATTTTGCACAGCCTATTTATTTACCCAGTTTTTATTTTCACACTGAACTATTCCTTTAATATGAACTTTATAAATATAACCAGTTCAAATGATGTACTGTTTCTGAAATAACCATTACTCTTCTTTTTTCCTGTTTTGCAATCTGCTCTTTTTGTGTAGGAGTCAGGTAGGATTTTAATTGCTGTTAGATCAAATACATTGGTGTATGCCCCCTTTGCCTAGACAATGTACTGTATTAGAACTATCTGGCTTGCAAAATTACCAACTCTGGCACAAAGCTGCAAATAAAAAGAGGGATACTAAAGAGCAACTTGGTTATAGAACCACCATTCTTTATACTAATGGCACCAACAATAATCTCCTGGTTGCCCTCACTGGTGCAATTCAGGATTGCACTTAGTTTGCTTCCACTGTAAAATTGCACGGCACAGTGATTGTATTTTCCACACTATTTATTGAATACATGAGTTTGTGTACATTTACAGTACTAGTAGTCTGCATTTTCTAAGGTTTGCATCAACTTTTTATTTTCCATTTTTAAAGCCAGACTTCAGCTCTCATGCCTTAGAAGTATCAATTCTGATTTCTTGAAAAATAGTCTATTGACCTCTTGTTTTTGTCAGTACTTCCAGATGTGTCTTTTGTAAATGATGCTGCCAGTCAAAGTCTTAGCAGTTTTTTTCCCAAATCTAGATCATGCTCTTATGTTAACAGTTGTTCCTCAAGTTTGTTGTCACTATATCTAAAGACAAGCGTTGTTCTCATTAACGAATCTCTTAACTGACTAAAGTAACATGTCCTGCTTTTCAATTTATATGACATATTCCTCTATATTTACCAATACAGACTGCAATCTGGAGTTAAAGATTAAAGTTCAATTACTTTGGGAGTACTTTTAAAAATGATAGGTAAACTTTCTTCCCTTTCTATTGTTACCAAAAGAACAACTTTCTCATCACTAGGCAATGGTATTTTGTTAATAACTTTTATGTCCAGCAAAAATCTCTACTTAAAATCTTTCTATAGGTCTCCTCAAATGTCCTACAAGCCTAATGGAGGGGGTGAATGTCTGTGGTCACATGTTTAAGGAATGCTACAGTAACTATGATAAGTATGATGGGTTCTCTTGTGGGTCTGATTTGATTCAGCTTATTTCTGTCTACAAAGTGACCAGTACTGGTACCATGTGTTGTTCTCCTTCTATAATGTAGACTCAAGGGGGTATAAAATGTACTTGTTTCTTTAGTAACTCAGCATTAACAGAATTCTGAGCTGACTCCTCCTATATATTTCCTGAACTCATTCATATAACTATTATTAAAGGAGAACTAAAGCTTTACTAAAGAAGTAGGGTAGAAATGTTGTACATTGTGTTTTGGGATACTGTACCAGCCCAAGGTAACCACAGCCATTTACCAGGTAAGATTGGTGCCTCTGAGGATGCCCATGTAGCTCTCCATCTTCAGCCTTGTAGCTTTAGCCTTTATTACAGACCAACCTCATATTCTGCTTAAATGCAAGGACCCCTAAGCTTAGCTTTTCAACATGTGAGTGTCGCAGACACTTTCCAAGATCCCCTGTAACAGGTCTGAAGTCCTGGATCATTGCTGCTATTGAGAAGCTGACATTTTAGACTGGTGCAATCAGTTCAGTATATAAAATATAGCATTTTAGCCAAATTTTTTAGGGTTTAGTTCTCCTTTAACAATTACACTTATCAGCACAATACCTATTATTGCTTTGTTAAAACTACAAGAGCAAATTACACATTATTGGTCCTTTGCTTAGGACAACAAGTCAAATCTATAGGCTGTTGTCCAGACTGATGATCATGCAATTTGCAACCCACATTTATTCAACACTCTGAAATACAATTCACTCTGGCACTGGTACAACAAGAATCTGGATATGATATGTATCAGAATAAAAACTGGCACCAAATCAGCTCTACAGAGAGAGTATGTTATGTTCAAGTTTGGTTGGAACAGTAAGATATACAGATGTGTAAAATCTGGCAGAAATTCTGAGTTCCAGGCCGTGGATCTTAACCATCCATGTCAAAATAAATTGTGTATGCCGTACATTGACATCACTAGACAACTACCATGTTCATTTTATTGTTATACATATAAAATACATGAAAATTATTTAAAGATATCTGAAAAGTTTGGATAAACAGATAACATTCCATTTTATTGCACGCCACACTCACTTATTCTCAGTTCTGTAAAATATGCAAAAATATAAATATATACAGTACGCATGTACTTGATAAAACTCTCTGTGGGGCATTTTGGGTATTACACAGCCATTTTTCCAAGCAAATCCTACCAAACAGAGATGGTTTATAATGGCAGCAACATTTAGGAAACAGGAAGAAATGAACTGCAGAAAGCAATTTAAGATCCTCATGACAACTTATGTACTTGGAGAAGGTTCACATACTCGGGGAGGCCTATAATTACTAAAACTCAACTTTTTCACACTATTTTAAAAATAATTTCAGCCAAAACTCCCAAACCTGAATCTCCTTTATTTACCAATAATTATCTTTGAAAAAAATGGTGCGAGTAAAAGTCACGACAAAATCGTGCAACAATTTGAACTATGCAACTTTCCCAAATTTGATGTTCCAATGATACAACTATTTCAAGTTGTTGCTGCGACAACTCGAATTTATCATATTATCAAATGAAAACCAGCACAAACAGCTCAAATCTATCAAGAATCATTTTTTAAAGGGACCATCTGCCATTGACTTTTTTGTATTTGTATTTTAAGCAGCTTCAGAGCATAATAAATCTTGAAAAATTCTATGTTTTTTTCTTCTACAAATTCTACTTTGTAGAGGTTTTTTAATAACATAACAAGAGCCCAAAAGTGAGCCATAATATCTTGGGACCTAATCATTCTCTGTAATAGAACTGAGTCAACTGAACCACTGTTGCTATTGTACTTGCAGCAAGTTTGCCACAAACTGCTTTACTTTGCAGTTGGTTTTCCCTCAGTTTGAGGTGGGTGGGGTTTGATTAGTGCACCTGAACAGACAGTATAGATAGGGAGCTTGCTCTAGTGGTTAGCTGCTTTTTGCTCTTTAAGTGGGTTATCTGTAAGTGGAGTTGCAAACACAGGAGTTCCAAACTAAAGGCGGTTCAAACTAGGTCAACAGTTTGTTCTAAACTCCATTCTTATGGGATAATACGTGGTAGCAAGAAAAGTCTGATCCAGTGCACAATCTGCCATATGTATGCAGATTTGGAACAAGAGTTCCAAACTGCTTACCTCTGTGGCGGTTGTGAGCAAATTTCCACTTTAGAGGCAAGTGTTAGAGCACTAGAGCAGCAAATTGCAACACTGCAGTTGATTGAAAATCTTGAAAAGATTCTCTTGCTCACTGAGCAGGACCTAGCATGGTCAGATAGTTTGGGGGGAACAGAACAGCAGCAAGATGATGAGGCAGGTAGCTGGGTGATAGTTAGAAAATCTAGTGTGGGCAAAAGGAAAGGGAGGCTGCTACTCGGTTTATACATCCCAACAGATTCACCAGATTGTCTGAAGAAGATGGGAGCGTGAACTCTGTATAGGCAGTTCTAGATGGGGCTGATCTCTCTAACAACCGGGAGACCAGTTTCTCTAGGAATTGGAGTGAGTTCAGGAATCTAGGCTCTAAGATTAAAGGAAGGTCTTACACTGTAGGGAGCTTAGGGAGCTAAATACGTGGCTCAAGTCTTGGGAGCAGATTTATCAAGGCTCAAATTGAAAACTAACATTTTTAAATTCAAATTTCGAGTTTATTTTAGTGTAATTTGACTATGGAATAGTCAAATGGAATTTATAAAAAAAATTAGAAATTCAAATTTTCAAATTTATCATGTACTTTCCCTTTAAGAATTCGAATTCGACTGTTCGCCATCTAAAACCTGCGTATTGGTGTTTTAGCTTATGGGGGACCTCCTACCTCCTACAATAAATTTGGGGTCGTTTGGTGGACTTTTGAAAAAAAAATATAAACCTTGAATCAATCGAATTTAATTGGGATTTTTCAGCTCGATCCTATTCACCGGTTTTTAAAAAAAATTGATTTTTTTTTTTTTAATAAATTTCGATTGGTAATTTTTTTTGAATTTTGAGTTGATGGGAGTTGATGGCAGTTTTTAGAAATAAATCAGTAAAATTTGACTGAGTTTTAACAATTAGATTTTTTTAATAAATCTCCCCAATCAAATTTTGAATTCAATCGAATTTATTAGAATTAAAAAAAAATCTCCTGAATTTGAAATTCGACCCTTGACTCTTCCTTCCCACGTTGCATGGTTCACGCATGAGGAAACTCTAAAGAGACTAAAACATGTTAAGATAAACAAAGATCAGGTACCAGATGGTATTCATCCCAGGGTACTTAGAGAGCTTAACTCTGTGATTGCCAAACAGCTTTACTTATTTTTTTAGGATTCATGTCTGGCACGGTGCAGACAGACAGGTGTATCTCTAATGTGCTGTCATCATTCAAAAAGGGATCCTGTTCTCAGCCTATAAACTATAGGGATGTAGCGAACCGCCGACAATGTGTTCGCGAACACCGCCAAAAAATGCGAACAGTTCGCGAACTTCGAACATCCGAAAATCATTCGATTCGAACGATCGAAGGATTTTAATCGTTCGATCGAACGATTTCCGTTCGAATCGAACGATCGAAGCCATTGGATCGAATGATTTCATTCAATCCAATGGCTTCGATCATTCGATTCGAACGAAAATCGTTCGATTTTAGCGATCGAATGGTCGAATGGTCGAACGATTTTGACGCGAACGCCTATTGGCGAACGTCACGCGACGTTCGCGAACTTGCGGCGGACGCGAACAGTCGAAGTTCGCGCGAACTAGTTCGCCGGCGAACAGTTCGCTACATCCCTAATAAACTATAGGTCGGTTCGACTAATATAAGTGGTAGGAAAATTTTTTGAAGGGGTATTAAGGGATAAGATAGATATTAATTTCCTTTTATGAGAAGGTGAGCAGGACCCTCAATTCTGGGAAGGCAGTGGGTGTGATCTACTTTTAAATTAAGGAATATTGGCCTGGAACATAGTACAGGTATTGGACCCCTCATCCAGCACGCTCCAAAAACCGGCACTCTGGAGCACCCACTCCAAAATCCGGAATTAGGACTCTCAAAAAAAAGGTCCAGAAACCCGCTCCAAAATCCGGACATCCGTTTCTTTGATTAGTAAAGAAATTACATATTCGGCAAACAAACATAAATCATTACTAGACTTTAAACTCCTCTCGCTGCTTGTGGTATGCGCTTACTTCCGGTTCCCCTCTGACACCTCTCACTCGTGACACTGACAGCGCAGCTGTTCGTCTTGCGTATCTGCAGGTCACAGGTTAGAGCCTCCCGCTTGCTTGTAAGTTTCTATGAAATCTTGGTCTCATCTTGGTCTCTACCCTTCCCCCCGCTAATAAATTAAACATGTGAGCCAGCTTTATGCAATGTGTTGAAACAATGTTGTGAACCAAAACATTTGTTCCTTTAACTGTACATTTTACAAGTGGGCTATCATTAACAGGAATCCCCAAGCTGCATTCCTGATAAAATATTTTTTATTTAAAGTTAAATAAACAAATATGCAATTGTAGCTAACAAAACTGTTGTAGTGTGTTTTTTTCTAACTTTTAAACAAACTGGTAGATAGTACTCCAAATTATGGAAAAAACCCTTATCTGGAATAGCCCAGGTCCCGAGCATTCCAGATAGTAGATCCTATACCTGTATTTGTATCTCGAGAACTGGCTAAAAGATAAATTATGTAAACAGTAGTGCTAGATAAACAGTAGTGCTAAATTGAACATTTTCTAATTGGACCAGTGTTGTTAGTGGAGTACCGCAGGGCTCTGTACTAGGTCCCTTGCTTTACAACTTGTTGATTAATGACCTTGAGGTGTTCATTGAAAGTACTGTTTCTAAATTTGACTAAATTGGAAAACTGGGTAACAAACTGGAAAATGAGGTTCAATGTTGATAAATGCAAGGTTATGCACTTTGGCAAAAATAATATAAATGCAAGTTATACACTAAATGGCAGTGTGTTTGGAATTTCCTTAACTGAGAAGAATCTAGGGGGTTTTGTAGATAACAAGTTGTCTAATTCTGGGCAAAATAAGCAAATAAAAATGGGCATACATATGAAAACATAATTTTGCCTCTTTATAGGTCATTGGTAAGGCCTCGTCTGGAGTATGCAGTGCAGTTTTGGGCTTCAGTCCTTAAAAGGGATATAAATGGTTAGAGGGATGGAAAACTTCTACATGAATTTTCCATAGCACCCAACCTATGAAGGTAGACTGTCAAGGTTGGGGTAGTTTTCTCTGGAAAAAAGGCGCATGCGAGGGGACATGATTACACTTTACAAGTACATTAGAGGACATTATAGACAAATGGCAGGGGACCTTTTTACCCATAAAGTGGATCAACGTACCAGAGGTCACCCCTTTAGACTAGAACAAAAGAACTTTCATTTGAAGCAACGTAGGGGGTTCTTCACAGTCAGGACAGTCAGGTTGTGGAATGCACTGCCGGGTGATGTTGTGATGGCTGATTCAGTTAATGCTTTTAAGAGGGGCATGGATGATTTCTTGGACAAGCATAATATCCAAGCTATTGTGATACTACAATCTATAGTAAGTCTATGAGCATATTTAGTTTGTGTGAGTGTATGGAGGGATCAGTGTGTGTGTGTATGGATGCTGGGTTTCATTTGAAGGGGGTTGAACTTTATGGACTTTGGTCTTTTTTCAACCCGATATAACTATGTAACTATGTAATAAATAAAAATCACAAATGCTCCGGAAAATTTTTTATTTGTACTCATGGTCATTATATGTTGGGAAAACAGCTGTGTCTCCACAACACAGGACATAAAACGTATGCCTAAACATGTAAGAAAGTAGAGTCCTGCATTGGGTCGGGTACCCGTGGGTCCGGTACCCGAAAGAGGTCAGGTTTTGGTCAGAAAATCCTGATTCTATGAGTATGCTGATAATCTGTAGATAACCCACCTGGGTACCTGGCTAAGGTGTGGGACTTGATCCTTCCACCCTTCCTAGTGTTGAAGGGTAACTTTTAAGTTGCTGTTTCGCTAATTTTTCCAGCAAATCGAAACACCCATCACTATTTAGCAGGTCTGTGGTGGGCACTGGTCGTTTTGATGTTCCATGTTCTATACCCTTGAGATCACTCTCCTATTAATTCCTGCTGGACTGTAACTAGATAAATGATAATGTTAAATGCATTTTGTTTTATATGCCAGAAATGCCAAATTAGATTTAAAATAGCATTATAATTAATATTGGTACAAGTTGAATACTTTAGTAGATCAATTCTTCTCAAAGTAGTCATGCTTTTCTTTAGCTTTTCCCCCCAAAATTTCCAGAATGAATCACACTAATGATAATATATACATTGTTCCCTGGGATAACTCTAAACTTACAGTGATTTGTGATTTGATACAGCAAAAAACAGACTTCCAGCAAAGTTGTTGAATACATTAGCAGATAATTGGCACACAATTGATGGCATTCCTGCACAGATAATACAACGATATTTTAAGCCAGGTTTATTTATAAAAATGGCATAGCATGAATTATTTTGAGTTATGATTCTAAAGATACTGCAGCTTGCCATAGTGTAGAAGATCCATATGTTATTTGTGGGAAATGTTTATATCATAAATATTAATACATTCTAACAAAAGAAAGTGTTTCATAGTCTTTACATAGAATATCTAGCACACATTTTGTTACTACTGAAAACCGGTAACTGACAAAATAAAGGAAATGCATGCTTAACAGGGTCCTAAAGAGATACTAATGTATTGCTTAAAGGATTCATTCCAAGCACCTCACCTTCTCTTTAATTCATTAACCTCATACATGATAGGAATTGTAGTTTAAAGGAGTACTAAGGACAGTGAGAAACAACTTAATAACAAGTGAACTTACAATTAGAGTGATTATGATTTATTACAGTAATGTTTTTGAACCTACATTTTGGTGCAAGATGTTTTCAAGCTGCAATTTCTGATTGTTAGTATTACACTGCCATTGCAGTCAGAACCCAGTTGGCTGCTGATATGGAGAACTTAGAAAAGATTAACCCCTATATGTAATAAAAGGCACTGTTTGTTTCCCTTAAATTTGCCATTTACACTTCCTAGTTCTCCAAAGTACTCAAGCAAATGTATTTATAGTTAGAATGGATTTTTTTCAGTGAGAATCTTGCTTCCTAGCACTATGTCAGGTATCTCACTGCTACCTAGAAAAAGTAATATTATTTTGCAATATCTAAAACCAATATTGCAATGAATTGGGAGTCTCATAAGCACTCCGTATCTTGACAGCGCTATATAAATAAATGATGATGATTAGAGAAATCATTTTTTTGCAAGTAGACCATGTGATTTGTGCTGTAGATGAACTTTATTCAGCAATGTTGCTCAAAGAATTCACCCAGGATGCTACATATCTGTGAATTGTCATCAAAAGAGGTAGAACTAGGGGGTGGATTCATTCTAGGCAGTGTTATGTCCCCACCCACCCCCAAATCAGCCTTACTCTGCCTATACCTCTTCCCTGACTCTTCAGGCTCTGCAGCCCACTTGAGGATGTACCAATATATACACACATATATAAAAAAATTATTTGGCAAATTGCTTCAAGTTTTCATGGACACAATATGCTCTATTTTTGTGTTAGAATGGATTCACTTGCAGTGTTCCTATTCACACAACCCGTTAGCAGAACACTGGAACATGTGCTAATTTCAAGTTTCTCATTTATCACTTTATACACTAAGTACAGCTATAGGATCTATTATTTGAAAAGCTTGGGACCTGTTTTTTTTTGGAGAAAATATTATCCACCAATATGGATTCATGCAGCTGGGTTCCAACAAGTAGAAGGTATTGCTTTATTATTTCAGAGATAATTTAAATAATTTTTTAAAATGAGAATGATTTGCTTAAATGCAGTCTATGGGACCAAATCGTCCTGTAATTTGGAGCTGTCTTGATAACGGATTATAGGACCTGTACCTGTACATTAGAACAGGTGAAGCAAATGCACTGACTCTAGTGCAAGTTGTTAGGATGATGGAAGGCAAAGTACCTTTGTGAATGTCCTTAATGTGCACTTAATTTAACATTCCCATTTTATACTTGTGCTTCTGATATAAATTAGGCTAATCTAATGAGTTATAATAGTAATATGAGTTATAATAATAAATGCAGAGCATACATTGGTCATACCCTCTAGGGTGCACACACTTTGGCTATCACCTTATGAAACCAAGATGGGACATAATAATTCTGCCTGAAGGATTCTCTTGCATTATGTACTGTAGGTCACTGGCCCTGGAGAACAGGGAAATGGTTCATTGTGCAGTATGGCTTTAAAATGATATCTATATGGTTGGTTTACTACAGTTACCACATTGTTATAACTCTTTATTTACATACCCTCTCTTGAACAATCTTTTATTCCATAATTTTGGTTTCTCATTGTACTGTTTCAGTGTACCCCAATCCTCTCTAGTACCTAGTATAAAATGATCTTGGTGTTCCATTTGGTTTTATCATAACTATGTGCTTAAGTTAATTACTTATCAAAATTAAACATAACTAATGAGTTTGAGATTTTTTTTCGGTTATCATTATTATCTTGCCAATACTGGACTTTAATAATAAACTCGTTAATCAGATCTGGCTCAGGCTCAGCACCCTCTACAGCATATAAAAAACTGCATATAAATAAACCTTTTCACTATCATAAATAATCAAAAGTTTCTAAAGCAAAGTCATTTGTGTTCAAGTTATTAAATAGCCTTGAAAGAAACAAAAGATCAACGTGACATTTGTTATCAGAGCAAAGTCTGTTCAACATTAAATTAAAAATGGCCAAGCACTCCTTATCCTTTTATTGTGTTTGTTAGATATACAAGATCAGAGCATCACTGATATGCAGTAAAATAAATCAAGATCAAATAGCAAAAGAATATTAATGCTAGAAAAACTCAATTTAGGTTAAATTATTTTTCAGCAAACTAAAAAATAAAATCAAGAGGTGTACAGTGTACTGCAACATACAGACACACTTTCATAAAGTTAACCACTCTGCTATTAAATAACCATCAGATGCTTGGGGGCATATTTATCAAGGGTCAAATTTTGAATTGAAAAAACTTTGAAATTTGAATTCAAAAAGACCAAACGAAATTCGATGGAATAGCGCAGGTCAGACAAGCTCCTACACTTTCTGGAATGCGCTCCCATCTTGCGTCAGACAAGCTCCTACACTTAACATGAGTTAAGTGTTCTACCTCCAGTGATTCCAATTAACTTTAATACTAAGGTATTTTGGGGTGTTTCATCGCCTGTGATGAAAACAATTTAGCACAGCCAACAGTTTATCATTACCCTGTAAGAGCCTGGTCACCTTAGAGGATAATTTCTGGGCCCTATGTTAAATGTGAGAACCATTCAAAGAAAAACAGTTTACCAGAGCAGCATCCATTTTTTTTAAAACCTCAGCAATCTCTACTCTCTAATTGGTAGATGTGAGGGCACTCCTCACCTCTATCATCACACAGGCATTACTAGCAAAACACAGAGCTTTGCAATGCCCTGGACAACAGGGCCAGAGTTTAAGAGAAAAATATATATTGGGCCGCCATCAGTAGGAGAAAGAGCGTACTGTTCTATGAGGCTGGGTAATATCCACTTCTTACTGAAAAAGTCGTTATGTTTGCTCCAAAAGATTACAACACCTTCAAGCACTTCTTATGAGTGCGCAATTAAAATTCAAAATGCGCAATTAAAATTCGCAATCCAATAACAGTTTAAGGAACAATATTACATTGCGAGATGTGGATTTTTAGTCTTATTGGTGCGAATTGTTTTGCTCTTTGCGACTTTTATTACATTCCCCTGTTGGTTGTTTTTTTTTTAAGTAAAGTTGGTTTCAGATAGTTCACCAGAAATAATGACTTTTTCCAATTACTTTCTATTTTCTATTTGTGACTATTTTTCTAATATTGAAGTGTAAAGTTTCATTTTTCATCTTGTTTTGTCTTTTTAAAGCAGCTCCGGGGGTAGGGTCGCAGACTCTGTAAACTGCTCTAAATTGATACACATACGCATCCAAGCAGAGACATTTACTTGTTCCAGAATATGCACAGTACTGAATAGAGGACATTGGTACATGTTGGGTCTGTGACTGCGGGAAAGTTGATTTTATGAGATGCGCAACTTTTAAAACTAATATTTATTTATGAAAAGGTTTTTTATTGGCAATACTTGCACACGTATAAGTATAAGAGAAATCACTGTATCCCAGTCATTGTTGAAGAAATATTGAATAGAATTGAGTTTCCTATTTTTATCTGCAGTAAGTTTTTCCATTCCTAATTTACAGAATCGCGTGGAAATGTCTCTCCCTTAAATTGATATCTCTAGATTCACTGTGCCTATTATAATAAGTCTTGCTTTCTTTGTATGTGTCCTGTGGGATGTATTTTGCAGGAAAAATTGAAGATAGGTCTAAAAAAAAAGTAAAAGTGGTATAAGAGAATATGCATTATGAATATGTATAGTTAAGGAAAAAAATCTTAAATGTTAAAGTGTCAGCAAAATGTTTTCCCTTTGCCTAGAGGCTACATACCATGATGGAAGTAAAACTACCGCAGGTTACAAACAGTCCTTAAATTATTCTTGTACATTTTGAATTTTGGTACTAAGTTAACCCCTTAGTACCAAATTATATGAAACTGTTCACCAAACATTACACTTCATGTATTTTTTACTGTTGATGATTAGTGATGGGTGAACTTATTCATCAGTCATGGATTCATGGCGAATTTCCATGTTTCGATGTCTGCAAATTTTTTTCACTAAACTTCTGTGAAAATTTGCCAGTGGAAAATTTGCAGGGGTAGAAAAAAATTGTTGTGTCAAAACTATTCAGACGCCCATTGACTTCAATATGTTTTGCAAATTTTTCGCAGTTTTGGGAAGTTTTTTGCTGCTTTGCAAATTTTTCAGAGAACTGAAAAGGGACAGATTCACACATCACTACTGATGATGAATGTGAACATAGTAACATAGTAAGTAGTTAGGTTGAAAAAGGCTTGCGTCTATTGATGGGCGAATTTATTTGCCAGGTGCGAATTCGTGGTGAATTTGCGTGATTCGCCGCCAGCGAATAAATTCACAAAACGCCCCGTAAAAATTAGGCGGAAAAAATACGCCGGCGTCAAAAACGGGCGCTGGTGTCAGAAAACGGGTGCCGGCGTCAAAAGCTAGATGCCACGCCGTTTGCACAAAATTCGCGAAGCGAAACCGCGCAAATTCGCCCATCACTACTTGCGTCCATCTGTCAGGGCCTAGCGGCTCCCAGCGGGAGCAGTCCGGACCAAGGAGGAAGCTTCAGATCACAGTCCAAAATCAAAGTACAGGCAAAGATCAAAAGGCAGGCAGCATACAATTCAGGGTCAAAGTTCAGGCAAGGTCAAGTTCAGAGAAATAGCAATAATAAAACACCCGGTTACTCACAGAAACAAGACCTATCATTGGGCATTGAACCGGCATCTCTGGCGTCCTTTTATTTTGAATTTGGCGCCGGTGACATCACACCAGCGTCCTGTGCCCATGTGGAGATCCTGGGCGCCGCCTTCTTTGATCCGATGCTGGAAGAGAGAGCTGCGCTAGTTCAGTCCCATTAAGGGTATACGTGGTTTCTATATTTTTACATCCCTGGTGCATGACTTTACATTTATCAACATTGAATCTTATCTGCCACTTTGATCCTGTAGCCAGTTTCCCATTCATGTGCAAACAACTTAATTAAGCCAAACAGACCTTAGTTTAGAAAGCAGTCATTTGTGGGACACTGCATAGGCAAAATCCAAATGGCACAGGTAATATCTCTGAGAAAATGACCTTGGAAGTTCTCGCCCTCAACTTGAAACCTTGTTTTTTAAAATCATTCTTGAGGACTTCACCACCTCCTTTAACTTTGTCATTGGTATCTATGTTTACCAAGACTGCCAAGTCTTCCCCAGCCCCTCCTAATAACCTGTCCACTCGTTCCACTACATGCTGAACCCTAGCACCAGGCGAGCAGCAGACTGTTAAGGGTACTTACGACAGATTACCCAATCGACCTTTCTAATAATTAAATCCCCTCTAACTAAAACCTGCCTATCCTTCTTTGCACTACACCCACTGCCCGTATTAGAGACACTGCCTCCCAGGGTGTTCTGAAAGCCAACCTGCTCCATAGATGCCATTTCAGAGATGTCCTCCCAGCATCTTCAGCCAAAATGGTGAATCTGTTATACTGGACAAACTGTGCACCAACCCCCCTACACTTCCATCCCCTACACCCCTCTTCACTGTAACAAATCTTCCTCCCTCATTAGCCTCCACTGCTCCTTCTCATCCCCACTTTTTAGCATTAGGTTCCCCCCTCTCCAGTTTTTTTTAATGTCTTTACAGAAAAAGGAATACCCTGGAGTTGATATTGATATGCTGTTTTGAAATCAGGAATCTTGTAAGTTGCCAATCCCACCAGAGAGTGGAGAAGCCAAATGCTGATTTTTACTGATTGAAGAAAACACCATTGCACCTTATTTTAATGCATTTTACCTTTTGATGCAAGCACTAAAAACACTTTGTTTGACTTAATTATAGTTTTATTTTGGATATAGCACCTTGTAGAAATCACTATAGCACTTTACAACACACACGAAAAATCTGTGCATAGACTTTCTATGGTTCAAGACACACACAGATTAGTATAACATTGGTGATTGCACTAAATAGTAACAATATTGCACTAGGTTCTGTTATTTGTTTTTTTCCATAGCCTGGGCTGTGGCGATGATCTTTTATTGTATCTTGATTTGATCCAGTGGAGGAACTGTGAAAAAGATTGACAAAGGAAAAAAATTCTGAGGGCTTACTTTTCCTTTAAATCTTGCAAATATATGTTGTTTTTTGTAATTTTAACTCTGTTATAGATGCACAGTAACTGAAAGGGAAGGTTTTTTCACTCTCAGCAGGCATATCCAGGGTAAACCCAGTGCATGGATGACATTTATGAATACATGGGGGAGAAAAGAAGCTATCCAACCATTATTTGAGAATCAGTTTTCATGGCACTTATGAAGATTTCTAATGTACTTGAGTTCCATATAATTTACTAATCCAATTTTACTAGAAAAATCTTATTCTACTTATGCCAAAGAATTACTTGAAAAATATGTGACATATTTTGAACTCTCATGTTGGCATTACAAAGGCTACATCTGTTAATGGTCACATTAATTTTAAACTAAAAAAAAGATCTGATTTAAACTCCTCGCACTCTTGGTACAGAACCATTAGCCCAACAGAAAAACCACAAACAAAGTAAAATATTGGCTATGTGTTAGGATTTATGAGCATATTGTTTGAGAAACCTCTTTCTACATTTATCATCATCATCATTTATTTATATAGCGCCGACAAGATACGCAGTGCTTTACCTTAGTTATAACAAACAGGGAATAAATGGTGGATAACAAACAAGGGTTACAGAGTAAAATAGGATTAGAGGGCTCTACAAATTAGAGTTTCCAAACTAAAGGTTAGGGTGTAATTGAGTGGAAAGTAGAAAGAGAATCGCACAGACACCAAATATATTGCAGGTGGGGAGCATCCCCTGTTTTTTATTGTGACCACCTGTGCATCAACGTTTCGGGGGGGATTAACCCTCCCATCCTGACGAAGGGAGGGTTAATCCCCCCCGAAACGTTGATGCACAGGTGGTCACAATAAAAAACAGGGGATGCTCCCCACCTGCAATATATTTGGTGTCTGTGCGATTCTCTTTCTACTTTCCACTGAATGTTATGACGTGTGCTGACCGTCTGAGAAATCTGCACCACCTAAGCAGGAACATCAAAGGAAAGGTGAGAGGTGCGGCTTTATATACATATAGGGTGTAATTGAGACATTAGGATTTTAGAAACAATTTTGTGATTTATGATACAGCAATGATTAATTAATTAAGGTACATTGAATAAGCTTCTTTAAACAGGTGGGTCTTTAAGGAGCTCTTGAAAGTTTGGAAAGAAGGAGAAAGTCTGACAGCTCGAGGCAGAGAGTTCCAGAGAAAAGTAGAAGCCCCAGAAAAGTCTTGTAGACGAGAATGGGCAGAAGTGATGAGAGGAGAAGCGAGTCGAAGGTCGGAAGCAGAGGGAAGGTTGCGTGAAGGAGAGTATTTGGAGATCAGAGATGAAATATAGGGGGCTTCATTATTAATGGCCTTGAATGTGAGTGTTAGTAATTTGAATTTGATTCTAGAGGAGATTGGGAGCCAATGAAGGGACATGCATATGGGAGCAGCTGATGCTGAGCGGTGAGATATATGAATGAGTCTAGCAGCAGCATTTAGAACAGAGTTGTGAAAGGTGATTTGTTAGAATACCTGCGAGGAGTAGGTTGCAGTAATCAAGGCGGGAGATGATGAGTGACTGAATCAGTGTTTTAGTTGATTCTGAACTGAGATATGGTCGTATTCGGGCAATGTTGAACAGTTGAATATGAGAAGATTGTGCAAGTGTTTGAATGTGTGGTGAAAAAAGACAGATGTGAGTCTAGGATAACTCCTAGGCAACGTGCCTGTGTGGTGGAATGAAAGGTGGTGTTGTTTACTGTAAGGGATATCTGAGGGACAGGGGAAGATCTTGGAAGAAATATACTGAGTTCTGTTTTTGAAAGGTTCAATTTCAGGTGGCGCTGTGACATCCAGGATGAGACAGCAGAGAGACAGTCTGTAACTTGGGAAAGGACAGAATTAGAAAGATCAGGAGTAGACACGTAGAGTTTGGTGTCACCATCAGCATAAAAGTGATACTGAAGTCCAAACGACTGAATACGTTTTCCTAGTGAAGTTGTATAGAGTGAGAACAGCAGAGAGCCTAGAATGGAGCCCTGAGGATCTCCGACAGAGAGGGAACGTGGTAGAAGTAGAGTTACACGTATATCAGTTTATACATTTATATCAGTACTCTGGGTTAATCTTCACCCCTTCTCACTTGATTTTAGGAGTTCCATTGTTCATGTTGTGTTCTAAAAAGTAATATGTATGCAGTGAGGCTCTTAGGCTTCCCTAATGTGATAATACACCAATTCTGCACATTTGGTTTTACCAGAAAATCTCTGATTAACATTTCAGACAGTTACTGTATACTACTGTTTTATATAGTCTGCCTGTGTGTTTGCCAAAGTGCACCTTGTTTTCAAGTGATGAATTCTGGAACTTAAAGTCCCTCTGCTTTCAGGAAATCTGTGCACTTCCCATCATGAACTTCCCACCATGAAAAACAGAGGGACTCCAGTTTCCAATGTTGGGAAATGGTTTATCAGAGTAACATGGTTTCCCTTCACTCTGTTGAATCACATATGTCTGTGTAAAAAACAGTACAAACAAGTTAGTTATGGAAATAGTAGAGGGCAGGGTGGAGTATATCTGTATTCCTCTCCATAGGGCAGATTTACTCTAGGGCGAAAATTCGGCAGCAACCGCTTAGCACCCATCGCCACAAAAATTCGATCAGACAATTCTAATTCAAGTGGAATGCATAGTTTAGTCTAGGGCACCAAACACTGGCGAAGTTTCGCTAGTGTTACTTCGGCAATGCGAGCAATTGAAAACAAAGATGCGCTAGCGTTCATTTCTGCCTAGCGAAAACTCTCTAGAGGTTTTGTGCTCAGGATAATTTGCATATGGCGGAAATTTAAAGTTGAATGGACGGATATGTTGAAGCAAATACATTACATTACACAAGTCCAGGGAACCTTAATAAAGAAAATAGAGTTGTTATAATGCCCTACACATGAGCCCACTGTATTGTTAATGTTCCATATGTTAGAAAATGTATGAGGGAACCCAGTTACCCAAAAAAAAATGTAAGGACTTTTGCAGGCTATCACTCTGAAAAAAAGGAAAAGACGCCAGTTTTTTCCGCTAAAAAATATGATGTAAGTAACAGAAGAATGAGGAAGATCTATGCACTCCAGTGCACTTCCCCTGGTCTGAGCTGGCGAAGGAAAGTCTGGTGAAAGAGGTAACGTTCAGTTAAATCCACATTTCATTGAGTTTGTGGAGTAACGTCAATCCGCCAGAGCGAATTGCTGCCTGGTGATAGAGTGTGAATGACAGCTAGTGTTTATATCTTTTGCTAGCGAAGTGACGCCTGCACCCGTTAGTAAATTGGCAATGTCCCGCGGGTGATAACGCTAGTGAATTGACGTGAACGTTAGCCATGATTTCACTGAACTGCACTAGAAGAAGTGCTTGCATGAAATGTGTATTCACCAATGTGTTCACCAGTTGTTTTATATTTGTTAATAAATATACAGGTATGGGATCCATTATCTGGAAACCAGTTATCCAGAAAGCTCAGAATTACAGAAAGAATGTCTCCCATAGACTCCATTTTATCCAAATAATGATACTAAATAATAATACTAAAACGGTACCTTGTACTTGATCATAACTGAGATATAATGAATCCTTATTGGAAGCAAAGCCAGCCGATTGGGTTTATTTAATGTTTACACCATTTTCTAGTAGACAAGTTATGAAGATCCAAATTACAGAAAGATTCGTTATCCAGAAAGCCCCAGCTCCTAAACAGTCTGGATAACAGGTGGGAGTGAGCCATGTATTGCCCCTGAAGCAGTAAACTGGATTTATTACTGATGCATTTAAAACATACTTTATAAGTAGTTCAGAACCAGTGGCGTAAAGCTGTATGGTGCCAATCTACATCCTGCTTCCTCTCAGTCACTGAGCAAGTTTGCACACCTGCCCATGTTGGGGGGAGGGGTAGGACAGTGAACATGGAGGTGATAGTAGGGCCCCATTTTTTCCTTTTGCAGGGGACCCAAAGGAGGCTCTCTACACCACTGTTCATCTGGAGAATGTGGGGTTATTCACTATGGGGGAAATGTAAATAAATCTGCAAAGAGAACAAATGTGCGCACAAATAAGAACAAAAATTTGCATGTTACAATGTAATATTCTTCATTAGACTTTTTATTGTACTGCGAATGTAAATTACGCATTGTGAACCTTTAAAGGACAAGGAAATTCTAAAATAGAATAAGGCTAGAAATGCTGTATTTTGTATACTAAACATAAGCATGAACTTACTGAACCACAAAGCCTAATCAAACAAATGATTTATGCTTTCAAAGTTGGCCACAGGGGGCTGTCATCTTGTAACTTTATTAAACATCTTTGCCTGACCCTGACCCTGCACATGCTCAGTGTGGTCTGAGCTGCTTAGGGATCGTCATAAACAAAGCTGCTTGAATTCTGCATGGCTGGGAAGTAAGGCGGGGGCTCCCCCTGCTGTTCATAAGTATGATTGTTTCCCTTCTTAGCAGTTAGGGACCGTCTGACAATTTATATCCACTGCAGTAAATGAAGGGAGAATTTCACTGCATACAGTCAGGTTTCTTATTAAAACGGTACACATTTTTTTAATTAAAGTATATTGGAGATAGGTTTCTTTTTCATTAAAGAAAGTAAAAATTGGATTTTATTTGTTTGCCTTTCCTTGTCCTTTAACACCTGCTGGAAGGTGGTATAAACTTTTGGTGCAAATATAACTTTTTTCATTTGCATTTGCGACATTCATTTGCATTATGGACCAGTATTACATTCCTCCAATTATATCTTTTCATTCTTTGGGCACTTATTAACCCTAACTAACTAACATAAACTCGGTTTTTACGTGTGTTTTACTGCGTGTGATTTTTGAATGTGCTGCATCTAAACCGATTAAGATAAAATTAAGATAAACTAGTAATTCCTTTTATTTTTGTTTGATTGCTTATGTTCAATATATTTCAACCTGGCCTACTGTATTGTCTTTCATTGCCACATCTGGGACCAGTTTCCTCTGTTGACACAAATGCTGGTGTTTATGAAAAAAAGTAAATCAGTATGTATGAAGTTTTAAACACTGTTTCACAATCGAACTTTAACATAAGGGGGTTAAGTGTTTTTACAAAAATGGCATTTTTTTTTTGCCCAAATTGATTAGGAATTAGTGATTTGTGCATTCGTGATCATGATTCATTATGCATGCTCTTTGTATATGTGAGCATAATATATGTTCTACACAACAGTAATGCTTAAGGATACATCGGATGACATTAAAAAAAATACAACAAACTTGTGTTTTTCTTGAGGAAGCATTACGTTTTTATTGGAAATACAATTATCAAAGTACAAATGGAGAAGATATAACAGGCAGTAACCAGAGCTGACATTTTGTGTATGCAGCTGAAATAAAATTTGCAAAGTCAACAAAATAGGAAATTAAATCTCCTTCAGTAAATTCAAGGGCTTAGTCAGACATATGTTATAGGCTTTAAATGTTCTATCAATCAAACCTCTAATTTAGCTTGAACAAATAAGGCCTTATAGGAACATTTACGGAATAAAAACTGTTTCAAAACTGTACTTAGTTTCTCTCGAAACTATTTCAGAATTAGATGGTTAAGTTATTACATCAATCCCTCATGTATTGTTTTGTGAAGGAAGGGAATTATAGAGTGAGCTGACAAGTCAATGTGTTGCAGAGCTTTCACATCCAATGATTTATAATTGCGACCATTTATTTAAGGGCTATTTTACACATAAAATCAGAACTTTGTTTTTTTTAGCTGATATTTTTATCCTTTGGTTACTTAAAGGAAAAAAATAATTAGAAAAGCAAATGTCTCAAAACATTTATTACCTCCATGGGGACACCTGAGATGCAGTACAGTTTTCCACAGAACAAGGGGGGTGCTTACTTTATTCCAGACAGCAGCCAAGATTTTCATTGCTTTGCTTGGATCTCATGAAAGGCAAAATGGTGGTGAAAAGCCATTTTGAATATGTCCATGCAGATTGCTGAAGGAAAAAGAAGTCCTTTTAAAAAGTGTGGAGCATGCACATACTGTTGAGGAAAGAAGGGGACCATTATACATTGCTTCAGCTGTTGCAGTATTCCTAACTGTTTAAAAGCTCTAAGGGGAATTCAGATAAGTTGAGTTAGCTGAAATTGGAGGAAAAATATTATTGGAGTTAAATTGGAAATAGAAGAATGTCAAATTCAGTTAATCGGTTTTGTGACTGTGTCCATGCCACATTCCATAATGTCTTCATAAATGTTGTCCCAATGCCACTTTTGTCAGTTACACCTCCCCCACCCCATTTTGTGGACCACAGCAGTTCTGTCTAAAGGCCAGTTTTTATTAAATGCTTATTGACTAGTAAAAATTTGCCATATATTTTGACAAGTATGCTTAAATGTTGGTTTCACATACTATATGTGAAATGCCATGATGCCACTGTAGTTCTAGATCTATTTTCCAACATTCACCAATTGTGGTATACGCAAGAATATGGACAGCACTCCTCAGTCTGACCCAAGGTTGCTATAAGTTGGCCACATCCCAAATCTGCCCTTGAACTGTTAAACTGTTCCCCATTTCAATGGTTACCCCATGGCTGTCTGCATCCCCATATCAACAGAGAAACCTGAGAGGTTTGCAATTCAGGGGAAAATTGTTCAGTGTAAAAATAAAAACTGGGTAAATAGATAGTATGTGCAATAAAAAATGTTTCTATTGTTATTGTAGTTAGTTAGCCAAAAATGTAATGTACAGATGCAGCCACTTTGGTTTGTCTGTTTGACACAGAATAACTAAACACAGATATCCCATTTATCTAATTTAACACAGAAAACTGCGTCACAACATCCCATCGAATTAAAGCATTCACCATTGTGAACAATGGAGTTTTGGTATGCTAATGAAAAGGTTAAATGCATTAAATGAGTTAAGATGACTTAAGATAACACAGTTTCTTCAATTACCCCTGAGTCATGACGCATTTAACTCACAAATCCAAGTGGCTTCATCTGTATAAAGGCTGGAGTGACTGGATGTCTAACATAATAGCCAGAACACTACTTCCTGTTTTGCTGCTCTCGTGGTTTCCACTGATTGGTTACCAGGCAGTAACCAATCAGTGACTTGACTACATGGGTCATAACTGTTTGCTTTTGAATGTGAGCTGAATGCTGAGGATCAATTGCAAACTCACTGAACAGTTATGACCCATGTGGCCCTCCTTATAGTCATTGACTAACTCAGAGTTAAACAAGCAGGAAGTAGTGTTCTGGCTATTATGTTACACATCCAGTCACTCCAGCCTTTATACATTACATTTTTGGCTAACTAACTATATTAGAAACATTTTTTATTTTGCACAGCCTATCTATTTACCTAGTTTTTATTTTTACACTGAACTGTTCCTTTAAGTAGCAGATGCAATAGAGGTAGTGAAAATGACCCTGTGTGGAAGAGGTGTAGTGACTGACAGTGGTTGGTGGCATGTGGGTAGAAGATCCTGAATGTCTTGTTCTGGCTCTGCCTGTCCCCCACCCCCAATAACAGGACCAGTCTAACTAGTCATGTCCGTGTTTTTATTTGATTTCTCCAAAATGTAAAGCTTTAACTATTTAAGTGCACAATTTTTCTTGCTGTACTAAAATGAAAGCACAGCTTTATGAAATGCTAGCCACAGCAAGTCTGGTGTGATTTATTGCTAGATGTAAAATGACATAGTTCACCCTATTGTTCTGTATCATCAGTTCTCTGACTAGTCTGTTATCATCTTTGACCCAATCATCAGTGACATCAACATTTCATTGTAACTGAAGTGCAGCTAGCAAGTTTCTTCTGAAATATAAGTTTGACAGCTGTATCTCTTTGTTTGAGTTGGGTAGGGAAAGTGTTCAGAAGATGCATACTTCACAATAATTTCTGGAGATTATAGTAAAGTACATGTTACCCTGATCAATAAATATAACTGATATGGAGAGGTACAAGATCAAAATATAACTGTATGGGGGTTATTTACTGAACTCCAAATGCAATGTTTTTATTAAACCCTGCGGATGGAAATCCGGCATCTCAGACCTGCCGAGGTTGCATATAAGTCAATGGGAGTCCCAATGATTTTTTGATGAGTGCTGGGTTTCATGCAGTGCCCCGAAGTTTTCTGAGTTTTTGGGTGAAATTCGTGAAAATCGAATTAAAAAATCTGAAAAAATCATGAAAATCTGTTTTTTTCCCCGAAAACCACATTTTCGGGAAAATGTAATAATAAATAAGCATAAAAAACCCTAGGGGATTTGATCGAAGTTTGTAGCAGAAAATATAGAGATTAATTCAGACTTTGATAAATAAACCCCTATGTCTACAATGCTCTTAGCTTTAAACCATACTAATACCAAACCTGATTGTTCTCATTTACAAAAGGCAGCCTAAGCAGCATTAGTCGAAAGCAGCATTAGTAATAACATAATAGTCAAAATATTCTCACCCATACAAAATACTGTTATATGGCCAGCACATGTTTTAAAAACTACTAAAGACTAAGAATTATATTTTGCACTGTCAATGTTCTGAAATCCATCAAAAGCTTAATGTGAGGCTTGTATTCCCTGATATATTTTTATTTCAGTGACCAACGTTCTAATTGGGGCTTTTCCAACACAATTGCTACACAGAACACTTGCAGATAAGTGTCTGGAATTACTCTATAATTACTCTAGGTTTATTTTTCCCAGTCAGGCTTTAACAACCTGCCAACCATTGGCAGCTCTGGGATATCTGGAGATCCAATGAAACTCTATGCCCTATACTTATTCTGAAGTTTGTCCAGGAAAAGAAATAAGAGCACAGAGAAAAACAGAAATAAAAATGTCCACATAATCAGTTTCTATAAATCAATTACATGCAGTTTTGTGTCAGGGATTTATCTGGGGGGGGGTCAATCACTATGGAAAATATAATTATAATTTGCACTTGCAGAAAGCTAAGACAATGTACTACTACACTAGCAGTAACAGGGCTTTTCCTTTGTGGTTTAGTTTGGGTTTTACTTTACTTTTTTAACAAGTGCCAACCCTTTCAGTTTGTGCCTGAGGATAGAGCAACCAGATCGAAACTTAAAGAACAGTGCCATTCTATGAATACAGCATTGAATAAGGGATGGGCAGCATGTAGACATCTCCTTCAGATACACAAGCTAGGGAGTGCCAGTGGGTGCAAGATGGAGATAAACCCTGTACTCATAGCCAGCCTTGCCTTGCTCTTGCACCCATAGCATAGTCTGTGCATGCAATAACTGCAGATATGAAGTGCACCATTCTCCCCCTCAACCAGGGGTGCTTCGCCTATGAGGCGAGTTGAGGCTGTCGCAAAAATGCTGCTCCTGGTACTTTAAGAGTGAATTTCCGGGGGAGGGGGGGCAGCAGCAACTGCTGCTGCCTCAGGCGACGGAGGGGCCAGGATCGCCCCTGCCCTCTACCTATTGCAGGCATCCAGTCATTTGTTGGGGGGAGGGTTTTTCCCCTTTATAGAGAGCTAAGGTCCACCCCTCTAGAGTATGATCGCTTGGATATTCAGGGACACGTCTAGAAGATCCAGCTAGAAGGCTGAACTAAAAGGCAATTTGATTTAAATTTACTAGAAATGTCCCTGAATTTTCAAACTGCCACATTATAGCAAAACCCTCAAATACCTACATGGAACTATAGCCCTGCCTGCAGCATTGTGCTCTGCACTAGAGCAAGGTGTAAAGTGCAAACTACACCTTACTCCCATAAACACAACTACACTGGGGACTCCTTTATGCAGTGAGAACTGCTGGCTTTTTAGCACAGATACAGAGCCGTAAATGCACCTAAATGCCGTTTGTACCTAAATAACATTGCTTCTAATGTCTACAGAAAGTAATTGACTCGCTGATGTATTAACAATTACAACACTCTGCTGACTCATTTAATTAAACTTTTTTTTTTTTGCAGAAATTCAAGCATATTTTACTGTTTGATGAGGTTTTGTGACAGAAATGAGTTGGTTACAATAACAGCATAATAACCCATAATACAATTCTAAATTGCAAATACAGTGGAGTTAGTGTCTTTTTTGTTCTCCAGTTTTGCTGTCATTTTTTTGTTGCTCACAAAATAGATAAGATAAAGTATTATGCACATTTTTCAGTCTCATTTTGCCTTAAAAAAACAAGTGTACCACTAACACTCTTTTGTGCAAATTTAGTAAGTGCCGAAAATTCGCCAGCGACAGCTTCACACCCATCGCAACACATGTTGCTCAGGCAATGCTAATTCACTAAAATGCGAAGTTGCATCCAGGGCGCTGAATTGTCGGGAATTTTCGGTTCGTAACTTCGGCAATGCGAGCAAATCTTTGTTAGAGATCTTTACTCTTTTTAGGCTAATTGGCATACGGCGGGAAATTTAAAGTTGAATGGATTTATATGTTGAAGCAGATACATTACATTACACAAGTCCAGGGAACCTTAATAAATAAAAGAGTTGTTATAATGCCCTACACATGAGCCCACTGTATGTTCCATATGTTAGAAAATGTATGGGAACCCGGTTACTTTTGCAGCCTATCACTCTGAAAAAAAGAAAAGACGCCAGCGTTTGTGGACTTAGAAACTTTTAACACTAAAAAATATGATGTAAGTAAGGCAAGTCTGGCGCAAGAGGTAACGTTCAGTAAAATCTGCATATTAGGGAATTTGCAGAATAAAATCCATTCGGCAGAGTGAAAATTCGCCTAGCGATAGAGAGCGAATCACCGCTAGCGTCTTATCTCTTTCGGTAGCGAAGTGACTCCTGCGCCCGTTAGTAAATCGTTAGTAAGTCCCTGAAAACGGTAACGCTAGTGAATCTTTGCCTGCATTCGTCACTTTGCCCTTTATTAAATCTGCCCCTTTATCTGTATAGAAAATGTATTTCCCATCTTTTCACAGGGATTATAGGGGTTGCCAGCTGTCATTTACATGAAAAATCTTATTCATTAGAAACTTGCTTCTTGTACTGTATGATATGCTAAAGGCAGCTTACCTGCACCCTGTTCCAAATTAAGCGCAGTTGCACCTACTGAGGGAGCCACAGTTGCCTCCATCCTGTAACACAATTGTGCCAAAACTATCAAATGCACACTTGCAGTGAGCACCAGAAATTATATCAGACAGCCAACTGGGATTTGCGTAGAAGTGTAAATAAAAGTGTGACAATTTTGAAGCATTAGCCACAATTGTACAGACTGTCTGAAATTGTTCTCTGCATACTGTGTTACAATAAGTATCTGATCCATACTTCCTGCCCTGCTCTCTCCCCCTTTACCTAGCAGTCATGCCCTCCTTCCGCCCATACAGGCTCCCTAGTATCTTTGCTTCTGGTGCAGTGGTATTAATGTAGCATTAATAATGACATTAATGTCTGAATTGCTTGGAACAAGTGGGTGTCACCTATTAGTACAAATTGCCAACAGAATCACTGCCACATTCAGGCTGGTTGTAATTCTGGGGTTCCCTAGCATGAATATATGTACTTATGCACTATTCACAAGACAACTTGGGAGGTGTTTTGGCGCAAGTTGATAGTAGCATGTATGGGCACAAGTACTTTTTATGAATGCCATCAATACATGAAAAACCTTCAGGGCTTTATGTTTGCAGTCATAAATGCATTCATAAAGACTTTCTGCAATGACACCTTTTGTTTTGTTAGCGGTATCTTGTATGTGACTCCTTCCATTCTTTGTATTCTCTGTGTCGGGATTTGGCCTCAAATCCACAGGAGGGATTGCGCTGTAACAAGTGTGGCTATATTGGCTGCGCAGCTAAGAATGTTTTGTATTGCTGCAGTGCAACATTTTTTAGCTGTTTTATAGCATTTGAATT
Source organism: Xenopus petersii (assembly GCA_038501925.1). Lineage (NCBI taxonomy): Eukaryota > Metazoa > Chordata > Amphibia > Anura > Pipidae > Xenopus > Xenopus petersii. The sequence goes on from CM076677.1 coordinate 39,436,436, forward strand.
CCCTGTTTTACAATATTATTTTGAATTTAAAATTGGAAACCTTGGCCTCAACTACATTGTCTTTAAAAAGAGATAGACGAAGGTCATGCGGGAGTCAGTGTTCTGATTATTAGCTAAGGAGCATTTCCCTTTTTCTTCTCTAGATTTACTATTCCCCAAATTTACTACCGGTTAAAATACATACATATCTGCATTTTTGGAATGTGCGTGTGGAAAATGATATGTTAACCAGGCATTCTTTCCTCTCATAAACTAATGTTCCCTTGAGGAGGCACTGGAAAAGCTTAACCGATGTATTCTGATCTAATTGGATATCATTCGTTGAATAGGAAAGTACAGGAGTTCATGAAAGTTTATTCTGAGGATACTCAGAGAATTCATTCAAATCACCAAGATCTGCAACAGTTACAAGTATAATACTGTATCTGTCAATGTTTATTCTATGCACCATTCTAGTCCATTTCTGGCTCTTTAAGAGCACTCTGTGTCAATAGTTAATTTCACTTTATGCTGGCATCCAATGAAAATAAACTTTGTTCTGCGTCAATCTGAGAAGAATTACTGTAAAGCCTGTGCATAAATATTTCTTTCTCGTGCCGTAAAATGTATTATTTGTTCCGAATCATTATATACTGACAAACAGGTGTAGAACAATCACATGCAGTCGCGCATGAATCAACAATTTGCAAATGTATATATTTGTGTCAGAAGTATTTGTATTGGCAGAGAACTGTACTGTATTCAATATTTATAGATTCCTCCACCGGCACTTTCATTAAATGGTACATTTATAGAATATATAAGACAATGTCAATGATTCATTTTAATTATCCTTTATTCATCAAAGTAGCCACTGCTATAAAAAGGGCATATCATAAAATGGACAAAATAGGCGCGCGTATAAAAATTGTCGACGCCCATCGACTTCAATGCATTTTGCAAAATTTTTAGTGCGAAACAGGACAAATTCACCTATGACTAATTGTAGCAACATGAAGAGACTTTTACAGCAGATATGGTCATAACTGATATAGTTACAGAATTGGAAACATTGAAAGTGATATTGGATATTGCAATTATTAAAATAACTACATATAAGATGAGAAGACTAGGCAATTGTTTTTATTCATTAGTTCCTATTAGTTAAAACAGTGTTAAGCCTTCAAGATCTCCAAAGTAGCGAACCCAAACCAAATGCAAGAGAATTCTCCAGTGACAACAATCTGTACTGGTTCTATGTCAAACATCTTATTGTCATATTAGGATTACAAACAATTACTAATATTTGCTTGCCAATATCACACAGTAGTCAAAGGCTGAACGTAGTGTATTTAGGAGTTTATGTCGCATTTATGTCGCAAACGATGCCGTGGTTGTTAGGGGCGTGGCTGTGGGCGTGGCTACAATGCGCTTGCACTGCGGCCGTCGCAGATTTGCGTCTGTATATGTGCAAAACTGCACCCGGGCAATAGCACCACAATTTTTACGACTGCTTCTTCGTGGCGTAATAGTAACGCTCTTCAAAATGCGCATTCCTGCCCAGCTGCGCTAGTATATTCACATTTTTGCGTTTCATGTTGCTTAAAAGAGAATTTTATATATGTGTGCAGAGCCACACTGCTAAACTGGGTTCTGGCAAATACAATGGTGCTGCTGTTGATGGGGATGTTTGTTAACTCAAAGTTTACTCAAAGATGAACAACCCCTGTAAAGTGCATATTAACCACGCCTTCCACCCAACATGTTTATATTGACCAAGGTTCCTTTAAGGGTATCAGGTAGGCTAAACACCTTTGCAACCAAACAAATATTAGCACAGAAACAAATGCAGATGCGTCTAAGTGAACGCAATATGCGCAATATGTGACGCAACTAATTAAAGCAGCGCATTCATACATGAGCACAACTAATCCTTACCTTTGCGGTATCTTCCTGTGCGCACAATTTATTATAAGCACTGCGACAGCTGATACGCAGTTTCACACGTCGCACCTGTCTGTGTCTACATTAGCGCACAAAATTGCACTGTTAAGGTATCGTGCGCTACATTATTAAATACTCGCATGCGCTGGGCAAATGTCAGGCCACTGCGCTCTTTTTAGCACTGCGCTGCGTTAATAAATGAGCCCCACTGTTTTTTAACTCCATCTGTACGATTAAAGAGAGAAAGTTATAACAAGAGTAACAATAAGTTGTCTATACAACATTTAAATAAATGGCTTTTTTTGCAAGCCTTGATGCTATAAGCACATCCTAGTAGTATGTAATTATTTAAGCTCTACAATGGTAAGAACAAAAGCTTTTACTGATTGAATTATACAGCTCATGCAGACCACAAACAATGCAAAGCTGTGACTGCATTTTGTGTTTGTTAAAAAAAGGCTATGTGTATATTTTTAACGACCAACACACACACATACTGTATATATATATATATATATATATATATATATATATATATATATATATATATATAGATATAGATATATATATATAGATATAGATATAGATATATATAATCATATTGTGTCTGGTAGAAAATAGGTTTTAGTGAGCAGCTGGAAAATAAGCAGCAATCAATATAACTGTTATTTTCTGTCTAACTTAATGATTTTGAGTATATTTCTGTCATTGCCAGAGCTGCATACTGAATACAAGTTTAATTCAGAAGGCACTGGTGTTGGACTTGGTTGCTCGATACCATTTCATTCACTGTAGTAGCATTGTGGGCGCTAGACACACTTCTTTAGTACATCATTCTTCATGGGACTTGACTCTGTGTTCCTAAATCCTGTCAGTTGAGCCTAGCCCTTTGTAGATGAGCCGTGCAGTATTTTACTCTGAACAATATATGTACATAACAGTATAGGTTGCTTGCCAACTATTTGTGTAAATAGTGAATGTATATCATTTGTGTACTCTGCGTGTTTGCGTGCGTTCTGTGTAAAAAAAAAAAGTGTATAGCTTTCTAAGTGCTTGTTTTAATGGCTAGATCTTTGTTATGGCTGTCACAATTTGCATACTGTATATTGTTTCTGGGACCTTTGTATATAGGCAAGCTGTGTATGTGTTATCATTGTGCAAAAGTGTGTTTGTATGTAAAAACCATTGCTTTCAGTTATGCATTGCAATTGTATTTAGATTTTTTTAGATTTCTACAGTATCTAGAAAGCAACGCCTACGAGGGCTCATTTATTAATGTTCTTTTTTTTTCAATTCCCTGAATTGCATTTTTAGTGCTTAAACGTGTGGATTATACTTATGACTCTAAACCACCAAACATTCATAATTTTGTCAAAAACCATGAAAGCACTAGTGCAAAACTCTGCCATCTAAAAGCTGTCAAGATCATGTAGTCAGTGGGGAATTATTTGTTTCCATTTGTAAAATCTTTGCTTGTTTTGAACTTTAAAAGGTTTTTTTGGGGGATTTTTTTGCATGGAAAAATTAAAGGATTAAGAGGTTTTCAAGGTTTTCCTTGTCATATTTAGATTGCTCTGAATTTTTTTTTTCATTCATGCTTTTTATATTTGGATTTTTTAATAAATTACTTGACGTTCATGGTATTAGAAAATTAGTTTTTTCATGGTTTAAAAAATCTATAAAATCATAAAAATCAGAATTTTGATAAATGGGCCTCCCAGAGTTTATTTATAGGAACATTAGGGTTCATTTACCTGCAACATAGCACTATAGGATTTGCCCATAGCTACTGGCATATCGATTTTTTCAGTCTAGTAAAATTCACAAAATGAAAGCAAAGATCTAAGTGGTTGTAATGGGGAAACTGCCCAGTTGCAACTTGTCCAACTGTCTTACGCTTATTAAGATCTGCTCATTTGGCAAGGCCACTGAACTAGTGGATCTTGATCTGACTTGGGCTTGGCCAAATGGGCCTATGCTGGACCACAACAACACCACAAATTTCCATCTTTAACTAACAGTGTTGTGTATACACTGTGTAAAGTCTTCTTTGTCTGTACTCATGAAACTTAATATTAAGCCTTTGTAGCAGGCAGTTCTAGAAGCTTTATATTATGAATTAAGTTTACAGAGAAATATGGGCCTGCTCTCTTCCACAGCTTATTAGCTACAGCTTGAGGCTGAGGGCAGCTACACAAACTAGAGTGGAGATCAGCCTGAAAATGCCAAAACAGCCCTACAAAATGCAGACGGTGAGCAGCAAAACCAGCTGATTTGCTGTCCCTCTGTACATATAGTTACAGCTGAAAAGAAAAAGAAGAATATTGTAGATTTTTGGAAGGAATACTTTCAGGAAACAGCTTGTTGTATCCAACCTAAAAAAATTGGTTATTACAATCCCAAGGAAAAAATAAAATAGTGGGTCTATACAAACTTATTGCTGATAAAAAGCTTTACACAAATCTATTTGCAATTTTTCTACATCTACATGCTTGAACTACACACAACAGGCATGAATTCATTATGTTTGCTTTTGAATATCTATACATCCATGTCCAATAAGCAACTTTATTAAGATGCCTAAAAATTTTTTAAGCATGAATGGTTATTTATTTTTCTTTCTCTTTCAAGCAATTTGACATTTAGATTTCTAATCCATATTTTCATACTCCTATGACTTTAGTCATTCCTTTCAGTGCTTGTTCATGCTTGTTCAGCTGTTTAGTTTAAGCATCTAAAATTAAACTTCTTAAAGTTTGTAATGTTATTTGTGTGGATTTAGCAAAAAGGAATCATAGACTGATTTTATAAACTCTGGAGGTCCTAAAGCTAGGATGTTGCTTTTCTTTTTAACTCTTTCTAGCACATTGTATTTCTTCACTTTGGTGGAAGGAAAGGTTTTGGAGGTGGTGATAAAAGATACAATTTTGGAATACATTTCAAATTACAGTACAGGTATGGGACCTGTTACCAGAATGCTCGGGACCTGGGGTTTTCCGGATAACGTATCTTTCTGTAATTTGGATCTTCATGCCTTAAGTCTACTAGAAATTAATTTAAACATTAAATAAAGCCAATAGGCTGGTTTTGCTTCCAATAAGGATTAGTTATATCTTAGTTGGGATCAAGTACAAGCTACTGTTTTATTACTAAAGAGAAAAAGGAAATCATTTTTAAAAATTTGGATTATTTGGATAAAATGGAGTCTATGGGAGACAGCCATTCCGTAATTCGGAGCTTTCTGGATATCGGGTTTCCGGATAAGGGATCCTATACCTGTACTATGAGTTTCCACCAGCATGGTCTTATGTGCAAAAGATCTTGTCAGATAAATGTAATTGCCTATAGTGAAGAGGAAAGCAGAAAACTAGACAATGGGGTGGCAGTGAATGTGATCACCTTAGATTTTGCAAAGGCAATTGATTTGGTACCACACAGAAGGATACTGAATAAATTAAGGAATAATTGTGCGGAGCATAATATTATACTGGGAAAGAGAACTACTAGCTGAAGGAGGTAAATTGGACATCTTCTAATTAGACCAGTGTTCTTAGTGGAATACTGCAGAGGTCTGTCTTTGGCCCTTTAATTATTAACTTGTTTATTAATGATATTGAAGTTGACATTGAAAGTACTGTCTCTATTTTGCTGATCATACTAAATTATATGTAACTATAAGTTACATACAGGATGGTGTCACTTTGCAGAGTGTTTTGACTAAACTGGAGAACTAGGCAGCAGTTTTCAGTGTAGTATTGGGTCCTGTAAGGATATTAATTAGCTAGGTAGACTGAAGAGGCATGTAATTAAACTGGTAGAGGGAATGGGAAAATTAAGCTCACACTGTCTCCTTAAAGCTTCAAGAGTGTTCTGTAACAGGAGCAACCTGCCACTACTTTATCCCAACTTAGGGATCCCTTATCTCTGACCTTGGTTATGTTAGAGTTAACTCTTCTCCAGTCCTTAGTCTTTTCTAGGGCCGGAACTAGGGGTAGGCAGAAGAGGTATGTGCCTAGGGTGAAAAGCTTGGGGGGAGCCAGACACGTACCTTCCCTGTTGCCTACTCTAGTCCGGCAAATGATAACACAGAAAAGTGTTCCATATTATGAAGTTAAAGAGAACCGACAAGCACCTGTTTGTGCATACTTGTGCTTGTCTGCACGTCTGTTTGTGCACCATTGAGTGCTGAGGGGGGTGTGGGGGCAATACGGCCACCCAGGTTGCCTGGGGCACCCTACCGACTGGTCCTGGCACTGGTCCTTCCTTCACTTTAGGTCTTTACTGCCTCAGGATTCACTTGTAGCATCTACCTCCAGCAAAGAGTGGAGTCCAAAAAGACAGAACCATGTGTTCCCTCCCCTTATACCGACCTGGGTACAGGTACTACAAACACTACCCCAAGGCCTATGGGAATTCATCCCTCCCCATAGCATAAATACGTTCTTCACAGTAGGAATTAATCATTTTAAATGTCAAGGAAAGCACTATATCCTGTTTTGCTTTTCCCAGCACAGCACTGCCTGCCCTGTCCTGACTACATGTACCTGTGAATCAATGTTGCAATAGGTAGGGTTAAGGCTTAAACCTAAAACAATGCACATAAGATTAAGTGTGTGGCAATCAAGTATGTTTAAATTTCATAGGAGTTCCTTCTATTGAAATCAGTGAAGACCTTGCCTTACCTGATCACAGTAAATACTTGGTAGTCTGTGCACAAAGTAATTGGAATGTAATCAAAACTTGACATTTTCATTGCATTTCATTTTGTTGTACATTTAGCAATATTCTGAAGAAAATCATTATAAAGTCTTGTACAAATAAAATTCTTTCATAACTTTCCTTTTTGAAAAGCTTTATAAGCAATGTAAATTAATATTTACAGTACATGTATTTCAGTTCCCATATAAGTATCTCTTTTTACTATTTCTTTTCCCTGGCGGCAGAATTGTTGCCGACTTCAATCTTGATGCCTGCAAATTGTGAATTTTCACAAATTTCGCGGGAAATGGGACAAATTCACCCATCACTATTAGTTTACTATTTTACTTGTCAGGCTGAGAGATTAAATTTTTCTCTCATCGTGATGGGCGAATTTGTCCCATTTCCAGCGAAATTCGCGAAACAGGGGAAAAATTCACAAAATGTTTCAGCAACAGTTCCACTTTATCTAGCAGTTGCAGTCCATGGTTAAGATGTCTTATTCTGTTCATCCATCAGCTTCCCCTTCATAATGGCAGGACCAGCAGCTCATTGGTTAATCTGACATGCAGAAGCCCTTTTTCATCCAAAGCCTCCTGCACAGGGAGAACTCCATCCTGCTATCCTGTCCCAGGGACAGCATCCCCCATTTATGTGTTTGTCTTTATCTCTGGTTCCTTGACGTCTGGCCTGCTCTGATTAATTCTGATTGCTGCCTGCCCCAGCCTGTGCCTGATCTTCTAAATAACTGGCCGCACATAAGAAGCCTACAGGATAATCTTCAGTAGAAATCTGCCAAGTCTCTGCAAGGACAGATAATTAACTCTACCCTAAGTACAGAACTTATTTATCAGCAAAATAAACCTCCTTTATGGAAATAAATTGGTTATGAAAAAAATGAAGTTTCTCTGTAAAGAAGCTGAGTATAGTCAAGAAAATAAAAATCTTCTTCCTTAAAAGCTGTTTGATATGAGAAAAGTTCCAAAAACATAGAGGGCAATGCCAACCCTTAGTGAAGATCTCTATTGACAGTCTTACTGACAGATTTCACAAAAAACTTTAAAATAAAGTTCTCCTTTGGAGATGCATTCTACCATCCAAACATCAACCCAGTGTTAGAAGTGGAATAACTATCCCATTTATATCCAAGTTTTGTTGAAATCCAGGGCAGTCAACATGTGAGTCATGGATCCCTAACTTTCTAAAAAGTATACACATCTTTCTGCAATGTCCAAAAGTTCTGGAACATTTTAAAAAGTATAAGTAAACATTTCAACCTTGTCAGCACCAAAAAGGCAAACGATGAACTGATGGTCCTACAGTAAGGCATTCATGTAAAACAATTCTAAAATTAATATCACCTGTGATCTTACCAAGACTGGCCAGCAATCTATTCACAATATTGGAAGTTCTGTCTAATGATATTAGCCATTCCATTCTGAAAAGCGAATGTCAAGATTGTATTTATATGAGTAATTAAATTAGGCATGTGCCTGGGAATGTAGTTTTGAAACAAACCCAACCTTTGGTTACACAGGGGGCTTCTGTTTTCAGCTTCAAGAGAAAATCATCTTACTCTGAATCTAAGAAAATAGAATGTCAAATACCAACAGTACAACACATACTCTAGACAGTTTAGCGAGTCTGTCAGTGAGTACTACATTTTCTTTTATTCAGAACATTAATAGTCCATGTTTTTAAAAGTATATTGTTTTCTACATTTAACATCAATAACACTTTCTTCCAACATTGCCTTGATATGTATTTATAAATCCATAGAATAAGGGTCAGTATATTTTAGGTGGATAATTCTGGTATTTATCCATGAATTATTATAGAGCCAGAGCCATTAGTATTGCTGACAGTAGCGATAAGCAGAAAAATGAAAGAACTGAAAATAATCTTTCAAATGTTTGCTAAACTGCTGAAGAGAATCATATGCCATTCATTCAATATTCTGCCTCAGAAAAGATATTAACTATTCCCTAATGAACAAAAACAACTATTAATCCTCTAGTTTTACACTTTAAGATAAAGTATTATTCCATCTCATTTTATATGTGAATTTCATTTTCTTTTCATCAAATGTCTATCAGAATAAGGCATAAAACTTAATATATGAGCACATAAAATCTTTCAAGCATTTTCTGTAATTTAGCTGTAAGAGAAATGTTTCATTGGTTAACCTGACATTGTTTTGGTAAAAGTGAAATATCATTCAGCCTGATAAAGAATTACTCTTGACTGGTTTCCATGTTTGTAAAGAAAACCACTAGACATTAATAACTTAAGCAAACTATAGTCTGTATTTTTGATATTTATGGTTATGTGTTCCTAATAGAAACCAGAGAGTGGCAATTTGGAATGTTTAACATTCCACATACTTTGCTGTTATTAGAAGTATAACTATGGGCCTATTTCTGGTATTTTAGCTACACTAGAACATTCATTCTAGAGTAGTGTACACTTTTAACCATCCAGGAAGGTGCAAGATCCATAAGCTGATTAACTGAAAAATAAATGAAAAATGTGGCATTTATATAGCAATTGACATTTTTTTCCATTACGAAATAGAAGGTTTTATCACTTTTGAACAATCACAAAATAATGTGCACAATTCTCTCATTTTAAAGCAGTATTAATGGCAAGCCAAACAAGTTAAAGCAGTTGAATGTTATCTCCATATAACAAATCTAACCAAGGTTACTTTTTACATTTAATGCTCTATCATTTCCTGTGAAAGGCCAAACCACTGCTCTCTAAATCAACACAGTATGTTCCATTTCACATGCACATTGCTATCAAAAGGTAATTCCTGATCAAACCTGTCAAATACCCAGTCAAGCTTAGCATTGCCTTGTGCACTTCCTTTAGAAAGTTCTTATATTTTAGTGCAACTTCCACAAATATTGCTACAGTAAATTGAATCCCACTGTGTTTTGTTTTACTCTAATTTATGAATCAGACAAATTAAAATACAGGTTAAAAGGTTACTAACTTAAATTACACATGAACACATGAAAACATGTTATCTACTTTGCTAAAATCTATCACCCTCTATCATGAGTCATTTTTAAGCTAAAGTATCAGCCAAGTACTTGTGTGACATGGTCATACTCCCTGCTATACAAGTTGGCCGCACAACTTTGGTGCCATCTTACCAGAGGTTAAACTACTGTCACAAATAGATAGATGATCAAACTGCCATAAAAGCATCTAATTGACGTTCTTAATTAGATCATTAGTGATCTCAAGTTGATCATTCGTGACACCCAGATCTTTCAAAGCGAACAATTATTGCTCCTTGGCTCATAAATCAGATCAATGCTCTAAGGTGTAATTGTAACCTGCATAAGCAGGTTACATGGTAATATCTGCAATTTTCCCCTTTCTGGACCAACAGTAAATATGAGTGCAAAACATTTCTGTTGTATTTTTGGATAACAAATACATTTCAATTGTTCCCATTTAGACAGATTTTTAGAATCTGCAGACACCTGAAACTTTCACTTTGAACCTGGACTGCTGTTGAGCATTGGTAATAAAAGAATGAGACCCTAGCCTCAATGTGACCCTCCAAGAGATTTTTATAGCCTCCAGCCTGCTCAGAACCTCAACTGATCTCTTTGAATGGCAACAACGGTTGGACAGAAATAATCGAGATTACAGAGACAGCTTTGCTGGAATTTGCTATGAGTTGTTCACACAATACCATCTTATGGATGTGATTATTATTATAAGTAATGCTTGCCCTTTCAGATAAAACAACACACAGCTAAACAGTATAATTAGTCAACACTTGTTTTCCATCTGTATTTCTAACTGAGTGAGTAAATCATTGCATACTCGAGAGTCTTTTTGAAAAAGATCAAGGTAATGATGCTATGATGCTATAAAATAAATAATGTGATGAATGAACTAAACTTGCTTTCATCTCCCCGTTGTAGAGGAAACACTAATTTTACTCAATGCAGAATATTAATTACAAACTGGAATTTAATGCCGAGGAAAGTCTGTTTACACCTCCCCCAATGTAATTTAGCCACCATAATTAATGTTTGAACTGTTGTCTTATGGTTATTTACACTTAAAGGATAAAAGTAGAATCGGTACACTACTGACTTCATGTGCAGTTTGTGTTTTTACAGATTGGTGTTTGCTGAAAAGCTCTTTCCCTGGAATTTTGGCTTCAAATAGTTATTGAGTATGGGAGACCATGAATTACTGATTAGGTATGTCAAACATTATTAAAGTAAAACAGATGTTGCCTTTTCGGTTAAAGGTAAATATGGTAGATCTCAAAAAAAGAATCGCCATCTGAGCAGTCCAGGACTTAAATGTTATCAGAGCTTCTGTACAGCTCTGAAAAAAAGTTTTGAAATATGCAGATCTGTATTTGTAGAAATAGGGAAGAGGATTAAGGTGTCTATATAAATGAAAAATGTAGGATTCATTGTGGGCTTCTATCCCAGAATTCCATCTGCTTTGCCTACAAATGCCTGCCAAAATGCTTCTCTTGTGAATGATAGAGACGGCAGAACAATGATAGAAAGAGAATTATAAAGGGAAGATAGGTAGATCGATATAAAGATAGATAGATAAAATATCAATTAAAAAAAAAAGATTTCAAGTTTAGTGCTATTGTGTGGTAATGTAATTAAAGACATATCATTTGCTCAGGTATAGTTACCCAAAGCAGTAAATAAGATGTTTGTTTTAAACAGTTGACCAGTAATTGTGTTGCAAAAGAACAAGAAGAACATAATAAAAATGGATAAAAGACTACAAGTGTGAAAATGCCACAAATATGTCCAAAAATGACAGATCAGGAAACGGTGTGTCCCGTCACAGCAATCACTGTAATAACTGTTCCGGTAACTATTGATCGGTCCTGCTCATTGGTTGGAGGAGAAGGAGCTAATTCCTCCCTACAGAACAGCAGCTGGTGGATGTATTTTTTATAGGATTTAGGTCATTATAAAACTAACTTTCAACTGCTTTAACTGTTATTTGGCAGTATTACTAGTGTTTGGGTTCATCATGCTGCACGGCATTGATATCCAGACATTTTCCTGCATACAGTTCAGAATACATAGTTCCATGAATGATAATAGGATTTCTGGTCCCAAGGCAGCAAAGCAGGCCCACACCATTATAGTGCTCCAACCATGTTTCACAGATTGGATAAAGTGCTAATGCTGAAATTCAGTATTTGTCATTCACCAAACTCATCTAAGTCAAAAAGGTCTATTTTGGTCTCATCTGTCATTCTTCTAATAGCCTTCTGACATATCCACATCACACTGTAGAAGGTCAAAAATGTTCCTTTTGTATTGCAGACCTGCCCTGCACACCATTGTTGTATAGTGTTCTCCTAATGATTAACCTTTGTCTGTGCAAGAGTACCTTAGACATAAGTCTAGGGTTCATTGAGATCTCCTAGAGTATTACACGTCTTGCTCTTGGTGTGATCTTTGTTGGTCAAGCACTCCTGGGGAAAGTAATAGGTATTGTTAATTGCCTCCTTTTATACATGGTCTGGCTGACAATGGATTGGTCAACATTTTTAGAAATAGTTTGTAAACATCCTAGCCTTGTGAACATCAGATACCTCCTTTGTACTAGCTATGACTTTCATAACCTATGCTGTTAAGGTAAAACTTGTATAGTGAAGACCCAGATTTCTATTCTTTAACTAAGTCAGGACCTCCCAGGCTCACCCCTGATTATCATTCCATCAATTGAAATACCTGACTGAGAATCCTAGAGCTTTACATACTTTTACCACACCCAAACATGTCACTTGGATAATGTTTCCCAATAAATAAATGAACAAACACTACACTTTCAGATCATTTGTTTAAATGGGTTATAATTATCCAGTATTAACATTTGTGTGAAAATCACATTCACATTATAGGTAATACCTATACAGAAAATTCACAAGGGTTCTCCATTAACTTGCATAGGTGGCATATATACCAAAGGGAAATGTTCTATTTTTTATATGAATTGAGAACTGTATTTTTACTATGATAATGAGTATGTTCAAGATTATCAAGAAGGATGTCAATAATTTTAAAACATGTAGTTTAGTTTCTTTCTTTACCTCCAACTAAGGCTTACTCAACCTAACCATATTTGCCTAATGGGGCCCTGCAATATTAAGGACAAGGTTCATATTTGATTGATCAACATGAAACAGTGGAAGAGTCTTCAAAGATAAATGTCCTGCTGGCATTTGAAAATTGGCCTGTACTCCAATCCAGTAGTGCTGACCTGGTGCCTTATAGCTGCAGTTGCCAGCTGGATATCCTTGTAGCTGCCACTGCTTAATGGTGCTTTTCTTTTTAAACATCACTTTGCTAGGCTTAATATATTTTCATGAATGTCTGCCCATTTTTGATAACAGCACAGTTCCCTGTATTTTAACATAAATAACATAACTAGTGTCATAAAATATGAGCAGATAGACTTAGATCTCTGTAGGTCTCAAGGCAGTAAAACAGGTCAAAGCACAGTAACTGCATAGCAAAATCTAGTACTATCCAAAATGAAATCCATCCATGAATGCAGAGACTTACTGTAATAAAAGAGTCTATTTATTAAAGTGCAAATAAAAGCTGAGCTCTCTCAGCAGCCAAACCAGACCTGTCTTCAAAGAAAATGTTTCCAAGAAAGACAAACAGGAATCTAAAACCTCCTAAAGGGATAGTTTAAGTAGAAGAATGTGTTCTCGTCAATTAAAAGCACTTTGATTAAACACCTATAAAAAGATATTGGGTGTTTTTTACTGGTCCCACATTGATACTCACCAGCTCTAATACCTGTAGGAAATTGATAATCTAGCATCTAGTATACTTCAAAAACTTTACTTCCAATAATGATAATACACTATAGCAGCTTTTGAAAGCGTTTCTTTTTTTTTCCAATAGCACTTACCCCCCAACCACCCCATTCATAGCAAGAGAGGTTATTCAGTAACTGGCAAGTGACTTTGAATCCCTCTTAAGTTGAAAACATGTTTAAAGAAAATATTTTTATAAGATAAAGCCAAGCAAAAGAAAAGAAAAATTGATTTTAAACTTTAAATTGCATCCCATTAAAAGTTATTCAATAATTGCAAATTCTCAATACATTTGCAGGCAGGGAGATGACAGCGGGTAAGAGTCAATAGTACCTTATGGGTTTAATTAGCCTAGTTCAAAAAGTCCTCAAAAGCCAATTAAGGATGCAGTTTGTAATGGTTACTACAATTAATATGGAAATATAAAAAGACGTAGTCTCCAGACTGAGGCCCACAGGTATATTTTGTTACATATTGTTCCAAGAAATTGCTGTTTTTTGTTAAAATAAAGCGAACAGGGAATTGCTGCAGTCAGTGAGATAAATAAGCCTTATCACAGATTATAAACCTATCTGCAAAGCTGTACAGTTTAATTTCAGTTCATTTACTGAGTACAGAAGCATTCAGACATCAATTTAAGGGAACATAAACTTTCCCTAAAACTGTTATTTTGGTCACATTCTAAATTCTAATTGCAAATGCCAGAGGATTCTCCAAGAAGAATTTACTTTTAATAGCACTATGTCAGTCATGTCATTACTTAACATATTGTGATTCACATTGCCAATATTACAGTATTTTCACTAAAATCAAATTCAGTAGGGTCAATATAATATTATTTAGGTGGTCAGAAACATAAGAAAAATAATTTAATGGCATTGAAAGCAAAGGCATTAAACACAAATACTGTAAATAAATACAAGACATAAGAGAGAAATGTAAAAAGAGCAGAAAGGAATCTAACTGCATCTCTTGGGTTTCTGACCACGGAGGAAAGTTTCATTGTGCATTGTTGTATTAAGAATCTCTCGCTCTATGTTTGCTAGCCTACAGCTCCCATAATTAACCTTTCATAATATGCTGGAGTATTCTGGGAGTTGTAGTTTTAGCCCAGCAACATCTGGGTGAAATGTCACTGCTGTGGAAGGTCTATCCCCTCTTTAAAATTAGACATCTTAATAGCTGCACTCAATTTATACAGATCTTTCTAATCTACCCCTCCTACTTTCATTCATTCTTCTGTGTCAATTGTCATGTCTGTCTCTCACCTCTTTATCATCCTTTTTTTTCAATTACTCCAGATGTTTGTGACGTATCACAGTAATATTTTGCAGAAGCCAAATCATTATTCAGATGATATAGTTTGAATACAAGTGTTCCATATGGACTTCTGATTACTGAGGGGGCTATTTATTAAAGTCCCAATGTCAAAAAATTCTAGTTTTTTTTATTACCATGAAATCTGAATTCTTAGTGGAAAAAAAAACTCAAATTTGTCGAGATTTATTATACCCAGAGGATGGAAAAAGTATGTATTCTAAAATCTGGCAAATCAGACCTACCGAGGTTGTATATAAGTGGGAGAGGTCCCTATCCTATTTGGAAGTTTTCCGCAGGAATTAGCCCGAAAATCTGGCTATTTTGTGCTTTTGAAAAATTCAGGCTATTTGGGAAAAAAACTCTGAAAAGAATGGTACTATTCGGATTTTCACTAGATTTTTTTCATGTTTGTCCCCCGATCTGATTAAATAAGAATTTTTGTATTAATAAATAAGGTCCAATTGTGGATTCTAGTTTGGTCGGACTTTTTGGATTAAATAATCAGAAAAATTCAGACTTTCATAAATAAGGGTGTTATTTATAAAAGTACGAATTTATCTCAATATTCTCTGCAACAAACTCCGCTCGGGTTTTTTATGCTTATTTATTATTATATGCAGATGCCTTCTTTTTGGTAAAATATATGCAATGACAGACTAGGTCAAACCAAGCATAAAATCCCCCAAAAGAGTTTGAACAGTAAGTTATCTGCTGTAGTTTTAAACCCTCCCCTGCAGAGCTTTGCCTAATCTTTTTTTCTCATGTTCCTTCCCAATAGCAATATAGAGCTGGCTCTAATGATTCCATTAATGTTTGACAAGTACCAGTAGTTCCCCAAAATGCTCTGAATTTCTTCTGTGGTGAAAAGGTTAAAAATGTGTATAGGCACAGAATGCATTTCTCAATTCATGTGTGTAATAAATACATTTTATATAGTGAATAAAGTAACCCCTGTTGTAAAATATAAGTATATTATAAGTCACGAGAAGTTCCATGACCATATAAAAGCACAAGGCCAACAAGGGGTACTTTATTTATTATAATACACATGTTTCATGTGACAAAAATTATATCACTACTCAGTTTATAACTGATGACATCACTAGTCACCATTTATAAGGATATAATTTACAAGATATTCATGGCTTTTGTGTATTATATTATATATAACCTGCTTTTGATGTTGGACAGACTTTAAACATTTAAACACTAGGGATGTAGCGAACTGTTCACCGGCGAACTAGTTCGCGCAAACTTCGACTGTTCGCGTCCGCCGCAAGTTCGCGAACGTCGCCAATAGGCATTCGCGTCAAAATCGTTCGATCGTTCGACCATTCGACCGCTAAAATCGAAGGATTTTCGTTCGAATCGAACGATCGAAGCATTCGATCGAATGAAATCATTCGATCGAATGGCTTCGATCGTTCGATTCGAACGAAAATCCTTCGATCGAACGATTTCAATCCTTCGATCGTTCGAATCGAACGATTTTCGGATGTTCGAAGTTCGCGAACAGTTCGCGAACTGTTCGCAAATTTTGCCGGTGTTCGCGAACGGCGTTCGCGAACACATCGGCGGCGGTTCGCTACATCCCTATTAAACACATTATATCAGAGAATACATTATATTTTCAATACCTTTTCCCACTAGAGAATATACTGTATGTTACCACTTAGGTGGTTATTCTCCAAATGCAAAAATCACAAAAAATTTAGATTTTTTTTTAGCTATATAAAATCAGACTTTTAAAAAAATCACAAATTTCTTGGAATTTATTAAGCTACAGAGGATGGGAAAGTGTGAATTAGAAAATTTCGGCATCTCAGACCTGCCGAGGTTGAATATAAGTCAATGGGAGAAGTCCCAATGATTTTTTGATGTGTGCTGGGTTTCATACAATACTCTGAAGTTTTCAGGCAAAAAAAAACATAAGAAATCTGAGTTTTCGGGTGAAAAATCCAAAAAAACGTGAAAACCTGATTTTTTCTCGCAAACCAAATTTTCGGGAAAATGTAATAATAAATAAGCATAAAAGATTCCTGTTCCTGGATTCCTGTTCCTGAGACCCTTCCTTGTTCCTTGATCCCCAGCCTTGTTCCTGTGCTCCTGTCTCCTCCTAGCCTTTCTTATTGGATGTTCCGGTTGTGACTTCTGGCTAGGGATGTAGCGAACGTCGGAAAAAAAGTTCGCGAACATATTCGCGAACTTGCGCAAAAATGCGAGCGGTTCGCGAACGGTTCGCGAACCCCATAGACTTCAATGGGAAGGCGAACTTTAACATCTAAAAAAGACATTTCTGGCCAGAAAAATGATTTTAAAGTTGTTTAAAGGGTGCAACGACCTGGACAGTGGCATGCCAGAGGGGGATCAAGGGCAAAAATGTATCTGAAAAATCTGCCTGTGTGTGCTTGGAAGAGATAGTGTAGGGGGAGAGCTGTTAGTGATGCTAGATGGCAGTTGGTTGAATAACACACTGGGCAAAAAATGCCTACAGGGCAAATAATGCCTAAAAGGTCAACTTATACACTACTACAGCGATGGATACGGATTACGTAAAATTTATTATGGCTGCTTGAAAAAAGTCACTCCGGTGTTTTTTCTGGAGACGGTAATATTATGGATATTTAGACAGAATGTGAACAAGGTCACACAGCTAGATGGCTGTTGGTTGAATAACACACTGGGCAAAAAATGCCTACAGGGCAAATAATGCCTAAAAGGTCAACTTATACACTACTACAGCGATGGATACGGATTATGTAAAATTTATTATGGCTGCTTGAAAAAAGTCACTCCGGTGTTTTTTCTGGAGACGGTAATATTATGGATATTTAGACAGAATGTGAACAAGGTCACACAGCTAGATGGCTGTTGGTTGAATAACACACTGGGCAAAAAATGCCTACAGGGCAAATAATGCCTAAAAGGTCAACTTATACACTACTACAGCGGTAGTAAAATAAAAAAAAGTAAAATAAAAAAAAAATGAATATTAAAAAAAAAAAATTACAGTTGGTGCTGCTGAACTACTAGGAGCAGCAGATTAGCACACCAGTCCCACTCCCCAACACTGCTAGACTAATAGCACTGGGCTCTTATAGTAGTAGTAGTAGTAGTAGTAGTAGTAGTAGTAAAACAACAAAAAAATAAATAAAAGCAGTCCTTACAAGGACTACTGTTATTGCAGCAGTCAGCAGATGAGATCAGAAGCAGGACAGCTGCCCACTGCAGCTACATACAGAGCACTGCAGTAGAAGGTAGATTACTAGCCAGCAAAGCTACCTAAGCTTAAATGTCCCTCAAACCCCTGCAGACTTCTGTCCCTCCAATAACAGAGCAGTATCAAAACGATTACTAGCCAGCAAACTTTCAACTGTCCCTGAAATCACTAACAGGCAGCAGCTCTCTCCCTACACTATCTCTTCAGCACACACAGGCAGAGTGAAAAAACGCTGCAGGGCTTCGGTTTTTATAGGGAAGGGGAGTGGTCCAGGGGAGAGCTTCCTGATTGGCTGCCATGTACCTGCTGGTCTGGGGTGAGAGGGCAAAAAAAAGCGCCAACAATGGCGAACCCAAAATGGCGAACGTCGCGCGACGTTCGCGAACTTCCGGCGAGCGCGAACACCCGATGTTCGCGCGAACAAGTTCGCCGGCGAACAGTTCGCGCCATCTCTACTTCTGGCCTGTTCTTGGACTCTGTTTGCCTGCTGCCTGACCTGACCCTTGGCTTGATAACTGGACTCTGTTTTTGCTTGCCGATTGCTTCTGTCACTGGCTAGTATATTTATTTATCTTTTCTGATTTGTTATTTTGTCTCATTAAATCCTGTATTACTTAACCATGACTTTACGACTAGGTTCTGCTATTTACGAGTATAACCAGGGCTCCCCACCATACAGGCTCACATCTGATGAAACAGTGGAGACCAGGCAGGGGGACTGGCTGGGACATCAGGGGGTGGGGCCATGATGCAGATGGGAGTGTCCATGATGTCAGGGGTGGGGCTATGATGCAGAGATCGTGATTAGTTGATCAAGGGAATCCTGCCAGGAAGTTTTGACTGTCTGGGTCAAAAAATGGACAGTTGGCAACCCTACTGTGAAGCTACAATTTTATTTTTTATTGTAATTTTTTATTACTTAACTTTCTATTTAGGCCCTCTTCTTTTCATATTCCTGTCTCTCTTTCAAACCACTACCTGATTGATTGGTTAAGTTGTACCCTGATAAACAGATAAATGCAAACTGGAAAGCTGCAATTACAAATTGTCTCAGAATAGCATTCTATTCATGATACCAATACATGCATCAAATGTATCTATACATAGTCACATTGTTTTATAAATATATTTACTATTTTGTGCAAACTTTACAAATTTTTATTGCATTACACAAACACTGATTAAAATAGCCCCTCCTATAATGTTTTATTTTATAGCAATCTTACAGATTACATATTTGTTTTGGACAAGATAGGCAGTAGCTATTTAATGGTATACTATATGTTTTTGTTCTCATTGAGGAAGAAATAAAATCCTGACTATATAAGGAAATTCAATAGAAACATATCTATCTATCTATCTATATATCTATATATATATATATATATATATATATATATATATATATATATATATATATATATATATATACATACATATACACAGGGCCGCCATTAGAAATCACGGGGCCCCGTACAACAAAATTTTTGGGCCCCGCCCACACTGACGACCAAGCTCCACCCCATTTCCCGCCCACTCCACATCGCAGTTAAAAGACCACACAGACATCAGCGCTAAAAAAGTAACCCCCCCCACACAAGTTGTAAAAAGCTATTGATGGTCAGGGCCCCCTTATAAAAAATTGGGGCCCCAAAAAAAAAAAAAAAATTACATTTTTTTTTTTTTTTTTTAAAAACATTGGTGGCAGGGGCCCCCTTATAAGTTAAAAACAAATTGGGGCCCCAAAAAAAAAAAAAACTGGTGGCAGGGGCCCCCTTACAAGTTAAAAACAAATTGGGGCCCCAAAAAAAAATTAAAAAAAAAAAAAACATTGGCGGCAGGGGCCCCCTTTTAAGTTAAAAACAAATTGGGGCCCCAAAAAAAAATTTGAAAAAAAAAATAATTTTTTTTTGAAAAAAAAAAAAACTGGTGGCAGGGGCCCCCTTACAAGTTAAAAAAATTTAGGGCCACCAAAAAGAAAATTATTATTATTTTTTTTTAAAACAATGGTGGCAAGGGGCCCCTTACGAGTTAAAAAAAAAATTGGGGCCCCAAAAAAACATGTTTTAAAAAAAAAGATTGGTTGCAGGGGCCTATAGAATATTAAAATAATACATTGGTGGCCAGGGGATTAAAAAAAAAAAAAATACACAAACTGGTGTTCAGTAGAATTGAACTCACGGCTTCAGTACTTCAACTTCACCTCCTTTCGTGACTTCGGGTCTTTTCACTGCTTCAGGACTTCGGCTTCGGCTGTTTTCGTGACTTCGGGTCTTTGCGCTGCTTCAGGACTTCGGCTTCGGCTGTTTTCGTGACTTCGGGTCTTTTCGGCGCTTCGTGACCAGCTTTTTCCGTGACTTCGGGTCTTTTCGGCGCATCGGCTTCGACTTTTCGGCACTTCCGCATTCGGCAACACAGAGGCAAGACGTACAGCTCGGGCGCTCGTAAGGGGGGCCCGGATCTTCAAAAAATGCAGCGCTACCGGCCCGGTACGCTTGTCCCCCCTGTCCCCCCCTGATGGCGGCCCTGCATATACATATATATATATATATATATATATATTCTCTTTATCTAGCATGATCTCTTCCAAAGACACCATTTGGCATGGTTTGGTAGAGCAAGCATTGAGAAGAGAGCCACCTCCCCATAATACAGAAAAAAACACACTGAAATGCAGCTCATCCCTTTTTATTGGGTGCACATGGGTATGGCTTGATATACACACTGCACAACTTAAGCTATTATTCTATAGCGAGTACCATGACATTGTGTCATAATAATGCATATATACAAGAATTTTCATATTGATGTCATTTACTGTATTTATGTGACATAGACTTTTTAATGCAAGCAGAAAAGAATAAATTCAATGTCTCTCTGTGATATGAATAAATATTATTTCATGTAATTAATTTCTTTAATTGTAGACTATATTAAAAATGACTTGCCATTGATGCCACAATACAAATCCAGATAATATTTATCTTTACTATCTGTTAATCTGACTGTAGACATAATTGATACATCCATCTGTCCATGTTTTGCTTAGTTCCGTTTGTTTTATTCGTGCTAATTCTGACAAAAATATTTAGCTGAATCATTATGTTTCCCATGTGCTAGTACAATAAACTCCCATCTTGATTTGGCCCCAAAACATAATGTTTTTTCTACACTTTGAAGCAAAAGTTTTGTGGTGGATTCTGAATACCAACTAAAATAAATAATAAAAACAGCTTGGGTTGGTGACTCATTTGCAAAGGATATTAATGATAAAATATTAATGAAACTAAAATCAGGAAGAAATATGTGCTAATAAAACTTTATTCCAATACATCTTAATTACACTCTTTAATTTATATGCAACATTACTTTTCGCAGCAATCATTTAAAATGCAGATGAATTTGCCACTGTGAGTAACACATCTTTTCATGCAAAATGATCTTCATATAGAAATATGTTAAAAATTGTGGTCACTAAGGAGTTTTAGGACAGTATAAATTCATAGGATGCTGAAGTACTAGATGACTTGTACCTTGGCATATATTTTTTTTGACAAATATTATTTTAATGTGATAGTTTTGGGAAAAAAAAAGTTGTTTAATCTTTGCCAGAAAATATATTGTTTAATGCTTTTATGGTGGAAACCATTTCTAGGTAACCATGTGGTTATTTCTGTTCCCTTGTTGTCTTTCTTTTTGACAGGCATATATCAGAGCCACTGTACCACAAGACATAGAATCTTCAATTTCCCTTTATCTAAATGGGTCATTAACATTTACTACACTACTGTTTGAAGATGCCTGTGGCCGATTATACAAGGAGAATGAAGGAGATAAGGGGGGTTAGCTGCACAATATACAGATGCATTTAGCTAACATATAAATATCTGAAACCACTGATGTGAAATAAAATAACAGAACTCTATAAATGAAATGGTATTATAATAAAAATGGTTATTGTGTGATTCCATTACTTCTTTAAGAAGTTGTTTTGTTCACTCTACTATTAGCAAATTGTACTCACCCTGGCCTGACCTTAATGCCCACATTAGAATTTGATTGGCTTAGCCGAAGTTTTCTTGTAAATTAAATATGTAAAACTTCAGATTTATATGCAAAGAAAACATCTTTTCTTTGTTGTCTGCTAAATGGGATGTGGCAGACTCACCCAAGTAATATAATTTACACTTAACAGTCCATTGCTTCTAAACATTCTCCTGATTCCAGACACTACATAACTATGGAAAAGCCATGCCAGCAGTTGTTAACAAGAAACAGCTTTGTTTTATTATAAAATGAACAGGTAATGATTTCATTATCCTTTATTTATATATCTCTGAAATCATTTTTTTCTTAAAACATCTAGGGGGTTATTTGCTAAGCTCCGAATACCCGAAATCCGAAAAATTCGTGATTTTTTTTCTAAAATCAGACTTTAAAAAAAATCACGAATTTTTCGGAATTTATTAAACCCCAGGGGCTAAAAGCCCGAATATAAAAACACGACATCTCAAACCTGTTGAGATTGCATAAAAGTCAATGGGAACAGTCCCATTGATTTTTGGTTGTGTCGGAGGTTTCAGGAAATTTCACGATGTTTTCAGAGCTTTCGGGTGAAAACTCTGAAAAATTCTGAGATTTCAGGGAAAATTCACGAAAAAATCATGAAAATCAGAGCTTTTCCCGCAAAGCAAATTTTCGGGAAAATGTAATAATAAATAAGCGCTAAAAACCCGAGCAGGTTAGATCAGAGTTTGTAACAGCCGATATTGAGATAAATTCGGACTTTAATAAATAACCCCCCTAATGACACACATCAGTTACTGCTGCAATGTAACTCACAGTCAAACACACGTATAAACACTGGGTTGAGGTTCATCAGAGGTCAAGAAGCACTTTGCTTAGGATAAGTGATGGGTGAATTTGGTGCGTTTCGCTGAAAAATTTGCGAATTTCCAGTCAAATTCGCTAAACGGCGAAAAATTTGCAAAACGTTTTGTTTTTTTACGCCGGCGTTCAAAAAAACGGATGCCGGTGAATTTTTGCGGCGGTTTTGCAAATTTATTCGCCGGCGGCGAATTGCGGGAACTCGCCGTGAATTCGCACCTGCCAAATAAATTCACCCAACACTACTTAGGATAAAAATTAAAGCAAAACACTAGGAATGTTTACAAGACATTTACTGTGCAAGCCCCGTGTAGAGATTGCTTTTATGCAGCAGTGTATGAATAGCTGTAGAAAGGACTACTCAAACCAAGAGTGAGATAAAATAAAAAGCAATGTTAAATACGCACATCTCACATAACGGCCATAAGGAATGCATATTCTATGTGAAAGAAGGTGCGACTGTAACATGCCAAGGACAGAGGTATAATGATAATGCTTTTGAATTAACCTCACAAATAACACTGAGTTCCAGAAAGGTTCTAAGCACATAATGTTCTTTGTTCTCTTTGTACCAACAGCAGAATCAAAAGGTTAGTTCAACCTAAGAATGTTATAATTTATGTACTTAGTTATCAACATTTTAGTGGCTTGTTGCTTTGGAAAAAAAAATCTGCAGAATTTAATATTCCCTCAGTCTGAAAAAAGGCAAATATAAAGCTATGCAAGTCAGCAAAAAAAAAAAAACAATAAAGAGCCAACTTTATCACAAAGCTTGCAAAGTGGTGCCTCGGACCCTTGACGGGTGCAACTGGCATCAGACAGGATTCTGTATCCATTGGCGCATATATCATTTATAAATAAGCCATTTGTGAGTGACATCTGGCATTTAAGTATTAAAAGGCAGACAATGATATTCTGTGGCAATTTGCATTTGGTCTTCTTTTTTTATTTTTGAGGTGCTTGAATTATTGGGCTTTTTGTTCAGCAGTTCTCCAGTATGGAAGTACAGTTAATATCTGGCTGCCATGGGTCTAATTTACCCTAGAAACCAGTTATTAGCTTGAATGACAGACTGAAATATGAATAGGAGATGCCTGAATAGAAATATGTCATCCAATTGTAGCCTGATGGAGCAATAACTTTATGGTTGCCAGAGTCAGTGACCTCATATGAAAGCTGGAAATAGAGAAGAGAGAGGCAAATAATTTAGAGTACATTAAGCTACACTTAAATAGCATGCTAAGTGCATCTGAACCTTCTACAGATGTAAAATAAAAATACTATCATATAACAATTTGACCTTGTCTCTGATTAAGGAAATCATTAGAGTTTCCAGTTACCATACAAAGGGCAATTTCACTGACAACAAACCTAAGGACAAGACAATTACCGGTATTGTATATTGTATGGATATTGTATTCAAACTCTCTTGTTTTAAAGTGGATTTGACCAGTGGCGGTGACACAAAAATTACCCAAAATGGCACTGAGTTACAACTCCCAACATAGTCCAGAATATTGCAGGTAAATATATACTGTAAATAGCTTCATAATTATCCAGTTATCTTTCTATCCATGGCCTCTTATATTCATATTCCAGTCTCTCAATCAAACTGCTGCCTGGTTGCTGAGAACATTAGACCACAGACCCCAGATTGCTGCTGAAGTTTCAAACTGGAGAGCTGCAGAGCAAAGCAAAATCCACTAAAAAATATGAATATTATTTGAAAATGGTCTCAATATCACTGTCAATGTCATACTAAAAATGTATTTAAAGGCAATATAGCCCTTTGATATACAGGTATGGTGGCTGAAAGCTCCAAATTATGGGAAGGCTATTTCCCATAGCCTCCATTTTCATCAAATAATTAAAATTTCAAAACAGTACATTGTACTTGATTTGGAGATATAATGAATCCTTATTGGAGGCAAAACAATTCTATTGGCTTTAATTCAGGTTTAAATAAAAATACATTAAAAAAAACATTTTTTTAGTAAACGTAAGGCATGGAGATCCACATTGCAAAAAAAAAATCCCTTCTCTGGAAAGCCCTAGGTTCTGAGCATTCTGCATAACAGATGCTATGCTTGCATATATTATTATACCCCTTCTGGAGACTGCAATAATAAATGTAATTTTTGTGCAATTTTTAGAAATGTAAAACTAAAAGCCTATGAAAAAAAAAACATTTTAATTACAAATAAAATATGACATTTCTCCATAGAATAAAGAAAAATGATACAGTTCACAAACATTATGTAGATAGTAAACATATAATAATGCTGAAATGCATTGAAGTCTATGGACAACCTTTTTTTTTTAATGTGTGACAATGTTTTATCTTTACACTCCTACTAGGCACCAGTTGCAGTGCCTGAGATTTACAGTATGCCACTTGATGGGATTTTTTATATAAAAAATGTGCCCTGTCCTGGGTCCACAAGATGAAGTATACATGAGGCCCCAATCAATTTTTTAAAGTTACTGTATAATGATTTAAACTATTGAATAGTTTAAATCATTATACAGTAACTTTAAAAAGTCACATTTAAACAAAGGTTACATCCATGCCCACAATTACATTTGCTATGATTCATAACTCTTTAGAGCTCATATCCAGCTGAAAGCTCACAAATATAGGATACATTGTTGATTTATGCATGGGTGATTTTAACTGGAACCTCTTGTTATATGCACCATTTAATTCAATCATTGTTTGCACATTTCTTAATATTGCAGTTAAATTTACATTCTGTTCTTCATGAAGGCTCAGGTCGGCTTTTTTTGCATTTTGCAAATGAAAAACATATGCTTACAGATTGTGTAAAGGTTTGTAGAATCTGTGTTTCATATTTAAACACGTGTTGACTGTATCTCTAGATACTACCTGCTGAAGTCCATTCAATGACTTTAGGAATTTAGGCAACTGTTCCATCATACATTTTTGATGCAAGTGATGATTATTGTGAAGCAAACAACAAATAGAACAAAATAACAGAAATCTTCAGCGTGCATAGCTGTTCACCTCCCTAAAGTCAGAACTTTGTAGAGTCACTTTGGATAAGTCTCTATGAACTTGCCACTGGGATTTTTGCCCATTCCTCAAGGCAAAACTGATCCAGATCCTTCATGTTGGATGGTTTTCACTTGTGAACAATCTTCAAGTCTGACCACAGATTCTCAATTTGATTGAGGTCTGTACATTTAAATGTTTCCCCATAAACCACTCAAGTGTTGCTTTAGCAGTATGCTTCGGGTCATTGTCCTGCTGGAAGGTGAACCTCCATCCCAATCTTAAATCACAGGCAGATTGACACAGGTTTTGCTCAGGAATATCCCTGTATTTAGCATCTTTCCCTTGACTCAGAATAGTTTCCCAGTCCCTGCTGCTGAAAAACATCCCCATAGCATGAAGCTTCCACCACCATGTTTGACTCTGACGATGGTGTTCTTGGAGTGATGGGATGTGTTGGGTTTGCGCCAGACATAGCATTTTCCTTGGTGGTCGAAAAGTTCCTTCCTCCATACATTTGGGGAGTCACCCACATGCCTTTTGGCAAACTCAAAATGTGCCTTCTTATTTTTAACTTTAAGTAATGGCTTTTTTCTGGTTACTCTTCCATAAAGCCCAGTTCTATAGAGTGTACAGCTTATTGTGGTCCTATGGACAGATACTCCAGTCTCTGCTGTGGAATTCTGCAACTCCTTCACGATTATCTTTGATCTCTGTGCTGCCTCTCTGATTAATTCCCTCCCTGTCTGGTCTGTGAGTTTTGGTGGGTGGCCCTCTCTTGGCAGGTTTGTTGTGGTACTATTGTTGTGGTACCATGTCAGAAAAGGTGTGTTTACACTGACAGATCATGTGACACTTAGATTGCACACAGGTGGACTTCATTTCACTAATTATGTGACTTTTGATGTTAATTGGTTGCCCCAGGATTTTTTAGGGGCTTCATGGCAAAGGGGGTGAATACATATGCACGCACATGCCAATTTTAAGGGTTTTTTTATTCTTTTTTAAATATATTTTTCTCATTTTTAGACTACTTTGTGCAGATCCATCACATAAAATAAGATTAAAGGACAAGGAAAGTCTAAAATAGAATAAGGCTAGAAATGCTGTATTTTGTATACTAAACATAAGCATGAACTTACTGAATCACAAAGCCTAATCAAACAAATGATTTATGCTTTCAAAGTTGGCCACAGGGGGCTGTCATCCTGTAACTTTATTAAACATCTTTGCCTGACCCTGACCCTGCACATGCTCAGTGTGGTCTGAGCTGCTTAGGGATCGTCATAAAAAAATCTGGTTGAATTCTTCATGGCTTGGAAGTAAGGGGGGGGCTCCCCCTGCTGTTCATAAGTATGATTGTTTCCCTGCTCAGCAGTTAGGGACCATCTGAAAATTTCTATCCACTGCAGTAAATGAAGGGAGAATTTCACTGCATACCGTCAGGTTTCTTATAAAAACGGTACACATTTTTTAATTAAAGTATATTGGAGATAGGTTTCTTTTTCATTAAAGAAAGTAAAAATTGGATTTTATTTGTTTGCCTTTCCTTGTCCTTTAAGAAACATTTAAATTATAGGTTGGAATGTAACAAAATAGGTAAAAAGCCAAGGGGGGTGAATAATTTTGCAAGGCAGTGTATATATATATATATATATATATATATATATATATATATACACACTAACTATAGAGCTTAGTATCACAATAGCCTTTGATATTATGCATGTCCAAGACATCATCCAAGCAACTCTTAAAGGCATTGAAAGAATCGGCTATTACAACATCATCCAGCAGTGCATTACACAACCTCAATGTCCTCACTGTGAAGAAACATCTATGATGCTTCAAATGAAAGTTCTTTTCTTCTAGTCTGAAGGGGTGGCCTCTGGTACATTGATCATCTTTATGGGTAAAAAGGTCCCCTGCTATTTGTCTATAACATCCTCTTATGTACTTGTAAAGTGTAATCATGTCCTCTTTCAAATGTCTTTTTTTCCAGAGGAAACAACCCCAACCATTACAGTCTACCTGTAAATGTCATGTTATCAGGAACCTTGTTCAGTGGTAGTACCTTCAGACGCACAGGTGGAGCCTGTGGGTTCCAGTGTTCACTGACGCCCTTTTGGGGCCCCAGGCTTTCTGCTGCGGAAGTCAACAAGGAAGTGCGTAGCAAGTCCGTAAACGAGGTACCGGCAGGGATAAGAGGAGATGTAGTCAAGGTCAGACGAAGAGTTGATGCAGGCGGCAGAAATCGTAGTCAAGGGACAGGCAGAAGTCAAAACCAGGATATCAGGAAAAAGAAGTAACGCTTGAGCAGGAACAGTTAAACTGCAGCCAGCTTGGACATTTAAAAAATGGAGGAGTAGCCTTTTAAACAAGATTTGGTGCCAAAATTCAAATCCGGCACCCTTGGTGACGTCATGACGCTCTGTATCTGCGTCAATCAAGGACGCAAACCCGGAAGTGTGCGCATGCGCAGCGTCAGTCAAGGAGAGACGTGCCCCTCTCCTCTCATAATTTAAGTCTTCCATACACTGAGAGTAGGGATGTAGCGAACTGTTCGCCGGCGAGTTCGCGCGAACTTCGACTGTTCGCGTCCGCCGCAAGTTCGCGAACGTCGCGCGACGTTCGCCAATAGGCGTTCGCGTCAAAATCGTTCGACCATTCGATCGCTAAAATCGAACGATTTTCGTTCGAATCGAACGATCGAAGCCATTGGATTGAATGAAATCATTCGATCCAATGGCTTCGATCGTTCGATTCGAACGGAAATCGTTCGATCGAACAATTAAAATCCTTCGATCGTTCGAATCGAACGATTTTCGGATGTTCGAAGTTCGCGAACTGTTCGCGAACTGTTCGCATTTTTTGCCAGTGTTCGCGAACGGCGTTCGCGAACACATTGTCGGCGGTTCGCTACATCCCTAACTGAGAGCAACATCCAAGAGGTTGGTGAGCAACATGTTTCACCCCTTATCTGGCACCCAGAGGAACTTTTTTCATACTTGTGTTGCTCCCCAACTCTATTGATATTTGAATGTGGCTCAAGGGTAAAAAAGGTTGTTGCTCCCCTGCTCTGCTAAGGTGTTATATAGATCTGTTGAACTATGAAGGCAATCTTCTCCATGGTATGGTTTTTTTTTTTTTTTTTTTTTTTTTAGAGTAATTACAGGAATCCAGCTGCTTTCAGTGATTCACGAAACCTTTACAAAAAGGCCTTTTTCAAAAATTTTAAAGGAGTGTATCCTCTACTGTCAGTTCTAACTTCATGTTGCACCTAATGGCAAAATGTAAGTTAAACATATAAAAAGGATGTACTGTATGTCTGTTTACAAAACTTTTCAATAAAAACAACTTTTCAAAAAAACATATAAAAAGGAATGCAAGCCACTAAAAACAGCTTCATTGGCAGAGTGGAGATTGGCCTGAATATGCACTGTGTAGCTGCACTCAGGACAGTATTGTGCCTGTCAGTGCAGCTACAGAAGAAAGCAGATCTGCTTCTCTCAGCCTGCCTACAAAATGCAGGTATAAAGTAGTGGAGCCAATGCTCTGTGTGACTTTGGACTAAGGAGTTGTTTCTGGAGCTTTCAAAAGGGAATTTTTTCTGGGAATAACACCTTGAAATAAAATCCCAGAAATGAATTTACATGTGCTCTTCATTTATGCATTTATGCATTATATATGCACAACAAAATTCATATAAAGAAATGAAGTCCTCTGTACTTGCCCATTATCAAGGACATTAAGGCATTAATGGGGAGCGTAATATAGGTAGCTAGCGGAAAAAACTTTCATAATGCAATCATTTTCTCTTTGCTCAATTGTAACAAAAATCTTGTGAACACTTTGCCCCTCTCACAATAGTAAGATAGAGATTGTGAGTTTTATAGTTTGTGATGCAGTGCACAGTGTATGTTATAAAATTCCTTACTGAAAAATTAGGGTTAGGGTTAGTCCTAATGCCCCTGCATTAAGCTACTAAAAATGCCCTTCCCTTTAAACAAAACAGGAATTGTTTGCCCATATATTGTAATATATTCAAGCTGGCCAATTACATCAAAGTCATCCCCAGTCTGGCCAGTGTTGGCCAATAAAAGGACAACCAGGTAAAACTTAGTACCTGTGAAAAATGTGTAATGAAGCAGTAGAATTCTTAATGATTCAGATGAACGTAAGTTTATAACATGGGCGAGCGCAGAGGACTAGGGATGGCGTGAACTGTTCGCCGGCGAACTTGTTCGCGCGAACATCGGGTGTTCGCGCTCGCCGGAAGTTCGCGAACGTCGCGCGACGTTCGCCATTTTGGGTTCGCCATTGTTGGCGCTTTTTTTTGCCCTCTCACCCCAGACCAGCAGGTACATGGCAGCCAATCAGGAAGCTCTCCCCTGGACCACTCCCCTTCCCTATAAAAACCGAAGCCCTGCAGCGTTTTTTCACTCTGCCTGTGTGTGCTGAAGAGATAGTGTAGGGAGAGAGCTGCTGCCTGTTAGTGATTTCAGGGACAGTTGAAAGTTTGCTGGCTAGTAATCGTTTTGATACTGCTCTGTTATTGGAGGGACAGAAGTCTGCAGGGGTTTGAGGGACATTTAAGCTTAGGTAGCTTTGCTGGCTAGTAATGTACCTTCTACTGCAGTGCTCTGTATGTAGCTGCAGTGGGCAGCTGTCCTGCTTCTGATCTCATCTGCTGACTGCTGCAATAACAGTAGTCCTTGTAAGGACTGCTTTTATTTATTTTTTTGTTGTTTTACTACTACTACTACTACTACTACTACTACTACTATAAGAGCCCAGTGCTATTAGTCTAGCAGTTTTGGGGAGTGGCACTGGTGTGCTAATCTGCTGCTCCTAGTAGTTCAGCAGCACCAACTTTAATTTTTTTTTTTTAATATTCATTTTTTTTTTATTTTACTTTTTTTTATTTTACTACCGCTGTAGTAGTGTATAAGTTGACCTTTTAGGCATTATTTGCCCTGTAGGCATTTTTTGCCCAGTGTGTTATCCAACCAACTGCCATCTAGCTGTGTGACCTTGTTCACATTCTGTCTAAATATCCATAATATTACCGTCTCCAGAAAAAACACCGGAGTGACTTTTTTCAAGCAGCCATAACATATTTTACGTAATCTGTATCCATCGCTGTAGTAGTGTATAAGTTGACCTTTTAGGCATTATTTGCCCTGTAGGCATTTTTTGCCCAGTGTGTTATTCAACCAACTGCCATCTAGCTGTGTGACCTTGTTCACATTCTGTCTAAATATCCATAATATTACCGTCTCCAGAAAAAACACCGGAGTGACTTTTTTCAAGCAGCCATAACATATTTTACGTAATCTGTATCCATCGCTGTAGTAGTGTATAAGTTGA
Source organism: Xenopus petersii (assembly GCA_038501925.1). Classification (NCBI taxonomy): domain Eukaryota; kingdom Metazoa; phylum Chordata; class Amphibia; order Anura; family Pipidae; genus Xenopus; species Xenopus petersii. The sequence goes on from CM076677.1 coordinate 39,467,714, forward strand.
CCTTTTAGGCATTATTTGCCCTGTAGGCATTTTTTGCCCAGTGTGTTATTCAACCAACTGCCATCTAGCTGTGTGACCTTGTTCACATTCTGTCTAAATATCCATAATATTACCGTCTCCAGAAAAAACACCGGAGTGACTTTTTTCAAGCAGCCATAACATATTTTACGTAATCCGTATCCATCGCTGTAGTAGTGCATAAGTTGACCTTTTAGGCATTATTTGCCCTGTAGGCATTTTTTGCCCAGTGTGTTATTCAACCAACTGCCATCTAGCTGTGTGACCTTGTTCACATTCTGTCTAAATATCCATAATATTACCGTCTCCAGAAAAAACACCGGAGTGACTTTTTTCAAGCAGCCATAATATATTTTACGTAATCCGTATCCATCGCTGTAGTAGTGTATAAGTTGACCTTTTAGGCATTATTTGCCCTGTAGGCATTTTTTGCCCAGTGTGTTATTCAACCAACTGCCATCTAGCTGTGTGACCTTGTTCACATTCTGTCTAAATATCCATAATATTACCGTCTCCAGAAAAAACACCGGAGTGACTTTTTTCAAGCAGCCATAATAAATTTTACGAGATCCGTATCCACCGATGTAGTAGTGTATACGTTGATCTTGTGGGCAGTATTTGCACAGTGTTTTCTTCAAACCGCCATCTAGCTGTGTGAGCTTGTTCACATTTTGTCTAAATATTGATAATATTATCGTCTCTAGAAAAACCACTTGAGTTACTTTTTTTCAAGCAGCATTCATATATTTTACGTAATCCGTATCCACCGCTGTGTATACGTTGACCTTGTAGGCATTATTTGCACACTGTTTTCTTCAAACCGCCATCTAGCTGTGTGAGCTTGTTCACATTTTGTCTAAATATTGATAATATTATCGTCTCTAGAAAAACCACTTGAGTTACTTTTTTTCAAGCAGCATTCATATATTTTACGTAATCCGTATCCACCGCTGTGTATACGTTGACCTTGTAGGCATTATTTGCACACTGTTTTCTTCAAACCGCCATCTAGCTGTGTGAGCTTGTTCACATTTTGTCTAAATATTGATAATATTATCGTCTCTAGAAAAACCACTTGAGTTACTTTTTTTCAAGCAGCATTCATATATTTTACGTAATCCGTATCCACCGCTGTGTATACGTTGACCTTGTAGGCATTATTTGCACACTGTTTTCTTCAAACCGCCATCTAGCTGTGTGAGCTTGTTCACATTTTGTCTAAATATTGATAATATTATCGTCTCTAGAAAAACCACTTGAGTTACTTTTTTTCAAGCAGCATTCATATATTTTACGTAATCCGTATCCACCGCTGTGTATACGTTGACCTTGTAGGCATTATTTGCACACTGTTTTCTTCAAACCGCCATCTAGCTGTGTGAGCTTGTTCACATTTTGTCTAAATATTGATAATATTATCGTCTCTAGAAAAACCACTTGAGTTACTTTTTTTCAAGCAGCATTCATATATTTTACGTAATCCGTATCCACCGCTGTGTATACGTTGACCTTGTAGGCATTATTTGCACACTGTTTTCTTCAAACTGCCATCTAGCTGTGTGTATTATCGTTTCCAGAAAAACCAACTGAGTTTTTGTTGTTGTTGTTTTTTAAAAAATAATGCCAGGCAAAGGCAGGCCGCCACGCAGAGGCCGTGCTAGGGGCCGTGCTGCTATGCAATCCTGTGGCCCTAGCAAATTGCCCAGTTTTAAAAAGCCAATGACCCTGAACTCCCAAAATGCTGAAGAGGTAGTTGACTGGCTTACACAGCACACCCCATCCTCTACCGTTTCTAACTTTACCACAACATCCTCCTCATCCTCCACTGCTATGGCCACCCCACGTAACACTTCCTCCACCACCGGTGCCCCTTCTTCACTGGAGTCAGAGGAGTTATTTTCCCATGAGTTTCTTGAACTGAGTAATGCGCAACCATTATTGCCAGAAGAAGATGAAGGAGATGAGGACGTTACACCAGATTTAATTCTGGCAGAGAACACGACAGAGATGGACATAATGATGAGTGATGAGGAGGAGGTCCCCGCTGCTGCTTCCTTCTGTAATGTGTCAGAAGAAATTGATGCATCTGAGGAGAATGATGATGAGGAGATTGATGTTTTGTGGGTGCCTAGTAGAAGAGAGCAAGAGGAGGGTAGTTCAGATGGAGAGACGGAGAGTCAGAGAGGCAGTAGGAGAATAAGACTTAGAAGAAGCAGGGAGGACAGCCCGCAGGGATCAGTAGGGCAACAACATGTATCGGCACCTGTGTTCAGCCGGCCAACGCACCCGCCATTGCCGCCAATGCCGCCAACTTCTACTGTTACCGCCAGATCGCACACTTCCAAAAAGTCAGCAGTGTGGGATTTTTTTAATGTGTGTGCCTCTGACAAAAGCATTGTAATTTGCAATGAGTGCAGTCAGAAACTGAGCCTTGGTAAGCCCAACAGCCACATAGGTACAACTTCTATGCGAAGGCACATGAGCGGCAAGCACAAAGCACTTTGGGAGCAACACCTCAAAGGCAACAGGCAAACTAAAAGCCACACTCCTTCTGGTCCAGCATCTTACTGCTCTACCTCTGCTCTCCTTGACCCGTCTGAACCACCCTCCACTCCGCCTTCCACCTTGACCACCTGTTCCCATTCCCAGTCATCTGCCACCAGCCAAGTTTCTGTGAAGGCCATGTTTGAGCGTAAGAAGCCAATGTCTGACTGTCACCCCCTTGCCCGGCGTCTGACAGCTGGCTTGTCTGCACTCTTAGCCCGCCAGCTTTTACCATACCAGCTGGTGGACTCTGAGGCCTTCCGCAAATTTGTAGCAATTGGGACACCGCAGTGGAAGGTACCCAGCCGCAATTTTTTTTCTAAAAAGGGAATACCACACCTGTACCAACATGTGCAGAGCCAAGTTACCGCATCTCTGTCACTTAGTGTTGGGCCAAAGGTCCATATGACTACTGACGCATGGTCCTCCAAGCATGGTCAGGGCAGGTATGTCACCTACACTGCCCACTGGGTGAACTTGGTAATGGCTGGGAAGCAGGGAATGGGTAGCTCAACAACAACAACAGTGGAGTTGGTGTCACCGCCACGGATTGCACGCGGTTCTGCCACCACCTCTACTCCTCCATCGCTCTCTACCTCGTCTTCTTCCTCTTCTTCTTCTTACTCTGCTGCTGGGTCCTCCTTCTCCTCCTCCACACCTGTGCACCCCCAGCTCCCCCTAGGCTATTCGACGTGCCAGGTACGCCGTTGTCACGCTGTCTTGGGGATGACGTGCCTGGAAAGCAAAAACCATACCGGATCTGTACTCCTGTCATCTCTGCAGTCACAGGCCGATCGGTGGCTGACCCCACACCAACTGCAGATCGGAAAAGTGGTGTGTGACAATGGAAGCAATCTGTTGGCAGCGTTGAGACTGGGCAATTTAACACATGTGCCCTGCATGGCACATGTGTTAAATTTAATAGTCCAACGTTTTGTCTCCAAGTACCCAGGATTCCAGGACGTTCTCACCCAGTCCAGAAAGGTGTCGGCCCATTTCAGACGTTCCTACACAGCCATGGCACGCCTTGCTGACATTCAGCAGCGCTACAACATGCCAGTCAGGCGTTTGATTTCTGACAGCCAGACTCGCTGGAATTCAACGCTCCTTATTTTGGAACGTCTGCTGCAACAACAAAGGGCCGTCAACGAGTACCTTTTTGAACTGGGTGGTAGGACTGGATCTGCAGAGCTGGGGATTTTTTTCCCCCGTTACTGGGTGCTTATGCGCGATGCCTGCAGGCTCATGCGACCTTTTGAAGAGGTGACAAATATGGTCAGTCGCACCGAAGGCACCATCAGCGACCTAATACCCTTCGCTTTCTTCCTGGAGCGTGCCGTGCGACGAGTGACAGATGAGGCTGTAGACCAGCGTGACGAGGAGCTGGAAGCGCACGATTTATGGTCGGAATCACCAGAACGAACCCAGGCACCTGCTGCAACGCAGGGAGAGGTGCCAGAAGTGGAGTCAGAGGAGGAAGGTGGCTTTGTGGAGGAGGAGGAGGAGGACCAACAGGAGCAGGCTTCCCAGGGGGCTAGTGGTGACCTTTTGGGGACCCCTGGTCTTGTACGTGGCTGGGGGGAGGAGACCGTGGATGATGCAGTCCTTGATAATGAGGAAGCGGAGATGGATAGCTCTGCATCCAACCTTGTGAGAATGGGGTCTTTCATGCTGTCATGCCTGTTGAAGGACCCCCGTATCAAGAGGCTTAAGGAGAAGGACCTGTACTGGGTCGCAACGCTACTAGACCCTCGGTACAAGCATAAAGTGTCAGAAATGTTACCAACATACCACAAGTCCGAAAAGATGCGGCATTTACAAACCAGCCTGCAAAACATGTTGTACAATGCTTTTAAGGGTGATGTCACTTCAGGAACTCATCAACATTCCAGGGGCAGAGGTGCCAGTAATCCTGCCACGAGCACACCTGCAAGGACAAAGCCCTTTGGCCGGTCTGTAACGTCAGACATGCAAATGTTTTTCTGTCCAAGGCAGCGCCACAACCCTTCTGGATCCACCCTCAAAGAACGCCTCGACCGGCAGGTAGCGGACTACCTGGCATTAACTGCAGATATCGACACTCTGAGGAGCGATGAACCCCTGGACTACTGGGTGCGCAGGCTTGATCTGTGGCCAGAGCTGTCACAATTTGCCATGAACCTCTTGTCTTGCCCAGCCTCAAGTGTGCTCTCAGAAAGGACCTTCAGTGCAGCAGGAGGGATTGTAACTGAGAAGAGAACTCGCCTAGGTCACAAAAGTGTCGATTACCTGACCTTTATTAAAATGAATGAGGCTTGGATCTCGGAGGGTTACTGCACGCCGGAAGACTTGTTCTGACTTCTATGCAGCTGTCCTTCTCTTCAAGCCTCATGACTCCACACACAGCTGTCCTTTAGCGTCCTCCTCCCTCCGCCACCGTTACAAACTAGGGTGCAAACCCTACTGGTTTAATTTTTTCTGGCCTCTGTGCTTCAGTGGCTGCAACCAAAAAAACTGGGCAAACAATGTCTACAAGGTCAACGTATGGCAAAAAATGACTATTTTCAGCATTTATATGGCATATTTTTTCTGGCAACTGTGCTTCAGTGGCTGCGTCCAAAAAAATGCATATTTTCTGCATTTATATGGCATAATTTTTCTGGCCTCTGTGCTTCAGTGGCTGCAACCAAAAAAATTTATATTTTCAGCATTTATATGGCATAATTTTTCTGTCAACTGTGCTTCAGTGGCTGCGACCAAAAAAATGCATATTTTCTGCATTTATATGGCATAATTTTTCTGGCCTCTGTGCTTCAGTGGCTGCAACCAAAAAAATTTATATTTTCAGCATTTATATGGCATAATTTTTCTGGCAACTGTGCTTCAGTGGCTGCGACCAAAAAAATGCATATTTTCTGCATTTATATGGCATAATTTTTCTGGCCTCTTTGCTTCAGTGGCTGCAACCAAAAAAATTTATATTTTCAGCATTTATATGGCATAATTTTTCTGGCAACTGTGCTTCAGTGGCTGCGACCAAAAAAATGACTATTTTCAGCATTTATATGGCATATTTTTTCTGGCCTCTGTGCTTTAGTGGCTGCGGCCAAAAAAACTGGGCAAACAATGCCTACAAGGTCAACGACGTTGACCTTGTAGGCATTGTTTGCCCAGTCATTTTTTTGACTATTTTCAGCATTTATATGGCATATTTTTTCTGGCAACTGTGCTTCAGTGGCTGCGTCCAAAAAAACTGGGCAAACAATGTCTACAAGGTCAACGTATGGCGAAAAATTACTATTTTCAGCATTTATATGGCATATAGCGGACTACCTGGCATTAACTGCAGATATCGACACTCTGAGGAGCGATGAACCCCTGGACTACTGGGTGCGCAGGCTTGATCTGTGGCCAGAGCTGTCACAATTTGCCATGAACCTCTTGTCTTGCCCAGCCTCAAGTGTGCTCTCAGAAAGGACCTTCAGTGCAGCAGGAGGGATTGTAACTGAGAAGAGAACTCGCCTAGGTCACAAAAGTGTCGATTACCTGACCTTTATTAAAATGAATGAGGCTTGGATCTCGGAGGGTTACTGCACGCCGGAAGACTTGTTCTGACTTCTATGCAGCTGTCCTTCTCTTCAAGCCTCATGACTCCACACACAGCTGTCCTTTAGCGTCCTCCTCCCTCCGCCACCGTTACAAACTAGGGTGCAAACCCTACTGGTTTAATTTTTTCTGGCCTCTGTGCTTCAGTGGCTGCAACCAAAAAAACTGGGCAAACAATGTCTACAAGGTCAACGTATGGCAAAAAATGACTATTTTCAGCATTTATATGGCATATTTTTTCTGGCAACTGTGCTTCAGTGGCTGCGTCCAAAAAAATGCATATTTTCTGCATTTATATGGCATAATTTTTCTGGCCTCTGTGCTTCAGTGGCTGAAACCAAAAAAATTTATATTTTCAGCATTTATATGGCATAATTTTTCTGTCAACTGTGCTTCAGTGGCTGCGACCAAAAAAATGCATATTTTCTGCATTTATATGGCATAATTTTTCTGGCCTCTGTGCTTCAGTGGCTGCAACCAAAAAAATTTATATTTTCAGCATTTATATGGCATAATTTTTCTGGCAACTGTGCTTCAGTGGCTGCGACCAAAAAAATGCATATTTTCTGCATTTATATGGCATAATTTTTCTGGCCTCTTTGCTTCAGTGGCTGCAACCAAAAAAATTTATATTTTCAGCATTTATATGGCATAATTTTTCTGGCAACTGTGCTTCAGTGGCTGCGACCAAAAAAATGACTATTTTCAGCATTTATATGGCATATTTTTTCTGGCCTCTGTGCTTTAGTGGCTGCGGCCAAAAAAACTGGGCAAACAATGCCTACAAGGTCAACGACGTTGACCTTGTAGGCATTGTTTGCCCAGTTTTTTTGGCCGCAGCCACTGAAGCACAGAGGCCAGAAAAAATATGCCATATAAATGCTGAAAATAGTCATTTTTTGCCATACGTTGACTCAACGTATATGGCAAAAAATGACTATTTTCAGCATTTATATGGCATATTTTTTCTGGCAACTGTGCTTCAGTGGCTGCGACCAAAAAAACTGGGCAAACAATGCCTACAAGGTCAACGTATGGCAAAAAATGACTATTTTCAGCATTTATATGGCATATTTTTTCTGGCAACTGTGCTTCAGTGGCTGCGTCCAAAAAAACTGGGCAAACAATGTCTACAAGGTCAACGTATGGCGAAAAATTACTATTTTCAGCATTTATATGGCATATTTTTTCTGGCAACTGTGCTTCAGTGGCTGCGTCCAAAAAAACTGGGCAAACAATGTCTACAAGGTCAACGTATGGCGAAAAATTACTATTTTCAGCATTTATATGGCATATTTTTTCTGGCAACTGTGCTTCAGTGGCTGCGTCCAAAAAAACTGGGCAAACAATGTCTACAAGGTCAACGTATGGCGAAAAATGACTATTTTCAGCATTTATATGGCATATTTTTTCTGGCAACTGTGCTTCAGTGGCTGCGTCCAAAAAAACTGGGCAAACAATGCCTACAAGGTCAACGTATGGCAGTTGTTTAAAGAGAACAGTAGATTACTAGCCAGCAAAGCTACCTAAGCTAAAATGTCCCTCAAATCCCTGCAGACTTCTGTCCCTCCAATACAGAGCAGTATCAAGCAGATTACTAGCCAGCAAACTTACTATCATCTGTCCCTGAAATCACTAACAGCTCTCCCCCTACACTATCTCTTCCAAGCACACACAGGCAGATTTTTCAGATACATTTTTGCCCTTGATCCCCCTCTGGCATGCCACTGTCCAGGTCGTTGCACCCTTTAAACAACTTTAAAATCATTTTTCTGGCCAGAAATGTCTTTTTTAGATGTTAAAGTTCGCCTTCCCATTGAAGTCTATGGGGTTCGCGAACCGTTCGCGAACCGCTCGCATTTTTGCGCAAGTTCGCGAATATGTTCGCGAACTTTTTTTCCGACGTTCGCTACATCCCTACAGAGGACCTCTTTTCTGTTTAAATTGTATTTGATTTAAGCTGACTATAAAGAAACTGAGTTATGAAATATCCAGTTGTTTAAGAGGAGAAGCCAAACTCCATTAACTTGATGACTTTGTCATATCATTGGATTTTGTGCCCTTTACTTAATGATGGGCCCATATACAGTATGTAATGTTATGTTTTGGTCTAAACCACAGATTAAACAGTTTATCTGGAAAATCAGATTGTATGAAAAAATGTGTACATGTAGATATTTAAAATCATTAAGTCATTAAATGGATAATTCAGTTTAGGACTGACTTGGCATTCTAGGACAATTTACAATAAATGTTATTTATATTCATTGTGATTCCACTTACCCTTGCAACCAAGTAGCGGTTTGGATGGCGTAGCAACCATACAGAGAAGCAAAATAAAAAGCTAAAACAATTCAAAAACCTTTCAAAATGAAAAATAGTACCAGTTGCAATTTGTCTCAGAATATTACTGTCTATAACACAATCCCATTGACACTGCTCTTTTAGATAAAAATGAAAAAGTGGTTAACCTAAAAAAATGAGATAAAATATATGTCTAATTCAAAGTACTATGTGCATGATCCAGGGAAAAATGTCAAAGCGAGCTACTGGCTGGCAATGTATCATAATACATCTTACTATGACCACAAAAGTAAATTCTATGCCATTTTAAGACAAAATCAATATAAAAAAATAAAGTTAAAAGCATAACATTTCTAATTCCAATCTGGGTCCATGAATATCTTATGTAACCCAACTATAAACAAACGTTTAAAGTGATTTGATAAGAAACGTAAATATGTCTCCAATCATTTATGAAAATAATTGCAATATTATATGTTTGTATCAAATGCCTACATTTCTTTTATTTGATTAAAACAATATTTCAGTGACTTTTTTACTCAGTAGCCCAGCTGTTTTGACATAGCACCAAGAAAACCCTAACTTTTAAAAAAAGACTGAAAATCCCAATGATTCATTTTGCTTGAGAAGCCATTTATTTTTAATACATGCATCTTAATATGTTTATATTTATTGCAGGGTGTTTGCTATCAACTGTGGTGTGTTTAGCCATCTTTTACCTGTTGTCTAAACAAAGATTACCTAGTTTACTGTTCTGGATTGAGCCATAGATAATACACAAACTGGTCTTAAAATCCTTACAAAGACACTACAGGTGTTTAAAGCATGCTCAGTTTGCTCCTCCCCCCCATTCTCCCCTCCCTGATGTAATCTGAGCCCAGAGCTATGAGTGAGCAGAGAGAGAGACTCAGGTAGGAAGTGATGTCAAACCAAGCTAATATGGCAGCTGCTATCCTAAACAAACAGGTATGGTAAACTTAGGTATGGTAAAGCATTCAACAGAATAAATATAGTGTTCTAGCTTGCACCATTGTGGCTAATTACAGTATTGGCAATAAACTGTCCTGGTAGATTTCATTCTTTTTTAACAACTTCTCTTCTATTATGTTTAGTACTATCAGCTCAGCAATCCATTTCCGTGTTACTCCAATCATACAGCTGGAAGGAACTTTTCCACTTACCTCAAAATACACAATAACTAGCTCCACTAGCCAAGCAGTAATTAACTGTAACATGGTAACAGAAGCCAAAACGTAAATGTGAAATTCACCAGAACAAAATTATGCAAAATATTTACATTATTGTGTGTTGGTGTCTAGTGATGGGCGAATCTGTCCTGTTTCTCATTGCGAAAAATTGTGAAACTCATTGACGAAATGCATCAAAGTCAATGGTCGTCAAAATTATTTTGACATGCAACAATTTTTACATGACCGTCAATTTTTACATACGCAACTTTTTTGTACAAATGCATTAGAGTCAATGGCCAACAAAATTATTATTTTGATGTGCAACAATTTTTATACCTCTCAAGTTTTGTATGCAAAACAGTGACAACGCCTTGAGTTATGCAGCTTGTTATGTAGGACTGGCCAACCCAGGGATGGTTTTGATGCAGTTAACCAGTTTAAATATATATATGAACAAATAATCCCTGTTTTGTTTAAAAGGAAGGACATTTTCTAGTAGCTTTATGAACAAAATATCGTAATGTCCTAAATATATTCTATATATTGTATGAGTCCAGAGGACTCAGAATTGTGTAGTGGTGAGCACAGCTTTCTCCTTTTCCTATTGGTCAGCCAAAAACCTTACAGAGATGCTGGCTGGGGTTCTCAACTGATCATACTGGCCACAGGTTGACAATAAGCATAATCTATTTTATTACAGTCAAATCAGGCTTTTAATATTGGGACGAATTAATTTGGATCTGACCATTGAACAAATAAATTCCAGTTTGGTACAGAATTTCCAAACTAGTATTACAAAGTATGCTTAAAGGGATACTGTCATGGGAAAAACATTTTTTTCAAAGCTCATCAGTTAATAGTGCTGATCCAGCAGAATTCTGCACTGAAATCCATTTCTCAAAAGAGCAAACCGATTTTTTTATATTCAATTTTGAGAACTGACATGGGGCTAGACATATTGTGAATTTCCCAGCTGCCCCCAGTCATGTGACTTGTTCTCTGATAAACTTCAATTACTCTTTACTGCTGTACTGCAAGTTGGAGTGATGTCAACCCCCTCCCTCCCCCCCCCAGCAGCCAAACAAAAGAACAATGGGAAGGTAACCAGATAACAACTCCGCAACACAAGATAACAGCTGTCTGGCAGATCTAATAACAACACTCAATAGTAAAAACCCATGTCCCACTGAGACACATTCAGTTACATTGAGAAGGAAAAACAGCAGCCTGCCAGAAAGCATTTCTCTCCTAAAGTGCAGGCACAAGTCACATGACTGGGGGCAGCTGGGAAATTGACAAAATGTCTAGCCCCATGTCAGATTTCAAAATGGAATATAAAAAAATCTGTTTGCTCTTTTGAGAAATGGATTTCAGTGCAGAAGTCTGCTGGAGCAGCACTATTAACTGATGCGTTTTGAAAAAAACATGTTTTCCCATTAAAGGATCCCTTTAAGTGTACAACAGAACAACTATTTATCCTGTGGTGAATTAGCAGCAGTGTAATTTCTCGGTTTAAAACACTAAATGCCATGTAGACGCAAAAAGCAATGTTTGATCTGCATGTGTAGTCAAACCAGGCATTTTTTTCGGGAGCCATGCAATGAGACCTTCACATTAACATTGAAATATATTTCCCTATAGACCGTGATCTGTGCAGACTCATTTGATTTTTCTGCTATATATGTGAATTGTGCCTTCAGCACTGCTTGTTTTTAAGTTGTTTTTATTAGTATATTATGGCATGGTGTTGAATAAATATTGCCTTTGGTGTGATTTTCAACAATTTATGGTTCATATATGTTTGCTTAAACGAATTGAGGGATCCATTTCTCTCTTTCTTACATTATACATACTGTAGGAACAGGAGTTTCCGCCTTACTTACTTATCTTAACAGTGCCGTTCTCCACAAAAAAAGAACAGAAAGTGGGAATCTGTGGAATCGGTGATATTATTGTAGAAAAAAATACATTTAGATTTATTTCTGGCCAGTCAACCTTGTCTGCCTACCGCACATTTATAACTTAGCACCAAATTAATACCATGGCCCCCAAACTACTGATGCAACTTATGTTATAATCAGCGGTGTAACTAGCTAATGCAGGATGTGCACTTGGGCCCCCTCCCTCAAAACTTGTGGCCACTGCATGCGCCACTGAAATATTCTCACGTCCTGTGCCTGCGATATGCTTATTGTGGATCCAGTGAACCCAAAGGGGGTGCAGGCGCTGGTATGATCACACCCCCTGCACTCTAGGCAGTTATACCTCTGATGATAATGCTTCAAAGCAGAGTAAAAGCCTTGGGTAAATTGTTAAAGAGGATACAAAGCAGCCATGAAACTATGCAACTGTCTAGTCCCTAGCAGGTTTTTCATGTGTACTTTTATATGCAAAATACTACACTAATCAGATTTCAATTCAGTTTTGAGCTCTTGGGACATGACAGTGAACACTGTTGCCTTGCTTCTATAACACTGTAATCAAACATTAGTTTGCTAGAAAAAATTTTTTTTAGGAAGAAAGAACATTGGGACAATTGTACAGAGATAACACAGGATTCTCATTGGTGGATTATCTTGCATTCAATGAGATGCTGCCCTTGATAACAAGGATTAAAGCTTTGAGCAATATTGCTTTAAGAATACAACCCAGATGTTGCTGGACTACAACTTTCAGCATTCAAAAGTGACATGACTAGTACTGTTATTTAACCAAAATGTTGCTAAACTATGATTTATAAGGTTAAAAGCATGATAGAAGCAGATACATTTTAAAAATAATTACACAGTGAGCACAGCCTGTTTGACTTGACGTTATTTTTATCAAAAACAAGTATTTTTAAATGCATATTCTGCAGCACATTACTTGACTTCATGCCATGCGTCTGCAAGAGTCATTCCCGAAGGCATTAAACGTTTTTAACAAGCAATTTAATGGCATTGTGTCCATCCTTCTGGTTATACTCTAGCATTAGCAACTAAAAAATAGCATGATAATCTTGACAAAATGAGTTTACCATTGGTGGCATTAATATAAATAAATATGTATTGTGATGTGTTTAACTGTATTCAATATAAATGTTAGGGGGCCTCCCTCGGGTTCCTACATGGAAAATAAATAAAAAATGCACAAATAAAAAAGTCCCCCAGCTCACCACTAAATACTTGTAACTACAGGTATGGGACCTGTTATCCAGAATGCTCAGGACCTGGAGTTTGCCGGATAACAGATCTTTCCGTAATTTGGGTCTTCATGCCTAGAAATTCATTTAAACATTGAATAAACCCAATAGGCTGGTTTTGCTTCCAATAAGGTTTAATTATATCTTAGTTAGGATCAAGTACAAGCTACTGTTTTATTATTACAGAGAAAAAGGAAATCATTTTTAAAAATTTTGGATAAAATGGAGTCCATGGGAGACAGCCATTCCGCAATTCGGAGCTTTCTGGATATCGGGTTTCCAGATAAGGGATCCTATACCTGTAATTACAAGCCAGTCTTGTAAAACTCAAAAACCAGAAATAAGAAAAAAAATGAAAACCAACTGCAAAATCTAAACCCCTTCACATTTAAATAGTGCGCTATTAAGGCTAAATACATCTTGAAACAATTCAAAGATTGGTACCCTTACTTTAAACCTGGGAGCTCTGAGAATTGAGGAATCCGTTCATTAAGAATCAGGCTTTGGCGAATAGAATAAATTTAGTCTGAGCTATTGTGCTCCATGTAACTGTAATGAATATTTTTGCTTTCTATGGTTCAGAGCTTGTTTGATGTAATCATTTTATGAAAATGAGGCTCTCTGGAGGGAATGTTGGCAACCCTTATGCATATTACTTTATCTTTTCAATTATTAAAGACTTTTTCCCTGTGGGATCACATTTCTTCTTTTTTATTTATTTTTTTTAAATATGTACTGTATATTTAATTCGATTAGTAAGCATATTTGGATTAGTATGCAAATAAGGATAAGAGACAACTGTTGAGAAAATTTTGAATTATTCAATTTGATACATTAAAATATTGTAGAGATATAAACAAGTAGTTATTTTTGGTAAAATAATATTAAACAGACTTGAGAAAGTCAGTAAACATACTTCAACATTGGACACGATGCCTTGTAATGCAAATGTGAATCATATGGTAGAGAAAAAAGCATTCAAGTTTAACTAAGGACAGTTATGTTGTTTAAAATAAATAGTTTTGGAACCTGAGGTAATCCAGAATTATGGCAGGCTTTAACATTTTATAGTCAATATAACCTGGAAACAGCTAAAATTGGTTTTGCTCAAACAAAACACACTATTTCCTATTTCTCTTGTCTGAATGTGTAGATTTTTCACCTGACCAGAAATACTGCAGCTGTAACAGGAAGAAGTGTGGGAGTAAAAGACAGAACTCTGTCTGTTAATTGGCTCATGTGACCTAACATGAATAGTTTGTTTGTGTGCACCATGAATCCTACGATCCCAGGGGGCGGCCCTTATTTTTCAAAATGGCAGTTTTCTATTTAAGATTATTTACCCAATGGCACATACTACTAAAAAAGTATATTATTATGAAACTGGTTTATTTACACGAAGCAGGGTTTTACATATGAGCTGTTTTATGCAATATCTTTTTAAAGAGACCTACATTGTTTGATGGGTATAGTTTTCCTTTAAGAGGGGCCCGGTCATGCTGAACTTACTTTATTAAACGGACCCCAACTCTGCTTTCAGTGAGCTGCAGACTTTGGAAGGGAGGGCGGGAGCACTGGTGACTGCATCATATGTAGTATTCTCTTCCCTTATTGGTCACAGACATGGGGAGGTTAATTTATCAAAGGTCAATTTTTTTTTAATTCAAATATACTTGAAATTCAACTGGGGGGTTATTTAAGAAAAAATTTGAACTAATAAAAAAAAAAATTGGCTAATATTCGATCGAATGGTTAAAACCCAAAAATTAGAATCGTATTTGATTCGTATTCTCCAAAAAAATGTCAGGAAGGCTAGTTACATCTCCAAATGGCTCAACGGACCTCTATCATTGACTTGTACATGAATTCTGCAGGTTGTGGTGGCGAATATTCAAATTAGGACTGTTTTCATGGTCGAGAGGTGATATATCGCACATTCAAATTTGCATTCGAATAAGGGAATTCAAATGTGTGAATTTTGGCACTCAAAAATTCAAATTTACTATTCAACCCTTGATAAATCTGCACCTTAAGTCCTGGTTGAGCTACTCAGGGACTGGATAGCTGAGGTTTGAACTTCCTTGTGTGAGAAAGGCCTAGGACTAGGCCGAAACGTCAGCCGCCAATGTGATAATAAATTACATTTTCTAAAAAAGTACTTAAGACCTGTGAGTGCGGTTTTTATTCGATGGACTATATATATATATATATAGAAAAATATAAAAGGTTTTTATTCACAAGGAGACTGACGTTTCGACCTCTTTGGAGGCCTTTCTCAAAGCACTGATAGATGTTACAGAAATGCTTTAAATACAGAGAATGGCGGGAAAAGTCAGATTGGAAAAGACGTGTCAGTACAATCATCAGAATACGTAACATAATTAGCATACAAATATTTAAGACTATACACTCATTGCATATATCACTTTCAGTAATTGCAGAGGTACACTAACATTTAAACTCAACCTCTCCTCCAATATACATTGTTAAAAAACTAAAAACAAATACTAAGTAACATTCGGCTGCCCTCTATGGCCATTTGTTGCTTCCTTAGCCGCAGCTGTTCATTTAAAAGTTTTATGTTACATTTAGTATCTAAAAAAGAGATAAGATTATAGGTCGTTGTTAAAGTGAACTCCCTCAACTTCACAATCATAAAGCTCTTACATCATGTAATAAAAGTAATATATCCCTCAATTATAGCCAGAAACATGCAAATTGTCCCACCTTATAGACAAAACTTTTTTCTCCCTTCGTATGGTAATTAACCCCACATGCAGATATTAACCCTTCATTCTAAAGCCTGGTGGTTGTGAAAGAAAAAACCTGATGGTCTGTTAAAGAAAAAACTCTGATCCTTGTGTTAGGACAACCGCAGCAGGGTCTGTTTGAACCTGTCTGTATTAGAACCCAATAAAAGTGTAAAAAATGACATAATATAGCCTTAGGTTCTGTGTATATAGAACGTCAATATGTGTATATAAAAAACTAAACCATTACTGATCAATCATGTGAATTATCCCCACCCTCCATGTGGTCTTATATCAAAACAAAATTATTTTATATTTAGTCAATAGGCATTCTCATATAAATAGTGCACATATCATGTGATGAAAGTCCAATATCATATGCATAAGCAATAGAAAAAACATAAGCGCGTATAAAAAATAAAAAAATAGAAAATATAGATAAAAAATAAAAATTGTGCTAGTGAAATTATGCACAGTTCATTGTCCCAGTTCACTGCATAGGACCCAGATCAATCCCGTGGTTGCCCCCCCCCCCCCCACTTTTTCTGCCCCTGAAGGGGTATCAGTAAATCTGCCAACTGAATGTGGCTGGCCATCCAGAGTGTACCTGTAATGATCGTCAGAGAGGTGAGGGAACCGGCCTGCAGATCTTCGCGAATCTCCGTAGCAGCATTCAGGCCCTCCCTGTATATTGACTGTATATTGATATATTTGAGCCTGGCACCCAAGTGAGTTATCGATCTGATTATTCATCTAAACAGAAAGAATGCTAATACTATGATTGGGGTTGAAAAAAGTGGAGAAAAAAGTTTTATTTATAAGGTGGGACAATTTGCATGTTTCTGGCTATAATAGAGGGATATATTCGTTTTATCACATGATGTAAGAGCTTTACGATTGTGAAGTTGAGGGAGTTCACTTTAACAACGACCTATAATCTTATCTCTTTTTTAGATACTAAGGGGCAGATTTACTTAGGGTCGAATATCGAGGGTTAATTAACCCTCGATATTCGACTGGGAACTAAAATCGTACGACTTCGAATATCGAAGTCGAACGATTTTGCGCAAATCCTGCGATCGATCGAAGGATTTTTCGTTCGATCGAACGATTAAATCCTTAGAATCGAACGATTCGAAGGATTTTAATTCAACGATCGAAGGAAAATCCTTCAATCAAAAAATCATTGACTTCGGTAGCTTTTAGCTGCCGAAGTAGGGGGTCGAAGTTTTTTTTAAAGGGACAGTACTTCGACTATCGAATGGTCGAATAGTCGAACGATTTTTACTTCTAATCGTTCGAATCGTTCGAATTCGATCGAATTCGATCGAATTTAACCAATTCGATGGTCGAAGTACCCAAAAAATACTTCGAAATTCAAATTTTTTTTTATTCGAATCCTTCACCCGAAATTCGTGAATCGGCCCCTAAATGTAACATAAAACTTGTTTTTAGTTTTTTAACAATGTATATTGGAGTAGAGGTTGAGTTTAAATGTTAGTGTACCTCTGCAATTACTGAAAGTGATATATGCAATGAGTGTATAGTCTTAAATATTTGTATGCTAATTATGTTACATATTCTGATGATTGTACTGACACGTCTTTTCCAATCTGACTTTTTCCCCCAATTCTCTGTATTTAAAGCATTTCTGTAACATCTATCAGTGCTTTGAGAAAGGCCTCCGAAGAGGTCGAAATGTCAGTCTCCTTGTGGATAAAAACCTTTTATATTTTTCTAAGTCCTGAGAGTGCGGACCTTATTCTGTATGATATTGTATCTACTTTTGGACACTGCACCCAGGCATATTTGAATTCTGTGACGTGAGTGCCAACTCCTCCATGGACTGTATATATATATATATATATATATATGTATATATATATATATATATATATATATACACATTGCAGACATATTGCCTAATATTCCATTTTCTTTACCCAGGCATATTTGAATTCTGTGACGTGAGTGCCGACTCCTCCATGGACTGTATATATATATATATATATATATATATATATATATATATATATATATATATATATATATATACACATTGCAGACATATTGCCTAATATTCCATTTTCTTTACATTCTGTAAAGAAATAACACAAATTTGATTAATTACATTGTCTTGATTTGGAATACAATGTGTATATGTGTGTATATATATATATATATATATATATATATATATATATATATATATATATATATATACACACACACACACATATTTCTTTTTTTAATCATTGGGTTAGGAAGCATATTCTTCTTTTCTATAAAGCATAATCTCTACCACTTTTCTCTCTGTAACTTACCGTTCTCCTATCCTAAGAACTAATAAATGGGTCTTGCTGGGCATTTCTCCTGAGATTTATAATTTTAAACAAAGAAATGTTGTAACAGTTATTTACAGTTATTTATGTTGTGTGGTATTAAAGGAAGCAGAGACCCATATATTCATATTATTGTCTTTAACATAAGGGACTTGGGTAGACTTATTAAAATCAATACTGAGATTTCTAATGGATTCTGAGCAGTTTTAGTACAGTTAACTACACTTTCCTGACTGAAAGGAATATTCACTAACAGAAAGGACAGCAGATGAACAACTTGGCACATTTAACAAAACATTTTTGATTATTTAAATGCACTAGTTCATCAGAATGGATTTGACTGCTTTGAGCTTTGAATTATAGTACCCTACCCTCTCCATGTCTGTGTTTTCTACATTTTCTTTATGATCATAAAAACCCATAAATAATAAATCTTCCCATAAAGTTTTATTAACCAACTGAAATTGCCATAACCTTACTGTGATGTGTAGCAATAGCAAAAGTGTTACTTAGCAGTTCATTCCATTGACAAATGCAATGCTGAATATTTGAGTGTAAAGCCTTCTTTCTGAATTGGGGGCACGTATGGTATCCCAAAACCCAGAACAAACCCCAAGGTCTTGGCTCACACTTCTGCCTCTAATAACCGTCTTCCGGAGGCTACTCGGATGCTGCCAGGTCTTAAAGTGAGAGGACCAAGGGGGAAGTTCTGGGCAGGCAAGGGAACTATAACATATACAGGAAGGACAGGGAACAGAGAGTGAATAGTGGAACAGACAGGGACATTATTAATCAGACAGGGCAGTACAGAATCTGGTACAAGGAGCATAGTCAGGATAAACTGTCCATAGTCAAAACCAGTATCACGGTACAAATTCTGGATCCAGAAGAGTGGTCAAACAGGCAAGGGTAGGCTCAGGCAGCAATAAAGCAAAGTCATAAACAGGTCAGGAACAGAAAATCAGACAAAAATCACACCCAGGAACTATGGAACATACAGTATACCTAGGTTGGGTAATGAGTCAGTGCAGTGTAGGAGGTTTTATAGGCAGCTTAATGGCTTACACAGGTCACCTGTGGCCAGATGACAACAGGTGAAACAAACCAAGCCTACTTGCAATTACATGGAAAGCAATAGGAGTGAATCAGGGCCTTACCTGTCTGCTAGCATTGCATAGAAGTATTTAAATAAATAATGAGTAGAAGATGCTGGACCTCTGGAGTCCTTATTCACCCTGTGGAGGGGTGGGGTTAAATACATGTATAAATCAAAGCCATTTAAAAAAACGTTTTCATTGTTCGACAAATCCTTCAATCCTGTTTTTGCCTCTAAAGCAAATGGCCACTAAACATAAAACAAAAAGTTCAAAGCCTGTTTGAGGTCAATACTTATATAAATAGGGAGCCAAGCTAACAAAAGGCTTCAAAAGCTTCCCTGTGACTGGCTGTATGACCATGGTAGTTTTTATTTGTGTTGTTTGACTTTTGCAGCTGCACAGGGATAAGGGGTCACCAGACTTGCTTGTACTGTATATAAAAAGATTGAAACACACAAATTATAGTAAATCAGACAGACTCTAAAATTTTTACTGAAATTCAAGGTTTTTCACACTGAAACTCAAAAATTCAATTCATATTTACTAAAACTTGACTTTTCCTCACTTTATTAAAAAAATTCTACCAAACTCCCAAACCCAAATGCCCTTAATTTACCAATAATTTTAATTTCGCAAAAAAAATCAAACATCAATTCGAATGGTGTGATTTTTTTGAATTGTCGCTCTGAAAACTCAAATTTATCAAGTTGTCGGTAGAAAAATTCGAATTTATCGGATTATCAAATGAAAACCAGCGCAAACAGCCCAAAAACCACTAAAATTTAACCTCTAATGAATAGGCCTCCAGGTGCAAAAAAAAAAAAAAATCTTGAAAAACGTTTGCATCTAAAGCTTTCACATTCATGTAGAAGTTAATGGGAATTGTCACAGACAAAATGTAAGTGATTTCACAGTTTGAGTTTTTCAAACTTTTCACTTTTTTTAAAAGTTGGTAAACCCATTTAAAATAATGATCAAATAAATATATTTAAGTTTTTTTCATAAATAAGTTCACATTTGGGTTTAGTAAGTTTTTAGCAAGAAAGTTAGTAGACCATGCTATCATTGCACTCTAAACTGTAAAACAGGTGCCTGTGGTATTCCCTCAACACCTGGCGGGGGGATCATGTAGACAAAAGTCAAAAGATAGGAAGGTACACACACTTATTAATTGCAAAAAATGGCTATTAGACAGTTTATTATTATTAGTAGTCACAAATGTGACACATTTTCAATGTTTTGAGGGGAGAAAGCAGGTGATAAATAATAGTGCAAAATATGTGCAGGCCAGTGCATTGGCACAGTGGTGAGTTACTTTGCAGTGCCTTGAGGACCAAGGTTCAATTACAGCCAGAGCAATGTCTATAAAAGGTTTTCATGCTATCCTGGATGCATGTTTTCTCTGGGTACTCTCCAGCCTTCTACTTCAGGACATTCAAGTATAGGGATGGGTGAATTTGTTCGCCTTGTTTTGCCGAAAAAATGACGCCCTTAGACTTGTATGGCGTCCTGCATCAAAACATTTTTGACGCCCATAGACTTTAATGGGTGTCTGCGACATTTCGCTGCCGGCGAATTTTTAGCGAAACAGGTCAAATTCGCCCATCCCTATTCAGGTAGGTTAACTTGACTCATGATAAAAATGGCCACAGTGTGTGAATAAAATGGGAACCTTGAATTGCAAGTTCCACTGGGGTAGGGACTGGCATGAATGATGTCTAGGGGTAGATTTAACAAAGTGTGAAATTAGAGCTCACCACAGTAAAACCCCACCACCACTATTCATTTGTTTTTAAGGTGGGTGATCTCTCACTTTCACCTGTTAATAAATACACTCTAAAAATCGAATAGGAATGAAAACGGATTATAGGAATTTTCTCTGCTAAATGTTTGATTTTGGATTTTTTTGTACTAAAATTTATGAATTTGAATTAGAGTTTCTAAAACTAATTTAGTAATTGCAAAAACTTGATCATCATAAAAGCTGTAGAGTTCATGTAAAAGTCAATGGGAGTTATCCTATGCAAAATTAAAGTAGCTAGACCCATTGAAAATGATGAGTAGGATACAAATTTGAGTTTTCACATTTTCAAGGTTTTTTTACATCTTAGTATTTTATAAATAAGCATACATTCAAGATTCGTAAGTATTTGAGTTTATTCAAATTTAAAAAAAGAACACTAGACAGGGCAGACTTCTCAAAATGTGAGAGACTGATGAGAGAATGTGCCTCTTAATTCATCATTGGCTACAGAACAGCATTAAACCTCTTTATATTCTCAAACCTCTCTGTGGGATTAAGCAAGTTTAACATGTAGCATTGCACTCAGTTACATGTTTATGTAATAAATCATCATCCTTTAATAACAAACTGGAATATTTGATGAAATCTTATTTGTATTACTATTCTTAGACATAAGATGAAATTAATCACACTGGCAATGTAATTGTACATTTCCCAAAGGCTCATTTTATAATTTATGCAGCATATGATATAATAATAAATATAAAGTACAGAGTGTTATGTACCTTTCTTCAAAATCACTGTTTCTATCTTCCTTTGTGTTTAAAAAATGGTGTTTGAAAAATATTTATTAAGGGGCAGATTTGAGGTGAAATTTCAAATGGAAAAAAATTGAATATCGAGCTATTTTTGTGTGTACTTCTAGGGAATAGTCCAGATTTGAAATATTGAAATTAATCATGTAGAAAAAATTCGACTTTGACCATTCGCCATCTAAAACCTGCCAAATTGCTGTTTTAGCCTATGGGAGACCTCCTAGAACCCATTTGGAGTCAATTGGTGGACTTTGAGAAATCAAAGTTTTTTTTGGGAAAAACTTTGAATCGAATTTGATTGAATGTGCTATTCCTTCGATTCATACGATTCACATTCGGCTGAATATGAACCTATTCAACCGAAAATGGACCTATTCGACAAAAAAAAAACTTCAACTTAATTTCGGTTGGTCTTTTTGAATTCAAATTTTTTCAATTCGAAATGCGACCCTTGATAAATATGACCCTAATTATTGTTTAGTATTATAGATTATTGGGTTATAAAGGGTCATATCATCATCTAAAATTCCTTCTTTTTTACTTTTATTTCATACACAGAGCTGGAGATAAGTAGAATGCATATACAGTATTCTATGGATTGCACAGTCTAGTGTAGTTCATAGCTTTTTATATCTCAGGTATAGTGATGGGCGAATTTCTCCCGTTTCACCAAAAAATTTGAGAAATGGGAAAATTTTTCGAAAAATTGTGAAATCGGACAGTTCACAAAAAAATCGTGAAATTCGAACACTTTCACGAAAAATTTGTGAAATTTGACAGATTTTGTTAAAAAAACATGAAATTAGAATGATTTCACTAAAAAATGTGAAATTCGAAAGTTTTCACAAAAAAATCGTGAAATTCTAACATTTTCACAGAAAAATCTTGAAAATTTTCGCAGGAGATTCGAGAAATTATTCACCGGAGGTGAAACGCATAAATTTGCAGCAAATTTGTGCCAGGCAAACTTATTTGCCCATCACTATTCAGGTACTCTCTTGTGATTTATCATATTCTCTACCTTTCATAACATTACACTATTTTAGCTTGTGGGCCTCATAAAAAAATGCCCAACAGGTGAAGATGCCTTGCTAAGTGTAATTAAAGGATGTTGTGAATGACAAAGTTAGCCCATTATGGGGTGGGTAGAACTATGGGTCCAGATTTTTAAACCACACAAAATGCTGGTGCTAACTTGAAAACACAATATGAAGAACTAAATTATTTTCAGTCTAAATAGTTTTTTTTCAATTTTGAATTGAATTTGGACTATTCTCTAGTCGAAGTACACAAATTAGCTTGATTTAAAAATTAGATTTTTCAATTCGACCCTTGATAAATCTGCCCCTAAATATATGAATTAAAGGGGATGTAAAGGCAAAAAAATAAAATCCAATTTTTACTTTCTTTAATGAAAAAGAAATCTCTCTCCATTATACTTCAATTAAAAAATTGGTACCGTTTTCATAAGAAACCTGATTGTATGCAATGAAATTCCCCCTTTGTTTAACTTGCTTTGACAGCTGCAGATAGGAAACTTCAGATGTTCCCTAACTGCTCTGCAGGGAAACGATCATACTTTCAAATGGCAGGGGGCCTCCTCCCCTTACTTCCCTGACTTTGAGCAGCTTTGTTTGTTTCCTTATAAAACAGCCAGCGACTGTGTGGAGATTTGTATCCACAGACCCAATGCAGTCTGCATATTCTGATTATTAATCAGTCTCGCTGTATCGGTTTCTATGGCAGATATTATTTGACTTGGGCTGTTTTGATAATTTATGATGATCCCTAAGCTTAACCTCCCAACTGAAACCCAGACCACAAAGAGCAAGTGCATGGCCTTGGTCTTGCAAAGACGTTTAACAAAGTTACAAGATGGTGACCCCTGAGCCCAACTTTGAAAGCATAAATCATTTGTTTAATTAGGCTTCTGGGGCAGTAAGTTTTATGTTTATATACAAAATACAGCATTTCTAGCATTATTCTATTTACACTTTAGTTCCCCTTTAAGGCTAAACAATGTTTATTCTATGTTTTCAAATGTAGCTAAAACCTGAAACAAAATTGAGTGTGAAGTATTTTAACCACTTTGTTTTTATACTTTTAGCAATGCAGTGTAAATCAGATTTGACCAACTTCTGACCCTTTAGCCACTAGTTCATAAGCAACTTAAACTGAAAAGAGGTATTATTACTGGAATGAAAGATGTAGGTTGCACTACCTATACCAAGAATAGTATTGGTTTTCTGATGGGGGAATTTCATTAAAATATTCCTACAGATACAAAGAACTTAATAAAAGTTTTTGGGGAAGGGGTTCCTCATAAGATATTGTTGTGCAACCAAGTATCTTCTACTTTTGTAATTTTAACTAGCTTAAAAGTACCGGTAACTGGATGTGCTACATTGACTAAAGTCTCAAAAGCTGTGTATGTTTTATTTATTTGTTTCCTAAATAATATATAAAACAGTTTACTAGGAATGTAACCCCCCTCTTCCTTCCACTTATTTTTATTCTCCTTCTAACACTGATCTTTTCTTGGCATCTTTACATACTTCTCTGCACTTCTGTTGTTGTAATTTTCTTTCTTTTTTTTTTCAAAAAGAATAGGACAGCAAGGGGGGGGGTTGTCTGAACACTCCAGTAAATTGGTTCTCTTACTCAAAGATAGAAGTATGTTATCTTCTGAGGGTAAAGCTTATTTCCTATTGCATTTGGTGTTGAATTTAAAAAAAAAATCCCCTTAAGGCATTGACTGAGAGAAACTATTTCCATCTTGAGTTTATGTATTTTAAGTTCAAGATGGAATTTTAGAACTTAAAGTTCTGTTAGCTTGTTAAATAACAAACAGAAATCTGTTTTTTTTAACTGATACTAGGTTCCGGCCTGTGCCTAGGTTCAGTGTGGGATACAAATCTGTTTCGACTATTAAGCAGCCTACATTACCATCTGGAGAAAGTGAGGTTAAAGGTTATGTCCCCATTAAAGCCAAACAGTATGATTCATAACAACCTGATTGTGACCTGGAGTTTAACAAAACCCTGCTGCTAACAGAGAACTGTAGAAATACATAGTCTGCTCCAATGATTTACATTTATTTGTTATTTATGACTCTGCTGATATGCTGGAAATGCACGTTCTTGCAATGTTTCTGCTGGGTAGGATTTTGCTTCATTTCATGCGCCACCTTAATGAACTGTTACTTTTATCAGATAATGAAAAACACGCTTTCCTATTTTACGAGGTGGGATATTCCCCTTTTCTAACACCCAAACTTCCTGATGTGTCTAATAGAATACAGTATTAAAAATGCTGGTTATTGATTAAAAATACAATTCTAACAACAAATGGGTTTTTTAATATTGATATTACTGTCAGATTTCTTCTTCCCTAAAACTGTGCATTTTTTAAGTAAAAATAGTTTGGCCTATGATTTAATGATTTTAGAAATATTCTGTGGCTATATGCCATCAGGGTCAGACTGGGGTGCTTGAAGCCCACCGGGGCTACTGCCTAAGGACCCCCTCGCCGCTCTGGAGTGCCGCGTTTGTCCTTACGCGAGCGGTGCATGCTTTGTAAGTATGGGTGCAGCGTGACATCAGTGCGCACGCGTGCGGCACCCCGTCAGTGCGTACGTGCAAAATTATTATTTCACTGCGACCCCCGAGAAAGTGGGGTCGCGTCACTAAGAAGCGGATCTGGGCCCACAAGGGTTTTTTCCTGGTTTCCCGCCGGCCCAGTATGACACTGTATGCCATTAGCATGATAAGGCTGTTCATTGTTTACAGGTATTTAAGGCAACACAGGTATATAAAAATTTTATTTGATTTATCTTGATTAAACATTACAATAAATCATACACTGCTTTGCACTGGAATTAGATATACACAGACATATTCTGGTTTTAATACATTGTTATAACTGTATGGCTACAAAAACTATTGGAAACAGCTATCACACTGGCATAACTCTGTCTACATCTGTATTAGCAATTATTCGCCTCCCTGTAGTAATTCTGGTGATTAATATGTGTATAAGCCTGGAATTTTGACCTTGCATGGCATTTGTAAATCCTTCCGTTAATGAGTATAATCTCCTTTCAGAATAAGCAAATGAGTGTGTAGGGCATACATCAGTTCATTATTATTTTAATGGCAAATCCTGATTCAGGACACTGATTCAGATTAATGGTTGGCTGCACACCTGGCGCACCATTTATAATCTCAACTCATTATATTATTAATACAGGTATTGGACCTTTTATCAAGAATGCTCGGGACCTGGGGTTTTCCGGATAACGGATATATCCATAATTTGGATCTTCATACCTTATTTCGACTAGAAAATAATTTGAACATTAAATAAACCCAAGAGGCTGGTTTTTCTTCCAATAATGATTAATTAT
Source organism: Xenopus petersii (assembly GCA_038501925.1). Classification (NCBI taxonomy): domain Eukaryota; kingdom Metazoa; phylum Chordata; class Amphibia; order Anura; family Pipidae; genus Xenopus; species Xenopus petersii. The sequence continues at coordinate 39,493,689 of CM076677.1, forward strand.
GTCTTAGTTTGGATCAAGTACAAGCTACTATTTTATTATTACAGAGAAAAATTAAATCATTTTTAAAAAATTGGATTATTAAGATAAAATGGAGTCTATGGGAGATGGCCTTTATGTAATTCAGAACATTCTGGATAACGGCTTTCCAGATAACGGATCCCATACCTGTATGTTATTAACATATTAATTAATATATTTTAAATATATGAACATCATGGAGGAAAATCTAGACAAGGAAATTGCTTTCAAAATCACTAAAATCTACAATTGATAAAGATATTGGTTTGTATAGTTTGTGTGTATGGAAGGGTTGGTGTGAGTGTGTGTATGTATTGATGTAACATAGTAACATAGTAAGTTAGGTTGAAAAAAACACACGTCCATCAAGTTCAACCTTTTAACTTTTTTTTTTAACCTGCTTAACTGCCAGTTGATCCAGAGGAAGGCAAAAAAAAACATCTGAAGCCTCTCCAATTTGCCTCAGAGGGGGAAAAATTCCTTCCTGACTCCAAAATTGCAATGGGACCAGTCCCTGGATCAACTTGTACTATGAGCTATTTCCCATAACCCTGTATTCCCTCACTTGCTAAACACCATCCAACCCCTTCTTAAAGCTATCTAATGTATCAGCCTGTACAACTGATTCAGGGAGAGAATTCCACATCTTCACAGCTCTCACTGTAAAAAACCCCTTCTGAATATTTAGGCGGAACCTCTTTTCTTCTAATCGGAATGGGTGACCTCGTGTCAGCTGGAAAGACCTACTGGTAAATAAAGCATTAGAGAGATTATTATATGATCCCCTTATATATTTATACATAGTCATCATATCACCCCTTAAGCGCCTCTTCTCCAGCGTGAACATCCCCAATTTGGCCAGTCTTTCCTCATAGCACTGCGTATCTTGACAGTGCTATATAAATAAATGATGATGATAGCTAAGATTTTCCATACCTTTTACCAGCTTAGTTGCCCTTCTCTGTACCCTCTCTAATACAATAATGTCCTGTTTGAGAGATGGAGACCAAAACTGTACCCCATATTCTAGATGGGTGCTGGGTTTCATTTGGAGGGGTTGAACTTGATGGTCTTTTTCAACCAAAATTAACAATGTAACTATGTAGTTTAAATTTTATAAAATTTTCTGACATTCATGAAACTGTTTTAATGAACTGACACATTTATAATATATTAAAGCCATTTCATTTTTTTTTAATTCCGCATCAATAATTGCAGCACCAAGGCACATGCTAACTGGTAAGTCACTGAAATCAAATGCAGTGCAGTGTCTTTCTATGGGTATTTCCATATCAGGTAAGACAAATTTCCACATTACTAGGAATCAATAATGCAGAGCTTGAAAAGTAACATAACAGCCACTCAGTAACTATTGTTACCACTCGTAAAAAAAAAAAGGCTAGGGGTGATAAATCTGTCACAAAGTGCCTCAAATTAATTGTATGTATTCAGTAGTTAAAGCAGATTTATTTTCAAACCATTAACTTAAAATATGCTATGGAAACATATTATTGTAAATGAACTTTATGCTGCTATGAGTAACAGTATACATAAAATGCAGCATTCCTCAAGGTGTTCCTGTACATCAATTTTATATAAAAGTATACCTACAAAACATGTCATTTTACATAGATGAATGACCAACAGAGACCCCATACTGGCAGTAGATCACCACAGTTTTTAAGGATCCCTAGTCAAAGTATGTAACCTTTATGCTGCAAGGTCAAAATATCTTATAACATCAGCATACCGCACTAAAAACACGTTTCTCAAATTGTTTTTTTTTTTGGTAACTTGCAGGCAATTGATGTGTCGCTTTTAATTCCTGAATTTTAAGAACCCACTAATATATTTAGCTGATATAATTTTTATAAGGCCTGTTTATCAAAATTTGAATTTGTGTAATTGTATTTTACTGGCGAGCGGCCAGTTACAATGGGTGGCAAAAAAGCTGCCTCTTGAAACTTTAAGACTACACGAGTGATGCTGCCCCCCTTTGAAGCATTTCAATGCTGATTTTAAACCGTGGAGTGGGAGAGGGGAGGGGGCAGCATCTGAGGAGGTAGCAGCCCCAGCATCACCCATGAATAGTAGTGTATAACATAACAGGAAATTGATTCAATTGTGTATTTTTATCAGTAGTACAGGTTGATACATTAGATACCTATAATAGGGGTTAGATGTATTTTTAGCAAGTGAGGGAATAGAGAGTTACAGTATGGAAGAAAGCTTGTAGTACAAGTTGATCCAGGGACTAGTCCGATTGCCATCTTGGAGTCAGGAAGGAATTTGTCCCCCTCTGAGGCAAATCAGAAAGGCTTCAGTTGGGTTTTTTGCCTTCCTCTGGATCAACTAGCAGTTAGGCAGGTTATCTATAGACTTAAGGTTGAGCTTGATGGATGTGTGTTTTTTTTTTCAACCTGCAAACCTTTATACAGCCATAACCTGGGTATATGAATTCCTACCAAAAAACGATGGGGAAATGTGTTACTTTGTTGTACATTTAAATGTTATCTGAGCTTGTGTGCACTTTTCAATTGAATTCCTCCAATAGTATTTTAACTGTTCTATGTGTTTTTTGTCCTTAATGTTCAAGTGTTTTAAATCCAAGAGCACTCCATGAATAAAGATTTGTTTTGTAGGTAGAAATTGGTGAATGCCGGGTTTAGGTGGATACTGCTTTTGTAGTCTCAAACTAGACATTTCTTTTGTTTACAATTTATTGATCCCAACAATGCCCAGATGTAGTCGGCATACCAGATACTATACAAAAGTGGAATGGTGCAGATGGTCATATTTATTAATATTTTGTAAAATACTGCATACATATATTATAAATAAATACATATTGTTACATTGGTAGTATTGTTTAGGATGGTAGTGATTACAGTAGAGTATGTGTGGGTTTTACCCTAGTAAAAAACATACCAACGTTAAAATACAATTAAAAATGAAATTGTTAGTAGTATTAGAACTGTATATGTTATTACTATATATTTCCTGAACACTAATATACTTAAATATATTTATAATTAATGCACTGTTTCCAGGCATGTGGAAAGCGCATTTCACATATTACAGAGTATTGTGGCAATCAATTTATTGTGAAATTGATATGGAATGAGTTTGTAAGTTGAAAATGGGATAAAATATAGAAGAAAACAAAACATGAAATGTAAGAACTTTACTAGTGTAGCAGTGGGTTCATATTTGTGAAAGATAACTATACCGTCATCATTTCTCATTCTATTGTCCCCTAGAAAACTTTGTGAAAGGTCTGCCTATGGAAAGATTTTTAGGTGTTGTAAACAAAAACAGTGTAATTTCTTCTACAGAAAGAACAGAATGATATTTATTTTAGGGAGTTTAGTATTTTTAAATTATTTTTATTCATTGTAGGTAGATGATATAAATGCTTTGCTTCTGTAAGATCAGATGTCTCAGATGTCTCTTGATAATCTATGTTTAACTTTTAGTTTTCTATAGAGGTTTCAAACGAGTAGTTATTTTTGTTACAAAAATATATCAAGGAATATAGCCTTTAGTGTAGTGAATGGTTCTCCAACTTCAAATGCTCTTTTCTAGCTAATGCATGAGGCATCCAATTTTATATTTAGGCATAATTTAATGTTCTTTCTCTATTTATACATTTAGGAAAAGTTCACTCTTCTAAATGTTTCTGAATGTGCCTTTGTCATTCTGCATTAACTCCCAATGGCATCAGACCATGTTAAACATAATTTTGATGAAAAGATGTACTGATAGTAGGGGTTTGGGAAGAGAAAGAATTGATTATGGAAGGGGGTGGAATGTAATTATAGAAAACCCTATCTTAATATTTCTTTAAAAAGCTTATAATCTTGTCTTGAGTGTATATTTTCCAGGTACACCAGGCGTAACCTTGTAGGTATTAAGCCTTTTAGCCATTTAACATTTAAACAAAACTTTCAGTGTAGAAATGTTCTTCACCTCTGTTATAAATGAGCTAACTGAACTGAAACCATCCATGTTTGGTTTTGCCAAAATAGTAATATGAAACGGTGTCCACTTTTTTGACCAATGGCATTATCAGCAAACAGACAGAAGTGCTTTGTCCTTTTCATGTAGTATTGTTTCTGGTTAAACTTCCAAGTCTGGCGTCAGTCTGGTGCAATAAATATTGCATTCTTTTTTTTATAATATTCTGTATAGAATTCTAATGCCTGCTGTTGTATTTTTTTAAATGTATTACTTGTGCAATATTGACAAGGACCTTTTTGCCAAAAACAACATGAAAACTTTCATTTGAACAGCATAGGTGGTTCTTCATAGTGAGGGCAGTGAGGTTGTGGAATGCACTGCCAGGTGATGTTGTGATGGCTGATTCTGTTAATGCTTTTAAGAGGGACTTGGATTTCTTGGACAAATGTATTATAAAATACTATTGTGATCTTAAGATCTAGAGTTAGCTTAATATATATATATATATAGATAGATAGATAGATAGATAGATATACACTGTATATATATATGTGTGTGTGTTATAGGGTAGAGGGCAGAACTGCAATTTTGTTCATAATTTAGTTCCACTGGTTCATTTTGAGAGGTAAAATTATTTTATTTTGGGTAAAACTGAGAAACTACAGTATACAATGAGATACAATAAGGGATGTAAAGGAAAAAAATCACATTTTTACTTTCTTTAATGAAAAAGAAATCTATCCCAATATACTTTAATTAAAAAATGTAAGCCGTGAAATTCCCCCTTCATTTTGCTTGTTCTAACTGCTGCGAATAGGAAACTTCAGATGGTCCCTAAATGGTCTACAGGGAAACTGATCATACTTTCAAACAGCAGGGTGGAGCCCCCCCACCTTACTTCCCAGAACTCGATCAGCTTTGTTTGTTTCCTTGTAGAGCAGCCGGCGACGATGTAGAGATTCGTATCCGCAGACCCAGTGCAGTCTGAATGTTCTGTTTATTAATCAGTCTTGCTGTATCAGCTTCTATGGCAGATATTATTTGAGTTGTACTGTTTTGATTATTTATGATGACCCCTGAGCAGCCCAGCCCACACTGAGCATGTGTATGGTCTTGGTCTTGCAAAGATAGTTTAACAAAGTTACAAGATGATGACCCCCTGCGGCCAACTTTGAAAACATAAATCATTTGTTTTATTAGGCTTGTGGTGCAGTAAATTCATGTCTATGCTTAATATACCAAATACAGCATTTCAAGCATTATTCTATTTTAGACTTTTAGTTCCCCTTTAAGCAGTATTTTGTTATTTTAATGTTATTTACCTTTAGATACCAGTTTTCAATGGTTTATTACCAGGAGTTTGTTAATGATTTGCATGCAACTAAAACATTCTAGGGTCAAACCCTTACAAAACATTTCCAAAGAATTTCTTTTATGAATTCCTGTATGTGCCATTTTCCTGTTCTAGCAAACTGTGTGATGTATATGTTTTTAAGACAAAGTGTATGGAATTTCAAAAATGTCTCCTTTGCTGTAATTAAAACCCATCATCCTGGTTATATTGTATGGCATGGCATTCCCAGAGAGTACAGCTGTCTATTGCTGTCATTTGATCTCAATTGAAATGCAACATACTTTCTTTTACAGTAGTGTAAGTTAAATGAGCATTTGATTAGTTATTCAGCTAGCCAAATACTACTTAATAGAGCGGCAAACAAATGTATTGCTAGGATTGGGAAAGAAAACCAGGCAAGAATGAAGCAGAATGTTTAATTGGCTTCTATGTTAAATGATAGAGCCATAAAATATATTGTACATTTTGTCTTAAGTAAAATGTTAATTTGTATCATATCAAAAAATATATATGGGAAAAGCTAATTTTAATGAATGTGTTTATCCCTTTGCATCTGTAAGCCATAACAGCTACACACAGGAAAGACCAATTCACAGTATATTGAATTTCTGACTGATTTTCATAAAGTGCTAAAAGCAGTCTGCATTTTTGGATGATGAAAAATTATATAGAAGTAGAATTCATTCAAGATGTATCATGTAAGCAATAGGATCTGGACCTGGCATGCGGAACAGCTATTAACTTATGTACCCATGGCTAAGGCACCACTAGACACTAGTGATAAGCATAATGCCCCCATTTGATTCTGCCAAAAATCTGCTGAAAAGTTTAGAAAATGGGAGTTTTTTTTCTTGAATTAAAGGGATCCTGTCATGGGAAAACATGTTTTTAAAGGGATCCTGTCATGGGAAAACATGTTTTTTTCAAAAAGTCACATGACTGGGGGCAGCTGGGAAATTGACAATATGTCTAGCCCCATGTCAGATTTCAAAATTGAATATAAAAAAATCTGTTTGCTCTTTTGAGAAATGGATTTCAGTGCAGAATTCTGCTGGAGCAGCACTATTAACTGATTCATTTTGAAAAAAAAAATTTTCCCCATGACAGTATCCCTTTAAATGCACTGAAGCCAATCTGTGTTTTTTCCCCAGCAAAACAAAATGCATGGCAAGATTTTAGTGCAGAATTCTGAACATTTTCACTCCTTGCAAAACCATGAATCAATCTGTGAAAAAAAATTGTCTATTTCCTTCCGGACACCTCAAAAATTCTTTTGAAGGTCTGCAGTCTTTTTGGATTACATACTTGTTGTATAGCACACAGCACACTAATGCCTTTAAAAGTCTTTTCTCTCAATGTTGTACATACGCACAGAAATAGGGGCCCCATTTAAGATTGTTTGTGCAATCTTTGAGGAAACACCACAAGAGTTTACTAATCATGCTGGGTTTTGTGCTGAATAGAGACACAATTAGGAGAGCACTCACCCACACATACGAGTCAGGAACCGACCAAAGCAGACTGTGCTAGCAACGCGGACACGCCTCCGGATAAAGCGTAGCAATTAGTATCTGTAAAGTCTTCTGAGGAAGTGGCATTGAGGCCACGAAACGAGTAAAGCGTGGGCTTTGTTTGATGCACTGTTGGTGCATTTTCATTAATGTTACTTGATCTTTAATAAATTGAAACATTTTAACTGGTCTAGTGCTCCGTGGTTCAAAGACTTTACGGGTTTTGTGCCGAAAAATGGCTCTGCAATCTTTGTAAGGGCTTTTGTAATAATGAAAACTTCAGGCATCTTTTATGTGATTAACTAAATAGCATAAGCAATCTTAAATGGGCTCCTTAAATTTATAAAGTGTTTTGATGATGAACTGAACTACCTGGAAGCCTTGCCACGCACCATATGATCAAGTAAATGAGAAAGAGTTATCACAAGGCACAGAAAAAATAACCAAAAAGTAACCCAGTGTCCTTTGACTCAGTATTAACAGAATGTTTAATGTGTAATACATTTTGCCTATTTTATGTTATTTTTTACATCCAAATACGGTGCAACATTCCTATCAAGTGGTGAATCTTTCCAAATAACTAAACAGCCATAGGAGCATCTAATGTTATGGACTGCACTAATGATATATTCTATATGTTTCTGAAATTCTGAAAATGTTATATTTCATGACTTGAAATGCTGCCTGGTTTTGTCTTCAGTGCAGTTTTACTGTTCAAAAATATATATAGTCATCATTGCCACTCTTTAAATAAAGTTGCGCCTTGACAGCAGGTAGCAGTCTGGATTATGTTAAGGAAATACCGAAATCCTTGTACAAATTCTTAAGGAAGGGTAAAATAATAATTGGATTTAAGAGACTGCCAACAAAGTACTATACATGATCCAGGAAAGAATTCAGTATTAGATAGCATATTTCATTGTTTTTCTATATTTATATTCATGCCTAGTAACATAATTCTAAATGTTTCACCATGCTTCACCATAGTTATTGATTGAATTATTAACTTGGCTTAGATTGAGTTTCTAAGTCAACCGTGCTCTGATTTATTGATTTGAAATCCTTTCTGACCAAGAGAAAAAGTTTACTATTGAAAAGTAAAGCACATATGTTTTCCATAATGTTATATTCACTTCTGGAGTTTATTTAATCAACAAATCAGCATTTGGATTTTTTATTTTTAATTATGTTGCATCATGGTAAATGCTTACATGAGTTATAAATAAAAGTTCAAGTTTCATACAATGTCATCATAATTACTTTTTGGGGAAATCTACAAGATTAAAAGCATATTTGTCAAATCTGTTTTCATGATCATTATCCGCATTATCATTATTATTTTGCTTATAATTTTTGAGTTATGCAATAGTGAACATACTCATTTTCATGTTTTCGTTCTGGTGTAGACAACTCACTTAAGCTGGCCATACACATCGGGGCACATTTATAAATTGTGAATTTTCTCCTCATCTAACTTCAAAGTTCACTTTAATTCACCAAGAGGCACATTAACTAAAGGTCGAATTTCAAAGTGGTAACACTTTGAAATTCGATAGTCTAAGTTTTTTTTTTTTTAATTAAATTTAGCCGTTTTCGATTGCATTCAAATCACTCGATTGAAATGAGAAATCATTCAAATCAATTTAATCTATCGATCGAACGATTTTTTGAACGATTTTCAAAAAAAAACTTTGACTTGTAAAAACTTTGCCAAATACTGGCTATAGGTTCTAGGAGGTCCCCATAGGCTAACAATGGGAAGGTAACCAGATAGCAGCTCCCTAACACAAGATAACAGCTGCCTGGTAGATCTAAGAACAGCACTCAATAGTAAAAACCTATGTCCCACTGAGACACATTCAGTTACATTGAGAAGGAAAAACAGCAGCCTGCCAGAAAGCATTTCTCTCCTAAAGTGCAGGCACAAGTCACATGACCAGGGGCAGCTGGGAAATTGACAAAATGTCTAGCCCCATGTCAGATTTCAAAATTGAATATAAAAAAATCTGTTTGCTCTTTTGAGAAATGGATTTCAGTGCAGAATTCTGTTGGAGTAGCACTATTAACTGATGCATTTTGAAAAAAAACATGTTTTCCGATGACAGGATCCCTTTAATAAAAACATAAAAGTATGTTATTTATTCAAAAGAATAGTTATAAAGAAAATGTTGTAGTGGGAAGAACTATGCTTTTTAGGTATTGGAGGAATGTATCCTTTGCTCCCTTTCATTTATATGAGATCAATGTGAATATGGAAAATAAATCCTTACATTCTATTATATGATATTGCACATGTCAAGCAAATTCTTTCTTTTTTTTTTTATAAGATTTAAGCAAGTCAGTAGTCACAAAGATTCTACAATTTATGTCTTTTTTCATTAACTGAAACCTGAAAATCTCAGGCAACATTCACCTTTATGTCTTGAAAAGAAGACAAATTTGTGAAATGTGTGGTTATTCCATATTTCAACATGGATAATATATTTGTATATGGCAAATGTCACCATTCTCCTTAATCCATGACATGCAAATTCAAGACCTGCACATTTTTTATGTCTATTGCAGTTTCAACATTTTGACTTATGAGTATAGTAATAGATGTAACATAACTCTGGTTTCAGAATGGCCTTGTTGTGTAAATGGTACAAAGTAATAGAATTAAATATTTTTAAAAAATGTATAATTTTGGGGTTTCAGCCATATTGTATAAATGTGTTGATTTACATTTGAGAAGAATGCCTTGTATCATTAAATGCTACTGTAATTGCAGGTATTACTGAATCCTCATGTTAAACAATTATGTTATATTTGACAATGTATGCTACTGTGTAAATCAAAAGCTTAGCTCTCATCAGGACTTGTAAATAATTAAAAAATTATATCCAATGTTCTGATTCCCCAGTGGTAAAAGATGGCAAACATCAAATGATTGTAACGTCATAATCACTCCCGCTAGCACAAAGCAAACAGTTATGTTTGTACATTGCATTCATTGGCATTAATTTGGCATTACTAAAATGTGTATTAAAAATATGTAATTCAGTGATACATTAGGGGCATTAATCCAGACAGTAAATAATCCAGATCCTCTTACAAAACGAAATGCACAGATCCAAACTGTGCTAAGAACTTAAAAAGAACTGTTTAAGCATATCATAAGAGAGAGTCCAAATCATATCAAAATAATGTAGACACATCATTACTCATACTTGAACATAAACATATAATAAACAATGTGTGTTGCATCCATATTGGTACTTGGAGAGAAGTGCTATATCCAAGGGGCAAGCTATAGGTCTCGGGCTTCAGGGTACAATGCAGGAAGCGGTATGCAAAGTGAAAAAAAATTGGTGGATTGTGGCCAATTGTCCTGCAGCTTTGCAAATGAATCCTTATGTTTGAATTGGTAGTATGTGCAACTAAGTTCCTTCTCTATATGTACTGTAGCTAAATAATATAAGCAACAATAGATAAAACACTTCACCATCTGAAAGAGGCAAAATGGAACCAAAAGGCTGGTGTTTCCATGTTATGTTGTTATGTTGTTGTTAGAAGCACAAAGGTCCTGATATGGAGGGCAGGGGTCTAAAGAGTGATCACTAAATGGAGTAGCCCTGAAAGAACACAAATGTGTCCCAATAAAAAAGGAATCAGGTAGGGAAAATACACTTACACGCACACATATACACACACACATATACACACACACATATATAAATATATATTGGCAGAAAATGAACCAGACCAGCAGCAACAGAAGGCACAGCTTTGCCTTTAATTGGAATTTATATGTCAAACAGGCTGCCCCTTTAAGGCTTACACAAAACAAAAAGAAACACAAAGTGAAATCCTACTCCTGTCTGGAAAACATACTGTTTTCCCTTTCTAACACTGGCCAGTTACAAACATTTTAAACAGGTGACCAATAAATGTTGTCCTCTGATTGGTTGCTATGAGTTACTGCCCCTGAACAAACTTAGTGCCTTTTATTACATAACCCCATAATTATTTAAGGTATCATCAGTGTTTTAAAGACATTTGGGCAAATTCACTAACCTGCGGAGTGGCGCTAGTGCAGGCTTCGCCACACTTCGCCTCACTTCGCCAGGCGAAGTTTCGCCAGGGCACGGCTAATTCATTAAAATCCGAAGTTGCGCTCAGAGAGGTGAACGGTAGCGAAGTAGTGCTAGCGTTAATTCGTTAAATGCCTAATTTGCATATGGCGCCAAGTTAACGTACAATGGACATTTATGTAGCAGCAAATACATTACACTACACAATCCTGGGAAAACTACATAAAATAAAATAGAGGTGTTATATTGCCCTACACATGTGCCCACTGTATAGTTTAGGTGTCATATGTTAGGAAATGTAGGGGGGAAGGAGGGTACCCCAAAAAAATTTACGATCTTTTTCAGCCTATCACCATAAAAAAAGGAAAAGTCACTAGCATTTTTTGGGACTTAGAAAAAATTTCAACTTTTTTTGAAGCAAGCCCTATCTACTCTATTGCACTTTGCCTGGTCTGAGGTGGCAAAGGCAAGTCTGACGCAAGAGGTAACGCAAATGCGCAAGTTAGTGAATTAGCGTAGTTACGTCCCTTCACCATAGCGCAACTTTGCCTGGCATAAGGGTGCGAAGTAGCGCTAGAGTAGGTCCACTTCGCTAGCAAATTTACGCCAGCACCCGTTAATAAATCAGCAAAGTAACGAAATGACATCACGCTGGCGAATTTGAGCTAGCGTTAGGCGCTTCGCACTTTAGTGAATTTGCCCCAAAGCCTGTTTTTAAAAACAGGTGCCATTTTACCCATTAGAGCCTGCCACAATAGACTTCTCTTACAGTAAAAATAACTCTTTCAATGCATGTGGTGAAGCCACCTTCCTTGCAGCCTTAGCCTAAAGTATAAAAATTTCAAAAAACCAAATCTTTATCACAAACTTTTATATACACGTCTTTATAATAAACTTTTATATATTTCTTCCAGCTGATAATATCAGCTCTAAATGCCCTTTTGAAGAAATATCCATCAGCGCTTCAAATGAAATTCTGTTCAGTTTGTTCTTTTAATTAGAAAAGTGGTTACATTGCTTTGTATAAATGTCACCCAGTGTGCTATTTCCGTGCAAGTGTTGGAGATAAGAAAAATGCAACAACTTTTGAAACTGTGGTTAAACAATGTATCTTAACTGAAAAACATGAAACTGGAGTTGAGAAACAGGGAATATAATGTAAATTGATCTACTCTTCTCTAGTGGCTCATCTCATGCTAATGTTCGTTTCTGGATTAACAACTTTGCACATCAAAATAGGTACTTCTTATACAATTACATTATCTACATCTACAGTGTAATCAATGAAAATACAATGACTTCAACTTGTTTAGAGCACCATACTTATTTGTCCGTTTCATTGTCTGTTTTTGGGTTTCTGTAAATTCTGATTTATGGGACATATCAAAGATGTTTTTAAAAATAAATCACATCAAATCCCTGTCTTGATTGCCTCCTTATAGCTTACAGACAGATTCATTCTGATGCTTTAGAATACTTTTCAATATTTGATGCTTATAAGACTGTAAAAATTAGACATTCAGTACAATGGAGTGTGTAGTGAAGAGTGGTCATAACACGCTCATTTTAGTTGTTATATCAAAAACTCTTCTAAGTAATGTATATTACAGACATGAAATATATTGGTCCAAAATGATTATTTTAACTCAATTACACCATTCATAGCTGAAAACAGTTTTTACATTACAGCAGATTTAAGTCATCCCAAGGTAGAAAGTGTTTTTGCAACACCACTGTCACTACTTGCCAGTGGTCAATCAATTGTAATAAAGTTATAATGTAGCGCTACATTCAGTGCCTTTGCTGCTCCTGTTTGTGACCTATATCAATCACTTTTTTTGAAAAGTTAATACAAATTTCCAAAAACAAGATCAACATTTCACATTTTGCAATATAATATTCTTTGTTAGTTTTTTTTATTGCATTCAGAATTTTAATTGAGCACTTTTAAGACGTAAGAAGTTGTATTTCATACACTGCACACTGGTGCAAACTATAAAGTTTGCAATCTTTCTTCCACTGTTGGAGTGCTCACTAAAAAGTTTCCTGGGTATATTAAATCGACACAAAGGAAAATTTGTTCTTACAAATGCTTGTGTTGCGGCTATTTTTACATTTTTTTAACACCTTTACATTCCCTGTTTTTTAACCAGGTCAATTTAAATGGCATCTAGGGCAGAGTTCATTGGTGGACCCACTCCCAATAAATTTGTGATAGCAGATGATTTTGAATATAATAAGGTAAACAATAATGAAATGGTTTGTGGTTGCCAATGTCGAAGTGGGGTCCAGATGTATTCCAGTTAAAAAATATAGCAGATGGAATGTCTGGTGGTGGTGTCTGGTGGTGAGCCCCCTGTCTTGGTGGGCCCTGGCCATATGCCACTAAAATGCCCCTGATTCTAAAAAATTGCCGCACCTGACCTGTTCCTTAAATTGACCCCTTTATTGCCATCGTATTGGATTTATTTATTCTGCCTCTTATCCAGGACCATTCTTTGACTATTTTGTCTGTGTACCACAATCGGCTTCCTCCTGACTCCGTAATATCCGGCACAACTATTAGCCCCTACAAATATTAACATAAAGAGAGATTACATGGGTGCTAATGTCTGTCACCAATAACAGTGTGGGACTCAGTATTGTGTTATTGTTAAAAGCAGTAAAAGCTGTACTATGTTAATTTAGTTTCTACTGCATATCTATAATTTGATAAACTCTGCATTGCACTTTACATGGCCTAAATGAATAATGACAAAATAAATACAAATAAAGAAATAATTCTTCTAACACCAAGGATGTTCAAGAGATAATGTTTCATCGTTAACCCGCCAAATCAGAGATTCGTTTAATGTAGATACTGGTTCAGTGTTCTTGAACGGAAATCAGAATTTGTTAAGATTACCTAATGCTCCAAAACACTATACTTCAAGTTGTTGTCTGTAAGTTCTGATATACTGTCGGAATGGGCTAAGAAGTGAAGCTGGATGCTGAATAAAATTCCCAAAGGAAACATTAGGTTCTCTTGACGCTTTGGAAAATAAGATTTCCTCACTACCTCAGCTACACAGGAAATTAGCTGGATAATTTCCAGAGGTCCTTCTATGTTGCAAACAATGATGCAATAAGTATATTTTGAACGGTTTCGAATTTATATATCATTTTTGATATTTATTTTCAGCACTGTAATAACTTTGGCTGGATACCTTAAAGTTATCAATCATCATAACACGTGATAAACATCTGATTGGGATACCAGAAGGCTTGGACTCTGTTTGGAATACATTTGCAGTGGCATACATATCTGCAAAATGATGCCTGTCTGAAAACTGAAAATGATTCATTGGCAGTCAGCGCTCAAAACAGAGGTTTTGTCAAGATGCTCAGATACAACATGTTCTCTGCTAGGTGTCAGGACTGACTCAATAGAAAGTCATTCTAAAAGTGCTAATTAATTATATTTTAAGCTGGTTGGTAAGGTAGAGGAACATGTTATTGAATAAAACATTTACACCGAGACCTACTGGGCTTTCCCCATTCTATGCTGCTATTCAGACATATTCGGTAAGTGTCTGCCTTTACTCGATGAAATAAAAACCAGCACACATGATAAAAAAGTACTTGTCATGAACTTAATTGTCAGCAGAATGAGTCAGCTCTAAAGTACTCATCATTGCATTATACATTGTGTATATATTAATAGGAATGAACTTGCATTTGATTGTTTATGATAGTTGAGGCCAGTGACTCAGATCACACTGCTATAGTTTCACATATGTGAATATAACAGTGTTTAAAATGAGCAGATGTTGCGCTGCAGGATCAAGTAAACAATGACACAAGGCAACTATCAAAACACAACTAGCTCAGCAAATAAAAACAGAAGCCTATTTTGTAATTATCTAAAATATCTGACAATATAAAGTTAAAGAGCATTTCACAACACTACAGTCCTGACTGGAAAAAAACTCAATTCTCAACCTCAAGATATAAGCTCATTTACTCTAATATCATCCCTGGAAAGGTTATGAGCGTTTATGAGTTTCTTGTTTATTCATAGTGATTACAGACTCTCTTAAACACCTCATCTCTAATGTAAACAACTCTTTGGGGCAAATTCACTAACCTCCGAAAATTCGCCAGCAACAGCTTCACTCACAGCACAACACTTCTCCAGGCGTAGATTTGCCAGGACAACGGTAATTCAGTAAAATCTGACGTTGCGTCCAGCGCGCCGAATGCTGGCGAAGTTGCGCTAGCGTTACCACACCAAACGGAGCGAAGTTGCGCTAGCATTGGCTAATTTGCAAACGGTGGGAAGTTAAAGTTCAATGGATGTATAATGGAACCTTAATAAGATAAAATAAAGTTGTTATATTGCCCTACACTTGAGCCCAGTGTATAGTTTATGTGCCATATGTTAGTAAATGTAGGGGGGGAAGCCAGTTACTCCAAAAATATTTTACGCTATTTTTTCAGCCTATCACCCTGAAAAAGGAAAAGACGCTTGTGTTTTTTGGGACTTCGAAAAATGTTCAATTACTTTTTGAGGAACGCCTATCTACTATCTACTCTACTAATTTACTCTTCTAATTTTCGCCCACATTACTCACCTCGCCCTTTAGTAAATTTGCCCCATTATAATTGAGATTTGTTGTACCCTAAATGATCTTGTTTTGTCTTGTTCTATGGTAATCAGTCACAGTAATCATGTCTTTTTTTTAGCTTAAAAGACTAAAACTGTTCTAGTTGGATCCTTACCAGATCAGGTAAAGGGAAACACTTAATCTCCTCATTCTGTGAATCTAAACCCCTTTAACACAGGGCAAACAAAATGAGCAGGCACTTCCAAAGATCACTCCTCCAGGCAGATTTGTCAAAAAATATGTACCGTATATACTCGAGTATAAGCCGAGTTTTTCAGCATCCAAAATGTTCTGAAAAAGTCTACCTCGGCTTATACTCGAGTCAGTGGGCAGTAGCTGAGATTGCAGTCACTTTTAATTATTCCTATACCAACAGTTCGCTTGGGGAGAGACTGCAATATCACACAGCGCCCTTTGTTGGTTATATGAAAGAATAACAGTGCGCCCTCTGTTGGTTATATGAAAGAATAACAGTGACTGCAATATCACATAGCGCCATCTGTTGGTTATATGAAAGATTAACAGTGACTGCAATATCACACAGCGCCCTCTGTTGGTTATATGAAGGATTAACAGTGATGGCAATATCACACAGCACCATCTGTTGGTTATATGAAAGATTAACAGTGACTGCAATATCACATAGCACCCTCTGTTGGTTATATGAAAGAATAACAGTGACTGCAATATCACACAGCACCCTCTGTTGGTTATATGAAGGATTAACAGTGATGGCAATATCACACAGCGCCCTCTGTTGGTTATACGAAAGATTAACAGTGACTGCAATATCCCATAGCACCCTCTGTTGGTTATATGAAAGAATAACAGTGACTGCAATATCACACAGCACCCTCTGTTGGTTATATGAAAGAATAACAGTGACTGCAATATCATACAGAGCCCTCTGTTGGTTATATGAAGGATTAATAGTGAGGGCAATATCACACAGCGCCCTCTGTTGGTTGTACGAAAGATTAACAGTGATGGCAATATCACACAGCACCCTCTGCACATGGTAGTGGGACAGTGGGACAATGCACACAGTAATCCGTTTGCCAATTCTCTGTCACCATCAACTTTGCAAAGAAGTCCGGTTGATTGCTGGGGGGTCGCTTTGGCAGAATGTGCGCTGCTGGGAGACAGGGCTGTAGTTGTGTCTAGGCTTATACTCGAGTCAATAAGTTTTCCCAGTTTTTGTAGGTAAAATTAGGTACCTCGGCTTATACTCGGGTCGTCTTATACTCGAGTATATATGGTAACTTTATTCTGGTATACATGGTGTCAGCCTTACGCGTTTCATATCACACTGATACTTAATCCTAGGCTAGGTCCTCATATTTCCCACAACATATTTAAAATAAAGTAGAGCCAATCGATGGCAGGCATGCTAAGTAGTTACAAAACTACAACAAAACCCACCATCAATGGGCTCTACTTTATTTTAAATATGTTGTGGGAAATATGAGGTCCTAGCCTATGATTAAGTATCAGTGTGATATGAAACGCGTAAGGCTGACACCGTGTATACTGGAATAAAGTTACATATTTTTTGACAAATCTGCCCGGAGGAGTGATCTTTGGAAGTGCCTGCTCATTTCGTTTGCGATTGTCTGCTCCCCTAAGCTGTGGGTTCAGAGTGGTGCACCTGGACCTCCTCCCACACTTGGTGAGTTGAACAGAAACCAGAAAAGAAAATGTTTTTGTGTATACTACTGTCATCCATACCTGATCATTATTCATTTGTGATATTTTTTTTAGTTGTAATATTGGTGTGTAGGCAGCCTTCTGAAATAATTGTGCCTGGTCTTGTGCTTTCAGAAAGTACCAGCACTTCAGGATGGAACTGCTTTCAGGCCACTGGTGATCCACTGTCTTTCTGGCTATTCAGTTTATTCCATATACTCTGTGTTCTCCCTCTCCCATTGTAATTCTTAAGACAAATCTGACTAATGTTAGTTTTGCCTATTATTTTTTTTAAAATCTCCGTAGGTACTGTAATACAATCATTAAATATTTCAAACTGAAATTTCTTAACTGATTTTATACATGACGTACATGAAAAGCTTATACCCATGAAACTCCGTCTCATATAGCTTTCAATATAACTTAAGTTTTCATTTTGCTGAATAAGTAGGAATATAAGTAGGAATAAGTACTGAATTAGACCCATTCTTGCATATTAGGGTGTTTTATGTCCTCTTCTCCATCCACGAGCTTCATGCAGGAACCGCTCTCTAGAATTTTGAGTATTTTTGACAGATCCGTAGCAGTTAAATATATTAATGCAACAGGCTTTTCAGTTCCAAATAAATATGTTTATTTTTTTCCGTTTAAAAGGAAGTCATCACAATGACCTAATTATTTCTTACATATTTTAACTGCTCCCAAGGCTGCTATTTCATGGACTGCAGCATTATGTCTGCAATAAACTTAAATGGTTAGAAAAAGGTTTTTGGTTAGCCAGCAAATGTGATTTTTTTTTCTTTTTTAGCTTGTGTGTCAACTATTTTTTAAATAAATTGCAAATCCCTATGGAAAAAAATATTCGCTATGGCTTCCATTATTTCACATCTTTGGGTAAGACTTTAAAACACAAATTTTCTCAAGGGATTGTGACTTACAGTCTAGAGTTACATATAACGCCAACATTAATGTTTACTGCAAATTATTAGAAAAATCGGAAAAGTGAACTTAAGTTATTTTGGCAATATACCAAAATATTGTAAACAATATTTTAGCTAATTTAGTATCATATGAAACTGTATCCGGGCACATTATGCCAAGGGAATATTTATTTAGGATTAAAAGCAATAAATGAAGTGTGAGGGTCCTAAATCATAGAAAGTACCGCTGCTTTTTCTAAATATGTTAGCATCCAAAAGCTGGAATTTAACTCTTGCACAGTTTAAATATATAAATTATGGTTGATAATATTATATGTGTCTTTCTACTACATAAAGATTCTCTTATTCATGGTAGCTATATTCATTTGTCATTTAAAGCAAAACAATATTATATGTTGGAGCTGGGAAAAATGCAGTCTGTTTGCAATAGAATATATTGGGGATAATGGGAATGATATGAGAGCAATAATCTAGATAGCTTTTATATACCCACATAAGTAGTATATGATTTGGTGCATTTTAAATAATGGGGAGCATCAGACTACTGCATATTCATTGATGTAGGATTGTCAGATGATGAACATCAGACTGGTGTGGAATCCACAAGTTGCATTGGTTATTAGTAATTAATGTAGATGACTGCTGTGCCCCCAGGCCAGTGCATTTCAGCAAAGAGGAGGGATAGTCTGGGCTGGGGTACTATTTTTCTGAGCCCTATGCCTACCATGTTCTGCCATTTCCCAGGGATCCATTGGCTGTGCTAGACCATTCACATGGCAATTTCCAGTGTAAAATTACTGTGCATGCAAGAGATTTACAACAGCCAAGGGATCACTGAGAAAAACCAACAAAGTGGTGTGACCTTGAAACCTTGTACTTCTGCAATAAACCTGCAAGGGCTTGCCCTGCTAGTACTTGCCTTGCAAACCAGTGAATTTTATCATTTTACACTATTTGGGATCCCTCCATTGCCATGTACCAGGTTTTCTTTCCCCTGGAAGGCCAGGGTGTGCAAGTGCAACACAATAACTACATGCTCAATGGAAGTATCCTAAACTTCATTTTAGCAAAGAGGAGCACCAACTTGAGATGAATTTAATATTTCACAGCATTTCGCCAAGAAATAATGTTTATAGACTCTAATGGATAGTAAAAACCACATTGCTTTGTTTAAAAAATATTGCACAATATGAAAAAGTGTCTCATGAAAAAAACGGCAATTAAAAATTTCCCAAATTTTTGGCAAGGAAAAATGGGTCAGATTCGCCCTTCACCACCAACCCAATATTTGCAAGTAACAAATATCTGTTCTAACTATATAAAAAGTCATTCAGAGATGTTTTTTAAATTATAAATAATTACCACCTCCTTCAAATTTCCTTTTGAGGGGGCTATGTGCTGCACTGAGTATATATTCTGTATGCACAGCTGGCCTGTATCCCAATGACTAACAGATCTACAGTAATTTACCTCAGAATGAACTTGGCCTTTTTTTCCAACTCCCAGGCGAGTGATAATAGTTTTCTCCATTGTTTTTTAGGAATTACAGGACCTGAGCATCCCAAAGCACATCTCCAGCCCTTCGAACATAATTAAAAATTTCATACAGTGCAGAAATTAGATGAGGTAAACCTCCTCAGTGATTTTAATATGATTCAAATATAAATATGATAAAAATTATAATGCAGATGCTGGAAGGGAAATTTACCAGTGAGAATAATACAGATGAACTGGAAGGGAGGAAATAATTGCTGTGCCTGGCAGATAAGAATGTACTAAACAATACAGATACTGGTGTGCCTCTGTAACTGTTCTTTATATCAGAAGGTACAGAGCAGTGAAGGTCATGCACCATACAGTTGCACCATACATCTTCCCATTTTTCTAAAGAATTTCAGCTGCTTCAGAAGTGCTGGAACTTTCTTTGCAGATTTACAGCAGCTCGCTTAAAATACATAATTTCTGGCACAGAATGAGCTCCACAATGCAGCTGGCACTGGAAATCAACTGAGATTAGCACTTAACTATGAGAAGTTTGTTTAGGGAAAATCCTGTGTTAGTCAGGTTTTACATTTTTATCAGAATATTATACCCGTAGGGGCCTACAGTATGTACTTGCATTCAAATTCAGATGTTTATGCATCTTGAAATGATGTTGCTAACATGATGCTTAAATTGTTTGCATCATTTATCAAGCACCAATATCATTTTCCTGAATTAATGTGACTTTCCCCTAGAAGCTACAATTTAGCAGCTTTAAAAAAAAAACATTTCTGGGGCAATGCAATAATATGCAGAACAGAAGCAATGTTCCTACTGTTTTCACCACCGCCACCAAGGAATCAAATAAGATATGCACATGCACCCTGCAAACTGGGACCTGCAACCCAACATGCTACCTGCTGGCAATGAGAAGTGATGGCATCTTAGAGCAGACGTGTCCATAGGGGCAAGAACTCCAACCAGTAGCCTGGATAAATGTTACAAAATAATACAAGTATTGTTCAGGGGTTCGATTGAGGCACTCAGTTTGCCCGTTGGTTTGAGGATGGAAAGCTGAAGAAAGAAACACTTGAGTTTTCAGAGCTTTACAGAATTATTTCCAGAATATAGCTGTAAACTGATTACCTCTGTCAGAAGTGACGGAGATAGGAGTGCAATGAAGACTGAAAACTTCACGAAGAATTAACTCTAATGTCAGAGCAGCAGAAGGAAACCCTTTGACGGGTTTAACACGGCCCATCTTTGTGAAGCGATTAACCACAAACAAGATAGTATCATAATTCTTATAAGGTGTCAAATCACCAATAAAATCAAGGAAGGTTGAACCCCAAGGTCTACTAGGTTAGGGCAGGAGCTGAAGGAGCCCCTGAGGTCACCCTTTGACAAAATCTTTCACATCCTGGTGAAGGCCTGACCACCAGAATTTTCTTTGATTGAGATTGAAGGTTTTAGAAAGGCCTTTATGCCCTGTAATGGCAAAAGAATGATGACCGATTTACTGGCTAATATTTTTAGGGACAAAAGGTTGGTGCTTGTGGTGTTTATACAAATGGCCTGTAGATGTCTCTGTGCTCATACTTATACTGTGCATACTTCCTGGTAGCTTAAAAGTGAAAGTTTACTATTGTGTAATGCCTGCATGACTCTGCTAATAAAGCACTCTACTCATCCTCGGCTAACCCACAACATAACAAATGGTGACAAGGATGGCTCTTCTACCTCTGCAGCAGCTTGGACCTTTTCTTCCAAACCCTGGTGAGCCTACCTTACCTTTTACTGCTTGGATCTGTATGTATGAAAATTACATTATTGCTGCTGACCAAGGGGAGATTTCTGCTGCTAGAAAGCTTGCTTTACTTATTCACTGCCTGGGAGCAGAGGGACAGCATATATTCTATACATTACCATTACCTGATGATACTTATGAAACTGCTCTTATTGCTATAAAGAACTTTTTCATGCCAAGAGTAAATGTGGTTGCTGAAAGATATAAATTCCACCAACGTGGACAACGTAATGGCGAATCCACAGAACAATTTGCAGCAGCTTTGAGAGAGCTGGTTGTTACCTGTGAGTTTGGGAATCTAACAGATGAAATGCTAAGAGAACAAATAGTGGAAAAAAAAACTCACATCACATTAGAGAGAGACTGCTCCTAGAGCAGGATTTAACCCTTGCAAAGGCTATTACAGTTGCTAGCCAAATTGAAACAGCAGTGGCAGAGGCTAAAACTCTCAGTCAGGGAACTGCTGGGAATGTACAAATTGTGAATTCAGCACTGTGGCCTAATAATGCACAGTCACAGGCAAAATACAGTGCTAAGGAAAGGGATTCACCTACACTGCAAAACCATACAGCAAATACAAATAGAAAATACTGCTTTCACTGTGGTTCAGCACAACACACTGCAAATCATGTTACATGTCCTGCAAAAGCTAAACGGTGCCGCAAATGCACAAAAGTAGGACATTTTGCTAAGATCTGCCGTAGTTCTGCTAAAGATGTTCATGAAGTCACTACTACAAATGTTACAGAATTAAGTGTGGATAAAGCTGGTACATTTATTCCAGACAAGTTTATATGCACTGTCAGTGTCAGTACTGTTTCTGCTGACAAGGGACACTCCATTAACCTGAAGCTTGATACAGGTTCAGCTGTTTCTATACTACCAAATGATATTTTCTTGAAATACTTTGCAAAAGATCTGCTTGTTGCACCTGCCCTGAAACTGGTCAGTTACTTAAAGGATTCAATCCCTGTGCTTGGTTGCTTGCCAGTGACTGTACAATTTGAATCAAATACGGCAAAATGTGACTTTTACATTGTGAATAAGGGTACTGCTATATTTGGAAGGGATCTCTTTGCTGCATTAAACCAACAATTAGTTGATGGTCTCATTACTACAGCACCAGTGCCTGCCATACAGCCAGTGTCACCACAAAGCAACACTTCACTGGGCTGTGCAAAGAACTTTGTACACAAAGTTAAGGTGAGACCAGATGTCAAACCAGTACCATTTTCTGATTCAGCGTAGGAAAAACTTGCTAGTGAAAGTGAAAGCTTACTGTTGTGTAATGCCTGCATGACTCTGCTAATAAAGCTAATAACATAAAATGTTATACTCTACTCATCCTCGGCTAACCCACAACATAACATTGCTCATGAAAAAGAAAATCCTTACAAAGATTCAATATGTCTTTTGTAACAAGACATTGGGCCTCAGGATCTTAAGTCACTTATTGTTTTAATTTCCATTTATCGCCTTGGCGATCGTTTCAAAGCAAAATTACACTATCGTTCGCTCCTGCCTAGCGAAACTTAGTTAGTCTTCTTACGCTTAGGTCAATTTAAATAGGGCGGGTACATTAAAGTCGTATGAACATCTTTATTACAGAATAAGATAAGAAGAAAAAGTTCTAAAGCAGCGCCAGCATTAATGTCTGTGGACCCACTTGTCCACGGTTTGAAAAAAGTTCAAAGACTAATGCGCTGTTAGAAATTGTAAGTGTTCCCTAGTCCCTAGGGGTGAAAATGTATTCGATGGATACTTTCTGTATTTATTTCTCACATGCCTCTGAGGAAGTATGTAATATACGAAAAGTGTTGGGCTATATATTGGTTCAATAAAATTGCCTTTAAATATAAAACTACCTAGTCTGCAGGAAAGCGTTAATACATAAGTGTATGAGCCTTTCAAGCTAGACCAAGTCAGCCAGAGAGCTGTCTTAAGGTCTTTCCCCACAGGTCGCTCTGTAAGTCTAACCGCTCACTGCATGTCGGCGAAGTTCCTACAGTACTTCACCATAACTAGTGATGGGCAAATTTGCGCCATTTCGCTTTGCCGAAAAATTAGCAAATTTCAGACGGAATTTGCGAAATGGCGAAAAATTTTCAAAACAACGCCGGCGTCTGTTTTTGACGCCGGCGTCACTAACCATAACATCTTTTTGATTTTGATGTATAACGGTTGCAATAATGGCTTGGAGGCAATGCACCCATGATATGCACAATAACTAGGAGACTATTGTTGCTTAATAGGTTTAATGCACTGTCGAATATATTTTCACACCTAGGGACTGTGGAACAATTACACTTTCTAAAAGCGCATCCGTCTTTGAACTTATAAAAGTCTTTATTAGAGATGTTGACAATATTCACAATATTTTTATGATTAAAAGTCATTATTGTCTATGTTATATCGGTAAAACAATTCAGAAAACGAAAGTACTGTTTGTGTAAACATAAAAGTGTCATTTAAGCAGGTCTATACAAACAGCATTGTAAAGAAAAAAATCATTACGTTTAACAGACATAGAACAGAAGACAAATGAGTGTTGTTGCTAGGAATACATACATTACAATTGGAAACAAGGTCTAAACTGAACAACCAGCCACTAATGCTAAGACTACATTAACCTGAATAGCAATATGCATGTCCTTCATTGCATTTTCAATACAATGGCTCTTAGAACTGTGGTTAAACACTGGCCACCTTCTACTTACCCCAAGTTGTTCTTGTTTAAGGCACTGTCTGATAAGTAGTGATGTAATCATCACATATAAAGGAAAGGGTGAGACATAATAAAGTGGCCTTTAGGCCAAAGACAGACTTGTTAAGCACTGTGGGTACTGTGTAAATGCATGTGAAAACTGGCATTGCAACTCTCTACTTGATGAAGTCAAACGTCCTTCTAGGATCTGTTTGGGATTAGAATAGCTAGGACATCACTATAATATTTATATTTCTGATCATAGTGTATTTGTTTTTTTTTAATAATTTGACTATGTTGGGATTAAAGCAGACATCAAAACAAAAGATAGCAGTATAGCAATGACCAGTGAGCCAACAAATTATCTCTGTTCCACCCCTGTGTGCACAGAAACCATCAGGAAAATATAATGATAAATATGTATTCCTCAACCATTACTCTTAGGGGGGTTATTCACCCAATACACTTTTTTACCGTCTTTATCAATACATTTACTGCAAAAAATCTGATGCGAGAAAGACTTGATAAAATTGTGAAAAATCCTCATTGTATGATTTTTTTTTTCGGATTTGATGCCCGAAATCTACAAATCCTCCAGATTATTGTATGAAACTCAGCTCAGATCATGATATCTTCCAGTTGTAAATGGGACATGTGCCATTGACTTCTACATGACCTCGGCAGATTGGAGATGGCATGACTTTTAGCAGCCTCAGGGTTTAATAAATCTCAAAAAAAAAAAAAAAATTGTGTTTTTCCCTTTAAAACTCAGGTCAGAAGAAATCCTACTTTAATAAATAACCCCCTAAATATTGTGTCCCTGTATATCACAACCTGCAGTAAATATATCCCAGCTTCACCAATATATAATATTTATTTTATTTCTCCATCAATAAAACGCAATTTCAAGACCCCATCACATTATGCAGTGCTAATCATTGAGCCAATGAACAATCAAGGTGCTCAATTTAAAGTTAGATTTTATGTTTTAAAACTGACTGCTGACAAAGTTAACAAATATATGAAACATGTTCTTTTTAATTAGTACAGTTATATTTGAAGCACAACAAGATGTTTATCACTGCTTTATCTTTCAATTTTAACTTTAAAGGACTGCCAGCCGTTGGATGGTCTCTGCAAAAGTCACTTTAACCTATGTTATATCTAACATTGTAAAAATAGGATAATAGAAGTTTCTATTTATAATTTCCTCTGCAGGTGCTTTTGATCTTTTTCATTTTGCATTTAGAGGCAAGCAATATGCAAACTGTTTACAAATTTGCTTGCATGTTTTTAATATGGCATGTGCAAATGACTTTTTTTTTAAAAAAAAAATAGGACTGATTACTTCCTTGTTGATATAATATAGTCTCTTTCATTTGTGGAACAATGGAAATCAGTAGCAACAAACAGATGGAAAAAGAAAGTCTCGGACATTCGTACTGTATATGCAAGTACTGCGATAGGTTTGTAATTGTAATGTTATCTACAGCAAATTCAAATATTTTGGGGAGTGCTACTGTGGGATTAACTAATGAAACTGCCCCATGAATGTAAGTAATATATGGAATGCAGTCATAACAAAGCTGTTACTTTCAGTATCCTAAACCCAGAACTAACTCCAAGGTTCCGGTTTTAGACTGCTCTTCTGCCTTTAGCAGCCGCCTTTGGCTTCGGATGGAGCCTTCCACTACTCAGATGCCACCAGGTCTTAATGCGGGAGAACAAGGGAGAGAGTTCTGGGTGAGCAAGAGAACCAAACGTGAAGTATTGGAATGTAGAATAAGGAACGTAGATGGGGTCACAGGCGGGTCAATGCCAACAGGAGAGCAGTACAGAATTGTGAAGCCAGAGAATAGTCAAGGTCACAGTCCGAGTTCAAACACACCAAAACGCAGTACAAAAGCAGGATCCGGACAATAGTCAGAACACAGGTGAGAGTCAGGACAGGTAGCAATCAGGACAAGAATCAGAGTCAGGCAGGGTCAAACACAGATTATCAACAAGAATTAGCACCCAGGAAACTCAAAATAGACCTACGTTGGGCAATGAGTTTCAGGACAAGCACCCTTTTAATACCTTAATTTTCACACCATGCACGATGATGTCAGATGCACGTTGCGTCAAAAAACAGGAAGCGACAGACGCGAACGTGCAGGAAGGTGCGTATTGACGCATAAAGAGAGAGGCGGGCATCCCAGATGGCGCCGATAGACCACCAGGGGTGAGTTAACTTACAAAAGCACTCATTACTTTTGATAGAACAGGTTTAAGAATACATATACGCAATATAATTAAACCAGTAAAAAAAATTTGTGTGCACTTACAGTATGGTCACCAATTGCTAAATTGATATATTAAAACTGAAGCTTAAATTTCTGGTGCAATATTTAATACCATAGTTAGACTTTCTGAACCCTGTAAAAGATTTTTTTTGCTAGGAACTTCGTACTTTAAATAAATATGTCACTGTATATTTCTGCACTGCATCCTGCAGATTTGTTCTGTGGGCCTGGTTTGCAACACTTCAAAAAACACTGTTCAGAATTACCCAAAAAGATAAAATGTATTTTATCTTGTGCTCTTTTACAGTCATAGTAAAACCACTTGTCTGTCTCACTGCAGATCACCCCTAGGTTACAAGAGTCCATCTGGCCAAGAGATGAGAATTTGGAGTTCAAGGATTTCAGGGAGTTAAGGATTTTGTTTGCAAGACAATGTACAGAGAAATGATGGAGGAAAAGGTGGATACTTTTCCAGATGTTAGTGATTTTGTTTCATTTAAAGGATGAATTTAAATCAAGTATGAAAACTGTAGAGAATCGACTAAAGTCTCTAGAAAATGTTTTTAGTGAGGGTTCATCTGCTGGCCACTCTACACTCAAGAGTGGGAATTCCTATTTCCCACCCTTGTCTGCAGAAGCAATGGTGCAGGTGTGTGCCAAATTGGATGAAAGTGCTTTGGCTAGCTCATCACTAGAACTAGAAAAAAAGGGAAAAGAACAGGAACAGAAATTCCTTAAACTATTATTTGTCATTAAAGCGGACGTGTCACCTACTCATAAATTGCTACATAATAAAAGTCCTTTGTAAATGAAACATGTAGCACACATTCTCCTGTAACACAGCGTTTTTAAAGGTGCCATATTTTCTGTGTTTCAGAGTTATTTTGAAGGATTCACTTGTGTTGTTTTCAGGTGTTACATAATAATGCATTGCAAGATTTATTTTGTACAAATATGTATTTTTTCTAGCAAACTATATGGAGGTTATTTGCTACTAAAGTCCGAAGTTTTTCCTCATTAATTTATTAAAATAACTTTGACCAAATTCCCATCAACAATGTTACCTTATATTTAATAAAATATTTTAAAAATTTGGTAATTTGGTATGCTTTAAAATGTTGAGAAAATTGTGAAAAAAATTGAAACATGCGATTTTTCCAGATTTGATGACTCAAAACGGTGGAAGCTTCAAAAATGGAAGATATCATGATCTGCGCTGGGTTTTGTACAATATTCCGAAAAATATACAAAACCCAGAGCACATTATGATATCTTCCAGTTGTAAAAGGGACATCAGTCATTGACTTCTGCATGATCTCAACAGGTATGAGATAGAGTATTTTTTTTATTCTGAATTTTATCGGAGTTCCATGACCTGTATTATATGGTCATGAAACTCCTCGGTAACTTATAATATCCTTATGAT
Source organism: Xenopus petersii (assembly GCA_038501925.1). Lineage (NCBI taxonomy): Eukaryota > Metazoa > Chordata > Amphibia > Anura > Pipidae > Xenopus > Xenopus petersii. The sequence continues at coordinate 39,521,582 of CM076677.1, forward strand.
TTACAAGAGGGGGTACTTTATTCACTATATATTAGGCTTTCTCTGATGCCTCCAGTCCAATGCCTCATCTCAGAGATTGTTCAACATAAATTCAAAGTGAAAAACCACTACAATTCAGTGCCATAACAAATTTGCAGACAGCGGCATACCTAGTCATCACCCCAGCCACAAAAAAATCCTTGTAGGGCTCATCACACACTTAAACCACTACCAGACCACCCTCCCGCTTTTTTGTATTCCTGGTCTCTGCCACTCGTGGTGAGGCCATAGAGGAAGATATTTGTTAAAGCTCTAGATGAAGCAGTGCAGTTCTCCCCTCGACCATGGGTTCTGCTTAGTTATGCCACTGTTTGTAAACAGACTATTTCAATCTAATTTTATCTCATTAGTGCAAGATATTGGAACTTGGGTTTGAAAGTCCAGTTGAGCTACAAAAAGCCCTTCTTTAAACAAGAAATGCAATTATAATCCATTTAAAATAGAAAGTATTCACATGTATTATAGAACATGCATAGCACTTTCTTAAAAAAACATAATTAAAGAAACTAAGGTTGGAAACATGCACATTACTTGCTTTTAACCCCCGGGGCAAACTTTGCACCCAGAACTGCTGGTTTAATGGCTTAGAAACAGATAAAAATACAGTCACAAATACAAACTTTTTAATAGCAGATACTGTAATTTATGACAACTATAGTACCAACGTTTTGTTGTATATACATAGAAGTACATCAGAAATGAAAACGGGAGCATAATGCATGTCAGTACTGTAACCGAACCTCCATAGAATCTTACGTTTTATCCACTCACTGCATAATAACCTGTAACACTATACTAAACTATAGTGGCACAGTTTTCTAACTATGAACTTTACCCCAATACTTTGCTCCGGATGAGAACGTTATTCTCAGGGGTTGAGCCCTCTCAACAGTGTGGAGGCACAGTATTGTACAACTGTAATAAAGTGCTTAGCACAATAATTGGATGCCAGCGGTTCTTGAAACTTAACCAGAGAACGTATTTATTAAACAGAATAATCGCAAAGGAGTTTGCATAAGGATGAGCAGGAACATAGAGCAACAAAGTATAGGCATATACTCACAAGCACCAAAGGTCCGTATTAGTCCTTACAGGGAAGTGAACATACACAGCAGCAATGAAGGTAAACCAAGTTTTCAGCCTTTACCTTAAGTGGAACCTAGGGGAATCACTAAGTCTGTACACTTAGGGGCAGATTTATCAAGGGTCGAATTCTGAATTGAAAAAACTTCAACATTCGAATTCAAAAAGAACAAACCGAAATTAAGTTGAAGTTTTTTTTGGTCAAATAGGTCCGTTTTTAATTGAATAGGTCCGTATTCGAATCCTACAAATCGAATTAATAGCACATTCAATCAAATTCGATTTTTCAATGTCCACAAACTGACTCCAAATAGGTTCTAGGAGGTCCCTCATAGGCTAAAACAGCAATTTGGCAGGTTTTAGATGGCGAATGGTCGAATTCGAAGTTTTAAAGAGACAGTAAACAAATTTCGAAATTCTAATTTTTTAATTTTTTGAAAATTCAAATAGAATTTAGACTATTCCCTAGTGGAGGTACACAAAAATAACTAGAAATTCAAAATTTTTTCATTCTAAAATTCACCTCGACCTTTGATAAATCTGCCCCTTAGTCCCTATTCAGGGCCATTAGTACTGAACCGAATTTTCCTAGAAAATGGAAAGCCCAACCAATATTCATGCCTCACTTTCTAACCCCTTAAAGCTAGCTATTAAATGTATCTCTCCACAACCCAATTTCACTTATTCCTTCGTCTCCCTTTCAAAGACAGAAGTAGGAAAAGAAAAATAATTCCACAGATAAACAACTGTGCCTGTAGCCTTGGTTAAACATACTTGATCTTATGAAGTAGCTGTCAAGCTTGCTTGCTTTTTTCCCTTTCTTCTGGCTATTCACTTAGAACAGTTTGGTTAAGTGCAAACTGTTTAAAACATACCAAAAAGAACTCATGGCAATATTTATCACAACTACAAAAGGCAATGAACAAGAAAAACAATCCACTTTCATTCTGATGGAGAACTTTTTAATTATGCATAACACATGGGTGGCGCGTGGCATAAACAACACTTGCTACTTCCCATAGAATATGCACAAATATCTGTCAATTACTGAGCATCATTTGTACATGTACCTACACAAACACATAAGCAGTAATACAACAATAAAGGAAACCCATATGCACAAACCAATTATCCAGAACGCTCCAAAGTACAGGAATGTCATTTTTGCAATTGCTATCAAGAATTTCAATACCAAAATACCACAAAATCCATATCTGTATGTGAATGTGTTTTATATCACAGGTTATTATGATACAGATAAATATTTTATGATACATACCCTGAACCTCTACGTTAAAGAGCACGTTTTCTCACTGTGCTATTGGCAGAATGTTATTATTTTTAAAAATATGTGCAATGTGAACCTTTTTGGGTGTTTTTTTTGGCTTTTTTTTCTGTTCATAGTTGCATTCATATTTTTTTTGCCAATCATACATTTTATAGTTTGCAACAATATGTAGCATATGTAAAATGATTTTATTTTTTTGGAACACCTTCAAGCAGGACAAGTAATTATAGTTTGCTTTATAATAATTGTCTTACATCCTGCATCAAAAATACTGCAACAAATAGGTTGTTGTTGCCAAGTTGCTAGTCAATTATTTAGTTACTTTGTCCCTGCTTCTATAGTTCATCATTTAACGATAGAAGGTATTTTTGTGCCCAGCATTCTATATGGATGCCTTTATTGTTACATCCACAGGCACAATAAAAAATCTAGTTAAAATGTGTCAGCACAGCACCCTGAGGTTAAAATGCCTTTATTCAAATTCACATGGCAGACCCGTTCAGCAACGTTTCAGGCCTATATGCGGCCTTTTATCAATAACAATAAAAAATCTATAAATAAATAAATCCATAAATAATAAATCATGTCAGATTTTTAAGGCATTATTTTTTTTTTAATTTTTGCTTGGGGGTAAAAAATGTTATTATATTTTTTTTTTCATGCGCAATTTATGTTTGCATAGCTCCTTAGGAGAACAAAAAACATTGAGAAATGGGGATGCTGACATTTTCTGAAACTCACAGATGTATATGTTCCATAGGCTTTAAACTTTAGAGATAGCTGTAAATAATTTATAAAGGACAATATGGCAAATTAACAAAGATCGTTAAACAACACCCCACTCAACCAGTCTTGAATGTCTTTTGGATCATACATTTGTTGCCCATGTTGGCATCCACTTGGTGTAACAGACCTTCTCAACCCATAAGCCATAATATGGTATATTTATCAGGCAAGAGAACTTAGAGGTCAGGGATATGATTTTCTACCATCAATTAGCACAAGATGTTGGTGCCTTTTTGAGACATATGTTCATAACAGTTAGTGCCACCAACTGGCAGGATTTACCTAGAGTATCCAATACATAGTCCATGTGTACCCACAACAAGTCTGGTATACTGCAGTACTTGATGTTATTGTTCCTTCAGGTTGCACAGATCCAGCAGGGCTTATGGTTCCATAAAAGTCCACAGGCATTAATGGGAGGATTGTTTGTCTCTGGGCCTCCCTTCCACAAAAGAATATGGTTGCTTTGCTTAGGGTGGATTAAAGGTCCAATAGTGACTCCCAAAAAAACTACCAGTCCTTCACAACCCCATTGGAATATACTAATACTATCTTATTGATTAAATTCCCTCACCCCTCCATTCAGAAAGAGGGTGTTATTTCATCTCTTTTTTTTCTTATCCCCATTCTAGGATCTATGGGGGAAGTTACAAACAGGATATGACATGAAATTCACATGAGTCTTCCATAATGAAAGGTGTTAAATTCATCAGGCAGAATGGCACCAGAGCCTCTTAGGCCTATAACAAGATTACTACCAAGATTACAGTATAATTTAGCCCTTTGTATCCTGTGACACCTGGTACTGAATTACATACACAAAATAAAGTTATACTGAATATTAGGGAAGGGCGAATTTTTTTGCCACGGAATTGATGCCCATAGATTTGTATGGTGTTGAATTTTCGGCAAAATGAAACGGGTCATATTTGCCCATGCCTACTGAAAATACAATACTTTAGGAATAGCAAACAAGCCCATGACACTCCATATCATAACAAGGTGCATACACCAGTCAGGCTGAGGTGGGCATCACATTCTTAAATTTTCTTAAGTATTTGTGGAGCTTACTAGCTAAACAGCACTGTATCCACCGGCTGAAGTGCCATTGTAGTATAGTATCAATATGCATAAAACAATGTAATCACAATGTTAGATAGCAAAGAGAAATTATAGTAATGATCAAAAAGGATGATATCCATTGGAGAATTATTTTGCATCTATAATTAACACTCTAATATGCCAAACACTATATTAACACTCTAAAATGCCAAACCATTTAAATATGTTTATCGTATGTACTGTATGTATGTACTGTATGTATGTAAGCAACAGACAGAAAAAATATTCGTGCCTTTCCTCTCTGTTATTTAAGTCTGTGAAGCAATTCATTATGACCCTCAAGTCAACTTCAGTTCTAACTTCATCCCTAGACATAATTGTAATTCGTGTCTGGAATGTATCACTTCTATAGTACGGTACCAACAATGTATCAGCTAAGATTCACATGTTTTAAATTATGTACAGTGAATTAAATAAAAAAAAATTTGATGCACTAAGTAAGCACTGACTGTCAATGTGCCCAGTGGCAATTTATAGTGGGGTATCGACATTTACAGAGAGATAACAATAAATCTGAAGCAGGAGTAAAATGATCTCCAGATAATAAGGAAATACATGATACTGCTGTAAATAGCCAGTTTTCATGTGGGGAGGGCTGAGATATAAAAGAGGTAATGTAACATGCTGCCTAAAAAAAGCATAGCAGAAAGTTCTATAACTGTAACTTTTTAATACAGTTTTGTAAATTTCATTTTTATTACTCCATGTGTCATCGATCTATGTTGATTGGTAGGCCTTTAAATTTATACAGAAGATTAAGATCCATTTCAACAACCCCTGCAGATTTTTTTGCAACCCCCAAAATATTCTAATTTACTTCTGATATTTGAAAACAAACATCTGATTGATGGTTGCTAGGGGTTACTAGATCTTAAACAAACTTTGCTTGTTATTAGATTCATTCCAATACACCCACCCATAAAAAAAATGTGTATTTTCTCTTTATTGTGGTGTATGTGTAAACCGCAGTCATTAATCTTTGCATTCCATAGCTATATATTTTCCAATTATGCCCATGGTTTTGCAATGCCCCTTGATTTTTAGAAACAGTCCAACAATAAATGCATATCTGAATATGATTACACAAACATTTTCTGTGATTTTAATGTTATCTGACAAGTCTTGAAATAAGGACACACATGATTAAGGCCATTTTGAATTACTGCTTTTAAGATGCAATTTTTTTTTTTAGTGTTTTGATTGTTGGTTATGGCTAAAATACATTTATTTCGGTCAAACGTAATTGCATTGTTGTCTCTCTGCTGCCAAATCAAATGTTTTGGGCAGATTGTATGAACATTTGGCATCATTATAAGGATTTGTACATTTCTGCTAACTCTACAATTGAAAGGGAAATAAAAGACGTTGAGCATTGCATTTATGTTTTAGTTAAAGGAGATCAGGAAGAAAATAATTATTCATTTTATTATATGCCTATTTAGGTTTTTTTGCATAATTGGAATTAGTGAACTGTTTATCACATTAGAAATCCATATTTTCATAGGAGGCTTAAAGGAATTGTTCAATGTAAAAATAAAAACTGGGTAAATAGATAGGCTGTGCAAAATAAAAAATGTTTCTAATATAGTTAGTTAGCCAAAAATGTAATGTATAAAGGCTGGAGTGATCGGATGTGTAGCCATAACACTGCTTCCTGCTTTACAGCTCTTTTATTGGTTACCAGTCAGTAAACAATCAATGAGTGAGGGGAAGCCATATGGGTCATATCCGTTTACTTTTGAATCTGAGCTGCATGCCAAGGATCAAAAAACAAACTCACTGAACAGTTATGCCCCATGTAGCCCCCCTTCAAGTCGCTAACTAACTCAGAGTTCGAGAGCTGAAAAGCAGCCTTTATACACCCCAGCCTTTATACATTACATTTTTTGTCTAACCAACTATATTAGAAACATTTTTTATTCTGCACATACTATCTTTTTATCCTTTTATATTTTTACATTGTTCCTTTAGGGGGTGATTTATCAACGTTTGGAATTGAATTTTTGCCACAATCAAAACGTTTTTGCACAAAAACTCACAAATTCAAATTATATTTTCAAAAACTCAAATGTCTGGTATTATAAATGTACAAAACCTTTTAAGACCAATGGTAATTAATCCAGCCATCATTCTCATGAGACATAGTTCTAATCCCTGCCATGAAACAAGCTGTTTAACATTTTTTTAGACTGAAAGGTAGAGTGCACAACCAGATGAATATCAGTCACTACATTCAACACCCACACTATGAGTTACTGTAATTTGAGAAAATGTTGCACCAGTGATTTCTTTACCCTGTATTTGCTCTTTTCTAAAATGTATTTTAAAATAAGTGACTGTTTACGTACATGTACATGTTTATGTACCTCTAGTACATACTACAATTATATCACTGGCTGCTAATGAGCAAATAAATAACATGTATTCATGTTTAAATTATGAAAATTTCAAAAGTGGAATTTTAAACAGAGAATTGGTGATGGAGGGAATTTGAGTAAAAACATAAGATTTATTAGTACGACCTTGGGCACTTCTATCTTTACAACATTTGAATCCCTGTGTTATCAAGCAGCTCCGGTCAGACATAACATCTCATCCATCTACCGGATACTATTAACAAGTACTGATGAGCGACTGCCTCCACAACCACACCTTGCTAAATGGGGCCACGACCTTAATCATCCGTTCTCTGAGCAGGAACAAGAAGAGATGATCCTCAAATCCTGTACTGGTCCTAGGAGTTGCCGCATCTTAGAAAGCAATTATAAGATCCTGAGGGGATGGTACAATACCCCTACTAAATTGAACAAAATCTTCCCAGGGGTCTCGGACATTTGCTGGCGTTGTGGACTTGGTCGGGGCACATTGCTCCATATTTTATGGGACTGTACAGAAATTCAGAAATACTGGATGCTGATTCTGTCCATATGCAAGGATCAGCTTAATCTGGAGATCGAGATGACGGCTGCAGCGGTATTGCAGCACCACAATGACATTTCAACATCCCTTTACAATACTGTAAATCCTTGGTTCAATATGCATTGAATGCTGCAAAAATCCTGATTCCACGCAAATGGAAATCTACTTTGGTGCCTACTATCTCTGAATGGTGGACGGAAATGGAGGAGATTCGAAAGTTTCAAGAACCCAAACAGCTATTTGGAAACACTGGGCCACTTGGCTGCCATGGACTCACTATATGGAAGGGGCTAGACCCGGTTGCCTAGTTGGCTGCTTTCTGCCAGACCATGACAGGGCCACCTCTTAGTTCAATCCATGTCTGCTATTATCTGCATTTGTTTGCCTCATTTGGTACTTAGTTTTGCCTAAACTGTATTTATAATGTCACACTGTTCCCTTTCTATTGTGATTCATTGCTTTTTCAGAGTGTATTGATAAGCCTGGACTGTTTTCCCCCTTTATCCCCTTTTCTTACCCCCCTTTATATGTTCTTTGCTCAGATTGCACTATACTAAGATTGTATATTACTGGCAGCATACCGAAGACAGATCTGTCTGATTTATGAAAGGATACATTGCTTAGCCTACATTTATGATTTTCTATTCATATGCAAGTAATGATAACTTCAGTAGCAACAAACGTAATGTGTTTTTGAAATGTTGACCTATTGGCTATGTCTTTGATGACTATGTGCAATTGCTGTAATATTTTTTTTTTTGCTTGACAAAAAATAAAGATTTTTTTTTTAAAAAAAGATTTATTAGTACATATAAATATTAGTACATATAAAACTAATAGCTTGCTAAACCCCTACGGCACAAGGCCAAGTCTGTGCATGACCTTCCCACTATACAGAGATCCCTGGGGGCAAATTCACTAACCTTCGAATATTCGCCAGTGACGGCTTCGATCACATCGCAACACTTTGCCAGGCATAGATATGCTAGGACAACGCTAATTCACTAAAATCCGACATTGCGTCCAGAGCACTGAATGCTGGCAAAGTAGCGCTAGCGTTGCCTAATTTGCATACGGCGGGAAGTTGAATGGACGTATTTGTTGCAGCCAATACATTACACTACACAAGCCTGGGAAACCTTAATAAAATAAAATAGAGTTGTTATAATGCCCTACACATGATCCAGTGTATAGTTTATATTCTGTATGTTAGGAAATGTAGGGTTGAAGCCTGGTACCCCAGAAAAATTTACGATGTTTTGCAGCCTATCACCCTGAAAAATGAAAAGTCACCAGCATTTTTTTGGGACTTAGAAAAACTCCTATCTACTCTATTGTACTTCGCCTGGTCTGAGGTAGCAAAGGCAAGTCTGGCGCAAGAGGTAACGTTCATTAAAACCCACATCTTAGTGAATTTGCGCAGTTACGTCCATTCGCCAGAGCACAACTTCGCCAGGTGTAAGGAAGCGAAGTACTGCTAGATTCTATCTCTTTCGCTATCGAAGTTTTGCCAGTGACCGTTAGTCACTTCACCCTTTAGTAAATCTGCCCCCTAGACAGTTTCAAATTCTATAGTACTAAATTCAAGGTATACTCTAAATTGCTGGGTTTTGATATGCAGGTTCAGCAGTAAGAACCAGCAGAATTGGTTTGGTTTTATAGGTTCTTGTTGGGCAGACTAGCCATAAAAGTGAAAGAATGATTAGCTAAGCAGCACACCACAACCAAATCATCCAGAGTGTGGAATTCATTGATCTGCAGTAACCTGGATTTCTCTATAGCCGCAGTTTACACTGGAACCTTTAATTTCCCAGCCATTGTGCAATTCACCACCCTAATGATGGTTTCATTGTTATTTTACATTTTTATTAGATTTTTAATTTACATGTTTATCTTTCTTTTACTCTGTAGGACTCTGCTGCTTTAACATATGCTGACAGATTACATAGCTTTAATAAAATGCATGAGCTCTACAGTAACATAATGAGTTTCTTCTGGAACCGTAACAGGGCAGTTTTGTTTTCTAGTAATATGTAAAGTCTTTTTACAACTAAAACAGGGGCAATTATTTTAAAAATGTTTGATATAGAATTTATATACTAAAACAAATCCTGGTTAAGTGTCTTTAAGCTTTGCCTCTGTTTTTCATAAAACGTGTCCTTTTATTTTGGGATCAAAGTTATTTTGCAATTTGACAGTAAACAAAACTAATTGAAAAGGGAAAATTTACAGCTTAACCACTCACAGGAATGTTTGCGTTCTTCATTCTAAATGCACTCACAGATGGTGGTGTGTCAGCTAACAAGCTGATGTCTTCTAAAGGGATTTGGTATATCTGAGAAAAAGGGAGAGATTCACTAGGGACCTAATCAGAACTACAAGTTAGGTTTTCGCCTCATTGATGCGTGATATTGAAAAATAAAAAAAAACAGCCAGCCCTTATTATATTCAGTAAATGTGTTGGTACTATATAAATAAATATTTTAAATAAATAATACCATTGTGGAAGGCATCTAAAGTACACTTTATTTATTTAAAGGAGAGACTGTCACCATAGTACAAAAGAAATGTAAAAATATTCAAAAAAGTCATCAAATGTAAAATATTAAAAAAAGTCATTAAATATTTTACTTTCTATACCTAGAGCAATATGATCATGTTTACTCTGCACTTTAAAGAGGTACCGTCACCAAAACAATTCTCACTTTTATTATAATACCAGTTGATTCTGCTGGACTACAGCTCATGCTTTCTGGTCCTTAAAGGAGAACTAAACCCTAAAAATGAATATGTCTAAAAATGCCATATTTTATTTACTGACATTATTGCACCAGCCGTAAATTTCATCTTCTGAATAGTAGCAATGATCCAGGACATCAAACTTGTCACAGGGGGTCACCATCTTGGAAAGTGTCTGTGACACTCACATGCTCAGTGGGCTCTGAGCAGCTATTGAGAAGCTAAGCTTAGGGATCATTGCAAATTATCAAGCACAAAATGAGGTTGGCCTGTAATATAAGCTGATGTTACAAGGCCAGTTGCACTGGTTTCTGTGCTGTCATGCAGAAACATAATATTTGCAATAGTATCAGTTTTTGATTACAAGAAATGTATGGTGCAGGAATTATACTGGGGATATGAAGGGGAAGGTGCTAAAAGACCAATGGAAGATATACCCAGTATGAGGACTCCAGGGCTTCACAAGAAAGAGTGCCCCAGGGAAGGTGTCCAGCCAAAGATTGCAATTTGTTGGTACAGCCTCATGCAGAATAGATACATTTATTAATAGTGAGTTTTCCTTTAATAAGTCTATCATAGAACCACTAGGGCCTAGAGCAATGATCCCCAACTAGTAGCTCTTGAGCAACATGTTGTTCTCTAACCCCTTGGATGTTGCTCCCAGTGGCCTTAAAGCAGGTGCTTATTTTGAATTCTATACTTGGAGGCAAGTTTTGGTTTTATAAAAACCAGGTGTACTGTCAAACAGACTCTCAATGTAGGTTGACAATCCACAACCTACCAATGGCCAATCACAGCACTTATTTGGCACCCCAAGAACATTTTTCATGCTAGCGTTGCACCCCAAATGCTTTTACTTCTGAATGTTGCCAACGGGTTCAAAAGGTTGGGGATCTCTTGCCTAGAGCATGAAGCCGTTTCAATCTCAGAAGTGTTTGCTAAAGAAATGGAGCAAGGCCATCAAGTAATCTGATAAAGGCACACCCCTGTAAACAGTACCTTTTGGAATGGAAATTTAATGACAGTTGAACCTAATTCTGTATCTCAGGGCATTTCCAGATTCAGTGTAGCAGCTAAGCTTCCTTGTCTCTTTCATTCTCATTGTTAAATCAGTCCCAATCCAAGCAGCAGTGTAACAAGTGGAAATATTTCAAGAAAATTATGTTTCTTTTTTGCTTTTGTCCTGTAGGATTCTGACAGCATCCCAGCCATAAGACAAGATAAAACTTCTGCCGTTTGCCAGTAATGGAAACAGAAATGCAAATTGCAAAAGCTATCGTGGCACCTTTTTCTCTAAGATGAAATAACAAATAAATTCTGTACATCCTTGATGCCAGAGACACAAATGTCAGTTGAGACGTTCTTGAATCTAGTTAGCGTTATCTTCTGAATTAGTTCTCAAAGGCAAAAATGCTGACAACTTTTTCACCATGTTGTTAATGCCTGCAAGTCAGATATATAAAATGTGATGCAGTCATTTGTATTGAGATGACAAATAAGAGAGGTTTGATGAGATAAAGGAGCTTGGGTACAAAGGTGTAGACACAACTTGCGCAGTGGAGATCTCCTTATAGTTAACCCCTGCCCTGAGGAGACTATATTTACACGTCTGTGCCCTGCATCCCATGGTGCCCCTGGCTTGCAACAGGTGAATTATGTGCTCAGAAATGGCATGCAAAGGGACACCCACATTCTAACCCTTCCTGCCACCACAAATCTTTCCCTTCATAGGCTCGATGAAAGGGGGGCAGAGTGTATTGTGGGCAATATTATAGTACTTTGTGCCGCCCCAACACACACTTGATAAAGAAACCCTGAATTGCATAAAACTCTCTGTAATAAGCTTTGTAAAGTTACATTTTCCAACCGAATCAGGGTCACACTGATATTTATCTCTCTAATTTTGGTAATAGCATCATTCATTTTACACAGCACATCTTACTACAATGCATTAGGATAGTTTTTACTTTTCCAGAGACAGAATTGTTCCTTTTAATCATCATACAGGAGAAATTATTATTTTGTTATGCCTAGCTGAGAGAACATTGAACTTTAGCAGAATATTTTTCTAAGCATACCCAGAAACAATGCCTGACACTTGGCTATTTTAATAACAAAGTTCCTATATGCATTTTGTAAATGGATGAGTGATTTGAATTAAACAGAGATTCAAGGCAGATGTGTTGATAGTTGTCTATTGTTAACATGTGTGTGCCCTTGGCTCTTTTGGTGTCAGTCCCACAATAATGGCTTGTATGTAGATCCATTCCTCCAAATATCAGATTTCTGGGTAAAACTCAAACTGCATTTTGAGAGGTCCTGTTCTTTGCCTTGACAGAAAACAGAGTAGTAACTGGTTTTCAGCTGATCTTAAATGTTTTCCTAATTTGAAAGCATGGGAGTGGAACCAGCCTATTAAAAGGGAAAGGGTGATGCTTATTAATTCAATTATTAACTCATTAAATGGCATCAATATAGAAACATCATGGCAAATAAGTTACATATTATCAGCAACACAGAACACATTTCCCACATTCCACATAAATAAATGGAAAACTACATTGCTAGACAATAGTTGGTGCTGGAGCATCCATGACTTGCGCTTGGCCTCAAAATGACGTGTGCACCTGATTCTTAAGAGGCATATGTGCTACACTTATTGGTACAATATGAGGTGGAATTACTTCCACCTATAGGCTGAAGGAAGCTCCAGGGTTCCCCTCCTGTGTCAATTGGTACACTTGGGGGGAAGTTCATTGGGACTAATTTGGCAGACATACTGTATTAGCATTTGGTGAAAACGTGTGCAAGTTCAGCAAGCATGTTTAGGTGCAAGTACCTCATCAATTTACACAAGAACTGTGTTCATTGTGGCTGGGGTCATAAATGAGCCATATAATCCTTCAACAAACCTTTTAATATGAATGCTGATATTTCCTGAAAATCATAAAATGTACATTTATGGCAATAATCTTAATCTCTTTTGCTCATGGTATAAGCCGTATGGGTAATTTGGTCTCTATGGGGATATTGACTTTGATTCACCATAGTTACATTATTATGTTATTTTAAAGATCAATGCGAGCATCATGGTTTCTTATTTTTATCCTAAACCAGTAGTCCAATTGAGGACATCATTTCCACTCCTCTAATATTACTCCATCCATACAAGATGGAGTACATACTGGTTAAATAAATATGAAACACTTTGCTCCTGGCTTGAATTGTCTACACAACTGTATATACCACAATGGCATACACCTCTGCCTGAGAGCCTAGTGTAATGGGGGGGGGAGTTCTATTAAACTAGGAAAAGTACCCAGCCTGTTATTCTACTTGAAGCAGTTCTACTTCTACTTGAAGCAGTTCTACTTTTAAATATTATACCAGAGTAAGAGGTTTGTAGACACAACAAAGGTTTCCAAGGTTTTCCTGACTACCAGCAGTGTCCAAATAACCTGTAATACATAAGTCTAATTCTTTAGACAGTGTCAAGAAATAGGTATGTTGTGATGATTGAAAGATGACTGATAAATGACTGATATGATAGATGCATAAACTACACTTCACCAACATAAATCATGCATGTGCTGCGATTGTCTTAAGGTGGCCATACACGGGCCGATAGAAGCTGCCAACAGACCAAGTCGGCAGCTTATTGGCCGATCGATATCTGGCCGAAAGTCAGGCAGAAGTCGATCGGGCAGGGCTCAAAATCCCGTCGGATTGCAGACTGCATCTGTTCCTTGACGCGGTCCCGCGATCCAACCACCCTTATTCCCTTCATTATGATCCGATCGTTGGGCCCTAAGGCCCACAATCGATCGGCCCGATATCGCCCACCTCAAGGTGTGCATATCGGGGAGAGATCCACTCGTTTGGCGAAATTTCCAAACAAGAAGATCTCTAAGTGTATGGCCACCTTTAATTTATCTCTTTCTTGCATTCAAGCTGCAGACTGTATACTAAAGGATGCTCTATATAAACAGGCTGAATTGTTTCATGTAGAAGCAGACTATATGATTTTCCTTGGGCTAAATGTACAATGCGCTCTAATGGTTGTTATCAGAGACCTTTGCTTTGTTCTCAGGCTTTCTGTATTAATTATTTTATTATCATATTAATGTATAATTACTTATATTCTTCAAATTATTATCAGCTTAATGCATTCCATAACTACTATGGTAGCATGTGCACTTTATTCACAGCCAGGAGATCATGGTTTTGGAGTTTATTGAAGCTACTTGCTCTTCATTTTCAGATGAGTAAACTCAAAACATTATGTTGATGTACAATGACATATTTTATTACTACTTTCAAAAATTTATCATGGCAATATTTTCTGTTTCCCTTGAAAAGTTTGATATAAAGGAGCCTTCAGTCTTTATGAGTTTATTTGCTGCAAGTAAGTCGTATAAAAACACAGCTAGTAGCAGGACTGTCCAAAATACTTCAGGCTTATCTGACTCCTTTTGCAAAGTCCAATTCCGCCACACTTATGTCATCCCGGCTCAAGATCAAGTGACGTCAGTTTCTTTGGGTTAATTATCCTCGTAATCTCCTCTAACATTTGCAGCGAGCAGGTGCTCCACAAAGCAAGACTGACGTAAATTACCCTGGAAATGTTTCTAGGGTGAGTAATAATTGCAGTGAGAGAGAAGCCTGAAAATTGAAGGTCACAACAACAAAAAAATGCCAAGGTTTTATAATCCTGTCTTTGTTCCACTTTCTAAGGCTAAATGTTATGAGCATTTATAGTCCATTCAAAGTTATGGAAGTTGCTACCTTAATTATTCTTTTTGAACATCTACAGGACCTTAAATCATTTTGCCATGCATTCAGTCTACTTGATTATGGTATAATGAAGCTGTCAAAAAAAGAGAAATTGATAAAAACTCTTTTACACCAGAAAGTTCCTGTTCTATACCTAATATCGTTTAAATCATCAGGACCCTTCTTCCCATTAGTCTTACTCTGAGGTAATAATGAATCAAGATTTTTCCCGTGCAATGGAGATAAAATAAATGGCAAAAGGCAAGTGATTGATTATACTTTTTTCTTAAATTAAAATTTCCTCCACAACTTCAGAAAGTAGTTACATTTTATCCAATGTGATAAATTGTTCCCTAAACAATGTACTAGTAAAATAGATTCCCTGGCATTTATAACATTTTCTAACTTCTAGTCCTTGAATGTACTGAGAGAGAGAAAATGGCCAGGATGGCTATTCCAGTAATTCTACGTTTTTCTCTGTAATAATAAAACAGTATAGTAATGGTAACCAAGATGTTTGAATCCATATTGGTGGCAAAACAATCCTATTGGTTTTCTGTAATGTTTCCATGTTTTTTAGCAGGCTTATGGTACAGTGATCCAAATTACTTATAGTAATATACAATATACAAGAGTACGTAGTGTTGACTGATATTGATGGGCGAATTTGTCCTGTTTTGATTCGCCACGAAATTCGTGAATTTTCCGCGAAACGGGCAAAATATTTGCGAAACAAGAATTTGTTGTCGCCGTCGACAATTCTGACATCTGATGCGCATTAGTCAATGGGCTGCAAAATGTTCAAATGCGCCACAAATTCGCGCCTGGCAATTAAATTCTCCCATCACTTTTAACTGATCATCCGTAGAGTCAAAAAATGTTGATAATGTTTTTAAATTTCATGACATTTGTACATTTCAATTAGCGATGACCATATCTGTCCCATTTCACCGAAAAATTAGCAAAACGTTAATGTTAATTAATGCAAATTCATTAAAGTCAATGGGCGTCAAACTATTTTTACGCTTGTGACAATTTTTTGCCACTCCAAATGCATTAAAGTTAATGGACATTTTTCTTATGGTGACTTTTTTTGTCTCAGTGACAATTTTGTCGAGGCAAATTTATCCCGGCGAAATATTGTGGCATTTTCGTGAAAACATTCACAGGTGGCGAGGTACAGAATTTTGCCGCAAATCCATGCCTGGTCAATACATTCACTCATCATTAATTTAAATACCAAGAGCTTTATTGGTTGGGTTTTAGGGGGAAGTTTGTGAATATATGTTCTCTTTTGAACGCAATAGGGTAGTAGTAATTTTATTTAGATATCAGATAAAACATTGTAGAACACAGCTGAGCTGACAATAATAAAACTGGCATTTATGTTTGAAAATATGTCTATTTGTGCAGTACAGATATGGAACACATACACTTGGGGGCCGATTCACGAATTTCGGGTGAAGGATTCGAATAAAAAAAATTCAAATTTCGAAGTATTTTTTGGGTACTTCGACCATCGAATTGGTTAAATTCGATCGAATTCGATCGAATTCGAACGATTCGAACAATTAGAAGTAAAAATCATTCGACTATTCGACCATTCGATAGTCGAAGTACTGTCCCTTTAAAAAAAACTTCGACCCCCTACTTCGGCAGCTAAAAGCTACCGAAGTCAATGTTAGCCTATGGGGAAGGTCCCCATAGGCTTGCCTGTGATTTTTTTGATCGAAGGATTTAATCGTTCGATCGAACGAAAAATCCTTCGATCGAACGAAAAATCCTTCGATCGATCGATCGCAGGATTTGCGCAAAATCGTTCGACTTCGATATTCGAAGTCGTACGATTTTAATTCCCAGTCGAATATCGAGGGTTAATTAACCCTCGATATTCGACCCTTCGTGAATCGGCCCCTTAGTGATCCGTGAATATATTTGCGGTGAAGTTCAGCGTTTCACCACCGGCAAATAAATTCACAAATCTCCTGCAAAAATTCGCTGGTGAAAATTCGCCGGCGTTAATTTCCGATTTTCATGATTTTTTCTTGAAACTGTTCGAATTTCATGATTGTTCCGTATAAATGTTTGAATTTCACGATTTTTTGTGGGAAATTTGCAAATTTTTCAGCGAAGAGAAACGGGAGAAATTCACCCATCACTACATACACTTTGTAGTTCCAACATCTATAAAATTCTGCAAATATTGCAATTAGGGACATAACTAGAGAGGAAGCAGACCCTGTGGCTGCAGGTGGCCCAGGATATATAGGGACCCTAAGAGGCTCTTATTAATTAGCAATTTCAACATATATTGGTAAAACAGGACGATCTCTGGATATGTTGGGGGCCCTAAAATTAATTTGCTGTGGGGCCCAGTAAAATTTATGTACGCCACTGATTGGAATGTAGTTTTTTCAAGTACAAAGAAAGAAATGTATTAAAAAAAACACTAATGGTTTGCACACAAGAAACCTGAGCCAGTCCTGAGAAGTGTGATGCTGGATTGCATGTTTAAGATCGGCAGAAACATTACCATCATTTTTCAACAATTTACTTTCCTACTGGGCTGTGAGGTCAGTAGTCATCGTAGCCAAGGAGCATATTGGTTGCTTCAACATAGTTTATGGCCTAAACCCTGAAAATAAAAGATCACTACAAAACCTGAGAGATGTCTAGACATTTTCCATAACTGTATATATTTTATTTTAGTGGCAGCTTCAGCATATGCAATTATCTGTTGCTCTGTTTTATAGTACCTCTCCTTGGGGTAACATGAAATCAGAGCTCTGTATTAAAGTGTATCTATTAATCTTGAATTTCAAGAAGGCGAGAGCTGACTGCCAATTGGAACAATGTTTATGGGTTCAATAGTATGTTTAACCTATTTACATCATAAGCCAACTGAATTCACATTTCAGCTTTAAATGACTTGTGCTAAAAGTAAAGAGACCACTGTATATAAACAATTAATAGTTATACAATGGGAAATTTGTTTTTTATATGCATGTATATGTAGGGAGCCATAGGGTTAACGTGCCCTTATGACATTAAATCCCTACTCTTCCTGATATTCCTAGTTGCTGGGCAGATGCCCCTGTAGCTAGTTGTAATTTGCATATCCCAGTTATTGGCCAAGAAAGCATATGCAATAATCCAATATACTGCAGCACACTGTCGTGTGAAAACTTTTCAGCAAGGTGATTTTATTGGCTCGAAACATATGAGTGGCAACTCCGTGAATGAGGCGAGTGAGTGGCAGGAATATATTGTTATAGTACTCTCTAGGAGAGTTAGACAGTGAGGGGAGATAGAAAGAGCAGCTTTGTGCTCTATCAAGGAGGTGTAGCAGGGAGTAACTTCCCAGGCTGCAAGATTTGCCTACAGTGAAGGGACCACAGTGGATAGGGTGTCAGGCTTTAGGTTCTCCTCCCTGACCACTCCACTGGGTGAGATCCAGACCATGTATGAGGTATTTCTGCCTGGAGGGAAGTTGTACTGCCATGACTACATCCTCTGGGAATGTACCTGCATCTACCTCTGATATACTATCTGAGCTGGGTGCCGAAATATTCTACAAATGCCTCTTTATTGATGTAAGTAACCTGTGGATAATTTGTCTTTGACAAATAAACTATTTGTTCTTTTTGACTGCAAGAACCTTCTTGGTTAAAGCACAGTAGCCTGTGGGAGTTGTAGTTGCACTATACCGCATCTTCGATACTTCCCTTTTGCGAAGGCCCTGCCTTTAGTGGTAGAGTCCAGTGTAACGCATGCTCTAGTTTACTAGTTGGTGATTAACCCTGTTGGCCTGTATAGCCCAAAAACGTGTTACATATATATAAATGTATACAAGTATATACTGTAGCACTGACTGACAGGATTTATTTTCCTTCTTTCAACACCATTCTTTATAGGGTTATGTAACATAAGGTGCATCTCTTACACAGACACTGTGGGAGCACATATAGTATTTCTCATACTAGCTGCTTGGCTAATACAATTCACACCCATGCAAACAGTATCACAAGCTGATTATTTGGCAGCCTCATGCTGCAGTTTATATTGTGAAGGCATAAGAACACATACAGTAAGTAGTAGTCAAGGTGAGGCTGAACTGAACAAGAAGGCTCAAGTCACAGATCTTCTCTGCCTACCTCTAGTTCTGGCTCACATAGTAACACATAACATAGCAACATAGTAGACAAGGTTAGAAAATTCATCAAGATCAACCTTTTTGTTCAAATGTAACTTGCCTAACTGCTAGTTGATCCAGATGAAGGCAAAAACCACATTTGAAGCCTCCTAATTCATCTCAAAAGTGCTAAATTATCTGCCTGATTAATGAGGAGTACATTTTTTTCTCTTGTTATTTGAAAATTGCAAGCCTGGAGCTCTAACCCTACACCACGGGACCACGGGACATGTTATTGGTCTTGATGTGTTAGTGGCTTGAATCTAGATGATCACATGACAGTGACATCAAAGATATTCCTTCGCCCACTACTGACTGGGATTCACCCTGGTACAATTGGAAACTCTTTTATTATAAAAATAGTTGTGGAATAGTGGAACAGAGCTTCTCTAGTAAAGTAGGAACGGTTTTGCTCATTACTATTGCTGACTCCAAGATGGCAATCAGACCATCCCTGGATCAACTTTGTACTAAGAGTTAATTGCAATAACCTCTCATTTTATTGTTTGCTAAGAAGGCAACAATGTCTTGAAACTATACTTATCTGTCAGTTATCAAGACGAAACAGCTACAACATCACAGCTCTAAAATTAAAAAACCCTTTTTATATGAAGAAACCACCTCTAATCTAAAGGGATGTACCCACATCTGCTGAAGAGACCTGCTATTAAATAAACATCAGTAATAGTTTTTATTGTTCCCTTTTTATACTTATAATTCATGTTATTTGATATGAAATGTGAGAACAATTTAATGTTAAATTAATGTTTTAATGTTTGGTGTGAATAGTGATGGGCAAATTTGCCGTTTCGCTTCGCCGGAAAATTTGCGAATTTCGTTAGAATGCCGGTGTTTTCTCTCGAATGCCGAATTCGCTTTTTGATGCCGGTGCCCGTTTTTGACGCCGGCACCCGTTTTTTGACGCGGGCGAATTTTCGCGGGCGTTTCGCAAATTTATTTGCCGTAAATTCGCGCCTGGCGAATAAATTCGCCCATCAATAGGTGTGAATATTGTTTACTCTACTGAATTGGGAAAATACTAATTGGAGTGTTGATTGTGAAATAAAATTGATGAGTGACTGATGAATTTATGAGGTTTTTCATCGTATGGCTATCCAAAGCATACGGTAGACAGAGTCTTGTGGTTGACAGTTACAAGAAATTAGGGAACTGTTTTTAGAGATCTGTCATTGTGATGCAAGGTAAAACAAACCCTGATATACATATATAAAAGAAGTAGGCTAGTTGGTGATTTATTACTGGGAATGGACCCAGGGTTCAAGTATATTACATCTGCAAGATCTTAGCAAAAGATGAGATGACTAAGACATTTGTTTAAAAAGCTAAATTTTATATTGTACTGCAAACCTAGTGTCCAAGTTCCTACGTATTAAATCCTAAAATTTAATTTTCCTAATATGAACAGTACTTCATAAAGCCATGCTGATTAATACTTATAATGCCATTCTGAAGAATAGAATTGTTAACGCTAACTTTCAAATAACTTACCTACTGCAGATATCAAAGTAACAGGTCTATAATTGCCAGGCTGGGAATGTAATCCCTGTTTATATATTGTAATTAATAAATTTCCTCCATTTCACTGGAACCATACCAGATAATGGGTCAGATTCAATTCAATGAGGAACAGTTTAAATTTATGGATGAGATTCCAGTTCCAGTTTTTTCCCATATACTTCCATGGAGTTTTCACATGATAAATAGTGAGATTTTCTGAATTCAATTGCATCCCAAATTGAATCTCGTCCATGCATTTTCTTGTGATAATTCATTTCCATTTTTTCCCCCATAGAGTTTTAATATGATAAATAGTGAGATAGTTTTTTCTGAATTGAATTGCATCCCAAATTGAATCCCGTCCATGAGTTTTCTTGTGATAATTCATTTCCATTTTTTCCCCCATAGAGTTTTAATATGATAAATAGTGAGATAGTTTTTTCTGAATTGAATTGCATCCCAAATTGAATCCCGTCCATGAGTTTTCATGTCATAAACTTTTTTCTCGTTGAATGGAATCTGACCCAATATGAGAAAATCAAAAAAGTGGCCTGGCAAAAACTGAACTAGCCTGATGTATTTGAGGGTACTGCAACAGACCAAGGATAAGTACCATAGCCAGAATAAATGTATTCATTTCATGTATACATAAGCAAACAACAGTGTCCCCGAGGAGCTGGCAGCGCCTGTAAAAGTAGCTTAATGCATTATTGTGTCCAATAGCTTACCAACGATGCTACCATGATGAGGAGAGAATAGAAAATGTAGAATTTGTGCTTCTTCCACACCATGAGCTTGGAAATAGAATCTTAGCTACCACAAGGCATTGTGCTGGGTCACATGTGAGGATGGTAGTTCAAAGGGGTCAAATGTGACACTGAATAATTGCCTTGTACAAATACAGCAATCAGCAGAGGGAGTTCACCAAAAAGGAGCAATAGAAATGGCATCATGATGACAGCTTATGCTGAACTTAAAATTTGCTTTCCTAAATAGCTACAAACAAAGATATTACCCTAGGTGTTCTAGTACTTGCATCTTTGTAATTTGTTCTGCGATTTTAGAAATCAATATACCCATTATAGCTTAATTTTTGATTGGATACTCAACAGTTTGTGACATGAAATTGTCATGCATCAAATGTATAAACCTGCTTTCATTAAATGTAATGGCAATACTGTTGCTACTGTTGCTGGGTTATTGAAACACCCATTATTAAGCCTTGCCCAAACATACAGCACAATGTATTCAGAATAGAAACTGAGACTCTCTCTATTTCTCTCACCACAACAGCTTGCTCTATACTGGGTTTCAAATCAGACAGATATACCCCTACTTCATTTTTTCTTCCCTGTCGCTTCAAAACAAAGTATAAATATGCTTATTTATTTCTCAGTTGTGTGGCACACTCAGTCATGTTTCAGCAATACAAGTGATATCATATTTCTCATCAACTGCAATTATCTCAAGATCATCAATTTTACCAGCCAGGCTTCTTGCATTGGTAACCACACATTTAATACTTGTACCAGTTTGTGTAACTATGACATTTCATATCATAGATATCTCCATGAAGTGCTCCACCCCCATTTTCCTCTACATATGCGCAAATCCTTATTTAATCCTTACGTAATGTCTCACTGCACCCTCCCCCGTGTCTATTTTAAAAAGTCTCCTCCAACCATCCTGAAGACAGCGACACCATCACTAGGTAGGTCCAGTTCATCCCTGTCAAAGAGCCTGTAGCCAATAACAAAATCAGCCTGGTTATACAACCCCAAACCCTCCTCCATATAATAATGTCTTAGATACTGTCAGGAGCGCCTGATGGCGATCCGCTCCTCTTCAGGGCCGCGTCCAAGATGGTGGCGCCCATGACCCATGTGATCCTACGTCGCGCGTCACTCACGAAATTTGAATACTTAAAGACTTCCAGGTCACGGCTTCGATGCCCGATTGTAGCGTTTGTTTGGAACATTCCTGGGTGTTTGATAATTCCTGTTAACCTGTTTCCTGGACTTTTGACCCTGCCTGGACCCTGACTATTATTCTGCCTGCCCTTGAACTTTTGCCTGGAGTTTGATTAAGATTTTGCCTGAACTCTTTTGTACTGCGATTTTGGACTTTAACCCCTAAAGCTTCCTCCTTGATCCTGACTACTCCCGCTGGGAGCCGATAGGCCCCCTGACAGATACATATTAATCACCCTATGCTCCCTTTGCCTTCCTAATGTAGTATATGGCATGGGTTATATTTGTAAGAAATGTACTCAGGACACATCTTCTCACTTTTCTCATTCTTGAGTATACTACCGACATTGTCTTCCTAACCCCCTTTAGTAGAACTATAGTTACTGCCATACAGTGTGATCTGATATTCAGCTTACTTCACACATGCCAGCTCATTGACTTGGACTTGGAATGAACTTGCTCAGGGCCACAACTAGGGGTAGGCAGAGTAGGCACGTGCCTAGGGCGCAAAGCTGGGGTTGCGACAGGCACGTACCTGCTCTGTTGCCTACCCCATGTCTGGTCCCCTCTCTCCCCATCTTCCTGTGCATGCGCGCCAGTGTCAACTTGCGCATGTGTGCTGGCGTCAACTCACGGCGTCATCTTGCACATGCCTAGGGCGCCTGGCTGGTGTGGCCCGGCTCTGTACTTGATGTGGGTCAGTCATCCTGTCATTCTGTCATCAGCCTGGGGTTCTTCCACAAAGCACCATGGATCAATCGGCTTCCAGCTTCTTCATGCGGGTGTGCATGTGCAGTAGAGCGAAAGGCCAAACTTTTGTTCTGCTTTTGTCCTGCTGCGCATGCATCTGCCCTGGGTAATTTGAAAAGATTGAAGAAGATTTGAAGAAGACAATCACTCTGTGGTGCTCACTGGCAGAACTCCGGGCCGGTGCAGTTTCTGCTGATAGGAGCACTGGCCCAGGGTGTCAGATAAGTAAATACAATCATTTAGGGGTGCTACCTTTTGGCACTCCCAAGTGCAAATGACATTCCTTTTCCTTTAAAAGTGAACTACCCCTTTGTTTGAAAGATCATATTATTATGTATTGTATATTAGGATAGCAGTATTACATATACACTAATGAGCTATCCGTTAAATAAAATATAGGTCTTTTTTCCCAGAGTATTTATGGGGTTTTTTTCTTGTTTTATTCCATTGGCATGCATTTAAAACATTTTTACTGACATGTCTGGGATTATACTTCCAATAATTCTTAGCCTCTTTTAACATTCCTCAAAGTTCCTTATTGTTTTTTTACATTATTTACTTTCTGTATCTGTCATAGACTGATTGACCTATATCTCCTTCTTTCATATATCACTTTTGTTATTCACTTCCTACAGAATCTGCCTCCATATGAAGGGGTTGGTAAGGAGATGTTAGAAACAGATGGTCTTGGGAGGACTGCACTGAAACTTGTAGGTTATACTATAGCACAACAGTGTGTAATTTATGTATATCTGTCCAAACATTGGTCATGGCCAAGAGGTGATTAGTGAAAGATTAATGATGGGAATTTGAAAGACCCAACAACTTTATTATGGAGCTTCTTCCAGGTCAAGAATTAATCATTTAATTGAGGAGGAAAATGGAGTTCATTCGAATATATTTTACTTCAATGTTTTGCAGGCAAGTGACACACTCAGGAAAAAGTTCAAAGAAATAAATACACTGGAAGGATAAATACAGATGGAATGATATACAGTATCTAAAATAGGCATCACACTGAAAACAAGATCTTTGAAGAGGACACACAAAATATCCATAAAATAGAGAAACATTCAGCAGTTGTGCACATTACGCAAATAAACAATACTATAACATGTTCATTTTGGTGGCCTACAGAAATATTTAATAAATACAGTACAACTGATGTACAGTATAGGAGTGTTAGAGGCATTCATTGTTATTTAAATATTCATACATATACATTTCACTGAAATGTAAAAGTCGTTTCCGATTCAGAAAATGTTGGATAAGACCTGTGGGTGGTCTAAGATGTTTCTCCCCGAAAGCGAGAAAGTGGAATCCTAATTCATCTGTTCTAAATATTATTATAATTACTAATGTTTTCTGTGTGTTACACAACTCACTTCAAAGTACATCTTGACTGATATCAAAGTACTGTTTGGTATAATTGAATTGTCTGGCTCTTTTAATCATTGAGTGACAACTTTCATCCCATCATTCTATATTAGTTTTTATATGCCAAATAATATTTTCCATTTATCATCATGGACTGCAGGAGCTGTGTATGTTGATGGGCAATG
This sequence comes from Xenopus petersii, assembly GCA_038501925.1. NCBI lineage: Eukaryota > Metazoa > Chordata > Amphibia > Anura > Pipidae > Xenopus > Xenopus petersii. Next base: position 39,546,323 of record CM076677.1, read on the forward strand.
TTCTGCCTTTATTTACATGTTCATTAAAGTCTATGTCATGTTCTGATTAAAAAAAAAAAAGGTACGTGTATGGGACCTGTTATCCAGAATGTTCTGGACCTGTGACTTTCTGGATAACAAATCTTTCAGTAAAATGGATCTTCACACCTTCATACCATAGTCTACTAGAAAATCATGTAAACATTAAACCCAATAGGCTGGTTCTGCTTCCAATTAAGGATTAATTATATATCAAGTTGGATCATATACAAGCTACTGTTTTACCCCAGAGAAAAAGGAAATCATTTTTTAAAATTTGGATTATTGGATAAAATGGGAGATGGCCTTTACGTATTTTGGAGCCTTATCGATAATGAGTTTCCAAATAATGGATCCCATATCCAGATACACTTGGATCAAGGAACCAATGTTTACTTAAATATGTGTAGCGCTATAGTAAACTGCTTTACTTGAGGGCAGTTTTAGCTACTTTCCTTTGTGGGCTGAGACCACAGATGAGCTCTCTTTCTCATGGGTAAGCCCTCGCAACGCGGTGGAGGCAGGGTGTAGGGTAACTGTAACTGGGTGCGATAGCACAATGATGGGCGCCAGTAGTTCTTTAACGGTTGAACATAGAACTGTGTTTATTGAACAATAGCACATAGATCATTCAGCACATTGATCCACAATGGAGGATAGAACATACACAGCAGCATAAAGGAAGCATATACTCACAGCACGTATAGGCTGAATCCCCACAGGCTAGGGAATAAACAGTAGAGACTAAGTTGACAGCATGTGATGGGTATTGCCCAGTTTTCAGGATATCTTCCATTGGCAGACTAGGGGAATTCCTATCATCCCTATCTCAACACGTTAGTCCTTACTCCCGGTCAGTAATACCCTGGGATCTTAATCCCTCTACTCTCCTCAGCGGAGCCTTGAGCTGCTCAACTAAATAACCTCTCTATCACTCCTAGAGTGATCTATAATTGAGTATAGCTGTCTAATTACTAGGGCCAAGGAGCCTAGGGTCGACACTACCCATTCCCTTCCAGCATGCTTGGTTGGGCTAAAGCAATGGACCCAGACCTCATGGTTCCTAAACCTTTTATACTCTGGCACAGTGCCATCTGATGTACACTGTGTGAACTACAGGGGTTACATAAGCACAAGGTCCACATAAGGACCTTTTAGGCATCCATATAACTAGGGATGTGTCTGTCTGTAAAGTGTAAGGGTGTCTAAGATTTTCACATCCCTACATATGGAAAATGTGTTTAAGGATGATATGTCTGGTGACAAGTCTCTTCTTAATAGTAGTTGTTCTCTGCACAATCAGGGCCGGATTTACAAAGTGGATGCCCCTAAGCCCACTGCCGTTGGTTGCCCTCATCCCCTCCACTTTATTTGCACAGATTTTCGTCATTGGGACCGGAGCAATGGGGATTGGTACACAGGAAATTTTAAAAATGATTGTATCTCCTGAGCTTTCCCAGTGTTTCTGAACCAATGTGGGTGTGGTTGGGCAACATGCCACCCCCTAAAATTCTGCTGCCCTAGACCAGGGCCTTGATGGCCTTTCCACAAATCCAGGCCTGTGCACAATATATAACTCCAGGGCAGAAACATGTATACGTATTTAATACTTTTAGATAAATGCTAATTGTTATCAGTTATAAAGCAGCTATTTAGCTGATCATTTCTACTCACCCATGTAAATCATATTCTTGGTAATGTGATTCCGTGTTTTGAAAAAGGGGAACAGACTGTAAAATCCAATTTCTGTTACAGATGGACTTTGTATAATGTATCTTCCATTTCACTGATTTCTGAGGCAATACCTATTTCTCCGGTATCAGTATCACAGGAAAAAAAATTTCCCTGTTTGCTTTAGATTTCTGTTGCAGATGGCTAAAAGCACACATGAATATCAATGAGACGTATGCATTTTTGTTGATGTGTTTTGTTATTAAGAAAAATCCCCTTTACTTGCTTTTACAATTTTATGTTATACTCTGGGGGTTTATGGCCATTAAACTGATATTTTTATTTAAATTGTGATGACTGCTGAAAATCTTATTAAAATATTGCTGATATTCCTGTGCTATTATGATGGTTTACTTTAAAGTGCATGAAACATTTTAAAACCTTTCATAGAGGTATAGGGTTTATTTATGTCTGCATGCTTTCACTAATTAGTTTGCATGTAATTTCAGGTACTTGCAGCAAACTGAGCTCTTTGCATTTAGTTGCACTTGGCACCACGTCTTCCTGCCTCCTGTTCCAAATTTGGCAAAGTTGCCACATAGGAATGCAAAAACTACCTGCACCTCTGGGCTAGACAGTAGCTCCAGCATACATGTCACTCCTGCATTAAACACCAGAAATTATGAAACTAAACTTGAAAACCCCTTGATTTAATCGTTTGATTTAACGATTTTACTTTGTACGCTGGATGTCCAAATTCGCTGAAAAATACTTTGACTTCGATATTCAAAGTTGAAGTATTTCAATTCGATGGTCAAATTTCAAAGTATTTTACACTTCGAAATTCGACCCTTGATGAATCTGCCCCTTAATGTATAAAGGCTGGATTGACTGAATGTCTAACATAACAGAAGGGAACACAACTTCCTGCTTTGCAGCTCTCTAACTCTGAGTTAGTCAGTGACTTGAAGATGGGCCACATGGGACATAACTGTTCATTGAGTTTGTTCTGTCTATTTTATTTTTACCCTGAACAATTCCTTTAAAGGGGAAAAACTAAAATTATTCATGAATTTTTTAAGACTTATGCTCTGAAGCGGCTTAAAAATTTGAATCCTAAAATAATCCAGCCAAAACCTGTTGAAATCATGTAGAAGTCAATGGCAGATGGTCCCTCAATAGTTTTGTGCTGTTTGCCCTGGCTTTCGTTTGATCAGATCGTTTAAAATTTTCAGGAAGACAATTAGATAGTCGTGTTTTCTGAGAGACAATTCTAAATGATGCACAATTCAAATTGACACTCTAGTTTGTTGCACCAGTTTTATTGGGAAATTAAGGAGATTCAGGTTTGGGCGTTTGGTCAAATTTTTTAAATAAAGTGAAGAAAAAAACACATAGTGGTATAGTGGCGGTAGTACCTCTGTAAGTATATTATAAAAAATAAAAAAAGTTTTGATGGGACATCCCTTCATCAGACCTACAAATCAGTGAGGTACATTATTTATAAAGTACAATAGTGCTGTAATTCCTATAATAATAAAATTATATAGGTGACAAAAAGCAAAAATACTTCTATGTAAAAAGTTACTTATTGCCGGAGAATCAGGGAGAGAGTTCTGGGTGAGCACGGGAACTGAACGTGTATAGATATAACAGAGGAGCAGTAAGGGGAGTCCAGGAACAGGCCAGGCCAAACCAAAATGGGCAATGCAGTACAAATACAGGTAACAAGAGCAAGGTCAGGGTCACAGGCCAAGGTCATACACAGAAAGGAATACAGTAGAGTGGCCAAAAAGAGGCAGAGGTCAGTTCAGGCAGGAGGATGGCAGAGTCAGGGAAAGGCAAGGGTCAAGAACAGGAACACAATTCAGGAACAGACTTAGAATGCACCCAGGAACTTGGAAGGAACCTTTACGGTGGGCAAGAAGAATTTGTCAGAGTGCGCTTTAAATATTTGAAATCCGCGCGACTGTGCGATGACGTCACATGTTGTCCTGGCTAAAGCTGGAAATACCTTAGTGGCACGCAACCCAGAAGTGGCAGAACTAGGCACCGAACTCGGAGCAGGATCACAAAGGAGGCAGGCGTTTCCGCCGCCTACCAGGTATCTATTCTATTTAAGATTTCTGCCATGATGGCTGGGTTTGAAGTGGGAGCAAAATCCACTTTATTCTATATAACTGTACTACTGCCGCTAATTCGCCATGGTGATGGTAATAGTTTATCATGATTAATTCCTTATAAAATATATTCCTAACAGCTTTATGCTTATTACATCACTTATATACACCCAGACATAAAAAGCTGTATAATAAAAGTCTATTTCAAATTAATCATGAAACCTAAAGCCTTTATGTGATTAAAATATCCATTCTTGTTAAAAAATGTATTTAAAAATCTCAGCTGTCAATCACATATTGCCCTCTCTGCTTCTTTGCCTTAGGCATAGCAATCACTTTCACTTTCTGCACTTCCTAGATGCTACTGCCCTTCTCACATTCCCCCTCTCTATTCACTGTCTATAACTGTGCAGCCTGTGCATGGGCAGGGGCATCAGGTCCCCCCTTCTGGTATTTGGGATTTTGGAATGATGAAAGCTGGTCTTAATAGCAGTTTCTACAAAACAGCTCATTGCCTTGAGTTCGAGGAAAAACAAAGGACAGAGGACATGGAGATATTTGTGGTTTTGTAAATAACAATGTAAATTAAGTTTTACATCACCTTTGTACATCAATTTTAAATCACTTTTGTAAATCATTTATATATTTTTTATTAATCATGTAGGGGCACCCACTCCATTGTACCAGTATTTACTGCTTATTGTGAACCCTGGAATTAATTCTAGATCCCCCATTGGCATTAATCTCAGGGTTCCCTGGCATACATAGGTACATCAGCAGTGTGAAGGGGTGCAGTAGCACTGACCACAAGTTGTTATGTGTGGGTGCAAATACCATTGTGAATTTAAGATTTTAGTCTGTCTTAAAAATTTAAGATTTTTTGTAGGTGCAAAACAAAGCATTGTACAAAGAATAATTGCAAAGTTGTTTTGTTACATTATTATTATTATAATTATTATTATTATGAAATGACAATGATTAAAAAAATTCTCTTTGGCATCTTTACTACACAATAAAGAGAAGTTAAAGTTCATATGAGATAGGTAGGAAAGGCTGCCCACTCTTAGTTCCATTTTGATTAATGTGAGGTGCAAAGGGTTTGATTCTGCTGCAGGCAATTGCATTGATTCTGGCAGTTACTTGCAAGTAGAATACAGTATATTAACACTATGATCCCTGTTTCTCTTTTTTGTAAAATACTGCTCCCTTTCATTTGTTTTTTTAGTTATCTGTATAGGAAATTGGAACTCCATTGAGCTTCTGGTAGATGAAAAATAGTTTTGAAAAGGTGGCATCCCACCTGTCCTGTCCCAGTTATGATCACATTCTAAGCAAAGCAGGATACAGACTGGGAGGCCACTAGCAACTCAGTAGTTGAAATACAGTACCAGACAAATGCATGTGGAAACAAACAAGGACCTCCACAGCCCCTTATAAATGCTTCTGTTAAAAATATAAAAATTCTTAGCAAACATTTTAATCAAAATTCTCTAAAACATCCTAGCATTCTATTACAATGACACACAGCTACTCCAACATTTTCAATATTTGATATTATGATTTGATTGTTCTTCTGCCTCCTCCTAAAAGGTTAATCAGTTTGCAGAATGGCAGAACAAAATGGCTTAGTGTGAAATTAGTGGTCAGGGTATAGGTCAGAGATGTTGTTGATGTTCAGAATGAGCAATTTAAGAGCCATGTACATCATTACTTTCTAGTCGCAAGATCCTGTTAAATAGCACCGCAGGTCTGCAGTTGTCAGCTTAGTGTAATGTCCCAGTAAAGCTAAACCTCATCATCATCATTTATTTATATAGCGCCGACAAGATACGCAGTGCTTTACCTTAGTTAAAACAAACAGGGAATAAATGGTGGATAACAAACAAGGGTTACAGAGTACAATAGGATTAGAGGGCTCTACAAATTAGAGTTTACGAACTAAAGGATAGTGTACCATTGAGACATTAGGATTTTAGAAACAATTTTGTGATTTATGATACAGCAATGATTAATTAATTAAGGTACATTGAATAAGCCTCTTTAAACATGTGGGTCTTTAAGGAGCGCTTGAAAGTTTGGAAAGAAGGAGAAAGTCTGACAGCTCGAGGCAGAGAGTTCCAGAGAAAAGCAGAAGCCCCAGAAAAGTCTTGTAGACGAGAAGGGGCAGAAGTGATGAGAGGAGAAGTGAGGCGAAGATCAGAAGCAGAGCAAAGGTTTTGTGAAGGAGTGTATTTGGAGATTAGAGATGAAATATAGGGAGGGGTTTCATTATTAAGGGCCTTGAATGTGAGTGTTAGTAATTTGAATTTGATTCTAGAGGAGATTGGGAGCCAGTGAAGGGACATACATATGGGAGCAGCTGATGTTGAGCGGTGAGATAGATGAATGAGTCTAGAGGCCGCATTTAGAATAGATTGGAGTTGTGAAAGGTGACTTTGAGATTTTTTGAGGATAGGAGTGATTAGTGCTTGTTTGTATAAGGATGGAAAAGTACCAGTACAGAGTGAAAGATTAAATAGGTGGGTAAGTGCAGGAGAGAGTGTATCAGAGATTGGATAGAGGAGACGAGAGGATATGGGGTCAAGGGAACAGGTTGTGGGTTTTGAGCAGGCTAGAAGTTTGCTAACTTCATCTAGTGTTGCAGGGGTGAAGGAGTGCAAAGTGGATGTGAGTGGACTGCACGTTAGTCTGAGATTGTTGTCAGATGGTATGCTCAGCCTAATGAGACTAACTAATACTAGTTACTGTGGTCTTTGTAAAAGCTAGACAAAGCATGAATACATAGCAGCACGTCCATGGTTCCTTTTTAATGCTGGGGGTGTTATGTTATACTGGGGGTGTTATGTTATACTGCACAGGCAGTAAAGCCCCTGTTATTACCATGCTAAAGCCCCTGTTATTATCTGCCCCTGCCGAAAACCAAATTGTTTTAGAATATTTTGTGTGGAAAGCAGCATCCATTGAAGTATAGGACTTTGTTATGGAGTTTCTACAGAACTATCCACTGCTGCCCTATAAAGGATACAGTCAATGCATTGGGGCAGATTCACTAAAGGCCGAATTGTCTCCAGCGACCGATTTGCACACTTAGCACCACTTCGTCAGACGAAAATTCATTACCACTATGCTAATTTACTAAAATTCGAAGTTGCGTCCTGGGTACTGAACGCTGGCAACTTTTTGCTAGTATTACTCAGCAGTGTGAGGGTTTCAAACCCAAATCACTCTATTGATCGCTTCTGTCTAACAAAACGTCGGTGTGAAATTATGCTAGCGAACACTTCTGTCTAGCGAAGCTTCGTTAGTCCTCTTATGCTTTGGTCAATTTAAAAAGGGCAGGTACATTAAAGTCATATGGACGTCTTTATTAGAGATGTTGGTGCAAATGCTTGAAGTGGCCACTTTTTTATCACAAATGTCCAAGAAACCTGAATAAAGACAAAAGAGATCCTATAATGCCCTACATATGAGCCCACTGTAAAATGAATGTTCCATGCCCCTCAAATGTCTGGAGAAAAATGTTAACCTAAAAAAGTTTAATAGTTAGGACTTTTGCAGGCAATCCCGCTTAAAAAAGGGAAATGTTGCCAGCGTTTTTACAACTTTTATGCATTTCCTGCAGACAGGATATGATGTAAGTGACATAAGATTGAGGAAGATCTAGCTTCATTTTAGCAGTTCGCCTGGTCTGAGGTGGCAAAGTCAACTCTGGCGAAAGAGGTAACGTTCAGTAAAATTCGCACTTTACTAAATTTGTCGAGTAACGAACATTCACAAGAGCGAAAAGTCACCTGGCGATAGAGTGCGAATGAATGCTAGCGACAGTACAGTTCGCTAACGAATTGTTGCCTACACCCGTTAGTAAATTGGCGATGTCCCTGCGGATGGGATTTCTGGGGAAATGTCACTAGCGTTAGCCACTTTAGTAAATTTAGTTTAGTTAGCCACTTTAGTATATCTGCCCCAATATGTTGTGTTTCTAGCCCTTATGTTATATAAAATGAAAAAAACTGTATCAATAATGCCTTAAATATAAAAACACCCAAAAATTTTCATTTCCATGACACTGCCACCAGAGTCTCCACTTCTTGCCAAGCAAAGGCAGAAGGCAGCTCTTAAGCTGTGATTGACATTGGAAGATATTAATACAGTGGCAGCAGCAGGTGCTGCTTTAAAATAAATGAATTATAATTTTAAAAAATTGTAACCATTAATTTTATATGAATGACAAGTATTTTTTACATTTCAAAAATGTGTAACAGAGTTGTTTCAAATTTATGTAGCTCTGGGGGTCCAATGTTGGGGGTCATAAAACTGTGTATTTGTATTTCTGATTATTATTTTGTGTTCCTACATAAGTCCTTTGCTCATTTCTATTTATACACTCAAACAAATGCAAAAGTTGAAAAAATGACAAAATGCTCGTATTTTTAACTTCCAAATGTGACTGGGAAAAACAACAGAGAAGCATGATTCATGATCCAATTTTATTAATCCAGCAATAGAAACAGTCCCAAAACATTACAGCTCAGGCAAATGTCATGGGGAATGAGTTGAAAATTGCAACATTTGCTTTAGTGAAACAGGCTCAGTTTCCTCCTTTTAAATAAACCAGTGGCCAAAAAAAGGTCCCTCAACATAAGTATTTAGCGGTGAAGGCTTCCTCTCTGGGAAACAGGTGGTTTGAAAACACTTCATCCCCCTACATACCAAAGCCAAAACTGTGCTTTGGTTTGTTTTGTGGTTTTCCCAATAACTCTGAACTAAGCTTTATTTCCACATAAAACACTGTGTTTGGATGAATTATTGGGTAGATATGAAAAGGAGACGGTGCTTGGGTTTCTCAGTTATCTGCAACAGGAATAATAGACATAATGGTACAGCTTTTAGCCCAAATAGCAGAAAACTATGGCAAATGGTTTTTAAAACTGTCCTCTTAATATTATAGATACTGTGTAAGTTTTAGTTATAAGCAATCAACATATTTCAGCTTTCCAGTTCATTCCTTTTTGTTGAAGAGAAGCAAGATGATAGCAGCTGGATCTTTACTTCTATCATTTCAATTGTTTCTTCTTCAAGTTGGTATAAAAAAAGGATATAAACTAACATTTTTGAAAGATTGCCTTATCTGTATTAAAAGCCACTAAGGGCTTTATTTATGAAAGAGTGAAGTTAAAGATCGCCACAGTCTGCTAGAGTGAAATTCCACCACTCTCCATTCATTTCTATGGGCTTTTGAAAGGTGTATTTATCAAAGGGTGAACTTTCCCTTTCACCCATTGATAACCACTCTATTAAAAATCCCATAAAAATGAATGGAGAGAGGAGGAATTTCACTCTAGCAGACTGTGGCAATCTCTAACTTCACTCTTTCATAAATATACCCCCTTGAATATAATTGCCCTGATTTTAGTGCTCGTGTGGAACAAAACAAGGGGCCATGACAACATGCATACCAAGTGATCATCATTAATTTATCAGATTTTCAGAAATGTTTTATTAAAATCTATTTTATCCAAAATCTATTGGTCAGGCAATCCCATGTTAATGATCAACATATGGACCAATCTCATGCTGGCTAGGTAAAAAACTCCTAAGCAGGGATAGTTATGGGGCCCATTTACTTAGTTAGAGTGAAGGAATAGAGGAAAAAAAGTTAGAATTTCCAATGGTCGAATATGGATACTTCAACCATCGAATGGGCGACTTCGACCATTCGATAGTCGAAGTACTGTCTCTTTAAAAAATTCTTCGACCCCCTAGTTTGCCACCTAAAACCTACCGAGGCCAGTGTTAGCCTGTGGGGAAGGTCCCATAGGCTTCCTAACAATTTCCTGATAGAAGGAATATCCTTCGATCGATGGATTAAAATCCTTCGAATCGTTCGATTCGAAGGATTTAATCGTTCTATCGAACGATTATTCATTTGATTGTTCGATATTCGAAGTCGAAAGGATTTTACTTTGACGGTCGAATATCGAGGGTTAATTAACCCTCGATATTCGACCCTAGGTAAATATGCCCCTTTGTCTCTGGGAATCCATTATACAGAAGAATATGTTAATCACATGTATGTATGCTGTAATATTGCCAATGGTATTGTTACTGTTGTAGGGTCTGCTTAATGTGATACCCACACTAAAAAAATACTCTTCAAAATATTAATGTACCTATAGGCCATGTTAATCGTCTTTTGGTGATAGTTCTACTTTTGTAAGTAATTGGTACTTGGGGGCAGATTTGCTAAGCTCAAGTGAAGAATTTGAATGTAAAAAACTTTGAAGTATTTTTTTGGCTACTTCGACCATCGAATGGGTCAAATTCGAACGATTCGAAGTAAAAAACGTTGGACTATTTGACCATTCGATAGTCGAAGTACTGTCTCTTTAAAAAATACTTCGGCTTCATACTTCGCCACTTTAAACCTACCGAGGTGTAATGTTAGCCTATGGAGACCTTCCCCAGCACTTTTCTAACATTTTTTTTTGATCTAATAAAAATCCTTTGATCGATCTCTTAAAATCATTCGAATCGATTTTTACTTTGATCATTTGCCTAAATCCTTTGAATTCGATATTCAAATTCGAAGGATTTAACTTTGAGGGTTTATTAACCCTCGAAATTCGACCCTTGATAAATGTGCATTTGCGCTAAATCCTTCGAATTTGATAATAGAATTCGAAGGATTTAACTTCGAGGGTTTATTAACCCTCGAAATTCGACCCTTGATAAATGTGCCCCTTGAAGTTCCTAAACCTGACTGTTTTGCCAACCTGACTGTCCCTTCTTAACCTGTTTCTATTGCTGCACAAATATGGTAGTCCCCTCATAGAGGAACTTGGGGGATCAGACAGTTAAAGTACTGTAAAAGCATTAGGCAAATACTTTTATGGCAAAATTATAAATAGCAAAGACAATGTTATGATAGAGGTAAAAATTGCCTAATTCTAGTGTCCGTATTTCTTTAATGATGTAGCTCTTGATGATAATAAACTAGATTCCATTGCTTGTTTCTGCTTAATATAATGGTAATAGTATTATTCTGTTACAGAATATTCCAATAATTTTCATGTTACTTGTTGCTTAGTGATATTATAAATATATAATTTCAGTTATATTAACTGGCAATAGCTATAGCAGTATAAAAAATATTAAATAATGCCCTTATCATATGAAATTGTAAGAAACAATGCCCTCAGTTATAAACTCGGATTCCAAGGCCTGGCCTGAAGCCATGTACATTATATATGTTAATAGAATTTCTTAGTCACGTCTTATTTACTTAAAATGGGGAATGGGGCACAGAAATGAAATAATAGAATAAGTGTAGTAGACAAAACATAAAAATAACGATTGCATACAGATTGCAAATGTTTTGTCTGCAATTATTTAAAGGGATACTGTCGTGGAAAAAAATGTTTTTTACAAAATGTATCAGTTAATAGTGCTACTACAGCAGAATCCTGCATTGAAATCTGTTTTTCAAAACAAGAAATGGATTTTTTTATATCTAATTTTAAAATTTGCTATGGGGCTAGACATTTTGACATTTCCCAGCTGCCCTCAGGTCATGTGACTTGTGCTCTGATAAACTTCAGTCACACTTTACTGCTGCACTGCAAATTGGAGTGATGTCATTACCCCTCCCTCTTACAAGCTGCTGTAATGTAAATAGAGCCTTGTCTGCTGAGCCTGTCAATTGAACAATAGGCAGGTATCAAGATAAGCTCCCACTGACACCACTTCAGAAGGACTGAAATAAGATAGTCCTGTGATCACTGCCCCCACTTACGTTTCAAAAATAAATATATATATATATATATATATACACACAATTCATTTTGGGCACTGGAAAAAATATTTTATATAGATAGTTTATTTAAATTTGTTTACACAAAAATTAAACACAGGAGAAACATATGAGTACACTCCCAGGACTGATGACAGGGAATAGAAAAAAGGATAAAATAAGGACATACTTGAAAACCAGGAAAACTTAGGAGGAAGTCTAGAAAGGGTTAAAATAGCTCAGAAGAAAGGAGACAGTAAGTAGTTAATGAAAAAAGAAGTATTGCAGGCAGGAAAGGAGCAAGGTGTGTGTGAGGTGGATAGCAAAGGGAACTCACAGCTCCTTTACCTCATCTAGTAACCAGTAAAACAAACTAGGAAGGCAGCAAGGAGAGAAAGTTCCCCCCTCCAAAGGAAAGCAGAGAACAAACTTACAGAACGGCAGGAGCTTTGATAGTGTCTGTGGGAGGAGGGGCTGCTAGTGCAGCTGTAGAGCAGGACGTAGGAAAGTGAAAGTAATTGCTTCCCTGCAAACCATGTGACCTCTCTCCTCCAAACATCACACACGGGCAGAGAGGGGAGAGGGAGTGTACAGCTAGATTCTCATGTGGTGGTGCGACCTGGCTTTTCATTACAGAGTGGCTGCCTCCAAGCACACAGGTAATGCTGTGCCTGCTGTTAGACCAGCACAGGATGAATGTGTAATGAGCAAAAATGGAAGCCCCCATGACAAAATACAAACTAAAATAACTTATGCATGGATTTGTGGATTAACATTTTATTTGCCAGACAGTGTTTATGGATGTGTGTTTTTTATAAAAATGCAAAAAAAAAAAAAGTTTAAAATGACGACAGATTCCCTTTAAGTGAAAAACATTGGCATGCACAAGTATGCTATCTGTTATTCCCATTATAGATAGAATATCCTATATTCCACCATCTTTGCGAACTAGCCAATGGCTGGGAGGTTCGGTGCGACACATGCAGCTGTACTTACCTATTTAGTTAGACTGACGAAATGCAGATGTTTTGTACGTCTGTAACCAGAGCTCTATAATTAAAGAATTTCCTTATTGGGAAACTACAATGATCATTTGTATTCATATTAGTTGCTCTACTTTAATTATTATTCTTTTTGTTTTACTTCTCTGTCCCTCCTATGATTACCTTATGTTGACCGCCTACAGTAGAAGCTGTCTGGAAACATGCATGATGTCATAGAGTGCTATAGGCCTTATTGGGAGACCCTGTTTTTCCATTAACACATTAAACTATTTTAATACAGTTTCTCTTAAAGCAATAAGTGCCAGATTAAGTTATTTCTTCATGTTGGGAAACAGCTGGGAAACATTTGTTTGTTTAAATTATAAGGTTAATTGGCTCCTAACAGACTTGCAGTGCAAGACCTGTAATCCAGAATGCTTCCTGGGGTTTACCAGATAGGGTATCTTTCTGAAAATAGGATCTCCATTAAATAAGTCTACTAAATAATTATTTAAACATTCAATAAACCAAATAGCATTGTACTGCCACCAATAAATATTACAGGTATGGGACCTGATATCTAGAATGCTCGGATCTTTCCGTAATTTGGATTTTTATACCTTAAGGCTAAGGCCACACCGGGCGAAAAGTCGCCCGCGATCTTTTAAAAGCGGGTCGCGGCGACAAGTCGTTCGTTTTGTCGTAGCGGAAACATAAATGTAAATCGCCACGACAAATACACACAGCGCGATTTCAGATCGCCAATAGCTTCGAATCGCGTCCATACCCTTTTTGGAGCGATAGGGGTCAAATAGACTGTACATTAGCAAACATGGCAATCGCCTCTACACTGACACACGGAACGAAATGTCGCCGCGAGAATACGCTACGTCAACACGGAAGTATGCAACGAGAGGACGCAACGAGAAGACGCAACGAGAAGCCGCTCACACAAAACCACGAGACAAGACGCAGAGAGAACAAGACGCCGAGAGAACAAGACGCCGAGAGAACAAGACGCCGAGAGAACAAGACGCCGAGAGAAAACGCTGAGAAAAGACGCAAGACAAAATGCCTTTTCTTTTCAAAAATAGTTTTGATACTGACAGGCTAATTGATCTGGTAGAGGAACGGCCTGCTCTTTATATGACGGAAATGAGTGCATATCACAATAGGCAAAACAGGAAGAAACTTTGGGAGGAGGTGGCATTTCTGCTCATAGAAGACTGGGAATCTCTTGCAGAGGATGAGAAAAACAAAAAAGGTAACTGTTTGTTAGGTATACATACCATGTGCATTCCTTCTTATCCCCGCACTGTTGTCGTGTAACTCACCAAATTTTTTTTGTCCATCTTTTTGTTTCAAAAAAGTTGGGAGGGAGGTATGTATTTTGGGGACTTTGTGTGAAATTTTTGTGCCTTTGTGTAGCTAGAATGGTAATCTCAGGGCCTATGTTGATTCCCAGTCCAGACCTAGTTCATACCAGTCATGGTTATTTTTCAATTATGTGACACATTCTGCATGATCTGTGTTAGTCCATGTAAAAATATTTATATTTTTCTCATTTTTATTACAGTGAAAGAACGTCAAACACGCTGGAAGAATATTAAGGATTGCTTCCGTAGGGAAGTTTCCTTACAGAAGAATGATTCACGTAGTGGCGCCTCACCCTCAAGGCGAAAGAAATATATCTATGCTGACAGGCTGCTTTTCCTGGTCCCCACTTTTACCACAAGACAGTAAGTGTTAATAATCCACTTTCATAATTTGATTATTGTGATGTCAGACTGTAATTTATTGTTGTGTTGTGCTTAGCATGCAGCACTTTTAAAACCAAACATAAATCCTCCATTTGTTTAGATTTTGAAGGGGGGATGAACAGTTGTGCTTTATACTAACATATTATCGTATTCGCACTATTTCTCTATTAATAGGATACCAAAAATAGGTATGGAACCAATTTCTTGTTTTTATGTTAAATTATCTTAATTGTTTTTTTTTAGAACTTCTGGCAATGTAGAAAATGAGCAACAGGAGGAAAATGAGGAAAATGTTGGTGAAAGTGAAAATATTGGAGAAACATCATCTGGAACATCATCGGGCAGCCCTAGTGCCAGTACCAGTAACACTTTGCATCCCCTTTGACTCTCTCAGGCTGCAAACAAACAGTCAGGGAAAAGAAAAAGGAGCAGCTCTGAAATTGCATCAGGAGATGTCAAAGAGATGATCTCTATGCTATGCACTTCGCTATCTGCCCGAGGTGGTCCCAAGAACACTTACCAACATGAGGAGACTCCAGAATTTTCATTTTTAACTGGATTACTGCCCACAATTATGACAATTCCGCAGGCACAAAGACAATCTCTTCAAGTTGAGATGACAAAACTTGTTTATAGATATAGATATGTGCCACAAGCAAACCCAAGTGGTGTGCAATCACCGAACATTCCCATTCCACCTCAGCATTACCCCATGCCACAAGTGCCAGGAACAGGAAACTCTTGGTACCAATATCAGTATCCATCCCAAAACACACTCACAGACCCATATCATTATCCTTCCCAAAACTCCCTCACAGACCTTTAATTTATAAATTCTATAGAAGGGCGCTTTAATTTATAATTTTAATTTATATAACACTTACACTGTTTCATTTAGATTTAGCTCATGTTGTATATTGTTTTATGTTTATATGTTGTTCTTTTCTATTGTTGACAAGTATGCACTTTGGTGGTTTTATGTTTGCCCTTTGTTGACGGGAATGGAGATGGGCGGCTGCACTTTTGCACTTTCGGTCCGAAAAGTGAATAGGAATGTTTTTTTTTACCATAATTATTATAATAAAACTTTTTTTATACTGAAACGTTATTGTTTATGATTATTAATAGGACTGACAACTATCGTAGAAGTAAAAAATTTTTTATAATATAACATTAGAAGAAAAGGCAAAAAACATGCCATATGTACATACATACAAAAATAAAATAACAAAAAAAATTTTTAAGGGTGGCGCTGGTGCTGCAGGTTTTCCAGGGCCAACACCCTTGCCTTTAGCTCCCTTATTTCCTCGACCAGTCGAGCGTGGTCCCATTCATCTTCTTGGCGACCTATATAAAATTTATTGCATTGTTATTAATGTTTCACTTTTGAAAAAGAAGGGAAGTGGTATGCAATTTAATTTGCACTTACCTGCAGGTTGCTGCTGCTCCTCCTCCTCTAAATGCAGCTCCTCCTGAGCCTCCAGCCACTGCTGCTCCCCCTCTGGCTCCTCAACCTCTATCTGAGGATCTATCTCCAGCCACTGCTGCTCCTCCTCCGCCTCCAGTGACTGCTGCTCCGCCTCCAGCGGCTGCAGCTCCTCCTCCTGCTGCAGTGGCTCAAACTCCTCCAGTGGCTCAACTGTGTGTGTGTATATATATATGCGTGTATATATATGTATATGGAGATTGTCAGAGATAGATAAAGTAGTGTATCTTTCTTAGTTACTTAATACTCACGGTTTTCATGCAGCTGAACTTGCATTATAAACTCTGGCTCCCTGCGCTTGAGGTCTGACCAGAGCCTTTGGAGGGTGCGTCGGTTGAAGTTGACGCCATGCCTGTGACGTAATCGTCGCTTCAGCCGATGTAATATTTGTTGTTTATGTGCCCTCTTTCGGGTCACATAAACTGGGAGATTATCATAGCTTTCTCCAAGAAGAAAGCTTGCAATCTCCCATGCCTGAGCATCACTATTGACTATTGATGCCCACCATCTTGCTCTCTATGTCGCAGGCTAAATAACGCAATGACGTCATGACGACACGACGTATTGCGCAGTTCAGTACATTCACATGCGCAAAGACGCATGCGTGAGGCCGTGCGTGAGGCCGTGCGTCTTTACGCATGCGTGAGGCCGTGCATCTTTACGCATGCGTCTTTGCGCATGCGAATGCACAGAATGAGTATGTGTGTATATATATATATATATGTGTGTATGTATATGTATGTATATATGTGTGTATATGTATGTATATATGTGTGTGTATATGTATATATACATATTGGGAGGGATGGATAAGATAAAGTTTGTGGGAAGCTCAATAAATTTGTCCTGGAACTGGGAAGTTATAGTATTTTATGGAGGGTCCCTCAACTGTGCTAAGTATCAAAAATGTTGTATCTTTTCTTAAACCTGTTTGTTTAAGGAACAAGAGCCCTTCTCAATACAAACATAAACAAAACTGTGAGTGAAAAACAACACAACAACCTTAGTATTTTAAACAGAATTTATTAAAGGTAGCATAAAACATTAGCCTGGTTACAGACTACATGCGTTTTAACTGCCACGGTACTGAGCCATCAGGAGACATAAAGTAATTTGCCAACTGATCTCGCACCCTCATTCCTCCTGTAGGACCTCTAACAGGGGCCCAATCAATGTCAGGTATATCATCTGTTAGGGTGTCTTGGTAATTGTAGCCATCCCGAAGCCGCACAAAGTTATGTAAAACACAACCGGCTTTTATTACATTGTCCACAAAATCAGGTTCCAGTTGTATAGCAGTATGGAATACCCGCCATTTGTTGGACAGAATACCAAAAGCACATTCCACCATACGCCTTGCTCTTGATAATCTGTAATTGAAAACTCTTTTCTGAATGGCCCTTTGTGACCCTGGGTATGGCCGCATTATATTTTCCGTAAGGCCAAATGCCTCATCACCCACAAAGACATAAGGCATACAAGGTCCAGCAGTCCCAGGCAATGGTTTCGGAGGAGGTAGTTGAAGTGCCCCTTCTGAGAGTCGGCGTCCGAATGAAGAATTCCTGAAAGCACTAGCATCGCCAGTGCTTCCATAGGCTCCAACATCAATGAGTGTAAAGCAATAATTTGCGTCAACGACAGCCATAAGAACAATGGAAAAGTATTTTTTATAATTAAAGTATTTTGAACCACTTTTGATTGGCATAGTAACTCGAATGTGTTTTCCATCCAAGGCCCCCAAACAATTCGGAAAATTGGTTTTTTGTTGGAAGTCTTCTGCAATGCGCAGCCATGCATTTTCATCTGGGACTGGCATCACAAGTCTTCTCAGCTCAGACCACATAAGCATACACGTTTCTCTAAAAATTTTGGAAATAGTGGATCGACCAATAAGAAACTGGAAATATAAAGAGGAAAATGACTGCCCAGTTGCTAAAAATCTGAAAGAAAGAAAGAAAAAAGATAAAGGGTTAGTTATTAAAAATATTACAATGATAGACTTGTATTATTAATAAATGACCATATTTATAACTATATATATATATCACACAGGGAAACCGGACGTTTCGGTCAGCTGTCTGACCTTTTTATAAATATCAATAAATAAATATATATATATATATATATATATATATATATATATATATATATACACACCATCAGGGATGGTACCCGTTATCCAGAAACCTGTTATCCAGAAAAGTTCCACATTACGGAATAGACTTAATGTTTACATGCCTTTCTAGTACACTTAAGATATGATGATCTACCTTACAAAAAGATCCATTATCCGGATCACCCCAGGTCCCAAATCATATACCAAATCATATACCATATACCATAAATAAAAACAACACACAAACCTTAGAGTTAGGCATAGTCGTTCCTCGGGCGAAATCGGATCCCTCATCAACGTGTGGTCATGACTCAGACCTGGCGTTAAAATAGTCAGCAGCTCATCAAAGCTAGATGTTGACATCCGAAAAAATTTTTGGAATTTTTCAGGATAACGGCGCAGTTCACTGTATAAAATATGAAACTGTCCACTCTCTAGCCGCTGACTTGTTATGGGATGTACCCAATACTTTCTAGCAGCTGCTCTTTTTTTTCTTTCTTCCTGTAGCAAAAAATAATACAAGTAGATAAGCATAAATAATACTGCCAGCTCATCCTCCATAATGAAGCAGGAGACAACACGCCGCTGAGACAACACGCTACTGAGACAACACGCCACTGAGACAACACGCCGATGAATGAACAATGAAACGCGAAGACGCTGACGACTTCCGTTTTCTGCGTGAACATGACGTGCTAGTTTCGCATGGCATTGTGGTATAACAGTCGCTTCCTGTAAATGTCGCTGCTCCAAATCGCTGTAGCAAATGACGGTCGCCTTGTCGCCGCGACTTTCTTTTTAAAAATCGCGGGCGACTTTTCGCGGCAAAATCGCCTAGTGTGTCCCTAGCCTAAGTCTACTAGGAAATCATGTAAACATTAAATAAACCCAGTAAGCTGTTTTTGCTTTTAAGAAGGATTAATTATATCTAAGTTTGTAACAAGACAGGGCACAGTTTTATAATCGTTTTTTAAAAAATTGGATTATTTTTATAAAACAGAGTCTATGGTAGACTGCCTTTCCGTAATTCAAAACCTTTGATAACAGATCCCAAACCTGTAATTATATTTTAGGTGGGATTAAGTACAAGGCAATGTTTTTTTAATACAGATTAAAGGGAAATAATTTAAATAATGTTGGATTATTTAATTGAACTGAATTACTGTGCCCTTCAGAGCACACAAAGTTTAGATTAATTGACAATCAAGGGACATTTATGATTTGTTATAGACTGTGCTATTGATGCTATTTCTAGATGATGCTATTTCTATTTAAACTGTTTGTATATAAAGAAATTTCATGATTAAATGATAAACCACGGTATGGAATTACTGTATAGGAAAAAATTTGTTATAGTGGGAAGGGAAATAACTATACTTGTGTAACCCTAATTCGACTTAAAAAGGCAAATACCAACTAGAGGAGTAGAGCATAGGCTACACTGGACCTTCTTTCAAAAAGATGGGCTTTTACTAAGTGGAAAGAGTATAGGGTGTGGTTGAACAACACCTCTAAACTGCCAAAAGTGTAAAATAATTGAAAAAGAATGCCTGCGGTAGTCTGCAAACAAAATAACAACAGGCTTTATTCAATGTAAAGTTCCTCAGGGTTGATAATGCTCACACACATGAGGTAGTAGTAACAAATACCAGACAGAATGGCACCACTAATGGAATAGCAGGCGGAGTTAAAGTATATATCTTCCAGGTTGCCAGTACCTTATGTGGTCCAGATCCCCTGCAGTAGACATGGGACATTGGGGAGTAGCTCTCACCAAGGCAAGCAGGGCCTTGGTGAGAGCTACTCCCTTCTATCCTGAAATGATCCTAGAGAGTGCTATAAACAGTAGCTATCCTGCACACTAGCGAAACTCGTTTACAGGGTCCCTGTACCCCGATTTCTCTAAAGGGGAACACTTCTGGGACTACAGGCTCAATGGAACATCCACCCAAATCAACTGCTGCAGGTCAAAGAAAAAGGACCTCCCACTGCCAAGCACTATGTTACAGTGAGGCATGATATTGTCATCAACCTAAGGGCCAATGAACTGGGTATGAAAAATAAGTAGAAATGGGTTACATGGGTTTTAATCAAGCAACAAGGAAATGAAGCACTGGTAGGGAATGAAGCCATAGGGACCATGTCCCTACACTTGTATGGAAGAAGTGAAGGACAGAGCAGATTCAACATCATCAAAAGTCTGTAATGAGTTTGTGTGATTTATTATTAGTGTTAGGGGTGCAAAGAAGGAGAATAAAAATGAATGATGGAATTTGGATAGAAGTAAATGTACTTCTTGGCTGCAAGGGTCATGTTCCTTGTAAATATCTTTCCCAGACTGTCAAATGCTTGCATATGCTAGCAACATATTATGGGGCTACTGACACAGGACGTAGCTTCCACCTCAATCACTATTAAACATAAAATATTATCTACATACTGTGCAGACATATGGTCTTCTTGCACCTACTGTACATGCACTGATATCAATCTCTAGTCAAGATTAAATCCCTATGTAGCTCTTCAAACTGTTAATGTTGTCCAATCCCAGTCTGTACAAGAATTGGTATACCCAGCAGATGGACTTTACAGGCAAATAGACTACTATAGGTTGCTAAGCAGAGGGTGGTGGTTAAGCTGTACCTGTATTACCTTTCATATGTAAAATAATTAAGAAGACATATAACTTTTTGCTCCACAAGACACCAAAGTTTATGTATTTCTGGGGACTTCAGAGGCAAGATTAGTGATGGAAAGGCTGATAAACCTGAATATTCCAGAAACAATGCAGGTACAAAATAACCTTTGTATTCTGAACAGCAAATGGCATACATCAAGGAAAGGGCATACCCCTTCCATATATTCTTATCTCTGTAAAAATGCCAACACTTTATCAAAGGTTGGAAAACAAATCTTTTCTTTTCCCATTTTATCAGCAGTAAAAAAAATTGAAAATTATCTGTTAAATATTTGCCATTCTTTCCTACCATCTTTCCTTTTTTGAAAAGACATATAAAATATTTTACTGATTTACAGGACTTACCCAGGGGGCAAATTTATAAAAGGTCAAATTGTTTTTTTTTTTTTAGTAAAAAATGCTTTTTGAAAATGTTCAAGGCTATACAGTCTTTCTCTATAATGTGTTGAGCAAAATAAAAACTATTTTATCCTGTGGGCAAAAATGTAAGTGTAAAAATGTGAAATGTCATGAATAATGATGGGCGAATAAATTCGCCTGGCATGAATTAGCAGCGAATTTCCGTGTTTCGAATAAATTTGCAAATCCCCCGTGAAAATTCGCAGACGAAATTACAACCACCTCAAAATGGCCCGCATCAACACTATTCAACGCCCTTTAACTTAGATGCCATCGTCAGCTTGGACGCGGGCGCCAATTTCCGATTTTCCGTGAAAATGACAGATTTGCACTATTTTTCTTGTATTCATTCACTCGAGCTAAGTAAATGTGCCCCTTAGTATAGGTGCATGTAGTGTATAGATAGGTGTGTATAAATATGTGTATATATGTGCACTGGGGTTCATTTGGAGGGGTTGAACTTTGGTCTTTTGAAAATGTTTTCCCTTAGGAAACAAAGTTCTAGAAAGCAATGATAAACATGGGATGTCTTTAATGTTTTTCTTTGGTGGTAATTGAATGTGAAAACAAAGACATTTTTTCCGTTAACGTTTTATAAATCTGCCCCATGTTTTTTAAAAATGATATTCTTAGTTATTTAAGTATGACTACCCGATATTAACAATAAATGAAAAAAGCGATGAGATTCAGTTGTCAGCTTTTGCTATTTCGTTGTGTTTAGAAGAACTCAGTGGAACAGTTAGCTGTATCAGTGAATTATTTAATTCACAATTTTATATTTCAAAACTATTTTTTATTTACCTTTTAGGTGCCAGTGATGGAATTATATGTTTATAATTATATACAATTATATTGCTGTTCCCAAACTTAGGGGGTTACTTATTTATTTTATTTAATGGTTGAGTAATGTGATTTTTTTTTAAACTCATAAATTCCATTTTATTCACAATTATTATTTATGAAAAAAGTCTAAAATTAGATTGAATAGTCCCGACCTGAAAACTCAAATCAAATGTGAATCTAATTAGAATCGAGTTTCCCTCAACTTTTGCGCATCAAAATTTTTTGGGGACCGTCAAATTTTTTTGACGCATGACATTTTTTTTTTTGATACGCACAATTTTTTTGACACGCGCCATTTTTTTTCTCCTATTGGGGGGCATCATTTTCAAAGCAAAACTTAACAAAAATTCTACTACTAACTACTAACATAGTTCAAGGGACCACTGCCATTGACTTCTACATAAACTAAGGTTTTAGGTGGAGAATAGTCGAATTAGAACTGTTTCCAGGGTCGAGGTGTGATAAATCTCACATTCTAATTCAAATTTGTGTTGGTGGTTTTAAATTTGAATTTGTGAGTTTTGACCAAAAAAAATTTGAATTTACTATTCGAAACCTTAGTAAGCCTGCCCCTTAATGCTAGTTTGTCATTAACATGTAAAGGGACTTGCTATTTACTGTACATTAGCTCTCAAGAGTTCTGATGGTATGTTTGAAAATATATAATAAATTTAACCATGAAATGCAAACTGCACAGATGTTGTTTTCATTAATGATCACAATTGCTCTCTTGAGAGCCCCATAGCAGCGAAGTCAGAGGAGGGGCTGCATGACCCAGCTCTGCATGCCAGCGGGTAATAGGCAGAGATTGGAGGGAAAGGGGGGGGAAGGGGCATAGCAACAGCCAGAGAGAGGGAAACAAAAGGAGCTGGGTAGGCTGGGCTATCCACCATTTTATGTGGACAGCAGGAAAGAAGGTCCCACCCACCCTCCCTTTATTGTGGGTTTAATTCTCTAATTGGTCAAAGCTGTTTGAGAAGCAATGCCCGGAGGGTTTGGGAGTTTAAGAATATCGTGGGCTATAAAAGGGGATAGGGGTATTTGTCACAGCACAGGCGGGTCTTTTTGTCAGTCTACCGGGGAGGTGATCTGTTATGGGAGGACATATCAGGTCAATTGGGTGGTTTAACCCCTTAAGGTGGGTGACCACGTGTAACAGATGGAGTACTAAAGGGGGGCAATAGGAAGCCCCAGGAGAGGCGGCAGGGATCCTCTCAGCTAGGGACTGGGCGGCTGGAGGAGATCCTGGGTTACTTTGGAAGGGGTAGACTGACGATGGGCTCAGGCAGACAAGTTTGGGTTACTCATTATTATTACCTAATGGAATTGTTGCAATGTTATATAAATGGATGTTATGGAAAATTATTCACGATTACATTTGTATTGATGTTATACATTGTTATGTATTAATAAAAGCTGTGGCCATGATCATTCCAAATAATGATATTTGTCACGGGTTATTATGTGTCAGAGGAGTGAGTGTAGGCGGATGCATGGGTCATGGAAATTTTCAGTTCATACTTCTGCATTTTCTACCCTCACCTTAAATATACAGTATACTACATATCATTTATTACAAAGTATGCACATAATGGGCGAGAATATTTCACTTCCACAATAGGCTGATGCATGCAATTTCAGACACTGTTTTCATTGAATGTCTATAAAATCTCTTGCATCTGGTTTTGCTCTTAGGGACGTACACGATTTTGTCCATTTTTTTAATACGCTGTATAAGTCACAAAGTTGCAGGTTGAAGTTTCAGACAAACATAAAACAAGCCTTCTAGGTCACCTTTAACAGATGTTCCGAACTCTTTGATATGCAATATTGGCAATATTGAATACGTTCATTTGTTTTTTTTTTCTTGTTTTTATTAAAAATGACTTTCACATTTGCAACCAAGGCAGAAGCAAAACCAGATTGTTCATCTATAAAGCAGACATGTATTAGAAGAACTGTTTTATTAGATTGTTCCAAGAGAAAATGAGCAATTAATCTGGATTTAAATTTACAACAGATGCTATAAAAAAAAGAGGACTGTTTTCTTTTGCAGTTTCAAAGAAAAATTTTATTAGAGTAAAAACATTTCCAACCAGAATCAATTAAATACCATTGAATGGGGTTGTACAAAAGAGACGAAAAGCACATGAGATGATACAATTTCAACATTTCTTCTCCCAATGGAACCTAAAAGAATTTCTGTTTTCTATGTACAAGCAGTGTCTAGGGTCTAATCTACACGGGACACATACATGGAAATGCCCGTCACACACACGCACACACACATATGTACACATGCTCATCTGTTAGAGTAATGCTAACACATAATGAAGCTGATTATTATTCCTTGGTAACAATAGTTACTGATCAGTAAATATTACCAAGCTTTCGGAATTCATTTAATTATTTATTTTCCATGCTGAGGAAACTGTTGCGAATAGTGATGGGCGAATCTGTCCTGTTTTGTGAAACCAAAAAAAATTCACGAAGTGGCGAAAAATTAGCAAAAAGCATTGAAGTCAAGGGGCGTCAAAATAATTTTGACGCACAACAATTTTGACGCAAGCCACAATTTTTATATGTGCGACTATATTGTCCAGATGCATTAAAGTCAATGGGCATCTGAATAATTTTGACACGTGACAATTTTTATGCGCGCAACAATTTTGACACATGACTATTTTTCTTTTTTTGCGACTTTGCGAAATTGCTGCAGTTTTGCAAAAACATGCACGGGTGGCGAAATGTGGAAATTCACAGAGAATCCATGACTGGCAAATAAATTCGCCCATCTCTAGTTGTGAAAGGTTAGCATTAGTGATGGGCGGATTTCGCCCATTTTGCTTTGCCGAAAAATTTGTGAATTTCCCACTAAACTAGCGTAACGACGAAAAGTTCACGAAAAATCCCAAAATCTGAAGGTTCACAGAAAAATAGTGAAATTCTAACGTATTCACGAAAAAAACTATGAATTCGAACGGTTTCACGAAAAAATTGAGCAAATCAAATGTTTTCACTAAAATCTAGCAATTCGAATGCTTTCACAAAAAAATCAAGCAATTCGAAAGTTTTCCTGATAAAATCGAGCAATTCAGATGTTTTCACAAAAAAAATCGTGCAATTCGAACGTTTTCGTGAAAAAATCGTGAAAATCGGAAATTGACTCCAGAGATTCGCAAAATTTATTCAGCGGAGATTCGCCGCAAATTCGTGTCAGCCAAATTTATTCGCCCATCACTAGTCAGCACTCAGCGTTGCTTCTAAACTGCACTGTGCACTAATACCTCATTTTAAATCATTGGGGCTCATTTATTAACGCAGCGCAGTGCTAAAAAGAGCGCAGTGGCCTGACATTTGCCCAGCGCATGCGAGTATTTAATAATGTAGCGCACGATACCTTAACAGTGCGATTTTGTGCGCTAATGTAGACACAGACAGGTGCAACGTGTGAAACTGTGTGAAACTGCGTATCAGCTGTCGCAGTGCTTATAATAAATTGTGCGCACAGGAAGATACCGCAAAGGTAAGGATTAGTTGTGCTCATGTATGAATGCGCTGCTTTAATTAGTTGCGTCACATATTGCGCATATTGCGTTCACTTAGACGCATCTGCATTTGTTTCTGTGCTAATATTTGTTTGGTTGCAAAGGTGTTTAGCCTACCTGATACCCTTAAAGGAACCTTGGTCAATATAAACATGTTGGGTGGAAGGCGTGGTTAATATGCACTTTACAGGGGTTGTTCATCTTTGAGTAAACTTTGAGTTAACAAACATCCCCACCAACAGCAGCACCATTGTATTTGCCAGAACCCAGTTTAGCAGTGTGGCTCTGCTAGCGCAGCTGGGCAGGAATGCGCATTTTGAAGAGCGTTACTATTACGCCACAAAGAGGCAGTCGTAAAAATTGTGGTGCTGTTGACCGGGTGCAGTTTTGCACATATACAGACGCAAATCTGCGACGGCCGCAGTGCAAGCGCATCGTAGCCATGCCCACAGCCACGCCCCTAACAACCACGGCATCGTTTGCGACATAAATGCCCAATCTTTTACGCAATGCGCATAAACAAAACCATCGCAAAAGCTCTGTGTTATGCGCAATATCACGCAAATATATTAGCGATCACACTCGTGATGTCGCAGACAATCTTTTGCGTCCACTTATGCGCTGCGCTGCTTTAATAAATGAGCCCCAATGTGCCCAAATGCTAAAAGCTGTGAAAGCAGCTTTGATCAATGTGTCAGTTTGTTAATTTCTTCTTGACAGTCAGAACAGTTTTGATGGATATCCTTCTGCATTCTCTAATTCGGTCTTAAATGAGCCCGTAAATGATTTAATTACACACTGACAAACAGATATCTAGACATAGACACACTTTTTTGTCTGCCTAGAGCATATTGTTATAATATACATCATTTTAGATCTAACTTAACTCAACTTCCACTAAGCTGGGGTTCCAAGAGTGAGTTTGTTATAGTTCTACAGGAGCAGTGACCAGCTCCATGTTGTAGCTCCCACCCTCTCCAACTATAGTCAGGTGATCCCACTGGTGTCTAATAAAAGGGCAGCCAAGGTTGGGAGTTTTACTTTCGAAAGCAGCTAGTAAGTTGCAGGTAAAGCGTATTCGTCCCTTTTATGAAATGTATAATTAAACCATAGAATTCTTAATGAATCAGATGAAAATTGAGCATAGGACTGGCCAGATATGGGATGACTTTGACGTAGTTGGCCAGCTTAAATATATTGCAATATATGGACAAACAATCCCTGTTTTGTTTAAAGGGTAAGGCATTTTTCAGTAGCAGTATGCACAAAATGTCTCTGTCTTAAATATATTGATAATGGGTTGAGTGCAGAGGAATCTTGTATTTGTTCCAAGAGTGAAGCACTGAAACTTCAAAGCAGGATTCACACTGTAGAAAGTAATGAATTCAATTCTCAATATCTCCACGTGTGCCCCACCTGAAGGTTTCTATATCTATATAACAAGATCAAGAAACATTTTAATGTATTGCAAAGGTTATACATTGTTATACTGCATCTTCAACCCTACAGCACAAATTAATGAAAATGCCCCAAATAGTTCCTAGATTCTGTTTCGAATTCACAGCAGAAGATCTAAAAAGAAAAATGTTACAAGCTCCTGTGCATTAAATTTCAAATTATAAGATAAACTCATCTCTCATTGTATCTATAAAATTGGAGATGTAGTTTACTCCGTACAGCTGCCCAATCAAATGTCTCACACGTGTATGTTTTGGAAGTTATTTACAAGGCATCGTTATGCTCATATCCAAATGGAGATTTTACAGTAGTTGCTAAAGAAAGTCCTGTAAAAACACGTGGTGTAGTTTCTTTCATAAATTATGAACAAAGAATATCTAAATAGAACCTTGCTTATCTATCCCACTCGCAATATATTATTTAGGAATTCAGTAAAATAAGGTAGCAGAATTTTACAGTATCACAGCATCAGTTAGTGAACTATATCCAGGCCCGGATTTGCGGCAAGGCCGCATAGGCCCGGGCCTAGGGCGGCAGAAAAATAGGGGCGGCATGCCGCCCAGCCGCATTATGGGGACGCGTGCGTCCCCATTCATTTACAGCAGCTGCGCCGGCGTTTTTTCGCCGGCGCGCTGGGAAAGTGAGGTGAGGTGGGCGCTAGGACCGCGCGGCCGCCTGGTCGGACCGCGCGGCCTAGGGGCGCGCCTCTGTGAAATCCGGCGCTGACTATATCTCCCAGTCTGTTACCAAGATTAGTGTAGTGTCAGCAGGACAGACACAAACTGAGTCAGACTGGCAAAGAGAAAGAGCAAATTAATCCAAGCAGCAACATTTTTTGTAGATACATTCAAATGGTGTTTAAAACAAAAAATGACTGACCATTAAACTAAACCCTAAAAATGAATATGGCTAAAAATAGCATATTTTATATACTGAACGTATTGCACCAGCCTAAATTTTCAGCTTCTCAATAGCAGCAATGATCCAGGACTTCAAACTTGTCACAGGGGGTCACCATCGTGTAAAGTGTCTGTGACACTCACATGCTCAGTGGGCTCTGAGCAGCTGTTGAGAGGATAAGCTTAGGGGTCGTCACAAAATATCAAGCAGAAAATGAAGTTGGCCTGTAATATAAGCTGATGCTACAGGGCTGATTATTAAATTCTGATGCTAGTTGCACTGGTTTCTGAGCTGCATGTACTAATTATCTGTATTAATTACTAATCAGCCTTATATTGTGACATTTCTATTCTATGTGTACTGTATATTTTGAGTTGGTCCCTAAGCTCAGTAAGTGACATCAGCACAGAGCATGTGCAGTGAATCAGCAGAAAAGAAGTTTGGGAGCTACTGGGGCATCTTTGGAGACACAAATCTCTACTGCTAAAGGGCTGTGGTTGCCTTGGGCTGGTATAGAAGCTCAAAACATATCGGACAACATTTTTAGCCTACTTCATTAGTTAAGCTTTAATTCTCCATTAAATGAGAGCTAAAGCTTAGCTTCTCAACAGCTGCTCAGAGCCAACTGAGCATGTGAGTGTCACAGACACTTTCCAAGTTAGTGACCCCCTGCGACAAGTTTGAAGTCCTGGATCATCACTGCTATGGAGAAGCTAAAACTTTAGGCTGGTGCAATAAGTTCAGTATATTAAATATGGCATTTTTAGCCATATTCATTTTTAGAGTTTAGTTCTCCTTTAAGCCATACATTTAAAAATCTCAAATTCATCTGGCACAAGGTGCAGAGTACAGCCCTGCACTTAACATGTGGGGGCAGATGTCAATGTAGGCTCATCAACCACTCAACCCATTTTTGCCCATTGCTTGTGCCCTGGAACTGGAGGAAGTCAGAATCTACTAGAGACTTATTTGCCAGTGCAGAGACATCCCGTGAGTGGTATGCTGACCCAAAAATCTTGTACTGATCCGTGCAGAGCAAAGAAATCAAAAGTACTGTCGTTTTGCAGCTTATCTGGTGTGAGAGGCAGTTTATCAATATACTTAGTATAATCAGTATGCTATAATTATACATCCTGTATAATGAGCTCCTTGTAATATGTAAGCATTAGACACAGTCAACAAAGTAGAAATGAAGAGTTGATTTGCACAAAGTTACAGATGGGGGAGGAGATAGAGCAAGGATAAAATCAAAACAAGTGTATTACAATAAAAATAAAGAAAACATTTTTACAATTAAAATAAAATATGTTCATTTTTCAAAATACTGAACACAGGTGTACATTTCCCCACTATCATTTACTCATGGGTCTAAATGGATCACTGTGTTAATGGTCCCCAGAAACACATAAACAAATAAGGTATTTTGGGGGTGTCATTTCTGCAGGGGTTGGTTTAATTTCCTACATTTATTCTATCTATAGAAAGGGTAAAAGGGTATTTTTGTGACGTTGGTTCTTCCACAGATAATGGAGCATTGTTATTGGAATTTACTTGCATTTTCCCACAAAAGCATTAGTTGGGGATCAAGCCTGACTTGCAGTATTCACTCAAGTACATTCCACAATCACTTGTGAAAATCAGCGAATCTAGGGGGCAGGGCCAGGCCAAGGTATTTTGGCACCCTAGGCAAGGGCTTCAATCAGTGCCCCCCCCCCACCCAGTCCTGCATTACATGTGCCAACGCCAGTCATTGGAAGATTGCTTCCAATCTGTACCTGTGGCAGCATAAGCCAAAACATCCATCATATTATTATCCCCAATTGGTACCTTTGCCAGCGACAGCCAAAAAAATCCATCATATTGCCCCTAATTAGTACCTGTGCCAGCAGGAGCCAAAAATCCATCATATTGCCCCAAACATCTGTGTATCTGTGCCAGCAGCCACCATATTGCCCCATATACCTGAGCCAGCAGCACCCAATCCCTCATATTGCCCCCAAATATTCACCTGTGCCAGCAGCAGCCAAAATACCCACAAAATTGCCCCCAAATATGTATCTGTGCCAGCAGCAGCCAAAATCCATCATATTGCCTACAAATATGTAGCTGTGCCAGCAGCTGCCCAAGAGGCAGGTGAGGAGTGCTTCTACCTGCAGTACGAATCATGGGCAGGAACAGGCAGTATAAAAAATTGTGTAGACAAAGTTATGTGGTGATGGCGGAGCTCATCCCATACACACCAGCTCCTGTTCGAACGCAGCTCTAATGATGTGTCGGTCCCTTCCAACCGGCTGCTACAACAATCACTTTTTACCACTACGGAGCGCTGGTCAAAACATTCTGGAGTCCGGTATGAGCAATATCATTTTTTGCCTTTATTTTTGCGCTTAAAGATTACACAAGAGGGGATTTACATCTAACGGATTTTGTGTCAAAAGACTTGACACTTCATCAGACACAAAAGGCGTTAGATGTAAATCCCCTCTTGTGTAATCTTTAAGCGCATGAATAAAGCCAAAAATTACTCATACCAGACTCCAGAATGTTTTGACCAGCGCTCCGTAGTGGTAAAAAGTGATTGTAGTATAAAAAATTTAAAAAACTGTTAAAGGTCAAACAAACCAAAAAATTCCCCTTAAAAGTGCCCCCCCCCATGATGGCGCCCTAGGCAGACGCCTACTCTGCCTACCCCTAGCTCGGGCCCTGCCAGGGGGACGTAAATCATGCTGGAGAACCTTTGAAATGTAGTTAGTAAGTTACACTATTTTATTGAGGTAAAAGAATAGTTTTTCTTTATGCTCTTCACAAGAGGTGGCAGAGATGTGCTTCGTAATTCTTGTCTGATTTTTATATTTCCTACACTTGGGATGATAATTTGGTACCAATGGGCTCTGCCTTGTGGATAAATAAAGCTTGGGTTACATTGATAACTAAGGATGCACCGAATCTAATTTTTGGGATTCGGCCGAATCCTTTGGGAAAGATTAGGCCGAATACCGAACCAATCCGAATCCGAATTTGCATATGCAAATTATGGGCGGGAAAGGAAAAGGTGGGGAAAATGGTTTTTACTTCCTTGTTGTGTGACAAAAAGTCACGTGATTTCCCTTCCTTCACCTAATTTACATATGTGAATTAGGATTCGGTTTGGCCATGCACAAGGATTCGACCGAATCCAAATCCTGCTGAAAAAGGCCGAATCCTGGATTTGGTGCATCCCTATGGATAACCAATGCCATGTAGTCTTTCCCCTGAATGAAGCAGCTGTTTCTGAATCTTGTACAGCAGGAGAATCAGGAAATATGTTTCATACCCATTGGTTCAAAACCAGGTCAGTATATCTAAGATCAGATATTTTTTCTGTAAGATTTGGCTTTTGAAATGAAAGGCATTAGTGTCTAAAAGACAGACTGTTACCATTGTCCCTTTTGTACCCTTTCCACTGACATTTCCTGAATTCAAAGCATATTTACTATGTTTTAGAAGCAAACGTGATATTAAATTGCTGGAGTGCAGAGAGACTTGCTTAGATTGGCAATATAATTTGAAAATTTCCTGCAGTCCCTCTAGAAACTTTTAGTTGGGAAACAAATTGACACTTATAAGGAAAAACGGCTTATTTTCCAATGAATGTAATGAAGTGTAGGCAGCTTGTGGTTAAACTACTTTGAGGTTTTTCTCTCTCTCTCTTTTTTTTATTCCTTTCACAAGTCGGTGCCTGATGTTTTCTATCAAGTACATTTCCCATTTAGGTAAAACTGACAATATTGCTTTATTCTTAAAGTAACATGCAAGATCACACTTTGTTTCAGCTGGCTAACTTAGATATACATCGCTTTATTTTAGGTGAGGTTTAATACCTAATGAAACTATTACAGTTGAGCGACCGATGTAGACATGGTAATTGTAGACAATGATGTAGACGTGGGTAATTAACTCTAATATTTAATTAAGATTCCTTAAATCTGAGCAATACATTATCAGACTCCACAACTCAAGGCCTGATGCATGTGCTTGGACATTTCCATGAATCCAAGCATAACCTTTCAAGCCATTTTTCAAGAAAGTCAATAAAAAAGAACATTTTCAAGCACTTACTTGCCTCATTCACTGGGGGTTCTCTTCCATTGCACTGGCATATTCTTATCATTGACATGGGAAACCAGAATCAGGATTTCTCCCATAGTATTCCTTTACACAACCAATATCACCTGACCCCTTACCCGTGTTGCTTAGGTTTACGCCACCGCTGATGCGTTTCGCCAAATAAGCTTCTTTCTTGAGTGATCAAGGAAGAAGACTATTTAGTGAAACGCGTCAGCGGTGACGTAAGTGAAAGCAACACGGACATGCGCAGTGAGGTCTGAGGAACGCCGCGGAACATCTCAGCATACATGGTGGGACAGCCAATCGCAAAGAAGACAGGCTACGTACACCACAGCACACACTGCGGGAGAACCGCTTTTAAAAAAAAGAACGCCGCAGACATCCCAGCATATAGTGGGGGAGAACGGCTTTTGATAGTGGAAATATTGTAAGTGCAATATATTTTTAATATTAAAGTACTGTAAATGCCTACTCTTTGTTGTCCCAGGGAAGGATTCGGGGAACAACTGCATCCTTGATATGTGAAATAGGGATGGGACAAATTTTTTCTCCTTGTTTCGCTGCGGAATTGACGCCCATAGACTTGCATGGCGTTGTGCGACAAAAAAAAAAAGACGTGAGCCTTTTCTTAATGGGCGTCGCCGACATTTCGCTGGCGGCAAATTTTTGTCGAAACAAAACGGGTCAAATCCCTAATGTGAAATAAATTTCTGCCCGTCTGTGAGTATAATCGACCTCCAGAAACGGGGTTAAACCATGTGGGTATTCACCTTCCCTAAAAATCTTTTTTCTTTACTATTGAACACAGCGCACTATTCTTATAGTGTCTGAGTATATATGAAACTAATTTCACCTGCACTATATTTTTCTTGTTTTGTTTTTTTTTCTCCATTTCCCTTTTTTTGAGGTAGCATTTTTTGGAACATCAATGGGTTTATAAAGGAGAACTCTTGATTCTTTTCAAAAATGCCTGCATTCTCAGGGTGAAATAAAGTTATCTAAAGTTATTTGTTCAGCCATATACATATATATCCTTATGTAATAAAAGGCATAGGGGGGAATTCACAAAAGTGTCGGGAACGAAAAAATATCTTTAAAATGTTGTAGAAAGTGTCGTAGCAACAGCCGACAAATTCACAGAGCATTTCTCCGCCAGTTTTCCGACATGTGCGACACTTTTGAATTAGTGGCGTTAAAAGTGGGCGTGGTTTTTTCGCGCCACTTTTCCCGTCATCTTTATGAATTACTCGTAAACTCATTTTTTTTTACTGACAATTTTTCAGACACTTTAGGCTCTCCAAAATGAAAATGTCAGACAAATTGTCGTTTAAAAAGTCTTGGTAAATGTCGTTTGTACGATGAAAAGATATACGACATTTTAGAAAATTGTCAGACTTACGCGACATTCAGAGATGGTAACATCTGCCTTTGTGAATTTGCCGTTCGTACGACATTTTACAAATTTGTCGACCGCCACATCTGGATTACTTATTTTACCGACACTTTTGTGAATTCCCCCCATTGAGTTTTCTCAGGTGCAGTAACCCATATAAACTAATTTGCTTTTAAACAGGTGACATAAAATGCTAGTTGCTAATTGGTTGCTACAGCTGATTAGACTTGTAGTAAATGTTACACCTTTTATTACATAACCCCCGTTGCTTATTATTTATTGGGACACTGATTCTGAATGAGGCATTGAAGCCATATCCTATGTGCTTAATCAACACACATTTAGATTTATGATGTGTGACTGCATAGAAGCCAGTTCAGCCAACAGAACTTATCTTTTCAATTATGTTTATTGTGACCATGCTTCTAATTCTTTTTCCTACCATTATACGAAACTTATTTTTTTTCCAGTATTTGGGAAGACATACCTTTGATAGTATCTTCTAAACTACTTAGTACTATTGATTAACCAGAAATTTGGTAATTGTTAAGCTTGGCTCAGGTCCTTTTGAGCGGTAGTAATTAAACTATTTGGCATTGGTTACTCATTAATAAGGTAATAACAATCTCTACAAAGCATTTCTCGTTGCCCGATGGTAATGGCTGACTGAAATCTAAAAACAGCACAATATCGCCATCTTGTGACAGTTTGAATGCACAAAATATATCACATAACAAGCGCTTTAGGATTCAACAATAGAGGGAATTGATTGGTATCAGTTAATCTTAAGGTGGCCATAGACGTAACAATTCCGATCTTTCTTGGAAGAAAGATTGTTTGTTTCAATACACACGTGTAGAGCTGAATTGTCAGATATACCATTAGAAACAATAGAATTCTACCTGTATCTGACAATTCAGCACTAACAATGGTCAATGCTTCAAAGGCACCAGATCAAAATTTTCCATCCAGCCGACTGATATCCAAGTCTATAGGTCGGCTCTTTTCCCACCATACACACACGAATATCATATGAAAATTTGTTTTGTACAATATTATCTGTGCATCTATAGCCACCTTTAGAGATACACTGAATCCAGGATTCGTTTCAGGATTCGGTTTGCGATTCTGCCTTTTTCAGCAGGATTCAGATTCGGCTGAATCCTTCTGCCAGGCCGATCCGAATTTGCATATGCAAATATTATTAGGGTTAATATCACTTGATGTGATAGCAATCCTAAGGATTTGTTTTATTGCCACAAAAGTGATATTAGCTTTGCATCACTAGCAAAATCTATAGCACTCCCTGATACAAGTGACCATGGCTTTTCTCTTCCCAAACCAGCCTGGCAAGTTACAACTCCCTGTAACTCCCAGCACAGCATTCTCTACACAGGAATCTCTCTTAGGTGAGTTTTTGCTGTAGGATGGAGGAATGTTTTGCAAAACACACTGCACAGTGTTCAATAATTTGGACCTACAAGTTTATTTGCAGGAACTTGTAACTCGTCTATCAAAGTGAACTTCACCAGGTTCAGGTGGGCAAACTTTCATTATAAAGATAGAGCATCCACTTTTAAATCGCACTCAACACAGCCCTTTCCATGCTGATTTTCTTCATGGCGAAAATTCTCTAGCGAAAATTCTCTCACCACTATTGTATGGTGAAATATAGTGGCAAAAATGTACGCCAGGAGAAAATTCACCACATTGCTCTAGAAAAAGTGAACTTTAGCGATTTTTAGTAAATACTGTATGGAAACATGTTGTGAAAATACACAACGTGAGGCGAACTTTGGTGAAGTCAGATGAAGAGAAAATTCACACTTTAGTAAATGTGCCCCATAGAGCCCTTTTGAAAAAGATAAATCGAGTTAATTAGAATTAATTAAATGATTTCCCGTTTCTCTGTAATAATAAAGCAGTACCTTGTGTATAAAGCCATATTGCCCAAGATATATTAATACATTTACTATGGTGTTAATTCGCCACACAACACCAGGCATTACTGTGTAAAATCTTTGTTAATTTTTTTTACATGTTTTTTCTTTGAGCAACTTCTGACGGAACTTACTTACAAAGGTCTGAAGCAGTGAAAAATACTGGCGGCAAATCTGGCATTCTCATGGCATAAAATAACACACACCTTGACAAATTTAATTTACCCCTTGCTTTTTACACCATGTTTTCAACTAATTTCATTTTATACAGCATAATAAATAGGCCCCATATGTGGCTCGATCACTACACAGACACACCTAGGGGCAAACTCATTTATTTTTTTGCATTTATGGTTTACTTTAATGTGATTTGCGTAAATCATGCCAACACACAAACCTGCCCCTTAGCCTATAGGAAGATATAGCAAGAAAAAGGAATACAAACTGTATTTATCGCATTTATTTATGCATGTAATACTGTATACATGTTCAAATGTATATGCATTGTACATATATGAATATACATAGTGTATACGTTTTCAAAATAGCAGAAAAATAGACAAACTCTTTATAGAGATGCATGTGCATCATTTGAGAAAGAGTTGCTAAGCTTTGACTCTGTAAAGCAAGGTAGTTATATACATATATACAGTACTGGGGATTCTATAAATAGACTACATGTCATACATGATGTAGCTACAATAAATATCAACCAATAATTGTGTTAAAGAAGCAACATTAAAAACGACAAATGTGTCATTTTTCTATTATTTCGAACAGGACATGAGGGCTCAGTTATGAAAGAGGGTAAGGTGCAAAGTGAAAATAACAGTTACCAAGCTCCATGTGGCTCCATGCCCAGAATGCACCTTGCTCTGCTGTATTTGAGACTGTTTAATTTGCACCGAGCATGTAGATAACTCATTGCTGTGCACATGCATGGCCCTCTCTTATGGCCCTTATTTTTCAATTCCTGGCTTAGAGGCAAATTTTGGTTGCATAAAAACCATTTGTACTGCCAAACAGAGACTCCTATAGGCTACCAGTCCATATAGGGGCTACCAAACAGCCAATCCCAGCTCTTATTTGACATCCCCATGGTCTTTTTCAAGCTTGTGTTGCTCTCCAACTCTTTTTTACATGTAAATGTGGTTCACAAGTAAAAAAGGTTGGGGACCCCTGGTCTAGATGGAGAATCTTGGGCATTTCAGAAGCTCTATACCTATTCAATGATTAAGGTAGTGTATTAGTACAGGGCTTTGGAGTGCTTGATACACTGACAAAGACTAAGGCGCCCGATTACTAAAGCGCGGTAAAAATATGCACACAAAATATAGACAAATTTATCGGCGAATATGTTTTCGCCAGGTTATTAACCTGTGATAAATATAAACTTGCAAATTTTCAAATGTGTTCATCAGTTATCAGATTCGCTGAAAATAACGCTACGTACACATTAATGCCCGGGTTACTAAACAGCGTAATGTGGGAAAGACAAAATGAACGGCAGAATATTCGCAAAATTTTACCGCCATCTATATAGTGGTGGTAAATTATTTTTTCCGTCAGAAAATTTGCAAGGGAACAGGAAATATCCCATAATATTCTTTTTACCCATCATTCTTTGCTGTAGCCATCGCTGACAGGAGACAGATCTGTAGCTATTGCTGACAGGATGTTTTGGCTTCTGCCTTTATCTGTTGCAACAGCAGACGTTTCAGCTCAGAGGCGGATTATTGGCAGCGGCATCACAGTCCAAGGATTCGCCAGCCTCTGTGGAAGTGGAAGACCGTTTGCGAATTTTATAGTTTGCGCCAATGTGCAGTTAATGTAATGAAACTTCTTACGGAAAAAGTCGTTATGTTTGCTCCAAAAGATTACGACACCTTCAAGTACTTCTTAAGAGTGCACAATTAAAATTCGCAATGCAATAACAGTTTAAGGAACAATATTACATGGCGAGGTGTGGATTTTTATTCTTATTGGTGTGAATTGGTTTGCTCTGTGCGACTTTTATTACATTCTCCCATATGAGTTTTGAAGATGCATTTCTGGCCATAAATGTCACAGTAAAAATTGCCATAATAACCGCCATAAAACAAAATAATTGCCAGTGTTAATAAAATAAGTACAGTCTATAACATTCTATATTATACGTTAGCAACGTGGAAAACCTAAAAATGAATTACTCTTACAAGTTAGTAAAATAACAGAACTGGATACAGACTCCCATGGATGGTGTGTTAATATGGGGTTGCTATAGGGGAGGTATAATTCATATTACAAATCGTGGAGTTTGCTTTGTGAAACAATGGTAAGAAAGACAAAGCGAAAGAAAAGAAGGATTAAAGTGATACTGACACTAAAAATGTTCTTTTCAAAATATTAATCTACATTAAAAGTTACAAATAGCAAAAAAAGGTGCAAAAAGCCAATATCAAGCACTGCAGCAGTATAATATGTACAAGAGCAGTAGTAAAGCATGGATAAGTGTAATTAAAAAAGTGAAAAATACTCACAGTTCAACCCAGTCTATGGGTGCATATACAGGTATACATACAAAACAGCAGAAGGATGTGAGGTTTTTTTTTCAAAAAAGTAAACTAAAAAGTGGTTTAAAATAGGGATGCACCGAATCCAGGATTCAGTTCGGGTTTCGGCCAGGATTCGGCCTTTTTCAGCAGGATTCGGATTCGGCCGAATCCTTCTGCCCGGCCGAACCGAATCCGAATCCTAATTTGCATATGTAAATTAGGGGCAGGGAGGGAAATCACGTGACTTTTTGTCACAAAACAAGGAAGTAAAAAATGTTTTCCCCTTCCCATCCCTAATTTGCATATGCAAATTAGGGTTCGGATTCGGTTCGGTATTCGGCTGAATCTTTTGCAAAGGATTCGGGGGTTCGGCCGAATCCAAAAAAGTGGATTCGGTGCATCCCTAGTTTAAAAGTTCAAATACATTTATTAGGACAATACAGGTGAAGGCCTAATGCGTTTCGTGCCTACTCATAGGCTTTTTTGAAAAAAACTCACATCCTTCTGCGGTTTTCTACATTAGGGGGCCGATTCACTGAATTCGAGTGAAGGGTTCGGATTTAAAAAAATTCGAATTTCGAAGTTTTTTTCGGCTACTTCGACCATCGAATGGGCTACTTCGACCTTCGACTACGGAAATCGAACGATTCGAACTAAAAATCGTTCGACTATTCGACCATTCGATAGTCGAAGTACTGTCTCTTTAAGAAAAATTTCGACCCCCTACTTCGGCAGCTAAAAGCTACCGAAGTCAATGTTAGCCTATGGGGAAGGTTTACACATCTTATCTGTCTGACCATTCCTTTAAAGTTTCCTTCTCTAACTCTACTTCTACTACTTTCCCACTCTCTGTTGGAGTTCCTCAAGGCTCTGTTCTTGGCCCCCTGCTGTTCTCACTCTATACAACTTCACTAGGAAAACTCATTCAGTCATTTGGACTTCATTATCACCTTTATGCTGATGACACCCAACTCTACTTGACTACTCCTGATCTTTATAATTCTGTCCTTTCCCAAGTCACAGACTGTCTCTCTGCTGTCTCCTCCTGGATGTCACAGCACCACCTGAAACTGAACCTTTCTAAAACAGAACTCAATATATTTCCTCCAAGATCTTCCCTGGTTCCTCAGATATCACTCACCGTAAACAACACCACCTTTCATTCCACCACACAGGCACGCTGCCTAGGAGTCATCTTAGACTCTCATCTGTCTTTTTCACCACACATTCAAATACTTGCAAAATCTTGCCGTATTCAACTGCGCAACATTGCTCGAATACGACCCTATCTCAGTTCAGAATCAACTAAAACACTGATTCAGTCTCTCATCATCTCCCGCCTTGATTACTGTAACTTACTCCTCACAGGTATTCCAACAAGTCACCTTTCACAACTCCAATCTGTTCTAAACGCGGCTGCTAAACTCATTCATCTAGTTCGCCACTCAACATCAGCTGCTCCCATATGCATGTCCCTTCACTGGCTCCCAATCTCTTCTAGAATCAAATTCAAATTACTTACACTCACATTCAATGCCCTTAATAATGAAACCCCTCCCTATATGTCATCTCTAATCTCCAAATACACTCCTTCACGAAACCTACGCTCTGCTTCTGATCTTCGCCTCACTTCTCCTCTGGTCACTTCTGCCCATTCTCGTCTACAAGACTTCTCTCGGGCTTCTGCTTTTCTCTGGAACTCTCTGCCACAAGCTGTCAGACTTTCTCCTTCCTTCCAAACTTTCAAGCGCTCCTTAAAGACCCATCTGTTTAAAGAGGCCTATTCGATGTACCTTAATTAATCATTGCTGTATCAAAAATGACAACGTGTTTATACAATCCTAATGTTTCAATTGTACCCTAACCTTTTAGTTTGTAAACCCTATTGTATTCTGTAATCCTTGTCTGTTATCCACCATTTATTCCCTGTTTGCTATAACTGCAGTAAAGCACTGCGTATCTTGACAGCGCTATATAAATAAATAAATGATGATGATGATGAAGTTCCTAAACCTGACAGTTTTGCCAACCTGACTATCCCTTCTCAGCCTGTTAGTTAGAGTTTATAAGGCTAATGGACTACTGTAGAACAAATATGGCAGTCCCCATACAGAGAAACGGGGTTAAGAAAGGTAATGGAAAAGCATCAGGTGAATACGTTTATGGCAAAGTTATAAATAGCATTCAATGATGATGATGTTATGATGGATATAAAAAAAGATTATTTTCTGGTGTCAGTATCTCTTTAATGAAGAAATGGGGCAACTGAAGATATGAATTCCCTGGTTCAGATCAGTAATGTCATGCAATTAAGCATCACTTCCATGCTTTTATTTTTTGACCTGTACTTCCACTTTCACGCTGGGACAGCAGCAAATCATGCACTTTACAGGTTCTTGCCTGCCAGCAACCTGATTGGTCATGTAACTGATTATCAGCAACCTGATTGGTCATGTAATGGATTGTCAACAACCTGATTGGTCATGTGACTGATCAGCAACCTGACTGGTCATGTAACTGATTTTCAGCAACCTGATTGCAACAATTGCCTCACTTGACTTAATTTTATAAACGTTATAGTTTTCAAACTATAATATAATGTTAATATTTGGGAGGAGGGGATTGAAAAAACCCTAATGGTCCCTTAAATACATTTTATGCTGTCTTTTTTTTTCATTAGAAAGTGCAATATTTAAATTGGCCAATCCAATTAACAGTATGAAGCTTAGTTGCAGTACATTCTCTGTGATTGTGCAAAATATTATAATTAGTGCTCTTTTCCTTATAGTACAATACTTTGACACATTCTGATGAATTCTTGAAAGCAGTCAAACACATTTGGACCAAATTACATATCTGTCAAAACAGGGAATGCTTTGCTAAACATGCCAATTTCTGAAAACGTAGAATACATTAGAATACTCCAGTTTAAGTTTTGATAATGCTGCCCCAAAATGACACGTGAACACCTTCCGCCTCCATATAGCCTCAACTGAGGATAGATTAAATGATCTCATCTATATATTATTAAAACAACTGACTTGCCAAAGGTTGGCTGATACTGTAAAATAAAAAAACCCTGATTTCATCAGATTGATGCATACCTAAAGTACAGCAACTTAGAATTTAAGGTAAAAAAATGATTATGGCTTGAAGAGTATGTATATGCAGGACCTGACTACCCTGTTAATACTGCACTTGTATTTGGTGTGTGTTAAGTGCTTTTACTTCCAGTACTCGTTCTTACAACTGGTCGATCATATGCATAAATGTAAGATAGCAAAAAGATCTTGTATGCTGAAGTATTGTTTTAGAAAAAGAAACCAATACCGGGACAAAGTTAGGCACAGAGATGTAAGACACAAAGTAGTAAAGGTCCTAGAAAGAACTAAGAATGAGAGCTTTATCCAGTACCTCAGACCTAGTAAAAAGAGCCAGCAAGAGGAGTGTATGTTATAACCCTCTCCCACTGTATAACCCAATGTATTAATGATTCCAAGAACATTAAACAACTTTGATTTCATTAAAGCCAGCCTCTCCTTTAAAGAAGAATAAATGTGCAGTACCAAGTATAAAATACTTTTTTGTTGCGACAACTACAGGTCTGCTTCAGCCATGTCTGACATATCTGCCATTAGGTACCCAATGCCGTAACGTCCATTCGGAGCAGTATCCACTTTTAGTGTTGGTGATCCTGTTTGCTTTCGATAAATGCTACTTCCAATATTTGGAGATGGCATTTCACTCTGGATCTTCTCGTGGATTAAGCTTGCATCATCTTCAAGATTTGATGTTTCTTTGATCATTTTTCCTCTTTTATAGGACACAGATGCCAGGCTTCCAGTGCTATCACCAATAAGTTTACAGGAGCGGACAATGAATACTAATGGCACAGGTAACAGTGCAAATACAATTAGTGATATACAGAGAGCAAGGCCCCATGGAGGATAAC
This sequence comes from Xenopus petersii, assembly GCA_038501925.1. Lineage (NCBI taxonomy): Eukaryota > Metazoa > Chordata > Amphibia > Anura > Pipidae > Xenopus > Xenopus petersii. The sequence goes on from CM076677.1 coordinate 39,588,038, forward strand.
TTTGAAGTTCTTCACTGGCCTAGGATGAAAGCAAATAAAATGTGACCAATTCAGACATAATTTCAATGGAAACTACACTAAAATATTATTGCATTTTTAACCGTTATAGTTCCAAATTGCTCTTTTTATAGGATTGTGTATTCCTACACACTTTTTCCCTCTAGCTACTGCTATACCAAGTATGCAACTCTCTCGCTGGCTGGGTAATAATGATTCTCTGCACTGATCCTAGGTCCAGATGTAATTGCTGTATACTGAGGGGCACATTTACTTAGCTTGAGTGAAGGATTAGAATAAAAAACACTTTGCATTTCTAAGTATTTTTTTGGCTACTTCAACCATCGAATTGGCTACTTCGACTATGACTACGAATCGAACGATTCGAACTAAAAAACGGTCGACTATTCGACCATTCAATAGGTCCCCAAATGCTTTCCTACCAATTTGGGATCGAAGGAAAATTGTTCGATCGATGGATTAAAATGCTTCAAATTGTTCGATTCGAAGGATTTAATCGTTCCTTTGATCGTTCGATTGCAGGAATTGCGGTAAATCCTTCGACTTCGATATTCGATGGATTTTACTTTGACGGTCGAATATCAAGGGTTAATTAACCCTCGATATTCAAAACATAGTAAATGTGCCCCTGAGTGTAGCAGTCAGCGCTACGCAATATGTTGGTGCTATATAAATACATGTTTATAATAATAATAAAAGGAGAAAGAGCATCCAACATAGTTATGTCTTCTCACTGGGCTCGGAGGATTGGTTTTCTTTTTCAAGAACAGAGTTGGAATGTTTGTAAAGTATTACAGGCACATTTTCTATAAAAACAGGAACTTTAGATCAGATTTCATTTTCTATTGAATACAATATAGAAATCTGTTGCAATTCAAACACCTACTGTATAAGGTATAAATCAAAAAAATCCATTATTTTTTTCATCCATCCAAATGCTAGATCCTACAAGCAAAATTCTGCAGGGTACTTAATCAAACCATAAAGGAGAACTAAAGCTTAAATAAAGAAGTATGGCTGAAGAGCTGTACCTTATATTTCTGTACCAGCTCAAGGCAACCACAGCTCTTTAGCAGTTAGGGTCAATGCACAATCTACTGAATATATACAGTATAATATATATAGCTCTGGAGCCTTATGCGGCTCTTCATCCTGCTTGCTGCGGCTCAGTCTTGCGGCTTTGGCTATCATGTCATCTATGAAGCCCTCACACCTGCTGGTGGCTTCTTGAGTGTGTGACCGCGGTAAGCTAACGGCTATCTTACCGTGGTTTTACACTCAGGAAGCCGCCAGCAGGTGTGAGGGCTGCATAGACATCCCAGGAGTGACAGGCAAGACCGAGCCGCAGCAAGATGATTCATCATGGTCCTTACCGCGGTCACACACTCAAGACAAGAGGGAAGATCAGCAGAAGTCACATTAAACAGATAAGAACACTAGCATTTAATAGGGCTATTCAGTGTTTAATTTATTTCAAAATAGGCCTACACATACACACTGCACTTCTGTTGGTTGTATTCTGTTGTTGTAACAGTTAAAATTAAAAAAAGGTTAAAACTTTAAAAAAACGTTAAAAGTTTATAAGCTATGTTGTATGTTTTGCGGCTCCAGACTATTTTTCTTTAGTGGAAGAAGGGGCAAAATGGCTCTTTTGATAGTAAAGGTTGCTGACCCCTGTGGTAGAGTGACTAGGAAAAGGTGGAAAAAGGTCACTCTAGCCTTTAATTTCTCCCTAGGTACTGAGATAGGCTTCAGGAAGGGGGTTATTAAACATCAGTGTTCTGTTTAAAGACTTTAGTAGCCAGGGACTCCATTCCGCAGATCCAGTCCAGAGATTGGAGTTCACCTTCCACAGGAAAGCTGTCCTGTGGAAAGACTATTTAAAGTTAATTAGAATGGGAGAGTGTGCCTCTCATCTGGGCACAGCGGGTTTTCCAAAAGATAAAAAGTTCTGTACCTAAAAGGTTTGAGCAATCTTAAAATCTCCCCACACCCAACCCCTGGTATCGATTTATTACTTTTTGCCTGACTGGGTTAAGGCAAAAGACTGCAGAAACTGTAAGCTAAACTATGAACTCACTTGCATATTCTGCTATTGATTGCTTTGGCTTGGATTGGTTAATGAGCGCAGACAACACAAGCGAGTTCAGGAACTTACCCACAGTTTTGCAAATCATTTGCCAGAATCTGGACAGACGAAGCTTCATAAATCTGCCCCTTGGATTTATTAATGTTTATATTTGTTTTTTTTTAAAACTTGATCACAAAACAAAAATCTCAAATGGAAAAAACTAATTTGCTATGAATTCAAAAATACACTTCCATTTATGTTAAAGGAGACATTTTGTTTAAAAAATAAGAATGTACCAGTGCGTTATACTCATTTAGATATAGAAGAACTATGCTTAAAAAGTAGTGTTTCAGGCTGTTTTATTGAATATTTCTGCAAAAACCATAATAATCGCTCCCTTCCACTTCCTGCTCCCTGAATTCACAGGCTGTGCAGGGGAGCTGGCGGCTCTCAGCTCACTGCACTGGAGGATATCTAGTATAGGTAAATCTAAAAACAACTGGACTTGCTGAGTAATCATTGAAGACGTTTCACTACTCATCCGAGCAGCTTCTTCAGTTCAACTGACTGGTGTGGGAAGTTCTCGGCATATAAACGCTTTCACTAATCCAATCACAATGGCACATTGTAACTCTTCAAGGAGTTGCATGACACATTGGATAATCCTTGAATTTGAAAAAATCTGGGATTACTTTTTTTTGCTGTTATTTCATAGAACTGGAGAAATTCAATCAAGCCACCTAACATTCCAATTGACCTGTTCTAGTAAATATTTGTTTTTCCTAAAGTGCAAATATTATTTACAAGTTACAAAAAGCCAAAGGTGTATTTTTCAGATTTATGATAATTGGATAACTGTAACTGCAGTTGCAATTACATTCAAAGAGAACTTCAAATCCATTGAAAAATATATTATTCATTTTATACTGGAAAGTTGTTAATATTTGAAAAAGAAATATGACAAAAATGCTTAACTACATATCTTAAAGACTTAAGAATACCTTTTCTGCGATCCATGCATAGTAGCCTGGTGGAGTGAAACCCATCTGAACTATACTCGCTATCAGAAGAATAGTTAACAAGACAGGAGAGATGTATTTCCACATATAGTAATAATATCTGTATGGGGTAAATCCAAGCATGTCCTTTAAATCATCTATGAATCTACAAGAAAATGAAGTAAAGACATTAATATAAAGTAGTTGTCTGGGTTTTGCAGATTCTACAGTCAATATTTCACTTGATCAAAATTAAAAATGTGTTAGAACAGCTAAGGCTGCATACAATTCAGGAGACAAGGCATGTGACACTAATAGGCTTATTTATCAAACTATGTACAGCAGAAACCTAAAAAGTGGTGTATAATAAGTTCTTTATAATGTTGTGTATTTCAGGCTGTCAATAATGATCTCTGAAATAATCATTTAAAAATAACTATTTAGAAAGGTTTGTATTTTTCTCTGTCCTTTTTTTAAAACTTGGTGTATAAAACTATAAATGCCAGTTTCTCTATCTAAGTAAACAGGCTATTTTCCTATCAATACATTTGTTCAGCCAGTGGGTCAGACAAGCAGATCATATGAAATGTGTCTACACAGAGAGATCAGTCATTCAATGGATTTAACAAATATCTCAGGAAGGGTTAATAGTATAGAGCATGTGATATATTGATTGGCAGTAGGGGTGCCAACAAAATGGTTAAATAGTGCATAAAGCTATAAGTGGATCTTTGTTCATCTGCTGCTTTTATTAGTGCAATGGAACTTATTCTGATCGTATTCTCGTCTCGTAGTCTATTGGCCAGCTAATACACGAGGGGCCAGATTTCTGGCTTAGCTTCCTGTGGTTTTTAATAGCACCCCATACCCACCCCCTTATACTAATGGTGGTCCTATGCTTTTAAATATGGGCGTTGGTTTGGGCAATCTCTCTCTCTTAAAAGCCCTTATGGGCGGGGGAGGATTTAGCCTTCAGACTGAAACCAATGTTCAACACACAGTGAATAAAGGTAATGCTATTATGCAGAAAACCAAGTCTTTTTATACTATGACCTGAGATAAATAAGTTAGGGACCGCCATATGGGGTTTACCTTGATGTGGTATGGTGGCTTTTCAACTTTATGATCATAACTTTGTAACTAAAAACCCCTGTTTTGTAAACACATGCACTTGCATTTATACTGAATTGCTTATGAGACAGGGGCCCAGGGAATGTGCATTGTAAGTAGCACTTCCATTATACTTAAACATACCTTGATTTAGCCTTAAGAGTGCTTCCACAACCCCCAAATTTTGCAGATTTATTAAGGGTAGATTTGAAAATTTGAATTTTCGAAACGATAATTAACAATATGAATTCAAAACGCTCAAATTCAAATTGTTAATTATCCAAACTCAATTCGAGCTTCTATTTGAATTTGAATTTCTAGATTTATCATACTCTGGCCCTTCAAGAACTCAAATTCAACTATTCGCACATAAAACCTGCTGAGTTCATGTATAAGTCAATGGGATAGGTCCAAGCATCAGTTTGGATATGTTACTAGCTTTCCCGACATTCAAGTTTTTTCACAGTAAAAACTTGAATCAAGTTTAGTCTAATTTGATTTGAGTAGGTAAAAATCGTGCGAGTTTTAGATGTTCGATTTTTTAAATTAAATAACCCCCCAGTCTAATTTTGAGTATATTCGAATTTAAAATGTGCCTCCCTGTGTTGTATGGTGAATAGCACTGGAGATCACTGACCAGCAATTATATGAGTCCCATTGAGAAAACAACTGTCATCACGTATATATGAAATTGCTTATTCTGCTGAATGTAGAATGGTCCTTTATACAAAATTACCAATATGGGATGATAAATTCAAAATATTCTATTTCTAATGTGCCTCACAGATTAGTACTAATAAAATACAGTGAGTTAGTGTATTGCCGTCAGGTTGATCCTTCTATACTTATCAACAGTATTACAATGAAATTGCCAGTACTTACTTGTCTATGCCATATATCCAGGCAATTGTAACGTTCTCCAAAATAACCACAACCAGCAGTGGTAATGTAGCAGAATAGTCATCAAACATAGTAACAAAGTAATTTCCAGACCTCTGTACAAAGAGTAGGCCAATGCAGAATGCTAATATGCAGCATCCAACTGAAACGGAAATAGGAGGGAAAGAAACATTTTTACAAAGTGTTTTGCTATATCTCTGTTCATTACAGGAAGCACCAAATCCCGGAAGCGAAATAACTCTTACACAAAACGCAGCCGATGGCCTTAGATACAATAAAATGTATTCACAGTATATAAAACCAGCTTACCAGTGAGTGGTTCCTTCCGTACTTTAAATGTATCAACAAGAGGAGTTATAATGCCTTCAATGGTTCCAAACATACTGCCGAGGCCCAAGTTTACTAACATGAGAAAAAACATCACTGACCAAAAGGGAGAAGCAGGAAAATGTGTCATCGCTTCAGTGAAAGCTATAAAAGCCAACCCAGTCCCTTGGACCGACTGAAAGACAAAAAGAAAATAAAGGTGTGTTAATGAAACCTAACATAAAATCCGACATCCAAAAATATTCCACACAATAACTTCATTTTCTTAATTAATGAAGTTATTGAATTATTTATGAAAATGTATGATTGTTTAATTTAGACACACATGACAATATTTTAAGTCCCTGATTGACTCATGGAGTTATCACCCACAGATACCAGGAAAACTCCCAGTGGGCCCAGGTGTGAGTGGGCCTTCTTGCTTCTAACCATTTAGCATATTTTATGGTCATTTCCTATTGTTTATGGGAAACAAATGCTTAATAATGGAAGAATATTAAGTAGATATAAAAGACTGGGATAATAAAGAGGCTGAGTGAGGAGAGGAGGAATAATAGTTTGGAAAGTGAGTCCATGGTCTAAGGTGGGCCCAAAGTCTAAGGTTTTCTGGTGAGCCCATAGCATCCCAGTCCGACACTGATCACCCATTCCTTTTAGTCTTCGCAAAACTAAGAGGCAACCCCCCCTTCTAGAGCATGAGACCACACATCTCCCAGTCCCTTTTGATGGCTGGTATCAGGGTGCATAAATATTTGGATATGAACTATGTCTGTATTTGTGTTTTGTCACGGAAAAGAAAAATACTGTATTTGCTTGCAGATTTCTTGCATGCATGCAGCCCGAGAGTTGCACACAAACGAGAATCTGATACTGAAACAACACTTTAAACCTACTGCATATCTCAAACAAACTAACCACTGGAGATTGAATAATATAGCTTTTTTTGAATAATGCTACCTGTTTTTGAGGCTTGACTAGAGTTTTGGTTATTACATTACTAGAGTTTTAGTTATTACATAACTATAGCAACATTTCACACTTAAGATCCCATTTACTAAATACAAACTGCATTACATCTGCCCCACACTCTAAGTCTTTGTACTCCAGAATTGTGCTTCTCCCATGAACCTACTACTGCCTGTGTTAGCCAGTGCTCTATTCACGAGTGACAGGCTGGGGGGGGGGGGCAGTAGGTGGATATCCCTTTAGATACCCGTAGCTTAAAAGTCATTCAGATATGTAAGCTAAAGGGGTATCATTCAAACATGCAAGCTAGGGGGTGCAGTGCAAGATGCAAAGAACAGACTCTATCAAGATCACCAAACTCAAGTCCTTTGATACTGAGCACTACAGGGTGTGATTTTGCACCCCTTTCTTCTGTAGCACTTTCTAGGGAACAAGCCTTGCTCCATTTATGTAAGAGGCCAAATGGTTGGCTTTGATGCAAGCAATTAGTGTCAATTACAGTAATAAAAATGTGAAGAAAGTTACCTTGTTGAGTTCATCTTCTATCTGACAGGGGTCCAGCCCAAGGCTGTCAAATTCTTCTTCTTTTATTTTCTGAAATATGTAATAGACCAAACTATAGTCCTTTGCTGACATACTTGAAAAATTGACATGATGTGGGACATTACTCCAACTGAGATTGCCAGCTTCCAGATAATTTACAATCTTGACTGTATTTCTGAAAAAGAGTAAAAATTAGTCATTAGCGGTTTTGTTGGGAACTTTCGCTAACACAAGAAAGAAGTATTAGTATCTTACTTGGAAATGCACTGCTCGTTCATAATATTTGCCTTGAATCCTAACACCGCAAACACCACCAATGTTGCCAGGACAGAGGTGAAAAAGTTGATAAAGGACACCAGGACAGCATCAAAATGACAGTTGTTGTCCCGTTTGTTGTAGCTTGAAAAGGCAATAACGCCTCCGAATCCCAGGCCCAGCGCAAAGAACACCTGAGTGGCAGCTTCACGCCACACTTTGGGCTCAAGCATTATTTCAAGCTGAAACCAGATATACAAACATATCATAACTTGCTAGCAAATTTTCTTAAAATTAGTTCCAACATGATAGTTTTAAATGTCATTTAATGTCATTTGTTCCTATTTTGTGCCGATAAGAGAGTTCTCTGTCCCTCAGTCCAATAATCGAGCTTTAGTAACTTTTCATGAATTTCCCTGGCAATTTTCAGTCCATCTCAAGCCTTCCTTAAATATAATATTCCCTGTGCAGTGCAGCTCATTAAACACATGCACCCTCAGAACTATGGTCTCCAAACTGAGCATCATTATTGCTACTATCACTGTAATCAAAGTAAAAATGGCTATGCACAATGCATGTCTGAGCTGCACTTAGCAGTCCAGTTCATATAAGCAAGCAGCAGTTCATATAAGCAAGCAGCAGAAAGCAAATTACTTGCAACCAACTACATCATTCCCATGCTACTCCTCACTCGGGTTCTTTTGGTGCTGCATAGATAAATGATATATAACTTTGTTTATCCCTTTAAATGTAATTTCCTTATATCCCTCTTGCTGTTTGCACTGCTCCCTGTGGGCTGTGTTAGGCAGTGTTATGTGACTTGCGAGTGTTTGGTGAACAATATTCTAGTTTGTAACATTAGGACAATAAACAAGATGGCACAATGGAACATTTTAGCCCATGACAAGTTCCCAAGATGTGCTGCAAATTGCTTCTCCTTAACTGATATAAACGCCTCTGTAGTAACAAGAGAACTCTTTGCTACTCTAATTGGATGGAAAACATATTTCCATAGATGTGATTTTGTTTTATGTTAATGCATGCTGTCAGCTATTCAAAACAACAACCCACAGAATTCTCTAAGGATGCTGGAATTTGTTGCTGGCACATAAAAATCAGAAAAGCATCAGAGTATATACATGTAGAATTACTAGGCCCAGAGGCAGCGAAGCTCCACTCTTGCAGTGACTAATGCGACTGATTAATCATTCACTGTAAAGAGGGCAGTAAATATTTTGGCTCTATAAAATATAATAATAACATTCAGCTTCCTTTACAACAAGTGAAATGATATTACTATGCTTATTATCACAAATTACGTATCAGCAATATTGACAATAACCATTAGATGGAGCTCAACACATTTTCTAGCTACAAAGGGTCCTTCAACTCAGCTCAACTTTGTTCAGGAACGGATAGAACATGCATTAGAATGATTTACATATACAGCATTAGCTTCAGTTTGATTCTTTATGGTGTAATCTACATACTGCACTCTTACTTCCTGCTTTAACTTAACGCACTTGCTCTTGTTTCTCGGAAAATAATTTTTTTTCACAGACTTGTTTGCGGGAAATTAAATCCTGTTGTTCTAATTGTATGGTACATGCTAAGTTCTATATACGGTAACATCAGTGAAGGCTATTAAAGTCCAGCGGAGATTAAATCGTTTTGCTGAGGTTA